>CAWUFW010005281.1:0-1366149 GCA_963921515.1 Calotriton arnoldi | reverse complement strand
CCACATCCCCCTACAAGCTCCATAAGGATTTAGCCTGAGCCAAGCAAGGGTTCAACTTGTGCCCAATGTGCCACTTTCAAGCCAATGCATTCCTATGGAGTTATAAACGAATAAGTAACCATCCTTTCTCCCATCAAGATCAACTTGGCTCACCCATTTTCATACTGATCGTAATAAAGGTAGTTCCCCTCTACACTTCTGATATGTAAACTGCCTGAGCCGAGCAAAATTTGCCACAACAGGTGGCACCAAACTGGTTGCCCACACCTCAATGCATTCCTATATAGTTTCATGCTAATAAGTAATTGTGGTTCTCTTTTAGGAAAAACACATTGGCTCACAAACAAGTTTCTTGTTTTTCACCCATACCACATCCCTCTACAAGCTCCATAAGGATTTAGCCTGAGCCAAGCAACGGTTCCACTTGTGCCCACTGTGCTACTTTCAAGCCAATGCGTTCCTATGTAGTTATAAACGAATAAGTAACCATCCTTTCTCCCATCAAGATCAACTTGGCTCACCCATTTTCATACTGATCGTAATAAAGGTAGTTCCCTCTACACTTCTGATATGTAAACTGCCTGAGCCGAGCAAAATTTGAAACAACAGGTGGCACCAAACTGGTTGCCCAC
The DNA here is from genome assembly GCA_963921515.1 of Calotriton arnoldi. NCBI lineage: Eukaryota > Metazoa > Chordata > Amphibia > Caudata > Salamandridae > Calotriton > Calotriton arnoldi. The sequence goes on along the minus strand of CAWUFW010005281.1, from coordinate 1,365,517 downwards.
ACCTCAATGCATTCCTATATAGTTACATGCTAATAAGTAATTGTGGTTCTCTTTTAGGAAAAACACATTGGCTCACAAACAAGTATCTTGTTTTTCACCCATACCACATCCCTCTACAAGCTCCATAAGGATTTAGCCTGAGCCAAGCAACGGTTCCACTTGTGCCCACTGTGCCACTTTCAAGCCAATGCGTTCCTATGGAGTTATAATCGAATAAGTAACCATCCTTTCTCCCATGAAGATCAACTTGGCTCACCCATTTTCATACTGATCCTAATAAATGAAGTTCACCTCTACACTTCTGATATGTAAACTGCCTGAGCCGAGCAAAATTTGTCACAACAGGTGGCACCAAACTGGTTGCCCTCACCTCAATGCATTCCTATATAGTTACATGCAAATAAGTAATTGTGGTTCTCTTATAGGAAAACACATTGGCTCACAAACATGTATTTTGTTTTTCAACCATACCACATCCCCTACAAGCTCCATAAGGATTTAGCCTGAGCCAAGCAACGGTTCAACTTGTGCCCACTGTGCCACTTTCAAGCCAATGCGTTCCTATGGAGTTATAAACGAATAAGTAACCATCCTTTCTCCCATGAAGATCAACTTGGCTCACCCATTTTCATACTGATCATAATAAAGGTAGTTCCCCTCTACACTTCTGATATGTAAACTGCCAGAGCCGAGCAAAATTTGCCACAACAGGTGGCACCAAACTGGTTGCCCACACCTCAATGCATTCCTATATAGTTACATGCTAATAAGTAATTGTGGTTCTCTTATAGGAAAAACACATTGGCTCACAAACAAGTATTTTGTTTTTCACCCATACCACATCCCTCTACAAGCTCCATAAGGATTTAGCCTGAGCCAAGCAACGGTTCCACTTGTGCCCACTGTGCCACTTTCAAGCCAATGCGTTCCTATGTAGTTATAAACGAATAAGTAACCATCCTTTCTCCCATGAAGAGCAACTTGGCTCACCCATTTTCATACTGATCCTAATAAAGGAAGTTCCCCTCTACACTTCTGATATGTAAACTGCCTGAGCCGAGCAAAATTTGCCACAACAGGTGGCACCAAACAGGTGGCCCTCACCTCAATGCATTCCTATATAGTTACATGCAAATAAGTAATTGTGGTTCTCTTATAGAAAAAGCACATTGGCTCACAAACATGTATTTTGTTTTTCACTCCTACCACATCCCCCTACAAGCTTCATAAGGATTTAGCCTGAGCCAAGCAACGGTTCCACTTGTGCCCACTGTGCCACTTTCAAGCCAATGCGTTCCTATGGAGTTATAAACGAATAAGTAACCATCCTTTCTCCCATGAAGATCAACTTGGCTCACCCATTTTCATACTGATCTTAATAAAGGAAGTTCCGCTCTACACTTCTGATATGTAAACTGCCTGAGCCGAGCAAAATTTGCCACAGCAGGTGGCACCAAACTGTTGGCCCTCACCTCAATGCATTCATATATAGTTACATGCAAATAAGTAATTGTTGTTTTCTTATAGGAAAAATACATTGGCTCACAAACATGTCTTTTGTTTTTCACCCATACCACATCCCCCTACAAGCTTCATAAGGATTTAGCCTGAGCCAAGCAACGGTTCCACTTGTGCCCACTGTGCCACTTTCAAGCCAATGCGTTCCTATGGAGTTATAATCGAATAAGTAACCATCCTTTCTCCCATGAAGATCAACTTGGCTCACCCATTTTCATACTGATCCTAATAAAGGAAGTTCACCTTTACACTTCTGATATGTAAACTGCCTGAGCCGAGCAAAATTTGTCACAACAGGGGGCACCAAACTGGTTGCCTTTACCTCAATGCATTCCTATATAGTTACATACAAATAAGTAATTGTGGTTCTCTTATAGGAAAAACACATTGGCTTACAGACATGTATTTTGTTTTTCAACCATACCACATCCCCCTACAAGCTCCATAAGGATTTAGCCTGAGCCAAGCAACGGTTCAACTTGTGCACACTGTGCCACTTTCAAGCCAATGCGTTCCTATGGAGTTATAAACGAATAAGTAACTTTCCTTTCTCCCATGAAGATCAACTTGGCTCGCCCATTTTCATACTGACCCTTATAAAGGAAGTTCCCCTCTACACTTCTGATATGTAAACTGCCATGCCGAGCAAAATTTGTCACAACAGGGGGCACCAAACTGGTTGCCCTTACCTCAATGCATTCCTATATAGTTACATGCAAATAAGTAATCGTGGTTCTCTTATAGGAAAAACACATTGGTTCACAGACATGTATTTTGTTTTTCAACCATACCACATCCCCCTACAAGCTCCATAAGGATTTAGCCTGAGCCAAGCAACGGTTCCACTTGTGCCCACTGTGCCACTTTCAAGCCAATGCGTTCCTATGGAGTTAAAAACGAATAAGTAACCATCCTTTCTCCCATGAAGATCAACTTGGCTCACCCATTTTCATACTGATCCTAATAAAGGTAGTTCCCCTCTACACTTCTGATATGTAAACTGCCTGAGCCGAGCAAAATTTGCCACAACAGGTGGCACCAAACTGGTTGCCCACACCTCAATGCATTCCTATATAATTACATGCTAATAAGTAATTGTGGTTCTCTTTTAGGAAAAACACATTGGCTCACAAACAAGTATCTTGTTTTTCACCCATACCACATCCCTCTACAAGCTCTATAAGGATTTAGCCTGAGCCAAGCAACGGTTCCACTTGTGCCCACTGTGCCACTTTCAAGCCAATGCGTTCCTATGTAGTTATAAACGAATAAGTAACCATCCTTTCTCCCATCAAGATCAACTTGGCTCACCCATTTTCATACTGATCGTAATAAAGGTAGTTCCCCTCTACACTTCTGATATGTAAACTGGCTGAGCCGAGCAAAATTTGAAACAACAGGTGGCACCAAACTGGTTGCCCACACCTCAATGCATTCCTATATAGTTACATGCTAATAAGTAATTGTGGTTCTCTTTTAGGAAAAACACATTGGCTCACAAACAAGTATCTTGTTTTTCACCCATACCACATCCCTCTACAACATAAGGATTTATCCTGAGCCAAGCAACGGTTCCACTTGTGCCCACTGTGCCACTTTCAAGCCAATGCATTCCTATGGAGTTATAATCGAATAAGTAACCATCCTTTCTCCCATGAAGATCAACTTGGCTCACCCATTTTCATACTGATCCTAATAAAGGAAGTTCACCTCTACACTTCTGATATGTAAACTGCCTGAGCCGAGCAAAATTTGTCACAACTGGTGGCACCAAACTGGTTGCCCTCACCTCAATGCATTCCTATATAGTTACATGCAAATAAGTAATTGTGGTTCTCTTATAGGAAAACACATTGGCTCACAAACATGTATTTTGTTTTTTCAACCATACCACATCCCCCTACAAGCTCCATAAGGATTTAGCCTGAGCCAAGCAACGGTTCAACTTGTGCCCAATGTGCCACTTTCAAGCCAATGCGTTCCTATGGAGTTATAAACGAATAACTAACCATCCTTTCTCCCATCAAGATAAACTTGGCGCACCCATTTTCATACTGATCGTAATAAAGGTAGTTCCCCTCTACACTTCTGATATGTAAACTGCCTGAGCGGAGCAAAATTTGCCACAACAGGTGGCACCAAACTGGTTGCCCACACCTCAATGCATTCCTATATAGTTACATGCAAAAGAGGTATTGTGGTTCTCTTATAGGAAAAACACATTGGCTTACAGACATGTATTTTGTTTTTCAACCATACCACATCCCCCTACAAGCTCCGTAAGGATTTAGCCTGAGCCAAGCAACGGTTCCACTTGTTCCCACTGTGCCACTTTCAAGACAATGCGTTCTTACGGAGATAAAAACGAATAAGTAACCATCATTTCTCCCATGAAGATTAACTTGGCTCACCCATTTTCATACTGATCCTAATAAAGGAAGTTCACCTCTACACTTCTGATATGTAAACTGCCTGAGCCGAGCAAAATTTGTCACAACAGGGGGCACCAAACTGGTTGCCCTTACCTCAATGCATTCCTATATAGTTACATTTAAATAAGTAATTGTGGTTCTCTTATAGGAAAAATACATTGTCTCACAAACATGTATTTTGTTTTTCACCCATACCACATTCCCCTACAAGCTCCATAAGGATTTTGCCTGAGCCATGCAACAGTTCCACTTGTGCCCACTGTGCCACTTTCAAGCCAATGTGTTCCTATGGAGTTAAAAACGAATAAGTAACCATCCTTTCTCCCATCAAGATCAACTTGGCTCACCCATTTTCATACTGATCGTAATAAAGGTAGTTCCCCTCTACACTTCTGATATGTAAATTGCCTGAGCCGAGCAAAATTTGCCACAACAGGTGGCACCAAACTGGTTGCCCACACCTCAATGCATTCCTATATAGTTACATGGAAATAAGTAATTGTCGTTCTCTTATAGGAAAAACACATTGTCTCACAGACATGTATTTTGTTTTTAAACCATACCACATCCCCCTACAAGCTCCATAAGGATTTAGCCTGAGCCAAGCAACGGTTCCACTTGTGCCCACTGTGCCACTTTCAAGCCAATGCGTTCCTATGTAGTTATAAACGAATAAGTAACCATCCTTTCTCCCATCAAGATCAACTTGGCTCACCCATTTTCATACTGATCGTAATAAAGGTAGTTCCCCTCTACACTTCTGATATGTAAACTGCCTGAGCCGAGCAAAATTTGAAACAACAGGTGGCACCAAACTGGTTGCCCACACCTCAATGCATTCCTATATAGTTACATGCTAATAAGTAATTGTGGTTCTCTTTTAGGAAAAACACATTGGCTCACAAACAAGTATCTTGTTTTTCACCCATACCACATCCCTCTACAAGCTCCATAAGGATTTAGCCTGAGCCAAGCAACGGTTCCACTTGTGCCCACTGTGCCACTTTCAAGCCAATGCGTTCCTATGGAGTTATAATCGAATAAGTAACCATCCTTTCTCCCATGAAGATCAACTTGGCTCACCCATTTTCATACTGATCCTAATAAATGAAGTTCACCTCTACACTTCTGATATGTAAACTGCCTGAGCCGAGCATAATTTGTCACAACAGGTGGCACCAAACTGGTTGCCCTCATCTCAATGCATTCCTATATAGTTACATGCAAATAAGTAATTGTGGTTCTCTTATAGGAAAACACATTGGCTCACAAACATGTATTTTGTTTTTCAACCATACCACATCCTCCTACAAGCTCCATAAGGATTTAGCCTGAGCCAAGCAACGGTTCAACTTGTGCCCAATGTGCCACTTTCAAGCCAATGCGTTCCTATGGAGTTATAAACGAATAAGTAACCATCCTTTCTCCCATCAAGATCAACTTGGCTCACCCATTTTCATACTGATCGTAATAAAGGTAGTTCCCCTCTACACTTCTGATATGTAAACTGCCTGAGCGGAGCAAAATTTTCCACAACAGGTGGTACCAAACTGGTTGCCCACACCTCAATGCATTCCTACATAGTTACATGCAAAAGAGGTAATGTGGTTCTCTTAAAGGAAAAACACATTGGCTTACAGACATGTATTTTGTTTTTCAACCATACCACATCCCCCTACAAGCTCCGTAAGGATTTAGCCTGAGCCAAGCAACGGTTCCACTTGTTCCCACTGTGCCACTTTCAAGCCAATGCGTTCTTATGGAGTTAAAAACGAATAAGTAACCATCATTTCTCCCCTGAAGATCAACTTGGCTCACCCATTTTCATACTGATCCTAATAAAGGAAGTTCACCTCTACACTTCTGATATGTAAACTGCCTGAGCCGAGCAAAATTTGTCACAACAATGGGGGCACCAAACTGGTTGCCCTTACCTCAATGCATTCCTATGTAGTTACATTCAAATAAGTAATTGTGGTTCTCTTATAGGAAAAATACATTGTCTCACAAACATGTATTTTGTTTTTCACCCATACCACATTCCCCTACAAGCTCCATAAGGATTTAGCCTGAGCCATGCAACAGTTCCACTTGTGCCCACTGTGCCACTTTCAAGCCAATGTGTTCCTATGGAGTTAAAAACGAATAAGTAACCATCCTTTCTCCCATGAAGATCAACTTGGCTCACCCATTTTCATACTGATCCTAATAAAGGCAGTTCACCTCTACACTTCTGATATGTAAACTGCCTGAGCCGAGCAAAAATTGTCACAACAGGTGGCACCAAACTGGTTGCCCTCACCTCAATGCATTCCTATATAGTTACATGCAAATAAGTATTTGTGGTTCTCTTATAGGAAAACACATTGGCTCACAAACATGTATTTTGTTTTTCAACCATACCACATCCCCCTACAAGCTCCATAAGGATTTAGCCTGAGCCAAGCAAGGGTTCAACTTGTGCCCAATGTGCCACTTTCAAGCCAATGCGTTCCTATGGAGTTATAAACGAATAAGTAACCATCCTTTCTCCCATCAAGATCAACTTGGCTCACCCATTTTCATACTGATCGTAATAAAGGTAGTTCCCTCTACACTTCTGATATGTAAACTGCCTGAGCCGAGCAAAATTTGCCACAACAGGTGGCACCAAACTGGTTGCCCACACCTCAATGCATTCCTATATAGTTTCATGCTAATAAGTAATTGTGGTTCTCTTTTAGGAAAAACACATTGGCTCACAAACAAGTTTCTTGTTTTTCACCCATACCACATCCCTCTACAAGCTCCATAAGGATTTAGCCTGAGCCAAGCAACGGTTCCACTTGTGCCCACTGTGCTACTTTCAAGCCAATGCGTTCCTATGTAGTTATAAACGAATAAGTAACCATCCTTTCTCCCATCAAGATCAACTTGGCTCACCCATTTTCATACTGATCGTAATAAAGGTAGTTCCCCTCTACACTTCTGATATGTAAACTGCCTGAGCCGAGCAAAATTTGAAACAACAGGTGGCACCAAACTGGTTGCCCACACCTCAATGCATTCCTATATAGTTACATGCTAATAAGTAATTGTGGTTCTCTTTTAGGAAAAACACATTGGCTCACAAACAAGTATCTTGTTTTTCACCCATACCACATCCCTCTACAAGCTCCATAAGGATTTAGCCTGAGCCAAGCAACGGTTCCACTTGTGCCCACTGTGCCACTTTCAAGCCAATGCGTTCCTATGGAGTTATAAACGAATAAGTAAACATCCTTTCTCCCATGAAGATCAACTTGGCTCACCCATTTTCATACTGATCCTAATAAATGAAGTTCACCTCTACACTTCTGATATGTAAACTGCCTGAGCCGAGCAAAATTTGTCACAACAGGTGGCACCAAACTGGTTGCCCTCACCTCAATGCATTCCTATATAGTTACATGCAAATAAGTAATTGTGGTTCTCTTATAGGAAAACACATTGGCTCACAAACATGTATTTTGTTTTTCAACCATACCGCATCCCCCTACAAGCTCCATAAGGATTTAGCCTGAGCCAAGCAACGGTTCAACTTGTGCCCACTGTGCCACTTTCAAGCCAATGCGTTCCTATGGAGTTATAAACGAATAAGTAAACATCCTTTCTCCCATGAAGATCAACTTGGCTCACCCATTTTCATACTGATCATAATAAAGGTAGTTCCCCTCTACACTTCTGATATGTAAACTGCCAGAGCCGAGCAAAATTTGCCACAACAGGTGGCACCAAACTGGTTGCCCACACCTCAATGCATTCCTATATAGTTACATGCTAATAAGTAATTGTGGTTCTCTTATAGGAAAAACACATTGGCTCACAAACAAGTATTTTGTTTTTCACCCATACCACATCCCTCTACAAGCTCCATAAGGATTTAGCCTGAGCCAAGCAACGGTTCCACTTGTGCCCACTGTGCCACTTTCAAGCCAATGCGTTCCTATGTAGTTATAAACGAATAAGTAACCATCCTTTCTCCCATGAAGAGCAACTTGGCTCACCCATTTTCATACTGATCCTAATAAAGAAAGTTCCCCTCTACACTTCTGATATGTAAACTGCCTGAGCCGAGCAAAATTTGCCACAACAGGTGGCACCAAACAGGTGGCCCTCACCTCAATGCATTCCTATATAGTTACATGCAAATAAGTAATTGTGGTTCTCTTATAGAAAAAGCACATTGGCTCACAAACATGTATTTTGTTTTTCACTCCTACCACATCCCCCTACAAGCTTCATAAGGATTTAGCCTGAGCCAAGCAACGGTTCCACTTGTGCCCACTGTGCCACTTTCAAGCCAATGCGTTCCTATGGAGTTATAAACGAATAAGTAACCATCCTTTCTCCCATGAAGATCAACTTGGCTCACCCATTTTCATACTGATCCTAATAAAGGAAGTTCCGCTCTACACTTCTGATATGTAAACTGCCTGAGCCGAGCAAAATTTGCCACAGCAGGTGGCACCAAACTGTTGGCCCTCACCTCAATGCATTCATATATAGTTACATGCAAATAAGTAATTGTTGTTTTCTTATAGGAAAAATACATTGGCTCACAAACATGTCTTTTGTTTTTCACCCATACCACATCCCCCTACAAGCTTCATAAGGATTTAGCCTGAGCCAAGCAACGGTTCCACTTGTGCCCACTGTGCCACTCTCAAGCCAATGCGTTCCTATGGAGTTATAATCGAATAAGTAACCATCCTTTCTCCCATGAAGATCAACTTGGCTCACCCATTTTCATACTGATCCTAATAAAGGAAGTTCACCTTTACACTTCTGATATGTAAACTGCCTGAGCCGAGCAAAATTTGTCACAACAGGGGCACCAAACTGGTTGCCTTTACCTCAATGCATTCCTATATAGTTACATACAAATAAGTAATTGTGGTTCTCTTATAGGAAAAACACATTGGCTTACAGACATGTATTTTGTTTTTCAACCATACCACATCCCCCTACAAGCTCCATAAGGATTTAGCCTGAGCCAAGCAACGGTTCAACTTGTGCACACTGTGCCACTTTCAAGCCAATGCGTTCCTATGGAGTTATAAACGAATAAGTAACTTTCCTTTCTCCCATGAAGATCAACTTGGCTCGCCCATTTTCATACTGACCCTTATAAAGGAAGTTCCCCTCTACACTTCTGATATGTAAACTGCCATGCCGAGCAAAATTTGTCACAACAGGGGGCACCAAACTGGTTGCCCTTACCTCAATGCATTCCTATATAGTTACATGCAAATAAGTAATCGTGGTTCTCTTATAGGAAAAACACATTGGTTCACAGACATGTATTTTGTTTTTCAACCATACCACATCCCCCTACAAGCTCCATAAGGATTTAGCCTGAGCCAAGCAACGGTTCCACTTGTGCCCACTGTGCCACTTTCAAGCCAATGCGTTCCTATGGAGTTAAAAACGAATAAGTAACCATCCTTTCTCCCATGAAGATCAACTTGGCTCACCCATTTTCATACTGATCCTAATAAAGGTAGTTCCCCTCTACACTTCTGATATGTAAACTGCCTGAGCCGAGCAAAATATGCCACAACAGGTGGCACCAAACTGGTTGCCCACACCTCAATGCATTCCTATATAATTACATGCTAATAAGTAATTGTGGTTCTCTTTTAGGAAAAACACATTGGCTCACAAACAAGTATCTTGTTTTTCACCCATACCACATCCCTCTACAAGCTCTATAAGGATTTAGCCTGAGCCAAGCAACGGTTCCACTTGTGCCCACTGTGCCACTTTCAAGCCAATGCGTTCCTATGTAGTTATAAACGAATAAGTAACCATCCTTTCTCCCATCAAGATCAACTTGGCTCACCCATTTTCATACTGATCGTAATAAAGGTAGTTCCCCTCTACACTTCTGATATGTAAACTGGCTGAGCCGAGCAAAATTTGAAACAACAGGTGGCACCAAACTGGTTGCCCACACCTCAATGCATTCCTATATAGTTACATGCTAATAAGTAATTGTGGTTCTCTTTTAGGAAAAACACATTGGCTCACAAACAAGTATCTTGTTTTTCACCCATACCACATCCCTCTACAACATAAGGATTTATCCTGAGCCAAGCACCGGTTCCACTTGTGCCCACTGTGCCACTTTCAAGCCAATGCATTCCTATGGAGTTATAATCGAATAAGTAACCATCCTTTCTCCCATGAAGATCAACTTGGCTCACCCATTTTCATACTGATCCTAATAAAGGAAGTTCACCTCTACACTTCTGATATGTAAACTGCCTGAGCCGAGCAAAATTTGTCACAACTGGTGGCACCAAACTGGTTGCCCTCACCTCAATGCATTCCTATATAGTTACATGCAAATAAGTAATTGTGGTTCTCTTATAGGAAAACACATTGGCTCACAAACATGTATTTTGTTTTTTCAACCATACCACATCCCCCTACAAGCTCCATAAGGATTTAGCCTGAGCCAAGCAACGGTTCAACTTGTGCCCAATGTGCCACTTTCAAGCCAATGCGTTCCTATGGAGTTATAAACGAATAACTAACCATCCTTTCTCCCATCAAGATAAACTTGGCGCACCCATTTTCATACTGATCGTAATAAAGGTAGTTCCCCTCTACACTTCTGATATGTAAACTGCCTGAGCGGAGCAAAATTTGCCACAACAGGTGGCACCAAACTGGTTGCCCACACCTCAATGCATTCCTATATAGTTACATGCAAAAGAGGTATTGTGGTTCTCTTATAGGAAAAACACATTGGCTTACAGACATGTATTTTGTTTTTCAACCATACCACATCCCCCTACAAGCTCCGTAAGGATTTAGCCTGAGCCAAGCAACGGTTCCACTTGTTCCCACTGTGCCACTTTCAAGCCAATGCGTTCTTACGGAGTTAAAAACGAATAAGTAACCATCATTTCTCCCATGAAGATTAACTTGGCTCACCCATTTTCATACTGATCGTAATAAAGGTAGTTCCCCTCTACACTTCTGATATGTAAATTGCCTGAGCCGAGCAAAATTTGCCACAACAGGTGGCACCAAACTGGTTGCCCACACCTCAATGCATTCCTATATAGTTACATGGAAATAAGTAATTGTCGTTCTCTTATAGGAAAAACACATTGTCTCACAGACATGTATTTTGTTTTTAAACCATACCACATCCCCCTACAAGCTCCATAAGGATTTAGCCTGAGCCAAGCAACGGTTCCACTTGTGCCCACTGTGCCACTTTCAAGCCAATACGTTCCTATGGAGTTATAATCGAATAAGTAACCATCCTTTCTCTCATGAAGATCAACTTGGCTCACCCATTTTCATACGGATCCTAATAAAGGCAGTTCACCTCTACACTTCTGATATGTAAACTGCCTGAGCCGAGCAAAAATTGTCACAACAGGTGGCACCAAACTGGTTGCCCTCACCTCAATGCATTCCTATATAGTTACATGCAAATAAGTAATTGTGGTTCTCTTATAGGAAAACACATTGGCTCACAAACATGTATTTTGTTTTTCAACCATACCACATCCCCCTACAAGCTCCATAAGGATTTAGCCTGAGCCAAGCAATGGTTCAACTTGTGCCCAATGTGCCACTTTCAAGCCAATGCGTTCCTATGGAGTTATAAACGAATAAGTAACCATCCTTTCTCCCATCAAGATCAACTTGGCTCACCCATTTTCATACTGATCCTAATAAAGGCAGTTCACCTCTACACTTCTGATATGTAAACTGCCTGAGCCGAGCAAAAATTGTCACAACAGGTGGCACCAAACTGGTTGCCCTCACCTCAATGCATTCCTATATAGTTACATGCAAATAAGTAATTGTGGTTCTCTTATAGGAAAACACATTGGCTCACAAACATGTATTTTGTTTTTCAACCATACCACATCCCCCTACAAGCTCCATAAGGATTTAGCCTGAGCCAAGCAACGGTTCAACTTGTGCCCAATGTGCCACTTTCAAGCCAATGTGTTCCTATGGAGTTATAAACGAATAAGTAACCATCCTTTCTCCCATCAAGATCAACTTGGCTCACCCATTTTCATACTGATCGTAATAAAGGTAGTTCCCCTCTACACTTCTGATATGTAAACTGCCTGAGCCGAGCAAAATTTGCCACAACAGGTGGCACCAAACTGGTTGCCCACACCTCAATGCATTCCTATATAGTTACATGCTAATAAGTAATTGTGGTTCTCTTTTAGGAAAAACACATTGGCTCACAAACAAGTATCTTGTTTTTCACCCATACCACATCCCTCTACAAGCTCCATAAGGATTTAGCCTGAGCCAAGCAACGGTTCCACTTGTGCCCACTGTGCCACTTTCAAGCCAATGCGTTCCTATGTAGTTATAAACGAATAAGTAACCATCCTTTCTCCCATCAAGATCAACTTGGCTCACCCATTTTCATACTGATCGTAATAAAGGTAGTTCCCCTCTACACTTCTGATATGTAAACTGCCTGAGCCGAGCAAAATTTGAAACAACAGGTGGCACCAAACTGGTTGCCCACACCTCAATGCATTCCTATATAGTTACATGCTAATAAGTAATTGTGGTTCTCTTTTAAGAAAAACACATTGGCTCACAAACAAGTATCTTGTTTTTCACCCATACCACATCCCTCTACAAGCTCCATAAGGATTTAGCCTGAGCCAAGCAACGGTTCCACTTGTGCCCACTGTGCCACTTTCAAGCCAATGCGTTCCTATGGAGTTATAATCGAATAAGTAACCATCCTTTCTCCCATGAAGATCAACTTGGCTCACCCATTTTCATACTGATCCTAATAAATGAAGTTCACCTCTACACTTCTGATATGTAAACTGCCTGAGCCGAGCATAATTTGTCACAACAGGTGGCACCAAACTGGTTGCCCTCACCTCAATGCATTCCTATATAGTTACATGCAAATAAGTAATTGTGGTTCTCTTATAGGAAAACACATTGGCTCACAAACATGTATTTTGTTTTTCAACCATACCACATCCCCCTACAAGCTCCATAAGGATTTAGCCTGAGCCAAGCAACGGTTCAACTTGTGCCCAATGTGCCACTTTCAAGCCAATGCGTTCCTATGGAGTTATAAACGAATAACTAACCATCCTTTCTCCCATCAAGATCAACTTGGCTCACCCATTTTCATACTGATCGTAATAAAGGTAGTTCCCCTCTACACTTCTGATATGTAAACTGCCTGAGCGGAGCAAAATTTTCCACAACAGGTGGTACCAAACTGGTTGCCCACACCTCAATGCATTCCTACATAGTTACATGCAAAAGAGGTAATGTGGTTCTCTTAAAGGAAAAACACATTGGCTTACAGACATGTATTTTGTTTTTCAACCATACCACATCCCCCTACAAGCTCCGTAAGGATTTAGCCTGAGCCAAGCAATGGTTCCACTTGTTCCCACTGTGCCACTTTCAAGCCAATGCGTTCTTATGGAGTTAAAAATGAATAAGTAACCATCATTTCTCCCCTGAAGATCAACTTGGCTCACCCATTTTCATACTGCTCCTAATAAAGGAAGTTCACCTCTACACTTCTGATATGTAAACTGCCTGAGCCGAGCAAAATTTGTCACAACAGGGGGCACCAAACTGGTTGCCCTTACCTCAATGCATTCCTATGTAGTTACATTCAAATAAGTAATTGTGGTTCTCTTATAGGAAAAATACATTGTCTCACAAACATGTATTTTGTTTTTCACCCATACCACATTCCCCTACAAGCTCCATAAGGATTTAGCCTGAGCCATGCAACAGTTCCACTTGTGCCCACTGTGCCACTTTCAAGCCAATGTGTTCCTATGGAGTTAAAAACGAATAAGTAACCATCCTTTCTCCCATGAAGATCAACTTGGCTCACCCATTTTCATACTGATCCTAATAAAGGCAGTTCACCTCTACACTTCTGATATGTAAACTGCCTGAGCCGAGCAAAAATTGTCACAACAGGTGGCACCAAACTGGTTGCCCTCACCTCAATGCATTCCTATATAGTTACATGCAAATAAGTATTTGTGGTTCTCTTATAGGAAAACACATTGGCTCACAAACATGTATTTTGTTTTTCAACCATACCACATCCCCCTACAAGCTCCATAAGGATTTAGCCTGAGCCAAGCAACGGTTCAACTTGTGCCCAATGTGCCACTTTCAAGCCAATGCGTTCCTATGGAGTTATAAACGAATAAGTAACCATCCTTTCTCCCATCAAGATCAACTTGGCTCACCCATTTTCATACTGATCGTAATAAAGGTAGTTCCCCTCTACACTTCTGATATGTAAACTGCCTGAGCCGAGCAAAATTTGCCACAACAGGTGGCACCAAACTGGTTGCCCACACCTCAATGCATTCCTATATAGTTTCATGCTAATAAGTAATTGTGGTTCTCTTTTAGGAAAAACACATTGGCTCACAAACAAGTATCTTGTTTTTCACCCATACCACATCCCTCTACAAGCTCCATAAGGATTTAGCCTGAGCCAAGCAACGGTTCCACTTGTGCCCACTGTGCTACTTTCAAGCCAATGCGTTCCTATGTAGTTATAAACGAATAAGGAACCATCCTTTCTCCCATCAAGATCAACTTGGCTCACCCATTTTCATACTGATCGTAATAAAGGTAGTTCCCCTCTACACTTCTGATATGTAAACTGCCTGAGCCGAGCAAAATTTGAAACAACAGGTGGCACCAAACTGGTTGCCCACACCTCAATGCATTCCTATATAGTTACATGCTAATAAGTAATTGTGGTTCTCTTTTAGGAAAAACACATTGGCTCACAAACAAGTATCTTGTTTTTCACCCATACCACATCCCTCTACAAGCTCCATAAGGATTTAGCCTGAGCCAAGCAACGGTTCCACTTGTGCCCACTGTGCCACTTTCAAGCCAATGCGTTCCTATGGAGTTATAATCGAATAAGTAACCATCCTTTCTCCCATGAAGATCAACTTGGCTCACCCATTTTCATACTGATCCTAATAAATGAAGTTCACCTCTACACTTCTGATATGTAAACTGCCTGAGCCGAGCAAAATTTGTCACAACAGGTGGCACCAAACTGGTTGCCCTCACCTCAATGCATTCCTATATAGTTACATGCAAATAAGTAATTGTGGTTCTCTTATAGGAAAACACATTGGCTCACAAACATGTATTTTGTTTTTCAACCATACCACATCCCCCTACAAGCTCCATAAGGATTTAGCCTGAGCCAAGCAACGGTTCAACTTGTGCCCACTGTGCCACTTTCAAGCCAATGCGTTCATATGGAGTTATAAACGAATAAGTAACCATCCTTTCTCCCATGAAGATCAACTTGGCTCACCCATTTTCATACTGATCATAATAAAGGTAGTTCCCCTCTACACTTCTGATATGTAAACTGCCAGAGCCGAGCAAAATTTGCCACAACAGGTGGCACCAAACTGGTTGCCCACACCTCAATGCATTCCTATATAGTTACATGCTAATAAGTAATTGTGGTTCTCTTATAGGAAAAACACATTGGCTCACAAACATGTATTTTGTTTTTCACTCCTACCACATCCCCCTACAAGCTTCATAAGGATTTAGCCTGAGCCAAGCAACGGTTCCACTTGTGCCCACTGTGCCACTTTCAAGCCAATGCGTTCCTATGGAGTTATAAACGAATAAGTAACCATCCTTTCTCCCATGAAGATCAACTTGGCTCACCCATTTTCATACTGATCCTAATAAAGGAAGTTCCCCTCTACACTTCTGATATGTAAACTGCCTGAGCCGAGCAAAATTTGCCACAGCAGGTGGCACCAAACTGTTGGCCCTCACCTCAATGCATTCATATATAGTTACATGCAAATAAGTAATTGTTGTTTTCTTATAGGAAAAATACATTGGCTCACAAACATGTCTTTTGTTTTTCACCCATACCACATCCCCCTACAAGCTTCATAAGGATTTAGCCTGAGCCAAGCAACGGTTCCACTTGTGCCCACTGTGCCACTTTCAAGCCAATGCGTTCCTATGGAGTTATAATCGAATAAGTAACCATCCTTTCTCCCATGAAGATCAACTTGGCTCACCCATTTTCATACTGATCCTAATAAAGGAAGTTCACCTTTACACTTCTGATATGTAAACTGCCTGAGCCGAGCAAAATTTGTCACAACAGGGGGCACCAAACTGGTTGCCCTTACCTCAATGCATTCCTATATAGTTACATGCAAATAAGTAATTGTGGTTCTCTTATAGGAAAAACACATTGGCTTCACAGACATGTATTTTGTTTTTCAACCATACCACATCCCCCTACAAGCTCCATAAGGATTTAGCCTGAGCCAAGCAACGGTTCAACTTGTGCACACTGTGCCACTTTCAAGCCAATGCGTTCCTATGGAGTTATAAACGAATAAGTAACTTTCCTTTCTCCCATGAAGATCAACTTGGCTCGCCCATTTTCATACTGACGCTTATAAAGGAAGTTCCCCTCTACACTTCTGATATGTAAACTGCCATGCCGAGCAAAATTTGTCACAACAGGGGGCACCAAACTGGTTGCCCTTACCTCAATGCATTCCTATATAGTTACATGCAAATAAGTAATCGTGGTTCTCTTATAGGAAAAACACATTGGTTCACAGACATGTATTTTGTTTTTCAACCATACCACATCCCCCTACAAGCTCCATAAGGATTTAGCCTGAGCCAAGCAACGGTTCCACTTGTGCCCACTGTGCCACTTTCAAGCCAATGCGTTCCTATGGAGTTAAAAACGAATAAGTAACCATCCTTTCTCCCATGAAGATCAACTTGGCTCACCCATTTTCATACTGATCCTAATAAAGGAAGTTCACTTCTACACTTCTGATATGTAAACTGCCTGAGCCGAGCAAAATTTGTCACAACAGGGGGCACCAGACTGGTTGCCCTTACAGCAATGCATTCCTATATAGTTACATGGAAATAAGTAATTGTCGTTCTCTTATAGGAAAAACACATTGTCTCACAGACATGTATTTTGTTTTTAAACCATACCACATCCCCCTACAAGCTCCATAAGGATTTAGCCTGAGCCAAGCAACGGTTCCACTTGTGCCCACTGTGCCACTTTCAAGCCAATACGTTCCTATGGAGTTATAATCGAATAAGTAACCATCCTTTCTCCCATGAAGATCAACTTGGCTCACCCATTTTCATATGGATCCTAATAAAGGCAGTTCACCTCTACACTTCTGATATGTAAACTGCCTGAGCCGAGCAAAAATTGTCACAACAGGTGGCACCAAACTGGTTGCCCTCACCTCAATGCATTCCTATATAGTTACATGCAAATAAGTAATTGTGGTTCTCTTATAGGAAAACACATTGGCTCACAAACATGTATTTTGTTTTTCAAACATATCACATCCCCCTACAAGCTCCATAAGGATTTAGCCTGAGCCAAGCAACGGTTCAACTTGTGCCCAATGTGCCACTTTCAAGCCAATGCGTTCCTATGGAGTTATAAACGAATAAGTAACCATCCTTTCTCCCATCAAAGTCAACTTGGCTCACCCATTTTCATACTGATCGTAATAAAGGTAGTTCCCCTCTACACTTCTGATATGTAAACTGCCTGAGCCGAGCAAAATTTGCCACAACAGGTGGCACCAAACTGGTTGCCCACACCTCAATGCATTCCTATATAATTACATGCTAATAAGTAATTGTGGTTCTCTTTTAGGAAAAACACATTGGCTCAAAAACAAGTATCTTGTTTTTCACCCATACCACATCCCTCTACAAGCTCTATAAGGATTTAGCCTGTGCCAAGCAACGGTTCCACTTGTGCCCACTGTGCCACTTTCAAGCCAATGCGTTCCTATGTAGTTATAAACGAATAAGTAACCATCCTTTCTCCCATCAAGATCAACTTGGCTCACCCATTTTCATACTGATCGTAATAAAGGTAGTTCCCCTCTACACTTCTGATATGTAAACTGCCTGAGCCGAGCAAAATTTGAAACAACAGGTGGCACCAAACTGGTTGACCACACCTCAATGCATTCCTATATAGTTACATGCTAATAAGTAATTGTGGTTCTCTTTTAGGAAAAACACATTGGCTCACAAACAAGTATCTTGTTTTTCACCCATACCACATCCCTCTACAACATAAGGATTTATCCTGAGCCAAGCAACGGTTCCACTTGTGCCCACTGTGCCACTTTCAAGCCAATGCATTCCTATGGAGTTATAATCGAATAAGTAACCATCCTTTCTCCCATGAAGATCAACTTGGCTCACCCATTTTCATACTGATCCTAATAAAGGAAGTTCACCTCTACACTTCTGATATGTAAACTGCCTGAGCCGAGCAAAATTTGTCACAACTGGTGGCACCAAACTGGTTGCCCTCACCTCAATGCATTCCTATATAGTTACATGCAAATAAGTAATTGTGGTTCTCTTATAGGAAAACACATTGGCTCACAAACATGTATTTTGTTTTTTCAACCATACCACATCCCCCTACAAGCTCCATAAGGATTTAGCCTGAGCCAAGCAACGGTTCAACTTGTGCCCAATGTGCCACTTTCAAGCCAATGCGTTCCTATGGAGTTATAAACGAATAACTAACCATCCTTTCTCCCATCAAGATAAACTTGGCGCACCCATTTTCATACTGATCGTAATAAAGGTAGTTCCCCTCTACACTTCTGATATGTAAACTGCCTGAGCGGAGCAAAATTTGCCACAACAGGTGGCACCAAACTGGTTGCCCACACCTCAATGCATTCCTATATAGTTACATGCAAAAGAGGTATTGTGGTTCTCTTATAGGAAAAACACATTGGCTTACAGACATGTATTTTGTTTTTCAACCATACCACATCCCCCTACAAGCTCCGTAAGGATTTAGCCTGAACCAAGCAACGGTTCCACTTGTTCCCACTGTGCCACTTTCAAGCCAATGCGTTCTTACGGAGTTAAAAACGAATAAGTAACCATCATTTCTCCCATGAAGATTAACTTGGCTCACCCATTTTCATACTGATCCTAATAAAGGAAGTTCACCTCTACACTTCTGATATGTAAACTGCCTGAGCCGAGCAAAATTTGTCACAACAGGGGGCACCAAACTGGTTGCCCTTACCTCAATGCATTCCTATATAGTTACATTTAAATAAGTAATTGTGGTTCTCTTATAGGAAAAATACATTGTCTCACAAACATGTATTTTGTTTTTCACCCATACCACATTCCCCTACAAGCTCCATAAGGATTTAGCCTGAGCCATGCAACAGTTCCACTTGTGCCCACTGTGCCACTTTCAAGCCAATGTGTTCCTATGGAGTTAAAAACGAATAAGTAACCATCCTTTCTCCCATCAAGATCAACTTGGCTCACCCATTTTCATACTGATCGTAATAAAGGTAGTTCCCCTCTACACTTCTGGTATGTAAATTGCCTGAGCCGAGCAAAATTTGCCACAACAGGTGGCACCAAACTGGTTGCCCACACCTCAATGCATTCCTATATAGTTACATGGAAATAAGTAATTGTCGTTCTCTTATAGGAAAAACACATTGTCTCACAGACATGTATTTTGTTTTTAAACCATACCACATCCCCCTACAAGCTCCATAAGGATTTAGCCTGAGCCAAGCAACGGTTCCACTTGTGCCCACTGTGCCACTTTCAAGCCAATACGTTCCTATGGAGTTATAATCGAATAAGTAACCATCCTTTCTCTCATGAAGATCAACTTGGCTCACCCATTTTCATACGGATCCTAATAAAGGCAGTTCACCTCTACACTTCTGATATGTAAACTGCCTGAGCCGAGCAAAAATTGTCACAACAGGTGGCACCAAACTGGTTTCCCTCACCTCAATGCATTCCTATATAGTTACATGCAAATAAGTAATTGTGGTTCTCTTATAGGAAAACACATTGGCTCACAAACATGTATTTTGTTTTTCAACCATACCACATCCCCCTACAAGCTCCATAAGGATTTAGCCTGAGCCAAGCAATGGTTCAACTTGTGCCCAATGTGCCACTTTCAAGCCAATGCGTTCCTATGGAGTTATAAACGAATAAGTAACCATCCTTTCTCCCATCAAGATCAACTTGGCTCACCCATTTTCATACTGATCGTAATAAAGGTAGTTCCCCTCTACACTTCTGATATGTAAATTGCCTGAGCCGAGCAAAATTTGCCACAACAGGTGGCACCAAACTGGTTGCCCACACCTCAATGCATTCCTATATAGTTACATGCTAATATGTAATTGTGGTTCTCTTTTAGGAAAAACACATTGGCTCACAAACAAGTATCTTGTTTTTCACCCATACCACATCCCTCTACAAGCTCCATAAGGATTTAGCCTGAGCCAAGCAACGGTTCCACTTGTGCCCACTGTACCACTTTCAAGCCAATGCGTTCCTATGTAGTTATAAACGAATAAGTAACCATCCTTTCTCCCATCAAGATCAACTTGGCTCACCCATTTTCATACTGATCGTAATAAAGGTAGTTCCCCTCTACACTTCTGATATGTAAACTGCCTGAGCCGAGCAAAATTTGAAACAACAGGTGGCACCAAACTGGTTGCCCACACCTCAATGCATTCCTATATAGTTACATGCTAATAAGTAATTGTGGTTCTCTTTTAGGAAAAACACATTGGCTCACAAACAAGTATCTTGTTTTTCACCCATACCACATCCCTCTACAACATAAGGATTTAGCCTGAGCCAAGCAACGGTTCCACTTGTGCCCACTGTGCCACTTTCAAGCCAATGCATTCCTATGGAGTTATAATCGAATAAGTAACCATCCTTTCTCCCATGAAGATCAACTTGGCTCACCCATTTTCATACTGATCCTAATAAAGGAAGTTCACCTCTACACTTCTGATATGTAAACTGCCTGAGCCGAGCAAAATTTGTCACAACAGGTGGCACCAAACTGGTTGCCCTCACCTCAATCCATTCCTATATAGTTACATGCAAATAAGTAATTGTGGTTCTCTTATAGGAAAACACATTGGCTCACAAACATGTATTTTGTTTTTTCAACCATACCACATCCCCCTACAAGCTCCATAAGGATTTAGCCTGAGCCAAGCAACGGTTCAACTTGTGCCCAATGTGCCACTTTCAAGCCAATGCGTTCCTATGGAGTTATAAACGAATAACTAACCATCCTTTCTCCCATCAAGATAAACTTGGCGCACCCATTTTCATACTGATCGTAATAAAGGTAGTTCCCCTCTACACTTCTGATATGTAAACTGCCTGAGCGGAGCAAAATTTGCCACAACAGGTGGCACCAAACTGGTTGCCCACACCTCAATGCATTCCTATATAGTTACATGCAAAAGAGGTATTGTGGTTCTCTTATAGGAAAAACACATTGGCTTACAGACATGTATTTTGTTTTTCAACCATACCACATCCCCCTACAAGCTCCGTAAGGATTTAGCCTGAGCCAAGCAACGGTTCCACTTGTTCCCACTGTGCCACTTTCAAGCCAATGCGTTCTTACGGAGTTAAAAACGAATAAGTAACCATCATTTCTCCCATGAAGATTAACTTGGCTCACCCATTTTCATACTGATCCTAATAAAGGAAGTTCACCTCTACACTTCTGATATGTAAACTGCCTGAGCCGAGCAAAATTTGTCACAACAGGGGGCACCAAACTGGTTGCCCTTACCTCAATGCATTCCTATATAGTTACATTTAAATAAGTAATTGTGGTTCTCTTATAGGAAAAATACATTGTCTCACAAACATGTATTTTGTTTTTCACCCATACCACATTCCCCTACAAGCTCCATAAGGATTTAGCCTGAGCCATGCAACAGTTCCACTTGTGCCCACTGTGCCACTTTCAAGCCAATGTGTTCCTATGGAGTTAAAAACGAATAAGTAACCATCCTTTCTCCCATGAAGATCAACTTGGCTCACCCATTTTCATACGGATCCTAATAAAGGCAGTTCACCTCTACACTTCTGATATGTAAACTGCCTGAGCCGAGCAAAAATTGTCACAACAGGTGGCACCAAACTGGTTGCCCTCACCTCAATGCATTCCTATATAGTTACATGCAAATAAGTAATTGTGGTTCTCTTATAGGAAAACACATTGGCTCACAAACATGTATTTTGTTTTTCAACCATACCACATCCCCCTACAAGCTCCATAAGGATTTAGCCTGAGCCAAGCAACGGTTCAACTTGTGCCCAATGTGCCACTTTCAAGCCAATGCGTTCCTATGGAGTTATAAACGAATAAGTAACCATCCTTTCTCCCATCAAGATCAACTTGGCTCACCCATTTTCATACTGATCGTAATAAAGGTAGTTCCCCTCTACACTTCTGATATGTAAACTGCCTGAGCCGAGCAAAATTTGCCACAACAGGTGGCACCAAACTGGTTGCCCACACCTCAATGCATTCCTATATAGTTACATGCTAATAAGTAATTGTGGTTCTCTTTTAGGAAAAACACATTGGCTCACAAACAAGTATCTTGTTTTTCACCCATACCACATCCCTCTACAAGCTCCATAAGGATTTAGCCTGAGCCAAGCAACGGTTCCACTTGTGCCCACTGTGCCACTTTCAAGCCAATGCGTTCCTATGTAGTTATAAACGAATAAGTAACCATCCTTTCTCCCATCAAGATCAACTTGGCTCACCCATTTTCATACTGATCGTAATAAAGGTAGTTCCCCTCTACACTTCTGATATGTAAACTGCCTGAGCCGAGCAAAATTTGAAACAACAGGTGGCACCAAACTGGTTGCCCACACCTCAATGCATTCCTATATAGTTACATGCTAATAAGTAATTGTGGTTCTCTTTTAGGAAAAACACATTGGCTCACAAACAAGTATCTTGTTTTTCACCCATACCACATCCCTCTACAAGCTCCATAAGGATTTAGCCTGAGCCAAGCAACGGTTCCACTTGTGCCCACTGTGCCACTTTCAAGCCAATGCGTTTCTATGGAGTTATAATCGAATAAGTAACCATCCTTTCTCCCATGAAGATCAACTTGGCTCACCCATTTTCATACTGATCCTAATAAATGAAGTTCACCTCTACACTTCTGATATGTAAACTGCCTGAGCCGAGCATAATTTGTCACAACAGGTGGTACCAAACTGGTTGCCCACACCTCAATGCATTCCTACATAGTTACATGCAAAAGAGGTAATGTGGTTCTCTTAAAGGAAAAACACATTGGCTTACAGACATGTATTTTGTTTTTCAACCATACCACATCCCCCTACAAGCTCCGTAAGGATTTAGCCTGAGCCAAGCAACGGTTCCACTTGTTCCCACTGTGCCACTTTCAAGCCAATGCGTTCTTATGGAGTTAAAACGAATAAGTAACCATCATTTCTCCCCTGAAGATCAACTTGGCTCACCCATTTTCATACTGATCCTAATAAAGGAAGTTCACCTCTACACTTCTGATATGTAAACTGCCTGAGCCGAGCAAAATTTGTCACAACAGGGGGCACCAAACTGGTTGCCCTTACCTCAATGCATTCCTATGTAGTTACATTCAAATAAGTAATTGTGGTTCTCTTATAGGAAAAATACATTGTCTCACAAACATGTATTTTGTTTTTCACCCATACCACATTCCCCTACAAGCTCCATAAGGATTTAGCCTGAGCCATGCAACAGTTCCACTTGTGCCCACTGTGCCACTTTCAAGCCAATGTGTTCCTATGGAGTTAAAAACGAATAAGTAACCATCCTTTCTCCCATGAAGATCAACTTGGCTCACCCATTTTCATACTGATCCTAATAAAGGCAGTTCACCTCTACACTTCTGATATGTAAACTGCCTGAGCCGAGCAAAAATTGTCACAACAGGTGGCACCAAACTGGTTGCCCTCACCTCAATGCATTCCTATATAGTTACATGCAAATAAGTATTTGTGGTTCTCTTATAGGAAAACACATTGGCTCACAAACATGTATTTTGTTTTTCAACCATACCACATCCCCCTACAAGCTCCATAAGGATTTAGCCTGAGCCAAGCAAGGGTTCAACTTGTGCCCAATGTGCCACTTTCAAGCCAATGCGTTCCTATGGAGTTATAAACGAATAAGTAACCATCCTTTCTCCCATCAAGATCAACTTGGCTCACCCATTTTCATAGTGATCGTAATAAAGGTAGTTCCCCTCTACACTTCTGATATGTAAACTGCCTGAGCCGAGCAAAATTTGCCACAACAGGTGGCACCAAACTGGTTGCCCACACCTCAATGCATTCCTATATAGTTTCATGCTAATAAGTAATTGTGGTTCTCTTTTAGGAAAAACACATTGGCTCACAAACAAGTTTCTTGTTTTTCACCCATACCACATCCCTCTACAAGCTCCATAAGGATTTAGCCTGAGCCAAGCAACGGTTCCACTTGTGCCCACTGTGCCACTTTCAAGCCAATGCGTTCCTATGGAGTTAAAAACTAATAAGTAACCATCCTTTCTCCCATGAAGATCAACTTGGCTCACCCATTTTCATACTGATCCTAATAAAGGAAGTTCACTTCTACACTTCTGATATGTAAACTGCCTGAGCCGAGCAAAATTTGTCACAACAGGGGGCACCAGACTGGTTGCCCTTACAGCAATGCATTCCTATATAGTTACATGGAAATAAGTAATTGTCGTTCTCTTATAGGAAAAACACATTGTCTCACAGACATGTATTTTGTTTTTAAACCATACCACATCCCCCTACAAGCTCCATAAGGATTTAGCCTGAGCCAAGCAACGGTTCCACTTGTGCCCACTGTGCCACTTTCAAGCCAATACGTTCCTATGGAGTTATAATCGAATAAGTAACCATCCTTTCTCCCATGAAGATCAACTTGGCTCACCCATTTTCATATGGATCCTAATAAAGGCAGTTCACCTCTACACTTCTGATATGTAAACTGCCTGAGCCGAGCAAAAATTGTCACAACAGGTGGCACCAAACTGGTTGCCCTCACCTCAATGCATTCCTATATAGTTACATGCAAATAAGTAATTGTGGTTCTCTTATAGGAAAACACATTGGCTCACAAACATGTATTTTGCTTTTCAAACATATCACATCCCCCTACAAGCTCCATAAGGATTTAGCCTGAGCCAAGCAACGGTTCAACTTGTGCCCAATGTGCCACTTTCAAGCCAATGCGTTCCTATGGAGTTATAAACGAATAAGTAACCATCCTTTCTCCCATCAAAGTCAACTTGGCTCACCCATTTTCATACTGATCGTAATAAAGGTAGTTCCCCTCTACACTTCTGATATGTAAACTGCCTGAGCCGAGCAAAATTTGCCACAACAGGTGGCACCAAACTGGTTGCCCACACCTCAATGCATTCCTATATAATTACATGCTAATAAGTAATTGTGGTTCTCTTTTAGGAAAAACACATTGGCTCAAAAACAAGTATCTTGTTTTTCATCCATACCACATCCCTCTACAAGCTCTATAAGGATTTAGCCTGAGCCAAGCAACGGTTCCACTTGTGCCCACTGTGCCACTTTCAAGCCAATGCGTTCCTATGTAGTTATAAACGAATAAGTAACCTTCCTTTCTCCCATCAAGATCAACTTGGCTCACCCATTTTCATACTGATCGTAATAAAGGTAGTTCCCCTCTACACTTCTGATATGTAAACTGCCTGAGCCGAGCAAAATTTGAAACAACAGGTGGCACCAAACTGGTTGCCCACACCTCAATGCATTCCTATATAGTTACATGCTAATAAGTAATTGTGGTTCTCTTTTAGGAAAAACACATTGGCTCACAAACAAGTATCTTGTTTTTCACCCATACCACATCCCTCATCAACATAAGGATTTATCCTGAGCCAAGCAAGGGTTCCACTTGTGCCCACTGTGCCACTTTCAAGCCAATGCATTCCTATGGAGTTATAATCGAATAAGTAACCATCCTTTCTCCCATGAAGATCAACTTGGCTCACCCATTTTCATACTGATCCTAATAAAGGAAGTTCACCTCTACACTTCTGATATGTAAACTGCCTGAGCCGAGCAAAATTTGTCACAACTGGTGGCACCAAACTGGTTGCCCTCACCTCAATGCATTCCTATATAGTTACATGCAAATAAGTAATTGTGGTTCTCTTATAGGAAAACACATTGGCTCACAAACATGTATTTTGTTTTTTCAACCATACCACATCCCCCTACAAGCTCCATAAGGATTTAGCCTGAGCCAAGCAACGGTTCAACTTGTGCCCAATGTGCCACTTTCAAGCCAATGCGTTCCTATGGAGTTATAAACGAATAACTAACCATCCTTTCTCCCATCAAGATAAACTTGGCGCACCCATTTTCATACTGATCGTAATAAAGGTAGTTCCCCTCTACACTTCTGATATGTAAACTGCCTGAGCGGAGCAAAATTTGCCACAACAGGTGGCACCAAACTGGTTGCCCACACCTCAATGCATTCCTATATAGTTACATGCAAAAGAGGTATTGTGGTTCTCTTATAGGAAAAACACATTGGCTTACAGACATGTATTTTGTTTTTCAACCATACCACATCCCCCTACAAGCTCCGTAAGGATTTAGCCTGAACCAAGCAACGGTTCCACTTGTTCCCACTGTGCCACTTTCAAGCCAATGCGTTCTTACGGAGTTAAAAACGAATAAGTAACCATCATTTCTCCCATGAAGATTAACTTGGCTCACCCATTTTCATACTGATCCTAATAAAGGAAGTTCACCTCTACACTTCTGATATGTAAACTGCCTGAGCCGAGCAAAATTTGTCACAACAGGGGGCACCAAACTGGTTGCCCTTACCTCAATGCATTCCTATATAGTTACATTTAAATAAGTAATTGTGGTTCTCTTATAGGAAAAATACATTGTCTCACAAACATGTATTTTGTTTTTCACCCATACCACATTCCCCTACAAGCTCCATAAGGATTTAGCCTGAGCCATGCAACAGTTCCACTTGTGCCCACTGTGCCACTTTCAAGCCAATGTGTTCCTATTGAGTTAAAAACGAATAAGTAACCATCCTTTCTCCCATCAAGATCAACTTGGCTCACCCATTTTCATACTGATCGTAATAAAGGTAGTTCCCCTCTACACTTCTGATATGTAAATTGCCTGAGCCAAGCAAAATTTGCCACAACAGGTGGCACCAAACTGGTTGCCCACACCTCAATGCATTCCTATATAGTTACATGGAAATAAGTAATTGTCGTTCTCTTATAGGAAAAACACATTGTCTCACAGACATGTATTTTGTTTTTAAACCATACCACATCCCCTACAAGCTCCATAAGGATTTAGCCTGAGCCAAGCAACGGTTCCACTTGTGCCCACTGTGCCACTTTCAAGCCAATACGTTCCTATGGAGTTATAATCGAATAAGTAACCATCCTTTCTCTCATGAAGATCAACTTGGCTCACCCATTTTCATAGTTCACCTCTACACTTCTGATATGTAAACTGCCTGAGCCGAGCAAAAATTGTCACAACAGGTGGCACCAAACTGGTTTCCCTCACCTCAATGCATTCCTATATAGTTACATGCAAATAAGTAATTGTGGTTCTCTTATAGGAAAACACATTGGCTCACAAACATGTATTTTGTTTTTCAACCATACCACATCCCCCTACAAGCTCCATAAGGATTTAGCCTGAGCCAAGCAACGGTTCCACTTGTGCCCACTGTACCACTTTCAAGCCAATGCGTTCCTATGTAGTTATAAACGAATAAGTAACCATCCTTTCTCCCATCAAGATCAACTTGGCTCACCCATTTTCATACTGATCGTAATAAAGGTAGTTCCCCTCTACACTTCTGATATGTAAACTGCCTGAGCCGAGCAAAATTTGAAACAACAGGTGGCACCAAACTGGTTGCCCACACCTCAATGCATTCCTATATAGTTACATGCTAATAAGTAATTGTGGTTCTCTTTTAGGAAAAACACATTGGCTCACAAACAAGTATCTTGTTTTTCACCCATACCACATCCCTCTACAACATAAGGATTTAGCCTGAGCCAAGCAACGGTTCCACTTGTGCCCACTGTGCCACTTTCAAGCCAATGCATTCCTATGGAGTTGTAATCGAATAAGTAACCATCCTTTCTCCCATGAAGATCAACTTGGCTCACCCATTTTCATACTGATCCTAATAAAGGAAGTTCACCTCTACACTTCTGATATGTAAACTGCCTGAGCCGAGCAAAATTTGTCACAACAGGTGGCACCAAACTGGTTGCCCTCACCTCAATCCATTCCTATATAGTTACATGCAAATAAGTAATTGTGGTTCTCTTATAGGAAAACACATTGGCTCACAAACATGTATTTTGTTTTTTCAACCATACCACATCCCCCTACAAGCTCCATAAGGATTTAGCCTGAGCCAAGCAACGGTTCAACTTGTGCCCAATGTGCCACTTTCAAGCCAATGCGTTCCTATGGAGTTATAAACGAATAACTAACCATCCTTTCTCCCATCAAGATAAACTTGGCGCACCCATTTTCATACTGATCGTAATAAAGGTAGTTCCCCTCTACACTTCTGATATGTAAACTGCCTGAGCGGAGCAAAATTTGCCACAACAGGTGGCACCAAACTGGTTGCCCACACCTCAATGCATTCCTATATAGTTACATGCAAAAGAGGTATTGTGGTTCTCTTATAGGAAAAACACATTGGCTTACAGACATGTATTTTGTTTTTCAACCATACCACATCCCCCTACAAGCTCCGTAAGGATTTAGCCTGAGCCAAGCAACGGTTCCACTTGTTCCCACTGTGCCACTTTCAAGCCAATGCGTTCTTACGGAGTTAAAAACGAATAAGTAACCATCATTTCTCCCATGAAGATTAACTTGGCTCACCCATTTTCATACTGATCCTAATAAAGGAAGTTCACCTCTACACTTCTGATATGTAAACTGCCTGAGCCGAGCAAAATTTGTCACAACAGGGGGCACCAAACTGGTTGCCCTTACCTCAATGCATTCCTATATAGTTACATTTAAATAAGTAATTGTGGTTCTCTTATAGGAAAAATACATTGTCTCACAAACATGTATTTTGTTTTTCACCCATACCACATTCCCCTACAAGCTCCATAAGGATTTAGCCTGAGCCATGCAACAGTTCCACTTGTGCCCACTGTGCCACTTTCAAGCCAATGTGTTCCTATGGAGTTAAAAACGAATAAGTAACCATCCTTTCTCCCATGAAGATCAACTTGGCTCACCCATTTTCATACGGATCCTAATAAAGGCAGTTCACCTCTACACTTCTGATATGTAAACTGCCTGAGCCGAGCAAAAATTGTCACAACAGGTGGCACCAAACTGGTTGCCCTCACCTCAATGCATTCCTATATAGTTACATGCAAATAAGTAATTGTGGTTCTCTTATAGGAAAACACATTGGCTCACAAACATGTATTTTGTTTTTCAACCATACCACATCCCCCTACAAGCTCCATAAGGATTTAGCCTGAGCCAAGCAACGGTTCAACTTGTGCCCAATGTGCCACTTTCAAGCCAATGCGTTCCTATGGAGTTATAAACGAATAAGTAACCATCCTTTCTCCCATCAAGATCAACTTGGCTCACCCATTTTCATACTGATCGTAATAAAGGTAGTTCCCCTCTACACTTCTGATATGTAAACTGCCTGAGCCGAGCAAAATTTGCCACAACAGGTGGCACCAAACTGGTTGCCCACACCTCAATGCATTCCTATATAGTTACATGCTAATAAGTAATTGTGGTTCTCTTTTAGGAAAAACACATTGGCTCACAAACAAGTATCTTGTTTTTCACCCATACCACATCCCTCTACAAGCTCCATAAGGATTTAGCCTGAGCCAAGCAACGGTTCCACTTGTGCCCACTGTGCCACTTTCAAGCCAATGCGTTCCTATGTAGTTATAAACGAATAAGTAACCATCCTTTCTCCCATCAAGATCAACTTGGCTCACCCATTTTCATACTGATCGTAATAAAGGTAGTTCCCCTCTACACTTCTGATATGTAAACTGCCTGAGCCGAGCAAAATTTGAAACAACAGGTGGCACCAAACTGGTTGCCCACACCTCAATGCATTCCTATATAGTTACATGCTAATAAGTAATTGTGGTTCTCTTTTAGGAAAAACACATTGGCTCACAAACAAGTATCTTGTTTTTCACCCATACCACATCCCTCTACAAGCTCCATAAGGATTTAGCCTGAGCCAAGCAACGGTTCCACTTGTGCCCACTGTGCCACTTTCAAGCCAATGCGTTTCTATGGAGTTATAATCGAATAAGTAACCATCCTTTCTCCCATGAAGATCAACTTGGCTCACCCATTTTCATACTGATCCTAATAAATGAAGTTCACCTCTACACTTCTGATATGTAAACTGCCTGAGCCGAGCATAATTTGTCACAACAGGTGGCACCAAACTGGTTGCCCTCACCTCAATGCATTCCTATATAGTTACATGCAAATAAGTAATTGTGGTTCTCTTATAGGAAAACACATTGGCTCACAAACATGTATTTTGTTTTTCAACCATACCACATCCTCCTACAAGCTCCATAAGGATTTAGCCTGAGCCAAGCAACGATTCAACTTGTGCCCAATGTGCCACTTTCAAGCCAATGCGTTCCTATGGAGTTATAAACGAATAAGTAACCATCCTTTCTCCCATCAAGATCAACTTGGCTCACCCATTTTCATACTGATCGTAATAAAGGTAGTTCCCCTCTACACTTCTGATATGTAAACTGCCTGAGCGGAGCAAAATTTTCCACAACAGGTGGTACCAAACTGGTTGCCCACACCTCAATGCATTCCTACATAGTTACATGCAAAAGAGGTAATGTGGTTCTCTTAAAGGAAAAACACATTGGCTTACAGACATGTATTTTGTTTTTCAACCATACCACATCCCCCTACAAGCTCCGTAAGGATTTAGCCTGAGCCAAGCAACGGTTCCACTTGTTCCCACTGTGCCACTTTCAAGCCAATGCGTTCTTATGGAGTTAAAAACGAATAAGTAACCATCATTTCTCCCCTGAAGATCAACTTGGCTCACCCATTTTCATACTGATCCTAATAAAGGAAGTTCACCTCTACACTTCTGATATGTAAACTGCCTGAGCCGAGCAAAATTTGTCACAACAGGGGGCACCAAACTGGTTGCCCTTACCTCAATGCATTCCTATGTAGTTACATTCAAATAAGTAATTGTGGTTCTCTTATAGGAAAAATACATTGTCTCACAAACATGTATTTTGTTTTTCACCCATACCACATTCCCTACAAGCTCCATAAGGATTTAGCCTGAGCCATGCAACAGTTCCACTTGTGCCCACTGTGCCACTTTCAAGCCAATGTGTTCCTATGGAGTTAAAAACGAATAAGTAACCATCCTTTCTCCCATGAAGATCAACTTGGCTCACCCATTTTCATACTGATCCTAATAAAGGCAGTTCACCTCTACACTTCTGATATGTAAACTGCCTGAGCCGAGCAAAAATTGTCACAACAGGTGGCACCAAACTGGTTGCCCTCACCTCAATGCATTCCTATATAGTTACATGCAAATAAGTATTTGTGGTTCTCTTATAGGAAAACACATTGGCTCACAAACATGTATTTTGTTTTTCAACCATACCACATCCCCCTACAAGCTCCATAAGGATTTAGCCTGAGCCAAGCAAGGGTTCAACTTGTGCCCAATGTGCCACTTTCAAGCCAATGCGTTCCTATGGAGTTATAAACGAATAAGTAACCATCCTTTCTCCCATCAAGATCAACTTGGCTCACCCATTTTCATAGTGATCGTAATAAAGGTAGTTCCCCTCTACACTTCTGATATGTAAACTGCCTGAGCCGAGCAAAATTTGCCACAACAGGTGGCACCAAACTGGTTGCCCACACCTCAATGCATTCCTATATAGTTTCATGCTAATAAGTAATTGTGGTTCTCTTTTAGGAAAAACACATTGGCTCACAAACAAGTTTCTTGTTTTTCACCCATACCACATCCCTCTACAAGCTCCATAAGGATTTAGCCTGAGCCAAGCAACGGTTCCACTTGTGCCCACTGTGCCACTTTCAAGCCAATGCGTTCCTATGGAGTTAAAAACTAATAAGTAACCATCCTTTCTCCCATGAAGATCAACTTGGCTCACCCATTTTCATACTGATCCTAATAAAGGAAGTTCACTTCTACACTTCTGATATGTAAACTGCCTGAGCCGAGCAAAATTTGTCACAACAGGGGGCACCAGACTGGTTGCCCTTACAGCAATGCATTCCTATATAGTTACATGGAAATAAGTAATTGTCGTTCTCTTATAGGAAAAACACATTGTCTCACAGACATGTATTTTGTTTTTAAACCATACCACATCCCCCTACAAGCTCCATAAGGATTTAGCCTGAGCCAAGCAACGGTTCCACTTGTGCCCACTGTGCCACTTTCAAGCCAATACGTTCCTATGGAGTTATAATCGAATAAGTAACCATCCTTTCTCCCATGAAGATCAACTTGGCTCACCCATTTTCATATGGATCCTAATAAAGGCAGTTCACCTCTACACTTCTGATATGTAAACTGCCTGAGCCGAGCAAAAATTGTCACAACAGGTGGCACCAAACTGGTTGCCCTCACCTCAATGCATTCCTATATAGTTACATGCAAATAAGTAATTGTGGTTCTCTTATAGGAAAACACATTGGCTCACAAACATGTATTTTGCTTTTCAAACATATCACATCCCCCTACAAGCTCCATAAGGATTTAGCCTGAGCCAAGCAACGGTTCAACTTGTGCCCAATGTGCCACTTTCAAGCCAATGCGTTCCTATGGAGTTATAAACGAATAAGTAACCATCCTTTCTCCCATCAAAGTCAACTTGGCTCACCCATTTTCATACTGATCGTAATAAAGGTAGTTCCCCTCTACACTTCTGATATGTAAACTGCCTGAGCCGAGCAAAATTTGCCACAACAGGTGGCACCAAACTGGTTGCCCACACCTCAATGCATTCCTATATAATTACATGCTAATAAGTAATTGTGGTTCTCTTTTAGGAAAAACACATTGGCTCAAAAACAAGTATCTTGTTTTTCACCCATACCACATCCCTCTACAAGCTCTATAAGGATTTAGCCTGAGCCAAGCAACGGTTCCACTTGTGCCCACTGTGCCACTTTCAAGCCAATGCGTTCCTATGTAGTTATAAACGAATAAGTAACCATCCTTTCTCCCATCAAGATCAACTTGGCTCACCCATTTTCATACTGATCGTAATAAAGGTAGTTCCCCTCTACACTTCTGATATGTAAACTGCCTGAGCCGAGCAAAATTTGAAACAACAGGTGGCACCAAACTGGTTGCCCACACCTCAATGCATTCCTATATAGTTACATGCTAATAAGTAATTGTGGTTCTCTTTTAGGAAAAACACATTGGCTCACAAACAAGTATCTTGTTTTTCACCCATACCACATCCCTCATCAACATAAGGATTTATCCTGAGCCAAGCAAGGGTTCCACTTGTGCCCACTGTGCCACTTTCAAGCCAATGCATTCCTATGGAGTTATAATCGAATAAGTAACCATCCTTTCTCCCATGAAGATCAACTTGGCTCACCCATTTTCATACTGATCCTAATAAAGGAAGTTCACCTCTACACTTCTGATATGTAAACTGCCTGAGCCGAGCAAAATTTGTCACAACTGGTGGCACCAAACTGGTTGCCCTCACCTCAATGCATTCCTATATAGTTACATGCAAATAAGTAATTGTGGTTCTCTTATAGGAAAACACATTGGCTCACAAACATGTATTTTGTTTTTTCAACCATACCACATCCCCCTACAAGCTCCATAAGGATTTAGCCTGAGCCAAGCAACGGTTCAACTTGTGCCCAATGTGCCACTTTCAAGCCAATGCGTTCCTATGGAGTTATAAACGAATAACTAACCATCCTTTCTCCCATCAAGATAAACTTGGCGCACCCATTTTCATACTGATCGTAATAAAGGTAGTTCCCCTCTACACTTCTGATATGTAAACTGCCTGAGCGGAGCAAAATTTGCCACAACAGGTGGCACCAAACTGGTTGCCCACACCTCAATGCATTCCTATATAGTTACATGCAAAAGAGGTATTGTGGTTCTCTTATAGGAAAAACACATTGGCTTACAGACATGTATTTTGTTTTTCAACCATACCACATCCCCCTACAAGCTCCGTAAGGATTTAGCCTGAACCAAGCAACGGTTCCACTTGTTCCCACTGTGCCACTTTCAAGCCAATGCGTTCTTACGGAGTTAAAAACGAATAAGTAACCATCATTTCTCCCATGAAGATTAACTTGGCTCACCCATTTTCATACTGATCCTAATAAAGGAAGTTCACCTCTACACTTCTGATATGTAAACTGCCTGAGCCGAGCAAAATTTGTCACAACAGGGGGCACCAAACTGGTTGCCCTTACCTCAATGCATTCCTATATAGTTACATTTAAATAAGTAATTGTGGTTCTCTTATAGGAAAAATACATTGTCTCACAAACATGTATTTTGTTTTTCACCCATACCACATTCCCCTACAAGCTCCATAAGGATTTAGCCTGAGCCATGCAACAGTTCCACTTGTGCCCACTGTGCCACTTTCAAGCCAATGTGTTCCTATGGAGTTAAAAACGAATAAGTAACCATCCTTTCTCCCATCAAGATCAACTTGGCTCACCCATTTTCATACTGATCGTAATAAAGGTAGTTCCCCTCTACACTTCTGATATGTAAATTGCCTGAGCCGAGCAAAATTTGCCACAACAGGTGGCACCAAACTGGTTGCCCACACCTCAATGCATTCCTATATAGTTACATGGAAATAAGTAATTGTCGTTCTCTTATAGGAAAAACACATTGTCTCACAGACATGTATTTTGTTTTTAAACCATACCACATCCCCCTACAAGCTCCATAAGGATTTAGCCTGAGCCAAGCAACGGTTCCACTTGTGCCCACTGTGCCACTTTCAAGCCAATACGTTCCTATGGAGTTATAATCGAATAAGTAACCATCCTTTCTCTCATGAAGATCAACTTGGCTCACCCATTTTCATACGGATCCTAATAAAGGCAGTTCACCTCTACACTTCTGATATGTAAACTGCCTGAGCCGAGCAAAAATTGTCACAACAGGTGGCACCAAACTGGTTGCCCTCACCTCAATGCATTCCTATATAGTTACATGCAAATAAGTAATTGTGGTTCTCTTATAGGAAAACACATTGGCTCACAAACATGTATTTTGTTTTTCAACCATACCACATCCCCCTACAAGCTCCATAAGGATTTAGCCTGAGCCAAGCAATGGTTCAACTTGTGCCCAATGTGCCACTTTCAAGCCAATGCGTTCCTATGGAGTTATAAACGAATAAGTAACCATCCTTTCTCCCATCAAGATCAACTTGGCTCACCCATTTTCATACTGATCGTAATAAAGGTAGTACCCCTCTACACTTCTGATATGTAAATTGCCTGAGCCGAGCAAAATTTGCCACAACAGGTGGCACCAAACTGGTTGCCCACACCTCAATGCATTCCTATATAGTTACATGCTAATATGTAATTGTGGTTCTCTTTTAGGAAAAACACATTGGCTCACAAACAAGTATCTTGTTTTTCACCCATACCACATCCCTCTACAAGCTCCATAAGGATTTAGCCTGAGCCCAGCAACGGTTCCACTTGTGCCCACTGTACCACTTTCAAGCCAATGCGTTCCTATGTAGTTATAAACGAATAAGTAACCATCCTTTCTCCCATCAAGATCAACTTGGCTCACCCATTTTCATACTGATCGTAATAAAGGTAGTTCCCCTCTACACTTCTGATATGTAAACTGCCTGAGCCGAGCAAAATTTGAAACAACAGGTGGCACCAAACTGGTTGCCCACACCTCAATGCATTCCTATATAGTTACATGCTAATAAGTAATTGTGGTTCTCTTTTAGGAAAAACACATTGGCTCACAAACAAGTATCTTGTTTTTCACCCATACCACATCCCTCTACAACATAAGGATTTAGCCTGAGCCAAGCAACGGTTCCACTTGTGCCCACTGTGCCACTTTCAAGCCAATGCATTCCTATGGAGTTATAATCGAATAAGTAACCATCCTTTCTCCCATGAAGATCAACTTGGCTCACCCATTTTCATACTGATCCTAATAAAGGAAGTTCACCTCTACACTTCTGATATGTAAACTGCCTGAGCCGAGCAAAATTTGTCACAACTGGTGGCACCAAACTGGTTGCCCTCACCTCAATGCATTCCTATATAGTTACATGCAAATAAGTAATTGTGGTTCTCTTATAGGAAAACACATTGGCTCACAAACATGTATTTTGTTTTTTCAACCATACCACATCCCCCTACAAGCTCCATAAGGATTTAGCCTGAGCCAAGCAACGGTTCAACTTGTGCCCAATGTGCCACTTTCAAGCCAATGCGTTACTATGGAGTTATAAACGAATAACTAACCATCCTTTCTCCCATCAAGATAAACTTGGCGCACCCATTTTCATACTGATCGTAATAAAGGTAGTTCCCCTCTACACTTCTGATATGTAAACTGCCTGAGCGGAGCAAAATTTGCCACAACAAGTGGCACCAAACTGGTTGCCCACACCTCAATGCATTCCTATATAGTTACATGCAAAAGAGGTATTGTGGTTCTCTTATAGGAAAAACACATTGGCTTACAGACATGTATTTTGTTTTTCAACCATACCACATCCCCCTACAAGCTCCGTAAGGATTTAGCCTGAGCCAAGCAACGGTTCCACTTGTTCCCACTGTGCCACTTTCAAGCCAATGCGTTCTTACGGAGTTAAAAACGAATAAGTAACCATCATTTCTCCCATGAAGATTAACTTGGCTCACCCATTTTCATACTGATCCTAATAAAGGAAGTTCACCTCTACACTTCTGATATGTAAACTGCCTGAGCCGAGCAAAATTTGTCACAACAGGGGGCACCAAACTGGTTGCCCTTACCTCAATGCATTCCTATATAGTTACATTTAAATAAGTAATTGTGGTTCTCTTATAGGAAAAATACATTGTCTCACAAACATGTATTTTGTTTTTCACCCATACCACATTCCCCTACAAGCTCCATAAGGATTTAGCCTGAGCCATGCAACAGTTCCACTTGTGCCCATTGTGCCACTTTCAAGCCAATGTGTTCCTATGGAGTTAAAAACGAATAAGTAACCATCCTTTCTCCCATGAAGATCAACTTGGCTCACCCATTTTCATACGGATCCTAATAAAGGCAGTTCACCTCTACACTTCTGATATGTAAACTGCCTGAGCCGAGCAAAAATTGTCACAACAGGTGGCACCAAACTGGTTGCCCTCACCTCAATGCATTCCTATATAGTTACATGCAAATAAGTAATTGTGGTTCTCTTATAGGAAAACACATTGGCTCACAAACATGTATTTTGTTTTTCAACCATACCACATCCCCCTACAAGCTCCATAAGGATTTAGCCTGAGCCAAGCAACGGTTCAACTTGTGCCCAATGTGCCACTTTCAAGCCAATGCGTTCCTATGGAGTTATAAACGAATAAGTAACCATCCTTTCTCCCATCAAGATCAACTTGGCTCACCCATTTTCATACTGATCGTAATAAAGGTAGTTCCCTCTACACTTCTGATATGTAAACTGCCTGAGCCAAGCAAAATTTGCCACAACAGGTGGCACCAAACTGGTTGCCCACACCTCAATGCATTCCTATATAGTTACATGCTAATAAGTAATTGTGGTTCTCTTTTAGGAAAAACACATTGGCTCACAAACAAGTATCTTGTTTTTCACCCATACCACATCCCTCTACAAGCTCCATAAGGATTTAGCCTGAGCCAAGCAACGGTTCCACTTGTGCCCACTGTGCCACTTTCAAGCCAATGCGTTCCTATGTAGTTATAAACGAATAAGTAACCATCCTTTCTCCCATCAAGATCAACTTGGCTCACCCATTTTCATACTGATCGTAATAAAGGTAGTTCCCCTCTACACTTCTGATATGTAAACTGCCTGAGCCGAGCAAAATTTGAAACAACAGGTGGCACCAAACTGGTTGCCCACACCTCAATGCATTCCTATATAGTTACATGCTAATAAGTAATTGTGGTTCTCTTTTAGGAAAAACACATTGGCTCACAAACAAGTATCTTGTTTTTCACCCATACCACATCCCTCTACAAGCTCCATAAGGATTTAGCCTGAGCCAAGCAACGGTTCCACTTGTGCCCACTGTGCCACTTTCAAGCCAATGCGTTCCTATGGAGTTATAATCGAATAAGTAACCATCCTTTCTCCCATGAAGATCAACTTGGCTCACCCATTTTCATACTGATCCTAATAAATGAAGTTCACCTCTACACTTCTGATATGTAAACTGCCTGAGCCGAGCATAATTTGTCACAACAGGTGGCACCAAACTGGTTGCCCTCACCTCAATGCATTCCTATATAGTTACATGCAAATAAGTAATTGTGGTTCTCTTATAGGAAAACACATTGGCTCACAAACATGTATTTTGTTTTTCAACCATACCACATCCCCCTACAAGCTCCATAAGGATTTAGCCTGAGCCAAGCAACGGTTCAACTTGTGCCCAATGTGCCACTTTCAAGCCAATGCGTTCCTATGGAGTTATAAACGAATAACTAACCATCCTTTCTCCCATCAAGATCCACTTGGCTCACCCATTTTCATACTGATCGTAATAAAGGTAGTTCCCCTCTACACTTCTGATATGTAAACTGCCTGAGCGGAGCAAAATTTTCCACAACAGGTGGTACCAAACTGGTTGCCCACACCTCAATGCATTCCTACATAGTTACATGCAAAAGAGGTAATGTGGTTCTCTTAAAGGAAAAACACATTGGCTTACAGACATGTATTTTGTTTTTCAACCATACCACATCCCCCTACAAGCTCCGTAAGGATTTAGCCTGAGCCAAGCATCGGTTCCACTTGTTCCCACTGTGCCACTTTCAAGCCAATGCGTTCTTATGGAGTTAAAAACGAATAAGTAACCATCATTTCTCCCCTGAAGATCAACTTGGCTCACCCATTTTCATACTGATCCTAATAAAGGAAGTTCACCTCTACACTTCTGATATGTAAACTGCCTGAGCCGAGCAAAATTTGTCACAACAGGGGGCACCAAACTGGTTGCCCTTACCTCAATGCATTCCTATGTAGTTACATTCAAATAAGTAATTGTGGTTCTCTTATAGGAAAAATACATTGTCTCACAAACATGTATTTTGTTTTTCACCCATACCACATTCCCCTACAAGCTCCATAAGGATTTAGCCTGAGCCATGCAACAGTTCCACTTGTGCCCACTGTGCCACTTTCAAGCCAATGTGTTCCTATGGAGTTACAAACGAATAAGTAACCATCCTTTCTCCCATGAAGATCAACTTGGCTCACCCATTTTCATACTGATCCTAATAAAGGCAGTTCACCTCTACACTTCTGATATGTAAACTGCCTGAGCCGAGCAAAAATTGTCACAACAGGTGGCACCAAACTGGTTGCCCTCACCTCAATGCATTCCTATATAGTTACATGCAAATAAGTATATGTGGTTCTCTTATAGGAAAACACATTGGCTCACAAACATGTATTTTGTTTTTCAACCATACCACATCCCCCTACAAGCTCCATAAGGATTTAGCCTGAGCCAAGCAACGGTTCAACTTGTGCCCAATGTGCCACTTTCAAGCCAATGCGTTCCTATGGAGTTATAAACGAATAAGTAACCATCCTTTCTCCCATCAAGATCAACTTGGCTCACCCATTTTCATACTGATCGTAATGAAGGTAGTTCCCCTCTACACTTCTGATATGTAAACTGCCTGAGCCGAGCAAAATTTGCCACAACAGGTGGCACCAAACTGGTTGCCCACACCTCAATGCATTCCTATATAGTTTCATGCTAATAAGTAATTGTGGTTCTCTTTTAGGAAAAACACATTGGCTCACAAACAAGTATCTTGTTTTTCACCCATACCACATCCCTCTACAAGCTCCATAAGGATTTAGCCTGAGCCAAGCAACGGTTCCACTTGTGCCCACTGTGCTACTTTCAAGCCAATGCGTTCCTATGTAGTTATAAACGAATAAGTAACCATCCTTTCTCCCATCAAGATCAACTTGGCTCACCCATTTTCATACTGATCGTAATAAAGGTAGTTCCCCTCTACACTTCTGATATGTAAACTGCCTGAGCCGAGCAAAATTTGAAACAACAGGTGGCACCAAACTGGTTGCCCACACCTCAATGCATTCCTATATAGTTACATGCTAATAAGTAATTGTGGTTCTCTTTTAGGAAAAACACATTGGCTCACAAACAAGTATCTTGTTTTTCACCCATACCACATCCCTCTACAAGCTCCATAAGGATTTAGCCTGAGCCAAGCAACGGTTCCACTTGTGCCCACTGTGCCACTTTCAAGCCAATGCGTTCCTATGGAGTTATAATCGAATAAGTAACCATCCTTTCTCCCATGAAGATCAACTTGGCTCACCCATTTTCATACTGATCCTAATAAATGAAGTTCACCTCTACACTTCTGATATGTAAACTGCCTGAGCCGAGCAAAATTTGTCACAACAGGTGGCACCAAACTGGTTGCCCTCACCTCAATGCATTCCTATATAGTTACATGCAAATAAGTAATTGTGGTTCTCTTATAGGAAAACACATTGGCTCACAAACATGTATTTTGTTTTTCAACCATACCACATCCCCCTACAAGCTCCATAAGGATTTAGCCTGAGCCAAGCAACGGTTCCACTTGTGCCCACTGTGCCACTTTCAAGCCAATACGTTCCTATGGAGTTATAATCGAATAAGTAACCATCCTTTCTCCCATGAAGATCAACTTGGCTCACCCATTTTCATATGGATCCTAATAAAGGCAGTTCACCTCTACACTTCTGATATGTAAACTGCCTGAGCCGAGCAAAAATTGTCACAACAGGTGGCACCAAACTGGTTGCCCTCACCTCAATGCATTCCTATATAGTTACATGCAAATAAGTAATTGTGGTTCTCTTATAGGAAAACACATTGGCTCACAAACATGTATTTTGTTTTTCAAACATATCACATCCCCCTACAAGCTCCATAAGGATTTAGCCTGAGCCAAGCAACGGTTCAACTTGTGCCCAATGTGCCACTTTCAAGCCAATGCGTTCCTATGGAGTTATAAACGAATAAGTAACCATCCTTTCTCCCATCAAAGTCAACTTGGCTCACCCATTTTCATACTGATCGTAATAAAGGTAGTTCCCCTCTACACTTCTGATATGTAAACTGCCTGAGCCGAGCAAAATTTGCCACAACAGGTGGCACCAAACTGGTTGCCCACACCTCAATGCATTCCTATATAATTACATGCTAATAAGTAATTGTGGTTCTCTTTTAGGAAAAACACATTGGCTCAAAAACAAGTATCTTGTTTTTCACCCATACCACATCCCTCTACAAGCTCTATAAGGATTTAGCCTGAGCCAAGCAACGGTTCCACTTGTGCCCACTGTGCCACTTTCAAGCCAATGCGTTCCTATGTAGTTATAAACGAATAAGTAACCATCCTTTCTCCCATCAAGATCAACTTGGCTCACCCATTTTCATACTGATCGTAATAAAGGTAGTTCCCCTCTACACTTCTGATATGTAAACTGCCTGAGCCGAGCAAAATTTGAAACAACAGGTGGCACCAAACTGGTTGCCCACACCTCAATGCATTCCTATATAGTTACATGCTAATAAGTAATTGTGGTTCTCTTTTAGGAAAAACACATTGGCTCACAAACAAGTATCTTGTTTTTCACCCATACCACATCCCTCATCAACATAAGGATTTATCCTGAGCCAAGCAAGGGTTCCACTTGTGCCCACTGTGCCACTTTCAAGCCAATGCATTCCTATGGAGTTATAATCGAATAAGTAACCATCCTTTCTCCCATGAAGATCAACTTGGCTCACCCATTTTCATACTGATCCTAATAAAGGAAGTTCACCTCTACACTTCTGATATGTAAACTGCCTGAGCCGAGCAAAATTTGTCACAACTGGTGGCACCAAACTGGTTGCCCTCACCTCAATGCATTCCTATATAGTTACATGCAAATAAGTAATTGTGGTTCTCTTATAGGAAAACACATTGGCTCACAAACATGTATTTTGTTTTTTCAACCATACCACATCCCCCTACAAGCTCCATAAGGATTTAGCCTGAGCCAAGCAACGGTTCAACTTGTGCCCAATGTGCCACTTTCAAGCCAATGCGTTCCTATGGAGTTATAAACGAATAACTAACCATCCTTTCTCCCATCAAGATAAACTTGGCGCACCCATTTTCATACTGATCGTAATAAAGGTAGTTCCCCTCTACACTTCTGATATGTAAACTGCCTGAGCGGAGCAAAATTTGCCACAACAGGTGGCACCAAACTGGTTGCCCACACCTCAATGCATTCCTATATAGTTACATGCAAAAGAGGTATTGTGGTTCTCTTATAGGAAAAACACATTGGCTTACAGACATGTACTTTGTTTTTCAACCATACCACATCCCCTACAAGCTCCGTAAGGATTTAGCCTGAACCAAGCAACGGTTCCACTTGTTCCCACTGTGCCACTTTCAAGCCAATGCGTTCTTACGGAGTTAAAAACGAATAAGTAACCATCATTTCTCCCATGAAGATTAACTTGGCTCACCCATTTTCATACTGATCCTAATAAAGGAAGTTCACCTCTACACTTCTGATATGTAAACTGCCTGAGCCGAGCAAAATTTGTCACAACAGGGGGCACCAAACTGGTTGCCCTTACCTCAATGCATTCCTATATAGTTACATTTAAATAAGTAATTGTGGTTCTCTTATAGGAAAAATACATTGTCTCACAAACATGTATTTTGTTTTTCACCCATACCACATTCCCCTACAAGCTCCATAAGGATTTAGCCTGAGCCATGCAACAGTTCCACTTGTGCCCACTGTGCCACTTTCAAGCCAATGTGTTCCTATGGAGTTAAAAACGAATAAGTAACCATCCTTTCTCCCATCAAGATCAACTTGGCTCACCCATTTTCATACTGATCGTAATAAAGGTAGTTCCCCTCTACACTTCTGATATGTAAATTGCCTGAGCCGAGCAAAATTTGCCACAACAGGTGGCACCAAACTGGTTGCCCACACCTCAATGCATTCCTATATAGTTACATGGAAATAAGTAATTGTCGTTCTCTTATAGGAAAAACACATTGTCTCACAGACATGTATTTTGTTTTTAAACCATACCACATCCCCCTACAAGCTCCATAAGGATTTAGCCTGAGCCAAGCAACGGTTCCACTTGTGCCCACTGTGCCACTTTCAAGCCAATACGTTCCTATGGAGTTATAATCGAATAAGTAACCATCCTTTCTCTCATGAAGATCAACTTGGCTCACCCATTTTCATACGGATCCTAATAAAGGCAGTTCACCTCTACACTTCTGATATGTAAACTGCCTGAGCCGAGCAAAAATTGTCACAACAGGTGGCACCAAACTGGTTGCCCTCACCTCAATG
The DNA here is from genome assembly GCA_963921515.1 of Calotriton arnoldi. Taxonomy (NCBI): domain Eukaryota; kingdom Metazoa; phylum Chordata; class Amphibia; order Caudata; family Salamandridae; genus Calotriton; species Calotriton arnoldi. The sequence goes on along the minus strand of CAWUFW010005281.1, from coordinate 1,321,803 downwards.
CATTCCTATATAGTTACATGCAAATAAGTAATTGTGGTTCTCTTATAGGAAAACACATTGGCTCACAAACATGTATTTTGTTTTTCAACCATACCACATCCCCCTACAAGCTCCATAAGGATTTAGCCTGAGCCAAGCAATGGTTCAACTTGTGCCCAATGTGCCACTTTCAAGCCAATGCGTTCCTATGGAGTTATAAACGAATAAGTAACCATCCTTTCTCCCATCAAGATCAACTTGGCTCACCCATTTTCATACTGATCGTAATAAAGGTAGTTCCCTCTACACTTCTGATATGTAAATTGCCTGAGCCGAGCAAAATTTGCCACAACAGGTGGCACCAAACTGGTTGCCCACACCTCAATGCATTCCTATATAGTTACATGCTAATATGTAATTGTGGTTCTCTTTTAGGAAAAACACATTGGCTCACAAACAAGTATCTTGTTTTTCACCCATACCACATCCCTCTACAAGCTCCATAAGGATTTAGCCTGAGCCCAGCAACGGTTCCACTTGTGCCCACTGTACCACTTTCAAGCCAATGCGTTCCTATGTAGTTATAAACGAATAAGTAACCATCCTTTCTCCCATCAAGATCAACTTGGCTCACCCATTTTCATACTGATCGTAATAAAGGTAGTTCCCCTCTACACTTCTGATATGTAAACTGCCTGAGCCGAGCAAAATTTGAAACAACAGGTGGCACCAAACTGGTTGCCCACACCTCAATGCATTCCTATATAGTTACATGCTAATAAGTAATTGTGGTTCTCTTTTAGGAAAAACACATTGGCTCACAAACAAGTATCTTGTTTTTCACCCATACCACATCCCTCTACAACATAAGGATTTAGCCTGAGCCAAGCAACGGTTCCACTTGTGCCCACTGTGCCACTTTCAAGCCAATGCATTCCTATGGAGTTATAATCGAATAAGTAACCATCCTTTCTCCCATGAAGATCAACTTGGCTCACCCATTTTCATACTGATCCTAATAAAGGAAGTTCACCTCTACACTTCTGATATGTAAACTGCCTGAGCCGAGCAAAATTTGTCACAACTGGTGGCACCAAACTGGTTGCCCTCACCTCAATGCATTCCTATATAGTTACATGCAAATAAGTAATTGTGGTTCTCTTATAGGAAAACACATTGGCTCACAAACATGTATTTTGTTTTTTCAACCATACCACATCCCCCTACAAGCTCCATAAGGATTTAGCCTGAGCCAAGCAACGGTTCAACTTGTGCCCAATGTGCCACTTTCAAGCCAATGCGTTACTATGGAGTTATAAACGAATAACTAACCATCCTTTCTCCCATCAAGATAAACTTGGCGCACCCATTTTCATACTGATCGTAATAAAGGTAGTTCCCCTCTACACTTCTGATATGTAAACTGCCTGAGCGGAGCAAAATTTGCCACAACAGGTGGCACCAAACTGGTTGCCCACACCTCAATGCATTCCTATATAGTTACATGCAAAAGAGGTATTGTGGTTCTCTTATAGGAAAAACACATTGGCTTACAGACATGTATTTTGTTTTTCAACCATACCACATCCCCCTACAAGCTCCGTAAGGATTTAGCCTGAGCCAAGCAACGGTTCCACTTGTTCCCACTGTGCCACTTTCAAGCCAATGCGTTCTTACGGAGTTAAAAACGAATAAGTAACCATCATTTCTCCCATGAAGATTAACTTGGCTCACCCATTTTCATACTGATCCTAATAAAGGAAGTTCACCTCTACACTTCTGATATGTAAACTGCCTGAGCCGAGCAAAATTTGTCACAACAGGGGGCACCAAACTGGTTGCCCTTACCTCAATGCATTCCTATATAGTTACATTTAAATAAGTAATTGTGGTTCTCTTATAGGAAAAATACATTGTCTCACAAACATGTATTTTGTTTTTCACCCATACCACATTCCCCTACAAGCTCCATAAGGATTTAGCCTGAGCCATGCAACAGTTCCACTTGTGCCCATTGTGCCACTTTCAAGCCAATGTGTTCCTATGGAGTTAAAAACGAATAAGTAACCATCCTTTCTCCCATGAAGATCAACTTGGCTCACCCATTTTCATACGGATCCTAATAAAGGCAGTTCACCTCTACACTTCTGATATGTAAACTGCCTGAGCCGAGCAAAAATTGTCACAACAGGTGGCACCAAACTGGTTGCCCTCACCTCAATGCATTCCTATATAGTTACATGCAAATAAGTAATTGTGGTTCTCTTATAGGAAAACACATTGGCTCACAAACATGTATTTTGTTTTTCAACCATACCACATCCCCCTACAAGCTCCATAAGGATTTAGCCTGAGCCAAGCAACAGTTCAACTTGTGCCCAATGTGCCACTTTCAAGCCAATGCGTTCCTATGGAGTTATAAACGAATAGGTAACCATCCTTTCTCCCATCAAGATCAACTTGGCTCACCCATTTTCATACTGATCGTAATAAAGGTAGTTCCCCTCTACACTTCTGATATGTAAACTGCCTGAGCCGAGCAAAATTTGCCACAACAGGTGGCACCAAACTGGTTGCCCACACCTCAATGCATTCCTATATAGTTACATGCTAATAAGTAATTGTGGTTCTCTTTTAGGAAAAACACATTGGCTCACAAACAAGTATCTTGTTTTTCACCCATACCACATCCCTCTACAAGCTCCATAAGGATTTAGCCTGAGCCAAGCAACGGTTCCACTTGTGCCCACTGTGCCACTTTCAAGCCAATGCGTTCCTATGTAGTTATAAACGAATAAGTAACCATCCTTTCTCCCATCAAGATCAACTTGGCTCACCCATTTTCATACTGATCGTAATAAAGGTAGTTCCCCTCTACACTTCTGATATGTAAACTGCCTGAGCCGAGCAAAATTTGAAACAACAGGTGGCACCAAACTGGTTGCCCACACCTCAATGCATTCCTATATAGTTACATGCTAATAAGTAATTGTGGTTCTCTTTTAGGAAAAACACATTGGCTCACAAACAAGTATCTTGTTTTTCACCCATACCACATCCCTCTACAAGCTCCATAAGGATTTAGCCTGAGCCAAGCAACGGTTCCACTTGTGCCCACTGTGCCACTTTCAAGCCAATGCGTTCCTATGGAGTTATAATCGAATAAGTAACCATCCTTTCTCCCATGAAGATCAACTTGGCTCACCCATTTTCATACTGATCGTAATAAAGGTAGTTCCCCTCTACACTTCTGATATGTAAACTGCCTGAGCGGAGCAAAATTTTCCACAACAGGTGGTACCAAACTGGTTGCCCACACCTCAATGCATTCCTACATAGTTACATGCAAAAGAGGTAATGTGGTTCTCTTAAAGGAAAAACACATTGGCTTACAGACATGTATTTTGTTTTTCAACCATACCACATCCCCCTACAAGCTCCGTAAGGATTTAGCCTGAGCCAAGCATCGGTTCCACTTGTTCCCACTGTGCCACTTTCAAGCCAATGCGTTCTTATGGAGTTAAAAACGAATAAGTAACCATCATTTCTCCCCTGAAGATCAACTTGGCTCACCCATTTTCATACTGATCCTAATAAAGGAAGTTCACCTCTACACTTCTGATATGTAAACTGCCTGAGCCGAGCAAAATTTGTCACAACAGGGGGCACCAAACTGGTTGCCCTTACCTCAATGCATTCCTATGTAGTTACATTCAAATAAGTAATTGTGGTTCTCTTATAGGAAAAATACATTGTCTCACAAACATGTATTTTGTTTTTCACCCATACCACATTCCCCTACAAGCTCCATAAGGATTTAGCCTGAGCCATGCAACAGTTCCACTTGTGCCCACTGTGCCACTTTCAAGCCAATGTGTTCCTATGGAGTTAAAAACGAATAAGTAACCATCCTTTCTCCCATGAAGATCAACTTGGCTCACCCATTTTCATACTGATCCTAATAAAGGCAGTTCACCTCTACACTTCTGATATGTAAACTGCCTGAGCCGAGCAAAAATTGTCACAACAGGTGGCACCAAACTGGTTGCCCTCACCTCAATGCATTCCTATATAGTTACATGCAAATAAGTATTTGTGGTTCTCTTATAGGAAAACACATTGGCTCACAAACATGTATTTTGTTTTTCAACCATACCACATCCCCCTACAAGCTCCATAAGGATTTAGCCTGAGCCAAGCAACGGTTCAACTTGTGCCCAATGTGCCACTTTCAAGCCAATGCGTTCCTATGGAGTTATAAACGAATAAGTAACCATCCTTACTCCCATCAAGATCAACTTGGCTCACCCATTTTCATACTGATCGTAATGAAGGTAGTTCCCCTCTACACTTCTGATATGTAAACTGCCTGAGCCGAGCAAAATTTGCCACAACAGGTGGCACCAAACTGGTTGCCCACACCTCAATGCATTCCTATATAGTTTCATGCTAATAAGTAATTGTGGTTCTCTTTTAGGAAAAACACATTGGCTCACAAACAAGTATCTTGTTTTTCACCCATACCACATCCCTCTACAAGCTCCATAAGGATTTAGCCTGAGCCAAGCAACGGTTCCACTTGTGCCCACTGTGCTACTTTCAAGCCAATGCGTTCCTATGTAGTTATAAACGAATATGTAACCATCCTTTCTCCCATCAAGATCAACTTGGCTCACCCATTTTCATACTGATCGTAATAAAGGTAGTTCCCCTCTACACTTCTGATATGTAAACTGCCTGAGCCGAGCAAAATTTGAAACAACAGGTGGCACCAAACTGGTTGCCCACACCTCAATGCATTCCTATATAGTTACATGCTAATAAGTAATTGTGGTTCTCTTTTAGGAAAAACACATTGGCTCACAAACAAGTATCTTGTTTTTCACCCATACCACATCCCTCTACAAGCTCCATAAGGATTTAGCCTGAGCCAAGCAACGGTTCCACTTGTGCCCACTGTGCCACTTTCAAGCCAATGCGTTCCTATGGAGTTATAATCGAATAAGTAACCATCCTTTCTCCCATGAAGATCAACTTGGCTCACCCATTTTCATACTGATCCTAATAAAGGAAGTTCACCTCTACACTTCTGATATGTAAACTGCCTGAGCCGAGCAAAATTTGTCACAACAGGTGGCACCAAACTGGTTGCCCTCACCTCAATGCATTCCTATATAGTTACATGCAAATAAGTAATTGTGGTTCTCTTATAGGAAAACACATTGGCTCACAAACATGTATTTTGTTTTTCAACCATACCACATCCCCCTACAAGCTCCATAAGGATTTAGCCTGAGCCAAGCAACGGTTCAACTTGTGCCCAATGTGCCACTTTCAAGCCAATGCGTTCCTATGGAGTTATAAACGAATAACTAACCATCCTTTCTCCCATCAAGATCAACTTGGCTCACCCATTTTCATACTGATCGTAATAAAGGTAGTTCCCCTCTACACTTCTGATATGTAAACTGCCTGAGCGGAGCAAAATTTGCCACAACAGGTGGCACCAAACTGGTTGCCCACACCTCAATGCATTCCTATATAGTTACATGCAAAAGAGGTAATGTGGTTCTCTTAAAGGAAAAACACATTGGCTTACAGACATGTATTTTGTTTTTCAACCATACCACATCCCCCTACAAGCTCCATAAGGATTTAGCCTGAGCCAAGCAACGGTTCCACTTGTTCCCACTGTGCCACTTTCAAGCCAATGCGTTCTTATGGAGTTAAAAACGAATAAGTAACCATCATTTCTCCCCTGAAGATCAACTTGGCTCACCCATTTTCATACTGATCCTAATAAAGGAAGTTCACCTCTACACTTCTGATATGTAAACTGCCTGAGCCGAGCAAAATTTGTCACAACAGGGGGCACCAAACTGGTTGCCCTTACCTCAATGCATTCCTATGTAGTTACATTCAAATAAGTAATTGTGGTTCTCTTATAGGAAAAATACATAGTCTCACAAACATGTATTTTGTTTTTCACCCATACCACATTCCCCTACAAGCTCCATAAGGATTTAGCCTGAGCCATGCAACAGTTCCACTTGTGCCCACTGTGCCACTTTCAAGCCAATGTGTTCCTATGGAGTTAAAAACGAATAAGTAACCATCCTTTCTCCCATGAAGATCAACTTGGCTCACCCATTTTCATACTGATCCTAATAAAGGAAGTTCACCTCTACACTTCTGATATGTAAACTGCCTGAGCCGAGCAAAATTTGTCACAACAGGTGGCACCAAACTGGTTGCCCTCACCTCAATGCATTCCTATATAGTTACATGCAAATAAGTATTTGTGGTTCTCTTATAGGAAAAACACATTGGCTCACAAACAAGTATTTTGTTTTTCACCCATACCACATCCCTCTACAAGCTCCATAAGGATTTAGCCTGAGCCAAGCAACTGTTCCACTTGTGCCCACTGTGCCACTTTCAAGCCAATGCGTTCCTATGGATTTATAAACGAATAAGTAACCATCCTTTCTCCCATGAAGATCAACTTGGCTCACCCATTTTCATACTGATCGTAATAAAGGTAGTTCCCCTCTACACTTCTGATATGTAAACTGCCAGAGCCGAGCAAAATTTGCCACAACAGGTGGCACCAAACTGGTTGCCCACACCTCTATGCATTCCTATATAGTTACATGCTAATAAGTAATTGTGGTTCTCTTATAGGAAAAACACATTGGCTCACAAACAAGTATTTTGTTTTTCACCCATACCACATCCCTCTACAAGCTCCATAAGGATTTAGCCTGAGCCAAGCAACGGTTCCACTTGTGCCCACTGTGCCACTTTCAAGCCAATGCGTTCCTATGTAGTTATAAACTAATAAGTAACAATCCTTTCTCCCATGAAGATCAACTTGGCTCACCCATTTTCATACTGATCCTAATAAAGGAAGTTCACCTCTACACTTCTGATATGTAAACTGCCTGAGCCAAGCAAAATTTGCCACAGCAGGTGGCACCAAACTGTTGGCCCTCACCTCAATGCATTCCTATATAGTTACATGCAAATAAGTAATTGTGGTTCTCTTATAGGAAAAACACATTGGCTCACAAACATGTATTTTGTTTTTCACCCATACCACATCCCCCTACAAGCTCCATAAGTATTTAGCCTGAGCCAAGCAACGGTTCCACTTGTGCCCACTGTGCCACTTTCAAGCCAATGCTTTCCTATGGAGTTATAAACGAATAAGTAACCATCCTTTCTCCCTTGAAGATCAACTTGGCTCACCGATTTTCATACTGATCCTAATAAAGGAAGTTCCCCTCTACACTTCTGATATGTAAACTGCCTGAGCCGAGCAAAATTTGCCACAACAGGTGGCACAAAACTGGTTGCCCTCACCTCAATGCATTCCTTTATAGTTACATGCAAATAAGTCATTGTGGTTCTCTTATAGGAAAAACACATTTGCTCACAAATATGTATTTTGTTTTTCAAAAATACCACATCCCCCTACAAGCTCCATAAGGATTTAGCCTGAGCCAAGCAACGGTCCCACTTGTGCCCACTGTGCCACTTTCAAGCCAATGCGTTCCTATGGAGTTATAGTGGAATAAGTAACCATCCTTTCTCCCATGAAGATCAGCTTGACTCAACAATTTTCATATGGATCCTAATAAAGGAAGCACCCCTCTTCACTTCTGATATGTACGTTGCCTGAGCCAAGCAAAATGTGTCACAACAGGTGGCACCAAAAAGAGTACCCTCACCTCAATGCATTTCTATATAGTTAGATGCCAATAAGTCATTGTGTTTCTCTTTTAGGGAAAACACATATCTCATAAATATGTGTTTTGTTCTTGAAATACACCACACCCCTCCAGGAAGCGGCACAGAGCTGCGTTGCAGAGAGGTGTTCCTAGGCCACGCCCCTTTTTACACCTCTCTGCAACGCAGCTCATGGGCGCTTACTGGAGGTACCTGGTGGGCTAGTTGGCCCCCAGGGACCCTCAGGATTCAAGGAGACTTAATCCCCCAGCTTAAAACACGCCACAGGACGTGTTTGCACACATGTCACACTAGGCCCCGCCCCCTCCCTTCACCACCGTGCAAACGTGCCCCGTGGCGCGTTTTAAGTTGGGGGATTAAGTCCCCTTGAATCCTGAGGGTCCCTGGGGGCCAAGTAGCCCACCAGGTACCTCCAGTAAGCGCAACACAGCTGCGTTGCAGAGAGGTGTAAAAAGGGGCGTGACCTCTCTGCAACGCAGCCCTTTGGCACAAACTGAAGGTACCAGGTGGGCTAGTTGGCCCCCAGGGACCCTTAGGATTGAAGGGGACTTAATCCCCCAAGTTACAAGGCGTCAGGCGGCCCGTTTGCACACTTGCCATATCAGGCCCCGCCCCCTCCCTGCACCACTGTGCAAACGCGCCCCCTGGCGTGTTGTAAGTTGGGGGATTAAGTCCCCTTGAATCCTAAGGGTCCCTGTGGGCCAACTAGCCCACCAGGTACCTCCAGTAAGCGCCACAGAGCTGCGTTGCAGAGTGGTGTAAAAAGGGGCGTGGCCTCAGACCACCTCTCTGCAACGCAGCTCTGTGGCGCAAACTGAAGGTACCTGGTGGGCTACTTGGCCCCCAGGGACCCTCAGGATTGCAGGGGAATTAATTCCCCAACTTACAACGCGCCAGGGGGCGCGTTTGCTGAGTGCTACAGGGAGGGGGCGGGGCCACCGACGCGATGCCGGCTTTTGATATTTTTTTGTAGAAGGGGGGCTGTGTGGCCCCCCTATTTTTACAATATTTGGGGCCCTGTGGACCCCATCCCCCAGGGCCTGACCCGTTTTTTTTTTTTTTTTAAACGGGAAGGGGGCTGCGTGGCCCCCCTCCAGAGGCCAATTTCGGCCCCGGGGACCCCCTCCCCCGGGGCATGGCCAGAATTATATATATTTTTTTAAATAATATTTGGAGGGGGGCCGCGTGGCCCCCCTCCTATGGCCAATTATGGCCCCGGGGACCCCATCCCACGGGGCCGGCCTTTGCGTGTTTAAATTTTTTTTTTACTTATTGGGGAGGGGGGCCACGTGGAATTAATTCCCCTGCAATCCTGATGGTCCCTGGGGGCCAAGTAGCCCACCAGGTACCTTCAGTGTGCGCCACAGAGCTGCGTTGCAGAGAGGTGGTCTGAGGCCACGCCCCTTTTTACACCACTCTGCAACGCAGCTCTGTGGCGCTTACTGGAGGTAACTGGTGGGCTAGTTGGCCCACAAGGACCCTTAGGATTCAAGGGGACTTAATCCCCCAACTTACAACATGCCAGGGGGCGCGTTTGCACAGTGGTGCAGGGAGGGGGCGGGGCCTGATATGGCAAGTGTGCAAACGGGCCGCCTGACGCCTTGTAACTTGGGGATTAAGTCCCTTTCAATCCTAAGGGTCCCTGGGGGCCAACTAGCCCACCTGGTTCCTTCAGTTTGTGCCACAGGGCTGCGTTGCAGAGAGGTCACGCCCCTTTTTACACCTCTCTGCAACGCAGCTGTGTTGCGCTTACTGGTGGTACCTGGTGGGCTACTTGGCCCCCAGGGACCCTCAGGATTCAAGGGGACTTAATCCCCCAACTTAAAACGCGCCACGGGGCACGTTTGCACGGTGGTCCCCGGGCGTGTGGGGGGGCAGTGTGTCCGGCAGCAGCAGCAGTACTACAGTCCGTCTACACACGCGGATTAACACAGGTACCATTTCTGACCACACTGGAGGCTGAACATTGCCATAAGACTCAGTTATTCACTATTGGATATTACGTACGATCAAATTGGACCTCGGATGTAAGGGTACCCATTGCTGGCTTTAGGCCTCATGTGTGAAGACTACGTCCATTAACAGCGACGGGTTACAATTACACTATTTGCTGGATTCTACAAACTGTTATATATCAATAGGGTAACCCGTAAGACCACTGGACTCGGGTAAAGAGCAGTACAAAAAGAGAGCGTCACAGTGGAAATGAGTCTAACAACATACATATCAGCATTGATCATATATTACTAAATTAAAGTCATACACCACCTTAGAATATGGCCAAAAATGGCTAAAAATTTTATTTTGTCAGATTTAGGAGCAAATCCAAAGGTAAAACACAGTCTGTAAAACAGTATCAATATCAATTGAAGAATTGAAAAGGTGCATTAGCAAGGGATAATAGTGCGTGAAGGGTTAGTGAAAGTGATAAACAAAAGGGAAAGGTAGTGAGCATATATACATCAAAAAGCAAAATTTGAAACCTATCCGGCCAGACGACTGGCATCCATATAAATGATAAATCATAACACAAAAGAAGAATGCAGATGTCTAATCTCTGTCATCCATGTTTGATAGGAACAAATAAAGTCAACGTTTCGGCCCCTATAGAATACAGATTAAATTATGCCTTGAAGGTGGGGTCTTCATCAGGACTGGGTAGAGAAGGGGAAATGCACCTAAACTACAGCAAGAAAACTTCGAGCTGACGATGAACATTGCAGGGCCGCGGAGGCTCGAGGGTAGAGGATTAATCCAAAAAAGGGAATGCCTTGGTTGTTCAGTAACCTGAGGCTGCCGGTTGCTGAGCAGTTCTGACAGCTGTCAGCTTCTTTTTGTGTTATGATTTATCATTTATATGGATGCCAGTCGCTCTCTTTTTGTACTGGATTCTACAAACTGACGCAGGTTTCTGGTCATCTTACCTTTGCCCTGAAGAAGTATTGCCTCTCATCAGCCATTCTCCCAATCTATTTGCTGTTTTCTATTCAAAAACCAATAAAGAAATTTAAAAGAAATTACAAGTAGCATTTACCAAATGGAGTCCTACTTGGTTGGAACCCAAGTACCAGTCACAGTTTAAACAGATCACAGTAATTTGTTATTCTTATGCTAAAGCATCAGCTAAAGGATTAACAGCTAGACACATGAGATGGTTGTTATTTTTCTCAGACTATAATTTTCAAATAATCCTTCAGACCAGGCAACAAAACCAGAAAGCTTACTCGTTGTCTAGGGGAAATGATGACAGTGATAAGAAAGAACAAACAGTCGATCCAATAATAAGGATGAGAGATGGAGAATGGAAAATCAGCTACCATGGTTTGACGAATGTCTACATTCACCTACGGTGGAAAGTAGAAATCAGATAATAAAGGAAGTACATTATTCTCCATTGTCAGGTAATCCAGGGATAGCTAAAATAATTGAATTAATGAAGAAACAATTTTGGAGGGAAGACATGAATACAGATTTAAAAGAGTATGTTTCCACTTGTGAAATTTGCTTCAGAAACAAGAATGATCATAATAAGCCGCTGGGATTGTTAAAACCATTGGAAGTCCTCAAACAACCTTACCAAATTTTTTCAATGGATTTTATTGTAGCTCTTCCATCAGATAACGGGTTCACGACCATTCTTGTAATTGTTTATTCCTTTTCAAAGACGGCTCATTTCATACCCACTAAAAGATCACCAACATATAGTAAACCTTCATGGGTTAACCACACTAGTGGTTTCTGATCATGGAGCTCAGTTCATCTCAAAATGTTGGAAAGAATTTGGAACACATTTGAAATTGGAGATCAGGATATCATCTCCATATCAATCCCAGATAGATGTTTGTCCATAGTTGGACCTATGGTAAACATCACAGGTTGACAACTAGGGTTTGTAATGGCAACATTTGAAATCCCCACAGAGGTGTTGGTCAGCCCTGAGAGGGGTAAGTGGGAACAGTATTAGTTAATGCTGTGGTAAGTGGCACCAGTGTCTATCATAAACTTAACATTATGACCATAAACATAAGGACCCATCTGGTAAACTGACAATGTAAGCGCAACTACTGACAATTCCCCTCTGGGGCACCCCTATGGTTCATAACAAACCTCACCATAGGTCTCTTGGGCCATCATTTGATGTGGGGTCAGCTGATATCGCTGATCAAAATAATTCCTATTTATTGGACCCAGCAGAAGCCCTAGACAGGAAGTGTGGAAGGAATTCAGTTGACATTGCATTGGGAGGTTCATAGCAGATTGGGAATTGTTGGGTTTATTGGGAGATTCATTCTTCCAATTACCATTAGCACCACAAATACAACATCCTTGGTCTGACTGAGGGGTCCCCCTCTACCCTGTCCTCATCCCCTGGAGCCTCCACTGCTCTTGTTCTGCGTGCTGCCATGGAATCCCATGCCCCATCCCCTATTAGTGGTTTTAAACTGCTGTAACTGCTGAACCATCAACTTGGTTTTAGTATCCTTTAATTGCTTCTCTTTTTGGTCCCCCTGTTGTATTGAGCATTAGCCAATATCTTACAAAGTGGATCCACCGGCCAGCAAGCAATAACAGTCTGGAGGTGTTTTTTAACAGCGGGCGGTACTCTTTGTACAAAAGCCTTAATTAGGGCACAAGCAGAACTGGGGTTATCTATATCAATCACACTATAGGCTTTAAAAGCCTTCCTCATCTTCTCATAATAGCAATGTACAGATTCATCCTTTTTTTGAACTACCTGAAATATTTTATTCCAATCAGTACGTTTATGATTTACCATTTCATTGAGACATTCTAGAACCTTTTGTGGCAGGTACAAAGTGCTCTTGGAAAGGGAACCATGGTCCTGTCTATCTGGCAGTTCCTTTGGTCACTGCACCTTTTGATCAGTTTTTGATCAGTTTTAACCTTAGTCCACAGTTATGAAGGTATAATTATGGAAAACAGTCTCAGATAATGTCTCTGATGACATGTCAGACAGTTCTCAATTGTTTAGAGGCCTGGAGACATCAATCTCACAGTGCAGCACCTGCAATCCAAACAGATAAAAACAGTGAATAGGCATCTGCAAAGCATGTCACGTTAAATGCTGCAATTGCAGAAAGGACAAGAGTATTGGATCTCTTCCACGTAGAAGGAGCAACATCTGCAAAGCTGCAGGCACAAGCAGCACATGGCAAGCTATAATGGATTTACAAAACCAATCAATCGATTGGCAGTAGCCACCATCACTCTTGCCAGGAGAACTGTGAGTATCCAAAATGACATGGGGAACTGCTGCCAAGATGTAGCACGCAGGCAGATCCAAGTGACCACAGCTCTGGAGAACATTCAGACACATACCCTGTCTGTCCCTAACATTTTAGTACCACCTGAAAGTGATTTCAGCTCTATCCTCAGTGGTACATCTGTGCCAGATGGATGCAGTACAAGGCAAACACGCTGAGACACATCTAGAATAGATATATACCCAACTCCACAGCCAAGTCCTGCTGAGAAGGTGACCAACACCAGAGGTCATAAAAAACGCTTTTTGTATACACTCTGATTTATGAAACTAGTTTGTTATGTTTGTGTTTTCAAACTTAGGGTCTTTGTTTAAAAACTTACATCCTATAAGGATACAGTTGATGATAAACAAGAACAAGACATTATTACCACCTGAATAAAAGGTTATCTTTGAGTAATGGATAAACCTAACCATCATGTGTGTTGGTTTTTTCTTAGGTGTTGTCATCATTCTTACCTTAAAAATAGTTGTTTGTTATCTCTGTGCGCCGAGCTCGACCCTCTGTGGTCGTAGTTCATCATCTGAGTAGGACTCTGGCTCTATGTTGATGTTGTGAAGACCCTTTCTCATGGCTATGTTGTGGAGAATGGCACATGTGGCAATGATTTTGCAACAGGTCTCTGGTCTGTAGAGTAGTGCTCCACTAGTCTTGAGGAGGCATCTGAAATGTGATTTGAGTATTCCAAATGTGCGTTCAATTATTGATCGCATTGTTTTATGTGCCCTGTTGTACTGCCTTTCACTTATGGTTCTTGGATGCAAGTATGATTTGATTTTAGTTTTGATTTCTTTATTTTTAAAGCACAAACTACTGCCTGGAGGTGTCTAGCAGCTACTAGACTGATGAGAGATAAATTTGGCAGAGAGATGGAAATACAGCTGAGTCCTGTTTTGTTAGTCTGTGGCTAAAAAGTAAATATCCATATTTTAAGGGCCACCCTGAATGGGAGCAGTTCTGAGCAGTTTTTTAAATGCACAGTAAGAATGTTTAACAGTTTGGAAGTGGTGGTAACAAAACATCTGCCTCCCCAGTTTGATAACCGGAAACTAGGAACCTCAACAAAATTGGAAGTAGAGGAGTGGAGAGTTCTTGGTAAAGCATATCAATGGAACCAGTGTTTTAGGTACTCGTATCCAGAGTTGTGAAAGACCCTGAAAGCGATACACAAGGATTTTAAATCTATCCTATTCTTCATAGGGAGCCAGTGGAGGTAGACTGATGCCTTGGAACCCCTGTCAACAGTCGAGCAGCAACATTCTGGAGAACCTGTAACTTACCAAGGAGACCTTTCTGTAGACTAGCGAAGAAGCATTGCAATTATCTAATTTAGAGAGGATAAGAGTGGACACCACTGTTTTTTGGAGATCGTTGGGTATGAATGGGAAAACTTTCCTGAGCATTTTTAGGGTGTAAAAGGTGGAGGAAATGGTGGCATTAACCTGGTGCTTAAAGGATAGAGCCGAATCGAAGATTATTCAATATTTTTTGCTTTGTGACAAGTGTTGGGAGCATGCTGAGTTTGTGAGGCCACCAGTTGGGTGACCAAAAAGAGGTGTTCGATCCAAAGGTAAGGATCTCAGACTTCCCAGAGTACAATTTCAGGCAATTCTCCAACATCCAATTGCTAACATGGTATATGCAGTTATGAAAGCTGGCTGCTGTATCCTGAATGTTGCTAGTCACTGAGACAATAATCTGGGTGTCATCGACTCAGGACACCATAGACAAAGCCATAAGATTTAATGAGACTTGCCAGGGGAGTGACATATAAGTTAAAAAGGGTAGGGTTGAGCGAAGAACGCTGAGGAACACCACAGGGTAATCTGAAAGGAGGTGATGCAAAAATGTTCAGTTCCACAGATTGCTCTCTGGTTCTGATAGAAAAGACATCAGGCGAGAAAGAGCTAAGCCCCTAATACCTAGTAGTTGGAGATGGTCAATCAATGAACTATGGTTGACCGTGTCGAACCTGCAGAGAGGTCTAATAATATTAATGCATGTTATCTCCTTTGTCAACCATGCATCTGATCTCCTCAGTGGCGGTGATCAGGGCCATCTCCGTACTATGCTAGCTCCTGAAGCCGTACTGAGTCCAGTTCAGAAGGTGATTATCATTGATAAAGGTAGTAAGTTCTTGATTTATCAGTTTTTCAATGATTTTTGCCGGGAGTGGGAGACAAAATATTGGGCGATAGTTGCTGGGATTGGATATATCAAGATTGGATTTTTCAAGACGGGAAGGATGGAAGCCTTTTTCCATTGCTTAGGAAATTCTCCAGTCTTGAAAATAAGATTAAACATGTTGGTAAGATGTTGGGCTATGATCTCAGAAGCCAAATGTTTTTTTCTTGGTGGGCATGGGTCAGATGGTGATTCAGATTTAACCGTAAGAAGAAATTTAAGAACCTGTTCCGGTGTGATGGGACCAATGGCAGATATGGTACCTGAGTTAGCTTCAGACATGTACTTTGGAAGCCACTGATTGCAATTGGTGCGAATGCCACAAGTGGAAGAGCTATCAGTGTTACTGAGATAAATCTCTCATATTTTGATTCACTGATGAAAGCATTGTAGATGGCACAGACTTTTTTTTGGAAGAAAGAAGCTAGTAAATTGCAGAAGGCTTGGTCAACGAATGAGTTTTTTTTATCTGGGAGTTTAGCTAGTTTCTGAACTGTGGCAAATAATTCTTTGGGACCGTTTTGTGCTGACTTAATTTGTCTGTAAAATAACTGGTCTTTGCATTGCAGATCAGCTCTTTATATTGTGTAATAATTTTTCAATATATTTATTTCTCTGAAGTAGCATAATTCTGCCTCCACTTCAGTTTTTGCCGATGACAATGCTGTTTTTGGAGTCAGAGTTCTTCGGAGAACCAAGGCTGTGTTGAGGTGGCTCTGCAAGAGCTGCACAGTTTTAAAGGCGCTAAAGTATTTATACCTGCTATTTTGCGACAATTCGCAATGAGGAAATCCTTTGAACATAGTATTAGCGATTCACTATTTGGTATTACCAATTTGCATAGTGCCAGATGTAGGAAGCCAAATAGCGAGCGCAAACGCTGAAATTAGCAGAATTTCAGCTTTTGCGATCGCTATTTGGCTGCGAGCAATGTAGGTAAGTTGAAACCTACTCGCAAAATAAGGAATCGCAAACTTGCGATTCCTTATTTTGCGCAAGCATTTAGAGAATCGCAATTTGCGATTCCCTAAATGCCATGCTGGTAGGCATCGCAAATTGCGATTTTGCCTTAAGGAATGGCAATATACCACCAACTTCAAGTTGGTGGTATTTTGCGATTTCATTGCAAAAACGCACTGTTTGGCTTTTTACAAAGTGTCATGTGGCACACATACATGCCCTTAGGGCATGTATGTGCGCCACATGTGCACACATGCACATTTCAGGGGTGCAACAGGGTGTCCTTTTGGAACCCTTGAAATTGCGGGCGCAAATCCTATTCATCCCTATGGGCCTCTTGGCCCATAGGAATGAATGGGATGGTATTCCTTGATTGCGAATCGCAATTTGCGATTCGCAATTAAGGAATATTAAGGAATCGCAAATATTTTTGCGATTCCTACCTACATTCAATTTTGCGAGTCCTTAATAGCGATTCGGTAAAAATCGCTATGAGGGACTCGCAAAATTGAATTTACCTACATCTGGCCCATAATGCTGCGCTTCAGCCCCGGATTGCACTGCCTAGGTTCACTTCCACCAGGGCTGAGTCCCCGTGGTATACTTTAATCCCCAGGCATCTAAAGGTGTTGTGGGTGCCCATTGCACTCCACCACGATGCACCCAGCTCAGCGGGTCCACAAGTTCTGGCGTTACCAGAAAAACACATATTTTCTGCTAGTTAATGCATAGCCTGGAGAAATGCCTGAAGTTGTCCAGTAGATCGGCGCACCACGGATGCCCGCCTCAGCCTCCTGCAGAAAAAGGAGCATGTCATCTGCGTATAACAAAACCAGATGCTCACCATCTTGAAGTGGGATTCCCCTGCTGCAGCCCTCAGTACGCAACACACACGCAAATGGCTCACTGCCATTCTAAATAGTGAAGGCAATGCGGGCAGCCCTGCATCGTACCTCACTAGATCTCGAAGGGTTCCAAAATACAGTGCCCCACTCAGACTGGCGCACCCACATACAGCAGCGTCACCCACCTACCCAACCCCTCCCCAAGCACCATCTTCGATATGACCACCTGCAAATAGTCCCACCGTACCATATCAAACGCTTTCCGAAAATTTAACTGGAGCACCAGCGCCCCTGCATGGAGTCCCGAGGTGCCTTGGACAGGATGTGGTGGAGGCGTCATATATTCAATGAGGGGTTACACTTGGGGATGACGCCGTTTTGGTCCTCGTGTACTAGGGTAGGAAGGTATGGCAGCAGACGGTTAGCCAGGACCTTGCTAAGAATTTTATAATCTAAGTTTAACATTGACAAAGGTCGGTAGGCCATCACATCCGTTGCATCTCCGGCACTGACCCCACTAGTGCCTTCCTGGTAGTCGCTGGCAAAGATCCACAGTCTAGTGCATTCGTGTACATCTCAGCCAGTTTTGGGGCTAGGCAGGCCATGTAAGTTTGATAAACGTAAGTTTGATAAAACTCAGCCAGGAGGCCGTCTGTGCCAGGGGTCTTGCTAGGTGCTAATTTCTTGATAGCTGACCGAATATCAGATTCCGTGATCGGGGCTCCAAACAGTTCCCGGTCAACCACCATCAGTTGTGGCAGTGTTGTCCTTGCTAGGAAGGCATCTAGTGTCTCCCTCAATACTGGCATGGTCCCTCCATATAACTCAAGTTAGTGGTTCATTAAGGATGCTAGTATTGCTTGTTGCGTAAGCAGCATGTCTTCATTTTGGGTCTTGATTTGGGTGACGGAGCCTCCCCTGTTGCCAGAGCTGACCAGCCAAGGGAGAAGTCTGCCTGCCTGCCCTCCCTATGAATGAACCACGGTTAGGTAACCACATCGCTGCAGAGAGAGGAGCTGCTCCGATACCATTGCATGTTTCTCCTGTTCTTCCTGCAATGCCGGCCTACGCTGTTTTTGGGTCGGTAGTGCCAACTCCAGCTGGCGGATGTCATTCTCCAGTGCAATCAGCTCTGTTCTGAACGTCTTTTCCACTCCTACCGACTGACCGATAAAATACCCGTGGGTCATCACCTTGAAAGCATCCCACTGGACATTGGTGTGGGAGGCAGTATGAGTGTTGAACTGAAAAAACTCTACTATCATCTCTCCCAGAGGTTCACGGAACATGGGCTGATGTAAGTGGGTGGGTGGGAGGCACCTGGTCGGTATGGGTACCCTCAGTCTGCTCCACTGGAGTTTGACTAGCAGTTCGTTTTTGTCTGAAACTATACGGTCCAGATAATCTGCCCCAATGGACCGCGCTGTCAGGTTTCAGGGACATATCACTCTGTCTAGATGAACATGCAGGTCATGTACCAGGGAATAGAAGAAATATTTTTTACTATTCTCATTCCGCAGTCGCCATACGTCTGTTAGGCTCCAGTTACTGCCCAGTTTCTGAAATGCTATGCCTGTTGCGTCGCTGGGGAGTCTCAGCAGGGCGGCACAAACCTATCCAGGGCTACATCTGTCAAATAGTTGTAGGCCCCCTCATTAGTAAAGGCATGTCAGGTTCCTCCGACATGACCTGGGAGATGGTGTTAAAGAAGTGTGGCTGACCTAAGTTCGGGGCATAGATACTCCCTACTGTGATTTGGCATCCATTGAGACAGCCTATCAGGATTACATATCATCCATCCCGGTCAATGTGGATTAACGTTACCTCAGAGGGATCCCCAGTTGTGCACCCATACCATGCCCCCCTCTAGAGAATGCTGAGTAGCTTGTGGCGTACAACTGCCCCTTCCACTTTCTCTGGATTCTTGTCACCTCGTCAGATGCGTTTACTGAAGGAGTGCCACATCTGCCCCTCTGTGGCACAGGAATGCCAGCACCTTATACCTTTCCGCTAGTGACTCCAGCACTCTAACATTCCAGGATAGGAAGGAGTAAGCCATCACTGTAGCCATCCCAGTAAGTTAACAGGCTCATCTGATAACCCTCCGTGAGGAGCATACTCTTGCAGCACAGCAATTCGCAAAACACCCAACTCCCACCCTATAGGCCCACCACCAACACCAGGAACGATAGACCAAATTTCTTGCCGTAACCGGGTGAAAACATAACAACCATTCCCAACTCCCGCTTCCCAGGTCAAACTGGCAATGGCCCTCTGTCCAAAACAGTTAGTTTCAAACAACAGTCAATAGCAATCCTGACTCCTTTGTGAGGAAAAGGAGTAGTTGTGAGGGAGTAGTGCCTCCATCTCTGCAAACTAGGCTGCTTCTACCTCTGATCCCATTTGGTCCCATCCCAAAGGGATTCCGTGTAGCAGTGAACACGGGCCGCCATGGGTCAGGTATTTTCAATCAAGCTGTACAGTTCAGCACCCCGATTCTGTTACGGGGAATCAGCATAACGTTTGCTGCAGTGCAGTTCCGTAGTGAATTGTAGAGGCCAGCAGTCTTACAAGTTGTCAGCCAACCTAGGGGCTATTTGTGATACCAAAGAAAGGCCCTCCTGGGTGTCATCTGCGTCTGCACTGTCTGAGGATGTGGCACAACGGCATGTCTCCCAGCTCTATCCTGCTAAGGCTGAAAAGAATCTGCCATGTCAATTTAAGCTGCCCTCTTCCGGTCCACCTGGGCTTTGGTTCAGTGCACCCCTCGAGTGTCTGCGCATCATCTTCTCTGTTGTCTCTTTGGTCTCAGTGGTGCCGGGTGTTCTTTACCACCTTGCCCTGCTTTCTACTGCTCCAGCCAGTCCCATCCTTTAGTTGCGCTGTTGAAGAACATTGAGCAGTTGTTTATTTGGACTTTGAGGTGCACAAAGAAGAGGAGCACATAGTGTATACCGGCCTCACGGACCTCCTTTCTTACTGCTAGGAAGGAGGATTTTTACTGCTGGACCATCAGCGTGTAGTCAGAGAAGATGGCTATGGAGGTGTTTTCAAGGCTGAATTGATTAGCCTCCCGGGCACGTTGGAGAATGGAATCTCTGTCCTTGTAGTGCAACAGTCAGGCTACCACTGGGCGTGGAGGTGCCTCAGGGAATGGTGGTCTTACTGGGACTCTGTTTGCTATTTCCAGGGCAAAGAATGGTGACAGTCCACGGAGGTAACCACTCTGAACAGCCAGTCCTCAAAGAAGGTAACCATATCCATCCCCTCCAGCTTCTCGGGGAGGCCCACAATCCTGTTAGTGTTGCATTGGCTGCGCCCCTTAGGTGTCTTCTGCCCTTCTGTCCAGAGTCTCCACTTTCCTGGTCTATTTGGAGACTCTGTCCAGCAACCCCTGCATGTTTGGGCACAACTCCACTATGGCCTCCTCAGCTCCCTTCACTTTGTCTGCCAGTTTGCGGTGAACGTCTCAGAGAATCCTCAAGTCCACAGAGACTTTGTCGATATTAGTTTCTAATACCTCTCAGGAGACATTCACTGCATTAAGTATGAGGTCTAGTTTGTTCTGCGAGCTCGAGGATCCAAACAACACAGGCGGCAGGTCCCCCTGCGTGGCAGTGTTGGCTGTAGCAAGTAACGGTTCTGCGCGGCCCACCTGTCTCACCATCAAGGGTGTCCCTAGTTGGCTCTGTGTGGCCCATGTCACTTCAGGAATCCCATAACCGGGTCAGCACTCAGGAGGCCTAAGGGGGCCATCACCACTGGCACTGAAGAGACCCAGAACAATCCAAAGGGGGAGGCAGGAGCACAAAACGTGGGATACATTCTGCATCCTTAGTTAATGTACAGGTTATCAATAAGAGTGCTCTCAAACCATTCTCAGTGCTAAATAGTCAAATGCATCATCATAAGGTCTCGTCTCCACCAGGAGGTATAGTCTCTTAACTAAGAGACATAGTGGGATCTGTGCAAAGTGTGAGTTAAAATTGTTACCGACCCCAGAAAGAATACCCTTTTTAAACATCAACTGGGATGGCAGCAAAGTGGGAAAAGAGTGAGATGTGATGGGGCCAATTAATCTGTCCTGCACATCCTATGGGTGTCAGAATAGAGGTCAACATGTTTCAGCCTACTTGCATACAACGGGTCGATGGCTTTCCTCAGGACAAATTGTATATCAGATCCATAAGGTCCCTGGCTGGACATTATCCCCCTGGAACTTGGTTTGACGTGTAGTTACAGGTTATACTGACGAGTCCCATCCTAGTCCTGGGTTCCAGCTGAAGTTTCAGCATTCCGTAGTCCATCCTTGTAGAGGTTCAGTGGTCTTCTTCCTTCCAGCTGGGCATTACTTAGTCATTGCAGCCCCAGGTCCAATAGCTTTTCAAATGTCTCTCCCTTGTGTGGTAAACAGTCTAAATATCGAGTTTTAAATATCGACTAGCACAAATATCGAGTTCAGAATATCGTCTGTCAAAAATATCGACAGTCAGAATATCGTGGACAAGAATATCAAGTCTAAGGTAAATAATATCGTTTTTAAAAATATCGAAGTTGTTAATATCGTTTAAAAAAATATCGAAGTCATTAATATCGTTTGCAAAAATATAGTTATTAAAAATATCGTTGTTTTAGTTAGTGTTATGTATTTTAAATGTATGTGCTATATTTTTTTGTCTAAGTATTGCATTTATTTTTTATGTATGTGTTAAATTTTTAGAAGTTACCAATTTTATTTTATTTACATTTTGCGTTTTAGTTCTGTAGCGGGTTGTGGGTTTATAGGGGAATAGGGTGGGAAGTAATTTAAATATAATGAATTGATTTTTAATTTTATTTGAATTACATTTTGCGTTTTAGTTCCTTAGCGGGTTGTGGGTTTATAGGGGAATAGGGTGGGAAGTAATTTTAATATAATTAATTGAATAATAATTTGTATTTATTTGTATATATATATATATATATATATATATATGTTTTATTTTATAGTGTTAATTATGGTAATTAATTATTAATTAATTAATAATTGGCTGTTAATTTGTATTGATTAATTAATTGGTAAATATGTTAATTGTGTAATTTTTTAGGAGTGGGTTGTGGGTTTATAGGGGAATAGGGAGGAAGTAATTTAATAAAATTATTAATATTTTTCATAATTCATAGTTAAATTAATATTTTATAGTGTTAATTGTGGGAAATAACTTATAATTAAATATTTAGTAATTTGTTAGGAATTATTATTAATTAATTGGTAAATATGTTAATTGTGTAATTTTTTTAGGAGTGGGTTGTGGGTTTATAGGGGAATAGGGTGGGAAGTAATTTAATTTTAATATATTTATTAATATTTAATATGTAATATTTTTTATTTATGGTTTTATAGTGTTAATTGTTTGAATTAATGTATTATATTTTCATTGTTAATTATTAATTAATTAATTAATTGTTAATTAATTATGGTAATTGTGTAATTTTTACCCCTCCGCTATCCAACACTTTCCCTACTGTTGCACTCGCTGGAGTGGGAATAGTAAATTATTTCCTCCGCTATCCAACAGTTTCCCTACTGTTGCACTCACTGGAGTGGGAATAGTAATTTTTACCCCTACTCTATCCTATACTTTCACTAATTTTGCACTTGCTGAAGTGGGATTAGTAAATTAATCCCCTCCGCTATCCGACACTTTCCCTACTGTTGCACTCACTGGAGTGGGAATAGTAATTTTTACCCCTTCGCTATCCAACACTTTCCCTACTGTTGCACTTGCTGGAGTGGGAATAGTAAATTATTCACATCTGCTATCCAACACTTTCTCTACTGTTGCACTCCCTGGAGTGGGAATAGTAATTTTTACCCCTGCGCTATCCAACACTTTCCCTACTGTTGCACTCACTGGAGTGGGAATAGTAATTTCTACCCCTATGCTATCCAACACTTTCCCTACTGTTGCACTCCCTGGAGTGGGAATAGTAATTTTTATCCCTGCGCTATCCAACACTTTCCCTACTGTTGCACTTGCTGTAGTGGGAATAGTAAATTATTCCCCTCCGCTATCCAACACTTTCCTTACTGTTGCACTTGCTGGAGTGGGAATAGTAAATTATTCCCCTCCGCTATCCAACACTTTCCCTACCGTTGCACTCTCTGGAGTGGGAATAGTAATTTTTACCCCTGCGCTATCCAACTTTTTCCCTACTGTTGCAGTCGCTGGAGTGGGAATAGTAATTTTTTCCTCTTCACTATCCAACACTTTCCCTACTGTTGCAGTCATTGGAGTGGGAATAGTAAATTATTCCTCCCCGCTATCCAACACTTTCCCTACTGTTGCACTCATTGGAGTGGGAATAGTAATTTATTCTCCTCTGCTATCCAACACTTTCCCTACTGTTGTACTCTCTGGAGTGGGAATAGTAATTTTTAACCCAGCTCTATCCAACACTTTCCCTACTGTTGCACTTGCTGGAGTGGGAATACAAATTTTATCCCCTCCGCTATCCAACACTTTCCCTACTGTTGCATTAATTGGAGTGGGAATAGTAAATTATTCCACTCCTCTATCCAACACTTTCCCTACTGTTGTTTTCATTGGAGTGGTAATAGTAATTTTTACCCCTGTGCTATCCAACATTTTCCCTACTGTTGCACTCGCTGGAGTGGGAATAGTATTTTTTTCCTCTTTACTATCCAACACTTTCCCTACTGTTGCAGTCATTGGAGTGGGAATAGTAAATTATTCCTCTCCGCAATCCAACACTTTACCTACTGTTGCATTCATTGGAGTGGGAATAGTAAATTATTCCCGTCCACTATCCAACACTTTCCCTACTGTAGCACTCGCTGGAGTGGGAATAGTAAATTATTCCCCTCCGCTATCCAACACTTTCACTACTGTTGCACTTGATGGAGCGGGAATAGTAATTTATTCACCTCTGCTATCTAACACTATCCTTACTGTTGTAATTAATGTAGTGTAAAATGTAGTTTTAAAAATTTATAAATATTTTAATATTTTAAATTATAATATATATATATTTTTTATTTTTATGTTAGAGGTGTATGTATATATATATATATATATATATATGTATTTATAATTTTAATACATTCCTAACATTTTATAATTTATTAAATTAATTATTTATTATTAATTATTAAGTAAATATATATATTATATTTTATATATGTATGTTTAATTTATTTTTACATTACATTTATTACTTATAATTGTTAACATTTTCTAATAATTATAAATATTTATTTTTAAGTTATATGTATTTTATTTATTTTACTTTTTTTTATACATTAAAAAAACGATATTTTTAACATCGATATTTTTAACAACTATATTTTTGTTTCGATATTTTTCTACATACCATGATGTAGATAGGATGTCGATATTCTTGACATCGATATTTAGGTCCCGATATTTTGGGACCTCGATATTGTTGTCGTCGATATTCTGTCAGTGATCCCCTTTGTGCGGTGGTTTTAAGTGGGTGAAAAGTTCTGGGTAGTGAGCACCTCTGCCTTGTCCTAGGGTGCCACATCATCAGTCCACTCCTGCACAGCATTCCGGAAAATTCAAATATGGCAAGTGGTCTATGAAAAGACCTTCTCTGGGGGCCTCAGCCCCACACCCAACTGACACAGCTGCCTGATCTCTACCCACCAAAATTTCAAAGAGGAGCCCCTCCTATTTAAGCTCCAGAGGTTGGGCCTTCCTCCTTTGTATCTGTGGGGTTTGGCTTGCCCAGCCCAGGAGCAGTGTGAACAGTCAATTAACACATGCAGATTTCTTCCCCACTGATTCATTTGCCAGGAACCAAGACCTTTTAATGGCTCTGTTGGGAGGACTTTGATCCTCCTGCTGGCCAGCAGAGTAAGTACCATGGCCCAGTAGCGGGAGACAAAGGCCTGGCATCTGATTATGGCTGAGGCAGGGAAATATGACACTGCTGTAAGTGTCATAGGGAGTACAGTTATCACTAAAGTGACAGTGGGTCTGCACTCAGTGCACATGTTTATTTTAAGATTCATACCTGAGCAGTATCTCTTGGCCTACGTACGATGAAACTGTGCAGTGGTGCAGATTCCTTCCATAGGGTATAGTGCAGTGAGCACACAGCCTTTTCAGTAAGCACTCTAGATGTACTCTATGAATGCTCACTCACAATAAAAGGTCCACACCAGGACCGATCAGTGAAGGATCCCTTCTGTCACATGCTACCTGTGTGCAGATACTGGCCGGAGCTAGACAGTAGTTTCACAAGCTCAGCCTGCACATTTGTGCACACGTGTGCTCACATGAATGCGTGTAATCAGCCCAGAGCCTCTTAACCCTAGCTTTACAGCAGAAGACTTATTTTAAAAGGTTCACACTGACGATTAGTACTCTCAGTCCATTTCCACAGAATTTACAGTGAGTGAGATTCATGAGACTCACTCACAGTAAAAGTCCAAAACGGGTAGTCAGAAAGCAAAAAATCTATGTGCATTAACCTATTTCCTACAAATTATTTGGGTAACAAGTCAGTGGTGTATTTTTATCACGCACAAATATTAGAGATGTTGGGATTCTCTTTAAAACATAATATTTTCCTGATCCGAAATGCATAATACAAACAAGAAACTGGTTCTGCCATGATTACCTGCTTTGCTCCCAACTATGGAAATGTTTACATGGGCTGGTGGGAGGAGAAGGTATTAAGAAGGGAAGATATGCGAGACCATACACAACAATTAGAATGTTGGCTGAGATACATAGACTAAATTTTTTTTGTATAGGAATGATTTCTTAGATGTAACTATCCAAGTATTTGATGATGTGCTCATGGCAGAGTTCTTCAGAAATCATATCCTGCATATCTCTAGCTACCATTCACAAAATTGAAAATGTAGATGAAACTGCAGTACACAACAAACATTTGATGGTGAAAAGAAAGAAATAATATCCACGTTGAGATAACGTGGTTACGCCAAAAAGTACTGTCTTCTGCTATTAAAAAAGAGGAATGCAAAAACAGAGAAACAATATTATTTTGCCCTGGTAGCCAGATTTGTGAATGTTTGCCAATGTGCAGCATTCCGTCCATCATCTTGTGTGTTTTGCATTTCGCCCTAAGTGGGAAGGGTATGCCCAGACGTGGGTCCCGTGCTCACTACGCCACTGGAGTCAAGCTATCCTGGCTGATGAAGGCTGATAGCCTGAAACCGGTCCTAGGATGCTTGATTCCGGTCCAGGGAAGACATGGCTTGGCAGTTCGGTCTGGACTGTTCCCATGAGGCACAGGGTCAAGACTGATTTGCATATGGCTATGTCTGAACTGGGGTGGCGTGGTGAAGCAAAATAACGATGGATTAAACCCAGATCTGTGACTGGGGGTGAATGTTTGCCAATGTGCAGCATCCCGTCCATCATCTTGTGTGTTTTGCATTTCGCCCTAAGTGGGAAGGGTATGCCCAGACGTGGGTCCCGTGCTCACTACGCCACTGGAGTCAAGCTATCCTGGCTGATGAAGGCTGATAGCCTGAAACCGGTCCTAGGATGCTTGATTCCGGTCCAGGGAAGACATGGCTTGGCAGTTCGGTCTGGACTGTTCCCATGAGGCACAGGGTCAAGACTGATTTGCATATGGCTATGTCTGAACTGGGGTGGCGTGGTGAAGCAAAATAACGATGGATTAAACCCAGATCTGTGACTGGGGGTGAATGTTTGCCAATGTGCAGCATTCCGTCCATCATCTTGTGTGTTTTGCATTTCGCCCTAAGTGGGAAGGGTATGCCCAGACGTAGGTCCCGTGCTCACTACGCCACTGGAGTCAAGCTATCCTGGCTGATGAAGGCTGATAGCCTGAAACCGGTCCTAGGATGCTTGATTCCGGTCCAGGGAAGACATGGCTTGGCAGTTCGGTCTGGACTGTTCCCATGAGGCACAGGGTCAAGACTGATTTGCATATGGCGATGTCTGAACTGGGGTGGCGTGGTGAAGCAAAATAATGATGGATTAAACCCAGATCTGTGACTGGGGGTGAATGTTTGCCAATGTGCAGCATTCCGTCCATCATCTTGTGTGTTTTGCATTAAAAAAGAGGAAAGCACAAGCAGAGAAACAATATTATTTTGCCCTGGTAAGCCAGATTTAAGAAAATGAGTCTGATGTGGTTAGATGTGTCACTGAGAATTGAGAGTGGTAATAAGTCTAATGAAACATTGGCAGATTTTAAAAGTAGTTGTCCAACCACAGAGTAAACGTAAAAGGGCGATGTCCATAAAAGATCACAAATCGATGTCCGTAAAAGATCACAAATCGAGGACATGGCTAACAAAGCAAAAAGGCTTTTAGAAATGTTATATGTGCAATGCCTGCAAGAAACGGCCACAATGTTAGACAATACAGGGTACCATATGAAACTGCTTACCAATACATTAACATAGCAATCATCTGTATGACAGAATTTACTGCATGTGTGATTGAATGTCTCTGCACTAATAGTTATGCAGGCTCCACATTTTTCCACTAAAATCAGACTGGAATGAACGAGCAATCAGACATAATGATAAATCATATGCCATAGCACCAGAATTTAATCAAGAACGCCATGGGGATTGAAAATTATTTAAATTTTTTGTATTAGACCACATTCTTCACAACTTAAGAGGCAGGGAAAGAAATAAACATTTGAGAATAAAAGAATCTGAATATATTATAAGCTTGAATACAATGTGAGCCCAATGGACTGAAAGTAACATAGGAATTCGCTGTCCAGTTGTGAACATTCCCTTTTCTTGCATGTCTCGTTATTATCACCTTATAAATGAGTTTCCCTCTGGTAAGTGAGTACGCACTACTTTGGGTTTTATTTTTCTTTGCACATTATTCCCAAAGATTCGAGGTCAACATTATTTCTCTGGGGATAGACTAGACACTCAACATAAGTACTAGACCATGATTTTTAAATGAAACTATTTACACTAGCTAAACGACGAATAATGGTCTACTTGGGCAATATGAGACAATGAACTGATATAATATTCAATTTAATACCCCACTTTCTTTGCACTGGACCACACATAACTTATGTACAAAGGCCCGTTTGGGCAAGATCAGATAATGAACTTCCATGCAATACCCCATTGTCCATATGATCGCAATAATTTAAACAACAGGAATATGCAATGATAAATGAAATCACTTTTAGCGGGGATACAAAATTAGTGTGATGAATTTAATGATGGCCTGATATATTGAATAGAAAGGTTTTATTAATTTTGCTCCCTCTTTTTTGACGTTTTGAGACGAGCAACCATTGACAGGCCCTTAATGATAAAAAATTGTAATTCTCTGTTTTCAATTTCAAATTTATGTATACTTCTAACATGCACTGTATCTTCAGGAATTCTGACCAAAAACATGATGAGTATGTCTGTCTTCTGATGTTTCTATTTTCTTTATTATTGCATCACTCGGGAAAGCAGATTCCCCTCTCTATGTTTGTATATTAACATGTAAGTGGTATAAAGGCAAGAAGAGATCATGTGATTTTGTTGTGAACACGGCAGATTTCTGCCAAACGCATCAACTTGGGTGCATTGTATGAAGTGGAATAAAAAGCAATGGTGAGCAAAATGAATGGTGTGCCAGCCTGCCTTTCATTGGAAGATTGTGTTTTAATATTTGGGTGTTTTCCAGCATCCCTGACTGTAGGAAAACTACAGTGCAACTGTGCAGGTCCAAAGGATGTCCACACAGAGTGAGCACTGTGGGCATGTGGGCTGAGTGTAGGACACACCTACTGTGGGTGAGACGGAGGCTGCTTTGCTTGGGAGATTGAGCACAGATGGCTGGAGTGGCATCCAGGCTTATGCAGTTGGTTTGATGGGGCTGGTAAAGAGCTTGGCTGTAAAACACACTGTAGATAGCCTAAGATTATGCTAAAACTGGTTTAAGAAGCAGGGCTGACGAAGGCCTTGCCAAAGTCCAGGCCCTGCACTCAGAGCCTGCGGTGCACAGCTAAAGGTAATGCTCTTTTGGTGGGATGGGGCCTGGATGCTGGACCTGGCTGTGGGCCAAGCCCTTTGACCAGAGCTGGGTGGAACATTTCCTGAATTTAGGGCCTGACTGTAGGCCGCAGCCTGCACTAATAACCCATTGCAGAAGGCCAAACGACACACACAGTGGGGCAAAGGGTGGCAAAGACAGTGTGCAGCTGGTACAGTGGGATGCGGGTGGGCATAGCATCTGGCTCACTGCAGAAGCCCAGTGCACAAGGACAGAGCCCATGAGCTGTGGCTATTTACTTTGTCAAGGGGATAACCATTAAAAAACCCAAATTAACTGAAAAAACATTATAAGAGAAGAGTTGTGGTTAAGTCTTATAAGATTAAAGTGATTGTTGGTAAGCATTGAAATTCTCTTACAAAATGTCAGTGAAATGGACGTCATTCAACTTAAAACCTAAACTTCTCCAGTTCTGGTTGTCAGTGCAACCATAACTACCCTTTTCCATCCAGTTCACAGATCATGACTCACACTTGTGGCCCGATTACGATCCCATCAGGAAGGCCCTCCCAGAGCCTTCCGTAGCCTTACCTTCCGACCGACTCGTCCCGGGACTCGGTCCATCCAAACGACAAAGTACGATGAGCAAAACCCTTCAATATCCGAACGACGCGTACGCTCCGATTAGGCTCCATTTTCCCAACGAGAAGCCTCCGTAAACGCTGAATGGAGTTGTATGGAGGCATTTCCCAGTCAGATTCCGACCGGCCAAGTACGATGCATACTTCCTATGCGCCAAACATGTCGCCACTTCCAGCAAGTCAGAGCATCCGGAAGAAGAGTATTTCAGCTCCGATTCGTGCCACAACACGATCCCTGCGAACGAGACGGTGCAGCCATGAATCCTATCGCGCATGTCATCCCTATACTCTACGCCTATGGCCAATACTACAACCCCAACTGACACGTTTGTCACAGACGGTAAGTCAGATACCTACGCCACACAAAAACGCTACTACCCCACGAAAGGCAACATAATACACAGCTTGTGAGAAACCACAGTCAATATTGGGGTGGGGGGAATTCTTGCAGAAATGTAGAGGCAAGGGGGGTGGTGGATGCTTAACACTACCAGCTTTGCCCACCCCATAGGGGGTGGATGCCTAACACTACCAGCAATCTAATGCCCATAGGGGGGTGGATGCCTAACACTCCCACCATTGTCTACCCTATAGGGGGGTGGATGCCCCTCACTACCACCATTGTCTACCCCATAGGGGGGTGGATGCCTAACACTACTAGCGTTATCCACCCCATAGGGGGGTGGATGCCTGACTCACCCACCTTTGCCCACCCCATAGGTGGGTGGTTGCCTAACAGTCCCACCGTTGTCCAACCCATAGGGGGGTGGATGCCTATCACTCCTCCCACCATTGTCTACCCTACAGGGGGGTGAATGCCCCTCACTCCCACCATTGTCTACCCCATAGGGGGATAGATGCCTAACACTACCAGCATTGTCCACCCCATAGGGGGGGTGGATGCCTAACTCACCCACCGTTGCCCACTCCATAGAGGGTGGATGCCTAACAGTCCCACCATTGTCCACCCCATTAGGGGGTGGATGCCAATCACTCCCACCATTGCCTACCCCATAGGGTGGTGGATGCCTAACACTACCAGCGTCGTCCACCCCATAGGGGGTGGATGCCTATCACTCTCACTATTGTCTACCCTATAGGGGGTGGATGCCCCTCACTCCCACCATTGTCTACCCCATAGGGGGGTGGATGCCTATCACTCCCACCATTGTCTACCCTCTAGGGGGTGGATGCTCATCACTCCCACCATTGTCTACCCCATAGGGGGGTGGCTGCCTAACACTACCAGCATTGTCATGGCAAGTTCGTGTTTCGTGTGCAAAACCCCCGTAATGGGTACACAAAATGTGGTATGGGGGCTAACCCCCCCAGAAATTGGGGCTTGTGGGGCTCAACCCCCCAGTATGGTCCAGCAATTAGTGTGTTGGGGGCTAACCCCCAGCACTGTAGTGACAAATTGGGGCTTGTGGGGCTCAACCCCCCAGCATGGTCCAGCAATTAGGGGTTTGGGGGGCTAAGCCCCCAGCACTGTAGTAACAAATTAAGGGATGGGGCCAAACATACGTAGCACTGTTGAGGCAAACATTGTTGGAGGGGGGTTATATACCCTTAGCCATGTGCAGCCAATCAGTGCTTTGGGGGATAACACTCCCAGCAATGTGTAATTGGACAATGTGACATGTGACCATCAATTATGCATCAACACACACATTTGGGGTACGAGCAGCAGAAAATACAAAGGATTCAATCCCAAAGTCCATATTTGATGAGATCCAGTCCCACACTGTGGCAGCAACGTTAACTGCCAAACCTAAGGAATGTACAGAGTGGAGATGTAGGAGGCCCAGGGCCAGTAGAGAAAAAAACAAAACACCCCATCCACTCAATGCCCTTCAAAGACAGTTGAAATACATGGTGGAAAATGCACAAAGACAACCGACCAGCCACCCACTGCAGAACAAACACAACATGTGTGAGAGTGTGGAAGTTGGCTTAGCCTGTGTCGACACACATGACGGGGGGCTGAACTCCACTGAGCCATATGTGTGTTGAGTCCAATCAAGAAGTATTCCATATAGGGTTTGGATTGGCAATGTTGGGCAATCAGGCATTGGTTGATGAGCGGGTGCACCAGAGTCACATGCAGGCCAAGCATGGGGGACCATCAAAAACCACATCAGGAGACTGACTCACTTCCACAGTTCCCTCCAGGCCACATCACTGTGGTGCCTGTATCCTGTCTGCTGATCCGCTGTGATGCAAATTGTGGATGGGGGCCAGACTTTGGAGCAGACTCACTGTTGCGCACTGTGTCATGTGCCTTGCAAGAAGCACTGTCATCTCTCATACCCAAACATGACTCCCAGGGCATGGCCGGTGCAGGGAGTCCGCATTGGAGGTAGGGGCCTTGCCACGAGCCGAGTCACATTTGGCCAGTCTAAACGCCACCCCCCTTGATCAGCAGCATCATGCCTCATCAAAACCTCCCTTGACAGGTGACATTGCAGAGGCCACCTTCACAGCATGGATAACTGGATGTAAGACGATGAATCCATTATTGACCAGCCATCATTGTGATCCCAATACAACCATGTGTCTGTGTACTGTTGTGTATGACCAAAGAGGGAATCTCCCCATCAGGTAGGTACACCCAGCACGCCACATACTAGGACAAACACACATTTGATGGTGGAACAGGAGGTGTCAGACACACACATGTATGTGACACAAAGTCAAAGCATCTGTCCACCACAACACATACTCAAACCCTGCAGGGCAACAGGAGTACACATACTCACAGAAGGATGACATTGTGATGAGTCAGTGTACACCGAAGCACAGAGGAGACTGGCCACGACACCACACAAATACACAGACACACAAAATAGAATCATGAGCCTCCCACTACAACAAACCAGGAGTGGTTGTGTCACAGCTGTCAGCGCTACATGTCTAGACCACATTCCTACCTGTTATGGAGAAAAGCATGGATCCAACAACAATGTAGGAGACAGTCACCATGTGTGGCCTGGGAGCGTCGCACACAACTCAAGATCAGAACATGTACACTGTCAACTTGGTTGCATGTTTTTCACAGCAACTCTGCATTTAGCTACAAAAGCTGCAGTATGTGCAGCTAATGACTAATGCCATTTAGACGACGCAGAGTGTGTACAGCAGAAGAGTTGGAAGGCACATGAGTCACCAGATAGAGGATACAGCAACAGGGTTTGGAGGCTCAAATACACAGCCAAATGTGCAACAGAATCTGCCTGCACTTGTGGCAATGCCATGGGGGGGGGGCTCAATCTGTGGCTCACAAACACAATCCATATAGCTAGCCACAATCCATGGGAAATAGAGACATCCGGTGAGGATGGAGGACATGCAGAATGGAATCTGCATTGGCCACATTTGGCACTTGAACACTGTCTCCGAATCCTTAAATCCGTCAAGGAGACCTACAAATCAGACATGTTGCCCTCAGGCTCCAGGGCAGGGTACAATGTACTGATTGGGAGCACTCATTTACACCTACAAGGCCCACCCTTACCAAACCAGATGACAGATTACAAAACTGCTGACAATGCAAACAGCAATGGAACTGGGTGAAATGTTTCTGTGTCACATGTGAGTTTGCTCACAGTGCAGGCTGTTGTTCTCAGCACAACCAGGGATGTCATCATAATGAGTACACTCCCCTGGTGCCCCCACACCTTGGACAGTCAAAGTCAGAATTACCCATGTGTGTGTAGTCCACTGGGAAGCACAGGGATGCATATCTGGACAAGTTGGAGCACAGATGGCATATCAACACACATACCTGCAATATTCACTTGAGGGGACAACCCCCCTTAAGCAATGTGCCGCCAGTTAATGTCCCCACATCATGACAACATTAGAAGCAAGCACCACCTCCATCTAAGGGCACCATCACAGGGCATTGATGACCAATCAGTGACCACTACTGACTACAAAGTGCAACCTTCCACGTATACCCACACTACTCACACAAGCCAAGGCTAGGTGGAGGCTACTCCTCCAGTGTCCTGACGGTGACATCACAAAAAGCATACATGAACATACATTGGCAGACAGCAAGCTTCAGCAGGCATGTGACACAGCCACAGATTCACTCTGGCAACTCTCACTGCCCACTCACAGACACATGATCTACACATATGCACATGTCAACTTCACCACAAGTTCTGCATCAACTCAACACATGCAGGAATGATACATCCAACACCCATGTCACACTACATGTCCATCTCTCATAACTCACAAACACACAAGCACATCATAAGCCCCCTCTTGTGCATCTAGACGGAGAAGCATGTCTGCACCATGAGCTCCAGCCCAGTACACATACCATTACAACCCAAGATATACAAAACCACATGGGTGCAGCCCTCATCACATCCACACCTACACTCACAGAGCGACTCTACATCACCATGTACACATCACCTCTCTGATACATGATATGCACACAATGTACAGTACACAATCCCTCATCAGCAGATGACAAACGTAACATGTCAGATGGACCACTCTCATCACCAGCCGCACACTCAGGGATGCCTTGGACTGCACTCATGCCACAACGTACAGCATCACTGCACGCCCGGACATGCACACTCCACACATCACCACATCTCACAACAAGACACATACATAGTGCAATGGCTATGTACTCAGTCATTTGCATATCACTGCATAATCACCCAAAATAGCACAAGTCCAAAGGATAGTCACTCGAGAAAATATGCATCCACACATTCAAACACCACATACTACAACTCTACAACACCTCACATTTCAACATCCAGCACACATGATCACATCACTGATGGACATACCGTCACATTCACAAATTCACTCTGTCCCATATGACTAGTCAGACCTTGTCTCAATGTTGCCCTGTCACATCTACATATGACTTCCATAACCAATATCCCCATGGACTCATTCACAGTATCACCATACAACACTCTTCCAGAACTGCCCTGTTACAGTCAAATCGCACAATAGTGCCTCACACCACAGCTCTCATCACGTGCCACAATACAACCTTGTCCGCCAGGATATCCCTCTATCACATACACACATTTCTACCATACCTTGTGCAGGATGGAAGCACTAAATCAAGCTCACATACTCTGAATTACACCCCCGCATGACAGGCACTCACATACGGACAATGTGACACTCCATGTCCCCTACACAAGAAATGACAATGAACTGAAGTCACACCCCACACCTCCTGACACCATCTCAAATAGTCCTGCTGCCATCACATAGGAGTCTACACTCCATGCATACATACGATACACCAGTCTACATCACCTCTACCCTTGTGTGTGCCAGCTCAGCACATGCAACATCAACCTACGCTGCACCAACAAGTGTACTATTACTCCCATTGTGTGCCAATGAAGAGCATGGATGTGACACAGGCTCCAGTGGCGTATGCATGACAGATGGACACACTACACACCTGGGCACCCACACTCCACTCTGCTCAACACATGTCGCACAGGGCCAAACAACATACATCAATGCACCCCTAGGCCAGCTTGGTGTGACCAGGTACAGCATCATGCATAGCTGAAAAGGACTAAATTATTGGCCAAGCACAAATCATGACCCACAAAAGATAATTATGCCCAATTAAATGAGAGGTGTGGATGAATACATGAAGTCAAAGCACACACAGACAAAACCCTTAATCAACATGATGTAGCCAGACAAAAGCTGGTTGGAACACCTCACAATAGGTTGACAAAGCACTGGACTAGTCATATCACAGAAACCTAGACAAACAGGAACATCTGCAGGGACTTGAGTCTTTGGAGACAACTGGGTCTGAAGACTAAGATTCCTGCTCACATCACACACACCATGGGCTCAGGAAGTGTCACAGATGAACACACTGCCATGAGGGGAATTCCCTACAGTGGAAGGCCACCTGGGGCAAGATTGTTCTTGGCAGAGGGTCTACCATGTCAGAAGGAGACTCAGACATGGCTCCAATACTTCCAAGTCACATCATACTTTAGTAATATCAGCCTGTGCACATGGGTGTGTCCAAAGTCACCACCACGTACTCTAACTTCATGTGTACCCAGTTGTACTGATGAGACAGCTGACTTGTTGCACATCACAGCCCTATACTGCATGGCCATCCTAGACGGTTGCACTCTGAAAGACTTGCACAATGTCTACAAATGTCAGCACGACCTATGTGCAAAAGTATAAGTAAAACATGGTAATGTGGCAAATTCATGTCACCCTCATGGCCCAAAATGATGTGAATGATGACACCCTGCAAATGTAGACAATGAGGACTTGGATACATACTGTAATAGGTCACATGCTCCATGGATCTTATGCAGTCCATGACATCACAACATCATTGTATACCCACAACAAGATTTGCACATTAATGACAGTTGACTTATGACCAAATTGGGGGACACAGAAAGCAACAGTGAAAAGGACCTCACATGCTTTATTCTGCATGAAAGAACTATGAATAGTTCAAAACAAACAAAAGGCCAAGGGCCAGTCCATTTTGTAGAGTCATGGAGGGGGTCAGGGCTAATCACCCTCCATTGCTTGCCTGTACTTTTTGTTTTTCACAACTCAATTTTATTGTTGAAAGCTGATACAGATCCGACGTCATATAGAATGCCAGTAAAAGATAATGACAAGCAACATTGATTTCAACATTTTCCATAATAATATATCTGTGTTGGTGTAAAAAACACATTAAAGAAAAAGGAAAAATAAAATTTTAACAACAAACAATAGTGCCATAACAATATCGCTGGAGGCCTCCAACGATCTAAGACATGTAGGTCAATGCAATTTAGTACACATATAAATTAGGTCTACATCCATGGCGTAGCAAAATACCATTAACTCAACAATTCTTCGATAGCAGAGACAGATGGGGGAGGATCTAAGTCTATTCCCTTGTAGTCCGCCCACCGCTTCCATATCTTATCGTGTTTCTGGGGGCACCCTCTCGCTGTAAAGACCGGGATTTCTAGACCCATACAAAAGTCGAGTCCTTTCTTCCAGGTTGCAACCAATGGCGGAGACTCACACCTCCACACCCTAGCCACATCACGCTTAGCCAGCGTGAGGCCTAGAAACAGTAAGTGGCGCTTTTATATCTATTGCCACCTATTCCCTCAGTTATATGGAGCATGAATAATCGAGGCGTGGGTTGAATGTCCCAACCCCGGACCTCCGAAAGACACGCAGCAACCCCCCTCCAAAACCGTGACAAGGACGTACACTGCCACACTGTGTGGAAGAAGTTGCCCTCAGTCGCCCCACATCGCAAGCATCTAGGGGACACAATCAGCCCCGCCCGCCACAGCTTATATCTGGTGAAGTATACCCGATGCAGGTACTTGAATTGGATCAGCCGCAGGCAGGCAGCTATTGCTGCACCACGTGGGGATTCGAGCGCCTCCACCCAATCATCCTCGTCAAGGGGCCCTAGGTCTAGCTGCCAGGCCTCCCGTGTTTTGTGTAGTGTGGTGGGGGTATTATTTATGAGCGTACGGTAGATCTTTGTGATTTTGTGATCCCCAGATCACCCATAAAGACTTTGGCCTCAATGGGGTTAAATTCAGGTATAGTATCTTGTTGCGCCAAATATGGGGAGAGGGCATGCCTCAGTTGTAAATACTTGTAGAATTGTGTGTGAGGCTTATTAAATTCTGTCTGTAGTTCTTGGAAAGACTTCAAGCAACCTCCATGCATAACTGCCCCTACTGTATCAATGCCAATGGCCTCCCAACCCCGAAAACCGGATAACTGCATCACTTGGGATAGCTGACCATTGCGCCATAAGGGGGTTTCCCTAGTCAGTTTACCCCACCAGCCCATCGCACGCAGCGCTCGTTTCCAGAACGCAAAGACCGTCCTGGTCGCCAGCGGTAACGCCTTAAGCTGCGAGCTGGAATATAGGATCTCATGTAGCGACATGACCCCCATTCGCCAACGCTCCACTGCATACGCTGGGTCCCTACGATCTCCATACCACCAGTCGTTAAGGACCAATATGTGTGAGGCTGAACGATAGGCCTGAACATCTGGAGTGGCAATACCACCACCGTAAGTAGATTGACAGCAGGTTCTCAGAGGGCCGCGCGCCGCTCCTCCCTCCCAAAGAAAGCGAGCGAGGATCGCGTTTAACTGCCGGAACCAGGTCGGCCGTATGTAATAAGGGTGGTTCTGAAGCTGATAAAGTAGGCGGGGCAGGGATACCATTTTGAATATGGCAGATCTGCCAAGTAAGGAGAAGGGCAAATGAGACCACACGCGAACCTGGTCCGCCGTCTGCGCCCACAGGGGAGCCAAATTCCTATCCCACAAAATAGATTGGGATGTGGATAGAAACACCCCCAGATATTTAAAACCATCCAGAACTATGGTGACTGCTTGAGACCATGCGCCCAGCCGATCTCCGCCACGCAACGGCCACAAATACGATTTGCTACTATTCATGTAGAGGCCAGAGGTCTCCCCGAATATCTGCATAACCCTAAGAAGACGTGGGCCGGTCACCTCCGGTCGGGTGAGGAAGAACAAAACGTCATCAGCGTATAACGCGATGCGGTCCGACACTTCTCTTGACCACTCAAAGCCCCAGATCTGGGCATCGATCCTCACCCACGCCGCCAACGGTTCCATGGCCAAGGCAAACAAGTATGGAGATAGGGGGCAGCCCTGACGAGTGCCCCATGCGATAGCAAAGTTGCCTGCGATGGAATCCGCGATCCTAACAGACGCCGATAAGTCGGTGTATAGCAGCCGTATGAGTGTTAGCAGGCGAGAGCCAATATTTAAACGACTGAGCAGGGCGAAAAGATAGACCTAACTAAGCGAGTCAAAGGCTTTGTCCATATTGGCCAGAAGTAATGCCGCAGGCTCCCCCAAGTCGTCCACCGCCACAATAGCATTGTGTGCTCTACGAATATTGTGGCGTGTAGCCCGGCCGGGCATAAATCCCGAATGATCAGGATGTATAAGATCTGAAATGTATGGAACAAGGCGATTTGCGATTACCTTGGCCAATAGCTTGGCCTCCACGTTTAGAAGCGAGATCGGACGATAGGACGAATGGAGTTCCGGTGGGCGACCTGGTTTGAGGAAGACTACTATTTCGGTGTGCCTCCAGTGCTGCGGGAAGCAACCGTCTTCGGCTGCTGCATTAAGGGCCGCGAGGTATGGTGCCATTAACTGGGACTGGTTATATTTGAGAAATTCGGAGGGGAAACCACTGGGGCCCGGCGCCTTGCCTGAGTTCATGCTAACTAGGGCTGTCTGTATCTCATCTATCGACAGTGGGGCATCTAAGACGTCCCGTGCCATGTCAGAGAGACCGTGGGGGAAGATCGTCAATGAATTTATATACAATGTCAGCAGACAACGTCTCCCGGGAATCATATAGGGTGGTAAAATAGGAAGCAAAACTAGTTGCTATTAGCTGTGGATCTGTAAGAGTTGCTCCCTCAAAGTCCTGTATCGTTGGGATGGCCAGGGACTGCACTGATCGCTGACACAAGCAATGTAGCATAGCACTCGACTTATCTCCCCACTGGTATATCCGGCTACGCGTCGCAAGCCAATAAAGCTGTGCCTCGTCCAGGAGCTCGCTAGCATATGTTTGTTGAGCACTGAGCAGCTGTCTACGCGCAGTGCCTCCCCAGGACCCCCGACTGCTACGTTCCAGGTCTATCAGTCTGACTTCGGCCTGAATTAATGTCTCTCGACGTTGTCTACGTCTCGCTGCGCAAAAGGCGATGTCTATCCCTCTAAGTGTAGGCTTCATAGCCTCCCATAGAGTCATAGGGGATGAAACTGTCCCGGCATTGAGTGAAAGGTAGTAGGTAATGGATGTGTGGATCTGCAGCCGATATTGCTTATCCTGGAGGAGCCAGGGGGAGAGCCGCCATCGGAACAAGGATAGCCTCGGGCCCAAGGTCAGCTGAATAGATACAGGTGAGTGATCCGATAGACCTCGTGGCAATATCTCGGTGAATTTTAGTCTATGGGCTTGAGTTTCTGACATAAACAGATAATCAATGCGAGAAAATGACTCGTGTACGCTGGAAAAATATGTGTATTCATGTGCAGTCGGGTGTATAGCCCGCCAGGTGTCTGTCCAGCCCATGTCCTGGATCATGGGCAGTAATTTAGATTCCCGAGTCGATGATGGCCTCCCTCTGCTACGCCATCTATCTAGTGCCAGACACAGCACAACGTTCCAATCACCTCCCACTACCGTGAATCCCGACGGGATCTCGGTCCATAATGCTGTCAATCTGTCTATCAAATTCCATGCCAATGGGGGGGGCATACACGCTACCAAGGACCAGAGGTTCCTCATACAGCGATCCGGAGACCACAATATATCGCCCCTGGGGGTCAGACCATGACTTACTGTGGACAAAGGGAATGTTGCGATGAACAAGGATCGCTACACCTTGGGAGCCCCTGGTAAACCCAGAATTAAATATCTGTACAAATCCGAAGCGTGCTAGGCATGGCGTCTTGGTGCCCAATAAGTGGGTCTCCTGCAGTAGCAGGACATCCGTTCTGTATCGCTTTGCTTGTCGCAGCACCGCCCCCCGCTTCATTTTGTCTAAGAGACCACGGATATTCCAACTGATGATTTTGAGGTCCCGGCCCTCCGGCATCCCTTGATTACGTGACGCGCCTGGCATGGGAAGCCCACAGGAAGATATGGGCTATAGATGTAGTTGACCTGTCTAAGACTGTGCAGAAGCGGATTGAAATGGCACTAACCCAAAATAATTGCAACAAAAACTCCCAAAGAAACCCCCACCCCTCCTCCCCAACCCCAATACCTCATAAACATAGAAGTATCTATCATGGCATGCAGTGCAGCCGACCCCAAACGGGGGATGGCAGCAACATGCAGCCAATGGATCCCCTGAAACAAACCCCTGCACATATTAGTGTCTTATGGCAGAGGGAAACTTATACGTAGTAGCCCAAGTGATAGTGACATCCCAAGATGAGTTCAGTTCGCAGCCATAGCAGACCAGAACAGCATTCAGGATGCAACTGGCCCCGGTCGGTACCCTGTCAGGCGCCGGCGAGACTGGCTACGGGTCGTGGAGCGCTTCTTGGAGCGTGAGCGGCGGCGCTGTTTTCCAACCGCCCCCAGAGAATCACGCTCACAGCCCCCGGAGGAAGAGTCAAGTCTAGGGGGGGCGTGCGGCCTGGGCTTGACGGTCTCGTCGGTCCAGCGAAATACCTCTTCAGGTGTTTCAAAGAAGTGCGTTCTTGACTGGTAGATCACTCTAAGGCGGGCAGGGAAGAGCAGAGAGTATTGGATCTTTAGGCCGCGGAGACGTGCCTTCGCCAGCCCCTTTTGCGAGGAGGTGACAGCTTCAGCTGGACCCTTGCAATCCTCCGTGTCCAGCCACGGAGGTCCTGCCACCTCTTCTGGCAGTGGCGGGCACAGCGTTTGAAGACCCCCACGGAGCGGACTGCCCAGACGATGGTCTGCCAGATCTCAGCCTTCTGATGGGAGTTGACCTGTAAGGATGACATGGTGACACACCATTACTCCACATGTTACATGTTTCTAAGTCACACACTTCTGCACATAGGTCATGGTCAGAATGGCAAGGATGTCTAAGGGGTAGGCAAGTGGCATCATGGGCAGATGTCCTGTGTGCAATTATCCCTCCAACCCATTAGAACAGTGCTGAGAAGTCAACCCCAGTACACACACTTCTACAGCACTGTACCTGCCCAGAACCCAAATCTGCACACTGTAAAACTTACATGATCTCTGTTTGCATGCTTGCCCTTGGGAATGCCAATGCTAGTAGTGCATGGTTTTACACGTGGCCAATGAAAAGGCAGTGTAATTACCACTCACCTGCTCCTCTGGTTTGCCATACAGCTGGCTGTACTGTGGAAGGAGGCTGTCCAGTAGGGCCTGGTTCTCCTCATAGGCGAAGGCGAGGGCCCTCTCCACAGTACGTGCCATGGTAGCTCCCAGAGGATGTAGAGACAGCAGCAGAGAGATGGGGAGGTGCATGAAAGATGCAGATAGTGCAGGCAAGTGAGGACTGTAGGGAACAGACAGACATATATCTCTGCAGCAGAGGCGGACTCAGTTCCATGCGTCCAAAGTGATAGGTCCGAGTCGTTCGCATTATCCGAATCTGTCCAATCCATTACATTGCTAGCATCCAACACGCCTACTGCGACATTCAAAATATCCGCATCGGACCCCTCTTGAGTTTGATACATTGGTGATGGAAGGTTACGGAGTCGGATTGCACGCAATTCGGACACGAAACGAAATGCGCGTCTGTCACAATAACGACCAACAGCCATTGGGTGCGTCCGGC
Source organism: Calotriton arnoldi (assembly GCA_963921515.1). Lineage (NCBI taxonomy): Eukaryota > Metazoa > Chordata > Amphibia > Caudata > Salamandridae > Calotriton > Calotriton arnoldi. The sequence continues at coordinate 1,279,778 of CAWUFW010005281.1, read as the reverse complement.
TCGGTTCGGATGTGGCTAACGCGTCCTTTGAATATTCACCCGCGTCGTTCACCATTACAAGCAACAGCCAATGTGTGCATTCGGCTCGGTTCGGATGCGGCTAATGAATACTCACCCGCTTCGTTCACCATTACAAGCAACAGCCAAAGGATGCGACCGACACTGTTCGCATGCGGGTACTGCGTCTTTCCACTAATCAGTCAGCAGGGCAGACAGTAGTGAAAAACGTTATGTTCTGGTGCATTACATGTGTGGGGACAGTGATTAACATGACATATTGGTCATTTGACTTGATAGCTCACACTCCCCTGAGGAGCCAAGCTTGAGGGGCACACAACACACTGTTTGTGAGGACCATCACAACATTGAGAGTACACTTCACAGATCACACTCCTGAGCTTGGACACAGTCCCATGGGATCATTGGGGAAGACATGTTATGTCCACACATTTTCACTGCTTTGGTGGACTGTGTGTCACAATGTGCATTATGGTAATTTTTTGTCTGTAAATCTATTGTGTCTGAGTCTTGTACAACGCAGACACGTCATAATTTTGGTACCATGATATTTAGCTGCCACATCAGCTTGTGTTTGTCATGTGAGTAGTTGTTGTGTATGTGTGTCACAGGCATACGTGGATGCTTGCCAAATAAATGCGTGCTTCACATTGTCAATGTTCTGTATATGTGATTGTACATGTTTGTCAGACATGACATCATGACAGTGTCCACCGTGTGACAGTGGTGTGCATGGTTCGCATGGTGACCCGCTGTCTGTATCATGTGTCCCACATATCTGGCATTACCTGATGCAGTTCTGTGTACCTTTCATTCATGTGATAGTTATCACAGACCTATATCTTGGATAGTTTGTTTGGTGGTTGTGGAGTATGTGATGCTTGCTTACATGTACAGTGACGGACACCAGTGACTAGGTACAGTACAGCACTGTAATTGGTGCCTAACCATAGCTTGGTGACATGTCTGGTAAGGGTCACATCGCTGTGCTTTTTATCTAGGCTCAACTTTTGGCCTCTAACTTCATTGTGTCCAGATTGAATGTTGTGTTTGTGTAATTGCATGTTGCTTTGCACATTGGAAAGTGACCTCAACTGTGTTTGCCCTTGTAACATAGGTAACGCAGGAGACCGGCAGTCCACAGGCCCTTCTCCGACCTCCAGACCATGGAAGAACGGGATTGCATCAGACGATACCGCTTCACCAGGCCACTCATTGTGGAGTTGGCAGACCAGTTGGCCCCATATTTTCAGGCTGCACGCACATATCCCTTGCGCTGACCCCCAAGGTGAAGGTGATGGCGGCCCTACATTTCTTTGCCACAGGGTCCTTCCAGAATACTGTGGCAACTGCTGGTGGGATGTCCCAGACAATGTTCAGCTTTGTGCTTCAGGATGTGTTGGAGGCATTGTTACATTTCCTGGACCTCTACATCAAGTTCCCAACAACAGACAGTTTACAGACATCAAGGGGGAGTTTTGTGCATTGGGGCGGATGCCACATGTCATTAGCTCCATTGATGGAACACACGTGGCTTTGATCCCACCACAAGTCAATGAACAAGCCTACAGGAATCGGAAGCATTACCACTCCATAAATGTCCTGGTTATATGTCTGGCTGACATGATGATCTCCCATGTTTGTGCACGTTTCCCGGGATCAGCGCACGACGCATACATAATGAGAAATAGTGACATCCCCCATTTGATGTCTCAGCAGCGACATGAGCATGTATGGCTTGTTGGTAGGTCATGTTGTGTAACCACACACAAAAGATAAGGGGTAGGAGGAAATATCGCCCCACTTCGACCTCCTTGAACAACTTACACACACATGTAGAAGGGGGGCTTTACACTTGAAATCACTGTAATCTAGGGGTGAGAAAACACACCAGTGTGTTAAAACTGCCCTCACACACAGAAATCTGTGTTATGCTTCATCATAGGGCTGCTAACACACCTCCGCGCAGACCAACGCTGGAGGTGGAGTAATAGGGGAGGGGAAGACAATACAACATGTAAAGAAAAACAGTATGGGATCACAAGTGAAAATGGTGCAGATACAACAATTAAAACTGGTCACGGGAATTCCAAATGTAACTTTAATATTGGATTCCCTTACCAGAGTAAAAGGTCTCTAAAAGACCAGTGGATGGTGGTATGGTAGGCTATAATGAGTCCCCTACCCCTCCACTCTGCAAAAATGTCGACATGTTTCAGCTGGCTACCTTAAATACCCCGGCTTTCATCAGGACTCACAAGAGAGAGATCCCATAGGTACTTCCCCTACCTCCTTATTCCTAGGGTAGAGTGTAGACACACTTCTGAGTAAATGGTCAGAGATAATACGGTAGAGTAACTTGCTCTCCAAGGGAAACAGAGTTTATTAAAATCAAAACTTGAACTGGCGGGAGGGACAATTCGCCCAACACGGCTCACCTTGACGAAAGTGTGACTATAGGGAGCTGTCCTTGCTCCCCCGCCAGTTCAAGTTTTGATTTTAATAAACTCGGTTTCCCTTGGAGAGCAAGTTACTCTACCCTATTAAGTTACATTTGGAATTCCTGTGGCCAGTTTTAATTGTTGTATCTGCACCATTTTCACTTGTGATCCCATACTGTTTTTCTTTACATGTTGTATTGTCTTCCCCTCCCCTATTGCTCCACCTCCAGCGTTGGTCTGCGCGGAGGTGTGTTAGCAGCCCTAGCATGACACATATTTCTGTGTGTGAGGGCAGTTTTAACACACTGGTGTGTTTTCTCACCCCTAGATTACAGCGATTTCAAGTGTAAAGCCTGCCGTGGTTGCTGACACCACTCCGGAACCCAGTCACCCCTGCTGAGGTTCGTTTCAATGAGGCACATGGTAGCACCTGGACCGTACAGGAGGAGCCCTCCAACATGCACCATTGAAAGTGTGTAAGATCATCACTGCATGTTGCATGCTCCACAACCTGGCAGTGAGGAATGAGCTACCGCTCATACAAGATGACAGAGACCAGCAGCCGCCACCAAGGGAGGATCCAGGACTGGGACATGTTGCCAGTGTTGAGGAGGAGGATGTTCGGAGCTCATCAACAACTTTTTCACATGAGGGTAAGTATGCAATGAGGAGGTGACAAAGCATTTTTGTAGCATTATGTGTGTCTGGTGTACAATATGTTTGTATGTGTGTGAGCGTATGCTACTTAACATGATCATCTGAGTTTTTTTAGGGTCTAGTAAGTTTGTAGTGTCACAGGTACAGTGCTAACATGAATCCTAGCTAGTGTTCACAGTGACACATTTGTGATCCTGATAAGTCTCCTGAAGATGTGGGCAAATGATTAATGAGTTCCTGACTGTTCTATGTATCTCCTTCCCAGGGTCCTTTTGCTGTCGTCTGGAGACTTGTAACCTCCCAGACCCATGATGCAGTGACACATTGCAAGTTCGATTTGGATCCGGATTGCGTGCCACACACTCACTACAGAACTGATGCTCAATGTTTGTTCATTTGTGCTTTTTGTCACAGTGTGATGTGATCTCATTTTGTGTGAGGGCACCAGGTTGTGCCTGTGGAATAAACCTGTGCTCCACATTGAGGTGTGCCTTGTCTGTTTACACACATCCAACTTTCATTTAAATACTGTACATATGCCCTGATGATCTGTTTATCTGACAATGCTTGTTGTTTGTGCATTGAATGGAAATGTACTGGCAATATGGCTGAAACTGGGGCATGGTGTTTGCTTTGCCCACAACTCCCATCAAGGTCTTGTGCTCCTCACACCAGTCCCCAGTGTCAGCCATCTTGCCAGTACATTTCCACTCACTGTGAGGTAAGCACAGTTCCTGGTGGCCTTGTTGGGCTATGTGGGAGGAGGAGTATATGCACTGACTTCAACTCCCATCATGCCCTGTCCTCCACACACCTTCCCAGCCTGCCCAGGGAGCACACCTGGTACTATGCTTTCCTCACAGTGAATGGAAATGTACTGCCAAGATGGCTGACACTGGGGCCTGCAGTTTGATTTGCCCACAACTCCCATCAAGGTCTTGTGCTCCTCACACCAGTCCCCAGTGTCAGCCATCTTGGCAGTACATTTCCACTCACTCCCAGCGAATATATAGTGCCAGGTGTGCTCCCTGGGCTGGCTGGCATGGTGTGTGGAGGACAGGGCATGATGGGAGTTGAAGTCAGAGCATTTACTCCTCCTCCCACATAGCCCAACAAGCCCACCAGGTACTATGCTTACCTCACATTGAGTGGAAAAGTACTGGCAAGATGGCTGACACGGAGGACTGGTGTGAGGAAAACAATGCCGTGATGGGAGTTGTGGTCAAAACAAACAGCAGGCACCAGTGTCAGCCATGTTGGCAGTACATTTCCATTCACTGTGGAAAGCATAGTACCAGGTGGGCTTGTTGGGCTATGTGGGAGGAGGAGTGTCAGCTGTGACTTCAACTCCCATCATGCCCTGTCCTCCACACACCTTCTCAGCCAGCCCAAACAGCACACCTGTGACTATGCAGTCCCTGAGAGTGAATGGAAATGTACTGGCAAGATGGCTGACACTGAGGCATGGTGTTTGCTTTGCCCACAACTCCCATCAAGGCCTTGTGCTCCTCACACCAGTCCCCAGTGTCAGCCATCTTGCCAGTACATTTCCACTCACTGTGAGGTAAGCACAGTTCCTGGTGGCCTTGTTGGGCTATGTGGGAGGAGGAGTATATGCACTGACTTCAACTCCCATCATGCCCTGTCCTCCACACACCTTCCCAGCCTGCCCAGGGAGCACACCTGGTAATATGCTTTCCTCACAGTGAATGGAAATATACTGCCAAGATGGCTGACACTGGGGCCTGCAGTTTGATTTGCCCATAACTCCCATCAAGGTCTTGTGCTCCTCACACCAGTCCCCAGTGTCAGCCATCTTGGCAGTACATTTCCATTCACTCCCAGGAATATATAGTCCCAGGTGTGCTCCCTGGGCTGGCTGGGAAGCCGTAGACCACACCGGATGCTTAATCATGTATTTGCAGGGTGGTCCGAGTGTGTCCCATAGACACTAAGCTATGTTGCAGCGTTCATGTACGAGTCGCTCGCATTGGCATTGTTTCAGGGGGATTCTCTCGGACGGATTGTGCTCCGTGCGAGTCGTTTGGATTTGACACGCATTGCATCGTACTCCATCGTTCAGACTGTGCGCATACGTGTCGTTTGGAAAGCATTACCCATCCGAGTTGTTGGGAAGGCTTTCCCAAAGAGATCGTAATCAGCCCCTTGATCAAATGAAGTGCACAGTGTTTTTGTCCATATGAAGTCTGGAACCACTTTGACAAAAAAATTCTAAAGTTTGATTCCTCTACCTTGCCTAAATATGGAAAAATTGCAAAAGATAACAAAAGTTATAGGAAGTTTTAGGGACTGTCCCAAAGTTAATGAACCTTACATTAATTCTCACATGAAATTTTGGTTGTCCCATGACAGAATATCAAGAACAAAAATATCAAGAGACACAAATATTGTGTCAAAAATATTGTTTATCATAATATTGTGTTTCTATAATTATAATTGGAAGAACAAAAATATTGTGTAAAAAATATCATGGGAGAGAATATCGACCAGTAACAGGTATGGCTATTGTTTTTTTTAATACATTTTGACTTTAAAGTAATTTATTTAAAATACCTAATTAGTTAAAACTAATTTAGGTCCTCATTATAATGGCGGTCAGTGGCAGTCCGACTGCCAACAGCCCTTTGGTCTGACTGCCGAATTTCAATGCTCGTGGTCCGACCACAGCAATTGGAGTCCAGACTGCGGCCTCTGCCAGGATGTCAGATCCTGAGCCAGGCACCGCCGTCAGGATTTGGATATCCCTTTCCGACAGACTGTACATGGCGTGAACACCTCCATGTAAAGGCTGTCGGAAAGGGATATTGGGGGACCCAAACAGGGCCCAGTCCATTGTTGGCCACTGCAAAAAGGCCCTGGGGGCACATGTAGTGCCCCACTCACCTCCATGCACCATGTGCTACGCACAACATGGTGCATAGCACACGACCCATGGATGTGCAGGAGATGATCCTTATCACGGCAGCTTGTGCTGCTGCCATTTTCCTTGGCCTACGTACAAGCGGCTGTGATACGGAGCACTTTCTGACTGCCAGCAAGGTGATCACATCGAAATGCGGCAGTCGGACCACCGCCTGCTTGTCGGCTGATCTCCTGACTGTTGCAATAGCGAGCGGCAGTCTGATCGACCGCCATCGAAATCAGGGCCATAATGTTGAATAAAAAGTTTTAATTATTCACATAAATTATGTCTATATATTTTGTTTTGAGTATATATACAGTTGTTGAACTTTGTAAGAATTACGTACACCATTCTAACTCATAATTATTTGTTAGAAAACATTGGAATACCTAAAAGCGACCCCCCCTTAAATAATATTTTATATAAAGAATGCATACAATATATACTTTAAAAATAGTTAAAGTTTTAAATTAATTACAATTAAATTTACTTCCCTTCCTACAACCCAAAAAAATCACAAACACCCCCAAACAAAATATTTAAATGAAAGTATAACTTAAATTAAACTAATAAAATTCCCAAAAACCTTTACAAATATTAACATTCAAACATGTAACAATACATTAATAAATAAAGCAAATAAAGCAAACCGTATCAATAATAAAACTATTACAAATATACTTAATTAATTATCAATAAAAAGTTAATAATGCTTCACAATTAATTCAAAAAATATATTTTCAATAACGTCCCAGCCTATTACCCTACAAAACCAATAACCCATTGCTAAATTATAAATTAATAACAGAAGTATACAAATTAAAATATACATTATAGATTTGAAATCAAACTTACATAAAATAGCAATTAAATAATGAAACAATTAAAACAATTGTTAATAAAATATTTCATTTACAAACAAACTAATCAACATATAAATTCAATTAATCATAAATTAATTCTCTTTCCACTCTGTTCCCCAACCTCTACTAAAATATAAATTGTTAACATAAATTTAGAAAATAAAATGAACAAATTAAACTTAACCAAATAAAATAACAATTAAACAATTTATATAATTAGTAATGAATAAAATATGTAACAACAAAAATATTTCAAATGTAAATTGAATTACTTACGTTTAATTTAACTGACTTCCCACCCTATTCCCCTACAAACCCAACAACACACTGTTACATTATACATTATTAATTAAATAAAAAAGACACATTTAAAATTACTAACTCTGTTTAAAAAACATAATAACATTTATACTAACAATGCTAGCAGTTAAAAAATATATATTAAGTAATATATATTAAATTAATAAAAATATATTTATCACAACCATATTGAAGTAAACAATACTAAATACAATGATATTCTTAAAACAATACTATATACCAAACAAATGACATTCTTACCTTAGATATTCTGTTCCACGAAACTTTGGCAGTCACTATATTTTTGACACAACATTCATGTCACATGATATTTTTAATCCCACATTTCGGTAATTCATCAACATTTCTATTGTAGCTACAGAAACAAAGACTGAAAATGCATTACCACCAAAGTTGAATGAGCTGAAGTAGTCTGCCCAATTTCCGCTTCTTTTATGGTTTATTGGAAAACCACTTTGCATCTTTTGCAAACAATCCAGAAAACCAGGCATCAAATGAGGCCAAAAAAATGTATACATGTCTTGACAACTGGCCCACCATATTGGATTTGCCACATCTGTCAAAAATTGAAAAATAAAAGAATCTAAATGGATGAGGGATTTTTTTTTAACCTTGCTCTAATACAGGTTTGAGGACCCAGGCATAGTTTGTAGACCCTAGTGATATGATTGGCTGGTTACAAATCCCATAGTCCAACCTGGGTATCACTAGGGCTTTAACAGTTGACTTGCAGTCATCCGGGGGCAGGAAGGACCTTTTTTTCTTAAGATGTTCATTTGGAAGTTTGCTCCTTTGGTGGCAGTGCTGATGTGTTCCTGCATGTTCAGATTCTTGTCAAGTGTTATTCCTAGAGATCACATTGAATCTATAAAGTGTGGTAGGCAGTTAAGAGGTGTTCGTTGTTTCATCCATTCTGCGGTATCCGGTGAATGTTTGGGTTGGGCAATTAGGAGGAATTCCATTTTGAGAGCGTTTTGTTTGAGGTGGTTATAAGTCATCCAGTTTTCAGTTTTTTTGTAGTGTTGTGTTGAGAGGCCTAATATCTTTGGGGGAAGAGATTTTAAAATACAGTTGGGTGTCATCTGCGTACATGTGATAGTGGATGTTAGTTAAGTTCAACAATTCGGTTAGAGGTTCCATGAACAATTTAAAGAGAGTGGGTGAGAGTGAAGACCCCTGAGGGACCCCTAATGTGACCTGAGTAGGGTTGGATAGGGACACATTGACCTTGGTTCTTTGCGTTCTGTTGTGGAGAAAATAAGTGAACCAGTTAAGAACAGACCCCGATATCTCCATCCTACCTTCAAGTAGGTCAAGGAGGCTGTCATGCTTGACCATATCAAAGGCTGACGAGAGGTCAAGGAGAATAAGAAGGCAGGATTTGTTCTGATCCAACATATTTAGCGCATCATCAACTATGTGTGTGAGCGCCAATTCAGTGATGTGGCCCTGTCAGAGGCAGGATTGGAATTGATCTAAGAGACTGAATTGATCAATATGGTTGCAAAGTTGATCATGGACACATTTCTCAAGGAATTTTGCTAGGGTTGAAATTTTAGAGATTGGTCAGTAGTTGTTTAGGTCTGATGATCCGCTGTGGGTTTTATCAAAATGGGGGTAACCTTCCCAGATTTAAGGCAATCAGGTATCGATCCTTGAAGAAGTGAGGCATTAACTATCTTGGTCCAGAGGGGGAGTAAGGACATTTTGATCTCACTGAAGACATTCACTAGTAGAGGGTCGCTAAAGTGGTTTGAGGGTTTTAGTGTGGTTAGGATTTTGTGTTTTGAATATGCTCCAAGATGCATTGTTTTTGGGGATGTGAGCTTTGCAATATGTTGTCCCGTATTTCAGGGGTGGGGGTTGCTAATATGAGAGGAGAGAGGAAGGTGCTCCATCGCTGTTTGCAAGTCAATTGTGGTCTTTCTTGTCTTTTCCAAGAGAAGGTGCCAAAATCCTTGCCATTTGGCTGTGGATTAGAACCTGTCAGGGAAGGTTTGTGTTGCTTATTTCAATTGTAGTTTGACAAGTTTGAACAGTTTTTTTGAGTGATTTCTAGCTTTATCTAATTGGATTCTAATTAAATTTGCTTTCGACATTCTGATATGTTTGTTGTAAATTCTCCTCCATGATCTCAGGTGTTTCAGGTTTTCAAAGGATGGTTTGAATCTCCATGATTGTTCGGCTAGTTTAAGCTTACGTCTTTCTGCATTTCGATTGTTATTGAACCAAGGTTTGGAATCTTTGGTGGACATTTAGCTGTAAGGGAGGTAACTAGTCTAGAATATTCAGCATGGAGTTGTTGTAGTGGTCTCTGAGGTCATGGACATTCTCCATATCCAAGGGAGGTGTCAAGATGTTATTGCTTAGGGATGTCAGATAGTTCAAGTTAATACTCTGCATGCTCCGTTTCCATCGTTTGGGTTTCTTTAGTTGAGCCTTTACTGTCTTCACTGATTCTGTGATGAGGAAAGTTATGCAGTGGAGATCTGTCCAGTCACATGGGATGATAGATTCTAGTTGGATGATAATACTCTTGACAATGATAAGGTCCAAGGTTGCACCCAAGTTATAGGTAGTACTGTTGCAGAACTGAGCCAGGTTGAGGTCCGCTAGGAAGAATTTAAGGCTGTTGACTGCTGGGCCATTAGGGTCATTCCAATGGAGATTGAAATCTCTGAGGAAGATTTAGGTGCAGTGTTGTCCTGCAATTTAGATGTTTGTTATTAATACTATGCACTAAACATCCACCAATACACCCTTGCCGTGTCTTTCCTGCAGTGTGAGGAACAAGCTGGTTAATGACTGAATGCTACAAAAAAAACTATGGTGCAAAACAAAAAAAACATCTAGATGCAAGAGCCAAAAGAATGTACTTTATCAATGCTTCTTCAAACATTCTCCTTGGTGGCAGATGCTGGTCAGCTTAAACTTTCTGATGTTTTTAAGTTTAACTATAATTCAATATTGTTTGGTATATAGTAAGGGCTTGATTTAGCTGAAAAAACAAAGAGGTCCCAATATATATCTTGCCTAGGCCCCAAAAATCCTTAAAATGCCACTGCACACCCTGCAATCCAGCCCCTATTCCTAAAAATGTTATTCATTGCTGATACCAAATGTGATATCATCAGTGTCATCAATGATGTGATGTGAAAAGCAATCAGTGCTATCACCGTTTATGCCATTTGAGACATATCATCAGTGATGTTGAGTAAGGTTATGAGCAGCACATGGCAGTTGACAGAGCATTCCAATGAAACAGGAGCCAATGAGCCTTTGATTGTGTGCAACGACTTCAGAGTACAGACCCTGGCCTTCCCTTTTTAAGTTCCACACAAATATTTGATGTCTGTTACAAAAACAGTGATTAACAAAATTACATACATTTTGTCATGAATACTAAACTTCAGTCAGAAAAATCCAATTGTACGATTTGGTTGAAATCGGTTCAGTAGTTTTAAGCTATTTGCAGTACGAAATTGGGCCAGGTGGCCTTTAACGAGTTAATCTATTGGATATTTTTACAGTTGTGTTTGAGAATCATTCATGAAGTGTTTGGTTTCAGAACACATTTTGAACTGGTAAACTGATCTCATAGGCTGAGGCAGTTATATTCCTATCACAATCCAGCTGGCTGTCACTGATTAACATCAAACAAGAGCGAATAAAGTAAGTAATTTTTTTTATTTTATTAAAAAATTTGAAATTGATAGGATCTTAAATCATCAGCTCAGGTAACAAAAAAAAATAAAAAAGAGAAACGTGCCCACATACATAGGCACACACAAACATGAACACTCACAAATTGACCTCACACAAGGTCTCTGAGTTCATACGCTCCATGACCAGAGTTTGCTCTATATGGCTGAAACCATGCCTGCCAACTATGGGGCCATAGTGACCAAGTGCATAGCTGGACCGATGGCAAAGCATTGTTCGCAGAGCTATCTGTGCATGGCCAATGGTGCCATGCACAGCAAGCTATGGGACTGTTGGCCATTAGCTGACCAAAACCAATGGCAGGGTGTGTTCAATATATCTGGCATCACAGGGAATGGGAACAATGAGTGGCAGAAGAACGTGTATTGTGGTAAACGTCTGCCGTGCACAGCCTCCAGACAGGCAAAATGGGTCCTAGAGCCAATGCTGAAGACGAGGCCTTATTACTAGTTTGGCGGTCCTGAGAGTGAAGATCTTTGCAGTCCGACCGCCGTATTACGAGTTGGGCGGATCGCCTTTGCGAAGTCGCAAGCAGACCGCCGGGTTCAGGATCGGGAAAAGGCAGCTGCCATAGAGCAAAACAGGGGAGCTGCACCGCCATTCGTATTATGAACTGGCTGTTCCACAAGCGGACCACGGCGGTCTGACAGCCTGCTTCAAGGTGGCGGTGATTAAGGAATTGGGGTGCGTACTAACACCTTTCTTGTTCTTCCAGGCAGATTCCGACGTGGATCCCTTCCTCCAGGTCCCCCCTTCACAGCAGGATCTTCACGCCAAGGATTACGGCCCTGTTTGCTGCGAATTACAGGTAAGTCCTTTTTGTACCATATACCCATTGGCAGGACTGACACATATGGGCTGAACCCTGGGAATGGATATATGGTATTTTTCCACATATATCATGCATATGTGTGCATCTGACACATCTGCAGTCGAAATGCACACACAAGCATCAATATATTTGGGAAAAGTGCTCACCACTGCTGCAAGATCCCTGCCTCCACACCGCTGGCCCAGTGGTCAACTCGTAATACAGTGGTCTTTGGACCACCTGTGCCGTTGGCTACTGGCGGGGGCAGACAAGGTCCTACAGCGGCCGGTCTGCCAAACTCGTAATAAGGCCCTAGGTATTTCTGAAGGCCAGGCACTATGGGTTGTAATGGGAGGATGCTATGCATAAGATATGGCTAAATTCAAAGCCCTAGGCTGAGATGAGCATGAGGCATGGCTTGAGGCCATGCACTGTGCTCAGGTCCTGCTGCACAGGGCTGCAAGATGTGCACAGCAGGGTCTCAGAACAAAGTGGTTTGTGTGCAATCAGCTCTTACGTCGGGCAAAGATTAAAGTGTATAATTAAAAAACAAAACTTTACAGAAACATTTTGTTAAACTGAAGCTGTGCTTCATTACTCATATAAAAAAGTAATGTTTGTTATGAAAGCCTAGAAATTCTCCTAAAAAATCACTTTGAGATGTGTTATGGTTTTGATGCAGCCTGATAACCGTTGAAATTCTTGCATTGTAATGAGCACTGCAACCATATTTCCCAAATTGCTCTCGATCCAGTGTCCAGCTTGTAAAGGGAAACTGGATGCAGGTCTTTCCTGGATGCAATTTACAACATGCAGTATCCCCTATGAACATTTGAAGACTACGCAAGAGGGTATTAGAGGTAAGCACTGGATGCAGGGCGTGGCTGAAAGCCACACTTGGTGCCCAGATCTAAATAGGCACAGGCATAATCCATGTCCTGTGGGTTCTGGATTACCAGAACTACGTGCATGGCATGGCTGACAACCATATCATATGCCCAAGTGCTGCACAGTTCCAGGACATTCCATTTGAGATATCAGGGAAGAGCAACAGGATTTAGATCAATGTCGCAATATGTGTTCTGGCCATGCCAGGCATGGCCAATGACCATGCCCCAATGGGTGCAAGCGTGGAAATCGTATACAAATTTCCACAAATAATGTCACCTTAAAACTTACTTCGAGAACCTGGGATTTCCACACCTTCCTAATTCAATGAATCTTTACCCCCGTGTTTGAATCGAACATCACACAAAATAGTCATCATTATTTGCATTTGAAGATCAGCCAATAAAGAGAGGTTTGGTGAAGTTTCAAATGTTTATTTTCTCTTTAAGAGATTAGTCTGTTTTTTTGTTCTTTTTATTCAGATTAGTCAAATAGATCCAATTACAGAAACTGTCGAAAATATGTTTGGTTAGAAAAAGCATAGAAAATAACAACATGTTCCATTCAGAATTTAGGGGCGATTATGATGGCGGTGGGACCGCCACTGACAACCTGTCGGTGATGGCCTCACCGCCATCAGACCCATCACATCCGCCCGCCATATTTTAATGGTGGGCGGATGTGTGGCAGTCAGAAAGACTGACCGCCACGCATTCGATGGGCTCCTTGAGCCCGCTGGTGCGGCGGAGGGGCTCGTAGTCCCTACAATGGTGGCGGTGCCTTATAGGCACCGCCATAGCGATTAAGATGTCCCTTTCCACCCGCCTGCTCATGGCGGTTAACCCGCCATGAACAGACAGGCGGGAAGGGACTTTGGGGGCCCATAACGGGCACCACGTCCCCCTGGCCCTAAGCTGTGGGCAATGGGGGGCACCTATGATGACCCCCTACATATCCCTGCACCATGTGGCAGGCACCACATGGTCTAACAAAATAAGAGGGACAGAGAGGGCTTGGGGAGGTCCAACGTACATGCCCTACAACCAGTTTACAAAAAAGAGAGCACGTAGTTCCTGCATGATATATTAATCACTCAAAGAGCAAGAATATTAAGGAATATATACTACAGGTAAAGAGGAGGATAAGGGGAATTCCTCCGGTTGAACTAGCTCTCACACACAAGCTAGGTGTCATGCTTCATCATTTGAGCCTGCTTCTGTCGGGCCGGCGCTGCAATGCCCGACGGGCACCCTTAAAGGGCTCTTATCGGAGATCTTCTGTTCCACGCCGTATGGGTGCCGTGGTGTATGGGGCCAGAATGAATGTAGATGTATAAAGTGATGATAAAACAGGTGTGGGACTCCCTGTGATGAATTTATTCCGCGAGGGACTCGACCTGATCAAAAGAATAGGAGGGGTTACTTTTGTTTTTATGCAACAAAAATTATACTCAACTCCCAAATGGTCGACATGTTTCTCGCTATTTGTTGTCAAGGAGTGATCATTAGCGATTCTTCAGGACCGTGTAAATTAAAACAAACTATCTACACATAGGTGGCAAGCGCTACGCTACCTACCACTAGTAGTCCCTCTAGGACATTTCCTATGGGAAATGGAATAACCTGTAATATAAACAAGAACAGCAAAAACGCTATATCTGTGCTATCACATAAGTCAATGATACTGTAGTGAATTCAGATTGACATGCTCTTATAATTCAAGGCGCTAAGTGACTTCATAGAAAACCCCATAAAAACATGATGTGCACATGTGAAGAAACTCGTGATGGTGAGTGTGTTTTATAAACTCACCTAATTAGGTATCAGATATTGCCTCATCGGTTGTAGCGAAGAAAGACACAATAAGTGGTGTCTCTAGAATGATGACAACAAGATGTAAAAAACCGGTATAAGTATAATGATTTTCTGCATCATGTCATTGCCAGCTGATGAGTAGCGGTTAACAAGGCACAGGGTCCCGGTCGGTTCGGGTATCACCAGGGTGGGAGCCATCGTGATCCCTCCTCACCTCATTAACAACAAATAACCATCCACACAATCCATGGACATCCAGAGGGGCACACCATCGTCGGTGTTGCAAAGGCAAAGGTTATGCTTGCATCCATATATCCCCCGAGTCCTGGTTGCGTGTGACGCCATTACCAGAAAGTTGGTGACAAAATCTGAATGGCCAATTTGACCGCTATTCTTAATACCAACTCCAAGATGGCCGCCATATTCACGTGGTAGCGGTAGCATTGTAAACCATGGATTGTGTGGATGGTTATTTGTTGTTAATGAGGTGAGGAGGGATACCCGAACCGACCGGGACCCTGTGCCTTGTTAACCGCTACTCATCAGCTGGCAATGACATGATGCAGAAAATCATTATACTTATACCGGTTTTTTACATCTTGTTGTCATCATTCTAGAGACACCACTTATTGTGTCTTTCTTTCGCTACAACCGATGAGGCAATATCTGATACCTAATTAGGTGAGTTTATAAAACACACTCACCATCACGGGTTTCTTCACATGTGCACATCATGTTTTTATGGGGTTTTCTATGAAGTCACTTAACGCCTTGAATTATAAGAGCATGTCAATCTGAATTCACTACAGTATCATTGATTTATGTGATACTTACAAGATATAACGTTTTTTGCTGTTCTTGTTTATATTACAGGTTATTCCATTTCCCATAGGAAATGTCCTAGAGGGACTACTAGTGGTAGGTAGCGTAGCGCCTGCCACCTATGTGTAGATAGTTTGTTTTAATTTACACGGTCCTGAAGAATCGCTAATGATCACTCCTTGACAACAAATAGCGAGAAACATGTCGACCATTTGGGAGTTGAGTATAATTTTTGTTGCATAAAAACAAAAAGAGTAACCCCTCCCTATTCTTTTTAATCAGGTCGGGTCCCTCGCGGAATAAATTCATCACAGGGGAGTCCCACACCTGTTTTATCATCACTTTATACATCTACATTCATTCTGGCCCCATACACCCACGGCACCCATACGGCGTGGAACAGAAGATCTCCGATAAAGAGCCCCTTTAAGGGTGCCCGTCGGGCATTGCAGCGCCGGCCCGACGAGGAGCAGGCTCAAATGATGAAGCATGACACCTAGCTTGCTGGGTGTGTGAGGGCCCTAGTTCCAACAGGAGGAATTCCCCTTATCCTCCTCTTTACCTGTAGTATATATATTCCTTAATATTCTTACTCTTTGAGTGATTAATATATCATACAGGAACTAGGCACCACATGGTGCCTGCCATGTAGTGCAGGGATATGTAAAGTGTCCCATTTTTGCATTGTGGTGGGTGCTGCAGCCAGCAGCACCCGCCACAATGCAAAATATAGGCATTACAACCGCTGTGGTGGCGGTCGCATCGTGTGGGACCGCCAACAGCCTGTCGGGAGGTCTCGTCTACGATCCACCCGCCATCCTAATCAGGCCCTTAGTCCCTATTCTAAACTAAAGGACCTATCCTATTGAGAACCCATAAAGAGTTCCCTCTGGAAAAGAGCAAGTAAAATCTGGAGCAAAGTTAGATAACTAAGAAAGGTAGAACTCCCCACAAAAGGGTAGTTCTGGAGACTCCGCCGAGTTCTCCAAACAGCTGCAGTAGCAACCGTTTGGGCAGGTAGAAGGAAATAACCACAGCAGTAGCTATGACTGTCATTGCGATAAAAAGTCCTCTTAGAGCAAGGATAATCGAAGAAAATCACTGCTAGCAATAGATTATGGTAATTCGAGCAAGCACCATAAAGTGCTAGGGGGCATGGCATGGTATGAGTGCACAGAATGGCTTGACTCTCTAGCTAGGAAGACATACTATATAGAAAAGCCACTAAACATGTTGCAAAAAAAGGTGAATATGTCATTAACGTCCAATGGAGGAAGATCTTCGATGGTCCTTCATGCTTTCTATTAATGGTACACTGGAAGGTATTAGGTCCTGATTAGAATAAAAATACTACAAATATCCTTTCCCATAAACTAATGATAATAGAATACTGCAAGAAATTGTATAAAATAATAGCATATGGTAGTAGGTGACTTCTTCTGACACTGATGTAGGTAAGTCGGCCCATACATAGCAGTCCTTTGTGTTCATGGTTTTAGTATATTCCTGTACTAACCTAGAATAGACATTGGTGGAATAGTCATTTTTCTTGTAGTTTACAAAGGAGTAACTAAAGGGGTCTTCCTTAGTGTTGTGATTGAGAGAATTAGTAACGTTCTTTGATCTACGCTCTGACTCTGGCGCTAGATAAAGTCCTTTGAGTACTCAAGTGATCTTTATTATTGTTATTCCAAAAATTGAAACCCATAAAATATTTACATTTATTTCTAATGCAACACATTCTCTGAGTCAGTTCAAAGCACTTAGTCCAATAGCTTGTAGCGAAGTTTAGTAAACGTTTTTTCTCTTCTTCTTCAGTTAAGCTTCTAACCAGACAATCCTTAACCGTACACTGTGCTCTTCTAAAATGTTGTCCCTACTCTCCTGTAACTTTCAGCTCAGACCTACGTTGGTCTTCTGTAAAATAAAAAAAACTAAAATAACAAAATCACTAATAGACACAGTTCAAGTTTCTTTCTTTTTCTGTTCAGTCTCAGATTTTTCTCAATTATTTTCCGTTTGCTTGTTTTGTTTCTTTCTTTCAGGGAGGTTCAAATAGTGCAGGGTTCACATTGCACAAATCTTCCAAAGTGACATTCAAAGCAGTGTTAACAAAGTATGACCATTCAGGTGCTGAATGTCTGTGACAGGGCACTTGTGCTCTTTTCGATATTCTTAGGTATTGCTGATTCGGGGCTAGGCTATCTTCATCACTAGACTCAACCTCTTCAGGTATTATTTCTGGTATTTGAGCTATTGAAACTTCTCCTCAGATTCTTGTTTTCATAGCTTTGTGCCCACTCTGCTTGTTTATTTACCCTCCTTGTTCCAATGTTGGTTCCTTTGCCTGGATCTTCTTGTCTCAAGACCACATCAGCGGCATTTTCTCCCACTGATTCGCTCTCAGCTTCTCTTTAGTTAGAGATCTCCATGCCACTCTGCGTTATTTCAGGTACTTGCACTTGATTTTCTGTCAATTGGTCTTCACCCCTCTCATCCTCTTGCTGCTGAACTGGCATTGGTGCTGCTGGTCTGGGCGGTCTCTCGACTGGTGGTGCAACCACCAATGCTCTTCGTTCAGGATCAAAGACCAAAGGCACTTCTCTTCTCAAGTTTCAAGTTTATTCACGTTTATTTGGACCGAAGATCCTCAAACATTTCCACAAATACATTAAAAAATATATCTAAAATCTCACATCCTTATAAAAACATCAAAGATGATCATATTATACACTCAACTTCCCTTTCAGCTTAGCCCATAACCATATGCATCAAATAGTATTACATTTCATTTCTAAAACCATTTAAAAATACTTTAACCCTTTGCATGAATTTCCCAATGGCCTCGGCTATATCTAAATGGCTCAAATCTGTTACAAGGGTTACTGCCTGGGCCCTATCTTTTATATCATACTTCTTAAAAATCGGTCGTAAAAATTGAATTTGAATATCTAAAAGCTTCTGACAGTCCATTAATATATGTAAAATGTCACATGAAGTGCCTAAAGTGCAGGTGCATTTTCCCTTATTATCTATCATAGAGCCTTTCACCCCATTATTTGCGTAACAGGGATTCACCCCAATTCTTAACCTTAATATTTCCCTTCGTAAATGCCAATCGGGTAACCTATCAACATAAGGGAAGCATTGTTCGTTTTTTCCATGCGGTAGCCATAAAATGTACCGAAATTTTATTCAAGAGATAGTCTTGATCCTGTGCCCGTGAAATTTCTTTCCCCTGCACCCTAAGTTCCCTCTTGTCCATTTTCATCAGGTAAGTGTTGGGGCACTGTTTAACCTTCATCAGACAACATGCCTTTGTGATAGTAGCTCTTATCTCTTTTGCCCAATTTAATTCACTCTTCTCAATTTCATTTTTGCACCATTGTGATATTTTAAAAACCTCCCCTGTTCCTAAACGCTGCCAGAAACGAAGTAGGGCCATACAAGCTAAAATGCCCCATGAGGTAATTCCCAATTCAAGTCTCACTGCCTGAACCATTGCCGGCTTAGGCAATGAGAATACATTTTTCAAAGTTTTACCCTCCTCAGCATCCCAACCATATTTGCCACTCAAGTAAAGTAATTCGGCACCATACAAAAACTGAGGGGGTACCATAGCTGAGTAAGCTTTTAAAACCGGTCTATCAGACATCGCGCCATAAGCCGTATTGAATTTTTTCAATCCGCTGACCGATGCTGAAGATCTCAGCTTTAGTGCATCTAGGTGTGTATGCCATTTCAGTCTTCTTTCAAACCAAATTCCCAGATACCTATATTCTACAACCTTTTCCAGCTTCTCAGCACCCAGAAACCAAGTAAACCCAATTTTCTTTCGGCCAAATCCCAGTATATTTGTCTTGTCCATGTTGACGACAAGTTTTTTCAAGCGACAGTAATCATTGAACCTACTTAGCTTCCTTTGCAGGCCAATTTCAGTTAGATCCATAATTACTAGGTCGTCCGCATATAATAAACATGCAATATGCTTTCCATCTTGTTTCGGGCTTGCCCCAATTACATTACCTAAAATTGATGGCAAATCTGCTAAGAACAGGAGAACAGCAGAGGGGCCAATACGCACCCCTGCCGCAGCCCGTTTCCAATCTCAATTTTTCCGGATAGGCTTTCCTCTGTATCTAAAATTATCTGGGCCCAGTTGTTTGTATGAAGAGTTTGTATCAGTCCTAACAAATCCTTTGGGATACCATATCCAATTAAAGTCTCCCACAGCAGCTCCCGGTCCACTAAATCAAAAGCTGCGCGGAAGTCCACGAAGCAGCAGAACAAACTTCCCCTCTGCTCAATCGACTTCCGCGCAATGGACCAGAGAGCGAAGCAGTGGTCGACCGTAGAATGTCCCGATTTAAACCCCCCCTGTTCAGGGGGTACAATCTGATTTTCTTCAGCCCAGTCCCTGAGCAATTCCAATAATACTTTCGCGAAGACTTTTTCCCCTATATCCAGGAGATTTATTAACCGGTAGTTCTTTGGCGCTTTTAAATCACCCTTCTTATGGATTGGTCTTATGATGGCTCCTCTCCAGTTTTCTGGAACAATCCCTGACTCTAGGATCTCTTGAAACATCTTTGCGAAGAACTCTGCCCACCACTCAGGTCTTGTTTTTATTATCACTGCCGGCAGATTATTAGGGCCTGCGGCACGAGTAAGGTTCAGACTTGTAATAATTTTCATAATGTTACTAGAGGTATAATATTCTTTTATATCATCCCTCACTCGTACCCATGCTATTGTACTTGCCTTGTCTAGGATTGGCCATTTCCCATAAATTTCTCCCAGGTAGCCTACCCAATCGTCTTCAGGGACCATACAATCTAGGGATCCTATTTTCCTACCGGCACTCTCTTGGACCAGCTTCCAAAACCCTTTCACATCTTTAGATTCAATTACAGTCAACATATTTGCCCAACAACTATCTTTATAAGTTCTTTTTTATTCCTAATTAACGATTTATATTTTATCTTTAGTTTCTGGAGGGTCAATGCTGCTTCCACATTATACCTTGCCCTCAATCTTCTCTCACTTTGCCTGATAAGTGCCTTGGTTATACGGCATTCCTCATCGAACCAGGGACACTCATTTTTGTAAGATCTTTTACTTCCTAACCCCGGTTTACTTCCTTTAAATTTTACCCGTAGGCTTTCCACCAACTTGCTTATTGTATTTTCAAACCAGGCACTGCCATTTTTAGTTGAGATTTCTTCTAGGGAATAGTCTGCTGGATACCCCTTAACTTTCCTATATGTTCTTCCGATATACGGGTTGTCAGCCGTTTTGGGTATTCCACGTGTACCTGAAGTGCCGACTCTCTATTTTTGCCCCTTGTTATATGTAACTCTGACCTCAGTGGATAATGATCGCTGCCTCCAATTTTTGCTACCTCGAAGTGTTTTATTAGGCCGAAGCTCCAGGCATGGGTAAACACATAATCTATCGGGCAGAGTTGCTGGTCATTCACAAAGGTACGCCTTGCTGGCCAATCCGTCTGCATTCTCCCATTTACACATACCATACCTAATGAGCCCATTAACTGTGTAAAACCACATCTTGGGGCAAGATCTCTCCCCTAGGGAAATTGGCCACTTCGATATTATAGGATATTAACATTTCCTTACACCAACAATCTATCCTACGGGGGTCCAATCTATGATTAAAATCACCCAACACCAATAATACATCCTTCTGATAGTATTCACTCACAAACGTTATATCCTCTTTTAGTTTTCCCAGATTTTCGTTATATTCGCTCTCATTTCCCTTCTGTATATACACATTTATGATACATATTCCTTCGTAACATGGTTCAGACTTCTGTAACAGCACCCTACAACCTAATGCCCATTTACACTGTAATTTCACGGCTTCCACCTTCCTGGCAATTTTTACAGAGATCAATGTTAATTGCCCTCCTGAAGGTCTGCCCAAGGGGTTTTTCCTTGCTGCTTTAGAATATTGAGCAAATCCTTCGGTAACTAGGGTAGCTAGGGTATCGTCGCACAGCCAAGTGCGAGGCATGAATCCAGTTCTGGATTCCAGCAAATTTAACAGCTGTATGTCTAGTTAGGATCACCTGAAAGGGACGTTAACATCTGGGTTCAAGGCAAGTCTTCCAAAGATTGAGGTTGTGGCACTGTTCTTGATGTGAATCTTGTGTGACAGCTGAGACCTAATGCGAGACAGAATGGACTACGTCAGCCAGTCCTTTACAGTAATCCAAAATAATATTGTCAGTAATATTTAAGAGAGCTTTTGCAGGAATGGCGGTTAATCTCATTGCGCTGCCCATTAGGATCTCGTGGGCGGGTAACCCCGTCTTCCTGTCAGGTGTACTCTGAATACTCATCAGCACCAATAGTAAAGCATCTGGACATATTAGAGAAGTGGATGCACAGACTGTAGCCAATCTAGACTTGATGGTACCGTTAATTTGTTCAACGATACCAGAAACGTCTGGTCTGTGATTACAATGTAATCTTCAATCTGTAAAGCTGTGCAGATCATTTTCATAATGTTGTTGTTGAAGTGTTTTCCTCTGTCTGACTCAAGAGACATCAGCATGATGAACCTGAGTATCAATTCATGCAACAACAACTTCATTACAGTGAGGCTGTTGCTTCTTCTAGTTGGGTAGGCTTCCATCCATATTGAGAAGACACACACGATCACCAGGATATATCTCACACTATTATGGGCAGGCATCTCGATGAAATCTATCTGCATCCTGTTGAATGGGCCACCTGATCTCTCTAGGTGTGTTAGAGTGAGATGTGTCCATTTCCCTACATTTAACTGTTGACAATTTATACACCTATAGCAAACCTCTTCTGCTGGTATCCTGAATCTGAGGTTATACCAATTCTGTCTAAAAAGTCTCACCATTGCATCTCTCCCTAAGTGTGTGCATCCATGATAGTTTTGTGTCATTGGAAACAACAAGCTATCTGGTGATACCGGTCTCCCATCCAAATAACCTTTGCATTTCTCTCACAACCTGCCTTTATCCAACCATTCTGTTCTGCTTCTGACACATTTTCCTGCACCCGTTTTAGTTCATTCCACGTATCTGTGTCTTTCATCAATATTGCAAAAGAGCTCTCCTCTTCGGACTCAGAAGTGAAAGCTCCATTAAACGAATAGGCTAACAGAGCACAGTACCTGGCTACTGAGTCAGCGTTTCGATCGCCCATGGCTTTGTATCCGCTTCCTCCTTGATGTGCTACGCACTTTATCACAGTGATCTCTCCTGGCAACTGCAGAGCATCCCGTAGGTCTTTGACGTGCGTTCCGTTCCTTATAGGGGTTCCGGAAGATGTAAGGAAGCCTCTCTGTGACCACATCTGTCCAAAATCATGAACTACACCAATCCCATACTCACTGTCAGTAAAAATGGTGACTCTCATTTGAGCAGTTAAACTGCAGGCTCTAGTAAGAGCAATCAGTTCAGCAACTTGGGCAGGTAAGATTTTTTTAAGTCATGAAGCTTCGACCACATAGTTGATGGTGCACATGGCATATGCTGCTCTGAGTATGCCATCATTACCTCGCAAGCAGGAGCCATCTACGAATAACACATGATCAGACTCAGACAAAGGTTCATGCTTAATGTCAGGGCGGGGTTTGGTGCACAGTTCTGTGACATATGGACAGTTGTGTTCACTTTCACACCAATTATCATCATCATTTACAGGCAATAACATTGAAGGGTTCAAAACTGCAACATTTCAAAACAACATTGTCTGATGAGAGGATACTCTGTTCAAAGTGTGTTAACCTATTGTGGGTCACGTATTGGGTTTTTGTTCTTGTTAATAACAACTCCACAAAGTGAGGGACCATGACAGTTAGTGGGTGTCCCATCACTGTACTCTTGCTCTTTTCCAGACTAGTACTTACTGCAGCCACCGCTTTAAGGCATCCAGGAAGTTCTGCCCCTACTGGGTCAAGAGTGGTAGAGAAGTAGGCAACAGGCTTTCGAGATCCTCCATGTGTTTGTGTCAAAACCAAGAAAGCGCACCCATCTCTCTCAATGCAAAATAGCATGAATTATTTTGTATAATCTGGCATTCTTAGTACTGGGGTGTGACACAGTTTTTCCTTCAACTCTAGGAATGCTTTTGTACATTCATTGTCCCATAGAATTGGATCAGACATATCTGTGTGTCAGCCTCAGTAGAGGCTTTGCCACCAAGGAAAAGTTTGGTATCCACTGTTTACAGTAGCCAGCCATTCCCAAAAACATTCTCATTTCTTTCTGAGTTCTTGTTGGATTCATCTACAGGATTGCTTCCACTCTTTCTGGTGACACTTTTCTAGCTCCCTTCACAATGGTGTGTCCCAGATATTGAACTTCTTTTTGACAGTACTGCAATTTCCCCAAGACACTTTGGGGCCGATTCCGATCTCGGTCGGAGGCGCACCCAATACCATTCGGTCGGGAAAAAAGCCATGCGAAAGCCTGTTTCCCGACCGATCCGTACAGCACACCGAACGAGCAAGTACGATGCGCACAACAGCAAAGAATCCGGCCGAGCCGTACTCACCCAAACCAGGTCCTGTTCTCCGACCGAGGCGAATCCGGAAACGCCGAATCGAGTCGCACGGAAGGGAAAATGCAGCCCCGTCCGGCCGGACAAGTACGATGCGCTTCCCGTACGCGCCGAACCCGTCGCTACGCACGGCACGTTAAAGCATCCGGGAGAGGCGCACATAAGCTCCGATTCGCGCCACGACACGATCCACGGCTACGAGACGAACACGGCACCGACGAGGACGACGCGAAGCGACGAGGACGAGGCGAAGCGACGAGGACGACGCGAAGCAACGAGAAGGACGAACGACACGAACC
The DNA here is from genome assembly GCA_963921515.1 of Calotriton arnoldi. Lineage (NCBI taxonomy): Eukaryota > Metazoa > Chordata > Amphibia > Caudata > Salamandridae > Calotriton > Calotriton arnoldi. Next base: position 1,255,631 of record CAWUFW010005281.1, on the reverse strand, counting down.
AACCATGAATCCCTTCGTCCCGATCATACCAATATTCTACATCTACTACCGGAACAGGCACGGACGCGTACGGCGCAGAAGGTAAGCCAGACACCAACCACAAAACACATACAACACGTACACGACACATCACACACATACACGGGGATGCTGAATATACTTACACCAGCAACAGCAGCACCATAGGGGCGGGATGCCCATCACCAATGCCACATATGCACACAGGGGCCTGAATGCGCACCACCACCCCTACCCAGGGGGGCTGGATGCCTACCACTACTACCACCCTCACCCAGGGGGCTGGATGCCTACCACTACTACCACCCTTAGCCAGGGGGCTGGATGCCTACCACTACTACCACCCTTAGCCAGGGGGGCTGGATGCCTACCACTACTACCACCCTCACCCAGGGGGCTGGATGCCTACCACTACTACCACCCTTAGCCAGGGGGCTGGATGCCTACCACTACTACCACCCTTAGCCAGGGGGCTGGATGCCTACCACTACTACCACCCTTAGCCAGGGGGGCTGGATGCCTACCACTACTACCACCCTTAGCCAGGGGGCTGGATGCCTACCACTACTACCACCCTCACCCAGGGGGCTGGATGCCTACCACTACTACCACCCTTAGCCAGGGGGCTGGATGCCTACCACTACTACCATCCTTAGCCAGGGGGCTGGATGCCTACCACTACTACCACCCTTAGCCAGGGGGCTGGATGCCTACCACTACTACCACCCTCACCCAGGGGGGCTGGATGCCTACCACTACTACCACCCTTAGCCAGGGGGCTGGATGCCTACCACTACTACCACACTCACCCAGGGGGGCTGGATGCCTACCACTACTACCACCCTTAGCCAGGGGGCTGGATGCCTACCACTACTACCACCCTTAGCCAGGGGGCTGGATGCCTACCACTACTACCACCCTCACCCAGGGGGGCTGGATGCCTACCACTACTACCACCCTTAGCCAGGGGGGCTGGATGCCTACCACTACTACCACCCTTAGCCAGGGGGCTGGATGCCTACCACTACTACCACCCTCACCCAGGGGGCTGGATGCCTACCACTACTACCACCCTTAGCCAGGGGGCTGGATGCCTACCACTACTACCACCCTTAGCCAGGGGGGCTGGATGCCTACCACTACTACCACCCTTAGCCAGGGGGCTGGATGCCTACCACTACTACCACCCACACCCAGGGGGCTGGATGCCTACCACTACTACCACCCACACCCAGGGGGCTGGATGCCTACCACTACTACCACCCTTAGCCAGGGGGCTGGATGACTACCACTACTACCACCCTCACCCAGGGGGCTGGATGCCTACCACTACTACCACCCTTAGCCAGGGGGCTGGATGCCTACCACTACTACCACCCTTAGCCAGGGGGCTGGATGCCTACCACTACTACCACCCTTAGCCAGGGGGGCAGGATGCCTACCACTACTACCACCCACACCCAGGGGGCTGGATGCCTACCACTACTACCACCCACACCCAGGGGGGCTGGATGCCTACCACTACTACCACCCACACCCAGGGGGGCTGGATGCCTACCACTACTACCACCCCCACTCATAGGATGGACAATGCATGACACAACAAGCACACCACAACCTAGGGAATGCAAGATAAAGACATCCCCCACCACCATGACAAGCGTGTGTAGGCTGTGTCAAATGCCTACAACACCAAACATGACTTTGAACATACAATGTGACCCCTAGCACATGTGCCACACATATATGTGTGTGGCACCCACAATGCAAGCAGCCCATGACCATTGTGGCAATGGGGCCTAAACCCCCATCATCACAGTGACCAAAAGGTAAGTGTGGGGTCCATAGTCGAAGCACATTTTGACCATTGTGGCAATGGGGTCTAAACCCCCATCATCACAGTGACCAAAAGGCAAGTGTGGGGTCCATAGCTGAAGCACATTTTGACCATTGTGGCAATGGGGTCTAAACCCCCATCATCACAGTGACCAAAAGGCAAGTGTGGGGTCCATAGCTGAAGCACATTTTGACCATTGTGGCAATGGGGTCTAAACCCCCATCATCACAGTGACCAAAAGGCAAGTGTGGGGTCCATAGCTGAAGCACATTTTGACCATTGTGGCAATGGGGTCTAAACCCCATCATCACAGTGACCAAAAGGCAAGTGTGGGGTCCATAGCTGAAGCACATTTTGACCATTGTGGCAATGGGGTCTAAACCCCCATCATCACAGTGACCAAAAGGCAAGTGTGGGGTCCATAGCTGAAGCACATTTTGAACATTGTGGCAATGGGGTCTACACCCCCATCATCACAGTGACCAAAAGGTAAGTGTTGACAAAGAAAGAGCTGCAACTGCCAAACTGCATGGATCATTCCTGGTCACAGAACCAAAAACTCATCTGTGGCAAAGTAGTGTATGTGTCCCATTGCAACATAAATTGGGGAGCCAAATACTGCAGTGCAAATGAGACATTCCTTTGGCCATGTGCAGACAAACAACACCCATGGGGGCTGAGACCGTCAACAGTCATCAATGACACAATGACAGAAGTGACCATCAGAATGCAGAACCACATATGTGCACCAATGGGCACACAAATGCAGATATCCTGTGGAGACAGCAGATGTGAGGTGAACAGATACCATACCATGGCAGCAATGGGACACACAAACCATGATCACTGTGCTGACCGATGACCTAGGAGTCCCAGGGACAGCAGGGGAAACACACCAAACAACATACAGCCAATGGCACATCCAAGATATGCCAATGCAGTGGTGCAGATGCACAAACACAAACAGGCAGACCAACACTGTCATCATACACAGCAGGTGAGGGGTGGGGGTGCCAGTGTCCCCAGGCAACCACACAACACATGAGGAGAGCTGAATACCAATCATACAGATGTGCATACACTGCCACACTAAGGCAACTCATGGATCCAAATCCCCTATGTGGGCAAGCAGGCATTGTCAGATGAGAGGGAGCACAAAACACACATGTCACACAGGCACGTAGGAACAACAACTGACACAGCAAGACACAGACACACCACAGCACCACCCCCAGGGCCCCCACAATGTGGTGACCCTGGGCTGAATAAAAATCCCACTGTGATGACAAAGCTAAATGTCGTTCACACTGTGAACCACAGTCAGGTGTCCTGAGCAACAAACTACCATCACACCTACACAAGCACAAATCAATCAGCATGGCCAGTAAGCCAAGGCCAACATGGAGGCAGGGGACTAGCTGGGCAACAACTCCCATCTGCACACACTCAAGACCACACCCCTCGACCTCTAACAATGTGCAGCAGTGAAGTACACATGCACTGGTGACATTGCACATGCACCCATGACTATTCCAGGGTGGTGGGTGGGAACCAAGGTGCAGAAACACATCACACATGGCCACTCAACAAGACTCCTGAATGTCTGACACACTGCACACTACGCTGTACATGGACATGACGGCGATACCACACCAACCAATGGGATCCCAGCCACAGTCACACACCAATGAAGAAGCCAAGGTCACCCACAAAGAACACACATAGACAACAACCAACATTGCAGCCCGGACCCTGAGGAGTGCCAGCAGTCACACACACAACGTGTCACAATCACTGAAAGATAACACGAACTGAAAATCACATGACAGGGGCAAACAACAAGTGCCAAGGGGAAACCTGACTGTGACCCATCTGCGTCTGCACACAAACTCAGCCCTGACAGCAAACACACCTATGGGTGACACCCTGATGACCAGTAATGTGCCATGCACCCACATCACAGAGAACACAGGGAGAAGACTTTGGGGAACATAGCTCAAGTCAGCAAGCATCACAAACAGGTACAACACTAGGGATCACAGCATGCGCAGATAAATGGAAGTGAACACACAGACATGCACATACAACACACACCTTGGGCGCAGGCAATGTCACACGTGTACACACTGCCATGAGGGGACTCCACTCCTGTGTGAGGAAAGCTGTGCCATATGTTGCCTCAGTAGGGCCCCATCATGTCAGCTGAGCACTTGGTCACACAATCAACAATTAGCACCAAATGAGGGCTCCCATCACATCAGCCTGGTCATGGATGTGCCAACGGAATCATCAGCACAGATCCAACACACTTGTATAGCAATGTTGCACTGACTACACGGATGAGTCCTTCCCCATTGATGCCCAAACCTGCATGTCCAGTGGAGATGGCAACACGGTCAGGGAAGTAGACAAATGCAACGATGGCAGGCACAACAGATGTGCAGGGGTGGAAGCCACAGATATGAAATTGCTAATGTAAGTAGGAAACCCATTGCCAAATACTGAACACATGACACCCTCAGATGCTGCTATTGATGACATGGATACACCACATGATAGGACACATTCCCCCTGGACCACATGGGTTCCTGCACAGTAACACTTCATAATCATGAGACCAGATATCACCATCACTGCAGCAAGGGCATGGTTAGCAGCACCAACAACATGTACATCTGAAGCATGAGCACTAGAGAAAAGAAAGTTGCTTTATTCAGCATATGTGTTGATTGAAAACGACGTCCAGAAAAAATAGAGCAAAGGCCAATGGCCAGTCCATTGTCAAAGTTCAAACAGGGTGACACTGGCAGATGTCACCCTACGCATGCCTGCACAAAACCAGGGACAATCCACTAGGAGGGGCAACCGGGGGGCAGGCCAGGCACCGCAGGGACAGGATCAGGGCTCACCAGGGGGAGTCAGGGAAGGGGTGGTGGGTGCTGGAGTGCCACTGACAACTGCAGTGGAGGTGTCTGACATGGTGTGTGCCGGCACAACTGGGGGCATGACTCAGATGTCGTGGGTGCCGGCACAACTGCAGTGGACCCTGCAGATGGAGTGGACAGGTCCGCCACTGCAGTGCCCAAGTCAGACAGGGCGGTAGTGGACTCCACTGCAGTGCCTACCTCCAGGGGAGGAGAATGGGGAACAGGCAAGGTGGGTTGGACAGAGGGGGAGGACACCCTCACCACATCAGTGGCACAGACAAGCGCAGCGGGGGTGTGGTGCTGGGAGAGCAAGTGGCAGGGGGAGAAGGCCTGATCCTCTTGGGGATGGTATATCTGTGGGTGGGGGAACCTGGGGCAGGGTGTGGTGGGGGCACCTGTGCAGTGGGGGCCTGAGGGATGGAGGACGGAGACCTTGTGCCTGAGCTGCAGGGCGGTGGCGGGGTCTTGCTCTTAGGACTCCGGGGGACTTGCGGGTGGGGGCCTCAGTCCGTCTGCGCCTGGGGGAGGGTGTCCGGGGGCGAGGGGCACTCTGCTCCGTGTGGGTGGGCTTCCTCTTCCCCCGGGATGCTGGAGCAGCTTCATCGGTGGGGAAGAGGCCGAGGTCACAGAGGAAGAGCTGCTGTGACTTTGGGGTTGCAGGTGAGGCAAGGGAGGGTGCTTTGGAGGGAGAGGGAACTGAGGACTGCGCAGTGCATGTGGATGCGTGTGTGTGTTCCAGGGCCCCATCCCCTGTGAGTCTGGCTTCAGTCCCCTGAATGTGCGTGCGTGTGCGTTTTGTCATTGGCGTGTGTGTCAGTGTGCTGGATGTGTGTGTGCTGGTGTGTGCCTGTGCCGGTGTGTGTGTGCTTGGGACGGGTAAGGTGCTGGGGAGTGTGGATGGAGCAGAGGCAGGAGGGGTGAGGGACCGTTTGAGGAGGGACACTGCTGCCGTCAGGGAGGAGTCCATGGACCTATTGCCCCTCTGTAGGTCAGACATGCCCGATGAGATGCCCTCCATGAACGACACCAGCTGAGTCAACAGCGCGGTGTGCGCATGGAGGACACTCAGCATGGCTGTCTGCCCTACATGGAGCTGGCGAAGGAGGTACACAGACTCCTCACTCAGGGCAGCAGGGGACACAGGGGCAGGGGGTGCGGTGCCTGGCCCAAAGGAGACACGCTCCCGGACATGGGAGCCTCCACGGACCTGGGGAATGGGAGCCGATGGGAGGGCGGTGGTGGTGCTGGTGGTGGCGGGGACAGCAACACTAGCTGGGGTGTGGTGGCTGCTGACACCCGCCTCCACAAGGGAGTCATCCTCCGAGTTGCTCTGGTCCTCAGCTGAGGTGGATGCTGCTGAGGACTCCTCGGTGTGGCTCCCCTCGCCCTCCGTGCCACTGGGTCCCTCCGACCACTACTCGGCTGCTGACCCAGTCTGGCTCTCTGGCTCCTCCTGGTCCGTGGAGCTGTCCCCTTCCGTGGCCGTGGATGTATCTGCAAACAATGGGGATACAGACAGACATCAGTCACCTGCACATAACGCACACACCACTGTGAGCACAGCACATCACAGAGCAAGCCCTGGCATCATTAGTTGTACATTGCTAAAAGTGCCCTAATTGAACAGGAGAAGTCAATTGTCAGTCTGATGCCAAGCATGGCACTCACATCCCACATGGCCTTGCACCCATCTGTCTGGTGTCTGTTGGATTGCAACACCCCAGTGTTGACACATGCACCAAGTACACAGTAGTTGGACAGTGCAGAGGACACGGTGTGGCATGTGGACATGCACACATCACAGCTCTTGCCACTGAGTCAGTACAGGTTTCCGGATGAAAGGGATGCCCAGAGTCAAATAGGAAATGCATGTGATGCATACCAGCGACAGACACCATGATGCACCCATGTCCTGATAGCCAGCGCCACTAAGGTGTGCATGTAGCACATGTCACTCCCCTGCAGGCTCACCAATCAGTAGACACATGCCATGGCGGAGGCATGACTGCAAAGTCATACATCACTGTCTCAGTGATGTATGACTTTGCAGCCAGACAACAACACTCTGCACTGTGTCACAATAGTAGGTCATGGGGAATGCAAGTCCTGGAGCTGCACAAGTGCACATGTACATCCCCCCACAACACATCCTCTTAACCCTCATCTGTCCAGGTCATACCTATTGGACATATGGTAGACCTGTGACACTACCCTCTGAACCTGAGCCCCTCACACTCTGCTGTGCATGGGGAACAGCTGCCTGAACTTCACATTCACATGCCCCAGTCTGCATGGGCAGCTGATCAGACACCTATGTGTCACACAAGTATCGTCTCCTATGGTCACATCTCCAGTGGCATGCTGAGCCCCTACCAAGAAACTCCACAGCAGTCCTGGCGACTAATCCACAGCACACTGACACAGAGGCAGACACCTGAGGGGTCAAATCACTGCGCACAATGTGTCAGCTGATACACGGGAGTGGGAGTACAGAGTGTATTGTATGGCCTGGAGTAGGCATGACTGTCCAGCCCCACATGAATGAGGGATGAGCCCTGGACTGTAGGCAGCTGGCTAAGTATGTGTGACACACGTCATATACATACTCCTGGGGCCCAAACATTGTTCCCACCCGCAGCATGGGTGTGTGCCAGATACCCCAGCCACATGTGGTGGATCAGCTCAGCAATTGGACCACAGATCAAAGTAACACGCTGAATACATGTCAGAATACAGGCATTGTGTAAGCAATGGACCCACCCATGATGCCCACCACAGAGTCAGGGAAACAGATGCTGTCTCCCACCTTGAGTCAAGCAAACTGCAAGGACACAGTCCTAAGTGACAGAATTCCCTGCATGTAAGGGCCACACCTGGGTATCAGATGAGGAGTGGGCAGTGCACAATAGAGGGACATGGCTCCTGGACAACATGACTGCTGTACTGTGGCAGTTTAACCAGGCCCGAGGAGGGCACATAGCATGTTAGACAGAGTTCACAGTGCAGTCTTTGACTCACCCCCTCCTTGCTGCTCTCTGGCCTTCAGCTGCCCATCCAGGTCTGGAAAGACCACCGCCAGGATCCTGAGCATGTGGGGGTCAGGGTCCGTGTTCCGCCCCTCCTGCGAGGAGGCGACAGCTTCAGCTGGACCCGTGCAATCCTCCGGGTCCAGCCCCAAAGGTCGTGCCACCTCTTTTGGCAGTTGCGGATCCGGCGCTTGTAGACCCCCACGGACCGGACAGCCCGGACGATGTCCTTCCATATCTCCTGCTTCCGATGGGCAGAAGCCTGTCAGGATGACAAAGTGATAAGGCCATTACTACACATGCAACATATCCGTGCATGACACAGTTGCATATACATGTCGCAATCACAGGGGCACATGGTGTACACAGGCAGTGCACGGCTGCCCATGGACAGTTTACCAGAAGTCACTACATGGTATCATTGCATGGGGAGTAAAACCCTGTTCAGAAGCACTGTCACTGCACCATACCTGTCCAGTGCAAGTCACTACACACTATGGGGGGTGACAACTACTCAGTGAGCCTGCTAGCCAGTGGCGTGCAGACTCTCAGCCTTGCTAGTCAGACAAAATGCACATTCAGAAAGGCAGTGCACAGGACACTCACCTGCTCCCCTGGTGTCCCATACAGCTTGCTGTACTGTGGAAGTAGGCTGTCCAGCAGGGCCTGGTTCTCCTCAAGGCTGAAGGCTGGGGCTCTCTCCACAGTACGTGCCATTGCAGGGTCCAGAGGGGCAGAGACAGCAGCAGTGCAGTGGCAGATGTCGTCCTGGAGCATGTAGTGCAGGCAAGTGGGCTCTCAGGGGAACAGCCAGCAATATATATGTGCTGGAGAGGCAGATCCTGTCCCTTGTGTCCAAAGTGATAGGTCCAAGTCGTTTGCATCTTCTGAATCTGGCCAATCCATGGAATAGCAGCACCAAAACACGCCCACAGCATCCTTCAAATCTTCAACTTCATGACATACATGATTTTGCAACATTGTTGTGGGTGACCAACTGAATTCCCAGCAACCGACTCGTTCGAAATTCGAAAACGCGTCCGTTGCCAGGCAAGCCCATTGTCAATGGGTGCGCACCGATCGGTCCATTGCGGTACAACGCGTACAGGGGTACAACGCGTACCCGCACACATTGAAGGCAATGGGCCGGCCGGAGGCACCGATCGGTCCATTGCGGTTCAACGCGCACAGGGGTACAACGCGTACCCGCACACATTGAAGGCAATGGGCCGGCCGGAGGCACCGATCGGTCCATTGCGGTTCAACGCGCACAGGGGTACAACGCGTACCCGCACACATTGAAGGCAATGGGCCGGCCGGAGGCACCGATCGGTCCATTGCGGTACAACGCGCACAGGGGTACAACGCGTACCCGCACACATTGAAGGCAATGGGCCGGCCGGAGGCACCGATCGGTCCATTGCGGTACAACGCGCACAGGGGTACAACGCGTACCCGCACACATTGAAGGCAATGGGCCGGCCGGAGGCACCGATCGGTCCATTGCGGTACAACGCGCACAGGGGTACAACGCGTACCCGCACACATTGAAGGCAATGGGCCGGCCGGAGGCACCGATCGGTCCATTGCGGTACAACGCGCACAGGGGTACAACGCGTACCCGCACACATTGAAGGCAATGGGCTGGCTGGAGGCACCGATCGGTCCATTGCGGTTCAACGCGCACAGGGGTACAAGGCGTACCCGCACACATTGAAGGCAATGGGCCGGCCGGAGGCACCGATCGGTCCATTGCGGTTCAACGCGCACAGGGGTACAACGCGTACCCGCACACATTGAAGGCAATGGGCCGGCCGGAGGCACCGATCGGTCCATTGCGGTTCAACGCGCACAGGGGTACAACGCGTACCCGCACACATTGAAGGCAATGGGCCGGCCGGAGGCACCGATCGGTCCATTGCGGTACAACGCGCACAGGGGTACAACGCGTACCCGCACATATTAAAGGCAATGGGCCGGCCGGAGGCACCGATCGGTCCATTGCGGTACAACGCATCACTGTACATGTGACTGGCATAGGTCAGCATGCCTGTCTCAGATGGACATATGCCAGCCACAGATAGCTCCCAGGGAGTGAGGGGCACACCTACATCACGACAGCCTGTCCAAACCTTATCATAAGGCATGTAAGGCTGCATTTCCTATTGTGTGTATGTTGGTGTACATGTTGTCCTGTGGGTGTCACCTGTGGGCAGCCACCCCCAGGCTGTGCACGTGTTCATGGGGACAGGATCCTGGGTGTTACGTGTACGTGACCACTGTGATGTGCAACTGTTCATATCTGTGCATGTGTCATGGTCACATTTCACAGTGGTGTTTGTGTATGTCATGTCACATACCCCGTGAGTCCCATGTGGGACGGTATGTTTGAGCCAGGGTGTCCCAGTGGCACAATAGTGATGGCCCTCCACAGTCTTTGTGCATGTAGTGTTTACAATGTCTCTGATTTCATGTGCACAATGGGAGACAGTCTCCACATCCACGTTGTGTGTGCATGGACTCTGATGTTGTGCGTGTGTGTCACAGACGTCCATGTCTGTCCTGCCATGGCAAGTGTGGCCACTACCTGTGGGGGTCATGTTTGTTTTGCTGTGGTGTACACATGATACTCCAGGTGATGCCAGTGTCCATGAGGCATTACAGGGTCCCTGGGAATGTACCTGTCGTTGAGCTGTGGTGCCTGGGGTACATCTGTCCTCACATGTCACTGTGGGGGGTGACTGTGACACGGCATCATGATATCCAATGGGCCAACCTGGGACAAATTGATGCCACCTGTAGGACCGTGTTGACAGATGTTGGCCATGTATGTACCATACATGTCCTTCCGGTACTGCACACTTCATGTAGTTGTGCCTCATGATGATGTATGTTGGGATCTTGAGTGTGTTCAATGCCGCATATGTGGGGTGACTGACGATCTTGCTTACTTCTCCTCTGCACTGCAGGGCTCCTGCTGTCCATCGGCCATTCCCAGACCTGGCAACGATGGTGGAACGGGACAGCATCCGACGGTACCGCTTCACCAGGCAGCTGATTGAGGATTTGGCAGTGCAGTTGTCCCCACATTTGCAGCCTGGCCGGCCGTATCCTACAGCGCTGACCCCCAAGGTGAAGGTGATGGCAGCCCTACACTTCTTTGCCACCGGTACCTTCCAACATACTGTGGCGTCTGCTGGTGGGATGTCACAGACCATGTTCAGCCGTGTGCTCCGCGATGTTTTGGCGGCAATGTTGCTCTTCCTGAACCGGTACATCTATTTCCCTAGATCATGCGACGACTCACTGACGTGAAGAGTGACTTTTATGCCCTGGGGAGGATGCCGCATGTAATTGGCTCCATTGATGGGACACTTGTGGCTTTGGTACCACCACAGGCCCAGGAGCAGGCCTACAGGAACCGCAAGCACTACCACTCGGTCAATGCACTGGTGGTGTGTCTTGCAGATATGACCATCTCACACGTGTGTGCCCGTTTCCCTGGTTCAGCACACGATGCCTTTGTGATGAGGAGTAGTCGCATCCCCAGGATGATGGCACAGATGCAGAACCAGCGTGCCTGGCTTGTCGGTGTGTACTGACTTTGTGCCATTGTGTGTGATCTGATCTGTAGTATTCCGCCCACTTTTCCAAGTCAGCTGATGTGCACTTGTCTGTCCGTAGGTGACTCGGGATACCCCAACATGCCGTGGTTGCTGACACCCCTCAGGAACCCTGTGACACCTGCCCAGATGCGCTACAATGAGGCACATGGTCGGACCAGGAGAGTGATTGAGCGGACCTTTGGTCTCCTGAAGAGCCGCTTCCGCTGCCTGGACAAGACCGGAGGGTCCCTCCCATATGCCCCTGCGAAAGTGTGCAAGATTATCATCGTCTGCTGCATGCTCCACAACCTGGCAGTGCGGAAGGAGTTGCCTCTCATCCAGGATGACGATGACCAACATCCGCCACCTGTGGAGGATCCTGGCCTGGACCACGATGCCAGTGACGATGATGATGATGATGGTGATGGTGATGTCCGCACACAGCTCATCACCAACTTCTTTAGCTGAATGTGAGTATCCTGAGGTGTCATGTGAATGATGTGAGTTGGCATGATGTGTGGGTGGGGCTCTGGCGCTGTTGGAGTGTGTCCATGGGCTACTTGACTGGATGTGTGTTGCGATGTGTGGTTACAGGTGGGCTGTACTCCCCAACAGTGTTGACATGCTAACTTGGTTCTGGGTGGGTATCTTGTAACATGTATTGTGCATGAGTTTTGCTGTTCTGTCCTGTACTGCATTGCTTTTGACTGTGTGTCATTTCTGTCCTTCACAGGGTACTTTCAGATTCGTTTGGTCAACTGTGTCCACCGACGACGTGATTGCACATCCAGGCTGGTAGCTGTTGTGTCCCTACAGGTGATGTGCGCCACACCCATGGACTTCCTTCCGTCTACAGTTGTTGACTGTGTGCCCGCTACCAGGTGGGGTTACCTTGCATCTGTAGTGGTTACGGCATTTTGCTACTGTGTAATAAACCTGTGCTTCACTTAGTGATGTGCGTTGTCTGTGGTCACACATTTGACTGCCATTTGCTTACTGCACCTGTGGGCTACTTGACTACAACTGGGAATGGGTGTGGTGTCTGTGCATTGCACCGTCTTCCCTGGCAACATCAGTGTAGGCAATGAGTCAGATGGCCTAGGTGTGTATGTGTTGTGTAGCCCTGGTGGTGTGTCTCCCTCATATGTGTCACGTTGCCTTTACTCACATGCCTGTGTTGTCCTTGCTGTTGCAGTTCGCATACACAGTGTAATTTTGCAGTTCATCATCCCCATAACAGCACCCATGTTGGAATCACGACAGAGGCAAGTATGGTGTATTAGTGTGTTTATTGTGATACATTTGTGTTAATAGTGCATAGGATGGGTTGTGCTGTACATGAATCTTGCAATCCCAAGTTCCTAGGTGAATTGAAAGTCCGGGTAGACAGGATCCCCAGTATCGGGGCCACAGTTGTCTGACACATTGGTCCAACTTGTACTCCCCATGCAATGTGTGGGAGTAGTGTTGCCGTCAACAGGGTGAACAGTCTGTGCACAAAGGCGAACATCCAGAACAGGTTCAGGCTTCCTGGGAGTTGCGCTTGGCCATCGGCCTCTCACTTTTCCCTCCTCGGACGACCCCTCTTCTTGGGGGGGCCCTCAAGTGCAGGCTGCTGCGGTGCAGGGGACTCTCCGCCAGAGTCCTCCTCCCTCCCTGTGGCAGTTGCAGTTTGTTCGGCACCAGATGTTGTTGGCACACAGGGAGGTGTGGACTGGTTGCTGTTCATCTGGCGGAGGCATTGTAAAATGTCCCTGTGCACCGCCGTCATCTCATGCAGTACATCCCACTTGGACTCCACACGGGACATGTGTGAGTCCACACGGGACATGTGTGACTCCACGTGGGACATGTGGGAGTCCAAGCGGGCATGATGGGCAGCCTGCTGCTGTTTGATGTCTCTGAGGAGCCCCACTACCTGGCTGAGCTCTCCGGTGCTGGACTGGTACCAGTTGTGGGTCGTCATGCACACCAGCAACGTCTGCAAGCAGCGACCTCTGTCTCCCACCCCTCCCACCACCCCTGCTGACATGTGCAGTGTGTGCAGTTGCACGCACAGATAACCCTGGTCCACCTTGGGGGTTGGTGGTGGTGGTGGTGTCCATGGCCCCAGGTTGGTCCAGGGTCACTGCGCTGGTGTTGCTCCTTATTCTGTCCATGTCAGCAGGGATGGTATTCGTGGTGACAGTCGTTGTAGGGGTGGGTGCAGGGAGTGCAGCTGGTGGTCCTGCTGGTGCTGCAGCTGGTGGTCCTGCTGGTGCTGCATGTTGACTTGCACCGGATGTGCCAGGTTGTTCATTGTCCGAGGAGGACAGAGGCTGTACGACGCCAGTGAGCTCGGCATCCTCTTGAGCCTGGGACTGGGACTCCTCAGCGTCTGCTGCTGTGTCCCCATCATCACCTGTTTTTGGGAGACACAAACAATGTATGTCATGTTTCTGCAGGCATCAGTGGTTGACACACATGACAGTTGTGACTGTGCCTCTGGGTGCGGGCCTGTACATTGCATTGTCCTAAGTCGTCACAGTCAGGGGTTGATATTGGTGTGGCACATTGTCCTGCATTATTTGGGCATTTCTATGTATTTTCTGGGGTGTGAACATGGTCTGCATTGCTTGTGTTTGGTTGACAGCCAGACCTCCTTCCCACCCAGCCAGCCAGTCAGTTATCCCACCATGGAACGTGCTTGCGTTGCAGGGAGTGGAAGTTGTCTCTCAGGATGTCAGTCAGTGGTGTCCTGCTGTTTGTTGGTGCACAGTTGGCAGCAGGGCCTTGTGCTCCCCACAGCAGTAGCCAGTGTCAGCCATCTTGTGAGTCCTTCTCCACTCCCTGTGATGTGAGCATGGTTCAGGGTGGTGTTGATGGGACAGTTGTGGGGGTGAGCTATGTCTGTGACTACGACTCCCATCATGCCATTGCCTCCACCCCACTTGCCAGCATTCCCATACTTACTTGCTTTTGTGTGGAGTTCAGTGGGTGTGGGTGTGAGGGCAATGGCAAGATGGCTGACAGTGGTGTTCTGCTGTTGGTTGGTGTGCAGTACCCAGCATGCCCTTGTGCTCCCCACGACACAGCAACAGTGTCAGACATCTTTGATGGGCCTTTCCACTCTCTGTGGGATGTGCATGTGTGAGTGTGAGCTTGCTGGGCCATGTGGTGGGGGATGTAGGGCTGTGAGTACGACTCCCATCATGCTATTGCCTCCACCCCCTTCCCAGCATGCCCATGCTTCCTTCCTTTTGACTCTGCTTCCCTGTGGGGTGGGCTGGCTGTGCTGACAGGATGGCTGGGAGTGTTGTCCTGGCAGTTGTTTGGCTAAGAGTCCCAAGAGTGTCCCTGTGCTTCACACAACATAACCCAGGGTGGTGGTGCTTTGTGGGATCTTGTGTTAGGATGGAGGGCATTGCATTCTACCAGGTGGGTACTGTGGAGTTTGTGTTGGGGAGGGTGTGAGGGGAGGTGCTGGTGACTATAGTCAGTGCTGCAAGTCCCCCTTCCCACCCAGCCAGCCAGATATCCCACCATGGAACGTGCTTGCATTGCAGGGAGTGTAAGTTGTCTCTCAGGATGTCAGTCAGTGGTGTCCTGCTGTTTGTTGGTGCACAGTTGGCAGCAGGGCCTTGTGCTCCCCACAGCAGTAGCCAGTGTCAGCCATCTTGTGAGTCCTTCTCCACTCCCTGTGATGTGAGCATGGTTCAGGGTGGTGTTGATGGGCCAGTTGTGAGGCTGAGCAATGTCTGTGACTACGACTCCCATCATGCTATTGCCTCCACCCCCCTTCCCAGCATGCCCATGCTTCCTTCCTTTTGACTCTGCTTCCCTGTGGGGTGGGCTGGCTGTGCTGACAGGATGGCTGGGAGTGTTGTCCTGGCAGTTGTTTGGCTAAGAGTCCCAAGAGTGTCCCTGTGCTTCACACAACATAACCCAGGGTGGTGGTGCTTTGTGGGATCTTGTGTTAGGATGGAGGGCATTGCATTCTACCAGGTGGGTACTGTGGAGTTTGTGTTGGGGGGTGTGAGGGGAGGTGCTGGTGACTATAGTCAGTGCTGCAAGTCCCCCTTCCCACTCAGCCAGCCAGATATCCCACCATGGAACGTGCTTGCATTGCAGGGAGTGTAAGTTGTCTCTCAGGATGTCAGTCAGTGGTGTCCTGCTGTTTGTTGGTGCACAGTTGGCAGCAGGGCCTTGTGCTCCCCACAGCAGTAGCCAGTGTCAGCCATCTTGTGAGTCCTTCTCCACTCTCTGTGATGTGCGCATGGTTCATGGAGGTGTTGATGGGACAGTTTTGGGGCGGTCAATATGTGTGACTGCGACTCCCATGATGCTATTGGCTACACTGACTTGGCCAGCATACACAGAATTCCTTCCTTTGAGTGGTCTTCACTGTGTGTTGGTGTTGTTGTGGTGGCTACATGTGTGGATGTGTTTGTTAGTTCTATTTGTGCCACTGCCTAGCTGTAGTTGTGGTTGTGTTTGTACATGTGTTGGCACAGTTGGATGTGACTTTTTTGATGGCATGTGTTGTGTTTCTCTGACTGACATACACATTTTGGGATGATTCTGTTCTGGTTGCTGTGTGATTGCTATGAGTGCATGGTTTGACTCTCCCCTTGACAGTGATGTGTGTGTGTTTTGTGGCAGTATATTGTGTACATTTGTTGTGTACTCACCAGGCTCTGGGATGTCCTCTAGTCCATATATGCTCACTGGCGGTAGGATGGCCCGCACCTTCTCCTCCCAGGGCCTGAGGTATATTGGCTTGGCAGGAGGGCCACTGCCGGTGTGTTGGCTGTTGATGTAGTCTTGCTTCAGCAGTTTCCGTACCCTCCTGCGCACGTCATACCACCTGTTCTGGATGTCGGTCTTTGTGCGCCGACATGGTGATTGGGCGTTCACCCTGTTGATGATCCTCTCCCACATCTTGGTTTTCTGCGACATGGGGGTCTGTTGGACCAATGTGCCAAACAGCTGTGGCTCTACCCTGAGGATCTCGTCTACCAGGACTTCCAATTCACAATCTAGGAACTTGTGATTCTTCTTGGGGGGCTTGGTGATGGGTGGTGATGGTGAGTGATGTGTGTGTTGGTGTGCAGGTGAGGGTGTGTGAGTGTGTGTTTTGCTGGGTGTATGTGAGGTAGGTATTTGTTGGTGTGCTGCTGGTGTGTGGCTTGTGTGAGGGATGAGCTGTGGGTGTGTGGTTGCTTTCTCTTCGGTGCTGGCAGTGGAATGGCATTTGCAAAGGCTCATGGTAGTGATTTGTGTCCTTTATATAGGTGGAGTTGTGGGTGTGTCTTTGTTCTCTGTCCCCACCCCCCCAGTATTTATTGGCTTGGTAATTGCTTGTTTGGCCTTTTTTTGGGTGATTTTTCCTTTGTGTTGTTTGTGTATGTTGGAAACGTTCTTGTGACCGAGTCGGACCCTGCATTGGTCTCGTACGGTGTTTTCCGTTTCGTTCACGCTGTGTTTGTGCAGTTTTCTATGCTGCGTACGCGTCGGTCGCGGTGTTTTGTGTTGCTTCGGCTCGGTTTTGTATGCGTGTCGGTCGTACGGCTTGTCCTCCGTCCGACTCGGTCGTGGTTTTCGCGCCTTGCATCGTACTTTGCGGTTTGGAGTTGGCGTGTACGTTTCGGTCGGATTTGTTCCGGGTGCGTGTCGGTCGGTTGGATTCGCGTGTTTTTCCGGCCGGATTGCTATTTTCCGTGCGGCTCGGTCGGTCGACTTGGTTTCGTTACGTGTCGGTCGGATTTTTCGCGCCT
Organism: Calotriton arnoldi; assembly: GCA_963921515.1. Taxonomy (NCBI): domain Eukaryota; kingdom Metazoa; phylum Chordata; class Amphibia; order Caudata; family Salamandridae; genus Calotriton; species Calotriton arnoldi. Next base: position 1,238,462 of record CAWUFW010005281.1, on the reverse strand, counting down.
TGCATCGTACTTGGCGTGTCGGGCGCCACGGGTACGTGTCGGTCGGTATTTTTTCCGGATCCGAGTCGGTCGGTGCTTTTTCCGGCCCGAATCGGAATCGACCCCTTTGTGTCTGTTCTCAGCCATGTGGTTCAAGAGTGCAATGGTGTCATTTTTACATGCATTCTGCGTTTCTGACGCCACAAGCACATCGTCTATATATTGAATAAGAGTGGATTTGTGTGGCGTTTTCAGGGTTCTCTAATTTCCTTTTTAGAATCTGGTTAAAGATAGATAGACTCTCTGTTTACCCTTGTGGGGCACAACACCATTTTAATACCTTCTGTCGGAAGACAAAATAAAATTGGCTTTCTTCATGCAATGACACTTAGAAGAATGCCTGACACAGGTCAATTATGGTAAACCATTCTGCAATACATGGGATTTGGAACAGTATGGTAGCTGGTTTCGGTACCATGGGAAAACAGGGCACTACAATTTCATTTATCCTTCTCAAATCCTGAACTATCCTATATTTACCATTGGGTTTCTGTAAACCCATAATTGGTGAGTTACATGGACTTCAAATTAGTTCTTTCAAGATTCCCTTTCAGCAATATTAATAGCGTATTGGGGGAAACATGGTGGCCGGCTAGAAAGTCCGGTTGGGAGCACCAGAGACCTCTAGGCAGAATGTAGGAATAGGTGCACATACCCCCGCAGATGAATGACCAAATATTTGAGAAACATAATTTAAGATATGAAAACTTACCAGCCTGTCCAAATTGAGAGTTTGCTGTGGCTCTTAGAGTTTCCCACATGCAAGATTGGAAGAGGGCAGATCCGCTTTGCAGGAGCTGAGAAATCCTTATGACGTGCAGAGGGTGTGGCATCAGCGTGTGGACAGAGGCGGCCTCAGGGCTGCATCGGAGTTGACGGGCGGCTGCTAGGGTTTCCTTCTTGGGTCCTCCAGGAGGTCGTAGGCACCGGGGGAGCTGCGGGATGGATTCAGAGATTTTTGCAGTTTGCCTCCATGGGGGGGGGGGGGGGCGCATGAGCCCTTCACCAGGCGTATGACACCGGTAAGTGACCGGGGAGGGGGCAGGAAAAATGCACAGGTCCCCTCTGCTACATCTAGTGCCCCCAACAGTAATAAAGTGAGAAAAGGGAGAGGAAATATACCCATAGTGGAGACTGATAAAGATTCCACTGGGAAGCGGGGAATTAGCTACTGCTTAAGAAAAAGGAAGTTCGTGGCTAATAATACTACAACAGAAAGCACGAGAAAAAGCCCCATTACACTGCCTGTAGTAAACAAGCAAGTGGGAGGCAAGGATCTGGGCAAAACCGGGACACATTTACTTTACCCACAGTACCATCTCTGGCACTATGAGGCAAGCAAGCGGGCACGAGAATAAAAATTACACATTCCCTGTGCTCTTTTTTTAAGGTACAAACTAAACAAGACTCAACAAGCATAACATCTAGTGATTTTCAGGTAGATTCTAAGGCTAGGTCCAAGGTAGGCGCAGATATGCAGACGAACAATGAAGTCCTCACAGGAGAAGAGCTCACAGTTAGCAACATGTTTCAAATATTGGCCCTGGAAGGACCGGAGGAAGAAATACCTCTACAATCTGTAACCCCTCAGAGGGATCTGAATGACGTAGCCCAACAACTACTGCCACAGGCACAAAAAACAAACAGAACAACCAGAAATGGGGAAATTGATGGAAACCTTAATCGCTGAGATGAGAGTAAATTTTGCCAAGTCGGAGAGGAATCAAGAAAAAATACAAGAGAGATGCGGGGCCCTAGAAGCAAAGGTAAATACCCTCATGAATAGAGTACTGGAGGTAGAAATCTCCCTGGACAAACTTGGGAAAGAAGTAGAAGCCAACCATGGCAAAAAACAGAGCTTAAGAACCAGTGAGAAAGAATTGAGGGATAAGATCGAGACACTAGAAAACAATGCAAGAAGGAACAATCTCAGGATTTTGAACGTTCTGGAGGGAATGGAAGGAGAAGACATTAAGGGTTTTGTGATCAAGCTCCTTAAAGATTTCATCCCGGTATTAGAAGTGCTATGTCTAGAAGAAGACATTCAAAGAGTACATCGAGATCCTTTTAAAAAAGCAAAAATGAGGAAGAATGCGCGGAAATTTCTAGGCCACTTCAAATCCTACGTCTTGAAGGAAATAATTCTGGTTGAAGCTCTGAAAGCTGGCACCTTTTCTAGAGGGGACTGCACACTTCGTATCCGCTCAGATATTTAAAGGGCTACGCAGGACAGGCAGTGGGAATTGGGTCAATATATATAGATCTTTGGGGGCCATAGCTCAGATGCGTTTCCCTGCTTCTCTGAAAATTATGTGGAGGAATCAAATGTATAATATAAGAGAGCCCAAGGAAGTGGGGGAGCTCATAGACAAATTGAAAGCCCAGCAGGAATAGTAAAAAAAATAAGGGGGAAAATATAGCACATAAATAGGGATGCCTAGAGAGAAGGGTTCTCGAAAAGGGCAAATCATGTTTTTCCCAAAGAAGAATGGTAGGGTTTCCAAGGGGGGTTTGGGGGGGAAGGCGGGTCACAATGAATTTAATGACTGTAATTTCTTCACAAGGTGTGGGAGCAGATGGGAAAAAGGAAAAACATGTTTTATGTCCTCTGTGCAATTGTTCAGACAGAATGGGGTCCCTGGTTTAATGCAAGATAACATTCGGTCAACTCATTAGGGAGAGGGAGCATGGCTAATTACACGACACAACATAATGAAGTGGAACGTGAACAGCTTAAGAGTTAAAAATAGAAGGCAAAAATTATTGGGATACATAAAATTAGTGAACAGTGAGATAATAATCCTCCAAGAAACACACTTACTGAGGATGGAATGGGAGGAGATCATGAAAAAACAAAAATGGGTGGATAGTTATGTTTGCACCAACCAGACGTGCTGTATTAAAGGTGTGGCTATTTTATTTTTTTAAAAACAGTGAAGGCATTAATTGTAGAGACCATTACAGACCCGAAGGGAAGATGGGTGATAGTTAAGGTGAAGATGTCTGGCGAAATGTATGCCCTGGCAGGATTCTATGGCCCAAACCTAGATGAACCTACACCGCTTCAGGCCCTATACAATCAGTTACTAGATAATACGGCCCCCATAATTGTAGGTGGGAATTTTAACTTGCTAATGGATCTTAAAGAAGACAGGTTCCCCCCGAGCAAAATCTCCAATGTACCTAAATTGGGGACGTGGTTGAAAAGATATAAAGTGGACTTGGGGTTGGTGGATGTTTGGGAAGGCAAAGGGGACAAGGGGAGTAGGTTTACTTATAGGAATAAAAAATATGGGCATGCGTCCAGAATAGACTTCTTTTTAATGGATAATGGGTTAAGTAAAAAAGTTAACTAAGTGGAACATATACCAGCCCATTTGTCCGACCACTCAGCAGTTTGTATGATGTTAAAAGTAGGGAATCTTCAGGCAATCCCAAGATGGACGTTAGAACGAACCCTCCTCTTAGAGCAAAAAATGGTGGACAAATGAGACTAGAGACAGAGGAATACTTTTCAATAAATGGAAACGCTGCCACATTCAGATAGTCTGGGATGCATATAAGGCAGGAATTAGGAAGATTCTGTCTAGCTTGGCCTTCTCTAAGAATAGGAATACTAGGAACAGAATTAACCAGCTAGAGGCAAAAATTCAGGAGTTATATAGGACACTGGAGGATGAAGATTCCGGACCAAAACAAGAGAATATAGAAGAAGATACAAAAGAGAGGAAGAATGATATACTAAACATCTTAGAGAGCAGAATTAAAGATAAATGGGAAGCTAGTAAGCTATTGCACTATGAAAATGGAGAAGGCAGTGGGAAACTTTTAGCCTGGAAGTTGAAGACTAAACAAAATAGAAACAAGATCTTAGCTATTCGAAGGGTGGATCAGGCCAATGTTACCATGGATGACCGGGAGATCGAGGGAGCTTTTACCAATTTCTTCCAAAGAGGTACCAGTATCAGAAGAACAAATTAACTGCTACTTAAAGAATGCAGAAATCCAAATGCTACAAGATGAACACAGAGAGACTCTTAACTCTGAAATAACCACAGAAGAAGTGTTGGAGGCGATAAGGAAGTTAATGAAAGGGAAGGCAGCGCGTCCAGATGCCCTCCCAAATGAGCTGTATTTGGCCCTAAAGGAAATTCTTGCCCCAATATTAACCAACGTGTTGAACAAAATTGTCTTAGAGGGACAGGTTTTACCAAAATCATGGAATGAGGTTATTATTAGTATAATATTGAAGCCAGGGAAGGACCCGAAGTGCTGTGAATCGTACAGGCCTATATCACTATTAAATAGTGACTATAAAATAGATACGCAGATACTGGCCAAATGACTGGGTAAGGTGATAAGCCCTCTGGTACATAGGACCTAGAAAGGATTCATAAGAGGAAGACAGTTACATGAATTGACCCATGAATTAATTGGAGCAATAGACCTAGCCACGCAAGGAAAAATTCCCCTCTCAATACTTTCCTTCGACGCAGCTAAAGCTTTCGAATGAGTTAACTGGCTTTTTCTGCATATAATTATCAACTATTATGGGTTAGGAGACAGATTTTCAAAAGTGGCGAGCTGTATGTATAAAAGCCCCAAGGCAAAGATTTTGGTAAACGGGAACTTAACAAAAGAGTTATTCATTAACAGAGGTACGCAGGGATGTCCACTCTCACCACGGCTTTTTAATTTATATATAGATCCTTTAGCTAATGTAATTAGAGCCTGTCAAGAGATTATCCCCTTTCAGTTTCAAGGGTGGCAGAAAAACGTGGCATTATATGCTGACGATCTAATGTTCTTTACAAGCAAGTTAGCGACAATGCTGCCAAAGATTAGAGACATCTTGGAAAGATTTGGGGAAGTTTCAGGATACCAAATTAATCATCAAAAAACAGAAATAATGGAGTGGAACTTTCCAATTCATAATCCCCAATCAAAGGATAAGATAAGATAAGATATCTAAGGGCATTGGTGATGAAAACATAGACGAATTACCCCAAGGAAAATTCAATACAAAGGTGGCGGACACGAGAGAGTTGTTAAAAACATGGGCTGGTCTACCATTATCATTCATGGGGTGATCTAATGCGATAAAGATGACAATACTTCCCAAATTTACCCACATCTTTAACACCATACCACTAGAATTTAAAGTGGACTGGTTTAAAAAGCTGCAGGGGGAACTGAATAGTTTTATCTGGGCGGCCAGGGGGGTAAGAATAGCTTGGAAAAAATTGAGAAGGAGAAAAGAACATGGAGAAATTGCAAGGCCGGACCTCCTACAATATAGTCAGGCATTTCAATTTAAAAATATTAGATCACATCTTAAGGAACACTCTGCTTATCCATCACACCAGCAGGCAGCGATAGAAGAAAGTTTCTTTCTCTATAAATTTGGGCACCCTAAATACTTTAAAATGATTCGGTTGAAGACGTTACTATCAGCTTGTAAGTTGTGGTACCAAATTAGAAGATCTGTAAAGATTCCATATTAAAGCACCTACTCCCCAATTTGGGAGTCCCCAGGAACTCCAGCATGTCTATCGATTCCCCTGGAAAAGGCTGGGATTGTGCAGTGGGGACAGTTGGTAGAAGAAGGGGCTATAATAGGGTGGGAAACCCTGTCAGCAAGCATCGGAGGTAGCCTGTCAAAGTTTAAATACTATCAATTGACAAGTTGGGTAAAGGACTTGAGGAAAGCAGGGGTGGGAAACAACAAACTAGAGGAGGAACTACAAAGAGGCCCACTAAAGAAAGAAGTGTCCAAGTGGTACTGGTCTATGATTCAAGCTGGTGAGGGAGACTTTACACTGCCTATGGAACTTTGGGGGAGAGACCTGCCGACGCGAGATGTACAACATTTATGGCAAGTATCTATGGCTACATTATGGTATACAACAAAATCTGCACCGCTTAAAAAGAATCATCTCTTCACACTACATAGAGCATACTGGACTCTGAAAAAGCTGACGAAGATGAATAGCCGGGAGGTGAAAGTTTGTCTGAAATGTGGAGAAGAGAGAGCAAATGACATCCATATGCTCTGGCAGTGTCCCCAACTTCAGTGGTTCTGGTCCAATGTGGGTAAGGTCCTAAATGAGGTGATGGGCCAAGACATTGAGGTAAGCGCAGAATTAATTCTCTTTGGGGCCACTACTGAATCTACTGAGGATGCTAGGTTGCCACACTTAAATAATAGACAAAAAAGATTACTATTTGTATTAGTTTTGCTTACTAGGCGGGAGATGTGTATAAAATGGATACAGGATAGCCCCCCAAAGCTGTGTGAATGGTTATTATCAGTGCATAGGATCAACCAGTTGGACTGCAGTAGAGGGTAAAGTAAAAGAACAGGCTTTTGGGATATATGGAACTGGAATAGAGTTAAGGAATTAACTAGCTAAGGAGAAGTTTTGAGGAGTGTGAGAAGTCCAATGATTATGTATCATGGCAATAAGGCATGACCCAGGGCATCTGTTATGGATTTTCCATGAACAGAACCTCCCACTGGACTGGGAATAAAAAGGATTGGCCATCACGAGAAGGTGGGTCTCCACCTCTACTCTAATGTTGAGAGTAGGTTGGTACAATTTCTGAAAGAGGGATTTGACGATCTTCTTACCCGCTTATTGCACAATGAGGACAAAAAAAAAAAGATTCCATTTTGTAACATGTCATCTATCACTGGTTGTATTCCTGCAGCTGTCTCTGGGTTCAAATGGTATGGAGGTGCTCTGGGGTAGGTAACATTTGGTTTCACCGTAATTCAGACTAGTTCTACACCTTTAATTAGTCCGATATCTTTCCCTGTAAAATCCCAAACTTTGGCATTCACTGTTTCTTTCAGATCTTCTGGTAATCCATCAATAGTTAGCAAAGGGAATATTCCTGTCTCCGTCTGCTGTCTGAACAATTTAAAATCCACATCTTCATCATGTGTTTGGAATGCCACGCCATCAGGCATACAGTAAGTTATGAAATTTAACTTGCACAACAAATCCCTTCCTAACAAATTCACAGGACTTGAATTGCAAACAACAAATTGGTGCTTTTATTCAAATTAACCTATCTTTAATGGAACCTTTTCAGAAACTAGATTTTGGATTTCTTTATTGGTTACTCCTATAACTTGGATAGTTTTCCCCGAGAGAGGTAAGTCTGGGACTTCCACTGTTCTAACTGTGGACCTGGTAGCACCAGTATTAATGAGAAATGATATGGGGGGGTGGTCTACATATGGGCCACTCTGGTCTACCTCTAAGGCTGTGCCAAGTATGCAATCTTCTTCCTCTTTCAGGCACCATCATTGAGAATTCTCTGAATCAGATTTGAATAACGATAATTGTTGGAGGGTATTCTGGTTTGGATTCTGAAATTGTGGCATGGCATTCTGAAATTAATTAGTATTCATTTTTGGCATTTGGTTTAAATTAAATCTAGATTTCCACATCTGTGCAGGTGCTATTGGCGTCATCAGGACCTGTCCCTGCATTGGCATTTGCATTTTCTGAGAAGGCACATTTTGCATTTGCTTACCTTGCAGCACTTGCACATTTCGTCTAGCATTTTCAGGATTATATCATCATTCCCTCTTTCATTGTCCAATTCTGTGACAAGCCGTAAGGGTTTTCATAGCAGCAATATCTGATCCAGATCCTATGACCACAGGAACAGCTCTACCTCTTCCCTGTGACATGCATTCCTCCTTAATTCCCCTGAAAAGCGGACTGTGGCATTACAACTACTTACATGTTTCCTTGGTTTCCTATAAAAGAAGGGCTCTGAAAACCTTACTGAGCCAGCTCTGTCTGCGGTCTGTGCCAACAAAACTTTTACTTTTATCTTTTTCTGCTTCATGTCAAACTCATCGCCATAGTATTTGGCATAACTCAGGATTTGGTCGAGGGACTTATTTTACCAACAGATCATGCTTTGGGTTATGTGCAAACAGATCTCTGGCTTTAATCCCAATACAAACTGAGACACAAAAATCCCCATATCATTTTCCTCTGGATATTCACGCCCACTATGCTGCTGAAATACCCGCAACAATCTCTCATAATACTCATGTACAGTCTCCATTGGCTCCTGACTAGTTCTTTTAAATTTGAGTCAATCCATATCTTTTGGAGGCATCGTGCCCTCAAAAAGGCAATAACTGCTTCATACTTCTCCATCACAATAGGAGATGGCCCATTTGTCCCAGCCACTCTTGCTGGTTCCTCTCTGGGCCATTGCACCGCAGTTTTACATTTAGTCCATACATCAGCTGGCACTACAATGCCAAAGAAGTATTCAAATCAGTCCACAGTGCCTTTGAAATCTTTATGAATCTTTCCACTTGTGCATACAACTGCACTGGCTTGTTTCTCATTTGGGGAAAATTTTTGTGAATGCTGCCAAATCATCACGACGCCAAGGAACATATGCAAATGTTCCTCCTACTATTTCTCTAAGTGGATAAACTGTCACTTCTCCCTCACATCCTTCATCTTGCTTCCCTGCAATAGCTGCTTCCCTCTTTTTCTTCTCATCTTTCTTTGCCCATTTGATTTCTAATTTGTCAATCTCACTCCACCTGCGAATGCACTTGAGCAATTCTATAATATGGAATCGCAGTCCTGTAATCCTCATATTTTCAAATGCCGGTTCATCCAATTCAACCCTATAGCTTCAGTGTAGATGCACATTTTTTGGAAGATCTTTCTCATATTTCTGAGCTAGTTCAGTTAATTTGTCATGAGTTATGGCTGCTCCTCTTGTAACTTCCTTGCACAGGTAGGTACATTATTTTTTTTTTTAAACTATTCTATGTGTTCAAATTCTAAACATCCTCTTATTATTTCCTCCAATTCAACTTTTAGTTGTGAGACATTCAGGTGTTTTCTTTTTCAACCTCTAATCTCTCAGGTGTCCCCAAATTCTCTGCCTTACTGGCTCCTGCTGATTCATCAAACCGGGCTGGTATATATCCCTCCTCAGTCACAACTATTTCTTCTGATGCTATTGGTGCTGTAAGTACTAGCATCCTTCCATCTATGAGTGCTTGCACCGTTAGTGATGGCTTCCAGGCAACTATCTGTGAGTTTTAAGAAGTTAGGACAAATCCTGAAGAAGATACTCCTTGAGTAACTAATTGTGGCTCTGGTCTCATCTCTATAAGTGGAGGAGCACTTGCTACCACCCGAGTTACAGATGGAGCATTAACAACAGGTATTGGTGCCATACTGGTCACTGGAGCTGTAGAAGTCATCGCTGGAACAGCAACTTGTGGTCGAGCTATTACTTGTGTGCCAATCTGCAATATTTGTGGGGGTCATTCAATTTGGGATGCACCTTGCTATACTGGAGCAGTTGGCACTATCGAACTAGTACTAGCACCTGATCCACTCTGTTCTGCTAGGGTTGCATGTGGTCGGGGTCTCGAAGTCAACATTTGTTCCAATATTTCATTTCCTGAATAAGTATCTGACTCATCCCCTTCTTTTGTAATAGCATCTTTTCCCTTTACCCTCTTAGCAGTTTCTGAAGTAAGAACTAGATATAATCTAGTCCCTTCTATGATGGCCTTTCTCCATCTACACTGTTCTTCATCCCATCGGGCATTTACGTAAGTTTTTCACTGCCTTTTTAGACTTCCTCTGATATTTTGCCTTCTTCTTTTCCTTGGCAACTCTCTCTCATGCATTAAAAGTTTCATACTGATAGGTTCTAGGCGGTGGATTCATTTAATACAATTTCCCCTTCAAATGATCAAGAATCCTAGTGTTAAAGGTCCAATATCTAGGAAAACTCGAAGCACCCTCTTTCTCAGTAATTCTGCTATATTGTCGAAGCCAAGCACATGTATTTAACCCATGTTCAGTAGTCATACTGTAGGCAGGCGTACCCTCAGGAGGTGCCGCCGCACCTTTGCTTACTGGAAAGGTAACATCTCCTTTCACCAAATTTTTTAAATCTTTAAAACGTTTCATGTTGACAGTTTAAATCTGGAATAACATGATTAGCTGAATGTTATGATTTTGTTAGGTATCTGTCAATATTCTGCTGAACCAATTATTCCAGTTGTTATTTTTCAGAGTCTTTTAATAACAAATCCAAATTCAAGATTCACCTTTGGGTGATCCAATCCCAGCTTGACACTGTTACGTCACCAACCAATCTCAGCGCCAAAGTACACCAACGGACGTACAACCTCACTCCTGCAGTGGCTCACCCTTCCGTACAATTTTTCTTCGTACTTACACAATTAAACTTATTGACTCTTAGAACACTTTGTTTGCTCTACTAAAGAAACAAAGCTTCTCATTCATTCAAGGATCTCTTCAGCATTCACCAGTGAAATCTCGACCACCGTGAAATCACTCAAATCAGTGCAGTTTCCCCCATTTGTGCAATTAGGTTCAACTAACACCACCAATATTAATCGAACACAACTTATTAACCCTATATTACTGGTGTAGGTGATGGTACTAATAAATCAAAGGAGCTGTTTAGAATGGTCTAGAACCCATGTTCCCAAACCAACACGAATGGACTGTGGGGGTGCCATTCCTCCTGGGAGGGAAAGAGGGTGGAATTCTAATGTTACAGGAGGATCAGTAGAGGTGACCGCTTGGGTGCAGTGGGGATCCGAGTGGTCAGATCTGAATGCCCTCACACACCCCAGAGGTTGTCATGCTTCATCAGAGGGCACTCGTAGTCAAGTCCGCGCTGCAATACTCGATGGGCCCCACAATGGGGGCTCTTTTTCGCAGAGATCTTTTGATCTTGTGCTGTGTGATTAGTGCAAGTGAGGGTAATGTAAGGAGTAGGATGAAGTGTAAGTGAGTTAAAAGAGTCTAGGGTTTACCAAAGGAGGTTTAATGGAGGTTTCCCTGACACAATAAAAAAACAAGAGCTATTATAGGTGGTAATCTACCAAAAATAGCTTAGTGAAATTCTGCTATATTGTCGAAGCCAAGCACATGTATTTAGCCCATGTTCGGTATTCATAATGTGGAAATTAACGTAGATTGTTCACTTTAAGGAGCATTTTGTTTACAGCCCACAAACAACTGAAATTCACCAGTTAGCCACACCTCAGGGTTTATAAAACAAGCCCTGGTGCAGGGGGGGCTAACCCTCCAGGGGCCCCCAACCCTTCAAGGGGGCCACATTCAGTCTAAGGTTAATTAATATATATGAGATAAGAGACTCAGGGCCCCCTCATCACATTCTGCAGGGGGGCCCTATCATTTTGCTACACATGACTGCCACACCCTGCACCCAGTTCCTCTTATTGAAGAGCTTATGAGCCAATGCTTGTATGCTTGGACCATTCCAAGGAGATTGGGGTGCAGTTTATGATCTTCAGCCATATACATTGCCAAGTCCCCCGTTCCTCAGAGCATGTAGGGTATGCGCTTCAGCCTTAACTGATGAGCTCTGAGTGAAGTGGGCCATGCCATCAACTGTTGCCCTCTGTTTGCAAAGTCTCCAAATTTACATTTTGGTCTAGATCTAATGATAATATTAGAGACCACATCATAGTAGGTACCACAAATGTAATTATCTCTTGGCATAGATAACATAACGCGTATCTGTAAAACTCACGTTCCACCCTTTGATGCTTATTGCTAAGGAACTCAATGATACTCATTTTATCGACCTCAGGAGGATGAAGGGCTGAGTGAACCAACCAGGATTTTAACCTGTGACCATGAGGTCAAACACGGGTTCTTGGAGTGGATGCATTGGCCAGCTAAGCCCTCACCAGACATGGCTAGTAAAAACATCAAGGTTTCATTCTTAAATGTTTCTAGGTTTTTTTTGATAATCAATTTTATTGGGTTTTTAACAAGAATACACCAGCGATAATCATAGTATAGTACATTACAGTAATGATAGAACAACACTACATTTTGCCTTTGGACGTTATGCACTTGGCAGACCGTGATCCCCAGAGGCAACATACAATATATATTCTCAGCGGAGTAAAACATACTTATTCTATCTGGCCCAGCCATTTGCCCCAAACCCTGCGATGTTTAGCCGGACATCCCCTGGCTTCATACAGGGGTTTCTCCTGTGCCGCATACCAGTCCACTCCCCTACGCCTCTTTGTTATACTAGGTGGGTCCGGATTCTTCCAGTTAGCAGCAATATCTCTTTTGGCCACGATCATGGCCATATTGAGGAATAGCTAATCATTCCTGGGCCCATCTAGCCCATCTGTAATTCCAAGGAGCGCTTTTAGTGGATTGTGTGGGACCTCCCAACCCAAGACTTAGGTGAGCTCTTTTTCTATGGCTTCCCAATATTGCGCTAGGAGGGTACAGGACCATACCATGTGAAAGAAGTCTGCCTGGTCTCGGTCGCAGGGAGTGCAGGCTGCAGTCAGGTTCAGGCCAGCACTGTGAAGACGTTTTGGAGTTAAGTAGGCTGCAGGTAAGTAGTACAGTTGGACCAGCCAGAGCCTGGCTGAGGTGGTGATCATTTTGGCTGCCATCAGTGCGTCCCTCCAATCCTCCTCCTCAAGGGGGCCCACCCAGTTCTCCCATTGACTCCTAAGCCGGTCTAGTGTGGTTAGAGTGTTGTTGGTCAGAGAATGGTAAATGCGTGAGATTCCTCCCTTCCCCAGATTCCCCATCATGATTTGTGCCTCCGGGGGACTGTATTCTGGCAGAGTCGTGGCATCTGGTACATGCGTATGGAGGGCATGGCGTAGTTGTAAGTATCTGAATAATTGTAATGAGTGCAAGGAGTGTCGAGTCTGTAGGTCGCGAAAGGAGCGTATATGATCGCCGGTCCACACATCCCCAAGCTGGGAGACACCGATGAGGTCCCATGCCCGGAATCCCTCTAATTCGCTAACCTCCCTGAGCCAGGTGTCCTGCCAGAGCGGTGTATATTGGGTCAATTTGTTCGTCCAGTGGGTGTGGCGCAGGGAGGCCCGCCAAGCTAGGAGAACTGCTCGCGTCACCACAGGCAGAGTTCTGGGTATGGGCCCCCCGTACATCATCGCCAGGATCTGGGGTAGGCCTAGTTCACTCAGTTCAAGACTGTACGCCGGGTCAGACCAGCCCCGTTAAACCAATCATGTAGTGAGAGTAGGCGAGTTGCCAGGTAGTATAAATATAGGTTGGTCATTCCCATGCCTCCGTCAAAGGGTTGGATTCGGCATTGGGCTAAAGCTATACGGGGTCTCTGTCCACCCAAAAGGAACTTGGTGGCTAGGCTATCTAGTTCCTTGAACCAAGTCCGTGGAAAGTGAAATGGAGTGTTTTGGATTACATAGAGGAACCTAGGGAGGATCATCATTTTAAAAAGGGCGACTTTCCTTAAGGGGTTAAGTGGTAGTGTCTGCCATTTGCAGAGGTCCTCTTTAGCTCTCTTCACTAACAGAGTTATGTTGAGTGACCAGGCGAGGGCGGGGAGAAGTGCAACCCAGATTCCCAGGTATTTAAATGATTGCCGCTTGATGGGTATTGTGGATTGCCAGTCGAAACAATGTCTTGTGCTGTGCAGAGGGACCAGGACAGATTTACTTGGATTCAGCCGCAGGCCGGAGACCTGTCCAAAGGAGTGTAACACCTGGAGACAGTGGGGGCCAGATTGGGCTGGTTCCGCAAGGAAGCGCTAGATGTCATCTGCGTATAAGGAAATTTTGTCTTCCTCCGAGCCTGGCCAATTCCAACCCTTAACTCGGTCGTCGGACCGAATGAGGCACGCCAGGGGTTCCATCACTAGGGCGAAGAGGAGGGGTGAGAGGGGGCAGCCCTGCCTCGTTCCCCTTCTAATGGGAAACATTTCGGACAGAGCCCCATTGACAAGCACCCGTGCTTGAGGTCGTGGATTATAGGGTCTTAACCAGGTTGCAAAAGTGTAAGCCTATACCCATCTCGACCAGTACGTCCTCCAAGTATTGCCAGTCCACAGAATCAAAGGCCTTCTCGAAATCGAGTAGAAGTAGCGCTAAGTGGGGGTTAGTGATTGGCGGTTTGCTAGGGCCAGGTGGAGGCGTCGGAGGCAGTGTCTAGTCCCCGTGATGGCATGAGCCCACATTGATCGGGGTGGATCAATTTGGTAAGGTAGGGTCTCAGCCGATGGGCTAGAACTGAGGCAAATATTTTAACCTCTGTGTTTATAAGAGAGATTGGGCGATAGTCTGCGCAATTTGACGAGGGCTGTTGTGTTTTAGGAATGACAACGATGGTGGCAGCATCTGTTTCTGGGTGAAATTAGCCCTTTTTGAGGGCTTCAGCAAATACTTCAGAGATGTGTGGGACGAGTATCTCCCGATATGCGGCGTAGTATTCTTGTGGGAGACCGTCCGGGCCTGGGGTTTTGCCCATTGCGGTACGTGTTATGACTTTATTGATCTCTTCTCGGGTGATGGGGAGGTCTATGTTGGCTGATTCGGCCGTGGGGAGACAGAGACGCTCTGAGATGATCAGCTCTGAGAGGGAAACTTCAGGGCGTTGCGCTGAATAGAGCCTGCGATAGTAGGTGGTGAAGGTTTGGGCCATTGCTGGGGGGGAGCGGTGAATGAGACCTTCTGCATCCTTAATCTCTGAGATTATGCGGTTGGCTATGGGGTGTGTGGCCAGTCTATGCAGGATCTTCCCATTTTTGTCTCCCCAGCCGTACACCCTAGCTATGGAGGATCTCCATAGTAGTTTGGCGGCTTCCATGGAAAGTTGCCCGATTTCGTCCCTTAGGTGTGCGAGCTGCCTCGTCTGAGCATCATCGTGTTAATCAGGCGGACACTTCTCGAGGAGGGTTGCCTGGGCCTCTAGTACAGTGACCTACTTATTGTGAGCCAAACGTTTGAGTTTAAGTTGGCCTTTGGCGAAGCCACAGATGGTGGTTTTGCTTGCTTCCCATAGGGTACCCGGAGAGAGGACAGAGTCGCTATTGGTGAGAAAATACTGATGCAGTTCCACCTCAATTGCTTTTTTAAACTCTTTATCTTGGAGGAACCACGCGTTCATCCGCCATGTCGGGCGGATTGTGTCGGGGGGTTCCCCAATGCTCAGGAACATGGGTGAATGGTCCGAAATGTCCCTGGGAAGGATACTGACATCCCTGATCCCCTGGCAGTCGAGAGAGGGCATAAAAATATTGTCAATTCGCGCGTGAGTGTAGTGCGCAGCTGAAGTGTGAGTGAATTGCTTGCTCTGGGGGTGCCAAAGTCTCCAGGTGTCACAGATGCCCAAGGCATCTGCCCAGTTCGCTAAGTGTTTGGCATGTGTGGCCCTTGTGGCAGAAGGTGCAGTTGCGGTATCAAGGTCTGGGTGCATAACCGCATTAAAATCACCTCCAATTATTGTCGTCCCCAGGGGTATGGATGTAATGAGGTCGGCAGTACGCTTCAGGGTCGCTGTAAGCATCGATGGAGGAGAGTATATGGAGACTGAGTTGAGAGCGTTCCCTCCAATTGTTCCACTTAGAGCCATAAAACATCCCTGAGGGTCGTTAGTGGCCTGTGTAAGCACAAAGGGGAGATTGCACCACAGGAGAACCGCCACCCCGCGACCTCCGGGCAAAGCCTGAGTGCCAGACTCTATCATACCCATAACTCGCCAGGAAGGGACAGTGGTTACCCATGAGGTGGGTCTCTTGGAGCAGGAGTATGTCAGATGTCTGGTGTTGGGCATAGCGTAAGACTGCCGTCCGTTTAACCCTGTCGAGAAGCCCATTGACATTCCATGATAGAATTCGGAGGGCATCTCCATTATTACTTGTGTACATTATGGTGGGCGTGAGCGGGTTCGGAGGCCCACAGGGCTAGGGCTGGCTGTGGGATTGATTGGGGTATGTTCTGGCTGCAAGGCAATAACAGTGGAGCTATTTTCCAGACAGTGTGTGTGGCCATCACACTGCATATTAAAAAGGCTGGTGCGACGAACACGGACAACGGTCCCAACTCCCCTCCCTCCACCCTATACTTCGAGAACAGAAGCATCTGTCATCTCAATTAAGTAAGGTTAACTGACCAAACTAAAACGTTCGGGTTAGAGTTGCGTGGACGACCCCTCCTTACATGAGGATATTCATTGTCTCTGCTAAAAGGACTGTAGAATGTAGCAGGTTACGCCCACTGAAGTGTAGGTTTGGTGGTGATGCGTTGGATAGTGTGGTTCTGGTCAGAGCCCTCATTCCAGAAGCGCTGGACTATGAGAGAGGTCCGACTCAGCGGAGTCGATGTGGAGAGTCTTAGGCAAGGTGCTTCTGGCTTCTCTGCAGTCTGTGAAGCCGGAACGGGGCGGGGAGCAGGAGCTGTTCAAAGGTGCCTGGTTCCTACGATGGAGGTCGTATTCTGCAGGTGAGCCCCCGACCGGGCTCGGCGGGTCCCACGCCCCCTGCGGGACTGTGTACGCCTTCTGCGTGGTTTGGGTGATCCCATCTGGGTGCCTTTAGCTCGGGCCTCCGAGGGTGGGTCCAAAGCGTTCATCCTGAGAGGTCGTTCTTCGGTCAACCAGGTCCAGGCCGTCTCATGGGATTCGAAAAAAATCGGTTTTGTTCTGAAACACCACTTGGAGGCGGGCTGGGAAGAGCAACCTGTATTGGAGGTTCAAGGTACGCAATTTTTGTTTCACTTCGGTGGAGGAGCGCCTCTGGACCTGGACCTCCCGCATGTAGTCTGGGAAGATCAGTATGGGTTGACCACGAAAGGTTAGAGTCTTTTGACTGCGGGCCTCGTTCAGGATGGAATCTCTGTCTTTAAAGTTGAAAATCCTGGCAATTATGGGCCTGTGTGGAGCTCCTGGTGGAAGCCTGGGAGCCAGAGAGCGGTGGGCACGCTCCACCGCAAACCAGGTGGACAGGGAGTCCTTAGGCATCCATGATCTAATCCAGTGCTCAATGAAGTCTCCCATCTGCCCTTGCTCCGTTCCTTCTGGGAATCCCACAAGGCAGAGGGTATTACACCTCGACCTGTTTTCAGCATCTTCTGCCCTCTTGTGTAGCTCCTTCGTGTGGGTCTGTAGGCGGGCTACTTGCTCTTTCAGTTGAGTCACATCAAACTCAACGGTAGAAATGCGGGATTCGGTTTCTGTAATGTGGGCCGTCGCATTTCGGAGATCTTGTCGGAGGAGAGCCATGTCTACTCGGACTTCACCGATCTTATTTTCGACCGAGGTCTGCGAGGTGCTGATGGCTTGCAGGATGGTGTCGAGATCGGCAGTGGACGTGGTAGATTGCATGGCGGGTCTGGCCACTGTTCCCGGGTCGTTGGTTGTGTATTGATCCATTTTGGTCTGCATTGGGGGGGCTTTGGCCCTCGGTCTTTCCCCATGGTTACAACCGGCGTGGATAATCTCTGTATTAGGCACCTTGGGATGCGAGTTCGTGGTGCAAGTTTGGTGGAGACCCGGGGTCCGACGCAGCCTCAGCGCAGGTCTTTAGCGGGGCAGAATGCCCGCTTCCAGTCGGTGTCTCACATTCACGTGTCTCAGGGGATCCAGCAGGTCTTCAGCTCGTAGTCACCAGTCTTTATTCTCAGGGGTGCAGAAGTGGGACTGGACTATCCCAGCTCGTTAGCAACCCTGCGGTCGAGTAGCCCTCGGGGGGGAGGACCCCACACCCCGTCCCCCTCCCAGCCCCCCAGCCCCGCCGCCTACCATATTATCTGAGGGGAGGAGGGGGCCAGAGCCCACTGTCCTGTTTGGTTTCAGGAGTCAGGTGTCTTGCGGTCATTTGGTGGTCCAGGCCTGGACCACCGGTTGCTAGGTCAGTTGGTCTCTCTGAGCCCCTATGCGCCGCTTAGTTGTGCTGGTGCTGGAACAGAGGGGCGTGCCAGGTCTGAGGCCTCACAGTGTCACAAGACTCTCTTATAGGGGGTAGTACTTGCCGGGTGCCGTGGGAGGGGGCGCGGGGTTGCGGAGGCCGCAGCGGCCCTCGGGCCTCAGCCGCACAGGCAGGAATCAGGTTCGCAGGCCACTCCCGCCACACCACCCCAGTGGGGTTCCCCGCTCACCGTGTGCCCCGTGATCTGGCTGTAGGTCTGCAAACCACTTTTTCTGTGCCCGTGCCCAGGCCCCCTCCTGATGGTCTCATCCTCACCTTGGGTTTCTCGGTATGGCGTCAGGATGCCGCAGCCAGTGGTGAATGTGGGGCCGCACCAGGCCGGATTCCATTGGCCCAGTTAGTTATGTGTTCCCTGCCTCCAGGCAAAGAGGGCTCATCAGGGAGTCCAGGGCCAATCCACTCGGCTGGGGCACGGCCTGAGGGGTGCGATCCCTTCCCCAAGGCCGTGCGAGTCACTTCAGCTGTAGGCGGGCTCCTCGCGTAGGGTGATGCAGGAGGGGGGCCGGAGTTGTGGGGCCGCCACGGCTCAGCAGGTTTCAGTCTGGCATCCAAGGATCCGGTTCAGGGGCCCAGGCAATCTCGCAGTTCGTTCCTCCAAGTGAGAGGTGTTTCCCAGCCACACCGCCGGAGGGAGCCCGGGCCGTAGACCACCACAGGTCACTCGATCTCCGTCTTGATCTGCGCGGTCAGGGCACGGTCCCAGGGGTCTGATCCTTCTCTCAAGACCCCACGGTCGCGCATGTCATCTGCAGGCGGTTTTCCGGTTCTTCGGCTGCGCCGCGGCAGGGTTTCTCCCTGAGTGGTTCCGGCTTGATTTCGGATCGCAGCTTCTGGATTAGCAGCGGAGCGGTCGCGGGCCTCACCAGTAGATTAGGAGTCTCTGCCACAGGCCCCCGTGCACAGATCTCATGAGGTCAGGAGATATGGGGCGCACGACTCTCGACGGCCCTCGGGCGTCCGTGGCCTCAGATCGCCAGCCGCGCCGCCATCTTGCATGGGTGCTCGTACCTCAGCATCTCCGGCATGTGTCGTCCACAGCCACTCCGCGGCTTCACTGCTTGCCCAGGTACTCTGCGCTGCGTTAGTGGGGTATCGGCATGTGTTAAGTTGTGTTTGTTCGAGCCGATGGTGAAGGATGCTTGGGCGGATGACGGAGGGGTCCGGAGCACTCTTAGAGTGCGACCGCCATCTTGACACGCCAAAAATGTTCTAGGTTTATGGCTAAAAATTGTGTTTTTATGTAAATGTCACTCGAGATACTAATGTAATGTATGCTACTAAGGCATTTATTTAAAAAAAAAAAAAAAACATATAACGGGGCAGAGTAAATTCCATTTCTAGATGCTCCTTGAGGAGTCAGCATGAGGTTGATGAATCTGCTGACTCCACAGTGATATCTAGTTGTGGCCCATGCTGCTGCAGCCTTGCACTAACTTCCAGGACAGAGATCAGATGCCTGTATTACTACAGTCATGAACAACAGACTACAGTGTCATCAGAGGTAGTCGTTGACTCGACAGTGGGTGCAGCTTCACATGGTCTGTGGAGCCCCATGCAGCCCCCTAGGATTGGCCTATGTCACTGGATTCTCTTCTTTTTTCTATGCAGTGGAGGCGCACTCCACATAGTATTTTGTAATCACATACTGGATCTCTGCAGGTTGTTGTTAACTCTGGAATGGAACTCCCTGCTGAGACTTTGGATTTTCTCTTTTTTTACTCTGTGAAGGAAGCCAGTTCTTGGCACAGCATTTTGGCCTTCCTAGTTGACTCTGTAATAACTGGGACCACTGACCTGGCCTCAATCAGGTGTCAGGATAATATAACATAATTCTCCCGCAGCACACTTGCTAACGATCTTTTTAATGATTTATACTGAGTTGCTGTGGAAATAATGCATTTAAAGGAGGGAAGTTATTAATAA
Source organism: Calotriton arnoldi (assembly GCA_963921515.1). Lineage (NCBI taxonomy): Eukaryota > Metazoa > Chordata > Amphibia > Caudata > Salamandridae > Calotriton > Calotriton arnoldi. The sequence goes on along the minus strand of CAWUFW010005281.1, from coordinate 1,218,698 downwards.
AAACCTCCAAGCCACCATTATATATCTCGTTTGTTCTTTTGGCCTCTACGTCAGACGGAGGCTATTTTGGGAAACATGCTTTAAACTAGAAAGGGTTATAGTTAAGAAATGTGATAAAAGCCCAGTGCACAAAGGAGCCAGTTTGTTCATTAAAACAGACCAGCCCCCTGCAAACAGAAAAATCCGAAACCAAATGTTTAAACATGAGTTGAAGATGGATGTGATGGTCGAACTCGGAAATTACAACTGTAAAAAAATGCCAAATATTCGACCGTTGTCCTGAGTTGTAAAAGATTCCAAGCGTAATATTTCCTATTGCTTAGTTCGTTTCTATAATCTACTATATATGTGTTATGCCTCTCATTATTTACAGTGTTTCGTGTGTTGTTTGGTTTACTTTTTAATCACTGAAATGTAAATATGAAAGAGACCAAAAAATACGTCTGAAGTGTGATCATGGGCAGAAAAATGCACGTGTTGAGTATGCTGTCTAGAATATGCAGAATGGTCGCTGAGAACTGATAGATTCCTTAGTGTCAGATCAGACAATTTTGCACTAGTGTACGGCAATTGTGTATGACATAAGCACTGACTGGCCGATCGGCGGGTGATATGTTTTTTAAATACTTTTGCATTTTTCAGTGGTTGGGAATATTGGTACAAAACTATCCTTGACAAGACTGCTAAATATACAGGGCAAGTGCACTTCAAGGGAGCAGGACCTCAAACGGATCAGAAACATCCCCGTTACAGAGGGCCTTGCCCACTCACACGAAGTTACAGTGTGCCAACCATATTTGAAGGCAGGTCTGGGAAGGCAAGCCTTACAGACCATTCTGAGAACCAGGCTCCTAACGCTTCCAATTTGGGATTATAGGGGCCACTGGAAAAATACATCGCCAGTAAAAAAGGAATACTGCTTGTGCCAATACCACACAGAATCAGCTGAGCACTTTGTTCCCTGCTGCCCAGCCTTGTCACACCCGAGGCGATTATACCTCAGAACGATGTTTTTGCAAAAAGTCATGAGAACTTGCAAAGAGGCCCTAACATTTATCTACACAACTGAGGTGCCAATGGACCTCGCATAAATTGGCAAGTTTTATGCGGCAGCAGGAAGGATTCTACGAACATCTCATGAATTGAAGACAAAAGACAGCAAAGCACACGTTGCCTATAGTCCATTGTTGTAAAAACATGTTCCTGGGGGGCACTTTATGTGAAATGGCACTGAATGACTCCACACATGTACCTCGTACTCCAGGACCTGGAAGCGCACATTCGCACACATGAAGTTTGCACTTCAAGGGACCCCTGTGTGGGTCTGACTTTGCATTCTGTGCCTCATTCATCTCTTGCACACTCCCTCTGGTGGGGGTCTCCTGCATGAACGGGGGTCACGCAGATCTATGCATTTTTCCTCCACCTCAGGATTCAGCACTTTCTTGTAATTTGTTTCGGGCTGGGCCCTGCATTTGATTTGACACCACATGTATTTATGCACTAATCCTGTACTTTAGGATCGTGGAAGCCTATGGTTGCACACACACTGCACTTTACGGCTCCTTGGATGTTTCAGCACTACTCGGTTCTTTGTCTACGTATGTACGTGTCCCTTAGAGCCTCATTATGCCTGGTTATGATGCAAAACATCGAGTGCCACAACACAATACTGGAGTAATCTACTGCAATTAGCCCATGCACGCCCACACACTTTACAGCCCTATGTATGTCTGCCTATGGCTCAAAATTGCACGCCCATGCACCTTACAGCTTTATGCATGCCTTGTTATGCCTTAAAACGCCTAGCCATATAACACAATTTTTGGAAATATCTGTTGCACCCACAATACTATGCCCTTGCACATTCTAATGCTACTAATCTTGTTTGGGCTTCAAATGTTGTGCTTTTTATATTCTTCTACATTGATTTTATAATCTTGATCTTGGTTATGTTATGTTATGTTATGTTATGCTAGACAACGGAGAAACAGCAGCCCTCATCCTCCTGGACCTATCAGCCGCCTTCGACACGGTCTGCCACCACACACTACGAACACGCCTTCACGACGTCGGGATCCAAGAGAAGGCCCTGGACTGGACCACATCCTTCCTTTCCGGCAGAACTCAAAGCGTCCGTCTCGCCCCCTTCCGATCCAAGGCCACCAAGATCATCTGCGGCGTACCCCAAGGCTCCTCCCTCAGCCCGACGCTGTTCAACATCTACATGGCACCCCTCGCCCACGTCGCCCGACAGCACAACCTCAACATCATCTCCTACGCCGACGACACCCAGCTGATTCTCTCCCTCACCAAAGACCCTCTCACCGCCAAAGCCCACCTCCACGAAGGAATGAAGGCCGTCGCCGAATGGATGAGGTCCAGCCGCCTGAAGCTGAACTCGGACAAGACGGAGGTCCTCATCCTTGGTTCCAACCCTTCAGCCTGGGACGACTCCTGGTGGCTGACATCACTGGGAACAGCCCCGACACCCACCGACCACGCACGCAACCTAGGGGTCACCCTCGACCCCACCCTCTCCATGACTAAGCAGGTCAACGCCGTTTCCTCATCCTGCTTCAACACCCTCCGAATGCTCCGCAGGATCTTCAAGTGGATCCCCACCGAAACAAGGAAAACAGTCACCCGGGCCCTCGTCACCAGCAGGCTGGACTACGGAAACGCCCTCTACGCAGGAACGACGGCTAAGCTCCTGAGACGGCTGCAACGCATCCAGAACGCCTCTGCACGTCTTATCCTCGACATCCCCCGCTGCAGCCACATCACACCCCACCTGAGAGACCTGCACTGGCTCCCTGTCAACAAGAGGATAACCTTCAAGCTCCTCACTCATGCACACAAAGCACTCCACAACTCCGGACCAGCCTTCCTCAACAGACGACTCAGCTTCTACACCCCCACCCGCCAGCTCCGCTCCACCAGCCTCGCCCTCGCCACAGTCCCCCGCATCCGGAAAACGACCGCCGGAGCAGATCCTTCTCCCACCTCGCCGCCAAGACCTGGAACACCCTCCCCACCAACCTTCGGCAGACCCAAGATCTACTAGCCTTCAGAAGACTCCTCAAGACCTGGCTCTTCGATCAGTAGCAGCACCCCCCCCCTCTTCCCCCAGCGCCTTGAGACCCTCGCGGGTATGTAGTGCGCTTTATAAGTGACCTGATTGATTGATTGATTGAGACTTATAAAGCGCGACTGTTACCCTAAGGTGTCCTGGCGCTAGCTACAATCCTCCAGAAGGCATAAATGGGAGAAACCCAGGTGAGCAAATTAGTCAAAAAGCCAAGTTTTTAAGGCCTTCCTGAATCCCAGTAAGTCCGAGCTATTTCTCAGGTGGAAAGGAAGGTCATTCCAAGCCTTAGCCGCACAAACACTGAAACTTTTACCTCCCCACCTGACTTTTTTTGTAGGTGGTACAGTCACCAATTTCGCTCCTAAAGAGTGCAGTGGTCTATTTGGCACATACCACTGAAATTGCCGCTTCAGATGGTCAGGTCCTGTGCCATGTAAAGCCTTAAAAACCATGCAGAGTGATTTAAACTGCACTCGTTTCTTGACAGGTAGCCAGTGGAGTCTGCGGATTTCACTGGAAACAGATGAGAATTTGGGTATATCTGAGAGCAGTCTAGCCGCTGCGTTCTGCAAGAGTTGGAGTTTATGCAAAAAACGCTCCTGGATGTTCAGATATAAACTGTTACAGTAGTCTAGCCTTGACGTGATCAGTGAAGTAATCACCAGACGCTGACTGTCCCTTGGCAGAAGAGGCAGTATTTTCTTGCAAGTCCTTAGGACATAAGACGTGGCCGAGGCTACTGCATTGACTTGGGGCCCAAAATTGAGTCTGTCATCAATTAGAACTCCCAGGTTTTTTACTTTCCCAGTGGGAGTCGGGAGAGACCCCATAGAGTCCGGCCACCAACCTAAATTCCAGAAGCTGGGATCATTCCCAAACAAGACAACCTCCTTCTTGCTTGAGTTGAGTTTAAGACAGTTTTGGGAGATCCACTTCCCCACTGATTCCATGCAAGCTTGGAACCGTTTACCTATTCCCAGCTCCTGCCCGGGCGTCAGAGACACCACAATTTGTGTGTCATCAGCGTAAGAGGTGAGGCAGAAACCAAAAGAGTTGATGAGGGGGGCCAAAGAGGACACATACACGTTGAAAAGTGTAGGACTCAAAGATGACCCCTGTGGGACTTCGCAAGGCAGGCAAAACGGGGTGGAGTGGAATTCACCCAATGAGACGATTTGCGATCTATCGGATCGCAAATTGGTTTTATGTTGCATACACATGAGCTGCCAATTTCGTTTGGGTCCTAAAATTTATGCTTTTAATACAGTCTCAATAAGGTTTTATAAATGACTTTCGTATTAATTACCTAGTTTTATATTTGATTCCTGCTTTTATGTCGCAATATAGATTGTTCCTTATAAATGATTTTAGGTAATCATACAATAAAGATTTACTTACTTACCCATGACAAGTGCACTTTCATGTAATCAGACTACTGTTATTTGGGGCAAAATAATTAATATCAATAGCATTTGAGCAGAATATAACTTTTGTTGAGGACATGTTTTAGTGAAATCATGCATAGCAATCTCACCATGAGTATAGAATTGTTTCAGATACACAATTTCAGACATAACATATATCTGCTCACTATGACAAGAAAGCAGGAAAACATGAGCTAATGGAATTGGGAATTATTTCTAAAAGATTCCTTTAAAATACCTTCTGTACAGAGAGTAGCAAATATTCAGTCAACCTCAATCATTAGCTGTTTTAAGTATTATTCACGTATTGCTCAGACCATATTCATCGCCCATTGTTTGATTGTAACTGTTATTGAGACTGTGTTGAGTTTAACTATTGGTGCAAAGCACATGGAAATGTTGCCGGTTAAACAGACAGAGGACATCATGTAAGAAGGGGATCATTATTTTGTTTGTGCCCTTTCGAATTCCCCTCCCTACCAATGATATCTACCCTAAACGTAACTTTATTTTATGTGTCAGCAGAGAAAGTGAAACTGTCTTGGTGTCCCGTTGAATACAACTTAATATAATTTATAGAGCGAGAGACAACAAACATTTAAAAGTAATACGAATAAATGTTCTTGAGTCTTGAACGTTGAAGATGAACTTTTTCTTTAATATTTTCATACAGGCGCAGCCAACGCGTTTCACCTTGAAATGGCTTCATCAGGGCTGCAAATATGACAAAATTACATTCATCACAAATAGAAAAATGTACATACTATCAATGTACAAGTTCCTAAAAATGTTTTTTCATTTTACCCTTTTTTTTCTTTAAAATGATCCCGTCCATAGCATCTTTTGCTTAAAACACATCATAAGCTATCATATACATGAAAGCCAAAATCCCAAAGTTGCAATTCAAACAATTATCAAAACTGTCAAAGCACAACTCGTCCTTTCTAAAATGGTGAAAGTTAGATTATTATAGAAGAGATCTTTTCTTGTTGTACTTGACACACAAACAAGAGTGCCAGTGCAAATACCTTTTTAAAAACAACCTTATAGACACACCAGAAAGTGCAAAAACAATAACAATGTGAGTCACATAAGATAAGAAGATAGATCCAAGAAAAGTATATTGTTGAAGGATGTGAGCACCAAAGTCTAATAAGTCAGGTAAACTATGAGGTTAAAGTTAGAAAACGGGGATCCCATACACCCATCCCTGCAGTGTTGTTTTATCCATCCAAAGAGTTTATGTTCATAGTGGGTTTCTCACCCAAAGTTACTTCACCTTTGTTCACACCAGAAAAGTCTAGGTTCACTTAGTCTATGTCAGTTTGACAGAATACACCTAGAATAATATGGATATATGGAGATATTAGAGCCACAGTCTTTTTTTTTTGTTGCTAGGAACAATCTCCAGCAAAGTGAATCTAATATAGAACTTACATGTAGTTCAAGGAACTCATAGACCTAATGTTGAGGCAGGGTTGTTACGTCTCAAACTCCCAAATTAATCCAATGGCGAAGTCTTGCCATGTTCGTCAAATAGTTAGATAAACAAGAGTTCTCGATTTCTAACTAAAATTACAGCGAGACAAACGGATAACGAGCGCGAGAGAGATAAAAAATATACCACCGTATTAATCTAAAATAGTTATTTTCAAATCAATTCAAAACATATGCAGCATCATATAGTACAAAAACAATATTTCTTAATTCCTCATTGTATGTACAGCGAGTTGACCGAGCGGGAAAAATAAGAAAGTGGCACCATACAAACTTAATAATTACAAAACACAGAGTTCAACATACAAGCTACTATGTGTTTCATAAAACACATTCAAAAATACCAATTGATGGAAAATTCGACCTTAAACTGTAATGATAAGTTTAAAAACAGATCACAGAAAATCATTAGATGAAGCACTGGAATTTGAGATAGCACAAGTAAATTAATATTCCAAAAAGCACAACCCGTATCTCATACTGCTAGAAAGAATGACCCACATTTGTCCATGCCGTTTGATCAGGGTCAAAATTCAACAGCCAAAACTTTATCCATACATCCAAAGCTGTTCTCAGGAGCAAAGGAACTTTATGTAAAGTGAAAAGCGAAACACAAAATTCGTCTGTGCGGCAAAATTCCTTACCGGTTTAGTCAAACACAGTATTGCTGGGCTAGGTATTATGTCTGCCATCCATTAAATAGTTTGAACCGCGTCATTGTTGACAACTACAAAACTGTGTAGGAGGCGCGTTCAAACAAAACCAAAACGATATAACCCATCCAGTTGCTTTTGTCCCCAATATGACATACCAAAAGCCAAAGTTTTATCCCTACCAAACATACAAACTCACCTGTGTACGGCACAAAGCAACACGTCCTATTTTCAATAGCGTCCGGTGTTCAAAATGACAGGTTCATGGTAACACTTATTTCAAATCCCAGGACCATCCTCTTATTGCTCCACCTTGGCTACCGGAAGTGTTCGTCCGGGGTCGTTACTCTGAGTCCTTCTACACAGAAAACGCTAGAACGTCAAATGCCGGAAGCAACGCCCAACAAACAGCACATTTTGCTTCATGTCTTTATGCAATGCTCCCACCACATTTGCGCAAGAAACAGTAGAACCCACCATAAAGGTCAGAGGAGCCAAACATCCACGGGCAAGCCCCTCCCGCCGCAATTGCGCAACCACCAGTAGAGTCCACCGAAGTGGTCAGGGGAGCCAGACATCCATGAGCAAACTTCTCCTTGCAAACGCGTGGACTGAAAAGTAAAAATTTGTGATGAATGTAATTTTGTCATATTTGCAGCCCTGATGAAGCCTTTTTAAGGTGAAACGCATTGGCTGCGCCTGTATGGAAATATTTAAAAAAGAATTCATCTTCAACGTTCAAGACTCAAGAACATTTAGGGGCCGATTCCGATTCGGGCCGGAAATCTCTCCGACCGAGCCGGATCCGGAGAGATTTCCGACCGAGCCGGACTCCCGCAGTCCGACCGAGCGAGTAAGATGCGGCCGTATGCTGCCCGACTCGATTCGGTCGGACTCCCATTGAAGTCAATGGGAGCCGGTCGAACAACGCGTACACGGGCTCCCATTGACTGAATGGGTATGTCGCGAACAGGGGGGCCCCCTACAGTGGGTACGCGTCGGTGCGACTCGCACCGTACATGCATGTTTAGGGGGGACCCTTGGGTCCCCCCTGTGTGCGACTCGTGCGGCTATGCGTGCAGGGGGGTCCGACACGGACCCCCGAAGTCCGGCTCCGACAGCTCTTTGGAGCCGGACGCTACGAGTCGGTCGGGTTGTTCGAAGCGCGCATCGTACTTGCTCGGTCGGGAAACGTCTCCATTGCGTGGTGCGAACCGTGTCCGTATGAGTCGGTCGGAGCGGTTCGGACCCGGGAACGAGTCGGTCGGCGATTTCACGTGCGCTCACATCGTACTTGCTCGCTGGGACGACTGTACGAATCGGTCGGGAAAAAGGCCTCCGAATCGGATCCGGTAAAGCCGAATCCGATTCGGAGCCCTACCGGCCGAGATCGGAATCGGCCCCCTAGTCTTATTACTTTGAAATGTTTGTTGCCTCTCGCTCTATAATTAATATTTTGTCTATAATGTATGGTCAATGTGCAGTGGGCCTTTGAGGTGGGCAACAATCTACCTGTTTATTTATTTATTTATTTGATAGTTTTATATAGCGCTGGCTAGACCCGTAGGTATCAGAGCGCTTTACATGAGGATCGTTGAGTTACAAGTTACAAATTACATCCGTTACCAGAGCATAGTAAAACACAGGCAAAAAACAATGTTACGGTAATTCGTTGGAGGGAGGGGGAGGAAGGAGACACAGCGGGGAGACGGGGAGAACTGTGCCCAATGTCCGGCTGGGTAGGTGACGGCCGAGGGGTTGAACCAGGGCCGATCTCCTCTATAGCTGTCTAGCAGCTCCACCGGGCATCAGCCATGTTGCTCAGGTCTCAGCGGTCAGGAATAACAAGAATAACAGTTTTTCATGGTTACGTTAGTTACAGTTGCATAGTCAAACACAGAAGAACAAGTCCCCAATAGAGGAATAGAGGGAATGGGGGAGGGGAGTGGAAACAGGGGGCTGGGAAGCAGATCAGTTCTGGCAGACCGGCAGTGGGAGAGAAATACCTCGTGGGGGCCCAAAAAGTTAGAGTAAGCGGGCCATAACCCAGATGGGGTCACATAGTCACTAAGTCCAGTGCCAAATTCAATCACCGCGTTAGGTCATCTTGGGAATGTGGGGGGACCACAAGGAGAGGGTGAAAAAAAGGGAGCCTCATTAGTGGCCATTAATGTCTGGGGGGAGAGCGCGTCCAGTGGGGGCCATCCAGGGGCAATGGACAGGTAGGTGACCAAAGGCATGGACTGGCGGCAAGTAGTGATCCAGGAGTCGGTCGAGGCAATCAAGATGGTGGGCCCAGAGTTACAGTCACCAACAGCCTCGGCACAAAATGGCGGACCCCCAAATCAACAGAAAATGCAAGCCAAAGAAGACCGTGAAGAAAAAACCAACCTCAAGGAGCAGGACTGGTTGGGGTAGGCAGGCGCAGGATCGATAGGAAGGAAGGCTGCTGGAAAACGATGTCGCTCGAACCACTGTCTCTCGGGTCATCAAGAGAAGTCCGGAAGTAGAATCCCAACTCAACCTGCTGTAGAGACGGGGGAAATCGGAGCCGGGGCCCCGGCAGCCACCTCGAAGAGGAGGAGCAACCGCGGCCCGGGTGCTCGCTCCCTCGTGACTCGTCGTGGAAGACAAGATCGTGGTCATGGGGTCGCAATCCCTCGGAAAACCGGCTCCGGGGTCTAGTGCGGCAGCATCGTTGGAATTCTCGTTGCTGATCTGTCTGTGGCGCTACAATCGCGCGGTACGTCCCAGTAGAAATCCCGGACGGAGCCGCGGGACGTCCCGGAAGGCGTTGAGGGAAGCCAAACAACGAAGGTCGTGCCCAGAAGCTAGGCGACGGCCGGCTGGGAGACCCGTCCGCCCTTCCCCCACAACTGCGAAGGCAGCCCAACCAAGGCCGCGGCCACTCTGGAATTTGCTCCACGAGCGCCGCACCGGGAAACACCAGGAAGGGCGCAGCAGCCACGAGTTGGAAGGGCAGGGGACCGGGAAGAGAACCCCGAGCCCACCAGGAGATTCGCAAAGGAGACAAGGCGATGTCCACTAGCCCCAGTCGGTCCAGGAAATGCCGTGGGTGCAGTGACCGGTCGAAGAAAATCCTCTCGGGTGTGGAGCAATCCCTGGTCAGCTGTCCACGGGTCCCAGGAGGAGTAGGGGTCGGAAAGATGGGTAAATTCCCGGGAATTAGGTCTAAAGGAATTCCCTAGGCTCCTACCCGGCGGCCAGCTTTGCTCATTGAGCTACTGGCTACAGAAAAGGGCCAAATCAAATAAAAAACAATAAAATGATATTGACGAACCTTGCTATAGAAAAAAGCTCAGAACAAGAAAAGTCCACAAAATGATGTTGATTAATTAGCATTGTTTTGTGGGGTTTTCTTGCTTTGGGTATTTCTATAGTCAATTGTGCCTATACAATACAGGGCACTCTCCTCAAACCTGACCTGGGACAAACACAGAGTTGGGCAATACTGCATCCCAGAAACACCACAGTTATATTCAAAATACAATCAAATCCCATGGAAAATCGTTTATTAAATTAAGCATGCCCCTGAAAATTACACAGTGTTAAATATCTTTATTAATGTGCACCACAGTTGGTCTCAAAGCACGTACAAAAGTGGATTATAATTTGTTATGGGCTACTGCCCACCTCAATGAATAATAACACTTCTTGTCTGGCCATCCAGCACCACATAACTAGGCACCAAGTCTTTTGAGATGTGAACTTTCTGTTTACCACTCCTAGGCACTTCAGAATCACTGCCACCATCATCACTGGACTGTGAAGACCTTTGGGACCCCAAATCCATCTTGAGCTGGCTCCTCTCATCAGTCAGCAGGGCCATCTTCTCTTGTAAGGCCAATGTCATCTTTTTCTCCTTGGCAGTCAATGCCTGACTTTTCTCCTCAAGGGCAAGGGTAATCAGATGTAATTTGAGGCCCTTTCTGCCCTCTAGCTCTGATGGAGGCAAACTGTGGGATGACACACTGCTACCTACCCTGGACATGCAGATGATGCTTCTCCTTGGGGATAACCCCTCTAGCACAGGGGTCTCCTTAATGTCATCCTCATTTTCTTCTTCATCCTCCTCCCCCTCTGGGGTTGACTGTGGTTGATGGACCTCTCCCAGGCTCTGACGGCAGTTTAGTAATCCTCCTTCTTGATTCCTTGTTCAACTACATCCATCACTGCTTTCACATGGTCCTTAGCTCTGCCATGCTATGGTTCTCTGTGTTAGCCCAATCCACATCCATGTTCCCCAAAGATTGTGGGTGCAAAAACTGAGTGCAAAAATTAATTTAAGGAAAACATTAAATGACCCAATAAGACCAAAAAATCCCAAAAGTCAATTTTTGCTGTCAATTTTGAAAGGGATCCTTAATCTCAACTTAAACCACTGCAGCATACTGTAAACACAAGTCCTGGATTTCACCACTGAACGCCAATTGAATGTAACAGATTATTATTTGGGATGGGTCGACTGTCCATCTCAAAGGAATATTAACACTTCTTGTCAGGGTGAATCTTCAAATTCACTACATTAACCTGAGCTCAACCCCCTGGTAGTTAGCTATGGCACAAAGCAGACAAGCTTAATTGAGGGCATGGTGCAAAGTATTTATGAAGGACTAAAACAGTAATAAAGTCAAAACACCAACCAATACAAATCTGAATCCATGCTAGATCAATAGTGTAAAATGTAATAAATAAAATGACATCAAAATGACAACATTTCAGTAAAGAAACCGGAGATATGATTTTTTACATTTTCAAGTAAAACTAGTGCCAAAAACCACTAAGCGCCAATGATAGCCTATGGAAGCAGTAGATCAGTACCAAGGTGCAATTTCAGGCCAACCACGATGGAGCCCATGTTTGTCAAGTGAATTGGTCCCGGTGAAAGTCTGTAAGTCAAAACATTTAGAAAATCTTCTAAGTACCAATACAGAAAGGGACTTTGTCACTTTAATGAAGAACATTTTTAGAATTTCTTCTAAGTCCCAATGCTTAATGGGACGTTCACACTTTTTGGGAAGAAAAATCCTCCCCACGCAGTACACAGCTGAAATTGTAGCCACCGCTGTGGAACCGGAGGTCAGTTACCTGTAGCATCCCAGTCCCACTGGCGCTCTGAAACTTTGGAGATTTCTCACTGAAAATGTTCCCAACAGAGCATGTGAGTTTGTCCTTTTTTCAGAGGTGTGGAGATGTCCATGCGGGATGAAGCTGAAATTCAGTATGCCACTGTGGGACTGCTGGTCAGATACTTTTTTTCCAGCAAGTCCTGCTGAAGCTCTGCGGCTCTGGAGGAAATTATTCAAAAGTTTCCAAACTCTCTTCTGGTGTTCAAACAACCACAGGAGTACAGTTCTAAGGCCCTGAGGATCTCAAGGGAAGGCACTTAGAGACTCCCAGGGTGTTAGGCACAGGCCAACAGCAAAGTCCAGGCCAGGTCCAGTTGCCACGGGTCAGCTGGGCACTTCTTTGAAAAGGCCCCTTGAAGTTTGTTGTTTCCCTGCAGCCACATGGAGGTCAGCCAACTGGCTCTTGGAGTCCACTTCTTTGTGCTGGGAACAAGAGAGAGCGAGATCAGTACTTCAGGGCTTCTCTCACGTCACAGACAGCAGTCTTCTTCTGGCCTACTGCAGGTCCAGATAGTGTCCTGAGGAGGGTGTCTTGGTGTGCCACATTTATGGATGGCAAAAGCTAGTGGGTGGGGTTGCCTCTTGGGCACTCCCTAAACAATGGTGTAAAGTTCTCAGGCCCTAACCTCCCTACTTTTGCAGTAGTTCCTGTTTGCCTTACTGCCAACAGGCCCAAAATGCAATGTGTCCGGGCAATTCCAAGATGTCAAAAGTATTCAGCTACACTAAACTTGGGCTATGAGAGTTGGGGTGCGTAGCATAGTGTACTAAAGAAGTTTCAAGTCCTCCCACATCTAACACTAGAATCCAGTTTGAAACAATGCCTGGCTCCACAATACAAAATGAGATAGAAGTCTGGTAAAACAAGGCATGGTCCTACATGAACGAGAGAGGGAATACTCAGAATTGTGCTCTGGTCCTGTTTGATCGTTTCAATTGGCCCAAAAGTTGTACATATGCCTTAGACATGTCTTTCAGGCAGGATATGACACTATTGTGTCAACAGGAGGGGCAGCAACCCCCACCCTGATTGTCGAGCTGAGCTCCGAAGAGTCATCCCTGTCTATTCAGGTCAACCTGTCAATCAAAGTGGTTGGGAGGAATATCACACTTCATTAAAAGCTAATGCAAATTATCCTCCAGGAGCAGTGTAAAGGTAACTTTCTTAAGTTACTTTTCCTTAATTCCTTAATACCTATTAAAACCCTGACTTCACCATTGAAACTGGATTTTTAATTGCTATTAAAAATAGTGGCTTAATTATTCTTCTATCTGTTCCTAAACCTAAACATAGCATCATTAATTTCTTTAATTTGTACTCTAGTTTTCTGTATAGGACAGTTAGGCCTGCTATGGTGAAAATAGCTTTTGTGACATTCTCATGGTAGGGACATGGTGACATTAATTTTCTACATTTCCCAAATTTAAATACCATGCACCCTACCCTATGGACTACAACGCCTACATAGTGGTGGGTTGTTAATATTTAAAGGGGAGGTATTTGCCTGTCAAAAGGGTTTTTTTGACAGGTCATACTATAGGTTTTACATTACAGCTACAACGGGCTACAATGGCAGTTCTGAAGCCATGTTTTGTTAGGCCTGCTCTCTGGATGGAACAATAGGTGCTGCAATGCACAGGTGGCATTTAACTTCCAGGATCTAGATGTATTTCTGGCACCATTTAGTAGGGACGTATAGGCAAGGTAAATATGTCTATCACTGGTAAACCAATTTAACCATGTTAAAAGGGGGAGCACAGGGACTTGACTCCTGTTTAGCATGGATAACGTGCACAGTGTTTCAAAGCCACAACATCTGAGTCCAGAAAAGGCGAAAACTCTGAGGTGATCATGCAAAAAAGTGAATTTCCTACATCTATAACATATATTTAAATAACAAACATTTGGTGGAAAGTTGGGAGTGAAATGACTGAGTTTAGTCCTCTAATCGTAAACAAGCTGAGAATGAATTCAAGAGTCCTGTTGCCAAGGCTGTGAATCTACTTGATCTTTGTTTGTTGAACCTTTAAACAACTAAATAGTTCTGTATCCTCAAAGGGGTGCTTCTTTGGAGAGGTTCTGTTGATAAAGCCAGGGGAGTTGCTATGCAAGGTATTACGAGTAATACAGCAGGTCTTGAGTTGGGCATGCTGTAAGATTAGAAGCCAACACAATTTTTGAAGTAATGGCCTCGAATGGGTGCCTTGTGAACACCTGAGTTTCAATTGAGCTGTTGTTATTTGAATAATCTGAAGCTTCTGGGTAAGATATTTTGTCAGCTTCCGATGGAGAGAAGTGTAACCCAGATGAGATCCTATTGAGGCCCTAAATGATGTATGCTTGTAATCTTTAGAAAGTGAGGGAAGGATTTTCTACAGGATTTTAAGATATTAGGTGCAGGATGAAGAAACAGAAGCTATTTGGGCAGTTAAGAACAATTAGGAGTCAAAAGAAACACTCAAACTCTTAACAGGTTTTAAGGAAGTAAGCATAGTGACCATGTCATATTGCCAGTTGGCATCCTGCTAGAGCTCATTGCAGTCATTGCAGTCATTAATAATAAGAACGTTAGTTTTGTCGGCATTCAATTTAAGTTAATTTCTTCCCATCCAATTAAAGTTAGAATGTGTAATCCACTGGAATTTAAGATGAGAAAAAGGGTTGTTATCCGGATGCACTAACAGTTGAGAGTCGTCTACATGCACATCTAATTTAATTCTTTTGTTTGCCAACATACCGATAAGGGGGTTAACATATATGTTGAAGAGATGTAGAAAGAGGGAAGATTCCTGTAGAACACTGCATGTGAGTCCAGTCGGAGAGGAATTATTGAAACCAGTTCAGGGATGGGCTCCTGAGGCCTGCTGAAGCACCTTGGTCTAGCAGGATGACATGATTGACTGTATCAAATACTATACACAGGCTGAACAGTATATAGGCACTAACCAGACCAGCATCAAGATGAAGTCTTGAATCATCAAGAATAGCACGAAGCACAGATTCTATGTTGTGGCCTTGCCTTAACCCAACCTGAAAAGTTGCCAAGCAAATTTTGGAGTTGGACCTGTCATCCTTAGGGTGGTCTTTCCCCCCAACTTTGCCTTTTGCCTCCCATTTTTGCTATATCTTTTTGTTGGCCTTAGGACTCTGAGCACTTTACCACTGTTAACCAGTGCTAAAGTGCATGTGCTTTCTCCCTAAACCTGTTGACATTGGTGCATACCTGATTGGCATTTTTAGTTTACCTGTTAGTCTCTTGTAAAGTGGTATACCATGTACGCCCTGCCCACCATTTAAATGCTACTAGTGGACCTGCGAACTAGTTGTGTCACACACACAAGTAGTCTTTCAAACCTCTCTTAGGCCTGCCATGCAAGGCCTGTGTGTGCAGTTTACGGCCACTTCGACTTCGCATTTAAAACCATCTGCCAAACCTTAAACTATTATTACACATAAGTCATCCCTAAGGTAGGCCCTAAGTGGCCCTCAGTGCAGGGTGCTGTGTAACTAAAAGGCAGGACATGTACCTTTAAGTTTTACATGTCCTGGCAGTGAAAAACAGCTAAATTAGTTTTTCACTGCTGTGAGGCCTACTCCTTTTATAGGCTAGCATTGGAGATTTCTTAAAATACCTTTTAAGCTGCATTTCCTGATTGGAAAGGAGTAGCTACTTCATGTTTAATATCTTTGGAATGGTGGTGATAAATCCTCTTTAGCGGTAAAGTTGGATTTGACATTACCATTTTAGAAATGCCACTTTTAGAAAGTGGACATTTCCCTGCTCTTAACTTTGCTCTATGTGCCTGCAGCTTGCCTCCAATACACGTCTGGGCTAGGTGACAGCCACACTTTGTGCATTCCCTCTAGATAGACACAGCACAGGAAGGGCTGGGTGTGGCAGGGGATTCATCTGCATTCATCTGCATACTGATAGCCGTCCTGGGCAGGAAGGGGAAGGTGGCTCATACTTACGTCAGAATAGGTTGTGTTCTGCCCTCACACAAAGGGCTGATTTACCCCCTACTGGTAGTTTTGAGCCAGGGCCGAGTTGAAAGGGATTCTTGTGCATGTTAAAGAACTCCTTTGAAATCACCCCCTACATCAAAGGCACTTTTGGGTATAAGTACCAGGGCTCTGGCCCTATCAAATCCGAACACTATTAGACCTGAGAAGAACTCTGCTGGAGTAAAGACTGCTGTGCTGAAGGAATGCCAGTCTGCTGTGACTGACTGTTTTGAGAAACTGCTTTTCTGCTTTGCTGAGCTGCCTTGCTGCCTGCTTATCTCTGTCCTGCTGAGGTCAAGGACTGGATCCAGAGTGACTCCAAGGGCTTGCTGGCTTGCCTCCTGTTTTCTGAACTCTCAGGGACACAAAAGACTTCATACAATACTACTAGAGCTGCTGGACTCTGCCTTCTGTGAGTTCTACCCTTGCCTAAGGTTCTCCCTCCATGCTCTGGGCCTCAGAAATGGGTTCTAGAGCTGCTTTCATCATCTACAGCTTCTGGGCCCTTTAAATCAAGCTTTGGGCTCTTCACGATCGGAGAAGGGCCCATTCTCTCTGGAACCGCATCGCCCGCACGAAGGATCAACGCGAGCGGGCTCCACTTTGTCTCTTCGCACAGCAGCGTCGGTGCCCGCAACTGTGAGACTCCTGCCTGTCTGTCGCTGACACCCAGCAGCTATTCGCGCACCGCAGACCATTGCCAGTGACACTCTCTGTGCTCCCGGTGAACCTCTTCTCCGTGATCGGGACTCATCGCTCAGCTCGAGAAGGTAAAACTTTAGCAGGACCTATTTAGAACTGCATCCGACCTGCACTCCATCATGGTTGGCTTGACTTTTCAGATTTACCTCGGTCTAGTGCGACTGCAAGTAACCTTTAGCGCTATGGACTTCTCAGCACTGTTTTTGCATTTATTCTTTAAAAAATCATGTCTCAACTTCTACTGATTTTTTTGTCGTTTTGGTCTTGTTTTACTCAGATAAATATTGTCTATTTTTTATCCTTTGTGAAGTCTTTTGGTGGTGTTTTTATTGAGTTACTGTAATTACACAAATACTTTACACATTGCCTCTTACGTGAAGCCTGACTGCTCTGTGCCAAGCTACCAGAGGGTTAGTACAGGTTAATTTAGGGTGTGTATCTGACTTAACCTGACCCGGGTTGTGGTCCCTACTTGGACAGGGTGCAAACCTCCGCCAGCTAGGGGCCCCATTTCTAACACTTGGCCTACTAATGGCTGCATACTGGTTCTGCTCTTTTAATAATTTAGCAGTAAAGGGTAGAAGCGAAATAGGGCGAAAGTTGTCAAGATTTGAAGGATCTACTACTATTTTTTTCAGGCTAGGGGCAATGATGGCTGTTTCCAAAAAAGGTGCGAACTTTACCTTTCAACAGGGAGGGTTTAAAAAAAACCAAGAAGGGAAATAATCCCCTGAAGAAATGATTTAAAAGCAAAGGAAGAAAGTGAATCAAGAGGAGCACCTGAGTTTGTAGACAGAGTTAAATTGGTGAGCTCAACCTCTGACATCAAAGCTACATTTTCAAGCACAGATGAACATGGTTTGATGTCTGTTGAAGCTGATGGAAAGAGCTAAACCCAATCTCGTTCCTAATGTGTACATTTTCTCAACAATCTCAACAAAATAATTGTCAATGCGATCACAAAGATCCTGGAAAGGCTTTACCCTGGCTGAATCTTAGGCGTGTCCCTTAAATCTTTTAGGATTTTAAAGATCAATTATTGAACCCTTTAAAAAGAGGTTATTTTCTCAGAATTAAAATATATGCTTAGTCCTAGAAAGTAACCGTTTAAATTATTTTAATGGAGACTTATGAAGCTGTTCCTAATCTTCAGTTAGTTGGGCATGCCATTTGCATTCAGACCAGCTCAATGTTTCCATTATGAGGTTGTCTGACAAACTGGGGTATTCAGACAAACTATTGAGTTTTAAATATCGAGTTACAGAAATATTTAAAAAAAATATGGTGATACAAAAATATTGTGATGCAGAAATATCATTGTCAAGCACATTGATTTTTTCAGGTAAGGAATATAGTTTACAAGCATATCTGTTAACATTCGGTGAAAAGCCTTGGGACCCACGCCTAGTAGGATTCACAACGGGGCAGGACCCTTGGAGGCAGTGTGACTACAGGGCTACCCCATTAACAACGTGAGGTCCCTCGTGCAACACAACCTCTCCCACATCGGGATGGAGTAACCAGAAACAATAATACTCTGCTGATAGGAAAAGGAGCAGCTACCTGCCCTTATTGTAAATAGTATAGGGAAATTCCCTCACTATTGTCTATTCCACGGGGTACTGGGTCATCGCCCTGAAGAAAGTCCAGCACCCTTTAGGGGCTTAAGCGGACTGAAACATGTTGGCACTAGGGTCTTAGGACCATAATAACCTAACCGACCCATTCATTTCTGTTTTAATATCCCTGACAGATCCAAGAATAAAGGGAAACTGGGATCTGTCTGCGGACTTTTAATCTTTATTCCCCCTGGCCAAAAACTTCTCTAAGAGCTCCCTGAAATACGGTTGAGCCCACCCTGACTTTTAGGCGTCAGGGTGACCCGATGATGAAGCATGACACCGCTAGGGTGTGTGAGGGTATATAAAACAAAAGGACTTGTTTCCTTCCCCACTTCCTAGTGGCTTATAAACCTTAGCTTCACATAGGGACTTCCCATCACTGTTGGATCAGGATCCATCTATACAATAGTCGTGAATACGATTTATGTACTAGAGGAGTACTTTTTGTGGTTTAGCAGAAATATCATTGTCAAGCCCATTGATTTTTTCAGGTAAGGAATATAGTTTACAAGCATATCTGTTAATATTGTTTTCAATAATATAGTTGCAAAAAATATCATTTTATAAATATATTTATGTGTTTTAGTTTATAAATTAATTTTATGTGTTATTATTGATTATATCATTGTTAATAATAATTCAAAATATAGTTTGCAATTTTAAGTGATTTATCATTTTTAATTTGATTGCTAATAGTAATATATAGGGCCTGATTTCGATGTCAGTCGCAATTCCTTTCGCCGGACACCGACCGCCTCATTAGGATGCGACCGAACACTATTCGGTTGTATTTCTACATTTCACTATGGGAGCATGCATTACGGCCATAAACCGGCCATAATGCATGCTCCCATAGTGAAATGGGAGGTGTGGTTCATCCCTGCAGCCCGTGGCAGGCACCTCAAGGTGCCTGCCACAAGGTGCAGGGGTCAACAGGGGGGCAGCATAGGTGCCCCCATTGGCCTCCAACCGGAGGCTGTGTACCAAAGGGGGCCACCAAACACGCTTTACGACATGGTTTCCATGTCGGACATGCCGGCATGGAAACCATGTCGGAAACCGTGCATCGTAATCTCACGGGCGGATGCCAGCCGGATTGACCGGCTGGTTTACTTTTCGACCGCCTATATCTTAATTTGGCGGTCAGAAAGTAAACCGAGGTGCCCATTATGATGTGGCTTAGAAGGCTCCGACCGTCTGTCAGAGCCTTCCGAGCCGCATCGTAATCGTCCCCATAGTGTTGTAGCAGATTGTTAGGTTTGTAGGGGTATAGGGTGGAAGTTAATTAAGTATAATTAAGTACAATTGATTATTAATTCATCATTAATTATTTAATTGATTATTAATCATGTAAATTGTGCAATAATTTTAATTTGTATATTAGGTGCAGGATGCTGGGTATGTAAGGATATAGGGTGGGAAGCTAATTAAGTAATAATTAATTACCAATTAATTATTAATCTAACAATTATTTAATTGATTATAACTTATGTTAATTGTTTTATACTTATTTATTTTACTTATATTTTAAGTGAGGGCTGTTAGGTTTGTGGGGGTAGAATGTGGGAAGTTACGTAAGTAACAAATAAATAAATAAAAATTGATAATTATTAAATTGCTTAGTAATCATGTAAATTGTTTAATTGTTTTTTATTTTTATGTATATAATTTCCTTTTTATGGTTAATTAATAATATTCCTATTAAGAGTTTTATATTTGTTGTAAATTAATAGGGTTATTCAAAAAGCCCCACGAGGAAGGGCGTTCTTCTGGCATCTTATGTTTGGTAAAGCATTATGAATACGAATTCCTGCCGACTGCATTGCTTTAAATTGAAATTGACTAAATGGAGGCAAGGCGACCGGCGGATGGTGGCAGTGCCCAGTGTTTATTTAATTTACGATGAGAACATGCAGCCAGGGTTTGCAGGGGAAGATCCCCAGCATGTTGCCAAGTTGTTTGGCTTAAGCAGAAAATATTACTGCAGAGGTCTGCCCAACAATATAGACTATGTTGCAGTAAATTTTTATCAGTTGTGCAGAACATTGAGATCACCGAGCACGACGTGAAATCAAATCTAGAGGCTGGAAGGTGATCCTAGGTTTGAAACAACTTTGGTGAAATGTACAAAATTAAGGAATGCAGCAGTACTATGAGCGAAGGACTTAATAGACGAACAAGGAATTATGGTTAATGTAGTTACTGCACTAAAGGGGTACTGAAATCATGTGTACATCATTAAGTGCAATTAATTACTGCTTGAGTTTGATGTTTGTGATTAAGGCAATACAGTCCTTTCTCACTGTTTATATGGTTTTCACGTTTTAAAAGGAAAAACAACTGACCTGTTCATATACCATGTGAACAAGACCCTGGAAGGGTCGAAATGCATCATGATGGATGCTTGCTGAATTTTTCTTGCCAGATTATCGGATGGTGGGCTCGTTTATGCTCTCGGAAACTGGGAGTGTTTGTTCTTTGAATATATATATATATATATATATATATATATATATATATATATATATATATATATATATATATATATCTACTGGCGGTCGCCAGTAGATAGTTATAGTTACAACCTATTATCCATAGGAAATCCGCGACATTCTATTTGAAATAACTCTCTTGCCGGTTGACGTATCTTCGCAAAATTTTCAAACTTTGTGGGGCGCTCCGGTCCGCTCCTACCCTGAAAGTCTCGGGGGATTCGTCAAGCGGGGGCCGAGAAAAAGGGGGTCCCAAAACGTGTTTTCCCCATGCAATTTTCCATAGGAAACTTTAGACACGGCTACAGCCCGAACTGCTGAACGGAATTACACCAAATTTGGCAAAGAGGTAGTTCTTGGTTCAGAAAGAACCCTTTTTGTTAAATGGTGTAAATCCGTTCAGTAGTTGCTGAGAAAATCAAAAGTAAAAGTACATATATATCTATGGGCACGGAGGATTCGCGCACCCTGAGCGCACCCTGCGCGCACCGTCCCGATCACGAGCTGCATGTTAATTGGCTGTCAGCTGGCTGTCAACATTCCGATTCAGGAAATGTTGGCAGCCATTTTATCCTCGGTAGAACCGAGGGACAGAAACAAGTGCGCAAAGCGCACAAAGGGGGCAGGGTAGAAACACCCTGACCCCCTAGGTTTGCTCAGGGGGTCCCACAAGGACCCCTGGGCAAAAATAATAATTTTTTTAAAAAATCGGCAGGATGCGCTCAGGGTGCGCGAATCCTGCCGAAAAATCGAGCGCGGTCTCCCGCGCTTCGATGTATTTGCCCCGGGTGGCCCAAGTCCCGGGGGCATGGTGGGGGTTTAATTTTATGTGTGGGGGCCTCAAAGGGCCTCCCAAGCCCGAGGACTGCCACCCCGGGGCTTTCTTTTAAAAATGGTGCGGGAGGGCTCTGAGCCCTCCCGCAGCTCCGGGACCACCACCTCCCGGGGCTTTTATAAAAAAATTAAACAACTTGTGTGGGGGCTCCAGCCCCCACACGCCCGGGACCGCCACCTCCCGGGGCACTAACAAATTAAAATGGGGGTCCGTTTTGGACCCCGAAGCCCAGGGACCACCACCTCCCGGGGCTGTGCTGATGTAGGGAGGGGGCCGCGCGGCCCCCTCCTGGAGCCCTTGATGGCCCTGGGGACCACCACCCCCAGGGCCGGCTCCTGCAGTGTCCCGGGGTGCCTACCCCGGGACACTGTAGTTTGCTATGGCAGGACGGGAGCCTCGCGGCTCCCGTCCTGCCATAGCAAACTGCTTTGGATATTGGAAGAGAGAGCAGGAAACCTGCTCTCTCTTCCAATATCCAAAGCCGATTGCTTTCCACATGGGGAGCAGCATGTCAGCTGCTCCCCATGTGGAACAGCAATGCCGGCTCCCAAGGGACGTGGGAGCCGGCGGGACTATGGGGGATTGGGGACCCCCACAGTACCCAACGGAGAGGGCTAGCCCCGGGGATGGGGTCCCCGGGGCAAGTAGTGGCCCAGGAGGGGGCCACGCGGCCCCCTCCCAAAAAAGAAAAAAAAAAAAAAATGGAAAGGCCGGCCCCGGGGATGGGGTCCCCGGGGCCTTAAATGGCCTGAGGAGGGGGCCACGCAGCCCCCTCCCAAGAAAATAAAAAAAGGCCATGCCCCGGTGGATGGGGGCCAATACAGGCCCAGGGAAGGGGGCCACGCGGCCCCTTCCCGTTTTTTAAATAAAATTAAATTTAAAAAAAGGGGTAAGGCCCTGGGGGATGGGGTCCCCAGGGACAAAAAACAGGAAAAAGGAAGGGGGCCACACAGCCCCCCTTCAGGAGACAAAAAAACAAAAAAAACAAAAAACGATCGGGCCCGCAGGCCCCGCCCCTTCCTTCACCACTCTGCAAACGCGCCCCCTGGCGCGTTTGCAGAGGGGAACGAATCCCCTTGAATACTGGGGGTCCCTGGGGGCCAACTAGCCCACCAGGAACCTCCAATATGCGCCAGGGGGCTGCCTTGCAGAGACGTGTAGAGAGGCCACACCCTTTTACACCTCTCTGCAACGCAGCTCTGTGGCGCTTTTTGGAGGTATATGGTGGGCTAGTTGGACTCCGAGGACCCTCAGGATTCAAGGGACTTAATCCCCAACCTAAAACGCGCCACGGGCGCGTTTGCACAGTGGTGAAGGGAGGGCGGGGCTTCAGGTGACATGTGTGCAAACAGGCCCCGTGGCGCGTTTTAAGATGGGGAATTAAATCCCTTCAATCCTGAGGGTCCCTGGGGGCCAACTAGCCCAACAGGTACATCCAGAAAGCGCCACAGAGCTGCGTTGCAGAGAGGTGTAAAAGGGGTGTGGCCTCTCTACACGTCTCTGCAACGCAGCCCCTGGCGCATATTGGAGGTTCCTGGTGGGCTAGTTGGCCCCTAGGGACCCTCAGGATTCAAGGGGACTTAATCCCCCAACTTAAAACGCGCCACGGGGCGCGTTTGCACAGATGTCACCTCAGGCCCCGCCCCCTCCCTTCACCATTGTGCAAATATTCTTCTAAAATCATCCGAAATACGAATTCCGATTTACTCACCTGTTATCAGGAGAGACCTCAGTGCTGCATCTTTCAGCCCAGTACTGATCCTCAAAAGTAATTTTAACCGTACTTACCAGTAACTTGAATTTCCTTCCATAGGATATCATTGCCTGCTTTTTGCTGAAAAAGTTTCTAAGTGTTGATTTTTGAAACATGCAAATATTCCTCTAAAATCAGCCGAAATACGAATTCCGATTTACTCACCTGTTATAAGGAGAGACCTCAGTGCTGTATCTTTCAGCCCAGTACTGGTCCTGAAAAGTAATTTTAACCGTACTTACCAGTAACTTGAATTTCCTTCCATAGGCTAACATTGACTGGTTTCACTTGGAAATTCTTCTAAGTGTGGAGTTTTGGAACTTTAAAATATTCCTCTAAAATCAGCCGAAATACGAATTCCGATTTACTGACCTGTTATCAGGAGAGACCTCAGTGCTGCATCTTTCAGCCCAGTACTAATCCTGAAAAGTAATTTTAACCGTACTTACCAGTAACTTGAATTACCTTCATAGGCTAACATTGACTGGTTTCACTTGGAAATTCTTCTAAGTGTGGAGTTTTTGAACTTTATAATATTCCTCTAAAATCAACCAAAGTACGAATACCAATTTACTCACCTGTTATCAGGAGAGAACCCAGTGCTGCATCTTTTAGCCCAGCACTGACCCTGAAAAGTAATTGTAACCGTACTTACCAGTAACTTATATTTTCTTCCATAGGAATCCATTGTCTGGTTTTCAGCAAAAAGTTTCAAAGTGTTGATTTTTACAAACTACAAATATTCCTTAAAAATCACCTGTATGACTTAAACGCATTCTTTCAACTGTTTACAGGAGATGCACCAGTGCTGGATCCAGGATCCAACACTGAGTAAGAAAAAGTAACGATAACAGTTTTTACCTGCTAAGTGAATTTCCTTCCATAGGATAACATTGGTGATTCTATGAGAAAAAGTTTCTAAGTGTCAACTTTTAAAATACAATAATATTCCTTAAAAATCACGACTGTAACCAAAACGCTTTTACTCAACTGTTTACAGGAGATGTACCAGGACTGAATCTAGGATCCAGTCCTGTGGTTAGAAAAGTAATCCATAAAGTAACTAATTGCATTTAACTAGAAATTCACATTGAGCTGAATGTTGCATTGTGTTTGAAAATGTGTTGCCCATTGCAACAACTGTAACTACTGTACTTAAAAGTCTATTGCCTATGTGCAAAGTATTTAAACTAAAGTAATTCATTCTGAGAAAGTATTTTTTGTAATGTAATGTATAATGTAATTACAATGTAATTTAAAAAATAAAATATGTAAAAAAAAATTGTTTCTAAAAATGTAGTAAATCAGTATGAAAAAAATTAATATAACAATTAATACATTTAAAAATTGTCATTTACAAAACCTTTGAAATTCACTGAAAAAACCGTAGGAATCAGGCACGTTATAGTTAGAAATTAGCATTTAAAAAACCTTTGAAATTCACTGAAAAAACCATAGGTTTCAGACACGTTATAGTTACAAATTAGCATTTAAAAAACCTTTGAAATTCACTGAAAAAACCATAGGTTTCAGACACGTTATAGTTACAAATTAGCATTTAAAAAACCTTTGAAATTCACTTAAAAAACCATAGGTTTTAGGGACAGTTATAGTTACTTGGACATTGCACTCGTACAAAACCCGTGAAATTCCCCCGTTATAGTTAGTTCAGCTAACTATAACTCGCGCCCACAATGCACTGCTGATGACGTCACATATTACATCACTCATGACATGGTCAGTGACATCACTGATGACATCACTGATGACATCTCAAATGACATCACTGATGACATCATCCACGTGATAATCTGATGCACCTCCTCACACCCTAATATAATCTTTGATACACCCACTCTAAATTACAGACTGCCATTCGCAAAACCATAGACACTCCAACACCAATAACTACATACCCACTCACTGATTCTTAGGTCTACACACACACATCCACTCACTCACCCGTACAGTCACTCATACTTACGGTCACTCAGTACAGGACTATCATATGCACTCTTACTCCTATATAGACACTGAAACAACGCCACTCATCCATAGAGATACTCAGACACCTAGTCAGTCATGCAAATAATTAAACACACTGCCATTTACTCACCTATACAGTTATACACACACCAGCTCACTTACTCATACAAATAGTATCACATTGTTACGCTCTTATACAATCACTGATACAAGCACACACTCATCCATACAGCCACTATCACAATCACTCACTCTTGCTTATAGCTATTTATATACTCCAACACACATATATACTGCCTTTCACATATGTAGTTACTCACACATGTACCACTGGGACATACATTCACTCACTAACACACTCTTACACACACTTACCCACCCATACAGTCTATCACAGATGCACTCTTGAAACCATCCACCCAGTGAATCACCCACTCACACATCTATGCACAGAGTTGCACACACCCCTCCCACACAAACACTCAGGCACCCATACAGATACTCAGACAAGCATTCAATAACTCATATAGACACTCATTTAGCTATTCACAAACACATGCAGCCACTTACACAGCAACAGACAGACGGATACAGACATTCACCCAGATTAGTCACTAACCCATGCATTCAGTAAGATACGTTAAATCACTCACTTATAGAGTCAGTCACGCACCTACTAAATCATCCATACAGACACTTACACACCCACTCATTCTTCAATACGTCTTTTCCTATATATATTAAAAATATTTAAACTTTACAGAAACACACAGTCACTGGATGATGTCATCAGTGATGTCATTTGAGATGTCATCAGTGATGTCATCAGGGATGTCACTGACCATGTCATGAGTGATGTAATATGTGACGTCATCAGCAGTGCATTGCGGGGCGCGAGTTATAGTTAGCTGAACTAACTATAACGGGGAATTTCACGGGTTTTGTACGAGTGCAATGTCCAAGTAACTATAACTGTCCCTAAAACCTATGGTTTTTTCAGTGAATATATATATATATAGTTATATAGATAGATATAAAGATATAGATATATATCCAACAAAGTGGTTATTGCTCACACAGAAGAAATTGCATCAATGTGTTTCGGTGCTCATGGCACCTTGATCACAACACTGATTGTATACATTCACCAACATTTTAAACCATTCGTGAAACATAACATCAACAGTAAAAAAAGGACAAGTTCATAACAGATAACGGCAGCGCCATCTTGTAACAGCTAAATACAATATTAGATCACCGTCAATCACAGCTAATCACAGAACCTTGCATCATAAAGTCACTAGTGCTTTCTCATTGTCAGATCTTGTTAATTAAATACAAATTCAATTCATTCTATGTCCCATCCAATTAATTTGAACAAAGGTTATGTTCATATTCTAATTTCATTGTGCATTGCCTATCTCCTGTGTGTTTTAACAGTCTCATTTGCTCATAATGGAAAAAACACTTTTATTCTTTTGTTACGCCCCAGTGGGCTTTTAGTTCCCCATTGTTTTCAGTCTTACCAATTGTGTTTGCACGTACTGCCCCTGTAGGCGTTTTAGTCCCATACTAAGCAAAAACACATTATATCCTCAGAGTCGACAATGTTCACTTTAACTTAAATTAAACTAAAAATCATACCAGCTTAGTTGCTGTCTACTCTCAAGGCTGAATCAGACGATGCTGAGTTGTCTCTATTTTCTGTCATTACATGGTTCTCTATGCTGAGACGCATCTGAACTTGTTTCCCTATAAAAGAACACACACATATATACACACCATTAAAAACAAGGAAAAAGATGTTCATACGATCTCAGGAGCTGGCTGCTAGAAATGAAAATAAAAACAATCAGTGTTTTCAAAAAGTTTATGAGTGTTAAATATCCTCATACAGGTACTCAGACAACCAATCAATCACCCATACAGCCACTCACGTACCCACTCACACACTCATACAGCCATTTAGACACAAACATTCACACAACCAGTCACTCACCCACACATTCACTGAGACACCTAATCACTCACTTTTACAGTCAGTCACGCATCCACTGAATCATCCATACAGGCACTCATACACCCACTGATTCATCAATACACCTTTGTACATATATTTAACACTCATAAACGTTTTAAAAACACTCAGTCACTGGATGATATCATCAGTGATGTCATCCATGATGCTATTTGAGATTTCATCAGTGATGTCACTGACCATGTCATGAGTGATGCAATATGTGAGTTCATAAGCAGTGCATTGTGGGGGGCGCAAGTTATAGCTAGCTCAGCTAACTATAACTGCTGAATTTCAATGGTTTTGTACGAGTGAATCCTGAGCCTAACAATTACGTCCCTGTTTCTAAAGTTTTTTAAATGCTAATTCCTAATTATAACGTCCCTGTAACCTTTAGTTTTTTCAGTGAATTTCTATTGTTTTATAAGTAGTAATGGTGTTTGCAGAGTGGTGAAGAAATGGAGCGTGGCCTCTGACCAGCTCTCAGGAATCTCTCTGTGTAGGCCTTACAGAAAGTCCCAGGAGGGCTTCTTGGCCTCCAAGGTCCTTCACCATCCAAGTGGGTAACAACCCCTCCTGATACCTTAAGTAAGTCCCACACTGCAAGATTGCTGAGAGGTTGCCGGAGGCCACATTCCCTTTCTCCACTATTCTGCAAACGCGCCTCCTGGCGCACTACTAGTAGGGGGATGAAGTCGTGAGAAAGGCTTTCAGAAGCCAAAACGCGTCTGCCGGCCGCTTTGTGATCTTATGTTTGCAGAAAACAATTGAAATAAATTCAATTATCAGCACTACGAGGAGTGCCGTTCTGTGTTTATACTAACGGAAAGGACTGTGATATATATATATATATATATATATATATATATATATCATTCACGTTCTCCTGCCACTAGCTCCGAACTCAGGGCGGGTGCTCTTCCCCACAGCGAGGGCAGGAACTCGCTAGCTTATCAGCAACCTCCAAGAAAAATCGGGAGCACTCACGGGGTCACATTTGTTAAATAATTTTATGTTGCAACAGCTATTCCCTCCACACGACATGTTTCGGCATAATTGCCTTTTTCAAGTGCTGGAAATAGAAATGCCTCGGCATGATCGCCTTCTTCCAATGCTGAAAATGCAAAAATAAAACACAGAGTCTGGTTGGCTATAAACGATGCAATCACCACTGCCATTGGAGCATTACTGGCCAATGAGAGATTCGTAAATGTTCCGGTCGAAAACTTCTACGGCTTTCATGCCATTCGCACACCATGATTTCCCCACCGAATGTGATATTATGTTCATGTGGTAAAAATCTTGGAATCTATTCCCCGATGGGAATTACAAGGGGATCATGGCGCCCGCACCTATTTCCGACCAATGCTGTAAGTGCAGCATTCCACTCCAGCTGCCATTCATACCTCCTTCAGGGGTAACCAGTCCTCCGTGAGCTGAACCCCTCGCCGCAGCCGCTAGATGAGAAACCACGACGTCCCAGCAGGTGTCAGTTAAATAACCGCGGCACCACGAGTTCAATAACTCACGCCCTCCATGGGCGACTGGGAAGGTCCTTTAGCGGCGGTTCAGGAGCTTTAAAGTTACATCATTCATGTTTTCCTGCCACTAGCTCCGAACTCAGGGCGGGTGCTCTTCCCCACAGCGAGGGCAGGAACTCGCTAGCTTATCAGCAACCTCCAAGAAAAATCGGGAGCACTCACGGGGTCACATTTGTTAAAAGATTTTATTCCGCAACAGCTATTCCCTCCACACGACATGTTTCGGCATAATTGCCTTTTTCAAGTGCTGGAAATAGAAATGCAAAATATATATGTTTTATAATAGTGTTACATTATGCATATGTGTGTGTGTGTGTGTTTATATAAGCATATATTTAATCATTTACATTTTTTAATCTACATTATATTAATGTTATCTATTAAAATGTTTATGATTTACTATTTTAAACTATATATATAAAAACGAGATTTCTTTATGTTTTTAACAATATTAGAGTGAAACAATATGTTTTTTCAATATATTTTTACGTACCATTACAAGTATAGGGAAACAATATTTTTGTAATCGATATTTTTGACACAATATTTTTGTATCCCAATCTTGTGGTTTTCAATATTGCGTCAGCGATCCCAAATTGGAGTTATTCTTCCACCTTTGTGAACTGTCCTAGTTTCTTGTTTAAAACATCTGTTGAAGCTAGAGGGATGCAATCTGAAACACACTCATCGTTTCACTAATCCTTATTTTCTGTGATTTGTTGGTTGGTTTGCAGGGTAGTATCTCTACTGTAATATTTGGAAATGCAGTTTAACTGAGCAAGGCAGAATAGTATCTAGTGATAGATCCCATTCAACGTCCCTTATTATGGCATCTTTACTTTGAAAAAAAATGGCAGTATTAGAAATATGGGAATTGTGATTAGTCTTTCTTGGCACTACATTCAACTTAGCGGGAAAAGGGTGGCTGTTGTGTCCTTCGAATGTCATAAAAGCATGTTTTTCATTGACTGACAACATGACACATTGAGTTTGTGGTCATTTAGAAGTGGGAAGTAATGGGATATTTGCCCAAAAGATAATGGGAGTCCCATCCACCCACCTCTGTTGTCCTCCTCTCCATTTGGAATGTGAGGTAAAGTAGTGTTGCTAGTGATAGAGCTGCCTCCGGCTCCGCCAGTGTGGACACCCTTTTAACATTTCTGGTGCTGGTGGGAATAGCAGTGAAGAGGTGGTTAAATAAGGGTGGTCCCTCCAATACCATTCCCATAAGCTGATCTTCTGTTTGGGACCACCACCAAACCCATAGTGGCTTCAGACAGAAAAATGTGTAATTGGCACCCACGCCCCCGGAGAGAACTACCAATCCATAGTGGACATTTGAGGTGTGAGTACTGAATATGGATCCTCACTTTTTCAATTTATCTGCAGAACTCATGCATTAATTCATCCATGGCAGAACTGGTCCCATTGCTTTTATTACTCCAAAGCACCTCAGTAATTCATGGAGAAAATGTTTTAGGAGAAATTTCCACCACAAAATGGGTCGGGCTTTTTAATTTGATGCCATGTCTGCTGATGCCTGTGTGGAAGAAGCATTGTCTCCACACAACAGCTTTTTGGTGACCAGGTACCCATTCTCGTGATGAGCCTATTAATGACAGGGACCCGAGTAACCACAAGGTTTGCTTTGGAGAAGGGTGGACGTTTGATTTCTCCAAAAGAAGAGGTTTATAAACTACAGCATTCGAATGATGCATTATGAGACCATTCTAAATTCTCAGACCTAATAGGTTGAATAAAAGGCTTTCTGAAACTTCTGCTGAGGCTACCTTTCTGCATTCAAGTGGTACCTTTGTTTTTGGACCTTGGTATGTTGGACATCTCCTCGCTTGCTGAGTTAAGAGCCATGCTATGTTGGGTTTCAGTGTGGGGGACACTTGAGTTGGCCCACTACAGGGAAGTATTATTAGATGTCTTAGGTCTCACATAAAGCTGTTCACTAGGATGGTTTAGGCATGTTTGAGATCTGTTGAGCCAGATAGGAATGTCAGATGTTTGGTTTCCTATCTCCCAGGATAAGCTTGTGAGGATAAATCTATATGTAAAATGTTGCTCCAGGAGATGATGCTTTCGGGCTGTACCCAAGGGAGTCTAAATAAGATGCTACTAACTTGCAAATGGGCACCTACATTTGATACATACCTGGATGAGGTGGAACAAGGTCTGGCCAAAGGCTTTGAGGCATATTCACAAGGACCTACCGCTGATTTATCTCCACCTTAACGCATCCAAAGTGGAGATAGATTCAACACCCCATTCACAAGCGGGTGCAAACTGCAGACATCGCCAGTATTCCTGCGATAACTGCCCCAAAATGTATCTCCACAGTGGACACCACCAACCAACCCTAATGAGATGCAGAGTAGGCGTTCCCGTGCAAAAACACACGAAAAAACCACAACACCACTTTCACAACGAACTGCCAGATCTGCGATACGAACCAAAAACAGGCGCTAAGCCGCGGTAGCACCAGTGATTTAACACCTGCCTTCTGCTGGTGTTAAGCAGGACGACTACCTGCAGCATGAAAGGGAGCCCAGCCAAGAGCCACACCTGAAGACCCACAGATGCCATGGAGACAATGATCATGCAGCTCGGATACCCATGGGGGCCACAACACCCACCGCCACCACCCCCAGCCCCCCCGACAAACACATACCGTGCACGACACAAGAGCCACAAAAAGCGCATGATGATGCACATTATCAAAAAATAACACACGTGTGGCCAGAAGAACAAGAAACAGTCACACAGCACTGAAGTAACAACCAAAAACTTTATTGAAATACAACACAAAACACCAATGCGGAAGACTCCTGTCGGGTCCCTCCGGGACAATCTCGATGTCACAGCCTGGAAAATAAAGCACAAAATCAGAACGTGTGCCATGCGCACATCAAAGGAGCGAGACACAGAGAAACAGAGAATGAAAGAAAGGCAGAGAGAGAAAGAGAGAGAAGGAAAGGAAGGGAGAGAGAGTGAGAGAGAGGGAAGGAAAGGAGAGAGAGTGAGAGAGAGAGAAGGAAAGGAGAGAGAGTGAGAGAGAGAGAGGGAAGGAAAGGAGAGAGAGTGAGAGAGAGAGCCAAGGAAAGGAGAGAGAGTGAGAGAGAGAAGGAAGGAAGGGAGAGAGAGAGAGACACCGCCGCCCCTGCGCACCCAGGCCCCACTGTTCACCTGCTGCCACAGGTGTGTCTCCAACCACGTGCCGGGATACACTGCAAGCCACCAGGTCTGCAATCTGTAATCGAGGCCAGAGTCAATCATGGCAGAGTCCATCACACAGCACACGGCAACAACGCCTGTCCATCCCTGTGCACGCATAAAGCCGCACCCTACCCCCTCCCGCCGGCCAGCGCTGGCTGTCCACACTTGCGCACCCCGGGCCCACTGCTCACCTGCCGCTAACGGTGTGTCCACCAGTGGGCACACCACGTGCAAGCTCCAGGCCCCGGTCCCGCCACCATGGCATGGTCCACATCATGCTGACCCACCCCGCGGCCCAGCAGGTCCCACACATGACGCTGAGTCCTGAGGCATCAATGGCAGAGACCACATCAGTGCACACGTCATCATCGCAGGCTGCACACCCGCTCAGCTATTTTGGTGCCACTAACCCTGTGCAACCCCAGTCAGCGCCACGTGTGGTAGGCCCGTGACGGGTGCAAGGCTTCGGGTGCCACTAACCCTGTGCAACCCCAGTCAGCGCCACGTGGTGGTAGGCCCATGACGGGCGCAAGGCCTCGGGTGCGACCAACCCTGTGCGCCACAACTCATGGGCCCTTTATGATTGAGAACCGTGGAGCGTCCGTCATCCAGTCACCACCGGCAGTGGGGAATGTGACGCTGTTGGCCCCTTATATTGGCGGGGTCACATGGCCTATGACGCCTGTGCCGGATGGGTGTGGTGTGTGTGCAGACCTGCCCTCAGGGAGTGGCCGTGACATGCTGACAACTAGACCAGTGACCTGCATACCACCAGCGTGTACGCCTGCAACATGTAGCTATGTGGGCCCCCCTCAGAGCGTAAGTGGAGTGGTCTGGCCTGGCGTACGCCGGACCAGCGCAGGGCTTGCAACAATGACTCGGGGGCTCTGGGCGTGGTTCAGTCCATGTCCGGACAAGGGAGTGACTAATGCGTGTGTCCCTGTTGAAGTGTCCAGGGCAAGCGGAACACAATAGGCAATGTAGCACACTGTGACTGGCATCCCACTAGATGAGCATCATTGACGTAAGGGAAATCACTGTCCCTACATTCATCCACACATTCATCCATGAATGATGAAAGCCATGACACAGCAGTGCGTTTCTGGATGTTTATTGCACATCCAGTGGAGTTTTGCAGCTGGAGCGGTACAGGGCCATGCCAAGCACACTACACAATATGGGCCCGTGGAGGGCCAGCCAGAGTCCATCCGGGGATGACAAGTACTGCGGAAGAGGAAGGGTACAGACCGCAGTCTGGTCGCCGTGTCATTGGTCATCAAACAGGATATGGCAGTCCATGTCGCGGTCCAAGGTGAGTGCAGCGGAGTGTATCAGGGGTCAGTGGAAGGTCATGGGGCCATGTGCGGCACCAAACAGAAACAGGCAAGGTGGCGGAAATGAATGCTAGTGCCTCCTTCTGAACTCAATCCCATCCACGTCCTCGTCCTTGGATGTGTGCTCTGCCCCACCTGTGGGTGTTGCAGTACCGGCTGCGGCACTGTGTGCCACTGACACATCAGGGGCCGGAGGAGGATTGTCGGCCGCACTGTGTGGCAGTTACACATCAGGTGCCGGAGTGGATACGCCTGTCACACTGGGAGGCACTGACACACCAGGGGGCGGAGATATGGATGGTGTGGGGGCAGCAGCATTCATCTGCGCCACGCCTTGTGGCAGCAATGCCATGATGAGGATCTGCAGGGCATGGTAGATCCCAGCTACATTTTGCTGATGTGCAGCGGTGGCTGCCATCCTTTCCGCCTCCATCCGCACCATGTCCTCCATGAGCCTCCGCATGTGTGCCAGCTCACGGCTGGGATCGCTGGAGCCACTCTGAGTGGACAGGTGTTCTTGTCTCTGAGTCATGACTCCAGCGTTGTCAGTCAGGGCTCGTTGGAGACCATGGAGCGGGCCGTGGGTGTCCGTTAGGGACTGAAGCTGGTCCCTGATGGGACCTAGACACCCATGGATGGCGTCCAGTTTGGTAGCCATGAGGTCGAACCCCACCCGCACCTGCTCAGCCGTCTCCCTCTGGCCCTCCAGCACACGGCGTTGGAAGGCCATGTGTTGTTCCTGGGGGTCTTGGGGGACTGCCGGGGCTGTGGGTGCCTCCTGCTGGGTGGTTTGGGTAGTGGGTGGGGTCTCCTCGATGCAGCTGGGCTGCCCTGATCCTGGAGGTGAGTTGCAGATGATGTCAATGATGTCTTGGAGGGCTTGGGTGTCGATGCTGGGGGTGTCCTCCTCATCATCAGTGAAGAGTGGCTGGGACTGCTCTGCAGGAGGTGTTGACGGTGCCCCTGCAATGTGAAGGGGAGATGGTGTATTGCATTGTGTCCGCATGTATGTAGCCGCATGGTACAGGTTCACATTCAGACAGCATGGCATTGTACATTGTGACAGTCTGTGGATCAGGGCCATGATACAGAGTCATTGTGGGTGTGCACTGTGCTCTGCTTGATTGTGCATGTGTGCCATTGTGGCCATCTCCACCCGTCCTCCCAGTAACTGGTGGTCACTCGCCCTGTTGCGGTTGTGTTGTGTCCTGTCGAGCAGTGTCCGGTCCCTCGACTCCGGCCACAGTCTCCACACTGATGACTGTTGACACCAGCTCCTCCATGTCATCCAGCTCCAGCTGTGGCGCTGGGCTCCCACCTCCAGTCTGCATTGCTGTCTTCTGGTTGCCTGCGAGTTTCTCCTTGGTCTTGCGCTTGATGTCAATCCATCGCCTCTTGACCTCGTCCATTGACCTCTTGTGCTCTCCGACGGCATTCACCTTGTCCACGATGTCCCGCCATATTCAATTTTTGGTGCCCAATGACACAGTAGCGGCTCCTGGTGGGAGTGCTACCGGGCGGTGACGTGGGGCGGGGGAGGGGCAGGGTGGGGGTAGTAAACACCGGAATACCCCCACCCTGCCCCTCCCATGCCCCACGTCACCGCCCGGTAGCACTCACACCAGGAGCCGCTACTGCAATGACACGTTGGAGATGACGAACAGTTGTTGATGGTGTTCCATCACCTCCGTGACCAGGATCCTGTTTTCCTGCGGACTGAACTTCGTCTTCCTCTTCTTCTTGTCCTTGCCCTTCCCTGTCCCCGAGGTCCCAGGCTGGTCGTCCGGGGTGCTTGTGGGGTTGCGCTCATCCTCTGCGCCTGCTCCGGCTGCCTCCATGGTGCTTGGGTGTTGGTCATTTTGTGTTTGTGTATTTTTCTACTTTTATAGTGGTATTTCCCGTCTGCCATGTGTGTATTGCAGGCCTGGCGCTGCTTATCGCTGATTTCCGCATCGCGCTTTGGCCCATCGCATGTTTTTTCGCGTTGAGGTTTGTGTTTTTATCACGGTCGCGGTTGTTGTATCGCGGACATTGCCCGCGTTTTCAGGGGACTATCGCATGGTACCGCCGTGTTGTGAATTCCACGTTCACACAGGGTTATTTTCCCGTGATAGGCTGCGATGTGTAAAGTTGAGTTAACATTTTTTGGAGATGTTTAGCACACGTTCTTGGGAATATCCCCCTTTGAATCTTAAACTAAGGATTTGTATTTTACTACCTGAAATATTTTACCTGCAACTATGGTGTCACCTACGCTAAAACATGGCAATGTCATAAGCGTTCAGAGTGGATTGAAGATGAGACACACTTTTTGTTCCCCTGCCCGATGTATAGTAATCCAAGAGCAAAATGCCTTCACAAATGTTAAGAAACAAGGGCATCCGGAAAGTGAGGAACGGAATGGAACTGAGTGAAAACAACACGACACCTCAAGACTCGTGCTACTTGTCATCTCATGTTCCTTGCTGGCCGTATGGAAAATTAGGCAATGCATTATTCCTGAATGATGACGGTGTTTATAATCGTCGTGGGCAACGGTTCTTTCGTGAGTTTTTGCTATCGTTCCATGTTATATGATTAATATTTGTATTCGTATTATTTAATAAATGCGCTTGATGTTTCTAATACTATTGCTCTAATATTTTAAAATATTTATATCTAATGTTCTGTTGTTTTTTAAAACTTTAAGGACTGTGTCCCAAAATAAAATAAAACGAATGACTTGTCACTGACATATGCATATCACTGACAAGTGCAGTGGTCCACAGGGCATTTTGTCTGTTTATTTATTTATAAAGTTTTATATAGCGCAAACATGACCCACGGGGGTATCAGAGCGCTTTACAGAATACAGTTGTTGCGCCATACAGTACAAAAGAGGTATATAGGAGTATATGGGTGGCATAGGAGAGTAGTAGTATTAAGGAATGATCCAAGAGGGAATCAGAGCGCTTTACAATACACAAGTTATTGCATATTAGGTGGTTGAGGTAGTATGCATACATTCGAATCTAAGTCATTCGGTACAAAAGAGGTAGACCGTGGTATAAGGGTAGCATAGGATAATGGTAGACATCATACAATTACAGTCTTAGGATATGAATTTGTTCATTAGGAGCTGTTTTACTTCTTTTTTGAAGGAGGTAAAGGAAGTGATCCCGCGAACCACTGGTGGTAGGGAGTTCCAAATCTTTGGAGCGATCCCTGAGAATGCTCTGCAATTAGTTCTCTTTTTGTGGAAGGATTGTGGTTTCAGTAGTAATGAACTCGCACTACGCAATACTCTGCATCCTCCTGAGCGCTCAAGCTTTCGTGCTAAGTAGCTGGGGGTATTGCTATGCAGGGCTTTGTGGGGTAGTAAACTTTACATTTTGTAGTCTGCAAGTACTGCGCAAACTAACAAGCATTGCTAGCTTATTTGTTTGTTCTCTGATTTTGTGAAGATTACTTGAATTCAGTTGGAGACTACATTTTTTTCAGAACTGGTATATTATTCAACATAATATGTCTCCTCTAGTTTCAATTCCACAGCTATATTGGAATGTGAACGTTTTTACTTATTGTCATTGCTGACACAATGTTGTGCTACACATACCAGATGCCATTCGTTACCCAACGTGGCGGGACTCACGTTTATGCTTGGATTCAAGCCTGCAATGTGCTAGGCACACACATATTTCATAGCAGGTGCATTAACGGATTCGTTTATTTTAGCAGTTTAGGAGGTCTAAAAACAATTATCACCAGACTACGTTAGCAGTTTTAAGCTGAATAACGTAGAATTCTGAAAGCAGATATTTTAAACTGACTTAAGGAGTGTGTTGAACATTTGTGGCTGTTTAGCATTGCCACTTTTCAGAGAGAGAGAGAGTGAGCATATGTGCCTGTCTGTATATTTTGAATGTGTGCATGTGTTCTTGCAATGTTGGCACGTGTACCTATATGTACAGTATATGTTCTGTGTGCCAATAATATTATTTGTGCATGTCAAAAACCAGGGCCACTGAAATCATGCGAATCTGTGGTGCTTTCTGCATAATTATGTATTTGCTGCACTTGCCACACAATCCACCCAGTGTGCATACTGCATACTTTCCATATTTAAACAAAAATAGTTTCTAATTTAAAACGATCAAAAGTCACTTAAAATGGGTAACATGTGGTGCCGTGCTCTGGCAGATACTCTTCAAAGGTTAACTGGTCATCTTTTAGCTGCTGATCCCAGCAGCCAAATTGTTAAACTCGTACTGGAGTGAAACTTTTTCCCAGACAGTGTTAATATGTGTTAAAATGACATAACAGTAAAATAATAATGCCAAAGAATGTGATGCATTATGTAGTGGTCTTAGGTTTCCCTTATGCCTTCCTCTCCTCATGAATAGAATGCTCGGGACCAATGTGTTCTGGTTCCGAGCATTCTCTCTTACAACGTTTAAGGTGTACTTTTGAATGTATTGTCGGTTACTGTGGCTCGGATTGAGCTAGCTGCTGCGCAGCACCTGACGTGAGAATAAACCTTACTATCAACCTTCTCAAGTCTTTGGTGTATCATTACTACACCAATTTATGGCGACGAGCGTCAGGTGACTGCAGAACCCACGCGAGGAAAAAAAAAAGGATTTGTCCTACCTGGCCGGCGGAGAGAGGACCGTGTAGCTGAACGGCACGACAACGAAATCGCTTCTGGCAAGTTTGGCTGAGAAGAAAGGAGTCGCACGCAGCATCGGAGGTACTGTAACTCGGTTTGGGACGGGGTCAACCGGAGGTGCCAGAGGTGCAGAGAGAACTAGTGCGCAGCGTAGCGAGGAAAAAAGAGAGCGCCATCTTAGGAATATAACGCAGCATAACTGTGCGTTCCAAGGATAGTGCACAGTCAAAGAAGAATGCCAGAGAGCGATGGGGGCCATCTTAGCGTGAAACGCACAGCGTAAGATGCAAGCGCCATTTTGAGTTGAGATAAGCAAATACGCCTGCAGTCTTATAGTACAGCAGCAGCAGCGGAATATTTAAGCGCCATTTTACCTTGGGAGTGAATTGGCAACAGGAAAAAAGACGTTGAGCTGCAAACAGTAACAGCAAAGGAAAAAACGAAGGGAATTGTTTAGTGGTTGTCATCACGACATTTTACGGTGACAGGCACACTTGAAAAAGGGCAGATTTAACGAGCGATCGATGTGAATAAAAGAAGTCTACCCACAACAGATCTCACGTTTGTGATACGCACACCAGCTTGGTAATAAAGGTCATTGCCGTTGCGCATTGCGTTGCGCATTAAAAAGACAAGAGTTTATCCAGCATTCATCGTTAACTTTTGTTTTTCAAGGAGTATTAATTAAAAAAAAACGAGCGGCACATGCTCTAGTTGGAAAATAAAAAGGACATACACAGAAGGAGAAAGGAAGCAGAAAGTAAGGAGACAATTCAAAGAACATATATGCTACTACACAGAGTCATCACCTTGTATGTTTCACTGTTATTTCAAGAAATGCATAACATTTAAGTTGAGGGGTTGGAGGAACGTAAGAATCGATTAGGTATAGTTATTGTAGGAGTAAGAGTATTTTCATATTCATAGTATGATGCAGGCAGTAACCCCACCCCCACCTTTTCTTGAGTCACCTGGGGATCCTCCTATTTCATGGAAGAAATGGTATGATGCCTTCATCACGTATCTAGGAGCTATAGGCGCTTCTCGCTACAGAGCAGAAAGGAAAAAATGTTTACTCCTACATGCCCTGGGTTTTGAAGGGAGGTCAATATATAAACACTTGCCTCCTTTAGTACGTGCGGCAGGAGAAGAAAACATTGACGAGTTTGTGGAAACAGTTAAAAAATTGGAACTAAGATTTGATGTACAACCTAGTCTGGTAGTGCTAAGACACAAATTTTTCAAGCGTGAACAAAGACATGGAGAAAATGTAGAAAATTTCATTTCTGTACTAAGAATGTTAAGCGCAGAGTGTCAGTTTGAGAATTTTAGAGAGCAACTGATAAGGGATCAGTATATTTGCAAATGTGCAGATAAGAACATTCAACAAAAACTCCTGTCCATGGGCAATCCTTCTCTTGAGGAAACTTTACGTGTTGCTAAAAGTATTGAAATGTCCAAGTCCTCTGTAAAAGAATTAGATGAGAAAGTCACTGTGAATAAGGAAGAGGCTGTGGGAGTCGTAAGGTCCAAGGATGTTAAAACAGGTGCATCTTTGCGTCCAGAGAATAAGTTTTTTAAACAAACTAATATATGCTTCAAATGTGGAAATACTCCGCATTTTAAATCGGAGTCGACCTTGTCCAGCAAGAAATGTAGCTTGCAGGTCATGTGGGAAGATGGGACATTTCGCGAGGTTGTGTCAGAGTGGGAAGCGTGTCCCTTTCAATGTTATCGATGCGAGGAAAGGCACAAATGATGCATGCGCTGTGATTGTGTCCAATCAGGAGTGTTCTGGTGAGAGTTTAAACAACATTCAAGACGACTTAAGAGAAATGGTTGTGGTTGTGGGAGATAAGGACACTCTTTCGGGAGTGGGTTCAGAATGCGTAGATCCGTATGTTGATGTTCAGATCGGTGGAAAGAGGGTTTGCTTGTTAGTTGACTCGGGGGCTAGGATAACGATGTTGACTCAGGAGTTGTTTAAAGAGGTTTGGGACTCACGCTCATTGATGCCTCCAGATAGGTCCCCAGTATCGTACGAAGGGAGGAGCATTGAACTAGCAGGATATTTTGAGGACACCCTGGAATTTAGAGGCAGGAAGATTTTTGGAAAAGTCTATGTTGCCATCAAGGGTCTAGACATTCTTGGATGGTTTCATCAGGGTTTGTTTAAGATGGTTCTCCGACCGGGCACGAGAGATCAGGTTTCCATTCTACGTACAGATGATTATGAGAACAAAGTGCCCGAACGCTTTTCCGCTCCATGTACAGATGACTTTGAGAACGAAGTGTCTGAACGCTATCCTGTTGTATTTAGTGAAGGTTTAGGCAAAATCAAGGGGTTTACACATGTCATTAAGGTCAAAAGTGATGCGATTCCCGTAAAACACAGACTAAGGAATGTTCCCTTCAGTGTGAAGGATCAGTTGGAACAAGAACTCAATGGTCTCTGCAAAAAGGAATAATTGAGCCGATTGAATCCTCACTTTGGCTTTCTCCCTTAGTTGTCGCGAAGAAGAGAAGTGGTGAACTTCGCGTATGTATTGACTTGCGCAGCCTAAATAGAAATATTTGGATAGATTCACATCCTCTCCCGAAAATTGCGGACATGTTATCTCTAATCAGTGGTTCGAAATGGTTTAGCAAGTTAGACTTGGCATCTGCATATCACCAAGTGGTGTTAGATCCTTCTTCTAGACATCTTACCGCTTTCGTCTCACCTATCGGTTCCTTCCAATATTGCCGCATGCCATTTGGGCTTGCCTCTGCGGCGGCTGTGTTTCAAAGGATCATGTCTTCCATGCTCAAGGGTATTAAAGGTGTTGTTGTTTTTCAGGACGACGTTTTGATTCACGGTGACTCATGTGAATCTCATGATGACATCATGTTTCGTGTACTAGATGTTTTGCAAGAAAGGGGAGTTGTTCTTAAGAAGGAAAAGTGTGTGTTCAGGGTACAGAAGGTGGAATATCTGGGACATGTCATTTCTCAACATGGTGTTGAGCCGAGGCCAGGTCTCGTGAAAGCCATTGTCGATAGTGAGGCACCGAAAGATAAGGCTGGGCTCAAATCTTTCATTGGGTTGTGTGAGTTCTACTCACGGTTTATTCAGGATTATGCTTCCAGGGTGCAACCTTTGACTAACATGCTGAAAAGAAGTGTTCAATTTGTTTGGGATGAGTCTTGCGAGGAGGTTTTTCAGTGGATTAAGGCGGAGTTAACTAGTCCTAAAGTTCTCAAACCGTTTGTGTCCAACGCATTGTGTACCATAACCGTGGACGCTAGTGGATTTGGTTTAGGAGCTGTCCTTACCCAGTGTGTTGACGGAGTTGAACACACGTTGGGATATGCCTCAAGGGTTTTGCGTGGTACTGAACTGAATTTTGCCGTCATAGAGAGAGAATTATTAGCGTGCTGGTGGGCTATAAGGAAATTATCCCTACATCTGGGGGAAACATTTCCAACTACGCACTGATCATAGCCCTTTGGTATCTATCCTCACAGGAGATAGGTTCAAGGAACATACGCCTAGAATTGCTCGGTTGACAACGAAGCTACTACAATTCGACTTTGAGGTTTCTTACATTGCCGGAAACAAGAATGTGAGGGCAGATTACCTGTCGAGGTTTCCTGTAAAAGAGGAAGGTGAAGATGATGAGGAAGAAGATGAATGTTTTGTTGCATCAATGATTCTGGATGACATGTGTGCGGTGAATGAAAAGGAGTGGAGGGAAGAACTCTCCAAGGACAGTTTACTTACTGAGGTTATGAACTGCGTGAAGAATGGTTGGCCTAGAGAGAAGAATGCACACTATTCTCTTCAAACTTTTGTAAAGGTGTCTTTGGAACTTTCTGTAGAGGATGGTCTTTTGGTTCGTGGAGACAGATTGGTGCCACCAGATGTGCTTAGGGGAAGGTTAGTAAAAGGAGCACATGAGGGACATTTGGGTAGAACTCTTACCAAGAGAAGGCTGCGTGAGTATTTTTGGTGGCCTCAGATGGATAAGGATGTTGATTCGTGTGTCGAAAACTGTGTCATTTGTTCTAATTCAGAAAAAGCTTTAAAGTCAGAACTCCCCCTTCTTCCCATTGAGTTGCCTGCCAAACCTTGGGAAAAGATTGGTATAGATCTGGTCGGGCCCTTCAATATGTTACCTTCTGTTTCCAGGTTCGCTATTGTGGCAATTGATTATTATTCCAAGTGGCCTGAGGTTCGTTTCATCGGAGAGCCTAATTCTAGGAACGTTATTGACTTTTTGAAAGATCTTTTTTACGGGAGGGGTTTCCTTCCACCATCGTAAGTGACAATGGGGTACAATTTGTGAGTCAGGAATTCGAGTCTTTTCTTAGCCAGGGAGGTATATCACATTCCAGGAGTGCACTTTATCACCCCCAGACGAATGGATTAGTGGAACGCATGAATAGAGTACTCAACAACTGTGTCCAGTGGGCGATAGCTGGAAAGTGTAATGTACAGAATGCTGTCAGGTCCATGTTGTGGTTCTATCGCACCACGCCACATTCGTCTACTAAAGTTTCCCCATATGAACTCTTGCGAGGAGGAAACCATGTTCTAAAGTGTGTCCAGGTTGGATGTCTAAGTGGGTGAAGATGGGTTCCATGAGCAATGTGGATGAGTATGTGAGAGACAATGTATCCAAAGCTCAGGTTCAGCAAAAGACATACTTTGACGAAAGGAAGAGATCTGTTCCGCAGTCTATTGTTGTGGGTGACGTGGTACGTGTTAAGGTCCCAGTCCACTGCAAAAGGGGAGCACAAAGTTTTCTGAAACTCTTGTTGTGGATAAAGTGTGTGGAAATGCAGTAAGAGTCAATCAGAAGAATTGGTGGAACCTGTCTAGGATTGTGAAAACAAAAGGTCAGTTGCTTAATCAGGATTCTCTTAGTGATCATGCTGAGAGTCTTGTAAGTCAAGATTCACGTTGTGGTAATACTGGGGGTGTATCATCCTCCTCAGCAATGGGTGTCTTACGTAAAAGTTGCAGACAACGATTTGTCCCGGCCAAGCTCCGTTAGCCTTTGCTTTGCCTATTTTCTTTATTTTGTTTTTAGGTTGTCTTTCTTCAAAGTTTTTGTTTCTTTGTTTTTTTTGTCTTCTTCCCTTTTGTCGTGAGGAGGAGGATAATGTAGTGGTCTTAGGTTTCCCTTATGCCTTCCTCTCCTCATGAATAGAATGCTCGGGACCAATGTGTTCTGGTTCCGAGCATTCTCTCTTACAACGTTTAAGGTGTACTTTTGAATGTATTGTCGGTTACTGTGGCTCGGATTGAGCTAGCTGCTGCGCAGCACCTGACGTGAGAATAAACCTTACTATCAACCTTCTCAAGTCTTTGGTGTATCATTACTACACATTATGTTGAAGGATTTGCCATTTCTTGCTACATAATTTAATCAACCCTGTTGTGCAATATGATCCTTTGTTTGTGGCCACATAATTCCAGTGATGGCTGTGCCTATCATAAAGCCAGTTCACTTTATTCAGGTTATGATGGAGGTGGGTGAGTCGGCAAATACATAGTGCGAGCCAAGCCAGAACAAAGCCAGGGGTCTTGACTGGCTCTAACAGCAG
This sequence comes from Calotriton arnoldi, assembly GCA_963921515.1. Lineage (NCBI taxonomy): Eukaryota > Metazoa > Chordata > Amphibia > Caudata > Salamandridae > Calotriton > Calotriton arnoldi. The sequence goes on along the minus strand of CAWUFW010005281.1, from coordinate 1,175,130 downwards.
TAGCGGCTCGTGGAGGGAGTGCTGCGGGGCGGTGGGGCGGGGCGGGGGAGGAGCAGGGTGGGGGGTAGTAAACTATGGCATACGGCCGAACAGAGGTAAGTAAACAAATAAATAAATAAAACAAATTTCATTGCACACGCTGCATTGCCAAATGCGATGCAGCGCGCGCAACTAAATTTGTTTTATTTATTTATTTGTTTACTTACCTCTGTTCAGCCGTATGCCGTAGTTTACTACCCCCACCCTGCTCCTCCCCCGCCCCACCGCCCCGCAGCACTCCCTCCACGAGCCACTACTGTCTAAGAGCCCCTGCATAAGCTGACCTATAAAAAGATTTTGCTTATAAAATATGCAACAAATGCCATGTAAAAAGTGATAAAACTCATCAAATAGTTTTTTGTTTTTTAAAGTTATTTCTTTAAAGTTAGTGTTTTGTTTTTAGGAAGGTTTATTGAAAGACACCCCGATACTCTGACGACACTGAGATGGGGGGGGGGGGCACGACCAAGACATGGCTTTGTCATGTGGACTGCATATGGCTGATGTCTTTAAATGTGAGGCTTTATTATTGTCTATTAAACCATGCCTAAATGGGAATGCTTCATTAAAACTCGTTTTAATCAATTGTCGTATCATTTTTAAATTTTGGTGTTGAGATCTCAACATTTTTCCAACTTAATCATCCTGTTTTTTATGCTTTTATTATAGATAAATCATCTGCTCTGTTTTTTAGTATGTCCTATGCTGAAATAAAAATATCTGATTTTTGATTTCCTCTGCGAGCAAATCTATCACTATGAATGGGAAAAATGCTTCTGCTATATCCATTAGTGCTTGTGGGATTGGGTAATATTTATGCAAAATGGAATTGATATTACCTTTAAGATAAATTGTAAATCTTCTTCATTTCGTTCTTCAATGTGGAAAACACTTGATGAATATATAGCTAAAAGTTAATACTAAAAAGTTGCTTTATTTCTAACATCTTTTCGATCGCATTAGTAGCCCTATTTATGTTTTTTTCTTTTATCAGGATCATTTGAAGATATTTGCTAAGTGCATGATATATATTGTTCTGTTATTTTCATACTAGTGTTCATTTATTTTTTCTTTCTTATATGATTCCTAAGAATTTAGTAGGACTGTGTATTAGGTGAAGAAATCTTTCATAATATAGAGAATGAGTCTTATTATATAATCAGCAAATGTTGGTTTGTTTGGCTAGCTCAGAGTACCACATCTAAACTCCAAACCTTACAGAATTGTAGATGTCATTGTAAATCTCGTACATGACCACTCTGATTCCCAAGCAATTTGTGGAAACAGATCTATTCCTTTCGTTTGTCACTTTTGCATGTGCAAGGTGCTATGAAGAGAATATATTATAATGCATTTTCAAACGTTTATTGAAAAGCTTTAATCTTTGTAAATAAAACATGAATTGCGATTATTAGAAAGATGAAACACAGCATTGTTATAAGCATTATTAGAATGGTAAAAAAAATCACAAACAATTCCACCATGTTAATTGTTCATAATGTTACTAATGTTACTCATAAATAGCACTAATTTCTCTATGCTAAGGAGAGAATCTGCCAGACTTGTTAGAATGGTCTAACTCCATACCTTGGCACTGTGTGTCAGGAAGTCAGCCTCAGTTCATTAACAAATGCATCTGTCTAAGTGTGCAGGTCTGCACACTTCTCTTGCATGCTATCTTCCTTCTCAGGATGAAGGTCAGGGTCAGCAGGGCTGCATCTCAGTCACAGCTCACAGCAGCTTCCATAATAACTCCGGCGTGAAGTGACACATCTCTCACTGAGTTTAGTATGGATGCACCTTAAATAATGAAACAGCAAGCTTATCGTACTGTGCCAGAGATGCAGAACAATGCCTTTAATTAGTCTGGGGAGAAAGAGTTGTCTCCTACAAGCAAAATAAAACAAGGCATCGCATTCTAATTGTGTGACCCTGGAACTTATTGTGCAGACAACAGGGCAACAATGCCTACCAGGAATGAATGTGTGTATCACAATCTCGTATTAGGGGAAAACATGTGCAAACCACTAATAGAAAAAGATGCTAAGTTAAAAAGGAGAGCTAAAATGGAGTCTAAATGTAAGCTCTACGACACCCTCCCTTTGGTCTGATGAGACGACTTTTACAAAAATAAGCAATAGCAATAAATATATGTAAAATGCCTTGCGTTTCACACAAACACTTTAAAAGCATTAGCAGGGGCCAAAAGCTATAAAAAATGCCAAATTAAAAAATCATGCAAACTAACAATAAATGAAGAAAAGGAATTTCATAAAACCAAAAAAGCCAATTAAAGAGTCTAGGAGGCATCTGCTTTGATATGCAGCATCTCCAACATGTCCACAACATCCATATCCAATGTGTCGTCAAGGCCGAGGATTGAAACTGCATCCGCATACAACACATCAACAGAGGCCTGAAGAACAAGAGCCAAAGGACAAAGAGCGTCATCTCCAGCCCATTCAACAGAAGTCACAGGCAACAGTGGCAGGAGTGCAGCCTCTAAAGAGGAGCCAGATGCCAGGAAACCTGAAGTTGAAGGAGCTTTCGGCAATGGCAAAAGTGGCTCATAATAGGCATGTTGCATCAAAACTAGCAGAATCACTGGACAACTGCAAAAGGACGCACAAGCTGATTTATGTCCGGAGACTGGGACAATTGCATATCAAGGCACAAGTCAAGTGCACACTTTAAAGAGTACCATAGGAAGTGACTTCACTCTCTGAAACCACACAGGCTGGATGGACAGATACCAGTTATCGCTCAGTTCCGATAACAAAGATACACCAAAATACTGTATCATGCTTTCATGACACAGAAGGATGTGTGGCAGTTCCATCACCATTAGATCTTGCTGTGGGACATCCAGTACAGAGCAACAAAAACAGAACCAAAATAGCAACCAGAAGAAATAGCACAACCGAAATACCCCCAGAAATGCTTGAAAACAACAAATGTAAAAAAGACTGAATAACTCCACGCACAGTCTGAAACAGAGAAATAAATCCAGATGCCGTCACTTTAAAAAGTGAGCCACTCCAGCGGTGTTAGACGCATTGAAAGTACGGTATACAAGTTCACCAAAATGCTGTGGCAATTGAGTGCATAATAGTGATTGTACCTCAGACGAGGAACGTGCTAATTGGAGATATTGGGGCCGATTCTGATGCGGGTTGGAAAAGCTTCCCGACCGAATCGGTTGGGAAATGGTGTCCGACCCACTCGGATCGGGAAAGTCCGACCGGCGGAGTAGGATTCATCCGGATGCTTCCAGATACGATTTGGTTGAACTCCCATTGACTTCAATGGGAACATTTGTTCCTAACCGCATCAGAATTGGGCCCTCGGTCGGGAAGACACGTTCCCGATCCGATTTGGAAGGAGCAAATGCTGTTAGGAGGCCTTCCTAACCGCATCAGAATCAGGCCCTCGGTCGGGAAGCTTTTCCAACCCGCATCAGAATCGGGCCCCAAATGTTTTTCAGGCAGATGTAAGTGCCACACCTTTTTGGAACAATAAGGCTTTCAGTCGGCATAATCTATCAAAGTTGATTTCTGAAACAGGGAAATGTGGGAGGATATAAGACATTCATACAGCAAGTCACAACCTTGGAAACAGTGACTACATAAGGGGGACCTGGTTTCATTCTGCAACAGCTCTGATCATTTGAAATTAAGTAGCTTCCATTAGAGAGCAACAAAAATTCAGACTTTATCAATGGTATGGGAACACCCATCAAATAACACGCCAGGTTAGTTACGGACGCATTACAAACACCAGGAAGTTTTATCTCTTTACAGACGAAGGAGTGACCCACTGAAGTTCAACACTCATGTAGACTAACAAAAACCTTTTTGTTCTTGTGCATACATCTGTATTCAAAAGGGGGGAACCAAGCCTCATTTAAAAAATGTGTACCTACCTCTTCATATCTGCCTACTTGGAAATGTCTAAGACATGATGTGAAATGATACGTTGAAATGAGTACAGAAATGAAACCATAGATAAGCCAGATGGCAGATGGGGTTTCAGCTACAGTAAAAGGCAACTTCTCTAAACGTTCAATATAAGCATAGTGTATGTTGCATCTTTCTTAGCCATGATTTTCTGCATGCGTGTCATATTATAAGGCAAACCCAAATCAGTTGCATTCAAATAATTCCATGGCACTCAATTTGACTTTAAAACCTGCAATGTCCAACTCAATTGCAAAATCAATCTCAACTGACTCTGGCCATGTTGAAGCATAGACATGTCATTTTGTATGATATCAAATGCAGATGAAATAACATTATTCCATTAATAAATGCGAGTGAATAGTGTAGCCATGTCATTATTGACAACAGCCAAAGCCTTGTCCAAGGTTTCCTTTTCAATTTGTCTTAACCGTTCAGTGGCTTCTTTTTGAGAAACTTTCCAAATTTCATTGGCATATACAACACATTTAGAATGAGGAGATCTTGGACCCAATAAAAGAATCCTGTAAATCCATATTATCTGAAAGGAGAGATAAATGGTCTTTAACTGCTGATAATGTGTAATGCTCCAACCATTGCTGACATAATTTGCCTACGCTATAGGTAGTAACTACTTCCTAGTGTTGTGACTGAATATACCGGGTGGGCTTGCCTGCTTGCTTTAAACGACATTGAGGAGTCAAAAAACAAGCATTATACCCATTTATATCTACTGGCTATAATAACCACTCACCTGAACCCGAAAGGGAAGACTAGTACATGCCATTCTGCACCATTTCATTAAGCTGTACTTCTGTTAGATTAACAAACTGCTGCCAGTTATCAAATCGTGCAACAGAGAGAATACTTGGTGTATTCAAATTTTTAGCATTGGCAAGCTAAGACATGTAGTCTGTTTTACTGTTTTGTTTTTTTTAAAAATCATTTGACGAGGGATTAGACAAGCCCTAAATAAAGCATCAGTGCCTTGGACCTGCCAATGTTGTGTACCCCAAACAGATTTACGGTCAATATTGTCCTTCCAATACTCATAACCCGTTAGGGCTAGTTGTGAAATAAATGAATTAGAATAAATCAGTTTTGTTTGTGTGAGCATATTTGTCTTTGCTGAGGAAGGTGTAAGCTTATAATAATATGAAACTGGGTCTGTAGGAACTTGACCAGAAAAAAAGGGAAATATGTTTTAGAACTGCCCACAGGTGGTGTCAGGTAGTGTTCCCACTGTGTATAATTAAAAACACAGCATGTGGAGTACTAAATCTGTGTAAATAGTAATGTGCGTAGCGATGATAGCAAAACATTTCACCATAATTTGTACAATTCAAATACAAATCCTCATTTTCAAATACTGTGTATGATTCTATCAGATAGCATATTAGAAACAATCATAACACCCCATTCATCAGAAATGGAACCTCAAGTAATAACATTAACCATAGCAATTTTAAAAACATAAGGAATTTGCACAGTCTCTGTAGGACCAAAAATGTCATAGGGGACTTTATCCCAAATGACACTATCATGGACAGGGAATGCAGTAATGTTCACAAGGGACAAGTCTCTTCCGACCTTAAGTGAAGAAGAATCGTGCATAAGCACCTCAGCTACCAGTTTAGGAAAAGAGGGTTCTGGAGGACAGTGGCCTTTCAACAGCAGGGAGAAAACTGTAACAAATCCAACCCAGAGGAAGAGAAAAAATAATGAAAGAAAAATCCAACATTAGGACCCTGGCTGAATTAGGTAAGTGTGCTTTAGCCAAAAGAACAGTCTATGTGTGCCATGCAAGGAGGTGTTGGAAGAGTCTGAAGAAAAATCATAAATGTTAGCAAAATAACTAGAGGCAGTCTGAGCACAAATGGACCTCATCAGGCAAAGGAGAGCAGTTAGGCAACTCCAAAGGCAGTTGATAGTATAGAATTTCAGTGCAAGGAGCAGCAGTAGTAAATGGCAAGCTCATGTTAGAAACCCATTCTGTGTTTTCATCATTAACTGGTATGTTTAAAAGTTCAGCATCCAAAGGCCCAACTTGGGTGTTGAAAGATTAGGACTACTTAGTGCATGTAGAGGGATTTCGTGCAGGATAGGAAGACGTGACAAGGAACTACCCAGAAACCCCCGTGGCCTACTATGGAGAACTGGTCAAATGGTGTAAGTTGATCAAATGAATGGAAACTTGTTGTTTCTGTTTACAACCAGCAAGCAGTGGCAAAATCAGTTTGAGTACCTTGGATAGCAAAGACAGTTACTGGTGCACAGTAGGACGGGCCAAGCTCTTTTTTATCTGCAATCTTCTCTCTGACTATATCCCAAACTTTAGGAATTCAGCCAGAAACCACTGCCTGTTCCTTCATTTCGTCAGTGGCACAAGGTTTTGAATTTAAATTGGAGTGCTCATCTCGGAAGTCTTGTAATTCCTTTAAGACAAAGAAACGTTCATTGATGTCAAAGGGCATATCTGCCGCCTTTGTGCCAGAGTTATCAAGAACCAGGGTGCCCATAGCATCCTGGAATGCCTTAGAGGCAAAGGCTGATCCCTGGTCAGAGCGGAATGCTGCATCTGGATATGTACTGATAAAGACTTGCAAACAGTTGGAGTGTTCATCGATCGCCGCGACCACACCTATAGACATCAAGAACAAGAATCAACAGCCACTAAGATAAATTTAAAGGCACTATCCTAACAGAGTGGTCAGCAATGATCTACACAGACACATTGAAATGGCTTATTTGAAACCAACAGAGGTGTCTGCGAGCTATGGTGGCACTTTTACTTTGTTGACAAATGCTACAGCAAAGAGCAAATTATTTAGTCTGTTTATAAAGACCCTGCCACCAGTAGTGTTTCTGTAATAAGGAAACTGTAGCCACCACACCAGCATGGGCAGATGCCAATCCCTCATGAGCAGCGATTATTAACTCTAACCTGTGGTCCCAGTTGGGTATCACTCATTCACCCACCCTGGCTATGCGGGCAAAGGGAATATTTTGAGGACTCTATAGATAGGAATATTTTGATGTATAGCCTTTAGGTAGACGCTCGCTAGTAGCCGAAGCAGGGATCGCAGCCATGATTATATCTTCTATTCTCATATTTGAACGAGTATTCACAGCTACTAAAACAGTCTGAACAACTGCCTTGGCAGCTTTATCGGCCAACTAATTTTCGGCAACGTGTACATCAACACGTTGATGACTCAATGTGTGTATTACATTAAGCCCATGGCAAAGCATCTTTCAGTGCCACCACCTTCCCCCAAAGAAGTTTATGCTTGATAGTGTTACCTTTGGAATCTCTGAATCCATTCAAGTGCCAATAAGGTCAATTATCAGTAAAGAACTGGATGTTGTAATAGGAATCATATACTATAAGTGTGGAGAATTCTGAATCTGTATTCTGCAATGCCAGAACCAAGGTTTTCAATTCAGTCAGCTGACTGGTACTGTCACCCATAGTTTCTGCATAAGTTTTTTCTGCCTGAAATACACCATCATTGAAGACACCTTTTTACTGCAGCACATTCACCCGAGTACTTGTACTTAGGTCCAACTGCAATGTGGGCTGAACCATCAGTATACAGTATGAAAACATACTGATCTAAAGGCACAATTTCACTAGACACCGGGAATTCTTCTTCATACTGGAGGTATTCCTGTGCTTGCAAAGTAGGGTCAAAAATGTAATTTACATCAGTAGCTGTTAATGAAGTGGCCCTCTGGATGTGATGTGAGGCTTTCATGCTAGAATTGCTGGCCTTGGGGACAGCCTCTAATGCTGAAACAGGAGATTCTATAATAATTATTTTCCCCTGGGCCAATGGATGTTCCTTCAGCACAGCTGTGTGAACTGCAGTTGAACTTTTTCTGTAAATGCAAAACGCATTTCCGCATTGGAATATAAATGCGATATAAAGGCAATCGGCACTGTTTCTCCTTCATTGAATAAAACATATGTTTAACCACTGGAACCCACAATTATACAGATCACTAAATTAGTAGTGTTAACACAAGTAAGTAAGTGTTTAGACTCAAGCTTAGCTGTTTGTAAGTTTCTGAGAATAGGAGTATGTTCAGTAGTCTGATATTTATTGGAAAAATCTGGATGAATGGAATCGTACAATGGTTAACCCATTGTGCACAGTCTGGTATTTATATTCTACCAAAGTTGCGAAATCCTAAAAGCGATTGCAGCTTTTTCAAGGTATTTATTGTTTGCAAGAGAGCATATTTCTCCAAGAAATGTAGTGCTAGGCTTTTGCCTTCATTTGATAATTTGTATCCCAAAAACAGGACACTGAGAAAGGCAATTTTAGATTTTGAAAAATTGAATTTATAGCCATGGTCAGCAAATCCCCAGAAAATGTAAGACAATGCTTCTGGATCAATTTCTTGTAAAGGTAATGTGAATCGGGCAGCAAACAGACATGGACTGTTCTTATACCCTTATGGGAGCCCACAGAATCTTATTTGGGGTCTTAGTGCTGAGAATGCAGTCAAATTCCTGCTTTCAGGTGCTATATTTTGACAGAAAAAGCCATTGGAAATGCCCAATATAGTTTTGTACTTTTTGCAAACGTTATTTATTAAGCCAGTGCTGTGTGCTTTCTGTACACCAAAAGTGTGTGTTTTAAGTGTTTAATAGTCAATAGTCCAAGACTATATGATAGGAATGATCAGGTTTAAACACACAAAATAATGGATTATTCATAGGCAAGGCCACTGGAATTATGCAGCAGGAGTTGGCCAAATTATGTGGCAGGGCTGAGTAAATTATGCAGCAAGAAAAGGCAAGTTAAGTGGCATAATGTGGCACATTTTGTAATAGTATTACTTCATTATTTCATAATTTTTAAACTTGGCAACATTGTATGGGAATTGGTTGCACCTCATTAGTACCAGCTTAACACCCAAATATAGCAATAAGCAACAGAAAGGTGACCAGTACAACTTTGCAAAGGGCTTTCCACTGCGCTGCAACATGTGTTGCTGCATTTTAACAGATTTTATTGGCATACATTCAAATGCTGAATATTTATCCTGTTACATCATTATTTTGGAAATGTATACATGTATAAACAAATCTTATGCTTAATACAAACATAACTTTGCAACAAAATAGTTCCAATGCAATTGTATGAATCAGTTATATATGTGGTAGATAGATATAGATCGTAATAACATTGGTTCTTCTTTCAAGGTGTATGTCATTTCTGTGCTTCATAGGACCTAATTTCGGAGTCAATAATTGCTGTCGTCATTGCCGGTCTCTGCAGGACCAGCCCGCGGTAATCCGCCCATCTTTGCCAAATTTTAGGATGTTTCTGTGGGCATCCATGGGCTTGGAAGACCAGAATCTCCAAACCCATACAAAAATCTATACTATTTTTCCATGCCCTAATAGTAGGTGGTGTATCTTGTTTCCATGCTCTGGCGATATCACGTTTGGCAATGGTAAGGCCTAGCCAGAGGAGAAGTCACTTATATTTATTGCCACCTATTGTATCTGTTATGTGTAGCAGTGTTAATCTAGGGGATCTAGGTAATTCCCATCCGAGGACTTCGGTCAGGCACCCCTGCACACCGGTCCAGAATCTTTCCAGAGCCGTACATGCCCAAACTGTGTGTATAAAAGACCCTTCATCATTTTGACAGCGTAGGAATATAGGGGATTCAATTAGGCCCACCCGCCACAATCTATAGCGCGTATAATAAGCCTGGTGTAAGTAATTAAACTGAATAAGTCGTAGTCGGGAGGATATGGTGATGCCTCGAGGAGTCTCTAGAGCTTCAGTCCAATCATCAGTGTCTAAAGGGCCAACGTCTATTTGCTAGGCCTCTTTGAGTTTCTCAAGAGTAGTGGCACTGTGGGTAATTAAAGATTGATATATCTTGGATATCTTATGCTCTCCCAGATCCCCCATGAGGAGTTTGCCCTCTAATGGGTTAAATTCTGGAAATGATTCGACTTTATCAATATGAGGTGTAATGGCATGACGAAACTGCAAATATTTGTAAAATTGGGAGTTATGTAGAGAGAATTTGTCCTTAAGGGCCTGGAATGATTTGAGGACAGTGCCCTGAATGACATCACCGATGGCGGAGATGCCTATGTGGTCCCATTCACGGAACCCCTGGAGCCCAGTCAGGTGAGATAGCAATTGGTTATGCCAGAGCGGTGTCTCACGGGTAATGCGGCCCCACCACCCCACTCATTGGAGGGATTGTCGCCAGGACAGAATAACCACTCTAGTGGTGGGTAATAATGAGTGGGGATTTTAGTTACTATATATATGGGATGTAAGTGTCGGGTCATTTAATATCCACCTCTCGATTGTCTATGCTGGGTCTTCGCTAGATCCATAGCACCAATCATTAATCACTTGAAGATGTGAGGCTGTGTAGTAGGCCAGCACATCTGCGGCTGCGATACCGCCACAATACATGGATTGAAAACATGTGCAGAGCGCAAACCCGGGATGCACCGCCCCTCCACAAGAACTGCCCTAACATGGCATTAATGAGTTTAAACCAGGAAGATTGGATCAGATATGGGTGGTTCTGTAGGTGATAGAGCAGTTGCGGTAGAGAAACCATTTTGAAAATGGCAGATCTCCCATATAAAGATAGGGGTAGTCCCATCCAGAGCTTGATATTGGATCGCACTTTTTCAGTAGTGATGCCCAGGTTCTTATCCCATGAATGCTGAGGAGACTCAGACAGGAAAACACCTAGATATAATATACCCTTCTCTGTCAGTTGAAGACTATCAGCCCATTCGTTATGTCCCAAGGTACCCCGTAGTGGCCATATGGTAGATTTTCGGGGGTTCAGATATAAGCCTGATGTCTCGCCGAAGATCCTCATAATCTGCAATATTCCGGGGCCGGTTTTATTAGGATCCGTAAAAAAGAAAAGTATGTCATCTGCATAGAGTGCCATGCAGTCAGATATGTCCATCGTCCATTCAAATCCCCGAATGAGCGCGTCTTTCCGGACCCATATGGCCAGTGGCTCAATGGCCAGCGTGAAAAGAAGGGGAGATAGAGGGCATCCCTGTCGGGTTCCCTGTCCCACTGAAAAGGGGGCTGAGACTCAATTAGCGACGCAAATTGTAGCGGTCAGGTCAGTGTATAGGAGTTTGATGTATTTTATAAACAGTGGGCCGAAATTGTAACGTGGTAGGAGTGTAAATAGGTATATCAAACTAATGGAATCAAAGGCTTTGTCCATATCTGCTAACAGTAATGCTGCTGGTCTGTTCAACCGATCTACGGCTGTGATCGCATTATGTGCTCTCCGAATGTTGTCGCGGGTGGAACGATGGGGCATAAAGCCAGCTTGATCTAGATGAACAATATCTGATATATTCGGCGATAACCTATTCGCTAAAATCTGCTTCAGTGTTTAAGAGGGATATTGGGCGATATGATTAGTGTTGTTCAGGTGGCCTTCCTGGTTTGGGATAGACCACAATTTCTGCATGCCGCCATTCAGGTGGAAGCTGTGTCTTTTCTATCGATTCCTGAATTATATTAAGGAGGTGGGGGCCTAAGTGGGATATGAATGCTTTGTAGAACTCGCTCGGGAAACCATTAGGACCTGGGGCAGTGCCCGTCCGCAGCTCGGACACGGCAGTGGTAACCTCCTCAAGTGTATGGGATGGTACGTGGTGGGATATCATCAAACAATTTCTCAATCAGTGAGATATGTATCACCTCCCTAGGTCGATACAGGTCACTGTAGAATTGCGCAAAACTGCTAGCGATGTCAGTTGAGTCTGTAAGGGTCGTGCCCTGAGCGTCCTGTATGGGGGGAAGGGGTGTAGATATTGTCGTCTGTTTACATAATCAATATAATAATTTGCTAGATTTGCCACCCCACTGAAAATTTCGGCTTTGGGATGACAACCAGGCTTGTTTGGCTTCTTCCATTAATGTACTCTGTTATTGTTGTTGAGCAAGTCGTAGGTTCCCACGTGGTGTAGAGGCATCACGCTCGTGGCAACGTCTTTCTAGTGTCATGATTTAGGCCTCTAGTTGAACAAGCTTGCGCGCCCGGTGCTTCCGCTCCGCCGCAGTGTAGCTTATGTCCACCCCACTTATAGTGGGCTTCAGGGCTTCCCAGAGTATCTCTGCTGAGGGGGCGGTATCTACATTATGCATAAAGTATTCTACCACCGCTTTATTAAGGTTATCCCTATATTTCCGGTTTTGTAGATGCCATGGGGATAGTCTCCATCTAAATGGGCGTCTATGTGAGCCGAGTGCGAGCGTTAGCGTAATTGGGGAATGGTCAGACAAGCCACGGGGTAGGATTATTTCCTTGGTTATTCTCTGGACATGATTCCCAGGTATGAATAGGTAGTCTAGTCGAGGGTCAGTGTTGTACAGGGCTGAGTGGCATGTGAAGCCCTTATCATAGGGATGTAGCATCCTCCATGTGTCCACCCAGCCCAACTTGTCCACAAGGGAGAGTAGTTTGGAGTCCCTGGAATTCTCCCTAACCCCGGGTGGTCGCCCCCTATCAGTGAGAGCATACATTACATCGTTCCAATCCCCACCCATAATTGCGAGACATTCTGGAAGGAGAGCCCACACATCGATAAAACAATCTATAAATGTTTGAGATAATGGGGGGGGGCATATACGCTGCCCATGACTATGTGTTCACCATTGATAGACCCATGGACAATAATATATCTCCTGTGTATGTCAGCCCATTGGGTGGTACGTATGAATGGAACTCTACGATGTATAAATAGGGCCACGCCCCTAGAGCCCCGAGTAAATCCCGCGTGATATACTTGATCATAGCAGTAACGGGATAGGCATGGTGTCTTCGTGCCCATGAGATGTGTCTCTTGTAGCATTACTATGTCAGCTCTAAGGCACTTTGCGTGTCGAAGTAGTGCACCCGCTTAACTTTATCAAGTACGTCCCTAAAATTCCAGCTCATGATACGTAGCTGTCCCTGTGGGGTCTCAACTGCTGGCAACGACATAGACATGCATTAGATGGTGTGTTGTATGAAATTGCACAGAAGAATGTCTATCTAATGTTATTCTGTCTAGGCATTGAATACAAAGAACATAACACAAGCTTCCCCCCTCCCCATCCCAACCCCACTCCCCACCCCAATACCTCAGAGAACTTGAAGCATCTGTTGCGGATGAGACGCCACGACGGCCCCAACAGGGGGCCGGTGACGTGTTCCTCCAATGGATCCCGAAACACCCATAAGCCATAGTGGCAACTTTACGAAAAGATGGGGGGAGTGATAGGTGGCCCAGACCGTGAGTAATTGACAGGTGGCTGGTTAAGCCTGATACATATATATAAGTACATTGTTATTAGATTTAAAGGTATGTTCATTTTGGCTGTGCAGAGGCGCTCCCGGCAGACGTGTCCTCTTGATCACCCCCTTTTGTCTTGGATCACCACGTGGACCTGGGCCGATGCCGCTGTCTGCCCTGTTGCTGTATTTGTCGGCAATGTGAGTGACCAGGGGATGAATCCGAGTCATGCCGAGGAGGAGTGTGGGACTTAAGTCATACCTGTTCGTCTGTCCAGTTGAAGACGGCCTCCGGCGTGTCGAAAAAGAGAGTATGTGAATTATATACGACGCGCAGTCGGGCAGGGAACTGAAGCGAGTACACAATTTTAAGCTCCTGCAGTCATGCCTTGGCAGCTTGAAATGACTGGCGCTGTTGTATGACTGTTCTCGTATAGTCCAAGAATATCATGATTCTCTGAGAGTCATAGAAAAGATCCCCTTTCATCCTTGCGTGCTTCAGGATTAAGTCTCTGTCATGATAATTGAGGATGCGTGCTATCATGGGTCGGTGTCGTGCCCCGGGAGGTGGACGCTGCAGCAGAGCCCGGTGTGCTCATTCTATGATGAAGCAGGGGGACAGTGCCTCCCCTGGCATCCATGAAGTCAGCCACTCGATAGGAATTTCTCAATGTCCTTACCCTCGCAGTTCTCCGGGAACCCCACGAATCAGAGGTTGTTTCTGCTGGCTCTTCCTTCCGCATCTTCCATTCATGTAGCGAGGCCCTTGGTAAGTTTCTCCAGAGATGAGACCTTAGTTTGTAGCGTGGAGACGGCATCCTCCACACCCGAGACCCCCGTCTCCGCCGCCATAATGCGCTCGATGGCCCCCTAAGATCTTGGCGCAACAATGACACCTCCGAGCCGACTGAGCCTATCCGAGCTTCTAGTGCCAGTCTTGTCTGAGTAATTGCTGACAGGAGCACAGTATTATCTGGTGGGACAATGGGGTCCCCCTCGGATCCTGTGGATTTAGCACCGGCCCCAGTGAACTTGTCCATTGTGCTTTGTTTGGTGGTCCCGCCGGTTGCTTTATCTTTTGTCATGATGAATAGTTATAATGTCACACTACAGGAATGGAATTCCCCAATGGGAGGGGGGCACCGATAACAGTACTGCCCCGATCAGGCCGAGCACAAGTCCACTACAACAGGCTGTATCCTCGTTCCCACTACTCAGCTATAACATCGAGCAACCCAGGGGCTGGCACGTGGAGAACCCCCCAGTTGCCACAACAGGGCATAGGCGAGCCACAACATACACCAGGGTCCCACAACAGACGTCTCTTGATCCACGGATAGTCTCAGAGGCTGCACCCAGTCAGTTACATTGTGTGACTATTAGTCGCAAATCCGTCAGCTTCTTCTGGGTATTGTTCCCTGCCAGACCAGCGGGGGACCCCTGGCACCACTGTAGTCCCAAGGCAGCCCAACGTCCCCGGGCGGCCCAGTGCAGTGCCCAGCAGCGTCTCGGTTATGCAGTCCTCAATCGTATATATATCATGGACGGGGGTCCGAGGCCATCTGCGTTACGTGTTTCCAAGCCATTCACCTCAACCCCGAGCCACACCTCAGCGGCCCGTCGAGAGGGGAGGGGGGTTAGGGAGCCCTCAGATGCCGGCACAGAAACCACAGCCGGAGCCGCTTCAAATGCGGGGGCAGGATGCCGCAAGATGGCAGGTAGTTCTCCGGTCGGTAGCCTCCACTCACCGGCTGTTTCAGGCCTTGCATGCGCCTCGGGCTGCCCCAGGTCCGACTGTATGATAATTGCTGCTGCAGCACCCCTGGTTCCCCCTGCAGTTACGCCGTGACCGCAGCTCGCCCGGGGTACAGGAGATGCCCTGTGGAAGTCGAAATCCTCACGACCCACAAGGCCCCGGCGGCAGCGCCAAGCCGCGGCCTGGATTTGGCGTCCTCCCACTCATGTGAGCTTCGCGACCGCCCTCCGATCACTGGTCTCCTCCTCAGCGTCTCGTCGGGCCTCAGCCGCCGCAGGCAGGTGCCAAACAGCATGTCGCCACAGTCACTACCTCTGCCCCGCCCGGGGGACCGATGTACAAGTTAAGTGCAGCCAACTGCCTCATATTACGCTGGATTTTTCTTTCGGGCTGGTGTAGCCGATCTAGTTAGCATCCGCCATGCTGTCCTGCTTGGCCATGCCCCCATGTTGCTGCATTTTTTATACATTTTTAACCGTTTGAGCTAGAAACAGATTTTTGTTGAAAAAATCTGAAGATGATGCGGCAAATGATGGATTATGTAGCAAACCTATAATGATATGAAAATTGCTACGGCCGCACAATCGCAGAATTTCAGTGGCCCTGTTCATAGGGGAGAAACAAGGCTTAATCACACCTGGATATTCTAATTGTGATAGAATTTCCCTACCAGGGCATTTCACTTCATGTGTAATAGGGTATTGTGCTTGCACTTGCGGGCTTGACCGTATAGGTATAACATGATACAGTGAGTCTTTATCCAACCCACCTGATTGCCATATAATGCTGGGACTTGAGCAAGAGCCCATTCTGTAGCGTATGCTGCTTTAAATTCCTCTGGAACAATAATGGAAAAGGAAGGTATTATTACATCCTCCCTTTGTGGGACTTTTCTAACAATCTTTGGTGGCCAGTCAGTCCCGGGCAAGAGAATGTCATATTTATTAGTTAAATTCTGCCAGAACATTACTTTAATAGACTGCGGTATGTCACCCTTAATTTTATATCTAAATTATAGATCTTATCAGGAAGGCTTAACTGCTGATCTGGCATTTCAACCTGTATATAATCATTAGTCAGTCTCACCACCAGAAACTCTTTAAGAGTCTGGTGAACTATTGTGATCTCTGCTGTGCTGTCAAGCAGAGTTCTTGCCCACGTCTTGTTCCAAAACACAGTTCTGAGTATTTGTGGCAAATTCCTGCCACTTTCTTCTTTTTAAATTGTACTTTTTGTTGTCGAAGTTTCTCTTCCTTTTTTATGATGAGGTCAGAAGAGCGCTGTGAGTCTGTATTTGGGTTCACAGACTCCTCCTGTCTGCGGTCACCTCATCCCCCTCTCTCGGGTCGCTTGTCTGTAGAGTCCTGAAAGGAGCGAGAAGGATGTTTATTCGCATACTAATACCTATAAGGCTGTTTAACTGCATGCCGGTTACGTAAATCAAAATGTTTTTCTGAAGACTCTGGTTCCGGAGACTCAGCCCGGGTCTTAGTTTTAGATCTATATTTTTACCCCAGCACTTTTTATAAGACTCAGGTGTCTGCTTGGCAGTATCAGCATCAGATTTGCTTTTAAGTTGTGACTTATTAGGCTTGATTCCCAAACTGTTACGGCCTAAAGAAGTATAGGTCTCAGAAGTTATTTTGGGTAGCTCGCATTCCCGATCCATAATGGGAACTATAGGGAGCTGCTGGTGTATTGCGAAAGAAGCTGCCTCCCCTTTAATATTACTTACGATTATTGAGGACACTGTGACAAAGATGCCAAAGAGTTTCAGCCCCAAATCCAGGGCAGGGGCAGCTCTACATTCAGCCTGAATCTGTTTAAGAACTTCAGGTAAAACAGCAATTGAAGGAGTACCATGAGTAATGGTGTAGATGGCAGCAAATACAGTACCCCATGTATTACACTGCCCAAATGGGGGAATCATGCCACGTGGAAGACACATAGAGAGAATTCTAAATTTATCTTGGGGTCTTGTATGGGGAAACATTGTTTCAAGCTGATTTGTTTTTTGTGCAATACAAAACGGAATTTCATCACATTTGGTAGGGTTTTATCCATAATGGCACTAACCCTTTCGCTGCTAGGCCTTTTCTCCCCCCTGTGCTAAGCTTTTTTTTGGCTATTTGGGGTAGTTCGCGCTTAGGCCCCTGTAACTTTTTGACCACATAAGGTATCCATGCCAAATTTGCGTCCTTTTCTTCCAACATCATGGGAATTTTAAAGATGCCCATGGTTTGTTGATTCCCCTGGAGAGGACCCAAAAATTAGCCAAAATACAGCAAAATGTTTTTTTTTTTTAAATGGGGAAAAAGTGCTGTAGATGAAAGCGTCTGTTTTTTTCCCTGCAAATGGTATCAACGAAGGGTTTGTGGTGCTGAAATCACCATCTTCCCAGCTTTCAGGGACTGACAGACTTTTGTCAGAAAACCAAAAGTTTTTACACAGTTTTGGCATTTTACTGGGACATAGCCTATTTTTGCTATTTTTTGTGCTTTCAACCTCGTTCCAGTTAGTGGTAGAAATGGGTATTAAAGCAATAATGGATTCTAAATTTATCTTGGGGTCCTGTATGGGGAAACATTGTTTCAAGCTGATTTGTTTTTTGTGCAATCCAAAACGGAATTTCATCACATTTGGTAGGGGTTTTATCCATAATGGCATTAATGGAAACTGGATTAATTGCAGGCACAGTTAACTGAGCCTGACCAGCTTGAAGAGCCCTTACTGGGGCAGCAGTTCACCCAAACCATTGTTATTACATTTTGTATCATAGATTAACTTCAGCAGTATAGGCAGTGAGGATACATTGACAAATCACTTTACTCATTGGAATTGGCAACCTTATACATTGTAGTTGGATCACATGATAGCATAGAAATATGTGACTGGTAATACTGAAAGAACCAAACATGAGCCTTAACAGCTCCTGGGAATAAGAACAGGGTAGAAGCATACAGTCCCACCTGTGATCCATTCCTAATTATGTCATGGGGGGAAGGGGGAAATAAGGAGGAGAAGGAGCATGTCAGATGAAGGGGAAGTGTTATTACATAGAAACGAAGAACAAGCAGACGCATGGTGCACCCACTCAAGCCGACCAATCATCACTCTCTGGGGGTCCTGGAATGTGGTGAGCAATTCATCCCAATCAGCCGCAATGTAGTTCTTTCGTTGTCTCCATACTTGTTCGCAGTGCAATGCAGTTGCCTCTGCCATCCCCCATTGAACAGTCACCCTCCGCCAGTACTGCACACCAAGGAGTGCCGAGGCCTTCAAGTGCATAGTGATGGTTTGCTTAGCTAGTAAGAGTGCAGGTTAATGAAACGGTTAGTGGCTCTCCCCATTTTATGATGCCTTGGAGAGACCCAGCAAGCAGTTTGTCATACTGTCCAAATTCTCCCAGTCAGTGACACATGACAGCGTGGTGGAGACTCCCACCCACAATGTTCTAGCTGATGGGCAGTTCCAAAACATATGCGCCATATCTGCCACTGGGGTGTGACAACAAGGGCACTCAGGAGATGTGGTAGGGTATATCTTATGAATTTTAGTCAGTGTTAAGAATGCCCTATGTAGCACATTAAACTTTATATATTAAAAATGGGCATTCCATGAAACGTTACTAGACTACAGTTAGATTCTTTCTCATTACTTCTGGGTCAACGCACATCCACTATTCCCATCCCAGGACAGCCGTAGCATACCCAATGGGTCTTGAGAGGTATAGGGGATGGCTTTAGTGAGCCAGGTAACCAGTATCCTCCCATTGCCCATCTGTAGAGGACCTGCATGAGGGTGTGCATCATAGGTTCGGTAGCAGTAACGCCTCACATGCGCTCTGGTGTCAACACAAGACGTCTAGTGGAGAAGTGTGGCTCACTGGTTAGAGCGGCAGACCCTGATGCAGAGATCTGGCCCGGGACCAGGGTTCAATTCCCACCTCGGCGGGTCTTGGGCTCAATTTCCTCGGACCTGATAATTCTCGCCTCGGTGCCTATTCTAATCATGGGTCCCACTCTGCAACTCTGGGCAATAGCTTGCTTAATCTCCACAACGGCCCCAACAGCGCTGGGATGCCTGGCTTCACCTTGGGGGTGCCCAGGAGTGGACATTTCACAGGGAAAAGCCAGGAAGGGTTCCACAGCGGTATGCGTACAGCGCCTGGACACCCCTTTGGGGGTATGGGTGCGCTTTACAAGTACAAATTTCATTTCATTCATTCAAGCTGGGAGACTGGTTTGCTCTGCCAGGAGATCAAAGGGGATCAGTGCTCCACCAGGGATTCAACATGAAACAAAGCACACAGTGTGTCCACCCCTGCCGCCCCAGACCACTACTCCCTCCCTACCCAGGCTCAAACAAAATGTACTGTACAGAGAGAGAGCCCAGCTGTATCTCCAGAGCATTTGTGTGGCATTTCAGGTGCAACCCTCAGTGCAATGCAGTGACATTCATAAGCCACTCGAACAAGGGTGTTCGAGGCCGTGGGCTGCACTGTTCCTGGAAGAAACAGTTCCTGTACCAGTCTTACCGCTCTCTGCCCTGTCCCCGACCCTACCTCCTCAAGAAGGTGGCCAGGCAACAGGTTGGCCATTGTAGCTGCGCCAACAGGTAGTAGTGTTCAAACACCGGAGCACCCAGTCTACCACGTCTGTCAGCAGTTGCAGCTTGGCCAGCATCACTCTACACCTCCTCCCATTCCATTCTAAGCTGCCCAGAATTGTAGTCAGTGCCTTAAAGATGCTACGGGAGACAAGGATTGGCAAATTAGTAAAATAGTATAGGAGCCTCAGCAGCATCACCATTTTTAATATTGCGACCCGGCCTTGTACCGTCAGAGGGAAAGAACACCAAAAGGCTATCCGGGGTCACAGGGAGGAGATTGCTCTCCCAAGATTACCCTCCAATATGTCCTGAGTTGTGTGATACATATTTATACCCAGGTATCGGAAGGTATGGGGCTCCTTGCTGGGCAGTAGTTAATGTACGCACAATGTACTGCATCAGACATCGATACAGTAAACCTAATGGTTTAATAGAGCAAGCGTGTCATGCTGATTTAATGCATTTTCATGTGGATAAGCCTGCTAAGACTGGCCAGGTTACCCCTTCATTATTGAGATGGCCCAGTCTTACATTTTGAGCAGTGTGTGGGGGTGCCTGGGAACCAATTATGATGTTCCTGGTAAGTTAATGGTATTTCTAAATATTCATAAATTCTATATGCAGCTGGAACTGCAGCCTCAGGGCATGTGTGAAATGTACGTGAATTGGCATCGACTGCAGGAAAATCAACCCAGAAATAAAAAATGTCTCATTTATAAGCTTTATGCGCCTCTACCATGAAGGTAACTTCTCCACTGCCATTGCCACTGCCATCTGCCCCCCTAAGGTCCTAAGAGCGGTAGCCTGCTCTTGTGGAGACAGTCTTTTTACAATAATTCAACCACTCCATTGACTCGGGCCTGGTACCCAAAAGAAAGTGGGGGCAGACCCCTCTGACATGAAGAACTTTCGCCCTGTGTCCCTTCTTCCGTATCTAGCCAAAATCCTGGAGGCCCATGTGGCCCAGCATCTCTGTGCCTTTGTAGAGAGGTTGGAGTTTCTGGACCCCAGTCAGGTGGGGTTTCGACCCGCACACTCCACTGAAGCAGTGGTTACGTCGGTGATCGACGAAATGCGCAGGGAAATGGACAAGGGGAACACACAAGCTCTGGTGTTACTGGACTTCTCGGCGGCCTTTGACACGGTCGACCACTTCTTGTTGGTTGACCGTGTCAGGGCTGCTGGGTTGCAGGGTGCAGCATTGAACTGGATGATTTCTTTCTTGCCGGATAGATCCCAATCGGTAAGGCTATTCCTGTATACCTCTACGGAGGTCAAGCTGAGTTGTGGAGTGCCTCAGGGGTCCTCTCTTTCTCCCCATCTGTTCAATATCTACATTCAACCTTTGGTCAGTTCCCTGAAGAAGATGGAAGTGAACATCTTCAATTACGCTGACGATATGCAACTGCTGCAGCCAGGCAACATTTTCAGAACACCATGCTATTCATCCGGGACTGGATGAATGATAACCTTCTGAAACTGAACTCGGATAAAGCCGAGATAGTCCTCACCAAGAATAGGATTACCTGCTGGAACCCTACGTGGTGGCCCAGTGAGATGGGCTCCCCCACTCCCAAAAGGCAGTAAAAGCCTGGGGGTGATTATTGATGAGGATCTTTCAATTAAACAGCAGGTCAGTGCAGTGACCTCGGCCTGTTTCCTGCAACTGTGTCGGATAAAAAGATCAGAAAGTTCCTCACGCGGGAGGCCCTGGTACAAGTAATTATGGCCTTGGTTATGTCCAGAATTGACTACTCGAACTCTCTCTATCTGGACCTCTCGAAATCCCTCTTGCACAAGCTTCAACTAATTCAGAATCAGGACCCAGGCTGATAATTCACCTGCCCAGAGGGGGCTCCATCTCGCGGGTGACCAAGGACCTTCACTTGTTGCCTATCGCACAGAGAGCCAGGTTCAAGGTATGCTGTTTGGCGTTTAAGGCGTTACATATGAGCTTGGATCGTAAAATACTGTCCAGCAAGAGAACTGAGATCCAGCTCCCTTCACTACCTGGTTACCCCCATCTATAAAAACCACAGGATGGGAGGTCGCAGGTTCTCTGTCACGGCCCCTCGAGTTTGGAATTCACTCCCCCTGGAGATTAGGCAGTCCTCCAACTATACTAAATTTAGGCAACTCCTGAAGACTTGGCTGTTTAGACAGGCTTACCAGTAACAAGGGTTTATGACATCTAGTTACCTAGCGCCAAGAGACCTTTTGGTGAACGTGCGCTCTATAAATAGCCAATAACATAACATAACATGTTTAGTTAAATGATTAGTGACAGCTTGTCAGCAATTAACAGCAATAATTACTGGTTGTGCCATATTTAATTAGTGGAATTGAAAGAAAGCAAACACTATAGGGGGTAATCATTTTAAAAGATCAAGCTTTATCAACCTACAGACAACAGGTGTTTCCTTTTAAGCTGAGAAGGATAAATCTTTATCATCACAGACATCTCCATATGAAGGTGATAAAAGAGCCTTGGGCACATGCAAGAAAACAACTCAGCAGATCCATTAAATAGTTAGCAGACCTAGATGTTGGTGGTGCAATGTTATAAAGTTCCTACAAATTTATCAGGACTGTGTATTAGGTCAACAAAACGTTCATAATATAAACACTGAGGGGTCGATTCCGATCTCGGCCGGAAGCGCACCTAACAGTATTCGTCTGGAAAAAAACCCAGCCGAGTGCGTGTTTCCCGACCGATTCGAACACTCGTCCGGACGAACAAGTACGATGCGTATAACAACCCAGATTCCGAGCGAGCCGTACTTACCCAATCCAGCTCCTGTTCCCCGCCCGAGCCGGATCCGTAAACGCCCGAATCGAGTCGTACGGAAGCAAATACACAGCACCTTGCGGCCGGACGAGTACGATGCGCACTCCGTACGCGCCGAACCTGTCGCTACGTCCGGGACATTTGAGCATCCGGGCGAGCTGTACATAAGCTCCGTTTCGTGCCACAAGACGATCCACGGCTACGAGATGAACAAGCCTGCTACGAGTACGAGTCGAAGACACAAGAAACCCGAACGAGACGATCCAAGCATGAATCCCATTGTGCAGGTCCTACCTATACTCTACATCTATTACCGGGACCGGCACGGACGCGTACGGCGCAGACGGTAAGTCAAACACCAACAACACAAACAAACAACACGTACCCGAAATATGTCACACACACATAGGGATGCACAAATGACGTACACTAGCAACAGCAGAACCATAGGGGTGGGATGGCCATCACCAATGCCATACACACCCATAGGGGGATGGATGCCTACCACCAACTCCACCCTACCACCACCCCTACTCAGGGGGGGCTGGATGCCTGTCACTACCACCACCCCTACTCAGGGGGGCTGGATGCCTGCCACTACTACCATCCCCACCCTTAGGGGGATGGATGCCTACCACTACTACCATCCCCACCCTTAGGGGGATGGATGCCTACCACTACCACCACCCCTACTCAGGGGGCTGGATGCCTGCCACTACCACCACCCCTACTCAGGGGGCTGGATGCCTGCCACTACAACCACCCCACTCAGGGGGGCTGGATGCCTGCCACTACCACCACCCCTACTCAGGGGGGCTGGATGCCTGTCACTACTACCATCCCCACCCTTAGGGGGCTGGATGCCTGCCACCACCCCTACTCAGGGGGGGCTGGATGCCTGCCACTACCACCACCCCTACTCAGGGGGGCTGGATGCCTGTCACTACTACCATCCCCACCCTTAGGGGGCTGGATGCCTGCCACTACCACCACCCCTACTCAGGGGGGCTGGATGCCTGCCACTACCACCACCCCTACTCATGGGGGCCTGGATGCCTGTCACTACTACCATCCCCACCCTTAGGGGGATGGATGCCTGCCACTACCACCACCCCTACTCAGGGGGGCCTGGATGCCTGTCACTACCACCACCCCTACTCAGGGGGGGCTGGATGCCTGCCACTACCACCACCCCTACTCATGGGGCCTGTATGCCTGTCACTACTACCATCCCCACCCTTAGGGGGATGGATGCCTACCACTACCACCACCCCTACTCAGGGGGGCCTGGATGCCTACCACTACCACCACCCCTACTCAGGGGGGCCTGGATGCCTGTCACTACAACCATCCCCACCCTTAGGGGGATGGATGCCTGACACTACCTCCACCCCTACTCATAGGACGGGTAATGCATGACACAACCAGCATACTCCCAAATAAGGAATGTCTGAAAATTACATCCCCCCAACACCATGACAAGCGTGTGTAGTCTGTGTCAAATGCCTACAACACTGAACATGACATTGAACATACAATGTGACCCCCTAGCACATGTGTCACACATAAATGTGTGTGGCCTCCACAATGCAAGCCGACCATGGCCACTGTGGCAATGGGGTTGAACACCCCATCACCACAGCGACCAAAAGGTAAGTGTGGGGTCCATAGCTGATGCACATTTTGAACAGTGTGGCAATGGGGCCCAAAGCCCCATCACCACAGTGACCACAAGGTAGGTGTGGGGTCCATAGCTGATGCACATTTTGAACAGTGTGGCAATGGGGCCCAAAGCCCCATCACCACAGTGACCCCAAGGTAGGTGTGGGGTCCATAGCTGATGCACATTTTGAACAGTGTGGCAATGGGGCCCAAAGCCCCATCACCACAGTGACCAAAAGGGAAGTGTGGGGTCCATAGCTGATGCACCTTTTGAACAGTGTGGCAATGGGGCCCAAAGCCCCATCACCACAGTGACCAAAAGGTAGGTGTGGGGTCCATAGCTGATGCACCTTTTGAACAGTGTGGCAATGGGGCCCAAAGCCCCATCACCACAGTGACCAAAAGGTAGGTGTGGGGTCCATAGCTGATGCACCTTTTGAACAGTGTGGCAATGGGGCCCAAAGCCCCATCACCACAGTGACCAAAAGGGAAGTGTAGTCAGGGTAAAAGCTGCCAAAGCCAAACTGCATGGATGATTCCTGGTCACACAACAACAAACACATCAGTGGCATAGTAGTGCTTGTGTCCCATAGCAACATAGATTGGGTGAGGCAAACAGTGCAGTGGCAATAAAACATCGTTTTGGCCATGTGCATACAAACATCACCCATGGGGGCTCACATTGTCAACATTCACAAATAACACAATGACAGAAGTGACCATCATAATGCAGGCCCACATATCTGCACCAATGGACACACAAATGTAGATATCCTGTGGAGACTGTAGATGTCAGGTGAACAAATACCATACCATGGCAGCAATGGGACATACAAACCATGATTATTGTGCTGACTGATGACCTAGGAGTCCCAGGGACAGCAGGGGAAAGCCACCAAACAACATACTGCCAATGGCACACTCAAGATATGCCAATGCAGTGGTGCAAATGCACAAACACAAACAGGCAGACTCACACTGCATATCAAACACAACAGGTGATGGGGGTGTGTGCCAGTGTCCCCAGGCAACCACACAACACATGAGGAGGCCTGAATTCCAATTACACAGATGTGTATACAGTGCCATACAAAAGTTACTCATGGATCGGATTCCCCTATGTGGGCAAAGAGGCATTGTTAGATGAGAGGGAGCCCAAATTACACATGTCACACAAGCTTGTAGGAACAGCAACTAACACAGCAAGAGACAGACCCACCACAGCACTACCCCCAGGGACCCCACATTGTGGTGACACTAGCCTGCATGATAATCCCACTGTGATGACAAAGGTAGATGTCATTCACACTGTGAACCAATGCCATGTGTCCTGAGCAACAAACTACCATCACACCTACACAAGCAAAAATCAATCAGCACGGCCTGCCAGCCATGGCCAATATGGAGGTAGGGGTCTAGCCGTGCAACAACTCACATTTGCACACACTCAACACCACACACCTTGATCTCCACCAATGTGCAGCAGTGAAGCTCACATGGACTGGTGACATTGCACATGCACCCATGACAATCCCAGGGGTGGTGGTGGGAACTAAGGTGCAGAAACCCATCACACATGGCCAGTCAACAAGACTCCTGAATGTCTGACACACTGCACACTACGCGGTACATGGGCATGACGTGAAATCCACCACAATCAATGGGATCCCGGCCATAGTCACACACCAATGAAGAAGACAAGGTGACACACAAAGAACACACGTACACAACTTCCAACATTGCAGCTCTGACCCTGAGGAGTGGCAGCAGTCACACACACAATGTGTCACAATCACTGAAAGCTACCACAGACTGTAAATTACATGACATGTGTAACCAACAAGTGCCAAGGGGAATCCTGAATGTGTCCCATCTGCGTTTGCCCACATCCCCAGCCCTGACAACAAAGACAACCTGGGATGACAACCTGATGAACCTTAGTTTGCCATGCACCCACATCCCGGAGTAACCAGGTCCAAGATGCTGGATGAACACAGAACAACTCAGCAAGCATCAGAAACAGGAACATCCGTAGGGACACAGCCTGTGTAGGAAAAGGGAAGGGTACACGCACAGACATGCTTACACAACACAAAACACGGGCCCAGGCAATGTCACGGGATTACACACTGCCATGAGGGCACTCCACTGCTGTGGAAGGTCTGCTGTGCCAAACCTTGTCTGTGCATGACTCAAACATGTCGGCAGAACACTCGGTCAGTGAGTCAACAACTACAACACACTGAAGGCTCTGCTCACATCAGCCTGGGTACGGGAGTGTCACGTCAGTCATCTGCATACACCCAAAACACGTGTCAAGCAAGGTGCACTGTATACACTGATGAGTCCTTCAACATTGGTGTGCTAAACTGCATGTCCAGTGGAGATGGGCACACAGTCAGGGAAATAGAAACATTGAACAGTGGTAAGCCCACCAGATGTGCATCACTGTAAGACAAAGATGTAAATTTACAAATGCAAAACGTACATCCCTGTGTCATATGCTGAACATCACACCCTCAGACTGCAGCAGAGGATGCCATAGATCCAGACTACAACAGGACACATATCCCATGGACCACATGGAGTCCATCACTGCAACACTTCATTTTCCTGATCTGAACACTATTACAACTGCAAATGCATGATGATACTCATCTACATCATGTACATCGAAAGAAAAACCACAAGTAAACAAAGATAGGCTTTATTCAGCAAATGTCAATAAAAAATCAGAAGTCCAAATTAAACTAAGGCCAATGGCCAGTCCAAATACACAGTCCCAACAGGGTGATATGTGACAACTTGTCACCCATTGCTTGCCTGCACTGGTAGGGACAGGGGACATCCCCCTTGGAGGGGCATACAAGGGGCAGGCCAGGCACCGCAGGGACAGGATCAGGGGATGCCAGAGTGAGGCAGTGAAGGGGTGGTGGGTGCAGGAGTGTCACCGGCAACTGCAGTGGAGGTGTCTGACTCAGGGGGCCGGCACCACTGTAGGGCACAAGTCAGATGGTGTTGGTGCTGCAACCACTGCAGTGGGCTGGTCTGATGGAGTGGACTGGGTCCCCACTGCAGTGCCCGAGTCAGACGGGGTGGTTGTGGACTCCACTGCAGTGCATGCCTCCAAGGGAGTGGAAGGGGGGCAGATGAGGTGGGCAGGACAGAGGGGGGACCCGGTCTCCACACCAGTGGCACAAACAGGCTGAGCGTCTGGGTTGGGGGTGGAAGAGCAAGTGGCAGGGGGAGGGCCTAAGCAGTTTGGGGATGCGGTATCGGTGTGTGGGGGAACCTGGGGCAGGGTGTGGCGGTGGAACCTGTGGAGTGGTGGCCTGGGGGATGGAGGAGAGAGACTGGGTGGTGGAGCTGCGTGGTGGTGGTGGTGGGGTCTTACCCTTCCTGGTCCGGGGGACTTCCGAATGGGGTCCTCAGTCTGCCTGCGCCTGGGGGAGGGTGTCCGGGGGCGAGGGGCACTCCCTCTGTGTGGGTGGACTTCCTCTTCCCCCGGTATGCCGGATCTGCAGGATCGGAGGGGAAGAGGCCGAGGTCACAGAGGAAGACCTGCTGTGTAGGTGGGGTTGCAGGTGTGGCAAGGGAAGGGGTCTTGGAGGGAGAGGATTTGGAGGACTGCGGAGTGACTGTGGATGCCTGTGTGTGTGTCTGTTCCCAATCCCCTGTGTGTGTGGTATCTGTCCCCTGAGGATGCTTGTGTGCACGTCTTGCCTTTCTTTTGGGTGTGTCTGTGCTGCTCGTGTCTGTGTGTTTGGGTGATTGTGCAGGTGTGCATGTGCTTTGGACAGGTAGGGTGCCAAGAAGTGTGGATGGGGCAGAGGTAGGAGGTGGGAGGGACTGTTGGAGGAGGGACACTGCTGCCGTCAGGGAGGAGTCCATGGACTTATTGCTCCTCTGTAGGGCAGACATACCCATCGAGATGCCCTCCATGAACGACACCAGCTGTGTCAACAGAGTGGTGTGTGCATGGAGGACACTCAGCATTGCTGTCTGCCCTACATGGAGCTGCTGAAGTAGGTACACAGACTCCTCACTCAGGGCAGCAGGGGACACAGGGTCAGGGGCTGCGGTGCCTGGCACGAAGGAGACACGCTCCCGAACACGGGAGCCTCAACGGACCTCTGGAATTGGAGCCAATGGGAGGGCGGTGCTGGTGGTGGTGGGGCCAGACAGACTAGCGGGGGTGTGGTGGCTGCTGACACCCGCCTCCACAAGGGAGTCATCCTCCGAGCTGCTGTGGTCCTCAGCTAAGGTGGATGGTGCTGAGGACTCCTCGGTGTGGCTCCCCTCGCCCTCCGTGCCACTGGGTCCCTCTGACCACTCGTCGGATGCTGACCCAGTCTGGCTCCGCTGCTCATCCTGGTCCGTGGAGCTGTCCCCTCCTGTGGCCGTGGATGTATCTGCAAACAATTAGGGAAACAGACAAACATCAGTCACCTGCACTGACCGCACACACCACAATAAGTACAGCACTTACAGAGCCAGCCCTGGCATCCTTAGTTGAACATTGCCAAAACTCCTCACACAGATTTGGAGAAGCCAATTGTCAGTCTGATGGTCAACCATGGGACTCACACCCCTCCTGCCCTTGCACCCATCTGTCTGGTGCCTGTCTGATGGTAAGACCCCAGTGTGGACACATGCACCACCTACACAGTTGTTGGACATTGCAGGGAACACGGTGAAGTATGTGAACATGCACACATCACATCTCTTGCCACTGAGTCAGTGCAGATGTCCGGAGAAAGGGATGGCCAGAGTCTAAATAGAAATGCATGTGATGCATACCAGCACCAGACACCATGATGCACCCATGTCCGGATAGTCCATGCCACAATGGGGTGCATGTTGCACATGTCACTCCCCTGCAGGATCACTCTTAGGAAGTTTAATGCCATGACACAGGCATGCGTGCAAAGTCATACATCACTGTCTCCAGTCACATGGCCATGGCAGCCAGCCAACAACAGTCTGCACTGTGCCACAATCCTAGGACATGGGGAATGGAAGTTATGTAACTGACAAGTGCACATGTCCATCCCCCACACACCACATCATCTGAACTAGTATTTGTCCACGTCATGCCAATTGGACATATGGGGGGCATGAAACACAACTCTCAGAACCTGAGCACCTCACAGTGTGCTGTGAATGAATAACAGCTGCCTGAAAGTCACAGTCGCATACACCTGTGTGCACAGTCAAGTGATCAAACATCTATAAGTCACAGAAGTATCGTCTCTCATGGTCACATCTCAGATGGCATGCTGAACCCTAACCGACAAACATACCAGTAGTCCTGACAACGAAGCCACAGCACAATGACACAGAGGCAGACACCTGAGGGAACATGTCACTGATCACAACATGTCAGATGATCCACAGGAGTGGGAGTACAGAGTCTATTGTATGCCCTGGAGTAGGCATGACTGTCCAGCTCCACCTGTAAGAGGGATGAGTCCTGGACAGTAGGCAGGTGTCTAAGCATGTGTGACACACTTGATATACATACTCCTGAAGCCCAAACATTCTTCCCACCCGCAGCATGGGGGTGTGCCAAATACCCCAGGGACATGTGGTGAATCAGATCAGCAAGTGGACCACATATCAAAGTTACACCCAGATTACATGTCAGAACTTGGGCATTGTGTAAGCAATTGACCCACCCATGAATCCCACAACATAGTCACCGGAACAAATGCTGTCACCCACCTTGAGCAAAGCAAAATGCAATGACACAGTCCCCAAGTGACACAATTTCCTGACTGTAAGGGCCACACATATGCGTATCAGATGAGGAGTGGGCATGTCACAATAGAGGGACATGGGTCCTGGACCACAAGACTGATGTACTGTGGAAGTTTAACCAGGCCAGAGGAGGGCACATAGCATGTCAGACAAAGTGCACAGTGCTGTCATGGACTCACCCCCTCCTTGCTGCTGTCTGGCCTTCAGCTGCCCATCCAGGTCAGGGAAGACCACCGCCAGGATCCTGAGCATGTGGGGGTCAGGGTCCGGTGTCCGCCCCTCCTGCGAGGAGGCGACAGCTTCAGCTGGACCCTTGCGATCCTCCGGGTCCAGCCTCGAAGGTCCTGCCACCTCTTCTGGCAGTTGCGGATCCGGCGCTTGTAGTCCCCCACGGATCTTACTGCCCGGGCGATGGTCAGCCAGATTTCCTGCTTCTGGTGGGCATCAACCTGTGAGGATGACAAAGTGAAAATGCCATTACTACACATGCAACATATACGTGCATCACACAGTTGGATATACATGTCTCAATCACTGGGGCACATGATGTACACAGGCAGTGCAACGATGGCTATGAACAGTTTTCCAGCAGTTACTACATGGTATCATTGCATGGGAAGTAAACCTTGTTGGAATGCACTGTTACTGCACTGTACCTGTTCAGTGCATGTAACTACACACTTTGGGGGTCAGAACTACTCAGTGAGCATGCTAGCCAGTGGTGTGCACACTGTAAGTCCTGCTAGTCAGACAACATGCAAAATTAGTAAGGCAGTGGACAGCACACTCACCTGCTCCCCTGGTTTCCCATACAGCTTGCTGTACTGTGGAAGGAGGCTGTCCAGCAGGGCCTGGTTCTCCTCAAGGCTGAAGGCTGGGGCTCTCTCCACAGTACGTGCCATTGCAGTAGCCAGAGGATGCAGAGACAGCAGCAGTGTTGGTGGCAGATGTCGTCCTGGAGCATGTAGTGCAGGCAAGTGAGCTCTCAGGGGAACAGCCAGCATTATATGTGTGCTGCAGAGGCAGATACTGTCCCATGTGTCCAAAGTGATAGGTCCAAGTCGTTTGCATCCTCTGAATCTGACCAATCCATGGAATAGCAGCACTAATACACGCCCACAGCATCCTTCAAAAATCCAAGTTCATGACACCCATGATTTTGCAACATTGTTGTGGCTGGCCAACTGAATTCACTGCATCAGACTCGTTGAAGCTTCGAATATGTGTCCGTTGCCATGCCAGGCCCCAGCCAACGCGTGCGCACCGTTCGGTCCATTGCTGTACAACGCGTATGTCGGGATACAACGCGTACCCGCTCCCGACAGATGCAATGGGCCGTCCGGGCACACCGATCGGTCCATTGCTGTACAACGCGTACCCGCTCACAACAGATGCAATGGGCCGGCCGGGCACACCGATCGGTCCATTGCTGTACAACGCGTACCCGCTCCCAACAGATGCAATGGGCCGGCCGGGCACACCGATCGGTCCATTGCTGTACAACGTGCACCCGCTCACAACAGATGCAATGGGCCGGCCGGGCACACCGATCGGTCCATTGCTGTACAACGCGTACCTGTACAGGTCAGTCGCATATGTCACCATGCTTGTCACTGGTGAACGTATGCCAGCCACATATACCTGCCAGAGACTCAGGGGCACACCTACAACACCACACCCAGTCCACACTGTTTCCTAAGGCATGTAAGGCTGCATTACCTTTTCTGTGTATGGCGGTTAACATGTGGTTTCTGTGGTGGCACTTGTGGGCAGCCACACCCAGGCTGTGCATGTGTTCATGGGGACAGGGTCCTTTGTGTGTTGTGCACATGACCACTGTGATGTGCAACAGTTCATTTCGGAGCATGTGGCATGGTCACATTTCCAGGTTGTGTATGTGTATGACATGTCACATACCCCCAGGGTCCCATGGGGGAAGGCATGTACGTCACAGGGTGACCCATTGCCACAATAGTGATGTCCCTCCACAGTCTGTGTGCATGTTGTGTTTCCGATGTCTCTGATTCCATGTGCACGATGGGAGACAGTCTCCACATCAACGTTGTTTGTGCATGGACTTTGATGTTGTGCGTCACTGGCGTCCATGTCTGTCCTGCGGAGGCGACAGGGGCCACTACCTGTGGGAGTCATGTTTGTTTTTCTGACGTGTACATGATACGCCATGTCATGCCAGTGTACATGTGGCAAGACAGGGTCACTGGGAATCTACCTGTCAATGAGCTGTGATGCCTGTGGTGCATCTGTCCAGACATGTCACTGTGGTGTGTGTGTGGAACGTGACAGCAGTAAATGGGTACTGTGACACAGCCTAATGGTTTCCCATAGCACAACCTGGAACCTGTTGTCCACACATGTTGTACTGAGAAGTTAGATGATGGCCATGTAGGTGCGAGTTATGTCCGAACAGAACGGCACACACATCAAGTACTTGTGTCTCGTAATGATGTATCATGTGAAATTGAGTATGGTGAATGGCACATATGTGGGGTGACTGACAATCTTTCTTTCTCCAACCTATGCACTGCAGGGCTCCAGCTGTCCATAGACCATTCCCTGACCTGGCAACGATGGTGGAACGTGACAGCATCCGACGGTACCGCTTCACCAGGCAGCTGATTGAGGATTTGGCAGTGCGCTTGGCACCACATTTGCAACCTGGCCGGCCGTACCCTACGGCGCTGACCCCCAAGGTGAAGGTAATGGCAGCCCTACACTTCTTTGCCACCGGTACCTTTCAACACACTGTGGTGACTGCCGGTGGGATGTCACAGACTATGTTCAGCCGTGTGCTACGCGATGTTTTGGAGGCAATGTTGAGATGCCTGAACCAGTACATCTATTTCCCTACACGTCAACAACTCACTGACGTCAAGAGTGACTTCTATGCCCTGGGGAGGATGCCACATGTCATTGGCTCCATTGATGGGACACATGTGGCTTTGGTACCACCACAGGCACATGAGCAGGCATACCGGAACCGGAAACAATACCATTCGATCAATGCTCTGGTGGTATGTCTTGCAGATATGAGCATCAAAGTCAAAAAAACAATCCCTTTGGGAGCAGATATTTTAACCACAAACACCACTCTTACATACACTACTCACTCAAATGGGGTGGAACATACTCAGGGGTGTGGAGCACATTAACTAAGAAAGTCAAATCAGTGCAAAAACATTTTTTTTTTTTTACTTATTGTACTTGACCATAATTTTTATTAAAATAATGTAATTCATACAATATAAAATTAAAAACGTTAAAAATCATTTCAAAAGCACATTAATATTCAAATGTGTCATTCAAATTGTGAACGAATCGCCAGAAGTTCATCAATACACAATTAAAAACAACAACAAGTGGGACAAACAGAATTGCAAGGAAAATATGTTCTTGTCAGGAAAACATCACGTTAATCAAACAGCCAATGAATAAAGTTTCATTGCACACAACTGAGAAAGAAAAAACTCAAGTCAAAGTGAATGATTTAAACAAGGTGGGAAGAATTATTGCTTTCCTGAAGAAGGTGGGGAGATATAAGATTGGACCCACCGAAACGCGTCGATGCTCTGTTTCTGAAATACATCACGGATCTATGATTAATGTTACACTTCATGATTAATATTTTGACTTGAGTTTTTTCTGTCTCAGTTGTGTGCATTGAAACTTTATTCATTGGCTGTTTGATTAACGTGATGTTTTCCTGACAAGAACATATTTTCCTTGCAGTTCTGTTTGTCCCACTTGTTGTTGTTTTTAATTGTGTATTGATGAACTTCTGGCAATTTGTTCACAATTTGAATGACACATTTGAATATTAATGTGCTTTTGAAATGATTTTTTAACGTTTTTAATTTTATATTGTATGAATTACATTATTTTAATAAAAATTATGGTCAAATACGATAAATAAAAATAAAAAATAAAAAATAAAAATGTTTTTGCACTGATTTGACTTTCTTAGTTCATGTGCTCCTCACCCCTGAGTATGTTCCACCCCATTTGAGTGAGTAGTGTATGTAAGAGTGGTGTTTGTGGTTAAAATATCTGCTCCCAAAGGGATTGTTTTTTTGACTTTGGTCTATTGGTACCCTACCCTTTTGGCGTCACAGGGTCCCTCTCTCTTTTTCCTAAGATATGAGCATCACACATGTGTGTGCCCGTTTCCCTGGTTCAGCACACGATGCCTACGTGATGAGGAGTAGTCGCATCCCGAGGATGATGGCACAGATGGAGAACCAGCGTGCCTGGCTTGTCGGTGTGTACTGTATTTGTACCATTGTGTGTGTTCTGCTCTGTAGTATTCCGCCCACTTTTCCAACTCAGCTAATGTGCACTTGTCTGTCCGTAGGTGACTCCGGATACCCCAACATGCCATGGGTGCTGACACCCCTCAGGAACCCTGTGACACCAGCACAGATGCGCTACAATGAGGCACATGGTCGGACCAGGAGAGTGATCGAGCGGACATTTGGTCTCCTGAAGAGCCGCTTCCACTGCCTGGACAAGACAGGGGGGGCCCTCCCATATGCCCCAGAAAAGGTGTGCAAGATTGTCATCGTCTGCTGCATGCTACACAACCTGGCAGTGCGGAAGGAGTTGCCGCTCATCCTGGATGACGATGACCAACGTCCGCCACCTGTGGAGGATCCTGGCCTGGACCACGATGCCAGTGATGATGATGATGATGATGGTGATGTCCGCACACAGCTCATCACCAACTTCTTCAGCTGAATGTGAGTATCCAGGAGATGTAATGTGAATGATGTGAGTTTGCATGATATGTGTGGGTGGTGCTCTGGTGCTGTTTGAGTGTGGCCATGTGCTACTTGACTGGATGCGTGCAGCAATGTGTCCTTACAGGTAGTCTGTACTCCCCAACAGTTTTGACATGCTAACTTGGTTTTGTGTAGTTGTCTTGTGACATGTATTGGGCATGAGTATTGCAGTTCTGTCCTGTTCTTCAGTGGTTTTAACTGTGTGTCATGTCTGTCCTTCACAGGGTGCTTACTGAGTACTTTGGTCAACTTGGATCCCCCGACACCATGATTCAGCTTTCAGGGTGGCAGCAGTAGTTTCCCTACAGGTGATGTGCCACACACCCCTGGACTTCATATCTTCTGCACTTGTTGACTGTGTGGCCACTGCCACGTGGGATTACCTTGCATTTGTAGTGGAAACAACATGTTGCAAATGTGTAATAAACCTGTGCTTCACTTTGGGATGTGCGTTGTCTGTGGTCATACATCTGACTGACATTTGCTTACTGCACCTGTGGGCTAGTTGACACAGACTCTGAATAGGTGTGGTGTCTGTGCATTCCACAGTATTTCATGGCAACATCACTGTAGGCGATGAGTCCGATGGCCCTGGTGTCTCTGTGTTGTGTAGCCCTAGTGGTGTGTCTCCCTCATATGTGTCACGTCACCATGACTCACATGACGGTGTTGTACTTGCTGTAGCAGTTAGCATACACAGTGTAATTTAGCAGATCATCATCACCATAACAGTATCCACATTTGAATAACAACAGAGGCAAGTATGGTGTACTAGTGATTTTATTTACAGAAATGTGTGTGTGTATAGTGCACAGGATGGTGGGTGCTGTACATTGGGATTGTGATCCAAAGTTCCCAGATGAGTTGCAAGTCTTGGTAGCAGAAATGTCCTGAGTGAAGTCCACAGTCATATGATACATTAGTCCAACTTGGACTCCCCATGTCATGTGGGAGAGTTGTGTTGCATTCGACAGGGTGAAAAGTTTGCACACAAAGGAGAATTTCCGGAACAGGTGTTGCCTTCCTGGGGGATGTACGTGGCCATCAACCTCTCAGTTTTCCTTCCTCGGACGACCCCTCTTCTTTGGGGGGGTCCCTCACGTGCAGGCTGCTGCGGTGCAGGGGACTCTCCGCCAGAGTCCTCCTCCCTCCCTGTGGCAGTGTCAGTTGTTGCAGCACCAGATGTTGTGGGCACACAGGGAGGTGTGGCCATGTTGGTGCTAATCTGGCGGAGGCATGTCAATATGTTCCTATGCACCGCTGTGAGTTCTTGCAATGCGTCCCACTTGGACTCCATGCGAGACGTGTGTCTCCACACGGGACATGTGGGAGTCCAAGCGGGCATGATGGGCAGCCTGCTGCTGTTGTATGTCCTTGAGGATCCCCACTACCTGTCTGACCTCTCCGGTGCTATTCTGGTACGCATCAGCGATGCGTGCCAGTTGTGGGTCATCATGCAGTCCAGACCCCTCTGCAAGCAGCGACCTATGTCTACCACCCCTCCCACCACCCCTGGCGACATGTGCAGGACCTGCGGTGGCATGCACAGGTGACCCGAGGCCCCCTTGGGGGTTGTTAGTGGTGTTGTTGTCCGTTGCTCCACGGTGGGCCTGGGGCCCTGTGCTGTTGTCATCGGTGGTCCTTGGTCTGTCCGTGTCGGCGGGGGTGGTCTGTGTGTTGGCAGTTGTTGGAGGGGTGGGTGCAGGGGTGCAGATGTTGGTCCTGCTGGTGCTGCATGATGACTCACACCGGAGGTGCCAGGTAGGTCTTCACCATCCGAGGAGGGCAGAGGCTGTTCCACACCAGTGAGCTCAGTGTCCCCCGGAGCCTGGGACAGGGACTCCTCCTCGCCTGCTGCTGTGTCCCCATCATCATCACCAGTATTTGGAAGAGACACACATTGTATTTTATGTTTCTACAGGCATCAATGGTTCACACACCTGACAGTTGTGACTGTACCTCTGGATGCGGGCATGTACATTGCATTGTCCTAAGTTGTCACAGTAAGAGGTTGATATTGGTGTAGCACATTGTCCTGCATACCTGGGGCATTTCAATGTGAATGTTGAGGTGTGTGCATGGCCAGCATTGGTTGTATTTGGTGGACATCCGGCCATCCTTCTCCACCTAGCCCAGTTATCCCACCATGAAGCATGCCACCCTTGCAGTGGGTTCAGGTTGACTCTCAGGATGTCATTCAGTGGTGTCTTGCTGTTCGTTGTTGCACAGTTCCCAGCAGGGCCTTGTGCTCCCCACAGCAGTACCCAGTGTCAGCCATCTTGTCAGTCCTTATCCACTCCCTGTGATGTGAGCATGGTTCAGAGTGGTGTTGATGGGCCAATTGTGAGGGTGAGCAATTTCTGTGACTACAACTCCCATCATGCTATTGCCTACACCCCCTTCCCAGCATGCCCGTACTTCCTTCCTTTTGAGTGGACTTCACTGTGTGTGAGTGTGACAGCAATGGCAAGATGGCTGACAGTGTGGTCCTGTTGTTTGTTGGTGCCCAGTTCCCAGCAGGGCCTTGTGCTCCCCACAGCAGTACCCAGTGTCAGCCATCTTGTCAGTCCTTATCCACTCCCTGTGATGTGAGCATGGTTCAGAGTGGTGTTGATGGGCCAATTGTGAGGGTGAGCAATATCTGTGACTACAACTCCCATCATGCCATTGCCTACACCCCCTTCCCAGCATGCCCGTACTTCCTTCCTTTTGACTCTGCTTCCCTGTGGGGTAGTGTGCCTGTGCTGACAGGAAGGCTGACAGTGTTGTCCTGGCGTTTGTTTGGCTACAAGTCCCAAGAGTGTCCCTGTGCTTCACACAGCATTACCCAGGGTGGTGGTTCTTTGTGGGATCTTCATTTGGTGTGTGAGGCATTGCATTCTCCCAGGTGGGTTATGTGGAGTTTGTGTTGAGGGGTGTGTGAGGAGAGCTGCTTGTAACTATGGTCAGTGCTGTCAGTCCTCCTTCCCACCCAGCCAGATATCCCACCATGCAACGTGCTTGCATTGCAGGGAGTGCAAGTTGGCTTTCAGGATGTCAGGCAGTGGTGTTCTGCTGTTTGTTGGTGCACAGTTCCCAGCAGGGCCTTGTGCTCCCCACAGCAGTACCCAGTGTCAGCCATCTTGTCAGTCCTTATCCACTCCCTGTGATGTGAGCATGGTTCAGAGTGGTGTTGATGGGCCAATTGTGAGGGTGAGCAATATCTGTGACTACAACTCCCATCATGCTATTGCCTACACCCCCTTCCCAGCATGCCCGTACTTCCTTCCTTTTGACTCTGCTTCCCTGTGGGGTAGTGTGCCTGTGCTGACAGGAAGGCTGACAGTGTTGTCCTGGTGTTTGTTTGGCT
The DNA here is from genome assembly GCA_963921515.1 of Calotriton arnoldi. Taxonomy (NCBI): domain Eukaryota; kingdom Metazoa; phylum Chordata; class Amphibia; order Caudata; family Salamandridae; genus Calotriton; species Calotriton arnoldi. The sequence goes on along the minus strand of CAWUFW010005281.1, from coordinate 1,137,104 downwards.
ACAAGTCCCAAGAGTGTCCCTGTGCTTCACACAGCATTACCCAGGGTGGTGGTTCTTTGTGGGATCTTCATTTGGTGTGTGAGGCATTGCATTCTCCCAGGTGGGTTATGTGGAGTTTGTGTTGAGGGTGTGTGTGAGGAGAGCTGCTTGTAACTATGGTCAGTGCTGTCAGTCCTCCTTCCCACCCAGCCAGATATCCCACCATGCAACGTGCTTGCATTGCAGGGAGTGCAATTTGGCTTTCAGGATGTCAGGCAGTGGTGTTCTGCTGTTTGTTGGTGCACAGTTCCCAGCAGGGCCTTGTGCTCCCCACAGCAGTACCCAGTGTCAGCCATCTTGTCAGTCCTTATCCACTCCCTGTAATGTGAGCATGGTTCAGAGTGGTGTTGATGGGCCAATTGTGAGGGTGAGCAATATCTGTGACTACAACTCCCATCATGCTATTGCCTACACCCCCCTTCCCAGCATGCCCGTACTTCCTTCCTTTTGAGTGGACTTCACTGTGTGTGAGTGTGACAGCAATGGCAAGATGGATGACAGTGTGGTCCTGTTGTTTGTTGGTGCACAGTTCCCGGCAGGGCCTTGTTCTCCCCACAGCTGAGGCCAGTGTCAGACATCTTTGAGGTGGCTTTTCACTCCCTTTGAGGTGTGCATGCTTCAGTGTGAGCTTGCTGGGCCATGTGGGTGGGGGATGTTGAGCTGTGACTGCCACTCCCATCATGCTATTGCCTACACCCCCCCTTCCCTGCATGCCCATACTTCCTTCCTTTTGACTCTGTTTCCCTGTGGGGTAGTGTGCCTGTGCTGACAGGAAGGCTGACAGTGTTGTCCTGGCGTTTGTTTGGCTACAAGTCCCAAGAGTGTCCCTGTGCTTCACACAGCATTACCCAGGGTGGTGGTTCTTTGTGGGATCTTCATTTGGAGTGTGAGGCATTGCATTCTCCCAGGTGGGTTATGTGGAGTTTGTGTTGAGGGGGTGTGTGAGGAGAGCTGCTTGTAACTATGGTCAGTGCTGTCAGTCCTCCTTCCCACCCAGCCAGATGTCCCACCATGCAACGTGCTTGCATTGCAGGGAGTGCAAGTTGGCTTTCAGGATGTCAGGCAGTGGTGTTCTGCTGTTTGTTGTTGCACAGTTCCCAGCAGGGCCTTGTGCTCCCCACAGCAGTACCCAGTGTCAGCCATCTTGTCAGTCCTTATCCACTCCCTGTGATGTGAGCATGGTTCAGAGTGGTGTTGATGGGCCAATTGTGTGGGTGAGCAATATCTGTGACTACAACTCCCATCATGCTATTGCCTACACCCCCTTCCCAGCATGCCCATACTTCCTTCCTTTTGAGTGGACTTCACTGGTGTGAGTGTGACAGCAATGGCAAGATGGCTGACAGTGTGGTCCTGTTGTTTGTTGGTGCACAGTTCCCAGCAGGGCCTTGTGCTCCCCACAGCAGTACCCAGTGTCAGCCATATTGTCAGTCCTTTTCCACTCCCTGTGTTGTGAGCATGGTTCAGAGTGGTGTTGATGGTCCAAATGTGAGGCTGCCCATTATCTGTTACTACGAGTCCCATCATGCTCTTGGCTACACTGACTTCACCAGCATACACAGGATTCCTTCCTTTCAGTGAGCTTCCCTGTGAGGCGGTGTTCTAGTGGTGGCTAAATATCTGACAGTGTTTGTTGGTTAGATTTGTGCCACTGCCTAGCTCTATTTGTTATTGGGTTTGTACATGTCATGACACAGTTACATATCACTATGACATGGCATGTATTGTGTTTATCTGACTAACATACACATCTTGGGATGATTATCTTTTGGTTGCTGTGGATTTGCTAGGGGTGCATGGTTTGACTATCCCCTTGACAGTGATGTGTGTGTATTGTCACACAATATTGTGTATATTAGTTGTGTACTCACCAGGCTCTGGGATGTTTGATAGTCCATATACGCTCACTGGTGGTAGGATGGCCCGCACCTTCTCCTCCCAGGGCCTGAGGTATACTGGTTTGGCAGGAGGGCCACTGCTGGTGTGCTGGCTCAGGAGGTAATCCTTCTTCAGTAGGTCCCTGACCCTCCTGCGCACATCATACCACCTGTTCTGGATGTCTTCCTTTGTGCGCAAACATGGTGATTGTGCGTTGACCCTGTCGACGATCCTCGCCCACATCTTGGTTTTCTGCGCCATGGGGGTCTGTTGGACCAATGTGCCAAACAACTGTGGCTCTACCCTCAGGATCTCGTCTACCATGACTTCCAATTCACTATCTAGGAACTTTGGATTCTTCTTTAGGGGCATGGTGATGGGTGGTGGTGGTGATTGATGTGTGTGTGTGTGCAAGTGAGGGTGTGTGAGTGTAGGTTTTGCTGGGTGTGTGTGAGGGTGATATTTGTTGAGGTGCTAATGGTGTGTGGCTTTTGTGTTGGATGAGCTGTGTGTGTGTCTGTGTTTGCTGTCTGATGGTGTTCTGTGCTGGCAGGTCAGTGGAATTTGCAAAGGATCATGGTAGGGATTTGTGGCCTTTATGTAGGTGGAGTTGGGGGTGTGTCCTTGTTCCATTTCCCCCCCCCTGTATTTATTGGCTTTGTCATTGCTTGTTTGGCCCTCTTTTTTTGTATTTTTTCATTTGTAATTGTTGTGCATGTAGGAGACGTTCTTCTGACCGAGTAGGACGTTGCAGTTGTCTCGTGCGCGCCTCTCCGAGTCGTTCCCGCTGTGTTTCAGCTAAGTTTCATATGCGGCGTACGCGTCGGTCGCGGAGTATTGTGTTTGTTCGGCTGGCTTTTGTATGCGTGTCGGTCGTACGGCTTGGGCTCCGTGCGAATCGGTCTGATTTTGCACCCATTGCATCGTACTGCGCGGGTCGGAGTTCGCGGGTACGTTTCGTTCGGGTTGATTCCTGGTGCGTGTCGGTCGGTTCTATTCGCGTGGTTTCCCGGCCGGATAGCTTGTTTCCGTCCGGGTCGGTCGTTCGGCTTGAGTTCCGTACGAGTCGGTTGTGATTCACATGCATTTCATCGTACTTCCCAGGTCGGGCAACGCCGGTACGTGTCGGTCGGACTATATTCCCGTACCGAGTCGGTCAGGTGGTATTCCGGCCCAAATCGGATTCGGCCCCTGAGTCTTCTCATTTAATCAGTAAATGTTGGATTCCCAAGAAAAACATAGGAACAGATCTAACCCTTTTGTTTGTCACTTTTGCATGCCCAAGGTGTTACAAAGGAAAGATGGTATGCAGACAGAATATCGAGTTGGAAATGTCGACTTACACAAATATCGAGTTGGAAATATCGTGACACATAAATATCGACACCAAGAATATCGTGGTCAAGAATATCGACTTTAAGGTAAGAAATATCGTTTTTTAAAATATCTAAGTCATTAATATCGTTTGCAAAAATATAGTTGTTTAAAATATCGATTTTTTAATTAATGTTATGTATTTTAGTATGTCTTTTAAATGTATGTGATCTATTTTTTTGTATAAGTATTGTTTTTGATTTTTAATATATGTGTTAAATTTTTAATAGTTATCAATTTTATTTCAATTACATTTTGTGTTTTTAGTTCCATAGCGGGTTGTGGGTTTATAGGGAAATAGGGTGGGAAGTAAGTTAATTATAATGAACGAATGATTATTTTTTATTTAGTAATATTTATTTAATTTGGATTTTCTAGTGTTAATTGTGGGAAGTAATTTATTATTAATTAATTGGTTGTTAATTAATATTAATTAATTGGTAATTAAATATGGTAATCGTGTTATTTTTTAGGAGCGGGTTGTGGGGTTTATAGGGGTAAAGGGTGGGAGTAATTTAATTATCATAAATTAATGAATTTTTAAATGTATTAATATTTATTCAATTTAGATTTTATAGTGCTAATTGTAGGAAGTAATTTATTATTAAGTAATTATTAATTAGTTGTTAATTATTATTAATTAATTAATTGGTAAATAATTATGTTAATTGTGTCATTTTTTTAAGAGCGGGTTGTAGGGTTTATAGGGGTAAAGGGTGGGAAGTAATTTATTTTTAATTAATTAATAACTATTTGTTAATTAATGCTAATTAATTAATTAAATTTAAATATGGCAATTGTGTATTTATTTTTAGATGTGAGTTGTGGGGTATATAGTGGTAAAGGGTGGGAAGTAATTTATTTTTAATTAATTATTACGTAGTTGTTAATTGATATTAAGTTATTATTTTAAAATTAATTATGGAAATTGTGTAATGATTTTCAGGTGTGGGTTGTGGGGCTTACAGGGGTAGAGGGTGGAAAGTAATTTATGTTTAATTAATTAATAATGAGTTGATCATTAATATTAATTCATCAATTGATAATTAATTAGGGTGATTGTTTATTTTTTTTGTGTGTGAGTTTTGGTTTTATAGGAGTAACGTTTGGGGAGTAAATTAATTTTTATCTGTTTTGATTTGTTTTTTAATGAATAATACTTTTTTAATTGATATTTAATTATGTTAATTATGGAGGTGCATTTTTTAAATTTAGATGTGTGTTGTGAATTGTGCGGTGTTATAGGGTAGGAAATAAAAAAGATTACATTTATGTAATAATTAATGTTTTTGTTTATACATAATTTCTAATTAGAAATAGTTATTTGTTTGTAAACATTTTTTAATTTATTTAATATAATATTTCTAGGTATTTGTCATATCTATTTAACCATATAATATGTTTCTATTTTTTAGATTTTTTAAATATTTTTATATATTTTTCATTTTATCTTTAAAAAAATATTTTGTGTTGGTTATATTTTGTTTCTTTTAATTTTGAACTGACTGGAGTGGGAATATTAATTTTTACCCCTCCGCTATTCAACACTTTCCCTATTGTTGCACTAACTGGAGTGAGAATAGTATTTTTACCCTCCGCTATCCAACACTTTCCCTAGTGTTCCACTAACTGGAGTGGGAATAGTCTTTTCTAGCCTCCGCTATCCAACACTTTCCCTATTGTTGCACTCACTGGAGTGGAAATAGTAATTTTTACCCCTCCGCTATCCAACACTTTCCCTACTGTTGCACTCACTGGAGTGGGAATAGTCATTTTTATTCCTCCGCTATCCAACACTTTCCCTACTGTTGCACTCACTGGAGTGGGGACAGTAATTTTTACCTCTCCGCTATCCAACACTTTCCCTACTGTTGCACTAACTGGAGTGGGAATAGTAATTTTTACACCTCCGCTATCCAACACTTTCCCTACTGTTGCACTCACTGGAATGGGAATAGTATTTTTTTACCCCTCCGCTATCCAACACTTTCCCTACTTTTGCACTCACTGGACTGGGAATAGTAATTTTTACCCCTCTGCTATCCAACACTTTCCCTACTGTTGCACTCACTGGAGTGGGAATAGTCATTTTTATTTCTCCGCTATCCAAAACTTTCCCTACTATTGCACTAGCTGGAGTGGGATTAGTAATGTTTACCCCTCTGCTATCCAACACTTTCCCTACTATTGCACTCACTGGAGTGGGAATAGTAATTTTTACCCCTCCGCTATCCAACACTTTCCCTACTGTTGCACTCACTGGAGTGGGAATATTAATTTTTACCCCTCCGCTATACAACTCTTTCCCGCCTGTTGCACTCACTGGAGTGGGAATAGTAATTTTTACCCCTCCGCTATCCAACACTTTCCCTACTGTTGCAGTCACTGGAGTGGGAATAGTAATTTTTATTCCTCCGCTATCCAACACTTTCCCTACTGTTGCACTCACTGGAGTGGGACTAGTAATTTTTACCCCTCCGCTATCCAACACTTTACCTACTGTTGCACTCACTGAAGTGAAAAATGTAAGTTTAAAGACTTTTAAATAGTTTAATGTTTTAATTTATAATATAATGTTGTTTTATTAGATTTTATGTTATTGGTGTATGTATATATATATATATATATATATTATCTACTGGCGGTCGCCAGTAGATAGTTATAGTTAGGACCTATTATCCATAGGAAATCCGCGACATTCTATTTGAAATAACGTTGGCGCCGGTTGACGAATCTTCGCGAAAGTTTCCAACTTGTTGGGGCGCTCCGCTCCGCTCCTACCCTGAAAGTTGATTCGTCAAGCGGGGGCCGAGAAAAAAGGGGGGTCCCAAAACGCGTTTTCCCCATTCATTTTTCCATAGGAACCTTTAGTCGCAGCTACAGCCCGAACTGCTGAACGGAATTACACCAAATTTGGCAAAGAGGTAGCCCTTGGTTCAGTGTCGTGCCTTTTGCTTAAATGGTGTAAATCCGTTCAGTAGTTCCTGAGAAATTCACAAGTAAAATCACATATATATCTATGGGCGCGTTGGATCCGCGTACCCTCAGCGCACCCTGCGCACACCATCCCGATCACGAGCTGCATGCTAATTGGCTGTCAGCTGGCTGTCAACACTCCAAACCAGGAAGTGTTGGCAGCCATTTTGTGCTTCGGTAGAACCGAGGCACAAAAACAAGTGCGTAAAACGCACAAAGGGGGCAGGGTAGAAACACCCTGACCCCTAGGCCTGCTCAGGGGTCCCACAAGGACCCCTGGGCAGAAAAAGCATTTTTTTAAATCGGCAGGATGCACTCAGGGTGCGCGGATCCTGCCGAGAAAATCGAAGCGCGTCTCTTGCGCTTCGATGTTAATTTGCCCCAGGGTGGGCCAAGTCCCGGGGGCATGGTGGGGGGGGTTTAAATTTGATGTGGGGGGCCCTCCCGCAGCCCCGGGGACCGCCACCCCCAGGGCTTCTTTTTAAAAATTATTTTGACCTGTGTGGGGGCTCCAGCACCCCACACGCCCGAGGACCGCCACCTCCCCGGGGCACTAAAGATTTGAATATGGGGGTCCGTTACGGACCCCAAAGCCCCGGGGACCACCACCTCCCGGGGCTGTGAAATGGTTGGGAGGGGGCCACGCCGCCCTCCTGGAGCCCTTGATGGCCCTGGGGACCACCACCCCCAGGGCCGGCTCCTGCAGTGTCCCGGGTGCCTACCCCGGGACACTGTAGCTTGCTATGACAGGACTGGAGCCTCGCGGCTCCCGTCCTGTCATAGCAAACTTAGTTTGCATTTTGAAAGAGAGAGCAGGAAACCTGCTCTCTCTTTCAAAATGCAAACTAATTAGCTTTCCACATGGGGAGCAGCATGTTAGCTGCTCCCCATGTGGAAAGCAATGCCGGCTCCCGTAGGACACGGGGAGCCGGAGGGACTGTGGGGATTGGGGACCCCCACAGTCCCCAACCAGAGGCCAGGCCCCGGGGATGGGGTCCCTGGGGCCATAGTGGCCAGGGAGGGGGCCACGCAGCCCCCTCCCCAAATAAAAAAAAAAAAAAAAAGGGCAATGCCGGCCCCGGGGATGGGGTCCCCGGGGCCTTAAATGGCCTGAGGAGGGGGCCTCGCAGCCCCCTCCAAATTAAAAAATAAAAATCGAGGGCATGCCCGGGGATGGGGTCCCGGGGCCAATACAGGCCCAGGGAAGGGGGCCACGCGGCCCCTTCCCGTTTTTTTTTTTGATTTAAAAATAAAATAAAATGCTCATCCCCCGGGGCCAAAAGTGGCCAAGGGAAGGAGGGCCACGCAGCACCCCTCCCATTAAAAAAAATTCGAAAAAAAAACCCGACCGGCATCGTGCCGGAGGCCCCACCCCCCTCCCTGCAGGACTCTGCAAACGCGCCCCCTGGCGCGTTTAAGAAGGGGAGTAATTCCCCTTGAATACTGGGGGTCCCTGGGGGCCAACTAGCCCACCAGGAACCTCCAGTATGCGCCAGGGGCTGCGTTGCAGCGAGGTGTACAGAGGCCACGCCCCTTTTACACCTCTCTGCAACGCAGCTCTGTGGCGCTTTAGAAGTACATGGTGGGCTAGTTGGACTCCAGGGACCCTCAGGATTCAAGGGGACTTAATCCCCCAACTTAAAAACGCGCCACGGGGCGCGTTTGCACAGTGGTGAAGGGAGGGGGTGGGGCTTCAGGTGACATGTGTGCAAACAGGCCCTGTGGCGCGTTTTAAGATGGGGAATTAAATCCCCTTCAATCCTGAGGGTCCTTGAGAGCCAACTAGCCCAACAGGTACGTCCAGAGCGCCACAGAGCTGCATTTCAGAGAGGTGCAAAAGGGGCGTGGCCTCTGAACACCTCTCTGCAACGCAGCTCCTGGCGCATACTGGAGGTACAGGGTGGGCTAGTTGGACCCCAGGGACCCTCATGATTCAAGGGGACTGTGCATTGCGGGGCGCGAGTTATAGTTAGCTGAACTCACGGTTTTTGTACGAGTGCAATGTCCAACTAACTATAACTTTCCCTAAAACCTATGGTTTTTTCAGTGAATATATATATATATATATATATATTTATTTGTAAATGTTTATATACAATTATAAAATAAATTAAAATTAATAGTTTATTAATTGTTTTAAAGTATATATATTACATTTTATATACGTATGTTTAAATTTTTAAAAGTACATTTATTTGTTATATTTGTTAAAATGTATATTAAATATAATTTATTTTTTAAAGTTAATTTTATTATTTAATATATTTAATATTATTTTTTATACATATATTAAAATTGATATTTTGTAGAGCTATATTTTTACATCGATATTTTTTTCAATATTTTTGTACTTACCATTATAAATATAGGATGTCGATATTTTTGACATCGATATTTATAACTCGATATTTGTGTATGGGGATATTTTGGGGGTTGATATTCTATCAGTGAACCAAGGAAAGATATGATAATGCATTTTCAAACGTTTATTGAAAAGTTCTAATCTTTGTAAATAAAACATGAACTGTGATTATTAGAAATATGGGACACAGCATTGTTATAAACATTATTAGAGTGGTAAAAAAACACAAACGAAACCAACATGTTATTTGTTATTATTATTATTAAGAAGTTTGTAAAGCGCAATGGTTACTCCCAACGGAGTGTCCCCGCGCTAGGACATCTGAGAGCCCCGTAACCCTGCCACACTAATCAACTATCTGCATATACCTCTCAGCAAGGAAGGCAGCAGAGTTACTGAAGACCGCCCCCCGAATCACGGAAGAGCCAGGTTTTCAGTTTCTTACGGAACAAAGGTTCTGACTCAGATATCCTCAAATCCAAAGGGCGCTTATTCCAGGCCTTAGCTGCCAGGAAACCAAAGGATCTTCCGCCAGTCCTGGCCCTCCGCACCTTGGGCACAGTCATTCTCACACTGCCAAGAGATCCCAAATTCCGGGAGGGTTGGTAAACCGACAGAAGGGGGGTCAGGAAGCGCGGCCCCCTTTTCCTGAGGATCCTATGGCTGATGCAGACAGCCTTAAATGTAACTCTAGCCTGGATTGGGAGCCAGTGTAGTTTTTTAGAGCTTCTCCTACCGGGGCCCTCCTGGGAATATTCAAGATAAGCCTGGCTGCGGCATTTTGGACCTTCTGCAAGATGTTCAAAATTTTGCAGTCACCCCAAGATACAGAACATTGCAATAGTCAAGGCGAGACGTGACCAAAGCCTGTACAATAGTTCTTTTAGCATCCAGGGGAGAAGGTCCAGAATCTTCCGCAGCATTTTCAGAATGCCAAAGCAGGTTCCGGCCACAGCAGAGATTTGCTGAGAAAGGAGAGTGCTTCGTCGAACCACACCCCTAAATTTTCACCTTGGCTTTCGGCACCGGGCTGGGTCCCAGTTCCTCAGGCCACCAGTGCTGTGACCAGAGAGAGGGCTGTTTTCCCACGACCAACACCTCTGTCTTCCCTGCATTCAACTGGAGGCAACTCAGTCTCATCCAGTCCATAAGCTCCCTCAGACATATTTTAAAAGCAGCAGCCCTTCCTGATTCTTGTTGTTCTAGGGTCACAACTAGCTGAGTGTCGTAAGCGTAAGACACCAGCTTAATTCCATGTCTCATCACAATATTTGCCAGCGGGCGCATATATATATTGAACAGGGTGGGGCTCAGGGCAGATCCCTGCGGCACCCCCTGGTTTAAAGGACAGACTCTGGACTTAAATGGATGTTGCAGAACCTGAAAGGTTCTGTTCTCCAAGAAATTCTTCAGCCACATCCACGTGACACCTCCGACCCCGGCCTCACCTAGCCTCTCCAGCAGGAGGCCGTGGGACACCGTGTCAAACGCGGCACTCAAGTCCAGCAAAACCAGAGCAGTTGTTAACATTTGTTAAATGTTACTAAGGTTACTCTTATCTATCACTAATTTCTCTATGCTAAAGAGAGCATGATGGGAGTACCCATCTGCCAGACTTGTTGGCATGATCTAACCCCATACCTTAGCACTGTGTCTCAGGAAGCCGGCCTCAGTACATTAACCCCTTATCTGCTGGGCCTTTTCCCCCCCAGTGCTGAGCCCTTTTTTGGCTATTTGGGGTAGTTCGCAATTAGGCCTCTGTAACTTTTTGACCACATAAGGTATCCACGCCAAATTTGCGTCCTTTTCTTCCAACATCATGGGGATTCTAAAGGTACCCAGGTTTGGTGGATTCCCCTGGAGGGGACCCAGAAATTAGCCAAAATACAGGTAAATTTTTGTTTGTTTTTTTAAATGGGAAAAAGGGCTACAGATGAAAGCGTCTGGTTTTTCCCTGCAAATGGTATCAAAAGGGGTTGTGGTGCTGAAATCACCATCTTCCCAGCTTTCAGGGACAAGCAGACTTTTGTCAAAACACCAACATTTTTTACACAGTTTTGGCATTTTTCTGGGACATAGCCTATTTTTGCTATTTTTGTGCTTTCAAACTCTTTCCAGTTAATGGTAGAAATGGGTATGAAAGCAATAATGGATCCTGGAAAGCTATACATTTTTGAAAAGTAGACAAAATTCTGAATTCATCAAGGGGCCATTTGTGTAGATCCTTCAAGGTTCCTTTATAGAAACTAACCGTTGAATATAGGAAAAATTGAAAATTAGTTGAAAAAAACAGACATTTGTGTCAAAGTTTTCACCTGTAACTTCTTCTAATTATGACAGCTGTTTGAAAGCAATATACCGTTACATCCGCTGGACCATTCTGGTTGTGGGGATATATAGGACTTGTAGGTTCACCAAGAACCCGACGAACCCAGAGCCAATAACTGAGCAGCGTCTTGCAATGGTTTTTTATTATGTACCGGGTATATAGCAATTAATTTGGGTAAATATATACATGGAAAAATCGGTATGAAAGACACCTATGTATTTCTGAAATTGGAACAAAATATAGAGTTTAGAAACAGTAGATATTTGCACATTTCCGAAATTGTGAGTACCCATACTGGCATGAGAATTATAGGTCATTTTTCAAAATGACTTCTTTTATACATTGTCTTTCATTTGGAAGGCAGAAATGCATCGAAAGTCAATAGGTAATAACAGTTGCTCTACAATTCTGTGTTACCCTAAGTCTCCCGATAAAAATGGTACCTCACTTGTGTGGGTAGGCCTAGTGCCCGCGACAGGAAACGGCTCAAAACGCAACGTGGACACACCACATTTTCACAGTGAAAACTGACCCTTTTTTTGTAACGTGCCTAGCTGTAGATTTTGAACCCTAGCTCTGACGGCACCTAGGGAAACCTATCAAACCTATACATTTTTGAAAACTAGACACCCAGGGGAATCCAGGATGGGGTGACTTGACTGGCTCTCACCAGGTTCTGTTACCCAGAATTCCATGCAAACCTAAAAATTTGTCCCAAAAACCACATTTTCCTCACATTTCTGTGGTGGATAGTTCTGGAATATGCGTGGATCCACAAAATTCCACCCACCCCGCGTTCCCCAAAGTCTTCCGAGAAAAATGGTACCTCACTTGTGTGGGTAGGCCTAGTGCCTGTGACAGGAAACGGCCCAAAACGCAACGTGGACACACCACATTTTCACAGTGAAAACAGACCCTTTTTTTGCAAAGTGCCTAGCTGTAGATTTTGAACCCTAGCTCTGCCGGCACCTAGGGAAACCTATCAAACCTATAAATTTTTAAAAACTAGACACCCAGGGAAATCCAGGATGGGGTGACTTGGCTGGCTCTCACCAGGTTCTGTTACCCAGAATCCCTTGCAAACCTAAAAAATTGTCAAAAAAACCACATTTTCCTCACATTTCTGTGGTGGAAAGTTCTGGAATCTGCGTGGATCCACAAAATTCTACCCACCCCGCGTTCCCCAAAGTCTTCCGAGAAAAATGGTACCTCACTTGTGTGGGAGGCCCAAGTACCCGCGACAGGAAACGGCCCAAAACGCAATGTGGACACACCACATTTTCGCAGTGAAAACGGACCCTTTTTTTGCAAAGTGCCTAGCTGTAGATTTTGAACCCTAGCTCTGCCGGCACCTAGGGAAACCTAGCAAACCTATACATTTTTTAAAACAAGACACCCAGGGGAATCCTGGATGGGGTGACTTGGCTGGCTCTCACCAGGTTCTGTTACCCAGAATCCTTTGCAAACCTAAAAAATTGTCCAAAAAAACACATTTTCCTCACGTTTCTGTGGTGGAAAGTTCTGGAATCTGCATGGATCCACACAATTCCACCCACCCCGCGTTCCGCAAAGTCTTCTGAGAAAAATAGTACCTCACTTGTGTGGGAGGCCCAAGTACCCGCGACAGGAAATGGCCAAAAAACCCAACGTGGACACACCACATTTTCACAGTGAAAACGGACCCTTTTTTTGCAAAGTGCCTAGCTGTAGATTATGAACCTTAGCTCTGCCGGCACCTAGGGAAACCTATCAAACCTATAAATTTTTGAAAACTAGACACCCAGGGGAATCCAGGATGGGGTGACTTGGCTGGCTCTCACCAGGTTCTGTTACCCAGAATCCCTTGCAAACCTGAATAATTGTCAAAAAAACCACATTTTCCTCACATTTCTGTGGTGGAAAGTTCTGGAATCTGCGTGGATCCACAAAATTCCACCCACCCCGCGTTCCCCAAAGTCTTCTGAGAAAAATGGTACCTCACTTGTGAGGGAGGCCCAAGTACCCGCGACAGGAAACGGCCCAAAACCGAACGTGGACACACCACATTTTGGCGGTGAAAACGGACCCTTTTTTTGCAAACTGCCTAGCTGTAGATTTTAAACCCTAGCTCTGCCGGCACCTAGGGAAACCTAGCAAACCTGTACATTTGTGAAAACTAGACACCCAGGGGAATCCAGGATGGGGTGACTTGACTGGCTCTCACCAGGTTCTGTTACCCAGAATTCCTTGCAAACCTAACAATTAGTCCCAAAAACCACATTTTCCTCACATTTCTGTGGTGGATAGTTCTGGAATCTGCGTGGATCCACAAAATTCCACCCACCCCGCGTTCCCCAAAGTCTTCCAAGAAAAATGGTACCTCACTTGTGTGGGTAGGCCTAGTGCCTGCGACAGGAAACGGCCCAAAACGCAACGTGGACACACCACATTTTCACAGTGAAAACAGACCCTTTTTTGCAAAGTGCCTAGCTGTAGATTTTGAACCCTAGCTCTGCCGGCACCTAGGAAATGTTAGAAATGGGATCTCTGGTTGGCTAAGGCTTGCGCCAAAGCCAGGCAGAGACCACCACTCTAGTCAGGGCGAGGGAGTTACACGCCAAAGATAATCCCTGCTCACCCCCTTGGTAGCTTGGCACGAGCAGTCAGGCTTATCCCGGAGGCAATGTGTAAAGCGTTTGCGCACGCGCACAGCAACAACATACCAGGCACACCACAAAAGGAACTCCACACAAGGTTTTATCAAAAATAGCCTTTGTATTATCATAAAACACATTAGAATAGTACTCACATAATATACATCGTGCCACCTGGTACGGGGTCATATTTACAAGGGATTATTTACATCGGACAGGGCCAACTGGACCACTGTCAGAACCAGCACAAAGCGAACTTAGTAACTGTAGCACTTATAATAAATGTAGCACACATCATAAACGTACAACCAGTAATCACTGGTAACCACTGCACTCAGCATCAGCCTGTAACATAAACCACATTATGCACAGTATCACATTAGGCGCAAAATACCTTCTGCGCCAACCTCATCAGTCTAATATCTTAGACCCTAACCTCCTAAGTATAACTCACATTAGGGGCATAACTCACAGTAGAGAATAACTCACAACCTAAACGCATTAGGTAATAATAAAATCACAAGCATAAACACATTATGCAAAACCTCATAATCATGAAAGTACATTAGAGGCATAAAACAGGGTGCGTAAATCATGGTAAATGCATCACATTTCCTAGCACCACATAACTCGCATTAGCACATAACCTCCTAGTAACAAGAACCATAGCAGAGGCATAAATCACATTAGGGCCTGGCGCCCTACAAACCTAACAGTCCCCCTTGCCAACTGGCCATCTCAAAAAGGGGCTCAAATGCCCTATGTCCCAAAGTCAGGGCGCGCTGCCTATGCAGCGAAATCCAATTGTGCGCACTTTGCGCAGGCCTAAACGTAGCAGCTGGCACCTAAGTGCTGCGCAGCTGTGAATGTCAGGGGCAAAGGAGTGCATCTCACTCCTAACTCAAAAGATATGTCCCAAAATAAAGAATAACCTAAACGGTGCAGCTGCCCACTAATTGCTGGGCAGCTGTGAAACTCGAATGGGGCCTGGGCACTCAATGTGCCCTTGGAACAAATGTGCAAAACGTTGCAGCTGCCCCCTAGCAAAACGGGGCAGCTGGGTAAAGAAATGTGGCCACGGAGGGCGGAGAGCATGAGCCCCTCCGGGCCCCTTTTTAAAATAATTATGCCCCACCCTGTAGGAGCCATACGGGCTCCTGCGAGATACAGAAAAATGCGGGGTGGGCACCCGCTGTTGAGGCATCACGGGGGAATCCCTAATATGGGGATTCCCTCTCCCAAGGGGGCTGCGGCCCAGCGCTGCGCAGCCCACGCTTTTCCTTTTAAGGGGAAATATGAATAAAAGCGATTGCAAGGCGCTAGGTGCAGCCAGAAGTCCTGGAATGAAAAGCAAAGCGCTCCCAGGGCGCAGGATGTCCCATCAAGTCTTTTAGGAATAAAAGGGGCAATGCAGGGCCCAGGTAGGCAAGCCCTCATGGCAGGCCCCCTGGGCCCCAGCAGCAGCACGCCCGGCAGGAACAGCACACCAAGACTGAACAACATTATGGGGTCACAGCCCCTTCTTTTATACACAAAATCCTTTGTGTCACAGCACAGGGTTTGGGGATACCAGTCAGAACTCGTATAGGGGGATTTGGAGCACTTTGTTTTGGCAAGCTCCTCTTCCCTTTCAGAGTGTAGGCTAGGGACATCAGACGCACCACAGGAGGTGGAGCCAGCATTGTAGAGGAAGGCACAGCCCTATTCAGGTCCCAGGTGCAACTCCTCCCACCCATCTACATGGAGATCTCTCCATTCAGCCCTGCGCTGACTCACCCTGCCCCTCCTGGAGCCACACACACCTCCCAGCCCCTGTCACTCACAAGCCAGACATGCAATTCACATCAGGCAGGCAGACACAGAGCACACAGAAATGCCAACTTCTAGAAGTGGCATTTCTCCACCAGTCACCATAAATCTGCGCACACCATTGCGCAGCATTTATTCTCACGAATTCAGACATACTAAACTTGACCACACTGCTCCTCTCATAACAGGAATTACCACTGACACACTCATCCTCAATGCATTCCTATGGGAGGGCAGGCCAGTCTCACCACACACGCACACAGCGCGCACGCACTTTACACTGGACCACAGTGCTAAAGTGCCCAGAGACTTAAAACTACTAACATACAAGGCAAAAAGTTTAGGGGTGAACCTGCCAAAAAGGGCCAAGTCCAACACAACCCCCTTCCAGCCAAAACGCAGGGCAGACCAATCACCACTGTGATGGGCTTCCCTGCTTGGGGCAATAGAACACGGACGCGGGCCCGCACTGCAGGGACACCCTCCGGTTCTACGCCACTTGGCCACAGAGTGGGGGGCAGTAACTCCTGGCATACAATAGCCATTCTCCACTCTCCCTCTCAGTGTAGTTCCAAACTACGACTGATCCTTCAACCTAGGGTCTGCACCCTCAGGCTGACCAGAGGTCACGGGCGAAGCGTCTCCTCACCCTACCTCTACTTCTGACGTTTCGCGCTCTCCCAGGAGAAGCACCTACCAGAACACAACCCTCCCACCAGTTCAGGACCTCTCTCCATCACTGGTCTACCACCTGGGACATAAATTCACCGGCTGCACCGGGGTCAGAGGCGAGGACTCCCTCCTCTGCACCCCCTGCCAGAGTCCGATACCCTCCCAACTGGAGTGGTACCCCTAGAAGGCAAACCGGCCAGGACACTGATTACAGCCGCCCTGCTACTGGCTCCCCAACCCAGGGACGTACCCTTTGGTCAGATGCCTGGCGAACCAGGACTTCCGGGGGAGCACGCATGCCCCCCCATCCTGAAGAGCAGGGTCCCTTCACTTAAGATAGGCCCCACCTGCCCTCAAGGTAGTACTATCATACTCAGCCAGGGACCCCAAAGATCCCGGCCAGGCCTGTACCACCCCCCAGAGGGTAACACATCTAATGTGTTGTGTGACAGTCTGCCGGGCACAAACCCAGGGCAGAAGGGGTGTCCCCATGGCCCCTTCTGGACCCACTGGTTTTTCCACTGGGGAACCTCTTCCCCTCTCACCCCTCAATCAGGACTTCTGCACCCTCCACTTAGGAGCTGCCCAACACTAGGATCGCTGGAGCTCTGATTACAGACACTCCATCTCCTCTAGACACTGGGAGATCCTCCTCAAATGGCCTGCAAGTACAGCCTAGGCCCCCAACCTGGTGTTCCCTGAAGAAACCATCCAGGCCCTGGGACTGGGTTTCGGGCACACTCACTCCTTCTCCTCTGAGACAGGACGTGAGCCCCTACACCCCTCCCGCTACACTGGGACCTAGCTGGGCTACACTGAACCTCTTCCACCACACAAGACCCGAAGATACCCGAGCCACTCTTATTGGACTCACTCCCCCATGCAAGCTCCTTATTTCAGAGAACTCACACCCAATCGTCCAGTGCAACACACCACTCATCCACAGGTGCCCCCCCGGACTGGTGAGACAGTATCTTACTGCCCCTGAATCTCAACCTGCCCCCTTCTTAACCGGGAACCAGGTACCACCGTCTGGGGACCGGGACTTTCTGCACTGGACTTCATATTGCTGCCACCACTGGATCCCACCCTTACTGGGGAATCCAGAAAACTCACACTGCACTTAGGGATAATCTACCCTCCCGAGCTAGTGACTCCATGCCAATTAAGTCCCCACTGTAGGCCAACCCAAGAACTAGCAGACAGCACAGGGGCAGTCACTCCTCCAGATTCTCTGGTTTCTGTCCTTGGCAGGACACTCAACTCACAGTGCAACAAGAACACACATTTCAAAAGAAATGACACTTAAAACAAACTCAGAAACAATAATCCCCATCTATGTGACTATCTAAAATGCAGAGTTTTGTAGTGCAGCCAGTTGTCGCTGTGGTACTGTGCAAACGCAAGTCCTAATCCCCACCGCTGACAACCAATGTTAGAAATGGGATCTCTGGTTGGCTAAGGCTTGCGCCAAAGCCAGGCAGAGACCACCACTCTAGTCAGGGCGAGGGAGTTACACGCCAAAGATAACCCCTGCTCACCCCCTTGGTAGCTTGGCACGAGCAGTCAGGCTTATCCCGGAGGCAATGTGTAAAGCATTTGCGCACGCGCACAGCAACAACATACCAGGCACACCACAAAAGGAACTCCACACAAGGTTATATCAAAAATAGCCTTTGTATTATCATAAAACACATTAGAATAGTACTCGAATAATATACATCGTGCCACCTGGCACGGGGTCATATTTACAAGGGATTATTTACATCGGACAGGGCCAACTGGACCACTGTCAGAACCAGCACAAAGCGAACTTAGTAACTGTAGCACTTATAATAAATGTAGCACACATCATAAACGTACAACCAGTAATCACTGGTAACCACTGTACTCAGCATCAGCCTGTAACATAAACCACATTATGCACAGTATCACATTAGGCGCAAAATACCTTCTGCGCCAACCTCATCAGTCTAATATCTTAGACCCTAACCTCCTAAGTATAACTCACATTAGGGGCATAACTCACAGTAGAGAATAACTCACAACCTAAACGCATTAGGTAATAATAAAATCACAAGCATAAACACATTATGCAAAACCTCATAATCATGAAAGTACATTAGAGGCATAAAACAGGGTGTGTAAATCATGGTAAATGCATCACATTTCCTAGCACCACATAACTCGCATTAGCACATAACCTCCTAGTAACAAGAACCATAGCAGAGGCATAAATCACATTAGGGCCTGGCGCCCTACAAACCTAACAGCCCCCCTGGCCAACTGGCCGTCTCAAAAAGGGGCTCAAATGCCCTATGTCCCAAAGTCAGGGCGCGCTGCCTATGCAGCGAAATCCAATTGTGCGCACTTTGCGCAGGCCTAAACGTAGCAGCTGGCACTAAGTGCTGCGCAGCTGTGAATGTCAGGGGCAAAGGAGTGCATCTCACTCCTAACTCAAAAGATATGTCCCAAAATAAAGAATAACCTAAACGGTGCAGCTGCCCACTAATTGCTGGGCAGCTGTGAAACTCGAATGGGGCCTGGGCACTCAATGTGCCCTTGGAACAAATGTGCAAAACGTTGCAGCTGCCCCCTAGCAAAACGGGGCAGCTGTGTAAAGAAATGTGGCCACGGAGGGCGGAGAGCATGGGCCCCTCCGGGCCCATTTTTAAAATAATTATGCCCCCCCCTGTAGGAGCCATACGGGCTCCTGCGAGATACAGAAAAATGCGGGGTGGGCACCCGCTGTTGAGGCATCACGGGGGAATCCCTAATATGGGGATTCCCTCTCCCAAGGGGGCTGCGGCCCAGCGCTGCGCAGCCCATGCTTTTCCTTTTAAGGGGAAATATGAATAAAAGCGATTGCAAGGCGCTAGGAGCAGCCAGAAGTCCTGGAATGAAAAGCAAAGCGCTCCCAGGGCGCAGGATGTCCCATCAAGTCTTTTAGGAATAAAAGGGGCAATGCAGGGCCCAGGTAGGCAAGCCCTCATGGCAGGCCCCCTGGGCCCCAGCAGCAGCACGCCCCGGCAGGAACAGCACACCAAGACTGAACAACATTATGGGGTCACAGCCCCTTCTTTTATACACAAAATCCCTTTGTGTCACAGCACAGGGCTTGGGGATACCAGTCAGAACTCGTATAGGGGGGATTTGGAGCACTTTGTTTTGGCAAGCTCCTCTTCCCTTTCAGAGTGTAGGCTAGGGACATCAGACGCACCACAGGAGGTGGAGCCAGCATTGTAGAGGGAAGGCACAGCCCTATTCAGGTCCCAGGTGCAACTCCTCCCACCCATCTACATGGAGATCTCTCCATTCAGCCCTGCGCTGACACACCCTGCCCCTCCTGGAGCCACACACACCTCCCAGCCCCTGTCACTCACAAGCCAGACATGCAATTCACATCAGGCAGGCAGACACAGAGCACACAGAAATGCCAACTTCTAGAAGTGGCATTTCTCCACCAGTCACCATAAATCTGCGCACACCATTGCGCAGCATTTATTCTCACGAATTCAGACATACTAAACTTGACCACACTGCTCCTCTCATAACAGGAATTACCACTGACACACTCATCCTCAATGCATTCCTATGGGAGGGCAGGCCAGTCTCACCACACACGCACACAGCGCGCACGCACTTTACACTGGACCACAGTGCTAAAGTGCCCAGAGACTTAAAACTACTAACATACAAGGCAAAAGTTTAGGGGTGAACCTGCCAAAAAGGGCCAAGTCCAACACAACCCCCTTCCAGCCAAAACGCAGGGCAGACCAATCACCACTGTGATGGGCTTCCCTGCTTGGGGCAATAGAACACGGACGCGGGCCCGCACTGCAGGGACACCCTCCGGTTCTACGCCACTTGGCCACAGAGTGGGGGGCAGTAACTCCTGGCATACAATAGCCATTCTCCACTCTCCCTCTCAGTGTAGTTCCAAACTACCACTGATCCTTCAACCTAGGGTCTGCACCCTCAGGCTGACCAGAGGTCACCGGCGAGCGTCTCCTCACCCTACCTCTACTTCTGACGTTTCGCGCTCTCCCAGGAGAAGCACCTACCAGAACACAACTCTCCCACCAGTTCAGGACCTCTCTCCATCACTGGTCTACCACCTGGGACATAAATTCACCGGCTGCACCGGGGTCAGAGGCGAGGACTCCCTCCCTCTGCACCCCTTCCAGAGTCCGATACCCTCCCAACTGGAGTGGTACCCCTAGAAGGCAAACCGGCCAGGACACTGATTACAGCCGCCCTGCCGTCCAGATCAGGAAACACCTGCTACTGGCTCCCCAACCCAGGGTCGTACCCTTTGGTCAGATGCCTGGCGAACCAGGACTTCCGGGGAGCACGCATGCCCCCCATCCTGAAGAGCAGGGTCCCTTCACTTAAGATAGGCCCCACCTGCCCTCAAGGTAGTACTACCATACTCAGCCAGGGACCCCAAAGATCCCGGCCAGGCCTGTACCACCCCCCAGAGGGTAACACATCTAATGTGTTGTGTGACAGTCTGCCGGGCACAAACCCAGGGCAGAAGGGGTGTCCCTATGGCCCCTTCTGGACCCACTGGTTTTTCCACTGGGGAACCTCTCCCCCTCTCACCCCTCAATCAGGACTTCTGCACCCTCCACTTAGGAGCTGCCCAACACTAGGATCGCTGGAGCTCTGATTACAGACACTCCATCTCCTCTAGACACTGGGAGATCCTCCTCAAATGGCCTGCAAG
Organism: Calotriton arnoldi; assembly: GCA_963921515.1. NCBI lineage: Eukaryota > Metazoa > Chordata > Amphibia > Caudata > Salamandridae > Calotriton > Calotriton arnoldi. Next base: position 1,116,303 of record CAWUFW010005281.1, on the reverse strand, counting down.
TACAGCCTAGGCCCCCAACCTGGTGTTCCCTGAAGAAACCATCCAGGCCCTGGGACTGGGTTTCGGGCACACTCACTCCTTCTCCTCTGAGACAGGACGTGAGCCCCTACACCCCTCCCGCTACACTGGGACCTAGCTGGGCTACACTGAACCTCTTCCACCACACAGGACCCGAAGATACCCGAGCCACTCTTATTGGACTCACTCCCCCATGCAAGCTCCTTATTTCAGAGAACTCACACCCAATCGTCCAGTGCAACACACCACTCATCCACAGGTGCCCCCCCGGACTGGTGAGACAGTATATTACTGCCCCTGAATCTCAAACTGCCCCCTTCTTAACCGGGAACCAGGTACCACCGTCTGGGGACCGGGACTTTCTGCACTGGACTTCATATTGCTTCCACCACTGGATCCCACCCTTACTGGGGAATCCAGAAAACTCACACTGCACTTAGGGGATAATCTACCCTCCCGAGCTAGTGACTCCATGCCAATTAAGTCCCCACTGTAGGCCAACCCAAGAACTAGCAGACAGCACAGGGGCAGTCACTCCTCCAGATTCTCTGGTTTCTGTCCTTGGCAGGACACTCAACTCACAGTGCAACAAGAACACACATTTCAAAAAGAAATGACACTTAAAACAAACTCAGAAACAATAATCCCCATCTATGTGACTATCTAAAATGCAGAGTTTTGTAGTGCAGCCAGTTGTCGCTGTGGTACTGTGCAAACGCAAGTCCTAATCCCCACCGCTGACAACCAATGTTAGAAATGGGATCTCTGGTTGGCTAAGGCTTGCGCCAAAGCCAGGCAGAGACCACCACTCTAGTCAGGGCGAGGGAGTTACACGCCAAAGATAACCCCTGCTCACCCCCTTGGTAGCTTGGCACGAGCAGTCAGGCTTATCCCGGAGGCAATGTGTAAAGCATTTGTGCACGCGCACAGCAACAACATACCAGGCACACCACAAAAGGAACTCCACACAAGGTTATATCAAAAATAGCCTTTGTATTATCATAAAACACATTAGAATAGTACTCGAATAATATACATCGTGCCACCTGGCACGGGGTCATATTTACAAGGGATTATTTACATCGGACAGGGCCAACTGGACCACTGTCAGAACCAGCACAAAGCGAACTTAGTAACTGTAGCACTTATAATAAATGTAGCACACATGTTAAACGTACAACCAGTAATCACTGGTAACCACTGTACTCAGCATCAGCCTGTAACATAAACCACATTATGCACAGTATCACATTAGGCGCAAAATACCTTCTGCGCCAACCTCATCAGTCTAATATCTTAGACCCTAACCTCCTAAGTATAACTCACATTAGGGGCATAACTCACAGTAGAGAATAACTCACAACCTAAACGCATTAGGTAATAATAAAGCCACAAGCATAAACACATTATGCAAAACCTCATAATCATGAAAGTACATTAGAGGCATAAAACAGGGTGTGTAAATCATGGTAAATGCATCACATTTCCTATCACCACATAACTCGCATTAGCACATAACCTCCTAGTAACAAGAACCATAGCAGAGGCATAAATCACATTAGGGCCTGGCGCCCTACAAACCTAACAGTCCCCCTGGCCAACTGGCCATCTCAAAAAGGGCTCAAATGCCCTATGTCCCAAAGTCAGGGCGCGCTGCCTATGCAGCGAAATCCAGTGTGCGCACTTTGCGCAGGCCTAAACGTAGCAGCTGGCACTAAGTGCTGCGCAGCTGTGAATGTCAGGGGCAAAGAAGTGCATCTCACTCCTAACTCAAAAGGTATGTCCCAAAATAAAGAATAACCTAAACGGTGCAGCTGCCCACTAATTGCTGGGCAGCTGTGAAACTCGAATGTGGCCTGGGCACTCAATGTGCCCTTGGAACAAATGTGCAAAACGTTGCAGCTGCCCCCTAGCAAAACGGGGCAGCTGTGTAAAGAAATGTCGCCACGGAGGGCGGAGAGCATGGGCCCCTCCGGGCCCCTTTTTAAAATTTAAAATAATTATGCCCCCCCCGTAGGAGCAATACAGGCTCCTGCGAGATACAGAAAAATGCGGGGTGGGCACCCGCTGTTGAGGCATCACGGGGGAATCCCTAATATGGGGATTCCCTCTCCCAAGGGGGCTGCGGCACAGCACTGAGCAGCCCACGCTTTTCCTTTTAAGGGGAAATATGAATGAAAGCGATTGCAAGGCTCTAGGTGCAGCCAGAAGTCCTGGAATGAAAAGCAAAGCGCTTCCAGGGCGCAGGATGTCCCATCAAGTCTTTTAGGAATAAAAGGGGAAATGCAGGGCCCAGGGAGGCAAGCCCTCATGGCAGCCCCCTGGGCCCCAGCAGCAGCACGCCCCGGCAGGAACAGCACACCAAGACTGAACAACATTATGGGGTCACAGCCCTTCTTTTATACACAAAATCCCTTTGTGTCACAGCACAGGGCTTGGGGATACCAGTCAGAACTCGTATAGGGAGATTTGGAGCACTTTGTTTTGGCAAGCTCCTCTTCCCTTTCAGAGTGTAGGCTAGGGACATCAGACGCACCACAGGAGGTGGAGCCAGCATTGAAGAGGGAAGGCACAGCCCTATTCAGGTCCCAGGTGCAACTCCTCCCACCCATCTACATGGAGATCTCTCCATTCAGCCCTGCGCTGACTCACCCTGCCCCTCCTGGAGCCACACACACCTCCCAGCCCCTGTCACTCACAAGCCAGACATGCAATTCACATCAGGCAGGCAGACACAGAGCACACAGAAATGCCAACTTCTAGAAGTGGCATTTCTCCACCAGTCACCATAAATCTGCGCACACCATTGCGCAGCATTTATTCTCACGAATTCAGACATACTAAACTTGACCACACTGCTCCTCTCATAACAGGAATTATCACTGACACACTCATCCTCAATGCATTCCTATGGGAGGGCAGGCCAGTCTCACCACACACGCACACAGCGCGCACGCACTTTACACTGGACCACAGTGCTAAAGTGCCCAGAGACTTAAAACTACTAACATACAAGGCAAAACGTTTAGGGGTGAACCTGCCAAAAAGGGCCAAGTCCAACAGGAAACCTATCAAACCTATACATTTTTTAAAACTAGACACCCAGGGGAATCCAGGATGGGGTGACTTGGCTGTCTCTCACCAGGTTCTGTTACCCAGAATCCCTTGCAAACCTAAAGAATTGTCAAGAAAACCACATTTTCCTCACATTTCTGTGGTGGAAAGTTCTGGAATATGCGTGGATCCACAAAATTCCACCCACCCCGCGTTCCTCAAAGTCTTCCGAGAAAAATGGTACCTCACTTGTGTGGGAGGCCCAAGTACCCGCGACAGGAAAGCGGCCTAAAACGCAACGTGGACACACCACATTTTCGCAGTGAAAACGGACCCTTTTTTTGCAAAGTGCCTAGCTGTAGATTTTGAACTCTAGCTCTGCCGGCACCTAGGGAAACCTAGCAAACCTATACCTTTTTAAAACTAGACACCCAGGGAATCCAGGATGGGGTGACTTGACTGGCTCTCACCAGGTTCTGTTACCCAGAATTCCTTGCAAACCTAAAAATGTGTCCCAAAAACCACATTTTTCTCACATTTCTGTGGTGGATAGTTCTGGAATCTGCGTGGATCCACAAAATTCCACCCACCCCGCGCTCCCCAAAGTCTTCCAAGAAAAATGGTACCTCACTTGTGTGGGAGGCCCAAGTACCTGCGACAGGAAACGGCCCAAAACGCAACGTGGACACACCACATTTTCGCAGTGAAAACGGACCCTTTTTTTGCAAAGTGCCTAGCTGTAGATTTTGAACCCTAGATCTGCCGGCACCTAGGGAAACCTAGCAAACCTATACATTTCTAAAAACTAGACACCAAGGGGAATCCAGGATGGGGGGACTTGGCTGGTTCTCACCAGGTTCTGTTACCCAGAATCCCTTGCAAACCTAACAAATTCTTTAAAAAAACACATTTTCCTCACATTTCTGTGGTGGATAGTTCTGGAATATGCGTGGATCCCCCAAATTCCACCCACCCCACGTTCCCCAAAGTCTTCCGAGAAAAATGGTACCTCACTTGTGTGGGTAGGCCTAGTGCCTGCGACAGGAAATTACCCAAAACGCAACGTGGACACACCACATTTTCACAGTGAAAACAGACCCTTTTTTTGCAAAGTGCCTAGCTGTAGAGTTTGAACCCTAGCTCTGCCGGCACCTAGGGAAACCTATCAAACCTATACGTTTTTGAAAACTAGACACCCAGGGGAATCCAGGATGGGGTGACTTGGCTGGCTCTCACCAGGTTCTGTCACCCAGAATCCCTTGCAAACCTGAAAAATTGTCAAAAAACCCACATTTTCCTCACATTTCTGTGGTGGAAAGTTCTGGAATCTGCGTGGATCCACAAAATTCCACCCACCCCGTGTTCCCCAAAGTCTTCCGAGAAAAATGGTGCCTCACTCATGTGGGAGGCCCAAGTACCCGCGACAGGCAAGGGCCCAAAACGTATTGAGGAGACATCAAAATTGCCTGTCACAAAACGTTTTGGGCCCTTGCCTGTCGAGGGTACTTGGGCCTCCACACGAGTGAGGCACCATTTGTATCCGGGAGACCTGGGGGACGGCTGGGTGGTAGGAAATTTGTGTCAGCCCAGTGATCCCACAACTTTCCCACACAAAAATGTGTGGAAAAAGTGATTTTTTCAGCTGAATTTGAGGTTCGCAGGGGATTCTGGGTAAGAAAACGTTGGGGGGTCCATGCAAGCCATACCTCCCTGGAATACCCCGGGTGTCTAGTTTTCAGAAATGTGTGGATTTGGTAGGTTTCCCTAGCTGGCCGCCGAGCACGGGGCCAAAAACCCAGGTGACCCCCCTTGCAAAACCAGGTTGTTTTGTGATAGCCAATTTTGATGTCTCCTCAATACGTTTTGGGCCATTGCCTGTCGCGGGTACTTGGGCCTCCCACACGAGTGAGGCACCATTTTTATCGGGAGACCTGGGGGAACGCTGGGTGGTAGGAAATTTGTGTCAGCCCAGTGATCCCACAACTTTCCCACACAAAAATGTGTGGAAAAAGTGATTTTTTCAGCTGAATTTGAGGTTCGCAGGGATTCTGGGTAAGAAAACGTTGGGGGGTCCATGCAAGCCATACCTCCCTGGAATACCCCGGGTGTCTAGTTTTCAGAAATGTGTGGATTTGGTAGGTTTCCCTAGCTGGCCGCCGAGCACGGGGCCAAAACCCAGGTGACCCCCTTGCAAAACCAGGTTGTTTTGTGATAGCCAATTTTGATGTCGCCTCAATACGTTTTGGGCCCTTGCCTGTCGCGGGTACTTGGGAATCCCACACGAGTGAGGCACCATTTGTATCGGGAGACCTGGGGGAATGCTGGGTGGTAGGAAATTTGTGTCAGCCCAGTGATCCCACAACTTTCCCACACAAAAATGTGTGGAAAAAGTGATTTTTTCAGCTGATTTTGAGGTTCGCAGGGGATTCTGGGTAAGATAACGTTGGGGGTCCACGCAAGCCATACCTCCTGGAATCCCCGGGTGTCTAGTTTTCAGAAATATGTGGGTTTGGTAGGTTTCCCTAGCTGGCCGCCGAGCACGGGGCCAAAAACCCAGGTGACCCCCTTGCAAAACCAGGTTGTTTTGTGATAGCCAATTTTGATGTCTCCTCAATACGTTTTGGGCCCTTGCCTGTCGCGGGTACTTGGGCCTCCCACACGAGTGAGGCACCATTTTTATAGGGAGACCTGGGGGAACGCTGGGTGGTAGGAAATTTGTGTCAGCCCAGTGATCCCACAACTTTCCCACACAAAAATGTGTGGAAAAAATGATTTTTTCAGCTAAATTTGAGGTTCGCAGTGGATTCTGGGTAAGAAAACGTTGGGGGTTCACACAAGCCATACCTCCCTGGAATCACCCGGGTGTCTAATTTTCAGAAATGTGTGGGTTTGGTAGGTTTCCCTAGCTGGCCGCCGAGCACGGGGCCAAAAGCCCAGGTGACCCCACTTGCAAAACCAGGTTGTTTTGTGATGGGCAATTTTGATGTCTCCTCAATACGTTTTGGGCCCTTGCCTGTCGCGGTTACTTGGGCCTCCCACACGAGAGAGGCACCATTTTTATCGGGAGACCTGGGGAACACTGGGTGGTAGGAGATTTGTGTCAGCCCAGTGATCCCACAACTTTCCCACACAAAAATGTGTGGAAAAATTGATTTTTTAGCTAAATTTGAGGTTCGCAGGGGATTCTGGGTAAGAAAACGTTGAAGGGTCCATGCAAGCCATACCTCCCTGGAATCCCCTGGGTGTCTAGTTTTCAGAAATGTGTGGGTTTGGTAGGTTTCCCTAGCTGGCCGCCGAGCACGGGGCCAAAACCCAGGTGACCCCCTTGCAAAACCAGGTTGTTTTGTGATTTGCCAATTTTGAAGTCCCCTCAATACGTTTTGGGCTCTTGCCTGTCCCGGGTACTTGGGCCTCCACACAAGTGAGGCACCATTTTTATCGGGAGACCTGGGGGAACGCTGGGTGGTAGGAAATTTGTGTCAGCCCGGTGATCCCACAACTTTCCCATACACAAATGTGTGGAAAAAGTGATTTTTTCAGCTAAATTTGAGGTTTGCATGGGGAGGTTGGGTAAAAAAAAACCAATGAGAGCCACGCAAGTCATTCACCCTTGTACTCCCCCCCCCTTGTCTACTACTCAAAAATGTGAAGGTTTACCTAGGTTACAACTGAGCTAGGACACAAAGTCCCCTGCTACTCATATTGACAAAAAAAAGTCTTACAAACGGCCATTAAACTGCCACAAATATAACTCTAACACTAATTTGATAAAGCTAATCCACCAATTACACTGGTTGGTTTAGCACCTCCAGAAATGCTGGCTTCAAAGCACAAATACTTATCAAAGTATATAAATATTGAAGCCAAGCCTTCTGAAGGGGAGCCATAAAGCCACATCAAGGCACCAACCACTTTATGGTCCATTCACACGCCATTCACGTACCACACACAAGACTTCCATACCGCCAGCCACGGGCCCAAACAACCAGATCACTTGCACTCCCATAAACATACCGTCGCCATGCAAGGGCCCATCACATTCATATGCCACAAGACATAATGAGTTAGACTACATTTTACCACCTGTAAAGTCTCCCCCTCCTGTTCGAGGGGACAGAGAGTGACACTGTGGTGGTCACACACTTTGGCTTACCAGCTCACGAGAGCAAGACCTGCGCTCTGCTCATTCTCTGAGAAATAAGGAACAACGGTGTGAAATACAGTGGCACTTTATTAAGCAATTCAGTAACACAGAGAACTGTTCATTTAAATGCTGCTCGTCAAAACATGAGCAGGATGAAATAAAAGCATCGACAATATTATAAATCAGCTTTTCAAGTGAAGCAAAAATATCTATGCATATATCATTTAATGCGCAGCTGCCTAAAGGGCAACCCTGAAATTAGAGATCATGAATAGGCAAGCGCCTAGAGGGCAAATCTTAAATGAGAGAGCAAAAACCATCCAAGGCTACACAATTTAAGCTAGGATAAATGCAATAAATTGGGTGTGGATGAGCTAAATTAGAGAGGCTGACAAAGTCATAAGGCTAGCAATCAGAAAAGAGCATTACCACCTTGAGAATGGAAGTTCTAGGCCCAAAATCAGGAGAGCGGTCGACCAGGAACCCTCACCGTGCAAGGCACTGGACGAAGAGTTCAGGGCGTGGACATGGGTGCAAACCTTTTATATGGCTTAATGCAGAACTCCCACCCACAGTTGACGTGGGCCCTGACGTGGGTCCTTGACCGCACGCTTACAGTAACTTTGGATAGTTTTGTGAGAACACAGAAGTGGTACCATGGTGAAACTTGGTCTTAGCAGGTGGTCAGTGCTCTTGACCGCAAACATATAAAAAAAAGATAACTTTTAACGTATGATGCTCGGAAATTAATATTGTATACATTATTTCTCTGTCATGCAGCCGCCTTTTCAGTTTCAGTTGAGCAAGCGTGGAAAGTTTCATAAGTAAAAATATTGCAAACATTGCTTGTGAAAGATCAAGATGTACCAGCAGAGTGTCACGTACGTGTGGACTAACCTTATTCTTGTAACTGTGGAAATTTACAAGGGGGGGGCTGGTGCCGCGGTGGATGGCACAGGTCCGTGCTGTCAGGTCAGAGAGGCCTACGAGATTTGTTTTATTAAAAATGATAGCAAGAGGCAGTGGCCTCTTGGGCCTACATGTGTGTGTGCATCTAAGGAGATGGGCTTGGGCCTACATGTTTGTGCATCTAAGGAGGTGGGCTACTGTGGCACGTGCTAAGAGGCGGAAGGAAAATGGACAACTTAGGACATCTATCAGGGCCTGACTGGTGGGGCCTATATGGGAGTGTCATGCTGCCTGAGCAGAGCAGGATGGTACTTGGGATTTCTGCTATATGGTAGAACGGGACCCTACTTCACTCCTTCTTCCTAAACATTACCAAACGCATGCCGAGTGAACCTTTACTAATGGCTCCCATGACAGCCACATGAGGCTCAGGAAGACATGTCTGTCATGCGCCTTTAGCGCACTCACTGTGCTCAATCCAACTCCTTCCAGTTTGTGGATGCAAGTTGGGGGGTTCCCGAGTATGCCGCAAAGTCATTCCTCGAGCTGGGCAAGCATATCTACCTTTGAAACTAAGGCAAACATGCTGGAAATTTTCAAAAGCTTTCTAAAGATAACATCACAAACTATGAAGAACGGATGAATGTGAAACACGGGTAGTCCATGACAACGTAGCATATGTCCAATCCACCATATGTGCAGTGACTGTAATGCACTTATCATACAGCAAACTGACCATCTACTAAGTTCTAACGGAGGATGAACATGGCAAGCAGCATTGACCCATAAGTACTACAGTAAATTCAGTGTGAGTGTGGCAGCAATGGATTTGAATCCATGGGTGAAGATGAAGTCATGATGTGTATCTATACTACCTTTACTATCTGCCTTCTACCTTTGCAATATTCCTCGGAAAGCGCACCTACCATAAGCTGTTCAAACCCGTTCGTGTGTCTGTCCTCAGAGTCCTGACTAATCCTGTCCAATTGTCAAGAGACCCTATACTAATGCCTTCCATCTCTAGTTACTTGAAGCTTGAGTAAACATTTCTGTCACGTGCTATCAATGCTCTCACTATGCTCAATCCAACTCCTTCCAGTTTGTGGATGCAAGTTGGGGGTGCCTCAGTATGCCGCAAAGTCATTCCTCGAGCTGAGCAAGCATATCTACCTTTGAAACTAAGGCAAACATGCTGGAAATTTTCAAAAGCTTCCTAAAGAGAACATCATAAACTATGAAGAACGGTTGAATGTGAAACACGGGTACACCATGACAACGTGGCATATGTTCTGTCCACCAGTATGCGCAGCGTGGGGACTATAATGCACTTGTCAATTGGCGAACAGAACAACTACCACGTTCTGAAAGCAGATAAAGGTGTTGAGAAGTCCATGATTTTCTGAAGTAGAGGAACAAATATTCTGCACCTGCTTGCGTAGTGAAGGAGTGGCCCACAGACAGTAGGTATCCATTCACATCAATTGAAAGGTTTACCTATTGGCAGCTCCACCTCAGTCAATTTCCCAGTATTTTGCTTTAGTGTGATACAACATAAAGCAAGTAAGAAAACAGAAGGCAGGCTTACTTGGGCACTGGGGACAGTAAACACGAGTCTCCTGCCTCTTTCCCTGCATCGAGCACACTTTACAACAACGACATGGTCGCTCCTTTTGGGTGTTGCAGGAATTTTATCAGCAAAGTGTCGCTCCTGCAGCCTTGCCACGTCCTCCAGAACACATGAAGTGGAGGCTGCTGCTTCTGTAGCAGTGAGACTTTCAATCACAGACAACTGAAAGTAAAGGAAAGACATGAGTCTTCCTGTGGTGGTCAGACGATAAACAACATACGCATTGTATGTTGCCATCTGGATCAGGTGAGTAAACAGTTTCTTATACCAAGTGCGAGTTTTACGACTCGCATTGTATGGCTGAAGAACCTGGTCATTCTTGTCCACTCCGCCCATGTACTTGTTGTAATCAAGTATACAGGTGGGCTTGTGGACTTCGGCCATCTGACCCCAAACCGTGACAAGGGAAGTGCTCTCAGCATGAATTGTAGTGAGCACGTACATGTCACGCCTATCTGAGAACTTGACTGCGAGCAGTTCGTTGGAACGCAACGCAGTACTCTGGGATTTCTGGAGCTTCTGGCAAACAAGCTCCTGCGGGAATCCTTTGCGGCGACAACGAATTGTACCGCAAGCCACAGTGCCAGCTTTGTAGAGCTCACTGAACAGCTCTACTCCTGTATAGAAATTGTCCACATAAAGGTTATAACCTTTGTGAAGAAGTGGCTGGACAAGCTCCCATCACGATCTTTCCTGTGACCCCTAGCGTGGGAGGGCAACCTACAGGGTTAAGACTTGTGTCCTTCCCTATATACACTCTCAAGCTGTACACATAGCCAGTCGAGCTCTCACACAGCATGTACAGCTTGATGCCATAGCGAGCGCGTTTGCTCGGAATGTACTGCCTAAACAGCAGCCGCCCTTTATACAAGATCAAGGACTCATCAATGGCTATATTCTTTCCAGGAGTATAAACCTCTGGAAACCTGGCAGACAAATGTTCCACGACAGGCCGAATTTTGAACAACCTGTCCTGGTCTGGATAGTCCCGGGGCAATGCAGCAGAATTGTCATTGAAATGCAGCATGCGCTGCAATAGCAAAAACGATCTCTGCTCATGTATGGTGCGAAGATGGGGGCTAACCAAACCGTGCGAGTAGACCAGTAGGATAGCAAGGTTGGTTTATGCACTACCCCCATTTTAAGTGTGAGGCCCAAAAATATCTTCAACTCCCCTAAAGAAGTGGGAGCCCACTTGCGCGCCCTAGAATGAGGCCCAAGAGTGCCTCCTTGCTCCCTCAGAAATTGTTCGACACGCAAATTTATTTGCTGCACAATTTTGTCAAGGAAGTCAACATCCAAAACGAGATGGACATAGTCAATTGGCAAAAAATTTGCAGCATCGACTTTACATTTAGCGTCACCAGTGAAAGGCGGAATTTGGGGCTGAACTAAATTGGGAGGCTGCCAAGACAGCACTCCGTCTGTGCTTGCGGCCGCACGTGCCTGCGCTCTGGGTTGCTCTAACCTGTTACTGGTGTCCTTCTGCACAGACCGTGCAGGCAAAGGGACAGCACGACTGACATTGTCTCCTTCAGAATCGCTGGAAGATGAGTCGTCGGATGGAACTGCGCCGACTGAAAAATCACTCCCAGATTCGGCTCCATTGTCCTCTCCCTCAGATGCTGTCTCAGTATCTGCTGTCTCAGTCTCTGATCCTGCCTCAGAGCTGGACTCCAGAACCAGACTTAGGGCCTGCGATACAAAAGGGGATGATGGACGGAACGTTTGAGCCAATCAAACACTCACCCCCAGTCAACTGATCTGGGTTTAATCCATCATCATTCTTTAGCTCACTCCACCACCCCAGTTCAGACATGGCCATATGCAAATCAGTCTGACCCTGTGCCTCATGGGAACAGTCCAGCACGAACTGCCAAGCCATGTCTTCCCTGGACCGGAAACAAGCATCCTAGGACCGGTTTCTGGCATTCAAGCCGTCATCAGCCAGGCTTGCTTGAATCCAGTGGCAAAGTGAGCAAGGGACCCACGTCTGGGCATACCCCCGCCAACTTAGGGCGAACAAAGCGATACAAAGGGGATGATGGACGGAACGTTTGAGCCAATCAAACACTCACCCCCAGTCAACTGATCTGGGTTTAATCCATCATCATTCTTTAGCTCACTCCACCACCCCAGTTCAGACATGGCCATATGCAAATCAGTCTGACCCTGTGCCTCATGGGAACAGTCCAGCACAAACTGCCAAGCCATGTCTTCCCTGGACCGGAAACAAGCATCCTAGGACCGGTTTCTGGCATTCAAGCCGTCATCAGCCAGGCTTGCTTGAATCCAGTGGCAAAGTGAGCAAGGGACCCACGTCTGGGCATACCCCGCCAACTTAGGGCGAACAAAGCGATACAAAGGGGATGATGGACGGAACGTTTGAGCCAATCAAACACTCACCCCCAGTCAACTGATCTGGGTTTAATCCATCATCATTCTTTAGCTCACTCCACCACCCCAGTTCAGACATGGCCATATGCAAATCAGTCTGACCCTGTGCCTCATGGGAACAGTCCAGCACGAACTGCCAAGCCATGTCTTCCCTGGACCGGAAACAAGCATCCTAGGACCGGTTTCTGGCATTCAAGCCGTCATCAGCCAGGCTTGCTTGAATCCAGTGGCAAAGTGAGCAAGGGACCCACGTCTGGGCATACCCCCGCCAACTTAGGGCGAACAAAGCGATACAAAAGGGGATGATGGACGGAACGTTTGAGCCAATCAAACACTCACCCCAGTCAACTGATCTGGGTTTAATCCATCATCATTCTTTAGCTCACTCCACCACCCCAGTTCAGACATGGCCATATGCAAATCAGTCTGACCCTGTGCCTCATGGGAACAGTCCAGCACGAACTGCCAAGCCATGTCTTCCCTGGACCGGAAACAAGCATCCTAGGACCGGTTTCTGGCATTCAAGCCGTCATCAGCCAGGCTTGCTTGAATCCAGTGGCAAAGTGAGCAAGGGACCCACGTCTGGGCATACCCCCGCCAACTTAGGGCGAACAAAGCGATACAAAAGGGGATGATGGACGGAACGTTTGAGCCAATCAAACACTCACCCCCAGTCAACTGATCTGGGTTTAATCCATCATCATTCTTTAGCTCACTCCACCACCCCAGTTCAGACATGGCCATATGCAAATCAGTCTGACCCTGTGCCTCATGGGAACAGTCCAGCACGAACTGCCAAGCCATGTCTTCCTGGACCGGAAACAAGCATCCTAGGACCGGTTTCTGGCATTCAAGCCGTCATCAGCCAGGCTTGCTTGAATCCAGTGGCAAAGTGAGCAAGGGACCCACGTCTGGGCATACCCCCCGCCAACTTAGGGCGAACAAAGCGATACAAAAGGGGATGATGGACGGAACGTTTGAGCCAATCAAACACTTCACCCCCAGTCAACTGATCTGGGTTTAATCCATCATCATTCTTTAGCTCACTCCACCACCCCAGTTCAGACATGGCCATATGCAAATCAGTCTGACCCTGTGCCTCATGGGAACAGTCCAGCACGAACTGCCAAGCCATGTCTTCCCTGGACCGGAAACAAGCATCCTAGGACCGGTTTCTGGCATTCAAGCCGTCATCAGCCAGGCTTGCTTGAATCCAGTGGCAAAGTGAGCAAGGGACCCACGTCTGGGCATAACCCCGCCAACTTAGGGCGAACAAAGCGATACAAAAGGGATGATGGACCGGAACGTTTGAGCCAATCAAACACTCACCCCCAGTCAACTGATCTGGGTTTAATCCATCATCATTCTTTAGCTCACTCCACCACCCCAGTTCAGACATGGCCATATGCAAATCAGTCTGACCCTGTGCCTCATGGGAACAGTCCAGCACGAACTGCCAAGCCATGTCTTCCCTGGACCGGAAACAAGCATCCTAGGGACCGGTTTCTGGCATTCAAGCCGTCATCAGCCAGGCTTGCTTGAATCCAGTGGCAAAGTGAGCAAGGGACCCACGTCTGGGCATACCCCCGCCAACTTAGGGCGAACAAAGCGATACAAAAGGGGATGATGGACGCAAGCGTTTGAGCCAATCAAACACCTCACCCCCAGTCAACTGATCTGGGTTTAATCCATCATCATTCTTTAGCTCACTCCACCACCCCAGTTCAGACATGGCCATATGCAAATCAGTCTGACCCTGTGCCTCATGGGAACAGTCCAGCACGAACTGCCAAGCCATGTCTTCCCTGGACCGGAAACAAGCATCCTAGGACCGGTTTCTGGCATTCAAGCCGTCATCAGCCAGGCTTGCTTGAATCCAGTGGCAAAGTGAGCAAGGGACCCACGTCTGGGCATACCCCCGCCAACTTAGGGCGAACAAAGCGATACAAAAGGGGATGATGGACGGAACGTTTGAGCCAATCAAACACTCACCCCCAGTCAACTGATCTGGGTTTAATCCATCATCATTCTTTAGCTCACTCACCACCCCAGTTCAGACATGGCCATATGCAAATCAGTCTGACCCTGTGCCTCATGGGAACAGTCCAGCACGAACTGCCAAGCCATGTCTTCCCTGGACCGGAAACAAGCATCCTAGGACCGGTTTCTGGCATTCAAGCCGTCATCAGCCAGGCTTGCTTGAATCCAGTGGCAAAGTGAGCAAGGGACCCACGTCTGGGCATACCCCCGCCAACTTAGGGCGAACAAAGCGATACAAAAAGGGGATGATGGACCGGAACGTTTGAGCCAATCAAACACTCACCCCCAGTCAACTGATCTGGGTTTAATCCATCATCATTCTTTAGCTCACTCCACCACCCCAGTTCAGACATGGCCATATGCAAATCAGTCTGACCCTGTGCCTCATGGGAACAGTCCAGCACCGAACTGCCAAGCCATGTCTTCCCTGGACCGGAAACAAGCATCCTAGGACCGGTTTCTGGCATTCAAGCCGTCATCAGCCAGGCTTGCTTGAATCCAGTGGCAAAGTGAGCAAGGGACCCACGTCTGGGCATACCCCCGCCAACTTAGGGCGAACAAAGCGATACAAAAGGGGATGATGGACGGAACGTTTGAGCCAATCAAACACTCACCCCCAGTCAACTGATCTGGGTTTAATCCATCATCATTCTTTAGCTCACTCCACCACCCCAGTTCAGACATGGCCATATGCAAATCAGTCTGACCCTGTGCCTCATGGGAACAGTCCAGCACGAACTGCCAAGCCATGTCTTCCCTGGACCGGAAACAAGCATCCTAGGACCGGTTTCTGGCATTCAAGCCGTCATCAGCCAGGCTTGCTTGAATCCAGTGGCAAAGTGAGCAAGGGACCCACGTCTGGGCATACCCCCGCCAACTTAGGGCGAACAAAGCGATACAAAAGGGGATGATGGACGGAACGTTTGAGCCAATCAAACACTCACCCCCAGTCAACTGATCTGGGTTTAATCCATCATCATTCTTTAGCTCACTCCTCACCCCAGTTCAGACATGGCCATATGCAAATCAGTCTGACCCTGTGCCTCATGGGAACAGTCCAGCACGAACTGCCAAGCCATGTCTTCCCTGGACCGGAAACAAGCATCCTAGGACCGGTTTCTGGCATTCAAGCCGTCATCAGCCAGGCTTGCTTGAATCCAGTGGCAAAGTGAGCAAGGGACCCACGTCTGGGCATACCCCGCCAACTTAGGGCGAACAAAGCGATACAAAAGGGGATGATGGACGGAACGTTTGAGCCAATCAAACACTCACCCCCAGTCAACTGATCTGGGTTTAATCCATCATCATTCTTTAGCTCACTCCACCACCCCAGTTCAGACATGGCCATATGCAAATCAGTCTGACCCTGTGCCTCATGGGAACAGTCCAGCACGAACTGCCAAGCCATGTCTTCCTGGACCGGAAACAAGCATCCTAGGACCGGTTTCTGGCATTCAAGCCGTCATCAGCCAGGCTTGCTTGAATCCAGTGGCAAAGTGAGCAAGGGACCCACGTCTGGGCATACCCCCGCCAACTTAGGGCGAACAAAGCGATACAAAAGGGGATGATGGACGGAACGTTTGAGCCAATCAAACACTCACCCCCAGTCAACTGATCTGGGTTTAATCCATCATCATTCTTTAGCTCACTCCACCACCCCAGTTCAGACATGGCCATATGCAAATCAGTCTGACCCTGTGCCTACATGGGAACAGTCCAGCACGAACTGCCAAGCCATGTCTTCCCTGGACCGGAAACAAGCATCCTAGGACCGGTTTCTGGCATTCAAGCCGTCATCAGCGAGGCTTGCTTGAATCCAGTGGCAAAGTGAGCAAGGGACCCACGTCTGGGCATACCCCCGCCAACTTAGGGCGAACAAAGCGATACAAAAGGGGATGATGGACGGAACGTTTGAGCCAATCAAACACTCACCCCCAGTCAACTGATCTGGGGTTTAATCCATCATCATTCTTTAGCTCACTCCACCACCCCAGTTCAGACATGGCCATATGCAAATCAGTCTGACCCTGTGCCTCATGGGAACAGTCCAGCACGAACTGCCAAGCCATGTCTTCCCTGGACCGGAAACAAGCATCCTAGGACCGGTTTCTGGCATTCAAGCCGTCATCAGCCAGGCTTGCTTGAATCCAGTGGCAAAGTGAGCAAGGGACCCACGTCTGGGCACTACCCCCGCCAACTTAGGGGCGAACAAAGCGATACAAAAGGGGATGATGGACGGAACGTTTGAGCCAATCAAACACTCACCCCCAGTCAACTGATCTGGGTTTAATCCATCATCATTCTTTAGCTCACTCCACCACCCCAGTTCAGACATGGCCATATGCAAATCAGTCTGACCCTGTGCCTCATGGGAACAGTCCAGCACGAACTGCCAAGCCATGTCTTCCCTGGACCGGAAACAAGCATCCTAGGACCGGTTTCTGGCATTCAAGCCGCTCATCAGCCAGGCTTGGCTTGAATCCAGTGGCAAAGTGAGCAAGGGACCCACGTCTGGGCATACCCCCGCCAACTTAGGGCGAACAAAAGCGATACAAAGGGGATGATGGACGGAACGTTTGAGCCAATCAAACACTCACCCCCAGTCAACTGATCTGGGTTTAATCCATCATCATTCTTTAGCTCACTCCACCACCCCAGTTCAGACATGGCCATATGCAAATCAGTCTGACCCTGTGCCTCATGGGAACAGTCCAGCACGAACTGCCAAGCCATGTCTTCCCTGGACCGGAAACAAGCATCCTAGGACCGGTTTCTGGCATTCAAGCCGTCATCAGCCAGGCTTGCTTGAATCCAGTGGCAAAGTGAGCAAGGGACCCACGTCTGGGCATACCCCCGCCAACTTAGGGCGAACAAAGCGATACAAAAGGGATGATGGACGGAACGTTTGGGCCAATCAAACACTCACCCCCAGTCAACTGATCTGGGTTTAATCCATCATCATTCTTTAGCTCACTCCACCACCCCAGTTCAGACATGGCCATATGCAAATCAGTCTGACCCTGTGCCTCATGGGAACAGTCCAGCACAAACTGCCAAGCTCATGTCTTCCCTGGACCGGAAACAAGCATCCTAGGACCGGTTTCTGGCACTTCAAGCCGTCATCAGCCAGGCTTGCTTGAATCCAGTGGCAAAGTGAGCAAGGGACCCACGTCTGGGCATGCCCCCGCCAACTTAGGGCGAACAAAGCGATACAAAAGGGGATGATGGACGGAACGTTTGGAGCCAATCAAACACTCACCCCCAGTCAACTGATCTGGGTTTAATCCATCATCATTCTTTAGCTCACTCCACCACCCCAGTTCAGACATGGCCATATGCAAATCAGGTCTGACCCTGTGCCTCATGGGAACAGTCCAGCACGAACTGCCAAGCCATGTCTTCCCTGGACTGGAAACAAGCATCCTAGGACCGGTTTCTGGCATTCAAGCCGTCATCAGCCAGGCTTGCTTGAATCCGAGTGGCAAAGTGAGCAAGGGACCCACGTCTGGGCATACCCCCGCCAACTTAGGGCGAACAAGCGATACAAAAGGGGATGATGGGCTGAGACGTTTGAGCCAATCAAACACTCACCCCCAGTCAACTGATCTGGGTTTAATCCATCATCATTCTTTAGCTCACTCCACCACCCCAGTTCAGACATGGCCATATGCAAATCAGTCTGACCCTGTGCCTCATGGGAACAGTCCAGCACGAACTGCCAAGCCATGTCTTCCCTGGACCGGAAACAAGCATCCCTAGGACCGGTTTCTGGCATTCAAGCCGTCATCGCGCTCGATGTTAAGTGGCCCCCGGGTGGTCCAAGTCCCGGGGGGCATGGTGGAGGGGGATAGCTTAATGTGTGGGGGCCTCAAAGGGCCCCCAAGCCCCGGGGACCGCCACCTTCCGGGGCTTTTTTAAAAAATCGAGTGCGGGAGGGCTCTGAGCCCTCCACGCAGCGGGGACCACCACCTCCCCGGGGCTTTTTTTAATAAATTAAAAACCTGTGTGGGGGGCTCCAGCCCTCCCACACGCCCGGGACCGCCACCTCCCCGGGGCACTAAACATTTAAATATGGTTACGGACCCCCAGAGCCCCGGGGACCACCACCTCCCCGGGCTTTGAACTGAATGGGAGGGGGCCGCGCGGCCCCCCCTCCTGGAGCCCTTGATGGCCCTGGGGACCACCACCCCCCAGGGCCGGCTCCTGCAGTGTCCCGGGGTGCCTACCCCCGGGACACTGTAGTTTGCTATGACAGGACGGGAGCCTCGCGGCTCCCGTCCTGCCATAGCAAACTGCTTTGAGATATTGGAAGAGAGAGCAGAGACCTGCTCTCTTCCAATATCCAAGCACATTGCTTTCACATGGGGAGCTGCATCTTAGCAGCTCCCCATGTGGAACAGCATGCCGGCTCCCAAGGGACGCGGGGAGCCGGCGGGACGGTGGGGGGATTGGGGACCCCCCACAGTCCCCAACGAAGGAGCCAGCCCGGGGGATGGGGTCCCCGGGGCAAGTAGTGGCCCGGGAGGGGGGCCACGCGGCCCCCTCCCCAAAAGTTTAAAAAAAAAAAAAAAAAGGGTTTGGCCGGCCCCGAGGGATGGGGTCCCGGGGCCTTAAATAGCCAGAGGAGGGGAGCCACGCAGCCCCCTCCAAAGAATAAAAATAAAGGCCATGCCCCGGGGATGGGGGTCCCCGGGGCCAATACAGGCCCAGAGAAGGAGGGAGCCACCGCGGCCCCCTTCCCGTTTTTTTGAATTAAAAATTTAAAAGGGGGTAAGGCCCTGGGGGATGGGGTCCCCAGGGCCCAAAAAAAGGAAAAAGGAAGGGGGGCCACACAGCCCCCCTTCAGGGGACAAAAATTTTTTTTTTTTTAAGCGATCGGGCCCGCAGGCCCCGCCCCTTCCTTCACCACTCTGCAAACGCGCCCCTGGCGCGTTTGCAGAGAGGGCGAATTCCCCTTGAATACTGGGGGTCCCTGGGGGCCAACTAGCCCACCAGGAACCTCCAGTATGCGCCAGGGAGCTGCCTTGCAGAGAGGTGTACAGAGGCCACGCCCCTTTTTACACCTCTCTGCAACGCAGCTCTGTGGCGCTTTGGGGTATATGGTGGGCTAGTTGGACTCCGGGGACCCTCAGGATTCAAGGGGACCTAATCCCCCAACCTAAAACGCGCCACGGGGCGCGTTTGCACAGTGGTGAAGGGAGGGGCGGGGCTTCAGGTGACATGTGTGCAAACAGGCCCCGTGGCGCGCGTTTTTAAGATGGGAATTAAATCCCCTTCAATCCTGAGGGTCCCTGGGGACAACTAGCCCAACAGGTACATCCAGAAAGCTGCCACAGAGCTGCGTTGCAGTGAGGTGTAAAAAGGGGTGTGGCCTCTCTACACGTCTCTGCAACGCAGCCCCCTGGCGCATATTGGAGGTTCCTGGTGGGCTAGTTGGCCCCTAAGGACCCTCAGGATTCAAGGGGAAAACGCCACGGGGCGCGTTTGCACAGATGTCACCTCAGGCCCCGCCCCCTCCCTTCACCATTGTGCAAATATTCCTCTAAAATCTGCCGAACTACGAATTCCGATTTACTCACCTGTTATCAGGAGAGACCTCAGTGCTGCATCTTTCAGCCCAGTACTAATCCTGAAAAGTAATTTTAACCGTACTTACCAGTAACTTGAATTTCCTTCCATAGGATATCATTGCCTGCTTTTTGTTGAAAAAGTTTCTAAGTGTTGATTTTTGAAACATACAAATATTCCTCTAAAATCAGCCGAAATACGAATTCCGATTTACTCACCTGTTATAAGGAGAGACCTCAGTGCTGTATCTTTCAGCCCAGTACTGGTCCTGAAAAGTAATTTTAACCGTACTTACCGGTAACTTGAATTTCCTTCATAGGCTAACATTGACTGGTTTCACTTGGAAATTCTTCTAAGTGTGGAGTTTTGGAACTTTATAATATTCCTCTAAAATCAACCAAAGTACGAATTCCAATTTACTCACCTGTTATCAGGAGAGAACCCAGTGCTGCATCTTTTAGCCCAGCACTGACCCTGAAAAGTAATTTTAACCGTACTTACCAGTAACTTATATTTTCTTCCATAGGAATCCTTTGTCTGGTTTTCAGCAGAAAAGTTTCAAAGTGTCGATTTTCACAAACTACAAATATTCCTAAAAAATCGCCTGTATGACTTAAACGCATTCTTTCAACTGTTTACAGGAGATGCACCAGTGCTGGATCCAGGATCCAACACTGAGTAAGAAAAAGTAACGATAACAGTTTTTACCTTCTAAGTGAATTTCCTTCCATAGGATAACATTGGTGATTCTATGAGAAAAAGTTTCTAAGTGTCAACTTTTAAAGTACAATAATATTCCTTACAAAACACGACTGTAACCAAAACGCTTTTACTCAACTGTTTATAGGAGATGTCCCAGGAGTGAATCTAGGATCCAGTCCTGTGGTTAGAAAAGTAATCCATAAAGTAACTAATTGCATTTAACTAGAAATTCACATTGAGCTGAATGTTGCATTGTGTTTGAAAATGTGTTGCCCATTGCAACAACTGTAACTACTGTACTTAAATGTCTATTGCCTATGTGCAAAGTATTTAAACTAAAGTAATTCATTCTGAGAAAGTATTTTTGTAATGTAATGTATAATGTAATTACAATGTAATTTAAAAATCAAATATGTAAAAAAAAATTGTTTCTAAAAATGTAGTAAATCAGTATGAAAAAATTAATATAACAATTAATACATTTAAAAATTGTCATTTACAAAACCTTTGAAATTCACTGAAAAAACCGTAGGTTTCAGACATGTTATAGTTACAAATTAGCATTTAAAAAACCTTTGAAATTCACTGAAAATATCATAGGTTTCAGGGACGTTATAGTTACAAATTAGCATTTAAAAACCTTTGAAATTCACTGGAAAAACCATAGGTTTTAGGGACAGTTATAGTTAGTTGGACATTGCACTCATACAAAACCCGTGAAATTCCCCAGTTATAGTTAGTCCAGCTAACTATAACTCGCGCCCGCAATGCAC
The DNA here is from genome assembly GCA_963921515.1 of Calotriton arnoldi. NCBI lineage: Eukaryota > Metazoa > Chordata > Amphibia > Caudata > Salamandridae > Calotriton > Calotriton arnoldi. Next base: position 1,095,071 of record CAWUFW010005281.1, on the reverse strand, counting down.
TGCTGATGACGTCACATATTACATCACTCATGACATGGTCAGTGACATCACTGATGACATCTCAAATGACATCACTGATGACATCATCCATGTGATAATTTCATGCATCTTCTCACACCCTAATATAACTTTTGATACACCCACTCTAAATTACAGACTGCCATTCGCAAAACCATAGACACTCCAACACCAAAAACTACATACCAACTCACTGATTCTTAGGTCTACACACACATCCACTCACTCACCTGTACAGTCACTCATACTTACAGTCACTCAGTACAGGACTATCATATGCACTCATACACCTATATAAACACTCACACACCGCCACTCATCCATAGAGGTACTCACACACCTAGTCAGTCATGCAAAAAATTAATCACACACCCATTTACTCACCTATACAGTTATACACACACCAGCTCACTTACTCATACAAATACTAGCACATTCTTACGCTCTGATACAATAACTGATACAATCACACACGCATCCATACAGCCACTCTCACAATAACACACTCTCACTTATAGCCATTTAAATACTCTAACACACATATATACTGCCTTTTACATATGTAGTTACTCGCACATGTACCACTGAGATATACATTCACTCACTAACACACCCATACACACACTCACCCACCCAAGCAGTCCATCACAGATGCACTCTTGAAATCATGCACCAGTGAATCACACCCCATCCACACACACCCCACCCACACACACCCCACCCACACACACCCACCCACACAAACACTCAGGCAGCCATACAGATACTCAGAGAACCAATCAATAACCCATATAGACACTCATGCTAGCTAGTCGCAAATCCATGCATCCACTTACACACCAACAAACAGACGGATACAGACATTCGCACAGTTTAGTCACTAACCCATGCATTCAGTAAGATACGTTTAATCACTCACTTGTAGAGTCAGTCACTCACGTACTAAATCATCCATTCAGACACTTATACACCCACTCATTCTTCAATCCGCCTTTCCCTATATATATTAAACATATTTAAACTTTACAGAAACACACAGTCACTGGATGATGTCATCAGTGATGTCATTTGAGATGTCATCAGTGATGTCATCAGTGATGTCACTGACCATGTCATGAGCGATGTAATATGTGACGTCATCAGCAGTGCATTGCGGGGCGCGAGTTATAGTTACCTGAACTAACTATAACGGGGGAATTTCACGGGTTTTATACGAGTGCAATGTCCAACTAACTATAACTGTCCCTAAAACCTATGGTTTTTCAGTGAATTTGTAAGGTTTTTTAGGAATCAATCATTTTTATTACGTGGTAGAAGAGCCATAATACACAGCTTAGCTGCCTACATCAGGACGCCGGCAGAGCATACTCTTAAAAACAGTACACAGCGTTCAGGTCTACACCCCAGGGGCCGACCCGCGATAATATGCAGTCTTTAACACGATGATAAGGCACTTATCTGAGATACCACTTTAGAGAACAAATAGTAACCAAAAAGAAAAACACAAACAACCCTACCTCCCTCCGCCCTAGGCCCCCATACCCCCCTCCCTCCCTCCGCATCAGTTCAGGACCTATTGTTCTTCCTCTTCCTAACTATCAATCCCTGGCTAGTATCCTTTGCATTACTTAACAGAGGAACCTGGCGGCGTCAGTGGAATGAGTTGTAGTATTTGTAAATATTTCGGGCATGTCACCTCCCTCATGTCTTTGGTAAGAAGCTGCAAGAATGGGGCCCATATTTCGGCATATTCCGATCCTTTCCCCTCTACAAGGAGCGAAATACGCTCCATCGCTAAAAGATGCCAAAGCCTCCGGATCCAATCGCTCGGATCCGGCATTGATGTGGATCCCCACTGCGCCAACAGCACCTGCCGTGCTGCCAGCAAAGCCAAGGCTATTTGCTTACCCCTCAGTGATTGCAAGGGGAAGGCCCCTGTGTGGGGAAGTCCCAGTAGTGTGTGCTCAGGCTTTCTTGGAAATTTAATCTGAAACGCTGCGTCAAGGTCATCGAGAATTGCTGTCCAGTACCGCACTAGTTTCGGGCAATGCCACAGCAAATGCACCAAGGAGCCAGTAAGGCCACACCCCCGCCAGCAGAGGTCTGACTTAGTTCTATCCCATGTTTTGATGCGCTCTGGAGTATAATACCAATAAGTAGCCACTTTATACGCAGATTCCGCCCCGCGGTATTGGAAGCTGTGTGATGCGCCCGGTAAAAGATGTGTTCCCATTCTTTCTGTGTTAGAGGTCGACCTAATTCAGTCTCCCATCGGACCTGTGCTCTTGTGCGTTGTGACTGGGGACGTGCAATGATCATAGCGTAGAGTTCAGAAATGAGTTTACGGTCATCCTTCTTATAGACCAGCCACTTTTCAAATGTCATCAAGGGGCGGGACATGTGTGTGCGAAGTGCGAGGGCTGCGTCACCCAGTGTGCAAGCTGTGAGTAGTGGAAAGCGTCTGATTCAGGTAGATCATAGTGCTCTGTGCGCAATTGGTGAAAGGGAATCAAGCCTTCTAGGTCAAAGAGCGAGCCCACCCGTTTACATCCTTCCTCCCTCCAAAGGTGAAAGACTGGCGATGCACAACCTGGTGGGAAATCAGGATTATCCACGATAGGAGTCATAGGGGAGGGGAACGTAGTCCACCCCCTTTGGCGCGCCAACTGATCCCACACCTTAAGTGTCGGCGATGTAACCGGAGAAGAGTATAGGCCCCAGGCCCTGTGTTTACGCGGGAGCCACAGCTCACGCCAGATATTACATCCAGCCACAGTTTGATCCATGAAGTTCCAGTGCTTACTGGACAAGGGCCTATTCCATTCCGTGATATAGCGAAGGCAAGATGCCTGATAGTATGCACTCACCAGAGGGAAGCCGAGTCCACCGCTAGCCTTCGGAGAGGTTACTAGGGATAGCGCAAGTCGCGGTTTTTTATGATCCCATAGAAATTTGGTTAGAAGCCCTTGTAATTTTCGAAGGGTGCCCGGAGGGGGGGTTACCGGAAGCATCTGAAATAAATATAGGATGCGTGGGAGCACCGTCATTTTCACTGCTGCTAATCTCCCGTACCATGTCAGGTTAAGACGAGACCAGGCAGACAGTGCCTTGGTCGTTTGTTCCAACAATAACTTGTAGTTAAGGGCTGTGGTTTTGGTAATGGCTGAGGTCAGGCGAACACCCAGATACGTTATGTCGTTGGGGGCCCAGTGGAAGGTGAAATCTTGCTGTAGGTCCTGGATCTCAGCTTCGGGGATCGACACATTAAGAATTTGCGATTTAGAGAAATTAACTTTGAATCCCGCCACCTCTCCAAAAGCGTGGAGCTCTCTCGACAAATGTCTTAGGGTTCGACTGGGGCTGCACGAGTGTGAGGATAACATCGTCAGCGTACAAACTAATCTTATGTGTGTCAGCAGCCAAATTTGATACCCACCACGTCGGGATTAGATCGTATGCGTTGAGCAAAGGGCTCCATGTAGAGCGCGAATAACAGCGGAGACAGGGGACATCCCTGCCGTGTGCCCCTGGCAATGGGGAACAGGGCCGATTTACACCCGTTCACTCGCACTGCAGCCTTAGGGGAGGCATATAGGCACTGTACCCACCGGACAAAGTTATCGCCGAATCCGAAAGCCTGTAAGACTTCAAACAAATAGTTCCAGTCGACTCGGTCGAAGGCCTTCTCCGCATCAATAGAAGAGGAAGAAGGCCTGCGTACGTGACCGGTGGATGTAGTCTAGGGAGATGGAGAAGTCGTTTGGTGTTATCCCTCCTTGCCGTGTCGGGATAAAACCGGCTTGATCCGGATCAATCAGGCCGTCCATCAAGGGACCGAGCCGCGCTGCCAATATGCTCGCGAATAGCTTGCGTCGACGTTAAGGAGGGAGATGGGCCGGTATGACCCGCACTCCTTAGGATCCTTTCCCGGTTTAAGGATGACAGAAATAACCGCTTCCGACATAGTGGGCGTCACTTCCTTGGTTTCAAGGAAAGAGTTAAAAAGCCTTGTTAAAAGGGGAGCCAGCTCCACACAGAATATTTTATAAAACAGTGCGGAAAAGCCATCGGGTCTGGGGATTTGGCCGGTTTTAAGCGAGCAATCACCGAGATGACTTCCTCTATTCGAATAACAGAGTCCAATGTGTCCGCTGATGACTTAACCAGAGGAGTAATATCGCAGGAGGTCAAGAATTCCCAATGTTATGGGAACTAGTGGACCCCTTAGTATAAAGACTTTGATAAAACTGGCGAAAGGTGTCAGCAATGAGGGTGTTTGTGGTATTCTCCGCCGCGTCCCGGTCTCGAATCGCCTGTATCGCGGTCATCTGTGTACGCGCTCTCAATCTGTGTGCTAGCATTTTCCCTCCCTTGTCCCCACTGAGATAGAATTTATGTCGCAATCGCAGGAGGGCATATTCTGCCCTGTCTAAATCTAGGTGTTTTAGCATACGCCGCCGTGTTTCCAATTCCCTCCAGACTCTGTGGGCTCCAGTCCTCTTATGGACTGCTTCTAAGTCTCCCACCTCCTTCTCCAGTTCTGCACGCTTTTCCCTGCGTAGCCGCGCAAAGGAAGCGGCAATCGCAATAAATTCGCCCCGCACCACTAGTTTCAAGGCTTCCCAAATTGCCACAAGAGGAGTGCCCAGGAGATCATTGTCGGCTAGGTAGTGTACAATAGCGGTCCGGACTCTATCAGTGACCTCCTCGGAGTGTAGAAGGGAGTCGCGAAGACGCCAGCCCGTCGGCGAGGAGCGCGCACCATGAGAGGTTAATTGTACTGAAATGAGGGCGTGATCCGAAAGGGAACGGGGAGTGATCTCCGCCGTGTGCAAGGCAGAGCGTATTGCGGAAGAGGCTAAAAAGTGATCTAATCGTGCATAGGTTTTGTGCGCTGCAGAGTAGTAAGTGTAGTCCCGTGTATTCGGGTGTATTGTACGCCACACATCGCTCAGCCCACAGTCAGACAACCACTGCCTCCCTCCCTGAGACAGTGCTCCCGTTTGATGCGCCCTTTGCTCTGATCTGTCCATCGCGGAATCCTTTACCACGTTCAGGTCACCTCCCACCAAGAGTGCTGCATCCGGCGAGGCAAGTACCTCAGAGAGTGCCAGTCGTAGGAAGGGTTCTTGCCGTTCATTTGGGGCATATAGCGACCCTATTGTCATGTGCGTGTCTCCCCATTGAACTCGGACTGCTAAAAACCTGCCCTTGATGTCTGCTACTGTGGAAATGACTTTGCATTGTGACCGTGCGCTAAAGAGGATCGCCACCCCATTTTTCTTAGCAGCCCCCGAGGACCACATCTGCAAAGGGAAGCATTTATCTCGCATGCGCTTAGTGTCCTTGGGCAACAGGTGAGTTTCCTGCAGTAAACATATATCCCCCTCAGCATTTTCTAAGAGAGAAAGTATTGCAGCGCGTTTGACTGGGTTGTTCAATCCACGGACGTTTAAGCTCACAATTTTCAAATCCCTACCCATCGAATCTAACTAGGTGAAACGGGGAAGCGTTGCATAGCCTACCTGCGCCTGGCCACACGTGCTGCACTCTGTGTAAGCTAAACACCTGCCAACCCTGCCGGAGATAAAATGCGAAGTCCCCCAGGACCCACGGCCTGGGCTGTTGCCATTCTTGCCTATGAACTGATGCGGAGCCCCAAAAACAATCCCATAATCCCCAACTCCCAAAGGTTGCTGAAAAAACAAAAGAAAGAAGCAAAATAGCAAAACTGTAAAAACCAGTAAGGTGACTTATGTCCGTCAGATAATACAAATGTTCCAGGGGACGTGGCATCCCCCCAGATTGGGTAATGTCTTACAGGGGAAGACGTGGTCGAGGCCCAGAACTCTTGCAGATCACCGTGCTCAGCACACCGATGTCTAGGGTGCAGGAGCACCACGTTTCATCGAAGGGCCGCTTCCCTCCGGCGCCGACTAGAGTGCCCTTGTGGACGCCAATTGAAGAACCTCAGGGTGTTATGGGGTTGTCAGTTACTCGCGTGACTGATGAGAGGGCTTCCTCCCTCTCAAGCTTGCTCGTAGCTATGTCCGGTGCAGCGCCCGGCTGCGGCCCCCCCACTCGCTGCCATCCCAAGGAGCGTCTACGCCCGCGGCGAAGTGGATGTTCCTCCATTGTTCCAGCAGATGGCCTTTCTAAGCTTAGCTTCTCATATGCATCCTCTGAGAGCGTATCTGCAATAGTTTGCCCTGGTATTTAGAAGATAAGGCGGAAGGGGTGACCCCAGGAGTAAGGAATCTGTTGCTCTCTGAGATGGTTGGTGATAGGCTTAAAGTCTCTCCGTTTCATTAACGTAGAAGCTGCTAGGTCTTGATAGAGAACTGGGCAATGATCTCGGAAGCGGATCGGATTAAGGTCTCTAGCTCTGCGAAGGATACGTTCCTTGAGCTGGAAATTATGGATGCAGACCAGAATGTCAGGAGGAGGGGCCTTCGGACCCCGCGGCAACCCTATTCGGTGGACACGGTCCATTTGGACCTCAGGTGTTTCCTCATCCTCCAAGATCTGCAGGAACAGAGCATTGACATATTCACGGAGGTCATCACCTTCTCCCTTCCATGGTACTGCTCGGATCCGTATATTATTCCGCCGAGAGCGGTTTTCAAGGTCCTCCGTGTGGGCCTGTAGGTCTATGTTTTGGTCCCGGAGACGCAGCATTTCCTGCTGCAGCTGGTGCATATCGTCCTCTCTACTTAGGTCATGTTCCTCTAGGGTCGCCACCCTCTCTCCAATGCCATCCACGTCGCGCCGCACCTCTCGGAGATCCGCCGACAGCTGCGAGCAAGCTCTTGTATGTCCTCTTTAATGGCGGAAAAGAGCTCCACCATAAAAGCTTTCGTTGCTGGGGCATCCTCTCCGTCCAAGAGCGCTGCTCCCGTCGTGGTCTGCGCTGCGGGATTCTCCGAGGTCTTCCGTAGTAGGTCCTTCAGAGATTTGTCCCTTCTCCCCTTGGCGGAAGACATCGTGAGGACGTACACCCGTCAAGTGACCGCCCCAGACCAAGCCCAGGCCCTTCGCTACCGCTCCGGGGGGCTCAGGCCAAAGCTCCACTCCTACCGGCTCCCTCCCTCCGCAGCAACACCCCGCAGCCAGCCGCCTGTAGCGCTGCAGTGGTTCAGGCGCATTCCTTAGTATGTCCATTCACCAGCATGGCTACTTCCCCGCTCGCTGGAGCTCCTGCCAATGCTCACCTTGATATGCCCAGACCTGGTAGTATAGGGTGAGTGCGGGAGTTAGGTGGATGCAAGGAGGTAATGTTAGCAGGGGGAGCCAATGTCCGCCAGGGGCAGAGGTGCATGAGGGCACCCTCTCCCCTCCGTGTAGCTTAGCAGGTGGCTCCGGTAGGACAGGGGGGCCTCCCAGGCACTCGCCGCCAGTCACGCTGCAATCTTAAGTCTCTAGGCCATCCGCCTCTACAGTCACCAACGTGAGCCCCCAGGGGCAAGCAGGACACCACTCCGTCTGCCGATCTGCAGACTGCGCTCACACGCCCGTCACTCTCACTGCTCCTCACCTGCGGCGTTCAGCATATGGCACAGCCTCCGCAGATGGCTCCGTGTCTCTCCGCTGCACCGAATCAAGGCCTTACCAGCAGGGCCCACCACCACCTCCGATATGGGTCCGTCTCCGGGTCCCTGCTCACGCAGCTGCGCCAGGAACCCAGTCCGCAGGGGACCCAACAGACACACCACTCCCACGGGCACCCCGAGGGCACAGCCGACCACGACAGCCTTCTTTCTGTCCTCACTAGCCCTCTCCCGCCGGGCCGCAGCAAGGCCGGGGCCGGATGGGGCCGGACAGCGGGACAAGTCGCTCCATGGGTGGTGGTGCGACGGTGGTCGGCAGATGCCGGGCCCCTCGCGATGGCAGCTACTACTCCGGCAGATCGCAGCACAGCCCCACGTTACTCCGCTTTCACCGCTCCCAGCCTCCGGGGACTATCAGGGCACACCTCCGTCCGCCGACCTGCGGACCGAACCCTCCGGCCCCTCGAACGCTGCCTTCCTAGGCCCGCGTCTCTTCGCCTGTAATGTCTGCTGGGCAGCGCCTCACCAGCACAGGACGTAGCCCTCAGCCACCGCACCCGCGCAGGACCCGCCGGGCACCGGGAGGCCCCGACCCACTCACCGCCCCACAGATCTTTCAGGTCCGGGTAGGCCTTGCTGCAGTCCACAAAAATGGCGCCGTCTCCGTATCGCGTCTCCACGGCCCCGTCCCCACCCGGGCCGCCGGGAATTCAACGCCGTCGGGGGCAGTGCGTTTCCACCACACACTCTTGGCAGGTCGCCCCAGGCAGCACCGCAGCTCACACCGGTGCTCGGCTCTCCACCCGGCCGCGCCTCACCCGCCGGGCCGCAGCAAGGCCGGGGCCGGAAGGGATCTCACGGCGGAGCAGAGCGCACCGATCACAGAACGGGGCCCACCATCGGGTCCAGGACAGCTCCGCAATACCGCTCACCCGTCTGCAGGGTCAGATGGGCGCCAGTTAGGGCGATAGTACAATGCTAAGTATTAACGGCGCCGGAGGGATAGGGACCCACGTCCTATCTCGCCGCCATCTTGGCCACGCCCTGTAAGGTTTTTTAAATGCTAATTTCTAACTATAACGTGCCTGAAACCTATGGTTTTTTCAGTGAATTTCAAAGGTTTTTTAAATGCTAATTCCTAACTATAACATGTCTGAAACCTATGGTTTTTTTCAGTGAATTTCAAAGGTTTTGTAAATGACAATTTTTAAATGTATTAATTGTTATATTTATTTTTTGATACTGATTTACTACATTTTTTTAAACTATTTATTTTTAGATATTTTATTTTTTAAATTACATTATAATTACATTATACATTACATTACAAAATATACTTTCTCAGAATGAATTACTTTAGTTTAAATACTTTGCAAATAGGCAATAGACTTTTAAGTACAGTAGTTACAGTTGTTGCAATGGGCAACACAATTTCAAACACAATGCAACATTGAGCTCAATGTGAATTTCTAGTTAAATGCAATTAGTTACTTTATGGATTACTTTTTCTAACCACAGGACTGGATCCTAGATTCAGTCCTGGGACATCTCCTGTAAACAGTTGAGTAAAAGCGTTTTGGTTACAGTAGTGATTTTTAAGGAATATTATTGTATTTTAAAAGTTGACACTTAGAAACTTTTTCACATAGAATCACCAATGTTATCCTATGGGAGGAAATTCACTTAGCAGGTAAGTAGTGTTATCGTTACTTTTTCTTACTCAGTGGTGGATCCTGGATCCAGCACTGGTGCATCTCCTGTAAACAGTTGAAATAATGCGTTTAAGTCATACAGGCGATTTTTAAGGAATATTTGTAGTTTGTGAAAATCGACACTTTGAAACTTTTCTGCTGAAAACCAGAAAATTGATTCCTATGGAAGGAAATACAAGTTACTGGTAAATACGGTTAGAATTACTTTTCAGTGTCAGTGCTGGGCTAAAAGATGCAGCACTGGGTTCTCTCCTAATAACAGGTGAGTAAATCGGAATTCGTAGTTCGGCTGATTTTAGAGGAATATTATAAAGTTCCAAAACTCCACACTTAGAAGAATTTCCAAGTGAAACCAGTCAATGTTAGCCTATGGAAGGAAATTCAAGTTACTGGTAAGTACGGTTAAAATTACTTTTGAGGATCAGTACTGGGCTCAAAGATGCAGCACTGAGGTCTCTCCTGATAACAGGTGAGTAAATCGGAATTCGTAGTTCGGCTGATTTTAGAGGAATATTATAAAGTTCCAAAACTCCACACTTAGAAGAATTTCCAAGTGAAACCAGTCAATGTTAGCCTATGGAAGGAAATTCAAGTTACTGGTAAGTACGGTTAAAATTACTTTTGAGGATCAGTACTGGGCTCAAAGATGCAGCACTGAGGTCTCTCCTGATAACAGGTGAGTAAATCGGAATTCGTAGTTCGGCTGATTTTAGAGGAATATTATAAAGTTCCAAAACTCCACACTTAGAAGAATTTCCAAGTGAAACCAGTCAATGTTAGCCTATGGAAGGAAATTCAAGTTACTGGTAAGTACGGTTAGAATTACTTTTCAGGATCAGTACTGGGCTCAAAGATGCAGCACTGAGGTCTCTCCTGATAACAGGTGAGTAAATCGGAATTCGTAGTTCTGCTGATTTTAGAGGAATATTTGTATGTTTCAAAAATTGACACTTAGAAACTTTTTCAGCAAAAAGCAGGCAATGATATCCTATGGAAGGAAATTCAAGTTACTGGTAAGTACATTTAAAATTACTTTTCAGGATCAGTACTGGGCTCAAAGATGCAGCACTGAGGTCTCTCCTGATAGCAGGTGAGTAAATCGGAATTCGTAGTTCGGCTGATTTTAGAGGAATATTTGCACAGTGGTGAAGGGAGGCGGGGCTTCAGGTGACATGTCTGCAAACAGGCCCCGTGGCGCGTTTTAAGATGGGGAATTACATCCTCCTCAATCCCGAGGGTCCCTAGGGGCTAAGTAGCCCACCAGATACCTCCAGTATGCGCCAGAGAGCTGCGTTGCAGAGAGGTGTTCAGAGGCCATGCCCTTTTTGCACCTCTCTGCAACGCAGCTCTGTGGCGCTTCTGGACGTACCTGGTGGGCTAGTTGGCCCCCAGGGACCCTCAGGATTGAAGGGGATTTAATTCCCCATCTTAAAACACGCAACGGGGCCTGTTTGCACACATGTCACCTGAAGCCACCCCCTTCACCACTGTGCTAGCGCGCCCCGTGGCGCGTTTTAAGTTGGGGAATTAAGTCCCCTTGAATCCTGAGGGTCCCTGGAGTCCAACTAGCCCACCATGTACCTCCAAAAGCGCCACAGAGCTGCGTTGCAGAGAGGTGTAAAAGGGGCGTGGCCTCTGTACACCTCTCTGCAACGCTGCCCCCTGGCGCATACTGGAGGTTCCTGGTGGGCTAGTTGGCCCCAGGGACCCCCAGTATTCAAGGGGAATTCGTTCCCCCTCTGCAAACGCGCCAGCGGGCGCGTTTGCAGAGTAGTAAAGGAAGGGGGCGGGGCCTGCTGCACGATCGTTTTTTTTTATTATTATTATTTTTTTTTTAATGCTTTTTCTGCCCAGGGGTCCTTGTGGGACCCCCTGAGCAGACCTAGGGGTCAGGGTGTTTCTACCCTGCCCCCTTTGTGCGTTTTGCACACTTGTTTCTTGTGTTTTTTTAATCGGCGGGATCAGCGCACCTAAGCGCATCCCGCCGTTTAAAAAAATGCTATTTTCTGCCCAGGGGTCCTTGTGGGACCCCTCAGCAGACCTAGGGGTCAGGGTGTTTCTACCCTGCCCCCTTTGTGCGTTTGCGCACTTGTTACTGTGCCTCGGTTCTACCGAGAGCATAAAATGGCTGCCAACACTTCCTGATTTGGAGTGTTGACAGCCAATTAGCATGTAGCTCGTGATCGGGACGGTGCGCGCGGGTGCGCTCAGGGTGTGCGAATCCGACGCGGCCATAGATATATATGTGATTTTCCTTTTGATTTTCTCAGGAACTACTGAACGGATTTACACCATTTAACAAAAAGGGTTCTTTCTGAACCAAGAACTACATCTTTGCCAAATTTGGTGTAATTCCGTTTCAGCAGTTCGAGCTATAACACGTGGCTAAAGTTTCCTATGGGAAAATGAATGGGAAAACACGTTTTGAGACCCTTTTTCTCGGCCCCGCTTGACGAATCACCCGAGACTTTCAGGATAGGAGCGGACTGGAAGCGGGCCACAAAGTTTGAAAATTTCGCGAAGATTCGTCAACCGACGCAAAAGTTATTTCAAATAGAATGTTGCGGATTTCCTATGGAAAATGGGTCCTAACTATAACTATCTACTGGCGACCGCCAGTAGTTATATATATATATATATATATATATATATATATATATATATATATATATATATATATATATATCTATCTATCTCCTGCTTCGCCTCTCATACTCCTTTCAAACAGGAACATACGAATGCGGACCCAAGTTCTGGTGCAATAAGTTTTATTTTGTGCCCTGCACCGCTGCCATATATATATATATATTCAAGCTCCGTTTCCTTGTTTCCCAAAAAGAAAAACAGCACTCGTGAGGCAGTTGCTAGAGTTTATTAGCAACGCAATAAACTCCAGCAAGGATATTTCATCTAAACATATGAATGGTTGTTTTTTACCTGCATGTGATACTGTCACAGTTCAATTCTCAAACCAATCACAAGAATATAACTGTTTCCAACTTCTTGTGCAAAATATCCAGGAATCTCCCCCCTTACGGTCTTGATTTATCTAAAACTATAAAATGCCTAGAACGATTGGCTTTGTCTAAAGCATGTTAGAGACATGCATCTTTCAGTTGGGAACTATGCATGGTAAATTGTAAATGTTTAATGATGTTTGCTTTTTGGGCGCAATTTTAAGAGAAGCTGAAGTATGTCACTCAGTTAGGTTCAGAATGCCCCGTATATTAATTTCCGCCTATTGGTAAAAGCTCAAGTTTTAGCCACATGGTATTCCATCTGACTCTGAAAAGGGTGCGGCATATGTGTCAGTCATGCCAGAAGCAGCCATTGCTATTAAATTCACTTACCTAGGTTGGTACCGACAGGCAGGGCTTTTAGTGGGGTGGAAAAAATGAAAGAGTCCCTAAAAGGGGTGTGGTTTTTATAATTATGGGTGTGGCTTAAGCGAGTAAACTTTAAATTTGTGCTTCCCATAGTGTGCCACCTGACTGGTATTTGCTGGTTCTCTAAGATTTCTGTTATTGTATCCAGATATCTAACACAACAACTGACATACACCTAAAACAAGGCAAGAATATTGGCTTTGTCAATGGTTGATAGCTGTATAAGATAAAGGAGTAACAACAATGACTTGTTGTAGATAATATTAAAAAGGGTTCAATTCTGAAATTATGAGACTGATTTAAACATTACTAAGGTCTGTTGATGGGCAGGTGTCTCAATCACTTCCATTCTTCCCTTCACACCACATTCCTCTGAAGTCTGCATTAGACATGTGTGCCCTTTTTCTATCCACGTCTTTCTGAAATCCTCCATCTGCATAGCTCACAGTTCATCTCTTTCCGCTTCAACACCCTCTTTTCACTCTGCCCTCCATATATTTTCTTGCAGTTTCTTTACTTCACCACCCCCACACACAAAACTCTCCCACTCACCTAGAAGCACTGCATTTTCGTTCACTTCCACCGTGTGAATATTTTGAAACCTACACACACACACATTTGCACAGAATCACAATTGCACCTGGAATACATGACTATTGCTCTGTGTGCTCTACAGAGAGGCCTGTGTATTCTGAACACCTTTTTGACCAAGTGACAGGCACTGTGAGAAACTTTCTCTTTCTTCAGCCTCAACTCCAGAAGGCTCAATCGAAGTCTGTCATAAACACATGGATACGACTCAGTTCAAAGTATTTACTATAAAAGAAAAATATGATGAGGGCTTTAATTTAAAATGGTCAGAAACAGCTCCATTTTGGGTACTTATTCATGCCCTTAACTTTTCATTCAAAAACATTGATTGATTGCTGAACAACGAGTGTAAAAAACGTTGAGGTCGTCTATGTTGTTCCTGTATATATTTTATATGCTTTACTTAATTTTGCATTCCCTATGAGTGTTTGCGTTTTCCAGGTAGTTGTGTTACACATTTTTTCAGGCAGCATATTCCTCTTGTCTAGTGAATAATTTGAATTATGGAATTGGTGTTCCGTACTCGGCAATACACTGATAGCGACGTCGTGTGGACGATAAGTCGGATTCACGCTAAGGATATTGGGACATATCAGGATCCCTGGATATATAAAAACGGTTGTTTTTGGACAACGCGAGATACTGAAACCCTTTGTGGGTTGGAATTATCACCACAAATAAAAGGTTTCTACTAAGAAGACATAGCCTTGAAAAAGTCGCGGGACAAATTCCCCTTGTAAGCGACGAAACACATGTCGGCTGTCTGAAGACCAACAAAATAAAGAAAAAAAGAAGAAATAAAGAATCTTGATATTTTTTGTAAAATTTGTGCTGATACTGTGCACTGCAAGAAATTTTGAGACACCTTCGATTGTTATTTTATCTGTATTTATCCATATTTATTATGGGTTTTGTGAAAAAAATAAAGCTGAAACTGGTATATTTCCACATTTATTTAATTGATAAATATGCACTCATGCTTGAATGCCTGCCAGGTTTCAGTGATATGAACACCAGCAGAAGATAAATCAATGCACTTATATGAAAATATGCACATTTCAGTATCAGCCTTGTGCATATCTGCTGCTTTTTAAGCCTCTTTACTAAAATTCCTTTCTGTTTTAATCCCTTACCTATCAATCCACACAGCTGTTGGCCTGGCATTCATGACAGAGAGCATTTAGAATCACTCAAAAAGCACCCAATTTCCGTTTTTATCCAAATTTAGAAATAAATACAGACAAGAAAATAGATGGTTTTCTGTCTGTATTTATCTGTAAAAATCAGTAAAAACGGAAAATAGGGAGCCTTATTTATCACGGAAAACAATTGAGTTGTGGTAAGGCAGTGCGAGCTTCTCTAAGTGGGGCAAAAAGGTTTCAGAATAAGTGCTCATCCAATCCTTGGCCTCTCTGCAAAGCAAACAGAGCAATGGTAAGGAATGCCAGTTGCAGTTGATTTTCTATGCAAATGTGTGGCTAGGATGGCGCTGTACGCAAATTTTAGTGTATATGTTTAAGCCATGTCCTTAATTATATAGGCCCCACCCCTTTCAGGGACCCCTCACTTATTTCATTCCACTTAAAGCCCTGAATATGCTGCACAAAAAAACTACAGAAACATAACACCCAAGAAACAAAAAACATGTGAAATATAAACAGAACCTAAATCGCTGACTTTTTCCTTAACTTGTTTTACATTCATTGTTCATAACTCGCGCAGTGTTTTTGTCTCTAAAGTTAAGGGAATGATTATAGATCCCTACAGGGACCCGACCAACTAATAAAAGACACTAATAAATCAGTTCAGATGAATCCAGGGCCTGTAGTTCAGGTTGTGTTTTCAGGCTAGAGGGAAACGACGGAATCGAAAATCGTTGTATTTGGCTAGTTCTGTTTTCACCAAGCTACAAACGTGTCGTACATTTTGGAATTTGTTCAGGTAAAGCCCGAGTGAAGTCAGAGGGGTGGGTGCAGAACTGAAGCCCTGAGTGGATTTTTAAACCTCTTTGCATCTCCCCTCCAACCCTCTTATCAGTGAAAGTACATGTGTGTGGGGGCGGCAGGGGGTGTGGGGGTCTGAGCTCCAAATAACTCCCTGGTGGGAAACGGGGACGGTTTTCAAAGTCCACAGTCAGTGAGGTGAGACACACAGCTCTTCTAAAGAGTATGTTATCACCACTGGAGGTGCACAACAGGTCGTCATGGGGTAATCAGCTCATTGAGAGGGCGAGAGCATTGACATGACGTAAGATGATGGGGCCCGGTGCAGAATATCACGAGGCCCCCAAGCCTCCCAGATCTCATAGATATTCATTGGTATTGGGCTGAATGGGGCCCCCAATGAAGGATTAGGGGCCGGGCCCCCTGGAGGGTTGATGCCCCTCACCGCCGCAGGAGCTACAGGGGCCTGCGTTAAGCCCCTGGGCGAGAGAAGCAACAGGGGCACACGCACACACACTCACACACAACAGGGGCACACGCACTCACACTCAACAGTGGCACACGCACTCACACACGGGCGCTGCTCTTTGGCACACTAGGCAGGGGGCCCAGGCAGCCTTGGAGAGAGAAGGCTTTCGGTGCATGAGTTCACTCGCTCTGGGGTGGCACATTGGGCCCAAGGGGGGGAGCAGCACATACCACAGACTAGCTTGTTGGTGTGAAAAAGGCCGCTTTATTGAAAACAGGTGCACCTTACATCAACATTCCTTGGCCTGTGCCGTACAAAACTGATCCTCACTAAATAGTATCCTCCTACCTTACCCCCTCCCCTAAAGTTGTCCCCCCTGCAAACATTTATAAACCCCCAAAACTTGCAACTTCTTAACCTTTCTTCACCTAGCTATCTATGTACATTTCCTATGCTCTTTCCCCTTCCTGCGTGCTTCCGGAGTGACCTTCCCCAACCATAAACTGTAAACTGTAAAAACCTCTGTCCCAACTATTACCCCAGGAAAAACGCCCCACAAACATCATTAGCACACCAGCACCTGCTTCCAGCGACAACCAAAGTACATGATTTTTCCCCCCCGATGCACCTGTTCCCAACAACGCTACCGAAAAAACCAAAACTCCTGCCACTAACAGCGGGTCTAAACCCCCCCCCCCCAGTAAATTCCTCCACAGGAGGGCCCCCCCCCTAAACATGGGGAGGGTGGGCGGGAAAAAACAGCTTCCCTACCAGGAAAAGCCCCTCTACCGGCTGACGTGTCACTTCCACCGAAATGGTGGTCAGTGACGTAAAATGGCCGGCTATATAGGCCCCCAGCCCAAAAACCGCCCAAACCTAGCCCAAAATGGACCGGGGAAGCCCAACAAGCCCAACTGGGCTCTGGCTGCCCCCCGGCCCAAAATCCCCCGGGAGGGGCAGGCCTCCCGGTGGTCGGCCGCCCCTCCCAAAGCCCTATTGGGCCCAAGGGGGGAGCAGCACATACCACAGACTAGCTTGTTGGTGTGAAAAAGGCCGCTTTATTGAAAACAGGTGCACCTTACATCAACATTCCTTGGCCTGTGCCGTACAAAACTGATCCTCACTAAATAGTATCCTCCTACCTTACCCCCTCCCCCTCCCCTAAAGTTGTCCCCCCTGCAAACATTTATAAACCCCCAAAACTTGCAACTTCTTAACCTTTCTTCACCTAGCTATCTATGTACATTTCCTATGCTCTTTCCCCTTCCTGCGTGCTTCCGGAGTGACCTTCCCCAACCATAAACTGTAAACTGTAAAAACCTCTGTCCCAACTATTACCCCAGGAAAAACGCCACTCAGAAAATTCCTCCGCCAGGACTTTTCTGACCCCCCCCAACTAGGTCCGGGGTCGTTTCGGGTATCTACTTATTCCTAGCACCTGATCCAAAACCTCCTTAATCTGCACTATGTATAATTCCAAACCATATCTGGACAAATGAACCCCATCCTCCCGAAAAAAATACACTGCTGCATAACGCAGTTCTGGATGTTCCATCCTCCCAAAACCTTCCCTGTCACAAAATTTACGCATGTCCCTGTTAATCTTCCTTCTCGCCTTATCTATTGCCCCTGGCCGCTCTGCCCCCTCCAACATCTCCTGGGAATGAAATCCGACCAGATCACGTGGCAGCCCGACCATTGCCGCTGAATCTCTAACCAATCTCTCTGCATTTGCTTCAACAAAGCCAAACCTTTGCACTGCACCAGATCGTTCTCTCCCAAATGGATGAGCAACACGTCTGGGCAAATCCCCCTTCTGATTGACCTATTCAAAGCCGGCACCAACTCGTGCCACCTCATGCCCCCTTTTCCCTGCCACTGACACCTAAACAAACCAGGATCCAGCCCTAAGTTCACGCTGTTCTGCTTTCCCCATTCGTACTGCTCCGCCCGCTTCACAAAAGAATGTCCGACAAGGAGGATGGACAATTCCACCGCCTCAGGCCCCGCCACTGCACCTAAAAAGACACATATATGAGAAACGAAGGAGGAACATCATGCCTCTCCCTCCCCGGGGCCCCGCAGCCTGATGTATGTTCTAAAACAATCTGATTTCCATCGCCCCAAACGCATAAGCTCTTCCCTCCCCCACCCCTGTCTTGCTGCATCCGTTGCTGCACCTATGCGAAAGGAATGTGTCCCAAACTGTCCCGGGTTCTCACCTAGTCCTAGGAGGCGCGCCTCAATACCCAAAGTAGTTGAGGCGCCGTCACCCTGCCCCCTCCTCCCGGCGGAAAACCTCCCCCGCTCCAAAGGCCCCCCTCGTGGCTAATATCCACCCCCAAGCCGCGGGGCATACCTCCTGTTCCACTACAGGCCCCATGACCACCCACTTCCCTGCACCCCGCTGGTCTGTCTTCGAGCGACCCAGTAGTACAGCCACTTCCTTTTCCCGCAGATCCACCGCCCCCACTGCACCCCTCGCGCCCCCCTTGTACCCAACAGCTCGGAAACCCGAAAGGCCCCAAAATACATCCACGACATTAACGTGGAGAACAATACCGTTTCTTCATGGTTGCGGCAGATCTGCGGCAAAATCCGCGTCACTCTAACCAGAATACCTGCCGAAATGGGCCTCCTCAGCTGGGATCGGATGCCTTTCTCCCTTGCCCAACCTTCCAACAGTCGCGTTCCCAGCTCACCCGCGGATGGCGCGTAGCCCCACCACAATTTTCCCATGAACGCAATGGCCGACAGCTTTCCCGCTATCGTCACTTTGGACCTTCCTTTGTCCATCATAGCCATAATAAATTGAACTACCTGTTCTTCCCTGCCCCAGGGCTGGTCCTGCCGCGTCGCGCCACTGTCCAGAAAATCCCGCCAAGCCAGCTCGTAAGCTCTCCAAGTGGATGTAGCCACCGACCCTCTTACCAACTGCAAGACCCTTTCTCTCCTACCGACCACATCCCCTCTGGAACCGGCGTCCGGCATGCGTCCGCCTCCGTGGCTAGCCCATGGAACCTCTGCCACTGTGAACGAGACAAAGCGTCCGCAATGTCATTGTCCACCCCCGGCACATGTCTGGCTTGAAACAAAATATCGTGCTCCAAACATCGCAGCACGAACACCCTCAATAACTTGAGCACCTGCGTGTCCCTAGCTGACTGCCTGTTCACAACCTGCACTACCGCCATATTGTCCACCTTAAAAATCACTTTCCTGTGCGCCAAATCCCTGGCCCAGACCGACACAGCCACCACCAGTGGAAACAGTTCCAGAAAGGCAATGCTCCTCCCCCGTTCTTCCAGTGCGATGGCCATTCCGCGGCACACCACCTCCCTTGCCAGTAAAGCCCGAAACCGCCTGCCCCTGCCGCGTCGGAGGATATAGTGACGTCCCATTCCCAGTCCTCGGAGGCGGCCATTGGGATGCCATTAAAATGCTCCAAAAACCTCCGCCACATGCGCAGGTCCTCCTTTGTGCCTGCCGACAATCTCATGTGATGGTGCGGTAGCGTCAAACCGGATAAGGACAAACCTAGTCTCCTGCAGAAAGTTCGCCCCGCGCGCACCACCCTGCAAGCGAAATTCAAGTGCCCTAGGAGGACCTGTACTTCCCGTACTGTCACCTTCTTTTTTGCCAGCAGGCTGTCCACCAGGAGCAGCATATGCGCCTTCTTATCCTCCGGCAGCCGGGCTTCCATTGCCACGGAATCCAGCTCAATACCAAGGAATGACAACACCGTGCCTGGACCCTGTGTTTTTTCCGGCGCCAGGGGCACACCCAGGTAGCCCATGAGCTCTGTAAAACTAGCCAGCTGCTGCTGACAGTCCGCCGAACCGGGCTGTCCCACCAGGAAAAAATCGTCCAGGTAGTGCGTCACCGTCTGGTTACCGGTCCGCCACGTAAAGAACCACTGCAAAAAGGTACTGAAACGCTCAAACAAGGCACAAGATATGGAGCACCCCATTGGCAACGCTTTGTCCACAAAAATGCACCCTTCAAACTGTATACCCAACAGCTGGTAGTCCTCTGGGTGCACCGGGAGCAGTCGAAATGCCGATTTGATGTCGCATTTCGCCATGAGGGCACCTGCCCCCACCGTAGCTACCAACTGCCGCGCCACGTCCACTGAAGAGTAGGACACTGACGAAAGTTCTGCCGCTATAAAGTCGTTCACGGACGCCCCCTCCGGCCATGACAAGTGCTGTATCAGCCGGTATTGTCCGGGTTCCTTCTTTGGTACCACTCCAATAGGGGAGATGATCAGGTCCCGAATCGGTGTCTCTTGAAAAGGGCCCGCCATGCGCCCTTCCCGGACTTCCTTGCCCAATTTGTCCCGTACCACCGCTCTGTGCGCGTTGGCAGATTTCAAGTTTTCAGCCCACCTGGCGGACCGTGGACCCTCGTACCCCAGCCGGAAACCCTCCCGAAAACCTAGTTGCAGCGTTCTAGCGTCGTCGGTCCGTGGATAAGACGCCAACCATGTTTCCAGCCGCTCCTGTTTAACTGGAGTATGAGCCTTTTCCCAGATGCCCCTGTCCTCCCCTACCCCCCCAACCCCCTGCTTGTTGCCCCGCCTGTGTGGGCTGCTGCCCCTGTCCTCTACCTCCCGCCCCCCAGCATTGAACCACTGGGTGCCGGCCTGCGCACTTGGAACATTCGTGCCTAAACTTGCAATATTGTCGGGCGCATGTGCCCTTGTTGAAATCCCAGCACGCACCCCCTGTGCTTCCGGCGTTGTTCCCCGCATATCCCACCCCCCCCGGGTGGGGCGGTTCGGAAGGGGCGGGGTGCGAGCTGTAGCCCGCTTGCCGTGTATATTGTTCCCCGAACTTGGCCCCCCCATGGTTTGATGGTAAAGGTCGGAGTCTATTTCCCCCACTTAGCCTCCGGATCCCAGGCCAACCGCGCCCGGAACTCCTCATCATAGTGGGACCATGCGTACCCCCCGTACGTGACCTGTGCCCGCCTGATCACGTCCATATATTTAAACAACGCGACGGCCCGGTTCGGGTACTTCTCACAGTACACGCTGGCAAAAATCAAGAATGCCGCCGACCAGTTTTCGATGTTCATGGGCACCCTCGGCCTCTTGGCCAATTCTAGCTCCTCTTCCTTGGACCCCTCCTTCGCTGTAAGCTCCCTATGCAGTAGCTTCAGCATGTCCACGTAGTCTCCTTTCCAGATTTTTTCTTTGGTGCCCAACGTAAGGTGGGCCCCAGAGGCTTCGTAATCCCCATATATGGCAATTTTTTCACGGGGATGTCATGGCTCTCCTTTCCCCCTCTTTTAGGGCCCCCCCTTTCGCTTTGTCCCCTCGTCCGTCCCCCCTACCGGTCCTGCTGCTTGGTCCTTTGAGGCGGGCGCCCTCCCCCCTCTCCCCCGAACTCACCGACTCCGGCCCCACCCCCGTGTCTCTCACATACTTCCCTTGCCTCAAACGCACCTCCCCTCCTCCCCCCGCGCGCATCTGTGCCAACCGAGACCCTTGCCTGCGGCCTACCGCCTGTCGGCCCTTTAGCAAAAACTTTCGCTGCCTTACCTGGCGTCAAGGTCGGCGTCCGTACCGGATCCCGCCGCCTAACCAGTCGTGCAGAAGGGGCCATCACGCTTTCCGCTTTTTTCCACCTGACCGGACCGCTCTGTAACAAACTAGGCATATCGTTAGTCACGCCCCCCCGTCCCCAGGCTCAACAATTTCCCCTTCTTCAATGCTCCCTTCATCGTAGTCCAATAGCCCAGGGCCGTCCACCTCGGACTCCGGCCCCTCTACCCCTGCGCGGTCCCTGTCTGACCAGCTTGGCAATGGGCCGCCCTCCGTGGGCTCCAGCCTGCTCAAGCCCGCCTTCTCCCTGCAATTGCGGAGGAATTCCCCCACTCCCCACTCCCTCGCCGCTGCCCTGCGCGCTGTTGCTGTGCATTCCGCTCTGTGTCATATGCCTCCCGCGCCTGTCCCCCTGTGGCCGCATGGACCCCTCGGGGTTGAGCTACCGGGGGCCTCTCGTCCCGCCTCCTGTATGCCGCTGCCGGCAGGTCCCTCGTGGGAGCGCGACCGCCCGCATGAGGCAGAGCCGGCCCATCCTCTCGGTGGGTTGGAGCCGCACGCAACTCTCCCGAGCACCTCGCCGTCCTTTCCTGCCAAAAAGAAGTGGAGTCCGACATGCCGGGGTTAGTCCTGCCCTCTAACCCTCCCATCCGCACACCCTCCCCCGTGAAAACCCCCATCCCCGTCCCGCACCCGCCGTACTGGATGAGTGTCCCCCCCGCCGCGAAGGGGCGGACCCCAGGCCCCTGTCCCCCCGCCCCGGGCATCCCCTACACCCTCCCCTGTAAACGCCCCCCTTCCCCATCGCTCCACTCCAACTCTTCAACCACCCGCCGTACCGATGTCCCCACCCCAGCCCCTCCAAACCCCACCCCAGCCCCTCTACTCCCCTCGCCTCCCCCGGACTCCAACACCCGCCCCCAACCCGCTGAGTCTGACCACCGGTGGCGCAGTCCCTCCGGCGCCCTATCCAGCCAACCCCTAACTCGAGGGAGGGCATGGACCCCCAGCGCGTCCCCTCCCTGCTTGCTATCACCCCCCCCCGGCGTCCCCCAAACTTGACGGAGATAGTGCCTCACGCACTGACCGTGCCTCCCCTGTCTACCTGCGGGGCCCTTCGCCCCCCACCCCGGCACCTGGGTCCATCGCCAGAAACCCCCGTCCCCCCATCTAGTCCCATCCCCCGCCCCTGGCTTCCTCCGGGCCCCCCTGCCTCCTCATACTCCTCCCCGCTGTCAATCAAAAGCGGGGAGGCCCAACCACTGACCAACTGCGAGGTGACAGCCCCCTGGTCTCCCCCCTCCACGCCTACGTTCCCAACTAACACGGGGGCCCCCACCGCCCCTTGTTTCCCCTGCGCCCTGCTAATCGGCGCCTTTCCGGCCCCCCGTGCCCCCTCCTTGAAAAGCAGCGCGGGCCGCGGAGCCGCGCCACGCCCCCCGCCACGTGTGCGTTTTCTCGGCGCGGCCGCGTTAGCAGTGCGGCCGCGCCCCCCTGCCTCTATATTCTGCCGTTTTCGTGCTCGCGGCGGCTCGCATGCTAGCACAGCCGCCGCGACCCCGCTCGCCGCCCTCCTGGGTGGCCTCACCTTAACGCCGGGCCGCAGCATGTCCGTGCGGCCCGCGTCCTCCAGAAGGCGGAGTGCCTCCACCACGCGGGGATCCTGACTGTGTGCCATCGGTTGGGTAAGAATGCTGTACCCGCAAGAATCGCGCCAACGCCAGACCAAAAAACAGCTTCTCTACCAGGAAAAGCCCCTCTACCGGCTGACGTGTCACTTCCACCGAAATGGTGGTCAGTGACGTAAAATGGCCGGCTATATAGGCCCCCAGCCCAAAACCGCCCAAACCTAGCCCAAAATGGACCGGGAAGCCCAACAAGCCCAACTGGGCTCTGGCTGCCCCCCGGCCCAAAATCCCCCGGGAGGGGCAGGCCTCCCGGTGGTCGGCCGCCCCTCCCAAAGCCCTATTCCGCTTGAATTTCATAGCGACTCGGTGCTGGACAGAGTTCATGGGCTTGGGAGCTGTGCTGTGGGGGTTCCTGATGCTTGTGCTCTCGCCATCCTGAAAGGTCTTCAATAAAGCCCACAAATATCTTGGTAGATTTGGGGACACTGATGCACACAAAGAATTGGATCAATTAGGAGCATCCCAGGGTAGCCAGTCACACCCCTGGCTTCACCTTAGGCAACCCTGGCAATACCAATGCCTCCTCTGGTGTCATGAAGGCAGCTGTAGCAGAAGGGGCTCAAGGAATGCAGTTTACTTTCTGTAATTTTCAGGCTTTTCCCTTCCCATAACCACTCAGCAGAATGGGGGGGCTGGGAGGGGGGACGGGACGTCAACTTTGCCAAGTTAGCTGGGGTGAAAAGTTGGAGGATGCCACTTCCTTTATCCCTGGCTTTTTGGTGAATTGACGTCCATGACAGGACGACACCTGGGCTGAACTTAGCCTACGCTTTCTTGATGATGGGATTTTACTTCGAGATCCACGCATTTTCGAAGTGCTGAGTGTAACATTCTATGATAAAAAACAGTTGGCAGATGAACTTCGAGAGTGGCCTTTTGCCTTGGTAGGCACACACATGCATGGCAATACAACACGTTTTCTACTTGGGGGAGGTCATGGACGTCATTTAGGGGTCGCCAGGCGTTGCAGCTGCGACCCCTGGCTTTCCCCATGTGGCCCTTGGCACTGCCTTTGCGACCCCTGGCATCAGAGGTGGCACGGCACATCAGTGGCAGAAACGCTCGGGAAGCTCGTCTGGACGTCGGTTGGGGCTCCACTCTTCTTGTTTTCTGTCAATTTGTTTATTACACTAATAATGAATAACATTGCATTATTCATTATTAGTGTATTAAAATGGAGTTCAGTTAGCTGGGATGTGACATTCCTTTGGAACTGAAGTAAGTAAAAAAAATGCTTTTAAATGTATGTTTGGTGCGTGCTTGTTGGTGCGAGTGTGTTTCTAAATGTGACTGTGTATATGTGTAAGTGCGTGTGCGAGTGTGCGAGTGAAAGTCAAAGGGCATGTGATGTCACTTCCGCTACCCCTGGAATGTTGGTGAATTGGCGTCAATGGGTAGGGCGGGGTGCATAAGTCAGTCTGTACCTATTTGCCGCGTTTTCGCTGATCCCCCTGCTCCTCAAGGTGGGCGAAATAATTGCTTTCAAGTAGGTGAAAACTATTTGGCCTGTGTGTATTGTTTAAAACGTTACAAACCCATTTCCTATATGATTGCATTTCAGAATGTTTTGCCCCTGGTAAATTTTTAAACAAAATCTGTTTTAATGTTTACTTTGACTTTTCCGAGAATGCAAGCAACTAATACCAACATCGACTCTTGTTCAGTGGTTTAAGCGGGTCTCGACAATACTTTCAAAAATTCTGCTGACATGTAAACTGTGATTTGTTAATGCTAATTTTAAAAAGGGTTTTGTGGTGTGAACGGTAAACTTGGGTTTCCCCCTCACTATTTACGAGTCTCGGCGCGTTCTTGGAGGGCACCTGCTGCAAATCACATTTTACCGATCACATACCTGCCCACACAGACCGCAGTGTGCTCAGTCGCAGCGTACCCTGCCGGTCGCACTTGGGAGTGCAGTAGCGCTCGAGGGCCAGAGCAAAGCTATCATCGGGGCAACTCTCGTTGAACCCCATAGCCACTACGGACAGTGGACTGACTTTTTACAAGGACTCAAATAACACAGACTCATACAGTATTCCAGTCATTTTTTTTATTGTAAAAAAACTTTTCATATAAAACATTATAGTAATAAAGTCACATAAATAGGGCGTTGCTGAGCACATACAAACGATATGTCCAGTATTTAGAGACATCAGACGCGATTCTCTGGTCTTGCAACCCTTTCAAAATCGGTCGTCACAACAAAAATACCAGAATTATCAATTTGCGTATGCAGCATCAACCGCCTTTGATTAGCAGTTTCCTTCACTTTAAAGAACACGTAGCAACTTATAGACTATAGGAAATCCTATAGAAAATAATTAACACTTTTGTTAAACACATATTTAAACTTGTGCAATGGACTGAGCAGACAACACGGTATCTTACTTTTCAGTTATAAAACAGGTCACAAATCAACATGATTCGAATAGTTGTGTCGCCACTTGTTAGACTGAACTCTTGCGCATGTTCGTCTGTCCTGTGAATGCTTGTGTGAGCGCAGTTCAGTTTCCAGAGGGTGCGATAACGTGTGCAGCTACCGCAGTACAGGGGCCCTGTGGCTGCTTGTGAACTACTTCTGGGAATATACAGTGGTGCTTTGAGTGCAGCGACATCCGAATACCTGACGGACACGGTCAATAGTGCAGCGAATGTGGAGGCAGGGACTGAGAGTGCAGCTATATGAGAATATCTGGGAACATTGCCAGTAGTGTAGATAATTCTGGATACCTGAGGGCCATGACTGGTAGTGCAACTACATGAGAATATCTGGTGAACATGGCCAGTAGTGCAGCTACATGAGAATACCTGGTGAACATGGCCAGTAGTGCAGCCACTTCTTGATACATGGAGGTCATGACTGATAGTGCAGCTGCCTAAGAGTGAATGGGTTTCATGAACATTAGTGCAGCTAGGGCAGGGCGTATTGGTTGCTAGTGCAGCTACAAACAAATATCCGGAGAACATGTGAATCCTTCAGCTAAATTACCCTCAGGGCATGACTGATAGTGTATCTACATATGAATGAATATCTAGATAACAGGCAATACTGCAGCTACTTCTGGATACCAGGAGAACACAATCCTTGCTGCACCCACATCCTAATATCTGGCAACAGCCAATAATGCAGCTACATCTGAATATCTGACAGACGTGGTCAGTAGTGCAGCTCCCTCTAAATACACGGAAAGCATGTCAGATGTGCAGCTACAGTGCAACAGTTTGGTCAGCAGTACAGCCACATCTGAATACTCTGGAAACATGGTCAACAGTGCAAGTGCGCTTGAAACACAAGAGCAGGTGATCAGAAATGCAGCCACGTGTGAATACCGGATGGTGGTGGTCAAGCCGTGCAGCTACATATAATATCTGCTATGAGCTGTGTGTTCAGAGTCTGTGGTAACTTTTGCAGCTGCAGTTCAATCAAAACCGGGTGCATGCGTGACTCTTCATCTCAACGGCCGTGTAAGTTGGGCACTCAGTGCGGCTCAGTGATGTGTGCAGCAGCTACTTATTGCCACGGTTATGTGCAGACGTGAATGTGCAGCTGTAGATGATTGGTGTGGTCACGTGCGCAATTACACTGGCTCGTGGTCTCCTCTGCTTTACTACCTCTGAATACCACAGCCACTGTGCAGCTACACCCGGATCAGGGGGTATTTGTGCCCCTCCACGTGGGTAGTACATTGGTCCGCTCCCTCTGAATGGTGCCATTATTTGCGGAGCTGGATGGACGGGACGCTCGTGCGGCCACTTCTGCACGGCGCGCTTATTGTAAAGTACACTTGGTGGTGTGGTTGTTTGTGCTCCTAGACCTGTTGGTACTTTTATTTGTGCAGATGCGAGTGGGTGTACACACAGATCATGCGTGCAGCTACTTCTGCATAGAGTGGTCACGGTCTCAGCTGCAGCTAGACACCTGGGGAGGGTTTGCGCTGATGTGAACAGGTGCGCACGTGCGGACAATGTACTGACTTGTGCAGCGGCACGTGCACATTCCTGCCGCAAGTAGTCACTTGCGTCTGGCCGATGCAGTCACGTTTGCTTGGCTACACCTGGACGACCATCGAGCTGGAGTCCAGGCGCTGGGTTCTGTACTGCTCCAACCAGTGGCGTAGCTCGGAGATCTTGTAGCCGTCAGGACCCCGCCCCCCTTGGTAAACCACCATCCGCTCCTGGATGATGTAGAGGCGCTCGAAGTAGGCTCCGTACGCGGCGTTGGAGGCATTGTCCATGGTGTCCACCACCAGCCGGCAGCCGGGCGCCTCCTGGAGCATGAGTTGAGCGGCACGCAGGCGGTCCTGCAGGCACTGGTGCTGCGGGATCTGGTAGGGAGCATCCGAGCTGGCCCAGCCGTCCGAGGGGTGAGCCTCCTCGATGTAGACCAGCAGGAAGTCGGCCACGTCCAGGTACCGGGCGGCCAGGCGCTGGAAGGCCCGCAGGCGCGCCATGAACGGGGGTCAGGTGCAGCTGCCGAAGTTGAGCACCAGCGGCCGCTGGCCGTGCGAGTAGTCCAGGATGTGCGCCCGCCGCTGGCCGTCAGGCTGGATCACCTCGGTGTTGGGGGTCGGGCCGCCCAGGTGCGCTGCTTTGTAAAAGTCCAGCTGCTGGCCGTGCCACACGGCGCGCAGGGAGTCCAGGGTGAACATGCGGTTGGAGTCGGAGACGCAGACCGGGGGGTCCTCGGGAAGCTCCCCGTCCTCGGGTACTGGCTCCTGGGTAGCCCGCATGAGCAGCCGGCGGAGGCACAGGAAGTCGAGCAGCCAGAGCATGATCGCGGTGAGCAGGAAGCGTGGCAGCAGCAGGCAGCAGGCGCACACCTGCTTGAATGTTCGCAGGGCGAGGGGCGGTGAGGAGCAGGGCAGCAGCATGGCGTGGGGCTGTGGAGCCACTCCCCGAGGATCGCCTGCTCTGGGGGGGCTTGGCACCTCCGATCACACCGGCACTCTCTCAGACCCATCTTCGAGCCCCCGATTTAAATAGAAAGGATGACTCCACCTCCGGCCGGGCCCGCCCCCTACTTCCCACTTCTGTGCTCGGGGATTACCTTCTCCTCCACCCCAGTGACCTCAGAGTACGAGGGGAGAGTGGGAGTCAGAGCCCCGGGGACGGGAGGGACAAGCGCTCTGCACGACCTGCTGCGATTCGTTGTGGAAAAGGAGGATGCAACTGGTGGGGGGAGCTGAGGTTACAGGGAGACTGATGCGACTCGCAGTACAGGGAAAGATGACACAGTGCGCCAGCCTGGGGCCGGGAGCGCAGCAGAGCAGGATGAGATTAGGCGTCGCGTGGTATCCAGCATCAATGTACAGGGGGAGGCGACCCTCTAGTCCCACTATAGAGCAGGGTGAGATCCGAAGGAGCGGGGCAGGCAGGATTGCCTCTGCCAATGTACATCCTACCGCTAGTATAGTACAGGACGAGATAAGGAGCCGCGTGGTAACCAGCATCACTTACACCAGTGCACGGGGAACGGGAACCTTCTTGCACCACTATAGAGCAGGGTGAGATCCGAAGCAACGGGGCAGGCAGGATTGCCTCTGTCAATGTACATCCTACCGAAAGTCTATTACATGATGAGATACGGAGCTTCGGATAGGCATCGTCATATAAGTACAGAAGGGGGCGATGGTTTGCTTGCCGCCACTACAGAGCAGCGCGAGATCGGAAGCTGCCAGACAGCACCCACATTCAGGAGGAAACAACGGGGTGCCTGTCCCGGGTGTAACACGGAGTGTGATAAGGAGGGAGCTACCCGACAGGACAGCATCGCCCCCATCACTGTACAGGAGGCGATAAGGTACCAGTCTCGGGTACGGGGCAGGTTGCGGAAACAGGAGTTCGGGGATAATTAGAGTCTCAATCATCACCTCCATCTATACAGGGGGGGTGTGCTGTGGGGAGAGGATGTGGCGTAACCGACCAGAACTGCCCACGTTGGAGCTGGGGAACCAGGTTAGAGTCACAGCATCGGCTCAACAGCCTGTGATTTCGGACACATCACTTAATCCCTCCATGCCTAGTATATTGAATGTGTAATGTAAATGATGCTCACGTAAAGCGCTCCAATACTTCGAGTCGAGTTCGCGCTATATTATTGACATCGATCAAAGTGAGACCATGAGCCCGGCGTAGAGCCGCTCCACTTCTATAGATGTACATGAGGTGGAGACCAGGTGGCCACCACGCGCAGGCATACCCACTGATCTGGCATAGATAGGGCAGCACCTGTACACATGTACAATCGCTACTGAGCAGAATTAGAGCTGAACTCCGACAGGGGCTGCCTCACCTCTGTCAGAGTAGAGAAGGGGGAGCTGGGTGGTACGGATCCAAAAAGGGCGGGTGCCCCGGTGCAGAATGGTATCACCTATCAGTGTAAAGGGGAGGATACGAGTAGGCGTGTATAACCGGCCACTTCTATTATCAGAGGCTCTGTGAGCCGAGAGCAGGAGATCGCCTACGCATAAGAGGATAAAGTGCCCCTTAGGCGACAATAGAGGGCTTTGATATTATCAACTAGTATGAGAACCTGTGGGCTTGATGAGAACATTGCCTGTGATGAGGCATTGCATTAGTTCAGAGTTTGTTAAAACGGCGATTCTAAATTTGTGCTTCGGATGAAAAGGGGCGAGGGTAAGTAGGGCATACGGTGATCAGCTATAAGTCAGTGCAGAGTTGGATACGTTGCGAGAAGACAGGCGGGAAGTTCTGTTTCTATCAGCAAAGTGCGGCAGGAAATGAAGGGCTCTTAGGGACAAGGGGCCACTGACCTCAGCAAAAGGTCCTGCTGCTGGGATGTACAGAATGTAGTATCTGGACCTGCGTCCTGCTGCTGGGATGTACAGAATGTAGTATCTGGACCTGCCACCTCTAGTTTATTTCAGGCT
Source organism: Calotriton arnoldi (assembly GCA_963921515.1). Taxonomy (NCBI): domain Eukaryota; kingdom Metazoa; phylum Chordata; class Amphibia; order Caudata; family Salamandridae; genus Calotriton; species Calotriton arnoldi. Next base: position 1,065,279 of record CAWUFW010005281.1, on the reverse strand, counting down.
AACAGGAGGGATCTGCAACCGTAGGTTCAGCCCAGGATGAGAAGCGGGATTTCCACCCTGAACGCCAGGAGACCTGGTTCTCCGAGTGTCCCTCAGGATTAGGTAAGGTCCTGAGGGGACAGTACGCTCTCTGGGCACCAGAGTAATGCCAGTTAAGTAGCTCTGCGGGAGAAGCTGCCTCCGCCGAATGTTGCTTTCAGCAGAGGGCGGGGCAAGACTGCACTTGCGAGGACGGGATTGGCGGGTAGCCCCAGTACCGGATGTGGTGCAATGACAGGTGCCTTGTAGGTGTACTGCAGGCTCGCCGCTCCGTGCGTTCTAGGCACACACACTGCCGGGTTACTGCTCCATGGTGAAGCAGCGTGTGACGAGAAACCTATACACACCCTTGACCGGCCGGGCTAACTGCGCAGGGGGTTATCTCGAGAAGACAAGTAGTACGGAAGCCCGCACCGCACACTGTTTGTCATACTCTGTGCACCTTCGCATTGAGCTCGCCCGTGTTGTCTGAAAACCCGAAGGCGCACAGGTGACTAGGCTGCCCGTCTAGTGCCCCAGGCCGGCGCTACTCTAGAGCCTGGTTCGGCCGCGGTTGGCTCAACTCCTCCCAGTGGGCGGGAGCAGGAAGATGCGGCTCCCTGCTCCCCGGCTGAGGCACACTTTGTCTGTTCCTGGAGTCGCCTCCTGTGCGTAGAGAAGCGCGGCCGCCAGGGGGCGCTGCCGCCTGTCCGCTGTGGATTCGATTGTCACTCCTAGGAGGCGGGGACACGGAGGAGCAGAAAATGCTTGAGTCTCTTGCAAGCCGGGCGTGATGTAACTCCTCTAAACTCCTCTAAACTTAAACTCCTTTTTCTTTAAGTCATCATACTTATCTTTGACCATGTACAGCGCCCCCCTCTCTTTTGGCCAGGTGTACGCTACAGAAATACTATATGCATGCATAAATACGCACATAAGTTCACATTTTAACATAAACTATGATATAGAATCCTTAAAACCGAACTATAGAAGTGCTGGTACTAAGTATCTCAGAGGACCTGTTTTCTAGCAGAAAGTGCTGGTACCCCAGGGCTTTAAGTGGGGTAAAAAAAGTAGGGGGTCCTTGGACGGGGCGGAGCCGACATAATTTAAGGCATCGCTTAAACATATACACTAAAATTCTCATAGAGTGCCACCCTACCCACAAATTTGCACAGAATCACAACTCCAAATTTCATACCTGAAAATTGCTTTGTGTGCTTTGCAGAGCGGCCAAAGATTGGATGACCACGTTTTCTGAACACCTTTTTGCCCCAACGGGCACTGAGAGACACTCATACTGCCTTCAGCCACAACTCAGTTGTGCCCCGTTACAAACACCTGCGACCCAATTCGAATTATGTACTAGACAAGAGTAATGTACAGCTGAACAAAAACGTAACACAGCATCCTGGAAAAAGCAAACACTCACAGTGAATGCAAGGTTAAGTAAAGCACGTGAAATATAAGCAGGAAGGACATAGATTACATTAACGTTTTTGGACTGATTGTTCAGAACTCAATCAGTGTCTTTCACATGAAAATGTAAGGACATGAATGCAGGGCCGTAAGAGGCCCGTTTCAATGTCTGTATTAAATTACTACAGGGTAGGAGACTGGAGGGACCCGGCCCACTTAAAGCACTGGGTACCCCCTAAGTCCCACCCCCTCAAATTAAACATACTGCACCCTTGCTGTGAAATGGTAGAATTTTCCCTTTTGAATTACAGAAGCCACAGAGGCCCCTTCTAAGCACTTAAAACGATGATCCACCTTCAGCACTTCGTCCAACACCATACGTTCTTATATAATGTATGTGTCACAGGCTCGGATTGGCAAGGCGGGTAATGGGACATGGGCCTGTTGCCAGGCCAGTTGGTGGGCCCTGTTTTGGGTAGACTAAGCAGTCCAATCAGCCAGGGCTGATCTCCACTGCAAGAGCACACCTTAAATGGTTGTTATTACAGCCTATGCATGCATATACTGAGCCTGGCCCACCTCAGTCAGGCTAATTGTCAGAGGCAGAATGACAATGGACTGCTCCTTCTGTCACAGCATGAGGAGTCCCTGCCCCCTAGCTCTCTCCAGGTGCCACAGAGGCCTCAAGGAGTTGCTGATGGGAAGCCATTAGCACTCGCTTTGTAGAGGACTGGGGTAGGGAGGAGGATTGGAAAGTTAGGGTGGTGTGGGGCTGGTTAGGACCAGTGAGGGAGCTCCTCAGGTTGTGTCCCTCTCCCCTCATGGAAGGGGGAGGGGAGTGGGGACATACATTTGTCCCTGTTGTTCTCCTCGTTTTCCTGTCAGAGGCCGAGTTCACACTATAAGAAACGACAAAAAAATTAACGATTCTGGAATTTGGGCCAATTTTTGGGGAGTGCCCATGCCTAATTGTGATCCCAATCCGAGACTGGTCTGCGATGCCAGCAACCATTTGGAGGAAGCGATTTAGCTTCCTTGGATCACGAGGAATCTCACCCACTTCCACCACCCTGTTTCCTGTCCCCACTCTGAAGAATATACTTTAAAAACGCGCTGTTCCACAGAAGACGAGCACCAATTGGCGGCAAGATGTTTTTGGACATAAGGCTGAACAGGCAAGCGGGCTTGTTTTTAGGAAAGTGTTATAAAATGCAACAGTAGCTGCTTCTGCACGAGTGACTATGTGCTAATTTTAGATATTTTCTTGCACTTCACTTGAGTTTTGTGTACCCACAGCTAGCACTGGCCGTGCTAAAAAAACACACCTAGCCCGCGTTTCGGGGCATCCCCATTTTGTGATTGAAGGGAGTCAGTGCTAAAGCAACACCCACCTCTCACCCAACTCTTTCTTTCTCACTGTAGACTCGTTTCGAAGCAACATCCGCTCGCTTTGTTTATGCCTGTTCAATGAGCTACCATGAACCACAGTACTTTTTAAATAACGCCGCTTTAATATAACGGTCGCAGAAACCCCTTATAAGATTCTACAGAGAAAACACTTCATAATCATACGGAAGAATGCGATGGGGTGATGGAGAGCTCTTGTGACGATATATACAACGATATTCCCCTTCCTGCTGTGGAACTTTGTATACTTCCTTGATTTTGGTTGTTATTGAGTTCTTGTACCTCTTGCTAACTTGACAGCTCAACCAAAGCACCATTTAACAAAATTCGCATGACATTAACTTCTACAGAAGCTTTCCTCACGGTGCTCTCATTCGAAAATAAAACATAGCCGCCCAGAGTCACAAGGACACCCAAAGACTAAACATTAGCTAGAAGGCCAAACAACGTTACTCAATTCAAAACACAAAAAAACGTGCAAAGTTGGGCTATTTATCAGGCCAATGCATAGGTGCGACACAGTTTAGGGAGACAAACATGCTCGCTTGTCCACCGATCACACAGCATTGCACCTGCCACTTAGAGCGATGCAACCAGACCTTTGGTGTTCTAAACATAACACCAGCACACCGGTGACATTTGAGAAATAATGTACTTTAATTTCCAGCTATGACCTTCGCCTTCCACTCTGTCAACAGAAATCCAGTAAAAATGCTTAGCAATGCAAAAAACAACCCAGTACCGATTGTACCATATCAACAAAACTATAACATAAACGCCAAACTCGGAAAAATTCAAAGGCATCTCCTGTGCCACTCAGCATTTCGCTGACATAGATCATACATGCACTGCATTTTTAGTCAGACACGAAGTGAATTGAGTATCATTTTTGAGAAAAGCAAGAACGAATTTTCGTTTAAAAATCAATTTATGGTAAATAATTCAACACAAATATGCATCGGCCAGGCTTTAAGCTAGTTCCCACGTTGTCGAATTTGTTTGGAACTGAACCAAAGGAAGAACCTGTCAGTAATTAACTGTGACTTTAATCGAAGGAAAACATTTCCAGAAACTTGCCCAGTGAGACAAAGTCGGCAGACTTCGCCTTTTTCAAACTCCTGCACGTTTTTTTAAATATACGTGGTTGATTTTATATTGATTTGAAACTACGTTTCAGTTGGTTGACATTTGACACATTGCCCAGAATCATGGCATGTGAATACACATGAGGCCTGTTTCTAACTGCGTTTGACTAGCAACAAAAGCTATGTTCAGGATGACTAAGAGGAGCTTCAAGTTCTTACCGAAATTCAAACCTCTTGCCCTTGTGTTCATTTTTCAGTAGTGTCTCCGAACATCACTTGATGCAGCACTTTGAAGCTGCTCTAAAGCTTTTTGCACTGGACACCCCATCGTAGGTCACACTGAGAGCTAGTTTTTCAGTAGGTTCTCTGAACATCACTGGATGTAGCACATTGAAGGTGTACTAAAGCCTTTTGCACTGAACACCACATTGTAGGTCACATTGAGTTTTGCTAAGCAGGGGACTATGAATCAGTGCTTGAATGAGGGGAATGCAGCTGGATCCCAGATATCACAGCTATTATTGAGTCGCATGGGGATCTGTCTGGCCCCAGTGAAATATGCTGAATTTATCCAGTTGTAATTTGCCAACACCTGAACACATTCAGCACCACCCCCACGTTGTCAGCTTTTCATTCAGGTTATACATTTTGCAAGATTAAATCAAAATGCAGTGCTTAGAACTAAATAGCTCCAACTGGGGCTATCTGGTCACGCTTGACTGGGGTAAATCTAAAAGTTCAGTCCGACCACGACGCAGACCTGCTGACAGTACCTTGGATGCATCAATGCTTGGGGAGTATGCGTTGAAATCCACAGGTGATGCGTCGCTGTAGCAGGCGATGCATCGGTTCCCAAGTTGGGCAAAGTCATTGATGCGTCGATGTCAAGAGCGCTGTGCGTCGGTTAAGAGACGTCGATGTCAAACTGCTGGACCAAAGGCAAGGCATCGGTTAGAAGCCACGCCGGGCCGGGAATGCATTTGAGTCGGGACAGGGTGTCGCAGATGTCAGAAATACGCTGTCCGAGACTCACGATGCAGCAGTGATTCGAAGGTGCTGCATCAGCAAAGTTGGGGCTGCGCTGTAAGTCAATTTAGTTGCATTGCACACTAGGTGAGCAGTGTCCACGGCTTCAGTGTAGGCAGTGGCAGTGAGTCGGTTTTGCAGGGAATGCGCCGATTCCAAATAACACTTTGGAGTTGATGCGTTGGTTTCTTGAATTAAAGCACCAAACACTCACTTCCAAGGACCCAGGACTGGATTTGGCACCACTTGGCAGATTAGGACTCACAGCAGAGGAGCCCAGGTGCTGGTAGCAAGATGCAGGTGAAGTCTTTGATATCCCAGAGACTTCAGGAACAGGATGCAAGCCCAAACAAGCCCTTGGAGAACCTTTAGAGATGCAGGATGTAGAGAGTAAAGTCCAGTCCTCTCATTCCCAGGCAAGAAGTAGCAGGCAGCAGGCCAACACAGCAAAGCAAGCATCAAAGTGGCAGTCCATCCTGGCAGCACAACAGCTCTTCTTCCTGGCAGAATGTCCTCAGTCCAGAAGTGTTCTGAGTATATGGTGTCAGAGGTCCAGTACTTATACCCATTTTAGCCTTTGAAGTAGGGAGACTTCAAAGAAAGGTCTTTGCAGTGCGCAAGTTCCTGCCCTTCCTGGCTCCAGACATGCTATAGGGGGTTATGCAGCTCTTTATGTGGGGACAAGCATAGCCCTATTCAGGTGCAAGTGTCAGCTCCTCCCTCCCACTCTAGCTCAGGAAGACTCATCGGCCTGGTGATGGGCCATCAGGATATGCAGGGCACACCTCAGCTCCCTTTGTGTGTCACTGTCTAGAGGGAATGCACAAAGCCCAGCTGTCACCCTGACCCAGACGTGTATTCTAGGGACAGGCAGAAACACAGAATGGTTGAAGTCAGAAAATGCAAACTTTCTTAAAGTGGCATTTTTAGACCTGCAATTTAAAAATCAACTTCACAAAAAGATGTGTTTTTAAATTGTGAGTCTAGAGACACCAAACTCCAATTTTCTATTTGCTATCAATTGGAAGTTACACTTGTAAAGTTTTACAAGGCAGCTCCAAATCTAACCAATAGGAGAGCTAGGACTTGCTGAAGTGAAAAAACAAATTTAGCAGTTTGTCACAACCAGGACATGTAAAACTTAAAAGCACGTGTTCTACCTTTCCAATACACTGCACCCTGCCCATGAGTCTTCCTAGGGCCTAACTTAGGGTTGACATACATGTAATAAAAGGGAAGGTTTGAACCTGGCAAGTAGGTGAAATGTGTAAAAATGAGAAAAATGGGTTTCAGTGGCGCACTCCGTAATTAATCAATGTTCTCTATGGGTTAATCTAACCAAACACTATATCAAAATGTTTTGCGTGCTACACAGTATTTAGAGGCTGCCAATCCTCCATTTTGAAACTTCAAGTAATGTTCAAGTAAACGTGTACCTTAATAACTGTTTGCACAGCTATGTGTATGTCACAACATATGTTTTCAACTTTACATTATAGCAAAACAAATTACACACAAGTAATTATTTGAACCATTTGTTTTCATTCTCATTGCATTACATACATGTGTGTGAAAAATCACATGTAATCATTCCATTTGAACTCTGTTCAAAATGTACAAAAAAACAGCCAAAGTACAAATTTATATTGATGATCAATAAATGCTTCTTTGATGTGGCTCCATCTTATGCATGCGGTGCCCTATGCATTTCGGGACACAAAGTCCCTTCCTCAGGGGCCTCTAAAAAAATAAAAACGAAAACTAGCATTATCTGAAACGGTGCCTAGACCGTACACATCTACCAATGCCTTCCTACATCACCGTGGGTCAATTACACAACCTCTCCACAGTCTCAACCGTGCGATTAATTAGTTAATCCAGGTGGTAACCACAGTACATGCCACTTATGAATAAGACTGGTGTGCAAGCATCCCATCTGAAGCCAACTGCCTGGTTTCCCGTGACTAGTAGTAAACACAACACCACTGTGACTCTCTCCTCCTGAAATGGACCACCAGTGATTAATGTATGCTCTATGCGATACCGTACGCTTGAATTTAAAGTTACTCACTGCCAAAATGGAGTCTTAAAGTTACTATCTTCAGAGAGACAGACTCATTCGTTAGAATACGTAAAGTATATGAGTCTCATAAATACCATTACACTATTTAATCACCCACACATCTCACCGTACATAAACTACAGCGTTATACCTCATATTTATCGCTGTGTTACCAGCGTGTGTCATCAAACTGCACCTGAAATAGAAACAGACAGACCGATATTCAGGCTGGCGTTTTACCAAAAAGTATAGTACCCGACGTGACGATCCGTTACCCATCATATCTTGCGCTTATGTGGCTTACCGGGTTAAATCAGAAAACATCTGTCATCAGTGGTTCGACCCTCTCTCTTCCACGAGTTGCCGATGAGTAAGAGGTTAGTTTCCATAATTGGATGAGGTGCTGTTAAGACGGATGCCAACTCCGTCCCCTTTCAAACCTGTGTTGTATCTCCGAAGAACTATGTCAGCCATCTTAACATTATTCTTAACCCTCGCACGAGCGGTTAGTATCACAAGTGTGAGTTAGTATAAACGTCCTTTGCTTAGTGTGCACTTTATAGCCATCATTGGAACCCATATAAACCACTATCACAACTGCAACCATATTACATATTGGTAACCTTGATTCTTAGATTCCTATCGCGGCCATCTTCGAGTAGAGTGAATATCACCAATACCGAATCTCTTTGACCATAGCTGGTGAGAAGAACGGTTAAACCAATGGCAACACATAACTGTGCCATAGTATAATCATAAGCAAAAACAACAGTTGATGGACAGAATGCAGAACAATGTCATACATTCACCCCAGTACAGAGATCTGGGCCTAAATCCATCAGTTTTGCTCACCATGCCATTCCAGTTTGAACCCAGCCATATGCAAATCAGTCTTGACCCTGTGCCTCATGGAACAGTCCAGCCCGAACTGCCAAGCCAGGTCCTCCCTGGACTGAAACAAGCATCCTAGGACCGGTTTCGGGGTTTCACCCCTCTTCAGCCAGGATAGCTTGATTCCAGTGGCATGGGACTCACGGGACCCACGTCTGGGCATACCCGTCCCACTCGGGGTGACAAATGCAAAAACAACAGTTGATGGACCAGAATGCAGAACAATGTCATACATTCACCCCAGTACAGAGATCTGGGCCTAAATCCATCGTTTTTTGCTCACCATGCCATTCCAGTTTGAACCCAGCCATATGCAAATCAGTCTTGACCCTGTGCCTCATGGGAACAGTCCAGCAAGAACTGCCAAGCCAGGTCCTCCCTGGACTGGAAACAAGCATCCTAGGACCGGTTTAGAGGTTTCACCTCTTCAGCCAGGGATAGCTTGATTCCAGTGGCATGGAGAAGCACGGGACCCACGTCTGGGCATACCCGTCCCACTCGGGGTGACAAATGCAAAAACAACAGTTGATGGACAGAATGCAGAACAATGTCATACATTCACCCCAGTACAGAGATCTGGGCCTAAATCCATCGTTTTTTTGCTCACCATGCCATTCCAGTTTGAACCCAGCCATATGCAAATCAGTCTTGACCCTGGGGTGGCATGGTGAGCAAAAGAATGATGGATTTAACCCAGATCTCTTGACTGGGGGTGAATGTTTTGATTTGTTCTGCATTCCGTCCATCAATTGTGTGTCTTTTGCTTTCTCGCCCTAAGTGCGCCAGGTATGCCCAGACGTGGGTCCTGGGCTCACTGTGCCACTGGAATCAAGCTATCCTGGCTGAAGAGGGTGAAACCCCGAAACCGGTCCTAGGATGCTTGTTTCCGGTCCAGGGAGGACCTGGCTTGGCAGTTCGGGCTGGACTGTTCCCATGAGGCACAGGGTCAAGACTGATTTGCATATGGCCAGGTCTAAACTGGGGTGGCATGGTGAGCAAAAGAATGATGGATTTAACCCAGATCTCTTGACTGGGGGTGAATGTTTTGATTTGTTCTGCATTCCGTCCATCAATTGTGTGTCTTTTGCTTTCTCGCCCTAAGTGCGCCAGGTATGCCCAGACGTGGGTCCTGGGCTCACTGTGCCACTGGAATCAAGCTATCCTGGCTGAAGAGGGTGAAACCCCGAAACCGGTCCTAGGATGCTTGTTTCCGGTCCAGGGAGGACCTGGCTTGGCAGTTCGGGCTGGACTGTTCCCATGAGGCACAGGGTCAAGACTGATTTGCATATGGCCAGGTCTAAACAGGGGTGGCATGGTGAGCAAAAGAATGATGGATTTAACCCAGATCTCTTGACTGGGGGTGAATGTTTTGATTTGTTCTGCATTCCGTCCATCAATTGTGTGTCTTTTGCTTTCTCGCCCTAAGTGCGCCAGGTATGCCCAGACGTGGGTCCTGGGCTCACTGTGCCACTGGAATCAAGCTATCCTGGCTGAAGAGGGGTGAAACCCCGAAACCGGTCCTAGGATGCTTGTTTCCGGTCCAGGGAGGACCTGGCTTGGCAGTTCGGGCTGGACTGTTCCCATGAGGCACAGGGTCAAGACTGATTTGCATATGGCCAGGTCTAAACTGGGGTGGCATGGTGAGCAAAAGAATGATGGATTTAACCCAGATCTCTTGACTGGGGGTGAATGTTTTGATTTGTTCTGCATTCCGTCCATCAATTGTGTGTCTTTTGCTTTCTCGCCCTAAGTGCACCAGGTATGCCCAGACGTGGGTCCTGGGCTCACTTTGCCACTGGAATCAAGCTATCCTGGCTGAAGAGGGGTGAAACCCCGAAACCGGTCCTAGGATGCTTGTTTCCGGTCCAGGGAGGACCTGGCTTGGCAGTTCGGGCTGGACTGTTCCCATGAGGCACAGGGTCAAGACTGATTTGCATATGGCCAGGGCTAAACAGGGGTGGCATGGTGAGCAAAAGAATGATGGATTTAACCCAGATCTCTTGACTGGGGGTGAATGTTTTGATTTGTTCTGCATTCCGTCCATCAATTGTGTGTCTTTTGCTTTCTCGCCCTAAGTGCGCCAGGTATGCCCAGACGTGGGTCCTGGGCTCACTGTGCCACTGGAATCAAGCTATCCTGGCTGAAGAGGGTGAAACCCCGAAACCGGTCCTAGGATGCTTGTTTCCGGTCCAGGGAGGACCTGGCTTGGCAGTTCGGGCTGGACTGTTCCCATGAGGCACAGGGTCAAGACTGATTTGCATATGGCCAGGTCTAAACTGGGGTGGCATGGTGAGCAAAAGAATGATGGATTTAACCCAGATCTCTTGACTGGGGGTGAATGTTTTGATTTGTTCTGCATTCCGTCCATCAATTGTGTGTCTTTTGCTTTCTCGCCCTAAGTGCGCCAGGTATGCCCAGACGTGGGTCCTGGGCTCACTGTGCCACTGGAATCAAGCTATCCTGGCTGAAGAGGGGTGAAACCCCGAAACCGGTCCTAGGATGCTTGTTTCCGGTCCAGGGAGGACCTGGCTTGGCAGTTCGGGCTGGACTGTTCCCATGAGGCACAGGGTCAAGACTGATTTGCATATGGCCAGGTCTAAACAGGGGTGGCATGGTGAGCAAAAGAATGATGGATTTAACCCAGATCTCTTGACTGGGGGTGAATGTTTTGATTTGTTCTGCATTCCGTCCATCAATTGTGTGTCTTTTGCTTTCTCGCCCTAAGTGCGCCAGGTATGCCCAGACGTGGGTCCTGGGCTCACTGTGCCACTGGAATCAAGCTATCCTGGTTGAAGAGGGTGAAACCCCGAAACCGGTCCTAGGATGCTTGTTTCCGGTCCAGGGAGGACCTGGCTTGGCAGTTCGGGCTGGACTGTTCCCATGAGGCACAGGGTCAAGACTGATTTGCATATGGCCAGGTCTAAACTGGGGTGGCATGGTGAGCAAAAGAATGATGGATTTAACCCAGATCTCTTGACTGGGGGTGAATGTTTTGATTTGTTCTGCATTCCGTCCATCAATTGTGTGTCTTTTGCTTTCTCGCCCTAAGTGCGCCAGGTATGCCCAGACGTGGGTCCTGGGCTCACTGTGCCACTGGAATCAAGCTATCCTGGCTGAAGAGGGGTGAAACCCCGAAACCGGTCCTAGGATGCTTGTTTCCGGTCCAGGGAGGACCTGGCTTGGCAGTTCGGGCTGGACTGTTCCCATGAGGCACAGGGTCAAGACTGATTTGCATATGGCCAGGTCTAAACAGGGGTGGCATGGTGAGCAAAAGAATGATGGATTTAACCCAGATCTCTTGACTGGGGGTGAATGTTTTGATTTGTTCTGCATTCCGTCCATCAATTGTGTGTCTTTTGCTTTCTCGCCCTAAGTGCGCCAGGTATGCCCAGACGTGGGTCCTGGGCTCACTGTGCCACTGGAATCAAGCTATCCTGGCTGAAGAGGGTGAAACCCCGAAGCCGGTCCTAGGATGCTTGTTTCCGGTCCAGGGAGGACCTGGCTTGGCAGTTCGGGCTGGACTGTTCCCATGAGGCACAGGGTCAAGACTGATTTGCATATGGCCAGGTCTAAACAGGGGTGGCATGGTGAGCAAAAGAATGATGGATTTAACCCAGATCTCTTGACTGGGGGTGAATGTTTTGATTTGTTCTGCATTCCGTCCATCAATTGTGTGTCTTTTGCTTTCTCGCCCTAAGTGCGCCAGGTATGCCCAGACGTGGGTCCTGGGCTCACTGTGCCACTGGAATCAAGCTATCCTGGCTGAAGAGGGGTGAAACCCCGAAACCGGTCCTAGGATGCTTGTTTCCGGTCCAGGGAGGACCTGGCTTGGCAGTTCGGGCTGGACTGTTCCCATGAGGCACAGGGTCAAGACTGATTTGCATATGGCCAGGTCTAAACAGGGGTGGCATGGTGAGCAAAAGAATGATGGATTTAACCCAGATCTCTTGACTGGGGGTGAATGTTTTGATTTGTTCTGCATTCCGTCCATCAATTGTGTGTCTTTTGCTTTCTCGCCCTAAGTGCGCCAGGTATGCCCAGACGTGGGTCCTGGGCTCACTGTGCCACTGGAATCAAGCTATCCTGGCTGAAGAGGGGTGAAACCCCGAAACCGGTCCTAGGATGCTTGTTTCCGGTCCAGGGAGGACCTGGCTTGGCAGTTCGGGCTGGACTGTTCCCATGAGGCACAGGGTCAAGACTGATTTGCATATGGCCAGGTCTAAACAGGGGTGGCATGGTGAGCAAAAGAATGATGGATTTAACCCAGATCTCTTGACTGGGGGTGAATGTTTTGATTTGTTCTGCATTCCGTCCATCAATTGTGTGTCTTTTGCTTTCTCGCCCTAAGTGCGCCAGGTATGCCCAGACGTGGGTCCTGGGCTCACTGTGCCACTGGAATCAAGCTATCCTGGCTGAAGAGGGTGAAACCCCGAAACCGGTCCTAGGATGCTTGTTTCCGGTCCAGGGAGGACCTGGCTTGGCAGTTCGGGCTGGACTGTTCCCATGAGGCACAGGGTCAAGACTGATTTGCATATGGCCAGGTCTAAACAGGGGTGGCATGGTGAGCAAAAGAATGATGGATTTAACCCAGATCTCTTGACTGGGGGTGAATGTTTTGATTTGTTCTGCATTCCGTCCATCAATTGTGTGTCTTTTGCTTTCTCGCCCTAAGTGCGCCAGGTATGCCCAGACGTGGGTCCTGGGCTCACTGTGCCACTGGAATCAAGCTATCCTGGCTGAAGAGGGTGAAACCCCGAAACCGGTCCTAGGATGCTTGTTTCCGGTCCAGGGAGGACCTGGCTTGGCAGTTCGGGCTGGACTGTTCCCATGAGGCACAGGGTCAAGACTGATTTGCATATGGCCAGGTCTAAACAGGGGTGGCATGGTGAGCAAAAGAATGATGGATTTAACCCAGATCTCTTGACTGGGGGTGAATGTTTTGATTTGTTCTGCATTCCGTCCATCAATTGTGTGTCTTTTGCTTTCTCGCCCTAAGTGCGCCAGGTATGCCCAGACGTGGGTCCTGGGCTCACTGTGCCACTGGAATCAAGCTATCCTGGCTGAAGAGGGTGAAACCCCGAAACCGGTCCTAGGATGCTTGTTTCCGGTCCAGGGAGGACCTGGCTTGGCAGTTCGGGCTGGACTGTTCCCATGCAGGCACAGGGTCAAGACTGATTTGCATATGGCCAGGTCTAAACAGGGGTGGCATGGTGAGCAAAAGAATGATGGATTTAACCCAGATCTCTTGACTGGGGGTGAATGTTTTGATTTGTTCTGCATTCCGTCCATCAATTGTGTGTCTTTTGCTTTCTCGCCCTAAGTGCGCCAGGTATGCCCAGACGTGGGTCCTGGGCTCACTGTGCCACTGGAATCAAGCTATCCTGGCTGAAGAGGGTGAAACCCCGAAACCGGTCCTAGGATGCTTGTTTCCGGTCCAGGGAGGACCTGGCTTGGCAGTTCGGGCTGGACTGTTCCCATGAGGCACAGGGTCAAGACTGATTTGCATATGGCCAGGTCTAAACTGGGGTGGCATGGTGAGCAAAAGAATGATGGATTTAACCCAGATCTCTTGACTGGGGGTGAATGTTTTGATTTGTTCTGCATTCCGTCCATCAATTGTGTGTCTTTTGCTTTCTCGCCCTAAGTGCGCCAGGTATGCCCAGACGTGGGTCCTGGGCTCACTGTGCCACTGGAATCAAGCTATCCTGGCTGAAGAGGGGTGAAACCCCGAAACCGGTCCTAGGATGCTTGTTTCCGGTCCAGGGAGGACCTGGCTTGGCAGTTCGGGCTGGACTGTTCCCATGAGGCACAGGGTCAAGACTGATTTGCATATGGCCAGGTCTAAACAGGGGTGGCATGGTGAGCAAAAGAATGATGGATTTAACCCAGATCTCTTGACTGGGGGTGAATGTTTTGATTTGTTCTGCATTCCGTCCATCAATTGTGTGTCTTTTGCTTTCTCGCCCTAAGTGCGCCAGGTATGCCCAGACGTGGGTCCTGGGCTCACTGTGCCACTGGAATCAAGCTATCCTGGCTGAAGAGGGGTGAAACCCCGAAACCGGTCCTAGGATGCTTGTTTCCGGTCCAGGGAGGACCTGGCTTGGCAGTTCGGGCTGGACTGTTCCCATGAGGCACAGGGTCAAGACTGATTTGCATATGGCCAGGTCTAAACTGGGGTGGCATGGTGAGCAAAAGAATGATGGATTTAACCCAGATCTCTTGACTGGGGGTGAATGTTTTGATTTGTTCTGCATTCCGTCCATCAATTGTGTGTCTTTTGCTTTCTCGCCCTAAGTGCGCCAGGTATGCCCAGACGTGGGTCCTGGGCTCACTGTGCCACTGGAATCAAGCTATCCTGGCTGAAGAGGGGTGAAACCCCGAAACCGGTCCTAGGATGCTTGTTTCCGGTCCAGGGAGGACCTGGCTTGGCAGTTCGGGCTGGACTGTTCCCATGCAGGCACAGGGTCAAGACTGATTTGCATATGGCCAGGTCTAAACAGGGGTGGCATGGTGAGCAAAAGAATGATGGATTTAACCCAGATCTCTTGACTGGGGGTGAATGTTTTGATTTGTTCTGCATTCCGTCCATCAATTGTGTGTCTTTTGCTTTCTCGCCCTAAGTGCGCCAGGTATGCCCAGACGTGGGTCCTGGGCTCACTGTGCCACTGGAATCAAGCTATCCTGGTTGAAGAGGGTGAAACCCCGAAACCGGTCCTAGGATGCTTGTTTCCGGTCCAGGGAGGACCTGGCTTGGCAGTTCGGGCTGGACTGTTCCCATGAGGCACAGGGTCAAGACTGATTTGCATATGGCCAGGTCTAAACTGGGGTGGCATGGTGAGCAAAAGAATGATGGATTTAACCCAGATCTCTTGACTGGGGGTGAATGTTTTGATTTGTTCTGCATTCCGTCCATCAATTGTGTGTCTTTTGCTTTCTCGCCCTAAGTGCGCCAGGTATGCCCAGACGTGGGTCCTGGGCTCACTGTGCCACTGGAATCAAGCTATCCTGGCTGAAGAGGGGTGAAACCCCGAAACCGGTCCTAGGATGCTTGTTTCCGGTCCAGGGAGGACCTGGCTTGGCAGTTCGGGCTGGACTGTTCCCATGCAGGCACAGGGTCAAGACTGATTTGCATATGGCCAGGTCTAAACAGGGGTGGCATGGTGAGCAAAAGAATGATGGATTTAACCCAGATCTCTTGACTGGGGGTGAATGTTTTGATTTGTTCTGCATTCCGTCCATCAATTGTGTGTCTTTTGCTTTCTCGCCCTAAGTGCGCCAGGTATGCCCAGACGTGGGTCCTGGGCTCACTGTGCCACTGGAATCAAGCTATCCTGGCTGAAGAGGGGTGAAACCCCGAAACCGGTCCTAGGATGCTTGTTTCCGGTCCAGGGAGGACCTGGCTTGGCAGTTCGGGCTGGACTGTTCCCATGAGGCACAGGGTCAAGACTGATTTGCATATGGCCAGGTCTAAACTGGGGTGGCATGGTGAGCAAAAGAATGATGGATTTAACCCAGATCTCTTGACTGGGGGTGAATGTTTTGATTTGTTCTGCATTCCGTCCATCAATTGTGTGTCTTTTGCTTTCTCGCCCTAAGTGCGCCAGGTATGCCCAGACGTGGGTCCTGGGCTCACTGTGCCACTGGAATCAAGCTATCCTGGCTGAAGAGGGGTGAAACCCCGAAACCGGTCCTAGGATGCTTGTTTCCGGTCCAGGGAGGACCTGGCTTGGCAGTTCGGGCTGGACTGTTCCCATGCAGGCACAGGGTCAAGACTGATTTGCATATGGCCAGGTCTAAACAGGGGTGGCATGGTGAGCAAAAGAATGATGGATTTAACCCAGATCTCTTGACTGGGGGTGAATGTTTTGATTTGTTCTGCATTCCGTCCATCAATTGTGTGTCTTTTGCTTTCTCGCCCTAAGTGCGCCAGGTATGCCCAGACGTGGGTCCTGGGCTCACTGTGCCACTGGAATCAAGCTATCCTGGCTGAAGAGGGGTGAAACCCCGAAACCGGTCCTAGGATGCTTGTTTCCGGTCCAGGGAGGACCTGGCTTGGCAGTTCGGGCTGGACTGTTCCCATGAGGCACAGGGTCAAGACTGATTTGCATATGGCCAGGTCTAAACAGGGGTGGCATGGTGAGCAAAAGAATGATGGATTTAACCCAGATCTCTTGACTGGGGGTGAATGTTTTGATTTGTTCTGCATTCCGTCCATCAATTGTGTGTCTTTTGCTTTCTCGCCCTAAGTGCGCCAGGTATGCCCAGACGTGGGTCCTGGGCTCACTGTGCCACTGGAATCAAGCTATCCTGGCTGAAGAGGGGTGAAACCCCGAAACCGGTCCTAGGATGCTTGTTTCCGGTCCAGGGAGGACCTGGCTTGGCAGTTCGGGCTGGACTGTTCCCATGAGGCACAGGGTCAAGACTGATTTGCATATGGCCAGGTCTAAACAGGGGTGGCATGGTGAGCAAAAGAATGATGGATTTAACCCAGATCTCTTGACTGGGGGTGAATGTTTTGATTTGTTCTGCATTCCGTCCATCAATTGTGTGTCTTTTGCTTTCTCGCCCTAAGTGCGCCAGGTATGCCCAGACGTGGGTCCTGGGCTCACTGTGCCACTGGAATCAAGCTATCCTGGCTGAAGAGGGTGAAACCCCGAAACCGGTCCTAGGATGCTTGTTTCCGGTCCAGGGAGGACCTGGCTTGGCAGTTCGGGCTGGACTGTTCCCATGAGGCACAGGGTCAAGACTGATTTGCATATGGCCAGGTCTAAACAGGGGTGGCATGGTGAGCAAAAGAATGATGGATTTAACCCAGATCTCTTGACTGGGGGTGAATGTTTTGATTTGTTCTGCATTCCGTCCATCAATTGTGTGTCTTTTGCTTTCTCGCCCTAAGTGCGCCAGGTATGCCCAGACGTGGGTCCTGGGCTCACTGTGCCACTGGAATCAAGCTATCCTGGCTGAAGAGGGGTGAAACCCCGAAACCGGTCCTAGGATGCTTGTTTCCGGTCCAGGGAGGACCTGGCTTGGCAGTTCGGGCTGGACTGTTCCCATGAGGCACAGGGTCAAGACTGATTTGCATATGGCCAGGTCTAAACAGGGGTGGCATGGTGAGCAAAAGAATGATGGATTTAACCCAGATCTCTTGACTGGGGGTGAATGTTTTGATTTGTTCTGCATTCCGTCCATCAATTGTGTGTCTTTTGCTTTCTCGCCCTAAGTGCGCCAGGTATGCCCAGACGTGGGTCCTGGGCTCACTGTGCCACTGGAATCAAGCTATCCTGGCTGAAGAGGGGTGAAACCCCGAAACCGGTCCTAGGATGCTTGTTTCCGGTCCAGGGAGGACCTGGCTTGGCAGTTCGGGCTGGACTGTTCCCATGAGGCACAGGGTCAAGACTGATTTGCATATGGCCAGGTCTAAACTGGGGTGGCATGGTGAGCAAAAGAATGATGGATTTAACCCAGATCTCTTGACTGGGGGTGAATGTTTTGATTTGTTCTGCATTCCGTCCATCAATTGTGTGTCTTTTGCTTTCTCGCCCTAAGTGCGCCAGGTATGCCCAGACGTGGGTCCTGGGCTCACTGTGCCACTGGAATCAAGCTATCCTGGCTGAAGAGGGGTGAAACCCCGAAACCGGTCCTAGGATGCTTGTTTCCGGTCCAGGGAGGACCTGGCTTGGCAGTTCGGGCTGGACTGTTCCCATGAGGCACAGGGTCAAGACTGATTTGCATATGGCCAGGTCTAAACTGGGGTGGCATGGTGAGCAAAAGAATGATGGATTTAACCCAGATCTCTTGACTGGGGGTGAATGTTTTGATTTGTTCTGCATTCCGTCCATCAATTGTGTGTCTTTTGCTTTCTCGCCCTAAGTGCGCCAGGTATGCCCAGACGTGGGTCCTGGGCTCACTGTGCCACTG
Organism: Calotriton arnoldi; assembly: GCA_963921515.1. Lineage (NCBI taxonomy): Eukaryota > Metazoa > Chordata > Amphibia > Caudata > Salamandridae > Calotriton > Calotriton arnoldi. The sequence continues at coordinate 1,047,453 of CAWUFW010005281.1, read as the reverse complement.
GAATCAAGCTATCCTGGCTGAAGAGGGGTGAAACCCCGAAACCGGTCCTAGGATGCTTGTTTCCGGTCCAGGGAGGACCTGGCTTGGCAGTTCGGGCTGGACTGTTCCCATGAGGCACAGGGTCAAGACTGATTTGCATATGGCCAGGTCTAAACTGGGGTGGCATGGTGAGCAAAAGAATGATGGATTTAACCCAGATCTCTTGACTGGGGGTGAATGTTTTGATTTGTTCTGCATTCCGTCCATCAATTGTGTGTCTTTTGCTTTCTCGCCCTAAGTGCGCCAGGTATGCCCAGACGTGGGTCCTGGGCTCACTGTGCCACTGGAATCAAGCTATCCTGGCTGAAGAGGGGTGAAACCCCGAAACCGGTCCTAGGATGCTTGTTTCCGGTCCAGGGAGGACCTGGCTTGGCAGTTCGGGCTGGACTGTTCCCATGAGGCACAGGGTCAAGACTGATTTGCATATGGCCAGGTCTAAACAGGGGTGGCATGGTGAGCAAAAGAATGATGGATTTAACCCAGATCTCTTGACTGGGGGTGAATGTTTTGATTTGTTCTGCATTCCGTCCATCAATTGTGTGTCTTTTGCTTTCTCGCCCTAAGTGCGCCAGGTATGCCCAGACGTGGGTCCTGGGCTCACTGTGCCACTGGAATCAAGCTATCCTGGCTGAAGAGGGGTGAAACCCCGAAACCGGTCCTAGGATGCTTGTTTCCGGTCCAGGGAGGACCTGGCTTGGCAGTTCGGGCTGGACTGTTCCCATGAGGCACAGGGTCAAGACTGATTTGCATATGGCCAGGTCTAAACTGGGGTGGCATGGTGAGCAAAAGAATGATGGATTTAACCCAGATCTCTTGACTGGGGGTGAATGTTTTGATTTGTTCTGCATTCCGTCCATCAATTGTGTGTCTTTTGCTTTCTCGCCCTAAGTGCGCCAGGTATGCCCAGACGTGGGTCCTGGGCTCACTGTGCCACTGGAATCAAGCTATCCTGGCTGAAGAGGGGTGAAACCCCGAAACCGGTCCTAGGATGCTTGTTTCCGGTCCAGGGAGGACCTGGCTTGGCAGTTCGGGCTGGACTGTTCCCATGCAGGCACAGGGTCAAGACTGATTTGCATATGGCCAGGTCTAAACAGGGGTGGCATGGTGAGCAAAAGAATGATGGATTTAACCCAGATCTCTTGACTGGGGGTGAATGTTTTGATTTGTTCTGCATTCCGTCCATCAATTGTGTGTCTTTTGCTTTCTCGCCCTAAGTGCGCCAGGTATGCCCAGACGTGGGTCCTGGGCTCACTGTGCCACTGGAATCAAGCTATCCTGGCTGAAGAGGGGTGAAACCCCGAAACCGGTCCTAGGATGCTTGTTTCCGGTCCAGGGAGGACCTGGCTTGGCAGTTCGGGCTGGACTGTTCCCATGAGGCACAGGGTCAAGACTGATTTGCATATGGCCAGGTCTAAACAGGGGTGGCATGGTGAGCAAAAGAATGATGGATTTAACCCAGATCTCTTGACTGGGGGTGAATGTTTTGATTTGTTCTGCATTCCGTCCATCAATTGTGTGTCTTTTGCTTTCTCGCCCTAAGTGCGCCAGGTATGCCCAGACGTGGGTCCTGGGCTCACTGTGCCACTGGAATCAAGCTATCCTGGCTGAAGAGGGGTGAAACCCCGAAACCGGTCCTAGGATGCTTGTTTCCGGTCCAGGGAGGACCTGGCTTGGCAGTTCGGGCTGGACTGTTCCCATGCAGGCACAGGGTCAAGACTGATTTGCATATGGCCAGGTCTAAACAGGGGTGGCATGGTGAGCAAAAGAATGATGGATTTAACCCAGATCTCTTGACTGGGGGTGAATGTTTTGATTTGTTCTGCATTCCGTCCATCAATTGTGTGTCTTTTGCTTTCTCGCCCTAAGTGCGCCAGGTATGCCCAGACGTGGGTCCTGGGCTCACTGTGCCACTGGAATCAAGCTATCCTGGCTGAAGAGGGGTGAAACCCCGAAACCGGTCCTAGGATGCTTGTTTCCGGTCCAGGGAGGACCTGGCTTGGCAGTTCGGGCTGGACTGTTCCCATGAGGCACAGGGTCAAGACTGATTTGCATATGGCCAGGTCTAAACAGGGGTGGCATGGTGAGCAAAAGAATGATGGATTTAACCCAGATCTCTTGACTGGGGGTGAATGTTTTGATTTGTTCTGCATTCCGTCCATCAATTGTGTGTCTTTTGCTTTCTCGCCCTAAGTGCGCCAGGTATGCCCAGACGTGGGTCCTGGGCTCACTGTGCCACTGGAATCAAGCTATCCTGGCTGAAGAGGGGTGAAACCCCGAAACCGGTCCTAGGATGCTTGTTTCCGGTCCAGGGAGGACCTGGCTTGGCAGTTCGGGCTGGACTGTTCCCATGAGGCACAGGGTCAAGACTGATTTGCATATGGCCAGGTCTAAACTGGGGTGGCATGGTGAGCAAAAGAATGATGGATTTAACCCAGATCTCTTGACTGGGGGTGAATGTTTTGATTTGTTCTGCATTCCGTCCATCAATTGTGTGTCTTTTGCTTTCTCGCCCTAAGTGCGCCAGGTATGCCCAGACGTGGGTCCTGGGCTCACTGTGCCACTGGAATCAAGCTATCCTGGCTGAAGAGGGGTGAAACCCCGAAACCGGTCCTAGGATGCTTGTTTCCGGTCCAGGGAGGACCTGGCTTGGCAGTTCGGGCTGGACTGTTCCCATGAGGCACAGGGTCAAGACTGATTTGCATATGGCCAGGTCTAAACAGGGGTGGCATGGTGAGCAAAAGAATGATGGATTTAACCCAGATCTCTTGACTGGGGGTGAATGTTTTGATTTGTTCTGCATTCCGTCCATCAATTGTGTGTCTTTTGCTTTCTCGCCCTAAGTGCGCCAGGTATGCCCAGACGTGGGTCCTGGGCTCACTGTGCCACTGGAATCAAGCTATCCTGGCTGAAGAGGGGTGAAACCCCGAAACCGGTCCTAGGATGCTTGTTTCCAGTCCAGGGAGGACCTGGCTTGGCAGTTCGGGCTGGACTGTTCCCATGAGGCACAGGGTCAAGACTGATTTGCATATGGCCAGGTCTAAACTGGGGTGGCATGGTGAGCAAAAGAATGATGGATTTAACCCAGATCTCTTGACTGGGGGTGAATGTTTTGATTTGTTCTGCATTCCGTCCATCAATTGTGTGTCTTTTGCTTTCTCGCCCTAAGTGCGCCAGGTATGCCCAGACGTGGGTCCTGGGCTCACTGTGCCACTGGAATCAAGCTATCCTGGCTGAAGAGGGTGAAACCCCGAAACCGGTCCTAGGATGCTTGTTTCCGGTCCAGGGAGGACCTGGCTTGGCAGTTCGGGCTGGACTGTTCCCATGAGGCACAGGGTCAAGACTGATTTGCATATGGCCAGGTCTAAACTGGGGTGGCATGGTGAGCAAAAGAATGATGGATTTAACCCAGATCTCTTGACTGGGGGTGAATGTTTTGATTTGTTCTGCATTCCGTCCATCAATTGTGTGTCTTTTGCTTTCTCGCCCTAAGTGCGCCAGGTATGCCCAGACGTGGGTCCTGGGCTCACTGTGCCACTGGAATCAAGCTATCCTGGCTGAAGAGGGGTGAAACCCCGAAACCGGTCCTAGGATGCTTGTTTCCGGTCCAGGGAGGACCTGGCTTGGCAGTTCGGGCTGGACTGTTCCCATGAGGCACAGGGTCAAGACTGATTTGCATATGGCCAGGTCTAAACAGGGGTGGCATGGTGAGCAAAAGAATGATGGATTTAACCCAGATCTCTTGACTGGGGGTGAATGTTTTGATTTGTTCTGCATTCCGTCCATCAATTGTGTGTCTTTTGCTTTCTCGCCCTAAGTGCGCCAGGTATGCCCAGACGTGGGTCCTGGGCTCACTGTGCCACTGGAATCAAGCTATCCTGGCTGAAGAGGGTGAAACCCCGAAACCGGTCCTAGGATGCTTGTTTCCGGTCCAGGGAGGACCTGGCTTGGCAGTTCGGGCTGGACTGTTCCCATGAGGCACAGGGTCAAGACTGATTTGCATATGGCCAGGTCTAAACTGGGGTGGCATGGTGAGCAAAAGAATGATGGATTTAACCCAGATCTCTTGACTGGGGGTGAATGTTTTGATTTGTTCTGCATTCCGTCCATCAATTGTGTGTCTTTTGCTTTCTCGCCCTAAGTGCGCCAGGTATGCCCAGACGTGGGTCCTGGGCTCACTGTGCCACTGGAATCAAGCTATCCTGGCTGAAGAGGGGTGAAACCCCGAAACCGGTCCTAGGATGCTTGTTTCCGGTCCAGGGAGGACCTGGCTTGGCAGTTCGGGCTGGACTGTTCCCATGAGGCACAGGGTCAAGACTGATTTGCATATGGCCAGGTCTAAACTGGGGTGGCATGGTGAGCAAAAGAATGATGGATTTAACCCAGATCTCTTGACTGGGGGTGAATGTTTTGATTTGTTCTGCATTCCGTCCATCAATTGTGTGTCTTTTGCTTTCTCGCCCTAAGTGCGCCAGGTATGCCCAGACGTGGGTCCTGGGCTCACTGTGCCACTGGAATCAAGCTATCCTGGCTGAAGAGGGTGAAACCCCGAAACCGGTCCTAGGATGCTTGTTTCCGGTCCAGGGAGGACCTGGCTTGGCAGTTCGGGCTGGACTGTTCCCATGAGGCACAGGGTCAAGACTGATTTGCATATGGCCAGGTCTAAACTGGGGTGGCATGGTGAGCAAAAGAATGATGGATTTAACCCAGATCTCTTGACTGGGGGTGAATGTTTTGATTTGTTCTGCATTCCGTCCATCAATTGTGTGTCTTTTGCTTTCTCGCCCTAAGTGCGCCAGGTATGCCCAGACGTGGGTCCTGGGCTCACTGTGCCACTGGAATCAAGCTATCCTGGCTGAAGAGGGTGAAACCCCGAAACCGGTCCTAGGATGCTTGTTTCCGGTCCAGGGAGGACCTGGCTTGGCAGTTCGGGCTGGACTGTTCCCATGAGGCACAGGGTCAAGACTGATTTGCATATGGCCAGGTCTAAACTGGGGTGGCATGGTGAGCAAAAGAATGATGGATTTAACCCAGATCTCTTGACTGGGGGTGAATGTTTTGATTTGTTCTGCATTCCGTCCATCAATTGTGTGTCTTTTGCTTTCTCGCCCTAAGTGCGCCAGGTATGCCCAGACGTGGGTCCTGGGCTCACTGTGCCACTGGAATCAAGCTATCCTGGCTGAAGAGGGGTGAAACCCCGAAACCGGTCCTAGGATGCTTGTTTCCGGTCCAGGGAGGACCTGGCTTGGCAGTTCGGGCTGGACTGTTCCCATGAGGCACAGGGTCAAGACTGATTTGCATATGGCCAGGTCTAAACAGGGGTGGCATGGTGAGCAAAAGAATGATGGATTTAACCCAGATCTCTTGACTGGGGGTGAATGTTTTGATTTGTTCTGCATTCCGTCCATCAATTGTGTGTCTTTTGCTTTCTCGCCCTAAGTGCGCCAGGTATGCCCAGACGTGGGTCCTGGGCTCACTGTGCCACTGGAATCAAGCTATCCTGGCTGAAGAGGGGTGAAACCCGAAACCGGTCCTAGGATGCTTGTTTCCGGTCCAGGGAGGACCTGGCTTGGCAGTTCGGGCTGGACTGTTCCCATGAGGCACAGGGTCAAGACTGATTTGCATATGGCCAGGTCTAAACAGGGGTGGCATGGTGAGCAAAAGAATGATGGATTTAACCCAGATCTCTTGACTGGGGGTGAATGTTTTGATTTGTTCTGCATTCCGTCCATCAATTGTGTGTCTTTTGCTTTCTCGCCCTAAGTGCGCCAGGTATGCCCAGACGTGGGTCCTGGGCTCACTGTGCCACTGGAATCAAGCTATCCTGGCTGAAGAGGGGTGAAACCCCGAAACCGGTCCTAGGATGCTTGTTTCCGGTCCAGGGAGGACCTGGCTTGGCAGTTCGGGCTGGACTGTTCCCATGAGGCACAGGGTCAAGACTGATTTGCATATGGCCAGGTCTAAACTGGGGTGGCATGGTGAGCAAAAGAATGATGGATTTAACCCAGATCTCTTGACTGGGGGTGAATGTTTTGATTTGTTCTGCATTCCGTCCATCAATTGTGTGTCTTTTGCTTTCTCGCCCTAAGTGCGCCAGGTATGCCCAGACGTGGGTCCTGGGCTCACTGTGCCACTGGAATCAAGCTATCCTGGCTGAAGAGGGGTGAAACCCCGAAACCGGTCCTAGGATGCTTGTTTCCGGTCCAGGGAGGACCTGGCTTGGCAGTTCGGGCTGGACTGTTCCCATGAGGCACAGGGTCAAGACTGATTTGCATATGGCCAGGTCTAAACAGGGGTGGCATGGTGAGCAAAAGAATGATGGATTTAACCCAGATCTCTTGACTGGGGGTGAATGTTTTGATTTGTTCTGCATTCCGTCCATCAATTGTGTGTCTTTTGCTTTCTCGCCCTAAGTGCGCCAGGTATGCCCAGACGTGGGTCCTGGGCTCACTGTGCCACTGGAATCAAGCTATCCTGGCTGAAGAGGGGTGAAACCCCGAAACCGGTCCTAGGATGCTTGTTTCCGGTCCAGGGAGGACCTGGCTTGGCAGTTCGGGCTGGACTGTTCCCATGAGGCACAGGGTCAAGACTGATTTGCATATGGCCAGGTCTAAACAGGGGTGGCATGGTGAGCAAAAGAATGATGGATTTAACCCAGATCTCTTGACTGGGGGTGAATGTTTTGATTTGTTCTGCATTCCGTCCATCAATTGTGTGTCTTTTGCTTTCTCGCCCTAAGTGCGCCAGGTATGCCCAGACGTGGGTCCTGGGCTCACTGTGCCACTGGAATCAAGCTATCCTGGCTGAAGAGGGGTGAAACCCCGAAACCGGTCCTAGGATGCTTGTTTCCGGTCCAGGGAGGACCTGGCTTGGCAGTTCGGGCTGGACTGTTCCCATGAGGCACAGGGTCAAGACTGATTTGCATATGGCCAGGTCTAAACAGGGGTGGCATGGTGAGCAAAAGAATGATGGATTTAACCCAGATCTCTTGACTGGGGGTGAATGTTTTGATTTGTTCTGCATTCCGTCCATCAATTGTGTGTCTTTTGCTTTCTCGCCCTAAGTGCGCCAGGTATGCCCAGACGTGGGTCCTGGGCTCACTTTGCCACTGGAATCAGCTATCCTGGCTGAAGAGGGGTGAAACCCCGAAACCGGTCTTAGGATGCTTGTTTCCGGTCCAGGGAGGACCTGGCTTGGCAGTTCGGGCTGGACTGTTCCCATGAGGCACAGGGTCAAGACTGATTTGCATATGGCCAGGTCTAAACAGGGGTGGCATGGTGAGCAAAAGAATGATGGATTTAACCCAGATCTCTTGACTGGGGGTGAATGTTTTGATTTGTTCTGCATTCCGTCCATCAATTGTGTGTCTTTTGATAGTATAATCATAAGCTCAAATCATTAAACACAAGGGAATTCTATCTTGCGGTGGCTTAGTGTTACATCAAAATAACCCTGGAACTCAAGAGTTCCTATGGCGGCCATCTTAAAGTGGGTGTGAATATCCATAATAGTGACTCTATTAGCATGAAAATTAAACCAATTGTTTCACACGGGCAAACACATGCCCATATCATAGTTTACATGATCAAGTTAGATCATTCAGCATCTAAAAATTCCATTATACATTGGCTAAATGTGAGCAATATCTTATGGAAACAACAAACATATAACACACTTTTTACATAAGATAAAAATATAGAACTTATGATGTTCATTGAACCCAATGTACAACCATCAATTACACATCAAGATTCTTTGTGTGTTAGTTTGGGTGTATAACCCTAGTGATGATAACTAAATGATGAAATATGAGTATGATCTCCTATAGGATATATATTCAATGTGCCTGCACAGCGGCAGTGTTGACATGTATGGCTAATAAGTTCTGTGAGTCCTGTGGGTCGTGTCTTCTCACAAAAAACAACTCATGTCCAGTTTATTGCTTAATACAAGGGGCATTATGGTGTCAAGTTTTTTGATCCACTGAATTTCTTTTTGTAAAAGTATCTTGCTCGGGTCTGAGCCCTCCTTGGGTTTCAGAACTTCCAGGATCAGAAATCGTAATTGCGCAATATTATGACACTGCTCCAACCAGTGCACTACTAGGTTTGAATTGGTATTCTTGTTCCGGATCATGCTCCTATGTTCTCCCATCCTGATTTTTACTTTCCTTTTGGTTTTTCCTATGTAGAGAAGTCCACAGGGACATTTATACCATAAATCACGTTCATAGTATTACAATCCGATGTGTGTTTGAGGATTGTTCTTTCACCAGTTCGGGGACGAGTGATGTAGTTACTCTCGATCCCATTATTGCAATGTATGCAATTCATGCATTTCTTCATGCCCTGATAGTTTGTTTGAGCTTCTCGTCACTTGCAGACAAAAGTTCTTTCAAATTCCTGGTACTTGTGGAAGTGAATAGCGGTTTAGATATGAAGGAACTTTTAAAATCGGGTTCTGTTTGTAGTAGCTCCCAACGTCTACAAATGGCTTTTTTATGCTTCTGGTTTTGGTGGAAAATTTAGATACAAACACCATCCTGTTTGTTTCCGTTTTTGTTCGTTTGATTAGCAAATCTTTGCGTTCTATCAGTTGTATACGTTCTTCAGCCTTCTCAACTTTAGTTGGTGGATAACCTCTCTGCAGTTATCCTTGTTTAATTCTGGTTATGGCTGTATAACATGCATCTTTCTGAGAGAAAATGCGTTTCATTCTCATAATTTGTGAATATGGCAAATTCTCCAACAGGTGTGGAGAATGCAAACTCTGATAATGCAAGGCATTGTTTCTGTCTGTTGGTTTAATATGTACACTAGGTTTCAAACCAGTGTTACTCTTTTCTATCAAAACATCTAGAAATGGTAAATTTGATCTTATTGTTTCTTGTGTTAAGAATTTCAATGTTATGCCTTAGTGATTCCTCTGAACTCAACCATATTAAAAAATTTCGTCAATATAAGGACAATAGATAGCCAGATGATCATTCCATGTGTTGTTTTCAAAAATGTACTCCTGTTCAAATTGTGCCATAAAGATGTTTGCATATACTGGGGCACCCCCAAAACGCATGGAAGTCCCAAATATTTGTAAGAAAAAATCTTTCTCCCAATGAAAGTAGCTATGTTGCAAACAGAATTGAAGTAGTTCCGATGAAAATACTTTATTTGGTCTTAATTGAGGTTGGTTCAATAAAGCCCATTCGACTGCTTCCAATCTGTCTTTCAGAGGAATAGAGGTATATAACAATGGTACATAGTAGCCACTTGTCCATATTTTCCAGACCCAAATTGTTTAGACGTGATAAGAAATGGTGTCCTGTACGTAAGATCTCCAAGAACGCACTATAGGCTGTAAGAAGTAATCAATATATTTGCCTAATGGTTCGAACAAAGACCCACATCCTGAGACAATGGGTCTGAACAGTGAATCCATCAGATGTTTGTGTATCTTGGGCAACAAATAAAGGTGCGGACGCTTTGGAAATTGTTTAGTGAGAAAAGTACGTGTTTTAGAGTTAATCCAATCCATGTCCACTGCTTTGTCCAATATTTTTGTCAACACCACTTTGATTTCAGAAGTGGGGTCATGGTCTAATTTCAAATATGTGGGTTCATCTGATAAATGCTCTAACACCTTTTCGTTTTGATACGTGCTGTCCATGACGACCAATGCACCCCCTTTGTCAGCTTTTTGAAAACCTAAATGATGATTGTTGGATAATTGCTTTAGCATGTGGTTCTCAGATCTAGTTAGGTTGGAGTTTCTATGAGATTTGAAGTCAATAGTTTTCAAATCCTTCTTGACTAATGTCTCAAACGTGTCTAGCATTTTATGTGACACCGGTGGCATAAAGGTACTTTTGAATTCAAGATATTTTGTTTCTTCCACTGTCTTCTCATTCGTAATCACATTGTCAAAAAAAGTCTTAATCTTAGTGACCTCATAAATCTGAATAGACCAATCTCTGTTTCCTGGAGATTCGTGTGATATGTAGGTATGAAAGATGTACCTTTGTTTAAAATTTGTAGATTTTTAGATGACAGAATCTGGGAAGAGATATTAATCACTAAGGTTTCTGGCTCCTTAAGTTCTTTCTGACTTTTTCTTTGTCCTTTTCTCTTTCCTCTGCGTGTTTTAGAGTAGTTCCTGTTGGTTTTGTGGTCATTGAGTCTGGGGGTTGTACTAGATCTTGACCCTTCGTTATAAAAGACTCAGTGTGAGTAGCTGTTCGAATCTCGATGTTGTCAAGGTTCATCTGTCCAGATGATGTGGTCTCTCTTTGTGTGGTATTCTTGTTGACCGGAGTCCTAGTCGGTGAAATTTCTGGATCTGAAACAATGCTTTCTACAGATTAGGCGTTAGGATTTTGTGCTGGTTTCCTTTGTGCACATACTTTTGCCCACGTATATACTTCGTCAAAGATTGTAATCTATGGTGTCTCTTTTAAATTTCCTTAATTTACGTTCTTGTAACTAATTTCCGTAGCTGTCAAGTTTGATATTAATTTGTTCTAGAGTGTTTCTCCAAACATCTGGTTCCAGTCGGTTTGACAATTCTCGCTGTGTGTTATGAATTTCTTCCTCTAGTTCTCTGATGGTTTTTGACAATTCTTCAATCAGAAGTAGAGAGGGGGAGAGAATGTGGCCTAAGGGCTAGGGCGGTCGACCTCGGAGCTGGGGAACCAGGTTCGAGTCTCGGCAGGGACGCTCAACATTCTGTGATTCTAGGCAAATCACTTAATCTCCCCGTGCCTAACAAAAATTATTGTGTCCGTCTATAACGTAACTGGTGCTCATGTAAAGCGCTCTGATACCTCCGGGTCTAGTTCGCGCTATATAAAACTCCACAAAAAAAAAAAACCAAGTAGTATTCAGTCCAGGGAGCATTTGTTAAGCACAGCGTACCATTTTTCCATGAATAATTTATTAAATTGAAACTGAAAAAGCATCAGTTTTATGGCTAACCGTAGTCCTCTGAGAATCCTCTTATGTTTGTGATACTGATTTAAAGTAGAGGCATGAAGCTGCTGGTTGAGTTCTCTTCTTGAGATGAATTCCAGGTGTTTCAGTTGATGAGCAATTGACCCTCCTCGAGTGTTGAAAGTTTTGGTAGCATTGATTAGTGCGTACATTTCTGCTGCTTGTTCGGACATATATGCTTTTGTCTCAGCACGATTTTCAGTTGTGTTGGCAATACTCTCGAATTACGTCATTTCTACTGGTGGGTGCTGCCACTGACAGTGCAGCAGGATACTTTGTAAAAATTAGAAAAATGGGTTTCAGTGGCGCACTCCGTAATTAATCAATGTTCTCTATGTGTTAATCTAACCATCCAGTGTATCAAAATGTTTTGTGTGCTACACAGTATTTGAAGGCTGCCAATCCTCCATTTTGAAACTTCAAGTAATGTTCAAGTAAGCGTTTTTTTAGAGGCCCCTGAGGATGGGACTTCGTGTCCCGAAATGCATGGGCACCGCATGGATAAGATGGAGTCACCTCAAAGAAGCATTTATTGATCATCAATATCATTTTGTACTTTGGCTGTTTTTTTTACATTTTGAACAGAGTTCAAATGGAATAATTACATGTGATTTTTCACAAACATGTATGCAATGCAATGAGAATGAAAACAAATGGTTCAATAATTACTTGTGTGTAATTTGTTTTGATATAATGTAAAGTTGAAAACATATGTTGTGACATACACATAGCTGTGCACACAGTTATTCAGGTACATGCTTACTTGAACATTACTTGAAGTTTCAAAATGGAGGATTGGCAGCCTCCAAATACTGTGTAGCACGTAAACCATTTTGATATAGTGGATGGTTAGATTAGCCCATAGAGAACATTGATTAGTTAAAAAGTGCGCCACTGAAACCCATTTTTCTAATTTTTACAAAGTATCCTGCTGCACTGTCAGTGGCAGCACCCACCAGTAGAAATGACGTAATTCGAGAGTATTGCCAAAACAACTGAAATTTGTGCTGAGACTAAAGCATATATGTCTGAACAAGCAGCCGAAATGTACGCACTAATCAATGCTACCAAAAATGTAAACACCCGAGAAGGGTCAATTGCTCATCAACTGAAACACCTGGAATCCATCTCAAGAAGAGAACTCAACCAGCGGCTTCATGCCTCTACTTTAATTCAGTATCACAAACATAAGAGGATTCCCAGAGGACTACGGTTAGCCATAAAACCGATGCTTTTTCGGTTTCAATTTGATAAATTATTCATGGGAAAATGGTATGCCGTGCTCAACAAATGCTCCCTGGGCTTAATACTACTTCTGATTGAAGAATTGTCAAAAACCATCGGAGAACTAGAGGAAGAAATTCATAACACACAGGGAGAATTGTCAAACCGAATGGAACTAGATGTTTGGAGAAACACTCTAGAACAAATTAATATCAAACTTGACAGCTACGGAAATGAGTTACAAGAACGTAAATTAGGGAAATTTAAAAGAGACACCATAGATTACAAATTTAACGAAGTATATACTTGGGCAGAAGTATATGCACAAAGGAGACCATCACAAAATCCTAACGCCTTCTGTGAAGAAAGCATTGTTTCAGATCGTGAAATTGCACCGTTTAGGACTCCGGTCAACAAGGATACCATACAAAGAGAGACCACATCTGTTGCGCCGCGGACCGTGATTCGGCCCGTGGTGCTGCCCGCTTCTTCCTCATGGGCCGCGATATAGCCCGTGGCGCCTCCCTCTTTTCTTCGGATGCGTCGCGGTGCTGCGCGGCGGCCCGCTGTTGCCGTTTTGGTGTCACAGGTGCGTCCCACGGCACCTGCTCTCTTTCTGTGTCAGGCATGCCGCATACCTACGCGGCGGCCCGTTATCTTACAATGTGCATGACAGGAATACTGCAGCTCCAGTTTTGGAACTGCGGCTTCCTATTTTCACATGTTGGGGCACTATATTCTTACCTTCCTTTAACTGGATTTATATTTCTTTCTTCATTTCTTCTTGGGGCCATCTTGCCTTCCCATGATTCCATAGTCTTCTTCCCAGAAGGCCTTGGGAAGTATCTGCTCTACCAATTCAAGATGGCGACATTCCTATTCCGTCCACTATCCCTTTCCTTATCCAAGATGGTGGTTACTTACTTCCTGTTTGGTCACTTCCTATTCATGGGTATTTAAAGGGCTGAATCCTTCATTTCCTTGCGTTGCAACATTCTTTGCTCCGGCTGGTGTGTCCTCGCTCCTGTTGGTATCCTGTGCTCCTGCCTGGTGCATCTGTGATTGCTGCTGGTGTACCTTGTTCCTGATTATAGTCTTCTATTCTGGGTGGATTCCTTGCCTACTATTTCCTCCTTACTGGTAGCTTCTTTCCTTCCTTTTCATTCCTTGAGTCCCCACTTCCATCAGAGGTTTTTCCCTACAGCTTTTTTTCCTCTTTGGACTCCTTTCGGAAGGCACATTCTGCTTTGGCCTTTTTCCTTGTCGGCAGCACCGTGGCTACCAGAAGGGGTCACCCTTACCTCGGACAGACCAGAACCCTCAAGAACCGAAGTCAAGGATCTCTCCAACACGCCAGAACTGGTAAGAACACTACAAGTCGTGACAACATCATCTGGACAGATGAACCTTGACAACATCGAGATTTGAACAGCTTTTCACACTGTCTTTTTATCGAAAGGTCAAGATCCAGTACAACCCCCAGACTCAATGACAACTAAACCAACAGGAACTACCCTAAAACATGCAGAGGAAAGAGAAAAGGACAAAGAAAAAGTCAGAAAGAACTTAAGGAGCCAGAAACCTTAGTGATTAATATCTCTTCTCAGATTCTCTCATCTAAACAACTACAAATTTTAAACAAAGGTACATCTTTCATGCCTACATATCACATGAATCTCCAGGAAATGGAGATCGCGTTATTCAGATTTATGAGGTCACTAAGATTAAGACTTTTTTTGACAATGTGGTTACAAATGAGAAGACAGTGGAAGAAACAGAATATCTTGAATTCAAAAGCGAAAGTACCTTTATGACACCGGTGTCGCATAAAATGCTAGACACGTTTGAGACATTAGTCAAGAAGGATTTGAAAACTATTGACTTCAAAACTAATAGAAACTTCAACCTAACTAGATCTGAGAACCATATGCTAACGCAATTATCCAACAATCATCATTTGGTTTTTTCAAAAAGCTGACAAAGGGGGCGCATTGGTCATTATGGACAGCATGTATTACAAAGAAAAGGTGTTAGAGCATTTATCAGATGAATCCACATATTTGAATTAGACCATGACCCCACATCTGAAATCAAAGTGGTGTTGACAAAAATATTGGACAAAGCAGAGGACATGGATTGGATTAACTCTAAAACACATACTTTTCTCACTAAACAATTCCCAAAGCGTCCGCACCTTTATATGTTGCCCATGATACACAAAAATTTGATGAATCTACCGTCCAGACCCATTGTCTCAGGATGCGGGTCTTTGTTCGAACCGTTAGGCAAATATATTGATTACTTCTTAAAGCCTATAGTGCGTTCTTGGAGATCTTACGTACAGGACACCACTGACTTTTTATCACGTCTAAACAATTTGGGTCTGGAAAATATGGACAAGTGGCTACTGTGTGCCATTGATGTGACATCGTTATATACCTCTATTCCTCTGAAAGACGGATTGGAAGCAGTCGAATGGGCTTTAATGAATCAACCTCAATTAAGAGCAAATAAAGCCTTTTTATTGGAACTACTGCAATTCTGTTTGCAACTCAGCTACTTTCGTTGGAAAAACGATTTTTTCTTACAAATATGTGGGACCTCCATGGGTTTTGGGGATGCCCCAGTGTTGGAAAACGAGGCAGTACTTGTGAGGCCTGCACAAATAACATGACTACATTTGTCCTTCACTGGGAACCAAACACCCCATTGTAGCGCTTGACTCTCAGAGGGTAGCGTTGCAGAGCAGTCTAAGGCTTACTCAAGGGTGGTGGTGTGGGCTAGTAATCGCCATTTACCAGTACGCAGAAATAACACTCAATAATTGATTGTCCAGTCTGTACTTTGCTTTATAAAAGGAAGAGTACATTCATTTAACACACACACTACTCAATACTATGCACCAATTTACAAATATACATAAGCTGTTGGAATTACTTTGTGGCATTGCATAACATTCCCACCCCTCCCGAAGGGGGAGTGGGGTCTAGTACCACCACTCCCATGTATGCACATCATCTTGCCCCCTCATGCAGTGGGTTGAACATAACCTGGAGCGAGTGCCTTGCACACTGGCACCATCCCAGTGGCGACCCACCCCATTATCTCAATAAGCATTTAAAATGGGCAAACCAGCCATGGTGACACATAACCCTGACTGAGCATCTCATACTGACCATACAGTATACACCTCTACATCTTAGTGGCTAACAGTCTGGGTTGTTCTTCACCTAACGCAGTAGCAAGAATACATGTTTGGGCATCACTTAGAATGACAGTACTCATCATGGTGGATAACAGTTAAAATGCATTGCAATTAAAGCCCCTAGAAGGCATCACAGTTGAAATCACAGGATTAAGTATATACAGCCAGAGACCCTAGCAGGACTGTCCAGCAACATAACCCCACTTTGCTTATGAATTCACATTACACATGTGACTTCCAGTCCCTCAATAGAAATACATGGATAAATGCACTTCTCGTGCCATTGCACCTCTTCATCTCCAGGGGATTCCCTTCTCCAGACATCCCCAGCACAGCCCTCTAGACCATGAGGCAGTCCCTAACGCACCCCCAGCTGTAGAACAAAAGTTCCAGCCCCGGGATGCTTATGACTGCTGGCTGAGCCCTTGAGTGGCTATCTCCACTGAGTCCCCAGAAACTTAGGGGGGGGACTTTCCATCTTCATGCTGGGGGAGACTGCGTTGCTCCTGCAGCTCCCCGGCACCTTTTCACTCCCTTGGCGGTGACCCCGTGCTCCTGGGGTCACCACAGGCAAAAAACGGGCATTTTCCTGCAGGCCTGTCTAGGCTTTGCAAAGCATTATGGGGCGCTCTTTCCCATCCCGTGCATCTTTTATTAGCGGCTCTCCTGCTGTGTCAGGGAGAGCCGCGCTACCAGTGATGGCGGCCCTGCACCGCATTGGCCCATCGTGGGGGGCCCGGTCCCACCCGGACCCCGTACTGCCAGGTGAGTGCTTGCAGCTCCTGCTGCCTCGCTCTTCTGGGTCCCGGTCCCACCCAGGAACCCCGCACTGCAAGCTCGCTGGAGAGCCACTCGGGGAGCCCATCGCCGGTGGCTCCCGCCGGCTCCCCGTCTGGCCAGCACCTTTGCGTACTGCCGCGGGAGCCAGCATCTCTGTTCTGGTCTGCCCACGGTCAGAAACGGAGACTCCCGCCGGTCTGGCCAGACCTCAGGGGAGTACAACGGCACTCCCCCCGCCTTCCTCCTGCCACGGGGGAGTGTGGCAGCACTCCCCCACCTGCACGGGGCACCCCGGGGCCCGGAGTTGGGATCCCAGGCCCCACCCCCTTGAAGATCTTCACGGGGAGCGCAAAGGCGCTCCCCGGCTTCAGCCTTCGGGGCCCGGAGTTGGGATCCCGGGGCCCATGGGCAGTCTTCACAGGGAGCGCAACGGCTTCTTTTCTCCCGCGAGGGGGGTGCGACGGCGCTCCCCTCCCTCCGGTCTCATCGGGGGCCAGGGTGGGCTCCTGGCACCCTATTCGGGCAGTTTCACAGGGAGCGCGATAGCGCTCCCCGGCTTAACTTCTTGTGGGGGCAGCACATCTTGGACCGGCGGCGGAGCCCCACGCACTTCGTCGTCGGTCCTCCCTGAGGTCAAAGGTCACCTACCTTCTCGGGGGTGTATCTTGGCCCCCATGTGGCCGATCTGCTCTATTTTGGCCTCTACTTGCTCCTGGTGGCGCTCCCCAGCCACTGGGAGCACTTTCTTTTGCCCTCCTGGTCTCAGGGAGGGTGAATTCATCAGGGAACGGTCTTCACTGCTCCCTGCACCAGCCTTTTGCCTGGGTCTCCTCCTGGGCCTCTCTTCTCCTTGCGCAGAGGCCTAGGCATCCGCTCACTGGTCCTGGACTCCCCTTTTGGTGCAAGTCAGGGTCCTGGGACAGTCTGGAGGTTCTTCCTTCCAACTGCCCATGGTGCCAGGCTCCAGCACCAGTCTTCCTCAGCCAACCACACCCCAGAGAGAGCTCCTCTTCCTGTGCAAGACCTTTTAAAAGAATTTGGAGGGGGCTGGGAAGAAGGCTCTGCTTGCCCTATCAGGCAGCGACACATCACCTCTCTGCCCCTGCTCCCTCCATCCTGCCCAGGCCTCTGGGATAGTTCAAAATGTCATCGTCCAGGGGTCTCATGCCACATGGTCTCTGAAGAGCCCCTTCCCCCTTTCTGCCTCCTCTCCAGAGCAGCTTGGTGCCTGGTACCAGGTGACAGCTGCTGATGGATAACCGGCAGACTCCACCCAACTTCTCTCCCTCTTGGAGAGGAGACCTTCGCCCTTGGAATGCTTCAGGTTGGGGAGGAAGGTCATTAATCCAGCCTGGCAGGGTCACACCCAGCCAGGCTCTGGTTATGAGCTGAGTCAGAGGAATATGACATTTCTGGATGACCCACAAGCAGTACAGATATGGCTTTGGACTCAGCAGAATACTTCTTCTCACCTACGTTACAGTGGACTTTAATGTGTGTCTCTAATTTGTAGGCCCTAGGGAAGTAAAACTATCCCATGTGATCCCCATCTCATAGGAGAATAATGGAGTGGTCCTTCAGTGAAAACAGTAAAGCACACTGACTTTCCCTTACATGTTTCTTCCCATTATATAAAGCCTATTCCATGTCACCACCCAGCTCTGCATAATTCCTGCCACACCATTCTATCTGTACCTGCTCCTGGGCTGCGCACGCCAGGAATCTCCCCTGCGTAGCCCCTACACGTGTGCACACGCATGTACACACGTATCTGCATGTAACCAGCCCGTTGCCCCTTACTCCGGCTGCAGCGCAGCAGCCTACTCTCACCAGGGGGACATCGGCAAAATCCACATGCAGTCTCTTTCATCTTGAGTTCACTGTGGGTGAGTCCCAACTTATGAGGCTCTCCCACAGTAAAAGCTCAACAAATACGTGTTCAAAAAGCAAAAAATCCGGGCGGCTCAGATGGTCAGAACCACCTTCTAACACCCAGTATATGCAAACATCTTTATGGCACAATTTGAACAGGAATACATTTTCGAAAACGCCACATGGAATGATCATCTGGCTATCTATTGTCGTTATATTGACGACATTTTTTTTAATATGGTTGAATTCAGAAGAATCACTAAGGCATAACATTGAAATTCTTAGCACAAGAAACAATAGGATCAAATTTACTTACACGATCAGTAATTCTAAATTACCATTTCAAGATGTTTTGATAGAAAAGAGTAACACTGGTTTGAACACTTGTGTACATATTAAACCAACAGACAGAAACAATGCCTTACATTATCAGAGTTCCATCCTCCACACCTGTTGGAGAATTTGCCATTTCACAAATGATGAGAATGAAACGCATTTCCTCTCAGAAAGATGCATGTGATACAGCCATAAACAGAATTAAACAAAGATACCTGCAAAGAGGTTATCCACCAACCACAGTTGAGAAGGCTGAAGAACGTATACAACTGATAGAACGCAAAGATTTGCTAATCAAATGAACAAAAACGGAAACAAACAGGAGGGTGTATGTATCTAAATTTTCCACCAAATCCAGAAGAATAAAAAGAGCAATTTGCAGATGTTGGGAGCTACTACAAACGGAACCCGATTTTAAAAGTTCCTTCATATCTAAACCGCTATTCGCTTACACAAGAACCAGGACTTTGAAAGAACTTTTGTCTGCAAGTGACGAGAAGCTCAAAACAAACTATCAGGGCTTGAAGAAATGCATGAATTGCACACAATGCAATAATGTGATCGAGAGTAACTACATCACTCATCCCCGAACTGGTGAAAGAACAATCCTCAAACACACATCGGATTGTAATACTATGAACGTGATTTATGGTATTAAATGTCCCTGTGGACTTCTCTACATAGGAAAAACCAAAAGGAAAATAAAAATCAGAATTGGAGAACATAAGAGCATGATCAGGAACAATAATACCAATTCAAACCTAGTAGTGCACTGGTTGGAACAGTGTCATAATATTGCGCAATTACGATTTCTGATCCTGGATGTTCTGAAACCCAAGGAGGCCTCAGACCCGAGCAAGATACTTTTACAAAAAGAAATTCAGTGGATCAAAAAACTTGACACCATGATGCCCCTTGGATTAAACAATAAACTGGACATGAGTTGATTTCTGTGAGAAGACACGACCCACAGGGCTCACAGAACTTATTAGTCATACACGTCAACACTGCCGCTGTGCCGGCATATTGAATATACATCCTATAGGAGATCATACTCGTATTTCATCATGTAGTTATCATCACTAGGGTTATACATCCAAACTCACACACAAAGAATCTTGTTGTGTAATTGATGGTTGTATATTGGGTTCAATGAACACCATAAGTTCTATATGTTTATCTTATGTAAAAAGTGTGTTATATGTTTGTTGTTTCCGTAAGGATATTGCTCACATTTAGCCACTGTAAGATGGAATTTTTAGATGTTGAATGATCTAACTTGAACATGTAAACTATGATATGGGCATGTGTTTGCCCGTGTGAAACAATTGGTTTAATTTTCATCTTATGAGTTATGGCTAAAAATAGAGTCACTATTAGTGATATTCACACCCACTTTAAGATGGCCGCCATAGGAACTCTTGAGTTCAAGGTTATTTTGATGTAACACTAAGCCACCGCAAGATAGAATTCCCTTGTGTTTAATGATTTGAGCTCCATAGGTATACAATGGCACAGGTATGTGTTGCCATTGGTTTAACCGTTCATCTCACCAAAGAGATTCGGTATTGGTGATATTCACTCTTCTTGAAGATGGGCGCCACAGGAATTTAAGAATCGAGGTTACCAATATGTAATATGGTTGCAGTTGTGATAGTTGTTTATATGGGTTTCAATGATGGCTATAAAGTGCACACTAAGCAAAGGAAGTTTATACTAACTCACACTTGTGAGACTAACCGCTCGTGCGAGGGTTAAAAATAATGTTAAGATGGCTGCCATAGTTCTTCGGAGATACAACACAGGTTTGAAATGTGGCGGAGTTGGCGTCCGTCTTAACAGCTCCTCATCCAACTATGGAAACTAACCTCTTACTCGTCTGGAACTCGTGGAAGAGAGAGGGTTAAACCACCAGTGACAGATGTTTTCTGATTTAACCTGGTAAGCCACATAAGCGCAAGACATGATGGGTAACGGTTCGTCACGTCGGGTACTTTACTTTTCAGTAAAATGCCAGCCTGAATATCGGTCGGTCTGTTTCTTTTTCAGGTACAGATTGGTGACACATATGCTGGTAACACAGCGATAAATATGAGGTATGAGCTGTAGTTTATGTACTGCGAGGTGTGTGAGCGATGAACCCCTTCGATGCGCTTGACGAGCTCAGCTCGTCATGCTGTGCGGTGGGCGTGTGCGCATGACGAGCTGAGCTCGTCACGACCACGCCCGCGATCGGAATGTCCAGCACACGAGCGGAATTCCGATCGCGGCGAAGGTGTTAAATAGTGTAATGGTATTTATGAGGCTCATATATTTTACAGATTCTAATGAATGAGTCTGTCTCTCGGAAGATAGTAACTGTAAGACTCGGTTTTGGCAGGGAGTAACTTTAAATTCAAGCATACGGTATCACATAGAGCATGCATTAATCATTGGAGTTGCATTTCAGGAGGAGAGAGTCACAGTGGTGTTGTGTTTACTACTAGACACGGGAAACCAGGCAGTTGGTTTCTGATCGGTACTTGCACACTGGTCTTATTGATAAGTGGCATGTAATGAGGTTACCACCTGGATTAACTAATTAATTGCACGGTTGAGAGTGTGGAGAGGTCGTGTAATTGACCCAGGGTGATGTAGGAAGGCATTTGTCAAAGCTGAGTACCTGAACCTTGCTTCCACAGGATCAGAAGAACTTTTCCCAGCTCCCCAACTCCACTGCCGTCGATGTAAAATCAACTCGCAATAAAGAGGGGGAAAGGGGAATGGGAGTAAAGAGAGACTGCCACTGCGGTGTCCTTTCTACTAGGATACCTGACTGGGGCTTCCACACACCTGTAAACACAAAGCACAGAATTACTACTTCTCACTGCCCCTTCCCAACCTTCCCGTTCACTTAACCAATGTTCCCTCCCTCTATTCCTGAATTCCTTACAATCTTTTACCTGTAATAACAGTGGATTTAGCTTCTCTCTTTTAGTCTTATTATAGTAATTTCCTTGCTTAAGATGCGAAGTTAAACTTGTCAATTTTAATTCAGTCTTGTTGTATCCCTACTAGATGCTGCCAATGAACACTCCAGGATTCAGATTGATGATATAGTTGGTAAGTATAAATATATATATTTATATCTACAAGACTTTTCCTGTGCTGGCTGAATTGTTAGTAGTAGATAGAATTAGTAGCGCTGCAAAGATTGTCCCAACTGCGCGCTGTATGCTCCAAAATGATAGACTCTATATTTGGTCTTTTCTGCGCTCCTGAAGAATTAGTAATACTCAAAAACTCACTGCCTGAACAATGTTGAAAAAGTACTTTAGCAAAGCTCACAAAATGTCTTTGTAGAACTGATAAGGGCTCTGCTTAATTGGCTGGCCACTGAAATGCGGCAGAGATGAAGAGCAACAAAATGATTCCTCAAGAAATACCTGAACTTTCCAGCGAGGGGTCTCGAGGGAAAAATACCTGCTTGACGACCTCTCGTAACGAATACAAGTCAGGCTGTGAACAATGGAACAAGCTCTGCTCCACTCTGGAACTCCTGACAGAAAGAAAATGAATGCGCAGATTCTAAACGCTGTTTTCTCATCCAGATAAACGGTTGAAGTGCGCAGCACGCTGGGAGCGCGAGCGCAATAACCGTTATTTTCCTCTTCAGCAAAAACAACTAGAACGCTAACCTTTAACTCGATAGGCGGCCGCCATATTGGATTTCCGCAAGAGCGGCTGCAGTAAACTACCTAATTTAATTCTGAAAACTCTTGGCCACAAGTTGACTCCAGGTAAGTGGCGATTTCCTCTGCCAAGTATAATACCCAGACCTGATACTGGAATGAATTGGACTAGATTTAAGGCCACATTGCCCAGTCCTGACAGTACCCCCCACCAAGAACCCTCCTCCTCCTTCTTTTGGCTTCTTAGGATTTGTCTTATAGAACTCTTTCACCAGTCTAGGGGCATGAACATTAGCACTGGGCTCCCATGATCTTTCTTCAGGACCAAACCCCTTCCAGTCGACTAAATAGAACAACTTTCCACTTTTGACTTTTGAATCAATTATTCTTTTTACTTCAAACTCTTCGTCAGACTGAACCTGAACTGGGGCTGGTGGCAAATTCTTTCTCAAACCTGGTGGATTTTTCTTAATTAAAGAGACATGGAACACTGAGTGTATTTTAAACTTACTAGGAAGTTTTACCTTTACACTGACTGGGTTTACCATTCTTTCTACTGGGTAAGGGCCCACAAATCGAGGTTGAAATTTCCTGTTCCCTTTTAATCGCATGTTTCGAGTGGAGATCCAGACCTGATCTCCAGGCTCCAAAACTGGATTCTCTCTCCTTTTCTTGTCTGCCTGCTTCTTGTAGGAATCTTTTGCTTTCTCTAAATATTTAGTAGCTATCTGATATGCCTTCTGCAACTCTTGTATTACCACTTCAACAGCAGGCACATCGCTTTCCAACTTTCCTACTAACATGTTTGGATGCCTGCCTGAATTAAAAAAGAATGGTGAAAAACCTGTGGAAGAGTGTACTGAGTTGTTATAAGCAAATTCTGCTGCCCAAATTAACGTGGGCCAATCTCCCTCTTGATCCATAAGATACAGTCGCAAGTATTGCTCCAGATCTTGATTTACTCTTTCTGTCTGTCCATCAGTCTCGGGATGGAAACTGGTAGACAAACGAGCATCAACTCCTAAACTCTTCAGGAAGGATTTCCAAAATCGAGAAACAAATTGTGGACCCCGATCGGAAATCACAACCTTGGGAATTCCGTGAAATTTGACTATGTGTTGAGTGAATAGTGTAGCCAATTGCGTAGCATTGGGGAAGGATCTTAATGGAATGAAATGGCTCATCTTGGGAAAATGATCAACTACAACCCAAATCGTTGAATAGCCCTGACCAGAAGGCAAATCTACAATAAAATCCATGGAGACAGTATGCCACGGATAAGGGGCTACGGGTAGAGGCATAAGAAAACCTTGCGGAGCCTGCCTGATGACCTTTCCCTTGACACACTGTTCACAAGATGCCACATACTGTCTCACCTGAGCTTCCATGCCTGGCCACCAAAACTCTCTTTTTACACGATCCAATGTCTTTTTTACTCCTATGTGTCCCGCTAAAGGATTGTCATTGCACAGCTGAATGACTTCCAGGCATAATTCTTCGTTAGGTACATAGAGTCTTCCCATATAATATGGTTTTCCTTTCTTGACTTCTCTGTCGGATCCACCTTTAACCCAATCTAACAATTCAGGTTCGGAGAGACATTCTTGGAGCTTTTCTTCCAACTCGGAGTACAGGATTGTACCAACAATTTTTTCTTCGGGGATTATAAGTCCTTCTCTGGAGATGTCGCTCCCTTCCTCGGTATTCAATCGAGACAATGCGTCAGCCTTTCCATTAGCTGCTCCTGGCTTATAGGTCAAGACAAAATTATAGTCAGCGAAGAAAAGCGACCATCTTAGTTGTCTGGGAGTAAGAGTTCGAGCTGACTTCAAAAACTGTAAATTTCGATGATCAGTGAAAACTGTGATTTCATGTTTTGCTCCCAACAAATAATGTCTCCATTCTTAAAACGCATCCTTTACTGCCAACAACTCCTTATCAGCAATGGAATAGTTGATTTCAGCAGGGGTTAATTTACGAGATCGATAAGCCACCGATGAAGTTGGCCAGTCTCCTTATGTCTTTGCGATAAGATTCCTCCAATGGGCAAATTGGAAGCATCCGCTTCGACGAAAAATGGCTCCCCTAAAGCCAGATGCAACAGAACTGGTGCGGAGGTGAAAGTGTCTTTTAACAGCTGAAAGGCCTCTTCAGTTTCCATACACCAAACACATTTTTCTTTCTTCTTTAATAAACGAGTGATGGGACTAACTTTGTCTGAAAAATTATGGATAAAGCGTCGATAAAAATTGGCAAAGCCCAGAAATCTTTGGATTTCTTTGACATTCCGAGGAGAGAGCCAATCTTTCACTGCTCTCACCTTGGACTCATCCATGGACACACCTTCCGGTGATAAGATGAATCCCAGAAATTCCACTCGACTCGCATGGAAGACACACTTCTCCAACTTAAAAGTTGATTTTCCAACAATCTTTCCAAAATGGAACGGACGTGCATGACATGTTCTTCTATGTTAGCGGAAAAAATGAGGATGTCGTCGATATAAACGACAGCAAAACGATCCAAAAATTCTCGAAGGATGTCGTTGACAAAGTGCTGAAAGGCAGCGGGAGCGTTGCACAGGCCAAAGGGCATGACCTGGCACTTCAATCTGTCAAAGCTGAGTACCTGAACCTTGCTTCCACAGGATCAGAAGAACTTTTCCCAGCTCCCCAACTCCACTGCCGTCGATGTAAAATCAACTCGCAATAAAGAGGGGGAAAGGGGAATGGGTGTAAAGAGAGACTGCCACTGCGGTGTCCTTTCTACTGGGATACCTGACTGGGGCTTCCACACACCTGTAAACACAAAGCACAGAATTACTACTTCTCACTGCCCCTTCCCAACCTTCCCGTTCACTTAACTAATGTTCCCTCCCTCTCATCCTGAATTCCTTACAATCTTTTACCTGTAATAACAGTGGATTTAGCTTCTCTCTTTTAGTCTTATTATAGTAATTTCCTTGCTTAAGATGCGAAGTTAAACTTGTCAATTTTAATTCAGTCTTGTTGTATCCCTACTAGATGCTGCCAATGAACACTCCAGGATTCAGATTGATGATATAGTTGGTAAGTATAAATATATATATTTATATCTACAAGACTTTTCCTGTGCTGGCTGAATTGTTAGTAGTAGATAGAATTTGTAGCGCTGCAAAGATTGTCCCAACTGTGCGCTGTATGCTCCAAAATGATAGTCTCTATATTTGGTCTTTTCTGCGCTCCTGAAGGATTAGTATTACTCAAAAACTCACTACCTGAACAATGTTGAAAAAGTACTTTAGCAAAGCTCACAAAATGTCTTTGTAGAACTGATAAGGGCTCTGCTTAATTGGCTGTTCACTGAAATGCGGCAGAGATAAAGAGCAACAAAATTATTCCTCAAGAAATACCTGAACTTTCCAGCGAGGGGTCTCGAGGAAAAATACCTGCCTGACGACCTCTCGTAATGAATACAAGTCAGGCTGTGAACAATGGAACAAGCTCTGCTCCACTCTGGAACTCCTGACAGAAAGAAAATGAATGCGCAGATTCGAAACGCTGTTTCCTCATCCAGATAGACGGTTGAGTGCGCAGCGCGCTGGGAGCGCGAGCGCGATAACCCGTTATGCTCCTCTTCAACAAAAACAACTAGAACGCTAACCTTTAACTCGATAGGCGGCCGCCATATTGGATTTCCGCGAGAGCGGCTGCAGTAAACTACCTAATTTAATTCTGAAAACTCTTGGCCACAAGTTGACTCCAGGTAAGCGGCGATTTCCTCTGCGAAGTATAATACCCAGACCTGATACTGGAATGAATTGGACTAGATTTAAGGCCACATTGCCCAGTCCTGACAGCATTGGTAGAATTATAAGGTCTAGGCACCGTTTTTGATAATGCTGGTTTTACGTTTAATTTTTTTAGAGCCCCTGAGGAAGGGACTTCTGTCCCGAAATGCATAGGGCACCGCGTGGATAAGATGGAATTACATCAAAGAAGCATTTATTGATCATCAATATCATTTTGTACTTTGGCTGTTTTTTTTAACAGAGTTCAAATGGAATGATTACATGTGACTTTTCACAAACATGTATGTCATGCAATGAGAATGAAAACAAATGGTTCAATGATTATTTGTGTGTAATTTGTTTTGATATAATGTAAAGTTGAAAACATATGTTGTGACGTACACATAGCTGTGCACACAGTTATTCAGGTACATGCTTACTTGAACATTACTTGAAGTAGGTGAACTTGACAGGTCAAGATGGTAGTTTAAAACTGCACACACAGGCTCTGCAGTGGCACACCTGTACATGTTTGAAGAGCTACTCATGCGGGTGGCACAATCAGTGCTGCAGGCCCACTAGTAGCATTTTTATTTACAGACCCTGGTCACATGTAGTGCGTTGTACTAGGGACTTATTAGTAAATCAAATATGCCAGTTATGTAGAAAACAAATTCCATTACATTTTAGAAACACAAAGCACATGCGCTTTAGCACTGGTCAGCAGTGAAAAAATGCCCAGAGTGCTAAAACCAGCAAAAAGCAAAGTCAAAAACAGAGGAGGAAGAAGGCAAAACGTTTGGGGTAATCCCACAAAAAGGGCCATTTCCAACAGTCATTCCCAAGTATGTTGTAGTATTCCCTTTTTCAGTTTTCAAAACTATAAAAAGAAAATGATGGATGGAGAATGGATGGATTTACAACTCCTTATCTATGAAAATATATTTCATCTTAAAGTTGATGAGCTTTGATTTTTGCAGTGGGGGCTGTAGAGAAGGAGAGCACGTAACAGCTTTTATTGCGGTTCATTCAAGGATTGGATGCTCAGTTAGCCACAGCTTTTCTTGGATTGCAGCATTCATTAGATTACAAATGGTATATTCCACAATTCCTTTACTCACATGGAAAATACCATACAGAAATTCGGATGAAAATCACAACTTTTAATGTCTACCAGATAAAGAGTGATGTTCACCTTCGAGAGCAGAGAGAACTACTGCATCTTAAAACATTATTTGAGCTCTACAAAGCTGCCTAACAACCTGGAGCAAAGGCACCATAAACCCCTCACTGTGTCATTAAAATAATGAGTGTGCAAAATATATATGCGGTTGAAACTATTCCGCTCCCGTGGATAAGACGGGTTATAGAGGACCGAATTTGTCAACATTTGTGTTTCAATAATTTTTGGCGATATGTGAACATAGAGGAGTCAAACGAGGATCTTTTATAGCAAGGTGATTTAGGCTTGGCGATTTGATTTTGATTCCAGAAGATTTTTTTTTCTAGAGGAGGGAAATTAGCAATGAATCACAATACAGGCATGCAGTGATTTATGCGGGGTGGCATGTTTAGTGTATTGGTATTGTAGAGACATGGTTACAACATGTAAACATTTGGTAATTATATAATTGCATAATGACAGAATATGAAAATTGAGTTATTGTATAGCTATTGGTACATTATAGTTGTAAAATAAAAGGTAAAGATGCAGCTAAAGAGTAGAGAGAGATGAGTAGAGGCACAGAAGAGTTGAGAGTAGATGTGAAAAGGGGGTTGCTAATGTTGTTGGACATAAGATCGGTCATGCATTGGACCTCCTTAAAGGTGGTTTTGATTTCTGCAGGTAGAAAATACAGTTTGTTCCACAAGCGATTAGAGACGCTGATATTAAAGTTTCTGTTAAGCATAATCTTATCAGTGCTTCTTATACAACATACCCAAGCCCATCATGTATAGTAGGATAGGTTATTTGTATTTTTCCATTCACTGAGATCGTTTTAAAAACAATCATTAGTAATAGGACTAGAAAGGAGAGACCACAATATTTAAGTTTCATTAGGGGGTCCATGTGCCAGAGACTTAAGATGACATTGCTGCATTATAGAGTCATTTTGGACTGGAAAATATAATTTATAGTTTGTTCGATTTTAGTTGCTAAGAGTTGGGTGTTCTCGCAGTAGAAGGGCATGTGTTCCAAGTATGCTGACTGTTCTGAGTAGCTCCAGCTGATAGTCCAACCTTAAGGAATTTTTCATGGGACCAAAAGCATTCATGAAGTACCAAGAATTTGCATGAATATAATAAGGGTGATAGTTTGCGTTTTAGGGGGTTTGCCAACATGCAATTAAATTTTTTCCAGTTGGGGGTGTTAAAAATTTGAGTTGAACCAAGATCTTGCCCATTTATTTTTAATACATGTGGTATTTTATTTTTAGTTATCTTGTTATCTAGGTATTTATACACTTTTGCAACGATATGGTCTTGAAAATAATTTCCTTAGAGCAGCTTTGAGCTTCAGGAATTTGTAAAACTCAGAGTCAGGGACTTCATAATTTTCTTGTAGCATAGCGAAGGACAGGGGGTAGTGGACCCACAACCAAGTATCTGATAACCGTTATTTCTTTCTTTGCTCAATCTTCACAAAAATCCTCTTCCCCTCAATCTTTATGTTTGCTTTGAACCATATAGCGGCTAGATCCGAACTTCAAAGTTTGCTTAGAAAATATTTGTCCACTGTTATTAGAGGTGAAGTAGTGTCCTTTAATATACTTTATGAGTGAAGGACTTTGAGACTCATCGTTGTTAGTGTGTTGATGAAAGAGAGAGGTTTAATTAGGTCAGCTTATATTTTCATCCAAGGGGAGGGTTAGGTTGAGACATACTCAATCAGAAGGCTGTTTGATAATTGACAAAAATAGGTAAGTCAAGACAGAGTGAAGAAAAAACAGGACAGGAGGGCATGGTGTGTGCTGTCACTTTATGCAGGGCTCACTGATCCTCAATTAAATTTCGTTTTTTAAAATTAATCCTCTTCACAATATGTGTTCCACTGACACACCACCCAAACCCTACTTATAAAACGACTCCTCAAAGCAGTGCAACTTGGAATACTGGCGTCTAAGAAACTATGTCCAGCTTTGCCTTATCATGGCTGTCATCATTGACTATATTACAACTCAAACCTTAGTTAATTTATATACGTGTGTATAAAAGGCCAGTTGGCAACATTGCACATCCTGATGAGAACAACATTCTTCTAAGAGCATCAAAGTATCAGATGAAAATCGGGGGTAAGATAATGCTAATAAGTCATAACCAGCCAATGATAATAAAAGCCATAAGTCCATCTCCTCAATGGGGCAGTATAAAAGGAAACCTGAACCTCTTCAGGTCTTGTGTAAGTGAAAAACCTGTTGCTTTTTGTACACAGAGAGAGTGTGGATTGAGCAAGGCACCTTTGGTCAGTGACTTTTTTTGAGGCCAAAGCCTTTCAAGCATTGCTTGTTAGTGTCTGTCACACTTTGCATCATCCCTGCATTTCATGCACATTTACATTTTATGATCAGCAGAGAAAAGAGTTCCTCTGCACATATTATAATACCCGCTTCATGTCTGCAGTCCTGTAAATAAAAGATGTTATTATTACCCAAATACGGTACTCGGTTTGCTAAGCTACACGGAAGGCTAAGTCTACCTTGGTGGGATTTGAACTTATCTCTGCCAGCACACTGCATTTAGTTAGGGATGTATATTCGGATGGTGTGAATCCTTAATATTGATGGCAGAATACTTAAGTATTGTGAGTGCCATAATATCACATTTTTGAATATCTATGGTAACTATATAGTTCTTTTTCACCAATAATATTGAAGTGTTAAATAGCTATTAATTTAATGTTATATTTTAGTATTAAGTTTGTTGTTTTACTAATAATGTGTAAGGTATTTTATGATTGTTCTTTTAAATATTTTTTTAATTAGAGTGTTTGAAAACTTTTGGTTTAATATTTTTTATTGTAATTGAATAAGTAACTGTTTTTTTCTCTCCATTTTTTGGGTCTAATAGGCCTTTTAAGTGTGTTTTAAACTAATGTTTTCAAAGTATTTTTTATTTATTAAAATATATTATTATTTTTAAATTTTAATGCATATTAAACAATATACTAGTTTTTAAGCTTCATGTTTTTTGGGGGATTTGGGATTTTATATGGGAATTTGGGTGGGGTGTGTTTTAAAACAATGTTTTAATGTTTTTGAAGTTAATTAATTTCCTTTTTTTTCTTTTGTGGATATTTAACTGTTTACATATAAAATGTTTTGGTTATGTTTTGAGCTATTGGGTTTTATAGGGTTTGATTGACATAAATCAACTAACCAAACATTTCAGAGCAAAGGCGCATTCATCAAACTATGCTGGAGGCTAAGCGCATCCGAAAGAGGCTCTATGATAACCTGTGCTAGAAAGAAATTGAGGAACAAAAACAGACCAACATAAAAGGGTTTCTATCTACATCAGGCTATTGAGGAACTTTGCGCGCAAGAAATTTGGAAAGCCAGTATTGGGAAGGTGGCATTTAATGAAGCAATCAAGTCAACAATCAAATATCTGTCATATCAAAGATGTGAACACTCTATTGTGAAGACGCCACGCCTGGACAGTTATTAATTCATATATAAACTTGAAGCCTCAGAAATACTTATCAGCTCACTATTCAAGGGCCATAAAATATCAGTTTATGCAATTCCGCTTCGGCTTTTTGGAAACGAAGGATCTTATCCCTAACTGGAAAGACCAGTTTCAAAACCAAGATTGTCGATTGTGTAAATATAAACAAGAATCTTTAACACATATTCTTTACGTATGCTCAAAGTTCATGAAAGAAAAGAAGAATTACTGAAAGAAATATTCATAAAAATGAACATTCGAACCTGCAGAAAAGCAGTAACCATCTGGTTAGGTGGTTCTTCAATCCCCCTAGTCTGCAGTGGGGTAACATTTTTAAAACTGAATCTAATAGATATTGAACAAACAAAGGAACAATAGAACGTGGGATCACCAAGGGGAATAGATCTCTTTTGAACCCTAAAAGATCATTTACACTTCGGAAAAGACCACAAATTGAAAGAATGTACATTTTTGAGAGAACAGTCTATATAAAGCATAAGTACCTTTCAAGGACAAAGCACTTCATGGACAATAGAACTGAATCCGTCTCTATCAAATGATCAAAAACAATTTATTGTTTTATATTTTTATATCAGGTTCATCAATGGATTTTACTATGATGTTTTATTTAAGCAAACGTGATCCTCGAATCAGGAAGGAGTAAGAGAAACCTGGGACACTATGCACTTTAAAAAATAATGCACTTTTAGTCTATGTTTACATGTTCACTTTTTTGTGTGAAATAAGTGACTAATAGTGCTTTATGTATGTTGTTTTAGTGTAATGGTTTTAGAAGACTGAACACTTGAATAAACTTTTATAAAAAGTATTTGTATTCAATTAAATTATGTATTGTTTAAGAAATATGTCTCTGATTTTTATTTTTTAAATTTAAGCAATTTTTTTATTAATCGTTTTAAATTAAAAATGTACACTTTATGAATTAAAATATTGTGTTAAATTAAGTTTATACATAATGTATTACCACATACTTAATATTTATATTACTTTTGCAGGTTTCATTTTTAAATCATCTAATTTTATTATATTTTTAACTTTAATAGGTAATACATTTCTGGTATTGTAATTTTTTTATTTATATTTATTTATGTACATTTTTCCTTTTTTGTTTAATGTTGATGAGTTTGGATTGGAAATATTAAATGTAACCCCCACCAGAGTCTAGTAGTTTCATAAATGTTGCTTAGTTTGGAGTTGATATAATAAATCTCTAACATCCAACGTTTTACCCAGTGTTGCTCAGTTTGGAGTGAGGATAGTAAATCTGACACATCCAGAGTCCAGCGCTTTTCTCAATGATCTTTAGTTAGCAGGCACTGCCAGTGCAGGTAAGAGCGGTGGGGCGGGGGTGGGGATGGGGGGGAGGGAAGTCAACAGATGACAGAATAGGGAAAATAAAGTAAAAACATAAATGAAAACCACTTTGCGCTTGCTGCATGGCTGAGTTGGCGATGCGACGAGCGCAAGGTAAGTGGTTTTATTTATTTTATTTTCCCTATTCCGTAGTCTGTCGCCTTCCCCTCCCACCCCGTCCCACTGCCCCACCGCTCTTACCTGCACCGGCCGCGCCAGTTAGTTAGTGTGGTAAAAATGAATATAACTCCTCAACAAATATATATTGATTTCTCAGCATTTAAATGTATTAAATGCATGTTTGAAATGTTTGTAAATTAATATGTAATTATTTTAGATGTTTTACATTTAAAAACAAGCATTTGCCCAGGTATTTAATTTAACTTTATTTTCTGGTACATTGATGTTTATAAAAATATTTAAAATTTTACATCTTATTTATGTTTTGTAAATGAAATATTTTTCAATCTATAAGTTATCATATTTGTAAATTAAAGTACACATTTTTGAAAAATTAATGACCAAATACATGTATTTGAATTATATAAACTATATACTTTTAAAAAGTATTGCAACTTTTTAAAGTTTAAAATTAAATTTAATTACATACATTTCATATTTTAAAAATATATAGTCTATATTTTGAACATATTTTGGTTTTCAATATTTTTGATTTAATGTTAATTTTAAAAGTCAATTTTATTTTAATCTATATTTTTATATAATATTTTTATACAAGTAGATATTTGTGTAAGTTGATATTTTGGATTCACCATTTTTGTTGTTTTAATCATGCATATAGCGTTGTCAATATTATGTTTTTCTATATTTTGACAATATTGTTGTAGGTTGATATTTTTGGAGTTGATATTCACCAGTACAATCCGTTTGCTTCAGCTAAATTTCTCTGTATAGTAATTGTGGTCCCTGTTTTATGGTTTTTACTATTGTACAATAACAATTTTAACATATTCTTTTTAAGTAAATGTTGCAATGGTTTTAAGTAACTATGCAAAGTAAAAAATAAACTTGAAACTTGAACATTTGCTTCAGCGAGTCATCTTGTCAGTATATTACTGAGTAGCCCCCTACTGTCCCTTTTTTGCATCCTGGTGGTTACACACACCCAGTATTCCTGCTGTTGCTCAATGCTTGTCTCAGGGAAGAAAAAACGTAGCCATCACCATGCAAGGTGAAATTTCGTAGGAGCAAACATACAGACAACTCTTCTGCCTATAGCCTGGATAAAAACCATACACAATTAGTTCATACCAGCTCTTCTTATTGGGATAGGCTGCTCCAAGTTCATAATAATGAACATAGACAAGGGAATAGAGTTGTGCATGTTACTGGAACAATCTGTACCGTTCATTTTGATTGGCAGGTGCCGCTTTCCATTTCAGTTTTAGACTGTTCGGCTGTCAGCTTTAGAACTCCCAAAAACACACAAACTCGCTCGTTTTCGAAGGACCTTTTTCCATTTAAGTTTAACTTGCGCACTGAAACGCTACAACACTTCCACAGTGCAGCACATTACACTTGTGCCTCTATGCACTGCATTGTCACCTGCTCCTCAGCTCAACCTATGAACTTTGCAGTAGGGTAATGCAAAATGATGCCCCCTCGTCCCCCATCAGAACGTGATGAGGGCCCCTGAGTCTTCAATATCTCACAGATATTCATTGATGTTTGCTGAATGGGGCCACTATGAGAGGTTCGGACCCCCCCTCCCCAGAGGGTTGAGGGCCCCGTCTAAGCCCCATGAGCTGTGTAGAATTTCCATGCCACTTGGATGTGCCCTCCGCGCAATATCTCACACATATTTTAATAATAGCATTTTGTGATATATAAAAGAGGCGCCATCTTTGAGTGTCACAGAGTTACTGCTTATGCAAATGCATACAAGCCGTGATATATTATGCGGCTATTGAAAATAAAATTCATTTGTAATTAACAATGCTCTAGATAAGAAAACATAGTAGTGCAATGAACTGTAAAAAGATGGGATGGAAAGAAAAAGAAATTGAATTATTTACTGCCATTATAAATATTTTCTTATCTAGAGCATTGTTAATTACAAATGAATTTTATTTTCAATAGCCGCTTAATATATCACGGCTTATATGCATTTGCATAAGCAGCAACACTGTGACACACAAAGATGGCACCTCTTTTACAAAGCATTGGTTTCATTTTCAAATGTAAGTCCACTTACCATGTTGATGTACTAAAAACATTACCGGACTTCTGAATCTTTGTTGTAAATATAAGCACGGTAATGCTGCAAACACACTGACAGTCAAAAGGCACGAGCCAAAACACGTCCTGTTTGTTTTGCAGCTCGGTGAATAAATCGAGTCTTTCACTTCTCACGTAAGTGCGGTCTCTTCATTCTCTGAAGTTTTGAGCTTGTTATAAATCAGTGACCACGATCTCTGACCAGCACCCGCCCCTGAGTGCTCAGCGATTCTTGGTGGACTGGAGCAGGAATTTTACAAATGCAGGAGCACCACCGCAGAATTGCAGCAAACAAAGGCGGCCGGAATCTCGAGGACTGGTGAGTCGGAGGACCAACAAGTCCCTGTTTTGATTTGTTTCCCACCTGCAACAATTTACCTGAAGTATTGGATGATAACGGATTTATCCACGAAGCGGTTGGAGCGAGTGAGAGGTGAATTAGATTTTGAATGGATATACCAGTGAATCAACTGTAAATAGAATGTTCAGTGAAGCAGCACGCCGAGACGCGGCAAATGGTATCTTCAAAAGAGGACAAGCTAGTGAGGAAGCGGGCAAAGAAA
This sequence comes from Calotriton arnoldi, assembly GCA_963921515.1. Classification (NCBI taxonomy): domain Eukaryota; kingdom Metazoa; phylum Chordata; class Amphibia; order Caudata; family Salamandridae; genus Calotriton; species Calotriton arnoldi. The sequence goes on along the minus strand of CAWUFW010005281.1, from coordinate 1,012,735 downwards.
TGCCTCACACCACGCAAGATGGTCTCAAAATTCAATTTGGAAAATTGGAAAGATTGTACGAACAAGAAACGCGGAAGTGGTGGGAAGCTACATCACTCCAGAATTATATTGAGGTGAACCGCATTCCCAGAGGCCAGAGAATGTACACAGTTCCGGCTTATGAAAACCCAGACCCAAATCTGCTCGAAGAATGGGCAGCCTTCACTACTGAATCTTCAGTGGGCATGTTGAAAATCCTGACAAAATTTGCTTGGAGTGACAGAGAGAAATGTTTAAAAGAAATTGAAGAGCTTGAAACACTAATTACCAATGATCAAGACACAAAGACTCGAGAAGAGCTTAGAGAAGCTATGAAAAAACAACTCTTAATATATGAAGATAAAATCAAACAACATAAACACAAAATGTAATCATTACGCCCGCGATTACGAACAAGGCAGAGTACTGACCTTTGCTCGCAAATTTGATGCGCCGAGGAGAGCACTAAGAAGCAACATCAACCGCTCAACTATCGAACAGAGAGAAACCTCGGAATCTGACATTGCCACGGACAATGAGCAATCGGGTGAAGAGGGTGGGGACCCACAAATAGGGGCTGCAAAACAGACCCTTTTTCACGAGGAATTCCAATTGCTCAGACAATCATGGCAATGAGGAGGCAGAGGCAAGCCCCCAGAACGCAGCAGACAAGGAAGACAAGAAAAACGAGAAGAGGGGGCTATAACAAACACAAACAAAGGAATTGCCTCACAAACAAGAAGCAAACAGGGTTTTAAAAAACTATAGATGACGATGAATTGACCATCATTGATTTGGCCCCAAGAGTACCTACAAAAGTGGAAGAATCTACAGTAAAATGGGACTTACGTTTTGTCCAACACAAGATTTCGAACACACCCAAACACATATTGATCTTTTTCTTTTCACCAGGAAATTGAAATTTTATAAGTTCTTTAAAATTAAAGGATTAAGTCACCAACAAAGTTTGGATGTAAGATCTGAGGGAACATCTACATTAACTGATATACTCATTAGAGGATCAGGAATCTGTTCTCAGAATGGAAGAATGTGCTGGGGGTCATCACAGAAATAGAGAGTTTTGGTCTCATGCAAAAAAAAGTGAAAACGGGATTTAAAGTAAAATCAATATTTTTACTGACTACACCATTTGATACAATTGATGTATTTGAAGAGACAGTCAAAAAAGATCTGATGAAAATGAGGTTGATGAAATTGAAGAGCAAGTCCCAAAAGCAAGTAAAAATGAATCTCACTAAGGAACAAAGGAGTGCCTTAATAGAAATTCAGAAAGATCAGAATATTGTATGTAAACCATCAGACAAAGGTGGTAACATTGTATTGATGACAAAAGAGTACTATTGCAAGGAAGCATTACAGCAACTATCAGACATTAATTGTTATGTACCAATACAAAAGGAGGACTACAATGCAAGTATTGCAGCATATCATGACATGATACAGAGATGGTTTAGTCGTGGAATGATAGATCATGATGAACTAGGGTTCCTTAAATGTCCTCACCCAGTGACACTGACGTTCTATCATCTTCCCAAAATACTTAAAGATGACAAGACACTTCCAGGCCGCCCAATTATTTCATCTAAGGGCAGCTTAACTGAATCCATGTCCCAATACATTGATTACTTTTTGTTCAATTTTGTAAGAACATTACCATCGTATATCCGTAATACTAAAGATTTTATAAGAATAATCTCAAATATCACTTGGGAACAAGATATGCTGATGGTGGTGTTGGACATAACGAGTCTGTATACAAGCATTGCTCATGATAAAGGTATAAAAGCCATACGATATTTCTTGAAAGGAAGATCATTGAAATTTTCAGAACACAATGAGATGTTAATTGAGTGCCTCACATTTTGCCTTACTAATAATATCTTTTTGTTTCAAAAACAACTGTATAGGCAAACATATGGAACTGCTATGGGCACCTGCTTCACCCCCCAGCTACGCAAATGTATTCGTGGGCTGGTAGGAGAAGCAGGTGGCATGGGCAGATACATATAATACATGGGTGTCCTGCATTGTGGGGTGGTATCTTTATATTGACAACTTGTTTATTTTATGGAAAGGACCACAAAATGAGGTTGAAGAATATATTAAAGCTTTGAATACTAATGAAGTTAACCTGCTATTCAGTGGAGAAATAAGTGCAATAGAAGTGAATTTCCTGGATTTGAAAATATTTATTGCAGATGGTCAGATGTGTACAACCATATTTCGTAAACCCACTGCGGGTAACTCCATTTTAGAGGCATGTAGCAGTCACCCAAATCCATTAAAGAAAAACATTCCTAATGGAGAACTATTACGTCTCAAAAGAAATTGCACAAAAAAACAAGATTATGAACAAGCAGCAAGAAAGGCTTTTGAAAGATTTAGATCAAGAGGACATACTGAAAATACACTCCAAAATGCATATGAGAGAGTAGGTAAGATCTCACGTAATAGTCTTTTCAAAGAGAAAAATGATGAAAAAAATCCTGAAAAGAAATTAGATCAGGAATTCAGATTGATCACCACTTTTTCCAATGGGGCACACAATGTAAGAAACATAATACAACGCAATTGGCATATCTTACAAACTGATCCAATTATTGGAAAGATTCTTCCTGACTACCCCAAAATAACATATAGAAGGAGTCATTCAATGAAAGACATTTTAGTACAGAGTCACTTTGTAACTATGCCAATCAATCCAAGAATCAGTGATTTGACAGGATTGTTTCCTTGCACTAAAACAGCCATAAAACATTGACATATGAAGTGCCAGGGTCTAATAGACCAAGACCAATAACCAAGTTTTTAACATGCAATACACCTTACTGCATTTATTGTCTTATATGCCCGTGCAAACTTATGTATATAGGCAGCACTATCCATCAAACGAAGCATAGGATTCTGGAGCATTCAAGGGCAATAGAAAACAAGCATTGGCATAGCCAATAGGTCTCTCCTTTGGGACCTTATAAGTGTTTAGTTAACCAGCACAATATCCTTGGTGCAACAACATCAACTGTTGCATAGCTAAACACTTATAAGGTCCCAAAGGCGAGACCTATTGGCTATGCCAATGCTTGTTGATACTTATGATAGGTTTTGTATAGTTTGCAGGAAGCATGAAAAAGGTGAAATTTATTTTTGTTGCTCTTTTAGTTGTCCTTGTATGTCCTCACTAACATGGTAACGTATATGGCAACATATTTTCCGTTTTGTAGCTATGGTGTTATGGAGGAAGACTGTACGTCCCTCATGGGAAAGTGCTAGCGGTCATCCCGTATCATTGTGAAACTTCATCTTTAGCCGCAGCTCTTGGGAAGCTTAAGGATATCCAAGACCCTGGTATGAATCGAATTATAAACTTGATTTATCAAAAAAGTAGGCTGTTAGAAGATTTTGAAAATACAACCAATGATGCTTAATTACTGCACATTTTAAGGTGGTTAATAATGTCTGCTGTACTTCTTGCCCCTATGTTATTACTAATACAATCAACTGCAAAATGGTTAAAATGCAATGTGGATTTGTGTCCTAAAATAAGGCTTTCTCATTGAAGATAAAATAGCAAGAAATACATTAGTGCCTTGGACAGTATTGTACTTTAATTGTAGATTTCATATGTTTGAGTTATGTTCAGTATTTTTGCATTGCACCACATTCAACTTTTTCATAGCTTATAGGTTTTAATTGGTAATCAATTATCCAAATTGTTGCCTGTTTTTCATATATTATGAGTAGGCCTCCCGGTTTTATGGTATTTATTTTTTTAACATTTCCATCTGTGTTTATCCATATTTATTTTTGTCGCAATCAAAAGAAGACTCGGCGCTAGCATTTTCTCACATTTATTTTCAATGCATACTTGCAAGCGGTTGTTATTGGTTTAAATATATTTATATATACGCCAAATTAAGTAACTACAATAAATTCATCTGAAAACGTTGTCATTGTATTACAAGCACATGTGCATTTCAAGAGACTTTGAGGACATCAAGGCTCTTTCTGGTTTGTTAATGAAATGAACACCACTGAAAACCCGTTCAGTAGTTGCCGATGATACTGGAATGGCCATAAGATTCAAGGAACGATTAAACAGTGTTGGCCATTCTTGTTTCTGAGAACACCAGTATGTAATTGTTTTTGGCCTTTGGAATTAATTAAGCCTGAGATGGAAACTTTGGTATGAGTAGTTTTGTCAGAGTATTAATTGAGAATATATTCTTACAGAAGTCTTGCTAGAGTTTCTGCTCATCTATTTAGGAGTGGTTATTTAGCCATGTTTCTGAAGAAATTATATGCCCAGTTTTAGAAGAAATAGAGAAAGAGATGGAAGAAAAAAGAATTGAAGCAAGAGTGCAGGGTTTGGATTGGATACAGCAGAGCAGGCGAGGTAAAGTTAGCAAATTGTCCTGCAGTTATTTTACAGGTATAGTGCAAGTATTGCGTTGGGTGTGTTACCATTACGCATATCTTTATTAGGCTTTAACACCACTAGGCAAAAACGTGAGCACTAGTGTTAGAAAAGTGGGGAGGTATGAATTGGGTAACAGGTGTCAAAATGTATACCTTTACTACCTCAGCAAGTTTGAATGAAAATTTCTAGAGCTTCATGCTGTGGTCAATATTGCTGTAGGAATAGCCCTTGCTACTCGCAACTTGTACATACCAGGCCGGACTGGGAACCAAAAGCAGCCTTGGCAAATACTACACGTAGTGAGCGACGCAGCGCAGTGAGTGAGCCTGACCACTGCAAGGGTGAACGTGGGTCGGTTCTTCCCCAAAGAAAACTTTGAAAAAAATTGCAAAGATGCTGCATTTTACAACACATTTTTTCATGAAAGAAGCTTGTCCAGTCATTGAATGGATGTATGCAGTTTGGAGACCTGGCTGCATGGCTTAATGAATGAATGATTACCTAGATGAGTGAGGTGTGGATGGGTGAATTAATTCGAGACTGGATGACACTTAATAAGGGCTTTAAGCTACATGCGGCAAATAGTTTCAATGCACTGACCAGGGGTGGGTGCTGTTTTTTATTTTACCTTCTGCATTAAAACATTACCCTCCCCAAACACTACTACCATTAATCCTTATGAAACATGCATAGACTGGATGCATTTAACACAGGGCACTGATTTATTGCCTCACAGAATTAAACACAAATCATCAAACTATTGATCTAAAATACTTGCCGTGACAATTATGTGACATAATCACTGTAGGACAACTGCATGTGACTTTAGGAATACTCCTGTGCTATCCCACTCCAAATCTTTTGTCTTGTCGTCAAGCGTTCCCAATGTACTTCTATAGCTGGCCTCCATATGATAGAATGATTTAAGTTGTAGGAAATACAGCTGAAGGGGTTAGCTCAGAGGATTAAGCACCTGTGAGGCAGGTCTGTGTTTAATTTGTTTGTATCGTGCCAGGGATAAGAACCAGCATTACATACTTCCCATGTTGATACATGCATGGCAATACCAATAGGTCTTGCTTTAATGTGCTGCACCCTGCACTCAAACAGAGACACCACCTTCCCTTCACTTTCATGCACGCCCATCACCTTGCCACGACATAGGCCCTCTCTTCACTCACACTGCTGACCACACATGCTATGCTCACACAGGTACAACTCACTTTATACGCTTGCAGACAGATACCTACTCCTGCACTCTCACAAACTGCTCTCCCTGCAGCCCTGCAAACATTTCTTTTTACTGCATTCACACAGACACTGACTGGGGAAACATGACATAGGCTGCTGGGGTGGGAGAGCGGGCAGCAGGAGAGATGAGGAACAGCATAAAACGGGTCAGCCAGGCAGGCTGTAAAGGCAGCATTTAGTGCGTCCAGCGCATGATCAGGGAGTAGCAGATGATAGATGGAAAACAGGGGCAGCATGAAGGGGGTCCGGCAAATGAGCAGGGAGAGGTGATAGATGCAGGGGACGAGTGAATCAGCAATGACGTAGCCTGCCTGGCGAGCGCCTCAAAGCGCTCCTGGCAGAAAACAGGGGCGGTGCAGAGGTAGGGAAAAAATGTTACTCCTTTGCTGACAAAATGTCTTAAAGGCCAAATATTCTGTTAACTCCTGCAACTAATGCAGCCTTGACGTTCCAAAATGTAATGTAAAACCCTCACTGTACAGATCACCCTCTTCTTTGCGACCGCAGATACTTGTGTAGATGTACACAATGCAGCACCCTACACAGGAGCTTCCCCAAGTAGATTTCAACAGATATCTTTCATTGGTGCCTGGTGTTGCAGCGATTGGAGGCAGCACTCTTGCAGCAGCAGTAAAGGCCTTAAAACCAAGTTAACGTTATTAATACATGAAACAAAGAAGAGCACCCAAGATCACAGTGGGTGTCACTTTTTCAAACGAGGCCTTGACAAACAGGTTAATGACCCTTGTAAGCTGAATGGCAACAGACTATTTGCCTTTCGAGCCTATACATTTCCATTGAGGTCCCACACTTGTGTACATTCAACTCCTAGTAGCTAGCAGCAACATTATTTTTCTTAGTGCCTTGACATCAGCAGTGAGCAATTATGAGCAGGGAGAGAGTAAGGACACCCGAATTGCCCTGTATTTGCTCCAGCTGGCGACTTAGTTGGAGACCGGAACTGGACTACTGCAAAAACAAATGGTTTAAAACCATTTGTTTTTTGCATTGTTTGCTTTTAAAGCGCTGAGGCGCTGCAAGCAAGAAACGTAGCCGACCCGACTTACAGTAATAACACCGCCCCACACCAGTTGCAAAAACAGCCTGCCAGCCCACCGTTAAAAGGCCCCGGAAGGCCAGTTCGGCCTTGTGCAGTAGGCCGCCCCCTGTAGCTGTAGAATGTGAAACACAAGTACACCTTCCCTTGCACTTACCTTTGGTGTTGAACTGGCTGAGGGGCTGGCTCAGAGCTCACTTGAGAGACGGAGGCCCGGATATGGAGAATTAAGAAGGGCTGGGTCAGCAACGAACAGCCGGCTAGTCCGAGGTCCATGGCGACAGGGAGGTGTCTGTCCGCATGCAGGGTGTGCCGGTGGTGGTCGCAGTGCAGTACAGGTACAAGCTGCGAGACGTGCTCTGTGGTGGGGGAGGGGGAGGGGCATTGAAGCGAGGCGCGCGTGACGGCAAAAGGAAACCAGGAGTTGTATGCGCGCATGTGCGCCGCGAAAGTGAAAGTGCATCGCGATCCACTTAATGACCCGTGACAGGAGGAAAGACAGATGGCGGCTGCGAGCGTGCACGCTTGCGTGCACGCAAGCTTGAGGCCACCAAAATGCCTGTGGTAGCACTTTGAAAACCCGCTTTCTAAATGTCTCGCAGAGCAGCGCATGCGCTGGCTCAGGCAAGACCTAAAAATGACCAAACTTACCCAGTCGCAAGACACTTTGCTCTACATCATTGGAGTGACAGAAATCTACTATGGTTTTTCTGTTTAGATCATGACCCGCCTAATGAGAGAGGTGGAGATAGAGTAATGAGATTACGTAGACTGGAATCAAGGTACATTGTAGACCTGCAAACGAAGGTGCCCTTGGGTCTGAACACAGAAGAAGAACTGGCAATTCATCTAGGATAATTCAAACTAGTTTGGCCAACTGGCTAAAAAGTCTTATTTTATAGTAAATTGTTTTATTTGATTTTTGTGGTACCAATGAATTGCGATTTGCAAAAATGTATTTCTTTATATTTCATATTAATGATGTAAATTTACAATGAGCTGATGTCCTATGATTCAGTACCGAGATGGATAAATGTTTTTTTAGGAAAGGTATATAGGCTCATACAGAGCTTAATAGCGCAATGAACTGTAAAAAGATGGGGTGGAAAGAAAAGGAAATTGAATTATTTATTGCCATTATAAATGTTTTCTTATCTAGAGCATTGTTAATTACAAATTAATTTTATTTTCAATAGCTGCGTAATATATCACGGCTTGTATGCATTTGCATAAGCAGTAACACTGTGACACTCAAAGATGGCGCCTCTTTTACAAAGCATTGGTTTCCTTTTCAAATGTAAGTCTGCTTACCATGTTGATGTACTAAAAACGTAACCGGACATCCGAATCTTTGTTGTAAATATAAGCACGGTAATGCTGCAAACACAGTCGAAAAAGGCGCGAGCCGAAACGCGTCCTGTTTGTTTTGCGACTCGGTGAATAAATCGAGTCTTTCACCTCTCACGTGAGTGCGGTCTCTTCATTCTCTGAAGTTTTGAGCTTGTTATAAATCCGTGGACCCACCGCCACGATCTCTGACCGGCACCCGCCCCTGAGTGCTCAGCGTTTCTTGGTGGACTGGAGCAGGAAAATAAATATAAATATATATATATATATATATATATATATATATATATATATATATATATATAGTGCTTCTTAGTGCGCTTCTACATTGCTACAATAATAGATGTTGCCATTATCCAATTTGTGGAAAAGTGTGGCTCAGGGTAGCTGGTAGCCAGCCAATGCTGCATGAATTGAAAGGTTCTGGTGATGGACTGGTAGATGGTTTCTAACATAATGGAGCTCGACATACAAGTTTGCTGTTTCGGAAGAGGAGGTGGTTACCCTGTAGATGTTGCCCATATTGTAAATTAGTTGTGTAGCCTGGGTCTCCTTGAATGTGCAGACCCCCACCCTCCATTCCCTTTTCTTGTTATTTACTCCTAAGATTATTGTATAGCAGAAGTTCATCAACAGTTTCACATTACATGCGCGATGGTTTTATTATGTATCCCTTAATACAGTGGAATTCACCTGGGAATTTGTCAAGCGTGTTAATGTGTTGTCACTAGATGCAGTCTATTGCAGGGGTTGCATTTTGTTAATGTTTGCTGTATTGGCATCTTTTCCTTTCACTCCATCTGTAACAGTCTTTGGGTTTATTCGTGTCAATCAGCAAACAAGTTACATTTTTTTCTCATTTCAATGCTGTGTATTTGCATCTGTGCACAAGCCTAATCTGTCATTAACCAGTTACCACCATGCAGCGATGAACAGGTACTCCTGTTTTCGATGTTCCCATGCTATTTTGGTGGGCTCCAATTTTAAGGCCAACCTTTATTCGTTCCATTAAAAGTCTGTTTACTGTGTATCTTCTTATGGGGTGCATGTTAAGGAGCTGACAAGGAAGACATAATTTAAGATGTTCAGCAGCTGCACATTTATTAACTTAACGACATATTACTTACATCACCTAGAAATTTTGCATTAAACACTACATAAACAATGATTGGCAAATTCATTTAGGCTAGCTTTCCTATTATTCATGCACAGACAGGCAAACCTATAGGCGGGTATGCATTCATAGAGAACATACACACAGGCAACACACCTATACACTGACTATGTGGTGCATACGATATATGAATGCTGTATGTGTACCTTTGAGTCAGTATGTGTGCGCACATATTTGCCTGTAGTGTTGTTGGTTTGTGCATTCACTGCAGGAAAGCCAGATCTGTTTGCTTTGTCAGTGCTTGTTAGGTTTCGCCTGAGACAGCGATTGCTCTACTTGCGCATGCGGTCCAGCTTGCAAGACTATTGTGTACAACAAGGTCCTTGCAGCCCGCCCATTGCTTACCATTCGTTGGCTTTTTTGTCACTCTTCTTTGGTGCCCTTCTAATTGGCCAGTGCAGGTTAAGCGTTACTTGCTTTCCTTTCTGTGGCGCATGCACCAAGCACAGATTGACTCAACTTAATAAGTGCCCATCCGCTGCTCGTGATGTTATTGAGGCACTATATCTCCATCCCCCCCTTTTTAAGTTTCTTATTGGATTACAGAGCACACCAGGTGAATACCAGGTTAGTAAATATGATACCGCTTTGCAGGGAAGCACGTCGGCCTAGGTGAATCGGGGAGTGCTGCAAAGTTCAGGGAGGGCGAATATTGGAGCACTTAGCAAAACCTTGGTAGTAATAAATCAAATTTCTACACACTCCTCTTGGTGCATGTAAACCAAAGCTCGCTACATTCGATCACATCTCCCTAATTCTTGCTTTTGTTTTCTTTTATCTGAACTTGGATTCTTGCTTCATGTTTCACGGTTTCGTCAGTTCTACCTTTCCTGACCTGCCTCAGCAGTGCACACGCTGGCTATGGATCAATATTTAGCTAATTCATAAAGAGCTATGACGCGGTCAACGCTAGCCACATCGTAGCAATTATTTTTAAACTTTCAGCCATGTTGCGCAGCAGCTGCTGTACAACATGGCTGAAATTAAAAACAAAAAGGTCCATAATGCGGCAATCATTGACCACATCATAGCTCTTTTATTTTCTTTACTTTTAGTCATGTTGTAAATGGCTGCACTGTTGTGCAACATGGCTAACATTGACAGAGCCAATTTATCTTGCATATGCAAGACCCGTTGGCTTTGCCAGTGCTTGTTTTTCTTTGTAGCTTTCCATTGTTGCTTCATTCAAGAAGAGGTAGAGAAGTAGTTCTGTGCCAACCAACATGGACATTCCTTATCACCATGTGGAAATGTAGTTTTTCATTGAAAGGTGAGGGGTACGTATTAGATTAAATCAATTGAAGGAAGACAATTATCAATTCTCATCTGAAAGAAGAAATTATTCGGAAACAAGAATGGAGTTACAGCTATTTAGCTGTGGAAGGCGTTGTAATTCTGTGTGTCATTATAAAGAGAGAACTGAACATAAATCAGAAATAAAGAAAATGCCTGAAAATCAAAATTCTGGGTGTTCTGCGGAATCTTTAGAAGGCCAGCAGCTTCATTTTCAGCAAATAATGTCTTTTGAATGATACTCAGCGCCTAACGACCCTGACTAAAGTGTAGTTTGACTAAATGAAAAACTCTCCACACACCAAAGTCAAATTTCTAGATAAAGCCCGGGCGTAATTTTAATTATGTTGAGTAATCATAGTAATTTCGGTAATTCCACGTTACTCTTTGGCGTGGAATTACCAGTAATATTGCAATTACGCCTGCTCGCCCAATTAAGAGAAATTCGGGGAATACAATCCTACCGCAAGAGCACATTTAACAATTGTTCGCCATTTGTGTTCTGCTGCATTTAGCTCTATTTCTTAATGCAAAATGCATCCTTGCATCCATTTTGGATGCAACAGTGCATTTTGCGCTAAGAAAACAGCGCTAGATGCCGGGAGTAAGTTGGGGGAATATTCTACCCCAACAGCACATTAACTCCATTTCTTAGCGCAAAATGCCTTCTTCTGCCAATTTTGGATTCAAGAGGGGCATTTTGTGATAGGAAAAATTGCTAAATGCAGGGGGGTAAGTTGGGGGAAAATCCAACCCCAAGAGAACATTTAGTGAGCCTGAGTAGCTGCTTGCGCTCGCTATTAGCGTTCTGTTACATTTAGCACTATGTCTTAGCACAAAACTTTAGACACAAGAGGACATTTTTGTATTAAGAAATAGCATTAAATGCAGAATCACTCTTCTTGCGTAATTATGCAGAATCTCGCTGAATTATTTTGGTAATTCTGCATGATTACGCTATACTGAATTACACGAGTTACACGCCACCCACCCCTACTCTAGATCATGAATGTTGAGTGGGAAGTGGAAGTGACGTCACACATCTTTTAACCAATGATGACCAATTAAGGTCTATCCTTTCCTATCTCTCTACCCCTCAACACCCTCCTCTTTGCTGCCCTGTGGCTAGGGCACAGGTGTGACATGAAAACTTCAGACAGTAAACCAGTCTCTTGGAAACCTGCTTATTTACTGTACTGCAACTGCCATTATGAACCCTAAAACGAGTGGGAGCAGGGGCAGTGCTGGATTACTAACTGGCAAGTCAGGATTACCCCCTATTTCCTAAATGACGTCCTTGATTCAGATCATTCTCAAAACATCCAATATTTTCTTTAACTTTTTTAAACACAAATAGGATACTTGGCTTTCAGAATGTGCTATAGAGTTTATTCTGTCTGTTAGCCAAGCTCCTCAATCGGGGGACAATCGGAACAATTGGTCCTGGTTATCCACAACTTTGATTCGTCCACCTCGAAATCTTACTAACAGCAAATCAGTCACTTTAGGTCACTTTCAATCAGTTGAGGCCAGTGTCTAACATAGGTTGTGACGAAATTTGATGTGATGACAGGTTACTTAGTGGTCTCCTTCACTTCTGTTGTCATCTATACAGTTAACACTTATTTAGTCACTACAACTTTTTCAAGGATATTTTTCTGGATGCTTCGAGCCAATGGTATATAGATAGTTCGGTATGGAAAGAGTTACACGGTATGTGCCTTGCAAATCAATAAACTATATTCAGTCACTGGTTAGGTAGATGATCTGAAAGTTAAGTTTCCTAAGGAGTGATAATCCTTATTCGTCATACAGATATGTTCAGGTATAAGTGGTCAGATACTGACAGAAATGTCAGTTTGGTGCTCAAAGATTATCTGTCAGAAGCGCCTAAATCCTCTGCTAAAGCCAGTGAACGCCCTGTGTAATCAACTTAAATACATCCTGCATTATATTTTTAATTCTTAACTCTTCTGCTGTGCTACAGTCAAACATTCTGTAGTACTGCTTTGAAAAACAAAACAGAACAAAAGGCTGAGTGGTCTAATAATAGATAAATTGCCAATAACCTTAATTGCTCAGTCATACTTTTGGACAGTCAGAGTCCTTGTATACATGTGGTTGAACTAAAATGGAAAGAAGCACTGAAAATCGACAATGTGTTATTGTTACATGTTTATTTACATCCTTTTAGGTTAAAAAAAATAGCAAAACTTAAAAAGAATTATGGAATATTTTATTGCATGTGTTAGACTTGGCATCTTTTGGCGTGTTTCCCCTGAGTTTTTGCTTTCTGACCTCCTGGTTTTGACTCTGTTTTTGCTGGCTTAGTGTCTCTGCGCACTTTCTCACTGCTGATCAGTGTTAAAGTGCAAGTGCTCCTGTTGTAAATTGTGTTATGGATTGGTGTTTCCATGATTGGCATATTTGATTTACGTGTCAGTCCCTAGTAAAGTGCACTGAGTGTGCCAGGGCCTGTAAATCAAATGCTGTTAGTAAGCTGCAGCACTGGATTGTGCCACCCACAAAAACAGCCTGTAAATGTAACTCTGGCCTGCCATTGCAGAGCCTGTGTGCAGTCTGGGACTGCCATGTCGACTTGGCAAGTGTACCCACTAGCCAGGCCCTAACCTTCCCTTTTCTTACATGTCAGTCACGCCTAAGGTAGGCCCAAGGTACCCCTGTGGGCAGGGTACAGTGTATGTGAAAGGTAGGACATGCTCTGGTGTGTGTGTCATGTCCTGATAGTGAATTACTGCCAATTTTGTTTTTCACTATTGCAAGGCTACCTGTTCCCATAGTACAGAATGGGGAGTTTGTTTATAACATCTTATAAACATAACTGGCCCTAGGAACAAGGTAGAAAAATAAAGTTTAGTATGCCTGAACTCAGAATCTAAAGATGCATCTTTTAGTGAAGGTGATTTTTACATTCTGTGTTTGAAAATACCACTTTTAGAAAGTAGGTATTTTCTTGCTCAGCCATCCAGTAGGCCTCTGCTGGGTTTGTGGATTGACTGTCTGGGTTTTGGATGACAGAGGCTGGGGAGGAGCAGTGGCTACAGAGAGTCTAGGTGGGTCAGGAAAGGGCTGAATAGACCTGGGCTGCATTTAGAGTAGGGGGAGGAGATTTCCTTTCACCTGAATGGGCCTGGTCTGCCTCTGACAATGCCGTCTCCACTTCCTGCCAGGAAGCCACACCAGAGAGGGCAGAACTGGTTCTGACTGGGCACAGACACTCTCTGCCTGAGAGGACAAAGGATTTTGGGCTATAAAAAGTGGGGCCCAAACCCCTGAACTTCAGAACTCTTTTGGACCAAGAAGACTGCAAAGAAGAAGAGCTGGAGAAGCTGTGAGGAGGAACTACCACTTTTCTGTGTGCTTTGCTGTGTTGGCCTGCAGTGGCTGCTTCTGTCTTGGGCAGTGAAAGGACTGGACTTTCTGCAATCTATTCTTGTGAGTTTCTCCAAGGGCTTGAGGTAGAGCTTGCCCCCTGTTCAAGAAGTCTCAGGAACAGCAAAGACTTCAAGTTCTTCTGCCCTCATCACTGGGAACTGTGTGTTTTGTGCTGAAACAGAAGAAAAAGCAACCCGATGCCGCTGTTGACTCCGTGTCCTGAAGGCACCGCAGAGGGCACCGCCGCAACGCCACACCCCGACCCTGGTCTCACCGACGACACCTGCTGATGCCGCCACCGAGCCGCTGCTCGCACCGTGACCTGTGGGCACCGCACTCCGCATCGCCTCGCGCCGCCGCCTTGGTATCCCCGACGACGCCGCTCTATGCCGAAATCGACGCCGCTGCTTGCACCGTGGTTCGAGGGCACCGCTCGTAAGGTTACACGACGCACCGCCCTCATCCTGCACCGCAGTCTTGGCCTACCGTCGCCGGCGCCATCGACTCCAGTTCGTCAGCCGACAACATCGCTTCAGCAACGACGCCGCCGCTGCTTGCACCGTGATCTGCTAGCACCGCGACGAGCACCGCATCACTTCGCACCGGGACCCTGGTCTCACCGATGACGCCATCTCATGCCGCCATCAAGCCGCTGCTCGCACCGCGACCTGAGGTTATCGCACGCAGCACGGCTGCACTTCGCACCGCAGCACCCGATGCCTGCCGACGCAGTGCTCCTGACTTCAACCACGAGGAGTTCGATCTGCAACGTGTGTGACTTTGAGGGCCCGACGACTCCTGCACCGACCTCCGGAACTGACGCCTGCGGACGCCGTGCTTTCGGAAGCTCAACGAGAGGTCACCGACGCCCTGCATTTCTAAAGGTACTGTTTTGTGGGTCTCCCCGACACCGTAGTTGGCCCGCGACACCGCGGTCAGCCAGAACTGTTTGGATTTGTTTGTTCACGACGCCGTGATAGCCCCGGACGGAGCTATGGACTTCAAGGAACTGTATTTCAAGGTTATTTCGATAACTGAAGATTTCTAAGTACTGTATTGTGGATTTTTATCGTTTTTGGTCTTGTCTTAAGTATATAAAAATATTGGATATTTTTCTAAACTGGTGTGGTGTCCTTTTGTAGTGCTTACACTGTGTTACTGTTGGTTATGTGCAAATGCTTTACACACTGCCTCTAAGATACGCCTGACTGCTCGTGCCAAGCTACCAAGGGGGTGAGCAGGGGTTACTTTAGAAGTGTAACTCCCTTATCCTGACTAGAAGGAAGGGTCCCTACTTGGACAAGGTGCAAACCATTGCCAACTAGAGACCCCCATTTCTAACATTGGTTGTCAGCGGTGAGGATAGGACTTGCATTTCCACTTGACTTACAGTGATTGGTGTGCACTACTACCATATCGCAGACCATTACGTACCACATACTGGTTCTCTTTCTTTTTGGCCTATTTTTGATCTTGCCAGTTTTTTCTGAGAACTTGGACTTGCTACTTCATCATGCCTGAATCAGGAGCATCATCTGCTGCATCTTTGGAAGTGGCCTTTGAGGAGGATATGTTGGAATCCTACAATGTGAAAGAATTGAAGGCTATTACAACAAGACCTTCTCAACAGGACCAAGCCACCGTACTCCCTCTCGTCGGGTAGATTTGCTCAAACCCCCTCAATACCTCTCCCATGGCCCCACAGAGCACCCCCGACCCTCCAGTCCGTCAACGAGTCAGGCACTTCGACCCAACCGGGATCGCCTCCCCCTTTCGGTATTGAAACCTGATGTGACCAACAACCCTTACCTCGCTCTGAGCCAGAAATCAGCCCCTTTCCCCATCCCTGTTATTGTTGGCACTAACAGAATCCCTAAAACTGTCCACTCGCCTAGACCTCCTGCTCAATACTCCTCTATCCACCTAGCTCCCCCACCACCAAGGCTCCCCGCCCTCTCTCTTGCATGCTCCTAAACTGCAGATCAGCAGTACAACACGCCATAGACATTGCTGAAGCTCTACTCGCTGAAGAAATTGACATCGCTTTCATCACAGAATCCTGGCTTAATGTCCACTCCACCCCCATTCTTGACATTCTCACCCCTCCAGGGTACAACATCATCAGACAAGACAGGCCAATCAAAACTGGGGGGGGACTAGCCATCATTCACAAAGCTGGAATACAGATCACCAAACTTAAACCTGCAGAATACCTATCGTTTGAATACCTGGGTGTCGAACTCACTGCCAAGGGCACCTCTCCCATCAAATTCCACACCATCTACCATCCTCCTGGAGAGCGTACCCTTTTCCCCGAAGAACTAACAGACCTAATAACACGTTTCTCCATGACAGACACAAAAGACGTGTTCCCGGGTGACCTCAACATCCACTGGAATGACCCAGCAGACTCCACTGTCCAGAACCTATCCAACCTACTTGAAATATACAATCTCAAACAACTCTGCAATGAACCAAGTCACATCAAAGGTGCAACACTGGATGCGATCATTACCAACAATGAACTGGTCTCTCTGAGAGCGATTTCTCCCATTGACTGGTCAGACCACCACCTCATTCTGTTCAAGATTGATGCACTTGTCAGACACCAACCTATTCGTGATGACAAACCTAAGCACTGGACCAGAAACATCAAAAAGTCCCTTTACCCGAACTTGAATCCAGGATTCATGCCCATCTACAACCCCAACCCTCATCATGGACGGCCGATGACCTCACTACACACTTTAACTCTAAAATGACAGAGGTCTTAGACCAAGTAGCTCCACTCAAACTCAAACAAATGAGGCGAACCAAATCTAAACCCTGGTTCAATATGGATCTGAATAACGAAAGGCGTCAACTCAGACAAACGGAAAGGTGTTGGAGACTAAACCCTCGACCTTGCACCTAGCGCAACTTAGATCTGCTCGGCAGGCATACAAAAACACATTTTCAGTGAAAAGGCGTCTTTCTTCCGCAACCAACTAGATCTGGTGAAAAACAGACCGAGAGAACTCTTCAACATTGTCAAAAGCCAAACAAACTGCACTCCCTCTAACGAAATCATAGCCACCAAAGAGCGATGTGAAGAAATTGCCACCTTCTTCTCTAATAAAGTCTCAAAATTTGATCAATCCTTCCTCCAAACCGCAAACCCTCCTTCCCTCTTAACCTGCCCCCTTTAACCACCCTTGACCAATCAGAAAGAGTTCTTACCAAGGACAATCAGGTCTGCCTCCAGCTAAAAAACAATGCGCATTGGTCCGACTTTGAGCTAATGTCGGAAAACGAGGTCTTCAGTATAATCTCTACCCTAAAACCTTCCTCCCACACTATGGACCCCCTCCCATCCACAATTATAAAAGAACTCAACCACACCATTTCCCCTTTCTGGACAAAAATCATCAATGCCTCTCTCATCTCAGGCTGTGTCCCAGACTCCCTTCAACTAGGACAAATCACACCCATTCTCAAGAAACCAGGGGCCGACCCTAATGATCTTAACAACCTCAGACCTATCTCCAACCTCCCGTTCCTTGCGAAAAACATTGGAGAAATGCGTTCTCCACCAACTCAACAAACACATTGATGAGTTCAACCTCCTCGACACCTTTCAATCAGGATTCAGGAAAGGCTGTAGCACTGAAACAGCTATGCTCAACATCTCTGACGATATTCACAAGGCTTTAGATGAAGGTGATGCCTGCCTTCTCATCCTTATTGACCTATCTGCGGCATTCGACACTGTAAATCATCCAGCTCTTCTGGAGACCTTGTCGAAACGCTCCGGCATTAATGGCACAGTACTAAAATGGTTCACCTCCTTCCTTCAACACTGCTCGCAACAAATTAAAATCAACCTCTGTCTCTCGAAGCCAACAAAAGTCACACTTGGGGTCCCGCAAGGCTCGATCCTCTCCGCGTCCCTCTTCAATCTCTTCATGGAGCCCCTCACAATCATCTTGAAAAAAGCGGGAGTGAACTACCACCTCTACGCTGACGACACCCAAATCTATTTCAAAATCAAGTCTCCCAACGACATCCGTCACCTCAATGTCACTCTAACCGAGATCCAAACTTGGTTCAACACTAACCACTTAAAGCTCAACCCAGATAAAACGGAACTAATCCTATTCTCTCCAAAAAGCAACCATCGACCAATCCAAGAGTGGCTCAAGAATCTGGTTGCCCTAAACTGCCCCCTCGTCCTATCCGACTCAGTGAAGTCGCTAGGCATCACCCTTGACAAGAACTTATCAATGGAGGCCCACATCAAAAACTCTGCAAAAGGTGCTCTTTTCTCACTAAAACACCTCAAGAAATTGAAACCTTTTCTTCCCCAGGATGACCTCAAGACAGTAGTTCAATCCCTAGTTCTCTCTAAAATCGACTACGGGAACGCCATCCTAACAGGGACTCCAAAGCTCACCTAGCCCCACTAAGGGCAGTGCTGAACATGGCCGCTCGACTCATATCTGGAGTGAAAAGATTTGAACACATCACTCCAGCTCTCAACTCCCTCAACTGGCTTCCTATGGAAGGGAGGTGTATTTACAAGCTGGCCTGCATCACACACAAAACCCTTCACTCTCCGGCCCCCAACTACCTGAACAACAAACTGGTAAGAGCAGGTCAATCCAGAACACTGAGAAGTTCTAACTCACTCTTTCTTATCCCTCCGAAACTGAAAAAGAAAACCACCCAATACCGATCGTTTTCTGGCAACGCTCCCAGGATATGGAACGCTTCCCTAGAGTCCTCAGATGCAACCCCTCCTTCTCCTGTTTCAAAAGGGACCTGAAACTCCATCTCCTTAACAAATACTTTCCTGACCAACATCAACTAACCTAGACTTCAATATCCGAGTTAACTCCTCTCTCTCTGACATTCAAGGATAGTGGTGACCGGTCTGTGTTAACCACCTTCGTTTGTTTTCTCTCCCTCTGCTGCACTGTTTATCTATTTTTCATGTTGTATTTTTTATCTCTGTTTTTGCTTCCCTACTGCCTTCCTACTAAGTAATGCAATTTCCTTTGGTTTTGTACAGTGTGTATGTAAAGCGCTCTGATACCCACGGGTCTAGCTAGCGCTATATAAAACTTTTAAAATAAAAATAAATAAAAATATTTGCAAAAACCTAAAGGTCCAAGTCAGAGGCCTCACCAGGAAGGAGGAGCTACAAAAGGCGCTGAGGGCCTGGGTAACAGCCAGACATGCCAGTGGGCAGTCTGGAGATCTCAGAGGAGAGGCAGAGGAGCCTATTCCTAGGGTGGATGTGCTTTTGGGAGGGGGGAACTCTACAGGCCAGGCAGCAGTGGCCTGTCCCCAGAGGAGCTGGAGGACAGGTGGGAAGCAAGGAAGTTCGAGTTGGAAAAACTCAGGATAGAAACTGAAAGGGAAGACAAAAGAATAGCCATGGAGGAAAGGAAGATGATCTTAGATCATTAACAAAGTCTTAAGGAGCTGGAGCTAAGGAGTAGACCCAGCTCAGATGGTGGCAGCAATTCGTCAGGGCAGTCAGACAGAATTGTGCACATCCCCAAGAATGTAGGCAAGGAATTCAAGAAGGGGGATGACAAACAAAGGTGATTCCAGGGGTATGAGGCGTTTATTCATATGAATGGGGTTCCTGAAAGGAATTGGGGGGCAGGGTTGTGGCCTCTCTTTCCAGAAGAAGCTAGGGATACTCTGATATCTTTGGGTAAGGGGCAGAACCTCACCTATGCTGATATGAAGGACGCTCTCCTCACCAGGTATGGTCTCACTCCTGAGAAGTATAGGGATTAGTTCAGGTCCAGCAAGAAAACTGATGCCAACACTTGGTTGGAATGTGTAGATTTGTTCTGCAGGTCTACGGATGGCTGGGTGAAGGGCAGTAATGTAACATATTTTGAGGGGCTCTACAATTTGATTGCATGGGAGCACTTGTCTAGTCTATGTTTTGCAGAGGTGCGGCAGCACTTTTTTTTATAGTAAGCTGACTGACCCCAGGAAGCTTGCTAAGGAGGCGGACCGCTGGGTGAGTACCAGGGTCCACAAGGAAGCGTTTGGGGGAGACTCAGCAAAAGGTGGGCAGGGTCCACAGCAGAAAAGTGGGGGGACAAGAGTAAAGCACAGGAGTTCTCTAAAGGGCCCCAAACCAACACCCAGTGTAAAGGTTCCCATCCCCCAGGAGATAAGAAACAAGGGGTCTCTTTAGGAAAGCCTGCGGAGACCGGCCCCCGTAAGTGTTTTGCATGTGACCAGGTGAGTCACTTGAAGGGGGATCCCAAGTGTCCCAAGAGGGCACAGCCACCCATTGGTGGGCAGACCAAGGTGTTCGTGAGTGTAGCGCTTGGGGAGGAGGGGTACCCACTGGAGGGTGGGGATCCCGCAGAAATGACTCTTGTTTTACTAGGGGACAGTGAGATGGTCCCAGGAAACCAGGTGCCCCCTAACACAAAGAAATATAGCACCTGGGTGACCATCAATGGGAAAAGGGTAGAGGCTCTCAGAGATACTGGAGCCAGTGTGACCTCAGTCCGGTGTCACCTGTTCTCTGAAGAGCAGGTAGTCCCCGGGGCATTCCACCAAGTAGTTGCTGTGGACAACTCGGAGCGTCAGTGTATGGTGGCGCAGATTACCTTTGAATGGGGGGGTCTCAGGTCCCTTGAGGGTGGTTGTGAGCCCTACCATGCCTGTAGATTGTCTGCTAGGTAATGACCTGGAGCAGTCCTTGTGGAAGGATGTTGAGCTCAGGTCTCACTTGGAGATGCTTGGGTTGCCAGAGTGGGCATGCGTGTCCACTCGGTCAATGGCGGCCAGAAAGGGTGATCAGAAGGACTTGGAGCCTGAAACAGTGGCCCAGGTCCCTGCCAAGAGAAAGGGCAAGGGGCACGGGACACGGGAAACCGGCCCCTGAAGTTCTCACGGACCGGGAGGAGGCTGACCTTGAGGGGGATGCTCAGGTAACTACAGGGGAGCAGGTAGCTGAACTGGGGGACATCTCCCAGCTGACCCATTGGCAGCAAGAATGTGGTCCCACCAGGGAAGACTTCTGCAGGGAGCAGAAGGAGTTCCCTTCTCTGGAGGGTCTGCGGAGGCAGGCTGCAGACCAGGCAGCTGGTGATCAGTCTGGATCACATTGGATCTACTGGGAGAATGGTCTCCTGTATATCGAGCCTAAGGTCGCTGAGCCTGGGTCAGCCCTTGTGCTGGTGGTACCCCAGCACTTCAGGACCTTCCTACTGGGTCTGGCTTATGACGTGCCTTTGGCAGGACATTTGGGGTGGGACAAGACCTTTGACAGGCTTGTTACCCACTTCTTCTGGCCCCAAATGTGAAGTCAGTCGGATGGACATTGTAGGTTTTGCAAAACTTGCCAGGCAAGTGGTAAGAGTGGGAGGAAGGTCAAAGCTCCTCTCCAACCTTTTCCAGTTGTTGGAACACCCTTTGAAAGGGTAGGGATGGACATTGTGGGGCCACTGGATCCCAAGACAGCCATGGGCAACAGGTACATCCTTGTCTTGGTGGACCATGCCACCCGGTACCCGGAGGCAATCCCTCTCAGGACAACGACGGCGCCAGTGGTGGGCCGGGCATTAATGGAGATCTTTTCCCGCGTGGGGTTCCCCAGAGAGGTGGTTTCTGACAGGGGAACCAATTTCATATCCAAGTATATGACATCCCTGTGGAAGGAGTGTGGTGTAACCTACAAGTTCACCACTCCTTACCACCCACAAGGTAATGGTCTGGTGGAGAGATTTAACCAGACCTTGAAGGGCATGATTAAGGGTCTAACAGAACCCATGAGGCGTAAGTGGGACGTCCTCTTGCCATGCCTTCTCTTTGCATACAGGGAGGTGCCACAGAAGTCTCTTGGGTTCAGACCCTTTGAGCTTCTGTATGGTCACCCTATGAGAGGACCTCTGAGTTTGGTGAAGGAAGGCTGGGAGGCAGATCCCAGGAAAACTCCCCAGGATGTGTTTAGTTACATGCTGGCCTTCAGAAACCAAACTGCTCGCTTCAGGAAACTCGCTGAGGTGAACCTAGAAGCAAGCCAGGAAGAAATGGAGAAGTGGTATGACCAGAATGCCACTCTGGTTGAATTTCAACCTGGGCAAAAAGTATGGGTCATGGCCCCAGTGGAACCTTGTGCCTTGCAGGACAAGTGGACTGGGCCGTTTGAGGTGGTGGAGCGCAAAAGTGATGTCACCTACCTGGTGGATTTGTGGACTCCAAGGAACCCTTTGAGGGTCCTGCACGTGAACTGCCTCAAGCCCCATTTCGAGAGGTCCGAATTGAGCATGCTCTGGGCGACAGATGATGGGGTGGAAGAGGAGAGTGAAACTCTCCCTGACCTCCTGTCCACCAAGGAGCACAATGGGTCAGTGGAAGGTGTGATCCTCTCCCCTACACTGACCCCAGAGCAGCAGAGCGACTGTCACCAGTTGTTGGGACAGTTTGCCCCACTGTTCTCTCTGACCCCAGGTATTACTCACTGGTGTACCCATGACGTGGACACTGGTGACAGCCCTCCTGTAAAACACAAGATTTACAGGTTGACTGACCGGGTCAGGGCCAGCATCAAAGAGGAGGTCTCTAAGATGTTGGCGTTAGGGGTGATCAAGCCCTCCAACAGTCCTTGGGCCAGCCCAGTGGTCTTGGTCCCAAAGGCTGCTGCACCCGGTGCCACTCCAGAACTGCGGTTTTGTGTGGACTACCGTGGGCTCAATGCCGTCACCAGGATTAACGCGCACCCCATCCCCAGAGCTGATGAGCTCATTGATCGGTTGGGAGCTGCCTGGTTCCTCAGCACGTTTGATTTAACGTCTGGGTACTGGCAGATTGCCTTGACCGATGGGGCCAAGGACAGGTCAGCATTCTCAACCCCAGAAGGACATTACCAGTTCCGGGTGATGCCCTTTGGATTGAAGAATGCCCCTGCCACCTTTCAGAGGTTGGTCAACCAGGTGTTTGCTGGACTAGAGGATTTCAGTGCCGCATACCTGGATGACATTGCAGTGTTCAGTTCCAGCTGGGAAGAACACTTGCAGCACCTCGGTGAAGTGTTGAGGGCACTGCAGAGGGCAGGCCTCACGATCAAGGCCAGTAAGTGCCAGATCAGGCAGGGTTCTGTGGTGTACTTGGGACACCAGGTAGGAAGTGGCCAGGTGGCGCCCATACAGCCCAAGATTGACACCATTCTGGCTTGGGAACCCCCCAAGACCCAGATAAAGGTGAGGGCCTTTTTAGGTCTCACCCGTTACTACAGGAGGTTTGGCAAGGGCTATGGCACCATTGTTGCCCCCTTAACAGAGCTGACTTCCAGGAAGCAGCCCAAGAAGGTGATCTGGACTGAGTCCTGCCAGAAGGCTTTTGATGCCCTGAAGACCGCCATGTGCATGGCGCCCGTGCTCAAGGCACCCGACTTCTCCAAGGAATTCGTCGTGCAGACCGACGCTTCAGAGCATGGTGTGGGAGCGGTGCTCTCACAACTGAACGAAGAGGGCCTAGACCAGCCTGTAGTCTTCCTTAGCAGGAGACTACTCCTCAGGGAACAGAGGTGGAGTGCCATAGAAAGGGAAGCTTTCGCTGTGGTCTGGGCACTGAAGAAGCTGAGACCCTACCTGTTTGGGACTCACTTCCAGGTTCAGACGGACCACAGGCCCCCCAGATGGTTGATGCAAATGAGGGGTGAGAATCCAAAACTGTTGAGGTGGTCCATCTCCCTACAGGGAACGGACTTTACGGTGGAACACCGTCCTGGCACAGAACACGCCAACGCAGATGGACTGTCCAGGTTCTTCCGCCTTAGTGAAGATGACGCCCAGGAGGTTGGGTAGTTCTCCCTACTTTCAGCTGGAGGGGGCATGTGTTAGACTTGGCATCTTTTGACATGTTTCCCCTGAGTTTTTGCTTTCTGACCTCCCGGTTTTGACTCTGTTTTTGCTGGCTTAGTGTCTCTGCGCACTTTCTCACTGCTGATCAGTGTTAAAGTGCAAGTGCTCCTGTTGTAAATTTTGTTATGGATTGGTGTTTCCATGATTGGCATATTTAATTTACGTGTCAGTCCCTAGTAAAGTGCACTGAGTGTGCCAGGACCTGTAAATCAAATGCTGTTAGTGGGCTGCAGTACTGGATTGTGCCACCCACACAAACAGCCTGTAAATGTAACTCTGGCCTGCCATTGCAGAGCCTGTGTGCAGTCTGAGATTGCCATGCCGACTTGGCAAGTGTACCCACTTGCCAGGCCCTAACCTTCCCTTTTCTTACATGCCCGTCACCCCTAAGGTAGGCCCAAGGTACTCCTGTGGGCAGGGTGCAGTGTATGTGAAAGGTAGGACATACCCTGGTGTGTGTGGCATGTCCTGATAGTGAATTACTGCCAATTTTGTTTTTCACTATTGCAAGGCTACCTGTTCCCATAGGACAGAATGGGGAGTTTGTTTATAACATCTTATAAACATAACTGGCCCTAGGAACAAGTTAGAAAAATAAAGTTTAGTATGCCTGAACTCAGAATCTAAAGATGCATCTTTTAGTGAAGGTGATTTTTACATTCTGTGTTTGAAAGTACCACTTTTAGAAAGTAGGTATTTTCTTGCTCAGCCATCCAGTAGGCCTCTGCTGGGTTTGTGGATTGACTGTCTGGGTTTTGGATGACAGGGGCTGGGGAGGAGCAGTGGCTCCAGAGAGTCTAGGTGGGTCAGGAAAGGGCTGAATAGACCTGGGCTGCACTTAGAGTAGGGGGAGGAGATTCCCTTTCACCTGAATGGGCCTGGTCTGCCTCTGACAATGCCGTCTCCACCTCCTGCCAGGAAGCCACACCAGAGAGGGCAGAACTGGTTCTGACTGGGCACAGACACTCTCTGCCTGAGAGGACAAAGGATTTTGGGCTATAAAAAGTGGGACCCAAACCCCTGAACTTTAGAACTCTTTTGGACCAAGAAGACTGCAAAGAAGAAGAGCTGGAGAAGCTATGAGGAGGAACTACCACTTTGCTGTGTGCTTTGCTGTGTTGGCCTGCAATGGCTGCTTCTGTCTTGGGCAGTGAAAGGACTGGACTGAACTTTCTGCAATCTATTCTTGTGAGTTTCTCCAAGGGCTTGAGGTAGAGCTTGCCCCCGGTTCAAGAAGTCTCAGGAACAGCAAAGACTTCAAGTTCTTCTGCCCTCAGCACTGGGAACTGTGTGTTTTGTGCTGCAACAGAAGAAAAAGCAACCCAACGCCATCTACGACGCCGCTGTCGACTCCGTGTCCTGAAGGCAGCGCAGAGGGCACCGCTGCAATGCCGCACCGCGAGCCTGGTCTCACCGACGATGCCTGCTGACGGCGCCACCGAGCCGCTGCTCGCACCGTGACCTGTGGGCACCGCACTCGCTTCATGCCGCCGCCTTGGTATCCCCGACAACGCTGCTCCATGCCGAAATCATCGCCGCTGCTTGCACCGTGGTTCGAGGGCACCGCTCGTAAGGTTACACGATGCACCGCCCTCATCCCGCACCACAGCCTTGGCCTACCGGCGCCAGCACCATCGACTCCAGTTCGTAAGCCAACGACAGCGCTTCAGCAACGACGACACCGCTTCTTGCACCTTGACCTGCCAGCACCGCGGCGAGCACCGCATCACTTCGCACCGCGACCCTGATCTCACCGACGACGCCATCTGATGCTGCCATCGAGCCGCTGCTCGCACCGCGACCTGAGGGCACCGCACGCCGCACCACTGCACTTCGCACCGCAGCACCCGACGCCCGCTGATGCCAGCGCTCCTGACTTCAACCGCGAGGAGTTTGATCTGCAACGCGTGTGACTTCGAGGGCCCGACGACTCCTGCACCAACCTCCGGAACCGACGCCTGCGGACGCCGTGCTTTCGGAAGCTCAACGAGAGGTCGCCGACGCCCTGCATTTCTAAAGGTACTGTTTTGCGGGTCTCCCCGACACCGTAGTTGGCCCGCGACGCCGCGGTCAGCCAGAACTGTTTGGATTTGTTTGTTCATGACGCCGTGATAGCCCCGGACGGAGCTATCGACTTCAAGGAACTGTATTTCAAGGTTATTTTGATAACTGAAGATTTCTAAGTACTGTATTGTGGATTTTTATCGTTTTTGGTCTTCTCTTATTGTGTGTGCAGCTGCCACTGACCCAAAGATAAGTCTAACCAAACTGTAGGTCCTGCAACATGCAGAAAACACTTTGATACAACACTGTATGGCTGCAGTATTGCAACACTCTCCAGATGTTCAAATTGCTTATAATTTTAAAAAATAAGCTGGTGGTGAATCTTAAAAAATCTACAGTCCTGCTTTTCAGTAGGAAATGATTTAATATCATTAGGTGGAAAACTGGCAATCTCAGAATAGAATATTTTTAAAAAATCGAATTATTTGGGAGTGTGGTTTTCTGAGCATGACCTCTTGGAGACACACACACACACACACACACACATCAAATTAAAAAAGTAACATCAACTTTATAATACTTGTCCTTTGACGTTTATGCAATAGTTGGCCTCACCTGAGGCACAACCGATTTTGACTGTTATTTATACAAAATTGATGCTTTCTTTAACCTAAACCCATGAACTATTTGCAGGGAGCCTGGCTATATGTCCACTCCTTGCTCAGCCTTCAGCGTTACGTTTGGACTTCTGCAATCTTCCAAATGGTGCCAGTTGTTGAACTCATCTTTTACAATAATTACTTTGAAACAGGTGTTGAAAAACAGATTTGTGAAGTTAGGCTATTCACATGTAGTTCAGACGTGGAAAAAAATAAATCAACAGATAGTGTCAGGAAAATAATGCAGTAATAAATAAAGTAAAAACTAAATAGTAATTTCTAGCAGAAAGCTAATAAGGCCAGTGGCAGTTAGATAATATGAGTTTAGAGAGAGTAAAAAGCTATAGATACCAGAAATATGGTTTGTTGAACATGGACGCTCAGCTATCCAATTAAAGATGCTAAAGGTAAGGCTCTCGCATTAAATACAGCTTTAACACATCTGTTCAATAAATCTTCTGGTCACATCCTCACCTCAATGCTTCAGGTAGTGGTTAGTAAATTACTATCAACCCTTACATATGGCATGATAGCTCTTCATGGAAAATTAGCAGGATGATTAAATGTTGCTGGATGAATAGACTGCGGTTTCAGCTATCAGAGTTCATACCTCAAGCACCAATGCACCTGGAGTTTCTTTTTTGGAATCAAATCTATGTCCTACAGGCAGCTTTTTAAACTTACTATGCAAAATGTATAGCAGCTCCGGCTCAAACATTTAATGACCTTCTATGGCAATACATTTTGAAGGGGGGGCAGAACCCTTGGAGTACACACTTTGGGCATGATTACGATGACGGTCGGACGAGGATCCAACCACCATCGTTTTGGGCAGGTGACTGTCTGACAATGTGTCGGAGGTGTCACCTGCCTGATTACGATGAGACCACCATGCAGGTGGTCCTAAAATGCTTTTTCAACAGCGGCTTGTGCTGCTGCCCAGAAAAAGGACCACAGCACAAGCCACTGTTGAAAAAGGCACTTTGTGCACATCCATGCACTGTGTGCCAGGCACTATGTGGTGCATGGCACACAGTGCATGGATGTGTGTGGGGGTACCACAGGTACCCCCTGGGCCACTGTACAGTGGCCCACGGGAGTTGGGGGCCCTGTCTGGGCCCTCAAAGTCCTTTTCTGACACCCTGTACATGGCAGTCAGACCCCCCATGAACAGGCTGTTGGAAAGGGTCATCCTAATCCCTATGGCAGTACCTGCGCAGGCACCGCCCTCTTTGTAGGGATAGGAGTCTGACCGCCGCGCTGACGGGATCCTTGATCCTGTCAGACTCGTGGTCTTTTCCCCGACAGCCAAGCTCTGACTGCCTTCATCCTAATGCGGCGATCGGACCGATGGGCTGAATGTCTGTGGGACCGCCATCAACAGCCTGTCGGTGGCGGTCACACCGACATCATAATCACTCTGCAAGGTGCCGAATTAATAGATGCTTTTAGGAAAATCGCAAGTTTGGTGGATAGCTTACTGAGGTCCTCAACACATGTGCACAGTGTGGGGGCGCCTAGGTGGTTTGATAGCCATTGCTCTCAGGCCCTAAGAGAGCTAAAAGTGGCACTCAAGCAGACACCGAGGGACAGGGTGCGGGTGGCGGCTTGCCGCTTAAATTACAAGCATGCCGTCAGAGGACGAAAGGGTCAACTACAGCGTAAAGCCTGGGAGGACCTTATGGAGGCGACGGAACGGAAGGACTCTACCCTCTTTTGGAGAGTAATTAACAACCCTTGTTTTAAGGATCTGAATAAGCCGGGGTTAAATAATAACATTCAACCTGAGCAATGGCAGCAGCATTCCTAGGGTTTGTATAACCATGTACATGGTATGGAAGAGCCCCAGACCCCGACCCCAACACCAGATTCTAACTTGGTGACCTTCTCTTTGGATGAAGTGAGTTTAGGTATCGAGGGTCTGACGAGGAACAAGGCTCCGGGCCCAGATGGGATTCCACCAGACCTCCTTCGCTGCAATACGGAGGTATGGGCCCCACTTTTAACCAGGGTACTAAATGCGGCAATAAACTGAGCAATGCCAGCATCCTGGTCTTCTGCCGTTATTGTGCCTATTTTCAAGAAAGACGATAGGGACAGCCCACACTGTTATCGCCCTATATCGTTGATTGATGTTTCAGCGAAGGTTTTAGGGCGGGTGATCCTAAACAGGTTGATGGAATGGGCAGAGGCCAAACAAATCATTACGGATGTCCAATATGGGTTTCGACCCGGGAAATCTACCACAGACCAATGCCTCAACCTGTACCTCATTAGCGCAAAATATACAGTAGCTAAGGCAGGGGCACTGTACTTAGCTTGTATGGACCTCACTGCGGCCTTTGACCGCGTGAATCACCGTAAACTGTGGGTACTCATGGGCGAACTCGGGGTGGATCCGGAAATAATTATTATTCTTCAATCATTACATCTTAACACCACAGCGGCTGTCAGA
Source organism: Calotriton arnoldi (assembly GCA_963921515.1). Lineage (NCBI taxonomy): Eukaryota > Metazoa > Chordata > Amphibia > Caudata > Salamandridae > Calotriton > Calotriton arnoldi. The sequence goes on along the minus strand of CAWUFW010005281.1, from coordinate 983,759 downwards.
TATACTCAAGAAGGGAAGATCACAGATTATTTCAAGTGCTCAAGTGGGGTTAGACAGGGGTGTATACTAGCGCCATTCCTGTTTACCTTATATATCAACGGCCTAGATCACACCTTGACCGCCATTAAAGCAGATACCCCGAGGATAGGCGCAAGAGCAGTCCCGGTTCTGCTTTACGCAGATGACGCGTTGCTCTTTGCCCGCACCCCAAATGGCTTGCAGCTCTTAATTGATGGCTTTGTGACGGTCATGGAAAACCTGGATATGTCCCCTAACCTCACAAAATCATATATTATGGAAATGGGGAAGAAGACAAACAAATCCTACAAGAACACCATAGGCTCACATACCCTAGGGAAAGTCCCAGCCTTCGCATATTTGGGCATGTTTTTTGACGGGCACTTGAATTTTAAACATTTATTGGATGAAAAGTGCCTGGCCTTGACCAGGTCTACAGGGTCCATTGCAAATTTTGCACAAAGGCTAGGATGTTGGACCCCGGGCACTATATCAAAGTTATATAATTCAATTTGTTGCTCCAAGGTCTTATACGGAAGCGAGGTGTGGGGTTTCGTGAAGGCTAATAATTTTCAAAGGGTAGAGAACAAATATCTTAGGCGCTTACTGAAGGTCCCTCACAGTGCCCCGACATTCAGCGTTCATGAAGAATTGGGGGTTAAATACATTTCTGATCTGGTGGCAGTAAAACCCCTACTTTGTTGGTTGAAGGTTTGGTCAAACGTAGAGGCGGGGTTTACGCAGCTGGTAATCCAGGACTGTCTCTCCTTGGACTACGCGATGAAGATTCCCTGGATAAAATATGTCAGGGACTCATTTCTTAAACTAGGGCGGGTAGACCTGTTCACCAAACCGGACAAAATGAGGACCCAGGATAAGGCAGATACCAAAGGCTTGTACTTTAAGTTCGCCATGGCACAACGTGAAGAGACCGAATTCGCTAAACAGAGGGTGAGAGATCACATATTGGTCAAAACAACCCAGGGTATAGAACCATATGTAACACTAATGACGAGTGCACATGACAGATTTTTAATCACCCGTTTTAGATGAAATCTTATTCATCATTTATTGGCGGTACCGGCAGGTTTTATAATGAACTCAGAAGAGAGAGGGCCCTGTGGCTGCGACAATAGGTCTCCACAGGCTACCCTACATCTAGTCCTACTGTGCCCGTATTACTCTTATCCTAGACAAAAGTTCCTGAAAGGCATATTGAGAAAAGCCAGATTCAGGCAGGCACGTGTAGCTTTACTGTTTTTAAAATGTTCATCAGATGTTTTTACACTCTTCTGTGTGTCCAATTTTTTAAGAGCTGCCCTAAAGTTAAGAACCGCGAGGGGGGACTGAAGCTTAGTGGCTGCACTGCCATGTCCCTGCACTTTTCAGTCTTAATTGGAACAGTAGACTAGTTATGTCTATATTTATTTTAAAACAATATCTTATTTGTGTCGAAACGGGGATGAATTGGTAGTCATAATTAGTCGGACAGGAGGATGAATTAAAGTATATATATAAATGGTTTTAATCATGCATATTGTAACCCTTTTTATAACATGTTTTTGTGAACTGAGTAATTATTGTAATCAATGTATCTTTTATGGTTATATTTTTGTATGCCGAACAAAGATAATAAATTTGAATTTGAATTTGAACACTCTGCTTTAAAAACATTATGACACTTTAACCCTTTGTGTGCGTCGGACTGCCGGGAGCCGTCCAACGCCACAGTGCTCATGTACGTAGGACGGCTCCCGGCCGTCATCGTACATGGCAGGCACCAGAGGGATTTCTTTTCAATCAAAACAGCCTCGGGGAGCTTCCCCAGCTCCTGAGGCTGTTCTGATTGTTTCTCTGAAATGACGATCAGCGCGCGCACATCGCGCTAACGTAATTTCAGAGAAGCCAAAACTGAAATGAGCCAATTGCTCTTTTCACTTTCACTGCCTCGGTGCTCATGGGGCTATCTCAGCCCCCTGAGCACCGAGACAGACGGGAGAGGTATCATTGGAAAGGAGAGCCTTTCCAATGGGACCCCTCCCTAGTGGATCCCTGCTTGGGGATCGCCTCAGCAGGGTGATCCCCAAGCAGGGGTCCACCCACTAGGCACCAGGGAGGAGGGAGCGTCCCCTTAGGCAAGGGCATTTGCTCCCCCCAATGTTTGCTAAAATTTTAGTCTTTCTGCCCCCCCCCCCCCCTGGAAGGCAGATGCGGGCAATAGACCCTGAACTGCCCCCCGGGGGAGGGACAGAAAGCACAATAGGCACCAGGGATTTTTAAAAAATGTATATTGGGGTGGGTGCTGCCCAAAATGGGCATGACAATGCCCCCACCCCCCAAAACTCCTACAGTCTTTCTGTCCCCCTGGGAAGCAGATGGGGGCAACAGCCCCGAAAGCACACTAGTCACCAGTTCTTTTTATGTCTCTAGGGTTGGGGATGCGCAAAATGGGCATGCAAATGCCCCCACCCCCCAAAAAAATTCCACTGTCTTTCTGCCCCCCCGGGAGGCAGATGGGGGCAACAGCCCCCGATCTACCGTGCCGTGGGGCAGAAAGCACACTAGGCACCAAGGATTTTTTTTAATGTCTATAGGGGTGGGGGCTGCCCAAAATGGGCATGCCAATGCCTCCACCACCCAAAAAAATTCCACAGTCTTTCTGCTCCCCCTGGGAGGCAGATAGGGGCAACAGCCCCCAATCTGCCCCTTGGGGGGGTAGAAAGCACACTAGGCACCAGGGATTTCTTTTATGCCTATAGGGGTGGGGGCTGCCCAAAATGGGCATGCCAATGCCTCCACCACCCAAAAAAATTCCACAGCCTTTCTGCCCCCCCGAAGGCATATGGGGGCAATAGCCCCTGATCTGCCCCCTGGGGTGGCAGAAAGCCCACTAGGCATCAGGGATTGTTTTTTTATACATAGGGGTGGGGGCTGCCCAAAAAGGGCATGCCAGTGCCCCCACCTGCAAAAACAATTGCCACAGTCTTTCTGCCTCCCCTGGAAGGCAAATTGGGGAAATAGCCCCTTATCTGCTCCCCGGGGAGGGTGGCAGAAAGCCCACTAGGCACCAGGGATTTGTTTATGGGCATGTCAAGGAGAAGCCCCATAGGCAAGGATTGCTCCCCTTTTTTTTAAGCACACATTTTGGCTGTTTCAGTGATATTTTTAGTCTCATCTGCCCAGGGCAGAAAAGCACTAAAAACCAGGGAGAGTTTGTGTGTGTGTAACCTGGAGTTTTGGCTGACGGTCGGCATGTACTGACCTTTGGCTGGCATTTTGCTGGCGGTGTTTGTGGACTCGCACTTGGCTAATGGTGTGTGTGGACTCACGTGTATATATTGGCACTAGCCTGGTGGTTTGCGTGGAGTGGTGCTATGGCTGGTGGTGTACATGGACTCGCGCTTGGCTGATGGTGTGAATGGATGGTGCTTGTCTGGGGGTATGCAGGGATGTCGCTTGGCTGGCGGAGTGTATGATTGGCGCTTGGCTGGCGGTGTATGTAGATAGTGCTTGGTGACTGTGTGCATGAATGGCAGTGTGCGTGGATGGTGCTTGGCTGGCGGTGTGCATGGATGGCGCTTGGCTGGTGGTGTGCGTGGTGTGCGTGGATCGTGCTTGGCTGGCGGTGTGCATGGGTGGCACTTGTCTGGTGGTGTGCATGGATCGTGGTGTGCATGTACTGACTCTCGGCTGGCAGTGTGGCTTGCATGGGTCCCCAGCATTTTCTTACCTAGAATCCCCTGCAAACCTCTAATTTACTTACAAAGTCACATTTTCCTCACATGTCTGTGTGAGTAAGTTGTAGGATCACCGCGCAGGTACAAATTTCCTACCACCCAGCGTTCCCCTCAGTCTCCCGAGCAAAATGGTACCTCACTTGTGTGGGTGCCCAAAGTAGCGTCAGCCTAAAAACGTATAAACCAACTGCCCTTTTGGACCTGCTTTGGGCCCCCCTCAATCTCTACACGTTTTTGGCCCTTCCATGTCATAGGCACTTGGCCCATCCACACAAGTAAAGTATCATTTTTATTGGGAGACTGAGGGGAACGCTGATTGTTAGGAAATTTGTGCCGTGCAGTGATCCCACAAGTTTCCCACACAGATATTGGAAGAAAATGTGACTTTTTAGCTAAATTTGAGGTTTGGAGCGGATTCAGGGAATGAAAATGTTGAGGGATCAACGCAAGCCACGCCACCCTGGACTCCCACGTGTGTCTAGTTTTCAGAAATATCTGGGTTTTTTAGGTTCCCCTAGATGTCTGCAAGCCCGGGACCAAAAACGCAGGTGAATCCCTCGCAAAACAAGGTCGTTTTGCGATCAATATTTTTGAAAACTCCACAGTACATTTTGGGGTGTTTCCTGTCGTGGGCACTAGGCCTACCCACACAAGTGAGGTACCATTTTTATCGGGAGACTTGGAGGAATGATGGGTGAGTGGAAATTTGTGGCTCCCCGCAGATGGGTAACAGAACCTGGTGAAAGCCACACAAGTCACCCCATCCTGGATTTCCCTGGGTGTCTAGTTTTCAAAAATGTACAGGTTTGCTAGGTTTCCCTAGATGCCGGCTGAGCGAGGATCCAAAATCCACAGCTAGGCACATTGCGAAAAAAGGGTCCGTATTCACTGGAAAAATGTGATGTGCCCACGTTGTGTTTTGGGCCATTTCCTGTCACGGGCAGTAGGCGTACCCACACAAGTGAGGTACCATTTTTATTGGGAGACTTGGGGGAATGCCGGGTGGGAGGAAAATGTGTGTTTTTGTTTTACAAAGTTTGAGGTTTGCAAGTGATTCTGGGTAACAGAACCTGATGAGAGGCATACAAGTCACCCCATCCTGGATTCCCCTGGGTGTCTAGTTTTCAACAATGTACAGGTTTGCTAAGTTTCCCTAGGTGCCGGCTGAGCGAGGGTCCAAAATACACAGCTCGGCACATTGCGAGAAAAGGGTCGGTCTTCACTGGAAAAATGTGATGTGCCCACATTGTGTTTTGGGATGTTTCCGGTCAGAGGCACTAGGCCTACCCACACAAGTGAGGTACCATTTTTATCGAAAGACTTGAGGGAATGCTGGGTGGGTGGAAGTTTGTGGCTCCCTGCAGATTGCAGAACTTTCCATCACAGAAAAGTGAGGAAAATGTGTTTTTTGACAGAGTTTGAGGTTTGCAAGGGACTCTGGGTAACAGAACCTGGTGAGAGCCACACAAGTAACCCCATACTGGATTCCCCTGGGCGTCTAGTTTTAAAAAAAGTACAGGTTTGCTAGGTTTCCCCAGGTACCAGCTGAGCGTAGGTCCAAAATCCATAGGTAGGCACATTGCGAAAAAAGGGTCAGTTTTCACTGGAAAAATGTGAAGTGCCCATGTTGCGTTTTGTGCAGTTTCCTTCTACAGGCACTAGTCCTACCTACACAAGTGAGGTACCATTTTTAGTAGAAGACTTGGGGTAATGCTGGGTGAGTGGAAGTTTGTGGCTCCCCACGGATTCCAGAACTTTCCATCACAGAATGGTGAGGAAAATTAGTTTTTTCTTTTTTTACAAAGTTTGAGGTTTGCAGGGGATTCTGGGTAACAGAACCTGGTGAGAGCCACACAAGCCACCCCATCCTGGATTTCCCTGGGTGTCTAGTTTTCAAAAATGTACAGGTTTGCTAGGTTTCTCCATGTGCCGGCTGAGTGAGGGTCCAAAATCCACAGCTAGGCACATTGCTAAAAAAGGGTCAGTTTTCACTAGAAAAATGTGATATGTCCATGTTGTGTTTAGGGCCGTTTCCTGTCGCAGGCACTGGGCCTACCTACACAAGTGAGGTACCATTTTTATCAGGAGACTTAGGGGAACACAGAATTGTAGAACAAGTGTTATTACCTATTGACTTTCAATGCATTTCTGCCTTCCAAATGTAAGAAAATGTGTAAAAAAGAAGTCACTTAGAAAAACTTCCTCTAATTCACATGCTAGTATGGGTATCCACAATTTCGGAGATGTGCAAATAACTACTGCTTCTAAACTCTATATTTTGTTCCCATTTCAGAAATACATAGGTGTCCTTGATACCTATTTTTCACTCTTTATATTTTAATAAAATGAATTGCTATATACCCTGTACACAATGAAAACCCATTGCAAGGCGCAGCTCAATTTTTGGCTTTGGGTACCTCGGGTTCCTGGTGAACCTACAAGTCCTATATATCACCACAACCAGAAGTGTCCAGCGGGCATACTGGTATATTGCTTTAAAAAATCTGCCATAGTTGGAAGAAGTTACAGGTGAAAACATTGGCACAAACAGCTGTTTGTTTCAACTCAATTTCATTTTTTTTAATTTCAACTGTTAGTTTCTATAGGAAAACGTTGAAGAATCTACACAAATGACCCCTTGCTAAATTTAAAATTTTGTCTACTTTTCTGAAATGTATAGCTTTCCGGGACCCATTATTGCTTTCACACCCATTTCTACCACTAACTGGAAGAAGGTTGAAAGCACAAAAAATAGTAAAAATAGGCTATGTCCCAGTAAAATGCCAAAACTGTGTAGAAAAGTTTGTTTTTATGACAAAAGTCTGCTTGTTCCTGAAAGCTGGGAAGATGGTGATTTCAGCACCACAAAACCCTTGTTGATACTATTTGCAGGGAAAAAAACAGACGTTTTCTTCTGCAGCACTTTTCCCCCATTTTTCAAAAAACAAAACAAAATATTGCTGTATTTTGGCTAATTTCTGGATCCCCTCCAGGTGAATCCCCAAACCCTGGGTACCTTTAAAATCATCAGGATGTTGAAAGAAAAGGATGCAAATTTAGCATGGATACCTTATGTGGACAAAAATTTACAGGGGCCTAAGCAAGAACTGCCCCAAATAGCCAAAAAAAGGCTAAGCACAGGGGTAGGCCTAGCAGTAAAACGGTTAAAGAGATTTGGGAGAAAGCATTGCCTGTTCTGCAGACCAAGCAGATGATAATGATGCAAGCTAAATGTCTTGCTTTCTATAAGGACTTAACAAATCTGGAGCTAAGGAAACACTCATGGATGATTAGCAGCAAATATAAATTTAATGAAAGGCAACCATTCCTTTTACATGCTAAAAAAACGTGCAATAGTTAGATGTATATTTTTCCTGATTCCCCTTAAATATTTCCGTTATACTAATTTAAATGATGATATAAATCTCAGCTCGTTGGTGTGGACAGAACAAAGAATTTTTGATACATAGTCTGCTTAAATGTAAATCTCTGGTTTTAGAACGAAGGTATCTGTAGAGATTAAGGTTCCTATTTTTTAAATATTCAGAAATGCTGAGATGCAGTCGGTGCATATTTATAGGACTCAGACCCTCAGTTGACAGGCAAATGTTTAAAACTGATGTCATTTGTTGGAAGCAAAATACAAACTGCCCCGATTAGCCCCTTGAAACTGGGCTGGCTGTAGGTGTTCAGTGTTCGCTGATCTACATTTTAATAACTTTTTTGCAGGCTTCTCTTTTTATAGGGACTGTCACTACTTCAGAGATCTTGTGTCTGATGGCAGCACAACTTGTAATTGTTTTAATATAATCGTACAATAAATATTTACTTATCTAAAGTCAAAGAAATTGTTACAGTATATTGCGAAATCATATTGTGAAAGCATTCTACTAAGTTACTTGTCGTCTCCCCTGTCAAAATATATCCGCCCCAGGTTTCTCCGATTATGATTTTTGCTTATCTCTCTGCATGAGATAAGAAAATCCTGGAGTTTTTTTGGTCCTAACAGACGCTACATTACCCCTGTATAAGTGTCATCTGGACCACTTGCTGTATGTGTTATGTATAGGGTGACCAGATTTTGAAAAGCAAAAATCGGGACAGGCCAGACATAAAAACAGGACTAAAGTCTTACTTCTAAGTCTGGTCTACCTCGGTATATGAGTAAACTTGTAACGTGTGTGTGTATATATATATATACACACACACACACACACACCCGCCCCCACATATTTATTGCCTACTGGGTGGGTTATAGTCAGGATGTAGTTTCCCATAGGAAGAGCGTTTTTTCATTTGCCAATAATGTTGGTGTCATTTGATGAACCCTCGTGAAATTTTCAAAACTAGTTTGCCACTCACTTCAGCTGCTGTCTTTGAAGTTTCGTGGTGATCCGTCACACAAGGGCTGAGAAAAAGGGGGATCCTAAAATGCGTTTTCCCCATGTGAATTTCCACAGGAAACTTTAGACACAGCTACAGTCCGAACTGCTGAACGGAATTACACCAAATTTGGCAGGAAGGTAGATATTGGTCCACGGAAGTGCATTTTATGATTTGGTGTAAATCTGTTCAGTAGTTGTGGAGCTATTTAAAGAAATTCCCAGTTGTACATATAGGGACGAGGAGGACCCGCGACCCCCCCCCGATCTCGTGCTCAGATCGGATTGTCTGCCAACACTTTAAACCAGGAAGTATTATCAGCCATCTTTTTTTTTTTTTAGAGTTTTATATAGCGCAAACTAGATTTGAGACATCGGGTATCAGAGCGCTTTACATGAGCACCAGTTACGTTACAGATGGACACATTCATTTTTGTTAGGCACGGGGAGGGAGATCTTTGGATTTGGCTTGAGCCGAGTCCCAGAAAAAACTTTTAAAAAAAAGAAAAGAGGGCGGGGTAGCAATACCTTGATCTCCTAGGCCTCTTGGAGTGGGGGGGGGGGGGGCAGAAAAAGCATTTAAAAAAACAAACTTCTGCAGGATCCCACCCAAAAAACCCAAAACAAAGCAAAGTGCAGACTCCCGTGCTTTGTTAATAATTGGGCCCCGGGTGGGCCAAGTCCCGGGGGCTTTGGCATAATAAAGGAGGGGGGGCACCCAGGCCTCCTGGGGCTTATTAATGCTCCGGGGACCACCACCTCCCCCCCTCCGTGGAGCTTCTTTATAAATGAATGCCGGCCTCTTGGACCCCCCCAGCTGCAGGGACCGCCACCTCCCTGAGGATTTACCTAAAAATTAATGCAGGGGCCCACGCGGACCCCCGCACTCTTGGGAGCCGCCACCTCCCTGGGTCTTTAATTTCAATTAAACCGGGAGCACAAGGAGCCCCCCACAGCTCCAAGGACTGCCACCTCCCCAGGGCTTTTGTTAAATTGAATGTGGGAGGCTGTGTGGAGCCCCCCACAGCCCCGGGAATCACCACCTCCCTGGGGCATAATTCCTTCTGGAGCCATAAGTGGCCCTGGTGCCACCGCCCCCCATGGCCAGCTCCTGCTATGTCACAGGGTGCCCACCCCCGGGACATAGCTGTTTGCTATGGTTTGGCGGGAGCTTTACCTCTCCCACCAAGCCATAGCAATTGCTCCGCTTCCAGCAAGAGAGAGCATTAAAAATGCTCTTGCTTGCTGAAAGCAGAGCAAAATTGCTTTCACAGAGAGGAAGCTGAATGTTCAGCAGCTCCCTCTCTGTGAAAGCAATGCCGGCTCCCGCAGGAGGCGGGGAACCGACAGGGACCGCAGAGGCCTTAAGGCTCCCTGTGGTTTCCAACGAAATTCACTGGGCGGGACCAGGGCACCCAGAATATAGGCCCCCCCTCCCCTAATAAATAATAATTTTTTTTAAAAGCCGGGTGTCAAGTCACCAGAGGCCCCTCGCCATTTTCAGCACCACTCTGCAAATACGCCTCCTGCTGCACAACTGGTTGAGGAATGAAGTCCCCTTGGCTGCAAAGGATCCTTGGGGGCCAACAACTCCTCCTGTTACCTCCAGTAAGCCCCACACAGGGGGACTGCTGAGAGGTGATCAGAGGCCCGCTCCATTTCTCCACCACTCTGCAAACGCGCCTTCTGGTGCACTACTGGTTGGGGAATGAAGTCCCCTTGGATGCTGAAGGTCATTGGGGGCAGGAACCTCTTCTGTTACCTCCAGTAAGTCCCACCCAGTGGAATTGCTGAGAGGTCTTTGGAGGCCATGACCCCTTTTGCCACCCCTCTGCAAACGCACTACCTGGAACACTACTGGTTGGGGATGAAGTCCACTTTCCTGCTGAAGGTCCTTGGGGGCCAACTACCATTCCTGTTACCTCCCGTAAGTCCCACACAGCAGGATTGCTGAGAGGTTTTCGGAGGTCATGCCCCCTTTTTCCACCACTCTGAAAACACACCTCCTGGTGCACTACTAGTTGGGGGATGAAGTCCCCTTGACTCTTGAGGGTTCCTGGGGTCCAACTACCCCTCCTGTTACCTTCAGTAAGTCGCATATAGCTGGACTGGTGAGAGGTTGTTAGAGGCCATGCCCCCTTTCTCCACCACTCTACAAATTCGCCTCCTGGAGCACAACTGGTTTGGGGATGAACTCCCCTTGGCTGCTTAGGGGCCTTGGGGGCCAAGAAGCCCTCCTGTTACCTTCAGTAAGTCCCATACAGTGGGATTCCTGAGAGCTGGTCATAGGCCCGCCCCCTTTCTCCACCACTCTGCAAACGCGACTTCTAGTTAAAAAAACATAGAAATTACTCTAAAAAAACCAAAGGTTTCAGGGACATTATAGACAGGAAATAGAATTTGAAAAACCTTAGAAAGTCACTTAAAAATCAAAGGTTAAAGGGACATTATAGTTAGGCTAAGATTTCACTCATACAAAACCAGTGAAATTTAGCAGTTATAGTTAACTGAGCTAACTATAACTTACACCCCCACAATGCACTGCTTATGACCTCGCATATTACATCACTGATGACATGATCAGTAACATCACTCATGACATCACTGATGACATCTCAAATAACATCACTGATAACATCACTGATGAAATCATCCACAGAATCACTGACACACCCACTCATGCCCCATAGAACCTTTCATACACCCATGCCCACTCCCACACAACCATTCATAAACCCATTCATAGACCAATACCAGTACTTACACACCCACTCACTGATTCTTAGATCTACACACACATCCCCTCACGTACCCATACAGCCACTCATATAACCACTCAGTCACTAATACAGCCACTGACATATCCACTCATACACACATACAGCCACTCACGCACTGTGTCAGTCACCTATAGAGCCACTCACACACCTAGTCACTCACCCATACAGCCAATCATACAGTCACTTACTCACCCATACAGATATGCACACACCCACTCACTTACTCATACAGATATTAACACATACTCACTCATCTATACAGTCACTGAAACAAGCATACACTCATCCATACAGCCAGTCTCACATTCACACACCCACTCATACAGTCACTCCTATAACTCATCACTCATCTATGCTGCCTTTCACATACCCAGTTCCTCACCCATATACCACTGCCACATCCACTTACACACCCATGCAGCCATACACACACTCACTCACCCATACAGTGCCTCACTCACATACACACTAACCCATATAGATATTGACTCACACACTCACTCATCCATACAGGAAGTCACACACCCCCTCACCCACTCACACAGACCCTCAGACAACCATATCATACAGGTACTTAGACAACCAATCACATAGAGCCACTCACTTATCCAATCACAGACCCATACAGCCACTTAGGCACCAACTGACAGACTAATACAGACATTCACACAACCAGTCATTCACCCATACATTCACTGAGACAGGTAATCACGCACATATGCAGTCAGTCACACACCCACTGAATCATCCATACATGCACTCATATACCCACTGATTCACCAATACACCTTGGTATATCGATTTAACACTCATAAACTTTTTAAAAACACACAGAGTGACCGAACGATGTAATCAGTGATGTCATTTGAGATGTCATCAGTGATGTCAGTGACCATTTCATGAGCGATGTAATATGTGAGGTCATAAGCAGTGCATTGCATGGGGCGTGAGTTATGTTAGCTCAGCTAACAAGAACTGCTAAATTTCACTGGTTTTGTATGAGTGAAACATGAGCCTAACTATAACGTTCCTGTAACCTTTGGTTTTTTCAGTGAATATATATATATAAATATATGTTCCCATAACCTTTGGTTTTAACGCGTGTTTACATGTGGGCTGGTGGGAGGAGCAGGTTCTCAAGGTGAAACAAAATCAAGAATAGAACAACCATGTGGTTAATTGGTGGCGGTTTATAGATGATGTTTTTATTATCTGGAGGGGATCTGAGGAGAGTGCTGCCTTGTTTGTGGAACAGATCAATATAAATACATTGAATCTGGAATTTACGGCACAGATTAGTAGCCAAGCATTGAGTTCTTAGATGTGCAAATATATCTCAGCAATGGTCGAGTGGAATCAAAACTACATAGAAAAGTAACGGCAGGGAATTCGATTCTCCATGCCACGTGTTCACATCCCAAACATCTCATCCAAAGTATCCCATATGGGGAATACCTCAGAATTCGTAAAATCTGTAGTTCAGAGGCTGATCTGGAGATATGTCAAAAGGAGGCAACTGACAGATTCTTAGAACGAGGCTATGACTTAAATAATTTGAATCAAGCTAAGATGAACGCCAATGCTAAATCTAGGGAGTCTATTCTTTTTAAGGCTTCGAGTAGTACCAAACACAGCAGTGTGAGGGATTCCAAAACATAGGACAAATCTGATAGCATCAGGCTGGTCACGACGTTTTACAAGCAAGAGAGGCAAATAAGATCTATCATCAATAAACAATGGCCCATTGTTCTGATGGATATTACATTGGGCCAAGTCCTCCATGATAAACCCACCATGCATAATTCTTTGGTCTGCAGCAGTCCTAAATTAAGTCCCAGCCTGAATTGGTTGTCTCCCAAGAATGGATTTTACAAATGTAGCTTGTGTCGAGCATGCAAATTTGGTGTTAATATGATCAGATATACACCAGCTTTTGGGGAGAAACCAGTTAATATCAGGGGATATTACACATGCAGAACTGAGTATGCTGTTTATGTGCTTGAGTGCCCGTGCGGTTTAAAATACGTGGGAAGCACAAAGTTACAGGTATACAGCAGAATACTACAGCACCTAAGAGCAATAGTAAACTCTGATCCATCTTACCCTATTGCACCACACTTTAAATTGGTTCATAACTGCAACGTAACCAATTTTAAATACTATGTAATAGGGGCAGTACCAATTTTAAGAAGAGGGGGCAACAGGGAGAAATTACTGAGACAACTGTAATACAACTTTATCCTAGAGCTGGATTTGAAAATACCTAATGGGCTCAACACGAGCGAGGATCTTCACAATTTTTTATGATCTTAACCATAGGGGAACTACGACAATTAATGGTAGAATATGATTTAGGCCCAGCTTCGAAGGACTATAAAATTGTACTGCATTTAATTATATAGAAAGATGTTGGAAAGAATTTCAAAGCTTCAGTTTCCTGATATAAAAAGGCACACGTCACTTTATCTACCTCATCTGTATATTAGCACTTTAAATCAAACTTACAGATTCGAATAGACGATATTGGTATCGTCGGAATTAATCAAAAATGATAATTAAGAACAATCCATAGTGTCCTAATGGGTATATGTAATTACGTAGGAAAAACAGCACTTTATCAATTTTAAGTAGAGGGTTAAATTGTATTTGTACTATAATATGAATTAGTATTGAGCTATGCTGTTATTAGGCTTCTCAATTTGAGCACTTTAGCACACTGTTTGCACTTTGTTAGCACATTGCACTTTATTAGCTTTAATGTGGGTCATCAGTCTTCAGGACATAATGCACAAATAAATTGTCAACATACACTGAATAGTAATATAAATATTTTTATGAATATTCCTTGTCATAAACATGGTTGCAATAATATATATTATGAGTATTAGTACAGATTTTATGGACATTACATATACCTAGGATTGAACCTGTATTAGAGGCATTCTACTATAAGTAGATGTGATTTATTTTAATGCAGATTTATATAGCGCAAACTCGACCCGAAGGTATTGGAGCGCTTTACATGAGCACCGGTTACGTTACACAAGGACACATTCAGGCACGGTGAGATTAAGAGATTTGCCCAGAATCACAGGATGTGGACGCGACCCCGAGGCTCGAACCTTGGTTTCCAGCACCAAAGTTGGCAATCTAGCCGACGGACCACATCCTCTCCCCAAGATCCAATATAACAGATGACCACAGGCTACACCATTTACGAATGCAATAATGATGAGCTGCTATATGTAAATTTAGATAGATGTAGTCATAGAGCTAGAAATTGAAGGCTACAATATATCATATGATGGGCATGAGATGACACTATGGTAACACAGTGTGAGAGGTACTTTTGAATCGGTAATGGTAGAATACTCAACAACAAGCCATATCCAACAATGCTTTCTTAAATGTAAAAAAAGTCAAATTTTGCAATGTGTTTATGATTTAATAATGAATTTAATTAGTAATATGAATGTGTTCTAGTTACTAAATATAATTAAAAAATTCAACAAGTTTGTGTATGGTAAACATAATGAATAGACAATTCAGTAAAGTCTGTTGCCTATGGCAATTATTAGGGTGCACATGTGGGGTAAAATGTTTTAAAAGGCTAAGACTCATTGCAGCGCGTTTATGTGATCAAGACCGTGTGTTGGTGGTCGAAACACGTCATGGACGAGGCATTGGCCTCTATATGTTGAAGGGAATAATAAAATAAAATAAAATTTAGCACCTTGAAGGAGTCCGTGCCTGCTCAGGTTGAAAAAAAACAAACATTGCTGAGGCTCAGATATCACTTGTACATAACCAGTGAAATTCGGCAGTTATACTTACCTGAGCTAACTATAACTTATGTGCCCGCAATGCAGCGCTTATGTCCTCACATTACATCACTAATGACGTGGTCAGTGACATCACTCATGACTTCTCAAATGACATCACTCATGACATCATCAAGTGAGTGTAAGTATTTTTAAGAGTTTATATAAATGAGAGTAATCTACAATAAATGTTAAAATATTATACTAAGTGCACTACTACTGAGTAATACTATTTCTAACATAAATAATGTGAATGGCAGTGTGACTGTGTGTATCCTTGTGTGTAGGGGTATGTGTGGCTGTATTGGTTAGTAAGTGGGTGTGTGAATTGCTGTGTGGGTGAGTGAGATGTTGTGCAAGTGACTGTACGAGTGAGCGGATATGTGAGTGGCTCTATTGAGGAGTAAATTGGTGTGCAAGTAGTGGTATGGCTCTGTGAATGGGTATGTTAGTGGTTGTATGGGTGTGTGAGTTGGCATACAAGAGGTTGTATGGGGGTGTGAGTGGGTGTATCATATCAACCAGTGAATGTGAATGTTTTTTTAAGTTACTTAATGTTAAACATATATAGTAAGGCAAGTGGCTGTGGAAGTTGCTATATGGGTGTGTGAGTGGGTGTGTAGTTGGTGAATAGAACAGTGAGTTGGTATATGAGAGACTCTATACATGAGGGAGTGTGTGTGTGAGAGTTTTTGTATGGATGAGTGAGTGGTTGTGTTAGTGGGTATATGAGTATGTGAGTGGCTATGAGACTATCTGTATGGGTGACTGAGTGGGTATGTAAGTAACTCTAATGTTGAACGAGAGGGTGCATGAGTGGTTGTATGGGTGAGTGTGTGGGTGTGTCAGTGTCTTTAAATGTTGAATGAGAGGGTGTGTGAGTTACTGAATGGGTGATTGAGCAGATATATGTGTCTGCATGGGAGAGTGAGAGGGTAGATCAGTGGCTGTATGAGTGCATGAATGGGCATGTAGGTGGGTGTATGGGTGAGTGAGTGGCTGTGTGATTTGTTGTATGGGTGAGTGAATGAGTGTGTGAGTGACTATGGGTGAGTAAGTGAGTGTGAGAGAGGAGTTGTATGGGAGAGTATGTTTTTGTCTCAGTGACTGTATAGTGAGTGAGTACATGTGTTATATGTATGAGCAAGTGAGTGGGTGTTTGAGAAACTGTATGGGTACGTGAATGGTTGTGTGAGTGACTATATGGGGGAGTAAGTAGGTGTGAGAGTAGCTGTATGGGTGACTGATTCAGTATGTGAGTGGCTGTTTGGATGTATGAATAGGTGAGTAAGTGTCTGCATGTGTGTATTGCTGGATGTGTGAATGGGGATCCATACAAACAGTCACACACGTACCCACTGAGCCATGAAACCATTCACACAACAATTCAACCACACAGCCACTAATGCAACCACTAACTCACATATACAGCCACTTATGCACATACTGACTGATCAATATAGGCACTCACACATCCAGTCACTTGCCCATACATATAGTAACACATGTACTCACTCACCTATACAGTCACTGAGACAAACACATACTCTCATGAGCAGTTGCGGCCGGTGCAGCTAAGAGCAGTGGGGTGGGGGCAGGGAAATGATGTGAAGTCAACAGATGACGGCGAGGGAAAATAAAATAAAAAAAGAAAACTACTTACCTTGCCCTCGCTGCATTGCCGAGCAATGGTCTTTGCGAATGCTGTGGAAAGGGGGCAGGACCTCTGACCAGCTCTCAGAAATCCCGCTGAGTAGGACTTATAGAAAGTACCAGGAGGGCTTCTTGGTCCCCAAGGTCCTTTAGCATCCAAGACAACTTTATTCACCAACTAGTAGTGGGCCAGGAGCCGTGTTTGCAGAGTGGTGCAGAAAGGGTGTGTGGCCTCAGAACACCTCTTAGCAAACTGACTGTGTGGAACTTCCTGGAGGTACCAAGAGGGATACTTGGTCCCCAAATACCCTCAATAGCCAAGGGGACTTCATCCCCAACTAGTACTATGCCAGGAGGCACGTTAGCAGAGTGATGCAGAAAGGACATCCTTGATGATTGCACAGGTAGAGCCTGTATGATTCTAGATTCTATGAGTGACATTGCCAAGGACAGACTGCGAATGCCGGGTGTTTTTTACAAAGTGTAAAACAGATATATAGACATATTTGACATAAAGTTTCAGTGTAGCTATTCAGTAAGATACTAATATAACTTTCCCCTTTATAGTCATTTGTCGAAATAACTATATGAAAAAAATGCATTTTCCTTCTTCACAGCAACGCCATAGGTCGCAATGATATCAGAAGTCACGAATACAAATGAAAAAGTGTAAAACAGATATATAGACATATTTTACAAAAAGTTTGAGTCTAGCTGTTTAGTAACATATTTGTTTAACTTTATTTTAACAACATATTTGTAAAAAAACATTAAAATAAAATTACTTTCAACATCTAAACACACGAACACAACATAACTTCCAAACAAACATCAAACTATCCATTGATACCTAAACTTATAGGGAATAAAAAACTGCTGCAAAACTAGTGCAATGCACAATGTCTGACAAGACCCTCTCTAGAGGGACGAACAAAAAATATTCATGTGGGACGACTTCCATCTCATATTATCTTAAAACCTATCATAGAAAACGTCTCCAACTGGCGATCTACAAGAGGGAAGCTGGAGGACCATCTACATCAGTGGCAGCAGCAACTATACCCGGCCAGAAAGTTCCTTTAGAGGTACAGACTACTACAACAGATATTGTATTGTATTGTATTGTAATTGCATTTGTATAGCGCTTACTACCCCTGACGAGGCGTCGAAGCGCTTTTTCGGCGAGTAGCACGCTACTCCGGGACCCATAGAGGATTAGTGTTGAATTAGTATAGTGAAACATGCAAGTAAATTTTAAGTGGTGGATATGTTAGTCAGTTATTTGGATTCGGAAGGATAGCAGAAGGATAGACGAGGAAAGAAGGTTTGTATTTATATAGCGCTTCTAACCCCTGATGGGGTGTTGAATCGCTTTTTTTGGCGAGTAGCACGCTACTCCGGAAACCCATAAAGGATTAGTGGTGAATTAGTATGGTGAAATATGAAAGTAATTTGAGTAGTGGATATTAGTCAGTTATTTGGAGTGAGAAGAATAGCGGAGGGATAGAAGGGAAAGAAAGGTTTGCATTCATATAGCGCCTGTTACCCCTGATGCGGTGTTGAAGCGCTTTTCTGGCGAGTAGCAGGCTACTCCGGAACCCATAAAGGATTAGTGTTGAAAATTAGTATAGTGAAATATGAAGTAATTTGAGTGGTGGATATGTTAGTTAGTTATTTGCATTGAGAAGGGTTAGGGAGGGGTAAAAAAGGAAAAAAGGTTTGCATTTATATAGCGCTTGTAACCCTGATGAGGTGTTGAAACGCTTTGTTGGAGAGTAGCACGCTACTCTGGAACTCATAACGGATTAGTGGTGAATTAATATAGTGGAATATGGAATTAGAGAAGTGAACATGCTAGTCTGTTATTTTGATTGAAAAGGATAGTGGAGGGATAGAAGAGTGAAGGATTTCTTTTTTTAGGTCATAGCAGTAGGAGGAGGCTTTTGGATGAGTAAAAAGGGTTTTGGGGGGGAAGAGTCAGAGGGAAGAGTTTAGAAAGGTTTGTTTTGGGGGATCAGTACAGTAAAGGAGGTGTCAGAAGATGCAAGGAGGGGTAGAGTAGGAGAGAGTCAAGAAAGGGTTATTTTGGGGAACATAGTAGTGGTATGGCGTTTGGGATAAATGAGAGAGTGGGTGTAGAGGATATAATGATAGATGTATAGGGTGAGATAGGGTAGTGAATTGGAAAGAGTAGTAGAGAGAAGTTTGAGATGAGTAAGAAAGTTGGGCTAGAAGATATATTGAGGGAAGTATAGGCTGAGAAATAGGGTAGTGCATTGGAAATGCTAAATTAGAAGAAAGTGATAAATATATAGATCCATAAGTACATTGAAAGTATATAGATGCATAAAGGAGGTAAGTATATGCAGATTAAAGATATTGATAGAGGTAGCGGATGAGAAATAGGGTAGTGCATTGGATATGCTTTTTCAGGAAAAGAGTAACAGACACACAGATCCAAGTACATGGAGGTACATAGATGCCCAATGGAAGCAAGTACATGTAGACCAAAGAAGATTTTTTTTTTCTTTTGTTTTTATTTTTATAACAACATAATTATTGTACATGTTTATACAAAGCAATACACGAAGATAGGCACATATCTATAGTGAAAATCAATGCTTATGTACAGAGGGACAAATACATAGGGTGGGTATTAATGAATGGGAAAATGGGCAGCATTCCTGGCCCTGGTCCCGACCAGTTTCGAACAGGCTCAAACAGGCTCAAACAGGCACTCACCCTTGTCCTCTCCACCCTTAGCTGAGACGCCCTAAGCCTTGGCCGTTTATAGCCCTAGTAGTCAGGTGATCCCTTCAGCCAATGGGAACCCTAGCCCTAACAATATCCAATCACAGCACTAGCCCTAAAATCTAGAACCAATAGGAGACGAGGACCTTACAGCCAATCTTAGCCCTAGTCCAAGCACCCAATCAGTTTAAAAAACCCTTGATCTCTACGTCCAATAGAGGCCCTAGCCCTACCAGTAGTCTCAAACCTAGTCCAAGCAACCAATGGCACAGGAAGCCCTAGTCCCTACTTCCAATAGAAAGCCTAACCCTACTCTTAGTCCCACACCTAGTCCAGCAACCAATCACACCAGAAGCCCGAATCGCTACTTCCAATTAAAGGCCTAACCCTAGCCCTAGTCCCACCCTAGTCCCAACAACCAATAACACAGGAAGCCCTAGTCCCTACTTCCAATAGAAATACTAACCCTAGCCCTAGTCCTAACCCTACATTGATTGAATCACAGACCCAGAAACCAATCAGAACCCTCAAATACCCAACCAATGAGGACACTAACCCTAATCCAATAGAAACATCAGATACAACCACCAATCAGTGTACACATGTACCAAACAATATCAGACTATATAAGGTCCCAGCTACCTCAGACAAGGTTTGCTGGCCAGGGAGTTGGAAGCTGCTTCTCTATTCAGAAATCTCCTAGGAGACAGACCGGCTCAATCCACACTTTGGACTTCTGCAGGTAAGGCCCCAACAAACTTGTCCTCTAACAACACTATTTGTATAAAACTTTACTCCCTCTCCTGGCCAAAAAACGAAGTGCACAGTCCCTATTAAACACAGTTTAAACAGCTTTCAGCACATTACTGCTGTCTCAGGGGGCAAGGGGGGGCTGGTTTTACTGACTTGTTAACACAAGATGGTCGCTGGGGGTGCACTGCTTAACATACAGATCTTAGCACAGAGCAAAGGAGACATTTGGAGGGAAAAACTGATAGTCACAGGGAATGAGAGGAAAAAACTACAGAGTTTGGACTGCAAATCCCACAATTCAACAGGTTAAATGGAAGCAGTCACAGGCAGGAAAAAACACAAGTTTAAACACAAAAACATGGGATAAATTATGCAATCACTGGCAGGTTAAAACTACAATTTTAAACTGTAACAACCACAGGCAAAGACAGTTAAAGAAATTTAAAAAGAAAAAAATAAGATGATGCAATCACAGGTAGGGAAAATCGTTTTTTAAACTTTTTAGGAAAGAGAGAGCACTAGTCTGCCTCCTTACCACTTCCTGGACTCTGCTCACTGCAATCTGGGGCACAGGTAGGCTGCAACTCACAAGATGGAGGAGAATGATTTGGGGTGCACCCAGCAAAGCCTTAAGGGGCCTGGGCAGGTGTGAGAGGAGGGCTCAGATTTGCTTGGAGCTGGGGAAACCCAATAGCAGTCCTAGGTCTGCTGGCCTGGGGCTGGGACTGGGGAGCTGCTCTATTCACAGATCTCCTAGGAGACAGACAGGCTCAATCCACACTTTGGTAAGGCCCCAACAAACTAGATAGATGGTACCCGTATGTACCTTACAGCCTCTGGATCGCCCTGTAACTCCGCCTGTAACACAAAAGAATACATTAGACAAAACCTCCCCCCACACACTGCCTGACCGCCGGGTATGCGGTAGGGAGGGAAACGGCATCAGGGTAGTGGGCAACGAGGGCGCCCAGAGGGCGGGGAGAGGTATATGTACCTCACCCCCCTCCCCGGAAGTGACGCGGCACACCGGACCCCATGAGGGTCCCAAACACTGGGAGGCTGCCTCCTGTGCCATCTTGTGGCACTAAGGCGGCTGCCCTCTTAGCGGGTCTCCTTCGTGGACCCCGGCAGCCTGCATAGTGCCAATATCGGCAACACTCGCCATCCCCCCATACAGCAATCTCCTAGAGAAATAACCAGACAAGACACCTTCTTTGTGGAGAAAACTGCTGCAGGTTTATTAGCATTACAAATATGCCAACATGGTGGGTTATCTTACGTGCGATCCCAAGGCTTCACAGTTTTCAAGAATGGCCACATATTGCATGGAATGTAGTGTTATTATAACAGCTGGTGAGCAGTGTGTTACAGCTATTCACAATGCTGTCAAAAATCATACATGGTATTTTTTTCTCCCTTTTATATTTCTTGCACATTCCATTAGAGAAGTTCATAGTGAGGAGCAAGAAGGCAACGCAAAGCTGAAGGACCCTCAACTTCAATCGCAGCACAACAACACCATAGCACAGAGTCCATTCAAAAGTCTAATCTCAACTTCAAGATTTGGCTCAACAGTTTTCCCTGATGGCGTCATACAGCATGGATTGTGGAGTTGTAGTCAGTGCTGGAGAGCAGTCCATAACAGCCCTTCGCAATGCTGGAAAGAATAATAAATGTTGTGTTTTTTTTTTTACCTTCATAGTTTTTCTACATTAGCAGGCATTTTATAATCTTACAAAATGGGTATCTAATATCTATGTGTTGTTCATTTTATTATCTTCCAATTTATTGTAACACTACTTACATATAACTTGCCGTATAAACAAGCCAAATTATCCCTCTACAAATAAATACACAGGTAACTTTTGCCAGTCATCATAATTACATTTTTCACTTTTTAAATATGTCAACAGTCTGTGTTTAAATCTTCTAGTAAGTGCATCAATAACATATACAAACATACTCTGTTTTTTTACAGAACACTGTGTTAAATCTTGTAATCTCTTTTTTAAAACTATCAACTGTAATATATGTGTCTTGTTCGGCAATTCCTCCTCTTAACAACGATTAATTTTCCCTAAAATCCTGCTCAGGACCAAAGAAACGAAACTGCACATAACCACAAACCTTTTCTACGTCTGCCACACTACCATGCAAAAGTGCTCTACTTATTTCTCCTAAACATAAAGCAAGAGTTTTCACATAATACAGCCTCCTACCTAAAGTTCACATTGATGAGTGGTATAACTTATTTTGTGATTTAAACTTCGCCTTGGAAAGATACGTTGGAATTTTCTTAATATATCAATGGATTGCGGTCTAATACTAGAAACACTACTCCAATCCCATTTGTATACAGTACCCTGACTCCGCCTTCCTTGTACCTCTTCTGCAATAACTTTTTCTACATTTCTAGGTACCATCACCTCTCTTGCTATAGGACTACCATTCTTCATTTTATAACATCGTCCTCTTTAATCAATAGCATGAACTAATTTGTTATCCTGGAGAAAGCTTTCTTTATTAAAGAATGCCTCTGTATAAGAATTATGTATCCATTGCCCACTAAAAACTGTACAACAGTTACTTCTATTCACTAATCTTTTCTTCTGGTTTTGTCTCCTACTGTAAAACACTATTTTGTCAAGAGTATTCATTCTATTTAGAATCAAAATTAAAAGCTTCCTCTTCAAAGCAAAGGCCTTGTCAACTACTCTCTCAACTCGTTCTTTCTGCTTCACTGCATCTCTCCTTCTTCTACACTTTTTTAAATTTAACACTAAATTTACAAGGCTGTACTATGCAATCATTATAACATTTGCGCAGAACCTATGCAGCCATCTAAACACCCACTTACAACCCATGCAGTCATTGAAATACTGAGGCATATGCGTGCACTGATGAAACACTCAGGCTCTACTCATGCACATCACATGAGTGCATGAGTAGACCCATTAGACGCATTAGATTGTTTTTTAAAAGACTGCCACATCGCTATTGGATGAATAATAAACAACTTTTTACAGCGAGGTCCAGTGTCCGGCGCACTTATTTGCAGATCACCAAGGGAGTAGGTGTTGTATGTTTGGTAGGGGTCCTGCGTCCCCTAGCGCTGAGACCGCCCTGGGAGGTTAAGGTCCCTCCAGCGGAGACAACAAAATGGATTTAATCATGAAGGGGCCCGACCCGCCCGCATTATGCCAGTGAAAAGAAGGTATGAGGATAATTTCGACCCAGTTAAACAGGCAAAACAGGGTGGCAAGGGAGTGAAAGGGGAAATCCCCTTCACGAAGGACTTTGAAGCAAATTGAGGTTTCCAGAAATTGTGGGAGTCAAGCAATGGTTTACTGAAAAAGTCATGCACAACACTATTTGATTATGAAAAATGACTGCAATGTCCTCAAAAATCAAAATACTGAGAAAACGAATTGCATGATACAATTTACTTTGGAAAGATGTCATGATGCATGCTGGGGGTTGTAGTACAGTGAAACTACTCTGAGACTGTGTAGTCTTCAAAGAGGCGAGAACACCACAACCCAGAGTTTACCTGTGACCAAGGCTGTGACATCAGCTGAAACGCGTTAGGATTGTTTTTTAAAAGACTGCCACATCGCTATTGGATGAATAATAAACAACTTTTTACAGCGAGGTCCAGTGCCCGGCGCACTTCTTTGCAGATCACCAAGGGAGTAGGTGTTGTATGTTTGGTAGGGGTCCTCCGTCCCCTAGCGCTGAGACCGCCCTGTGAGGTTAAGGTCCCTCCAGCGGGGACAACGAAATGAATTTAATCATGAAGGGGCCCGACCCGCCCGCATTATGCCAGTAAAAAGACGGTATGAGGATAATTTCGACCCAGTTAAACAGGCAAAACAGCGTGGCAAGGGAGTGAAAGGGGAAATCCCCTTCATGAAGGACTTTGAAGCAAATTGAGGTTTCCAGAAATTGTGGGAGTCAAGCAATGTTTTACTGAAAAGGCATACACAACACTATTTGATTATGAAAAATGACTGCAATGTCCTCAAAAATCAAAATACTGAGAAAACGAATTGCACGATACAATGTACTTTGGAAAGATGTCATGATGCATGCTGGGGGTTGTAGTACAGTGAAACTACTCTGAAACTGTGTAGTCTTCAAAGAGGCGAGATCGCCACAACCCAGAGTTTACCTGTGACCAAGGCTGTGACGTCAGCTTAAACGAGTTAGGATTGTTTTTAAAAGACTGCCACATCGCTATTGGATGAATAATAAACAACTTTTTACAGCGAGGTCCAGTGTCCGGCGCACTTCTTTGCAGATCACCAAGGGAGTAGGTGTTGTATGTTTGGTAGGGGTCCTGCGTCCCCTAGCGCTGAGACCGCCCTGGGAGGTTAAGGTCCCTCCAGCGGGGACAACAAAATGGATTTAATCATGAAGGGGCCCGACCCGCCCGCATTATGCTAGTAAAAAGACGGTATGAGGATAATTTCGACCCAGTTAAACAGGCAAAACAGCGTGGCAAGGGAGTGAAAGGGGAAATCCCCTTCATGAAGGACTTTGAAGCAAATTGAGGTTTCCAGAAATTGTGGGAGTCAAGCAATGTTTTACTGAAAAAGGCATACACAACACTATTTGATTATGAAAAATGACTGCAATGTCCTCAAAAATCAAAATACTGAGAAAACGAATTGCACGATACAATGTACTTTGGAAAGATGTCATGATGCATGCTGGGGGTTGTAGTACAGTGAAACTACTCTGAAACTGTGTAGTCTTCAAAGAGGCGAGATCGCCACAACCCAGAGTTTACCTGTGACCAAGGCTGTGATGTCAGCTGAAACGAGTTAGGATTGTTTTTAAAAGACTGCCACATCGCTATTGGATGAATAATAAACAACTTTTTACAGCGAGGTCCAGTGTCCGGCGCACTTCTTTGCAGATCACCAAGGGAGTAGGTGTTGTATGTTTGGTAGGGGTCCTCCTTCCCCTAGCGCTGAGACCGCCCTGTGAGGTTAAGGTCCCTCCAGCGGAGACAGCAAAATGGATTTAATCATGAAGGGGCCCGACCCGCCCGCATTATGCCAGTGAAAAGAAGGTATGAGGATAATTTTGACCCAGTTAAACAGGCAAAACAGCGTGGCAAGGGAGTGAAAGGGGAAATCCCCTTCACGAAGGACTTTGAAGCAAATTAAGGTTTCCAGAAATTGTGGGAGTCAAGCAATGTTTTACTGAAAAAGGCATGCACAACACTATTTGATTATGAAAAATGACTGCAATGTCCTCAAAAATCAAAATACTGAGAAAACGAATTGCACGATACAATTTACTTTGGAAAGATGTCATGATGCATGCTGGGGGTTGTAGTACAGTGAAACTACTCTGAAACTGTGTAGTCTTCAAAGAGGCGAGAACGCCACAACCCAGAGTTTACCTGTGACCAAGGCTGTGACATCAGCTGAAACGCGTTAGGATTGTTTTTTAAAAGACTGCCACATCGCTATTGGATGAATAATAAACAACTTTTTACAGCGAGGTCCAGTGCCCGGCGCACTTCTTTGCAGATCACCAAGGGAGTAGGTGTTGTATGTTTGGTAGGGGTCCTCCGTTCCCTAGCGCTGAGACTGCCCGGTGAGGTTAAGGTCCCTCCAGCAGAGACAACGAAATGGATATATAAATATATATATATATATATATATGTAACCAACTTGCCGAAGCAAAACGCCCAGAAGCTTGAGGCCGCACACAGCTGCAGGTGAGTCACAAACTCTATTTAAACCAAGCAGGCAGCTTAACATCCCATTGAAGTCCATGGCCTGACGCGTTTCGATGCCGCTGTTTGCATCTCCTCAGAGGCCGTGTCAGCGGAGGTGATTTATGGCTACCGCATTTCCCCTGCGTGTTTGTGGTTGGTGGGCTACCAGTGCTCCTCCCTTGGTGGAAGTTCATTTTCAAATACACGCTGGGATATGAGGTCTCATTTTGCCAAATAACGCCCTCTGGTGGGTTACCTCCGCTGCAGCTAGTTATGGACGATTATTCTCGGCCCTCCATTGAGCCTTGGATGATACTCTGCCGGCTTCATTAAAGGTACCCTGCAGCTTCGGAAAGAGGAATCTTCCTCTCTCCTAGTCCCGTTGGTTGCGGGCAGTGCGATCCCTCTGCGGCCTGGAACCGCCGCATAATATGTAACCAACTTGCCGAAGCAAAACGCCCACCTGCAGCTGTGTGCGGCCTCAAGCTTCTGGGCGTTTTTGGTTACATATTATGCGGCGGTTCCAGGCCGCAGAGGGATCGCACTGCCCGCAACCAACGGGACTAGGGGAGAGGAAGATTCCTCTTCCGAGCTGCAGGGTACCTTTAATGAAGCCGGCAGAGTATCATCCAAGGCTCAATGGAGGGCCGAGAATAATCGTCCATAATTAGCTGCAGCGGAGGTAACCCACCAGAGGGCGTTATTTGGCAAAATGAGACTTCATATCCCAGCGTGCATTTGAAAATGAACTTCCACCAAGGGAGGAGCACTGATAGCTCACTAACCACAAACACGCAGGGGAAATGCGGCAGCCATAAATCACCTCCGCTGACACGGCCTCTGAGGAGATGCAAACAGCGGCATCGAAACGCGTCAGGCCATGGACTTCAAAGGATGTTAAGCTGCCTGCTTGGTTCAAATGGAGTTTGTAACTCACCTGCAGCTGTGTGCGGCCTCAAGCTTCTGGGCGTTTTAGTTACATATTATGCGGCAGTTCCAGGCCGCAGAGGGATCGCACTGCCCGCAACCAACGGGACTAGGGGAGAGGAAGATTCCTCTTTACGAAGCTGCAGGGTACCTTTAATGAAGCCGGCAGAGTATCATCCAAGGCTCAATGGAGGGCCGAGAATAATCGTCCATAATTAGCTGCAGCGGAGGTAACCCACCAGAGGGCGTTATTTGGCAAAATGAGACCTCATATCCCAGCGTGCATTTGAAAATGAACTTCCACCAAGGGAGGAGCACTGATAGCTCACTAACCACAAACACGCAGGGGAAATGCGGCAGCCATAAATCACCTTCGCTGACACGGCCTCTGAGGAGATGCAAACAGCGGCATCGAAACGCGTCAGGCCATGGACTTCAAAGGGATGTTAAGCTGCCTGCTTGGTTCAAATGGAGTTTGTAACTCACCTGCAGCTGTGTGCGGCCTCAAGCTTCTGGGCGTTTTTGGTTACATATTATGCGGCGGTTCCAGGCCGCAGAGGGATCGCACTACCCGCAACCAACGGGACTAGGGGAGAGGAAGATTCCTCTTTCCGAAGCTGCAGGGTACCTTTAATGAAGCCGGCAGAGTATCATCCAAGCCTCAATGGAGGGCCGAGAATAATCGTCCATAATTAGCTGCAGCGGAGGTAACCCACCAGAGGGCGTTATTTGGCAAAATGAGACCTCATATCCCAGCGTGCATTTGAAAATGAACTTCCACCAAGGGAGGAGCACTGATAGCTCACTAACCACAAACACGCAGGGGAAATGCGGCAGCCATAAATTACCTCCGCTGACACGGCCTCTGAGGAGATGCAAACAGCGGCATCGAAACGCGTCAGGCCATGGACTTCAAAGGGATGGTAAGCTGCCTGCTTGGTTCAAATGGAGTTTGTAACTCACCTGCAGCTGTGTGCGGCCTCAAGCTTCTGGGCGTTTTTGGTTATATATATATATATATATATATATATATATATATATATATATATATATATATATATATATATATATATATATATTTTCCTGGCACGGAGAAACGAGGACACACTCACTTTTGGCACTTTTAATGGTCAAATAATTAGGCAAACCAGGTAAAATCACAGTTCATTGGCCGACGCGTTTCGAACTTGTAAAGTCCATTTTCATTGGCCTGTTACTGTTTGCACTCAAGCGCCCCATCATTGGTCTGAATTAAGCAAAATGTTCGTACTGCTCCAATCATAAGCGTCAAGTGAACCACTCCATTAATGATGCTTTCTGGGACCTGATGTCTATGGGGCACAATAATTCCATGTAATGCCTACAAATAGGTAAGTGCAAAAAACAGTCACGATACAATATGCATGTCCCAAAGTAAGCCTGCAACAATCAAACCTTGCCGCATGTTCCATGTGAAGCTCTCATTCAAAGCCCCACGGACCCGCATTTAATAATGCGGTGGTGCTGTCCTCTTCGCCTTAACATACTGAATCACATCTCCTGGCACGGAGAAACGAGGACACACTCACTTTTGGCACTTTTAATGGTCAAATAATTAGGCAAACCAGGTAAAATCACAGTTCATTGGCCGACGCATTTCGAACTTGTAAAGTCCTTTTTCATAGGCCCGTTACTGTTTGCACTCAAGCGCCCCATCATTGGTCTGAATTAAGCAAAATGTTCGTACTGCTCCAATCATAAGCGTCAAGTGAACCACTCCATTAATGATGCTCTCTGGGACCTGATGTCTATGGGGCACAATAATTCCATGTAATGCCTCCAATAGGTATGTGCAAAAAACATTCATGATACAATATGCATGTCCCAAAGTAAGCCTGCAACAATCAAACCTTGCCGCATGTTCCATGTGAAGCTCTCATTCAAAGCCCCACGGACCCGCACTTAATAATGCGGTGGTGCTGTCATCTTCGCCTTAACATACTGAATCAAATCTCCTGGCAGGGAGAAACGAGGACACACTCACTTTTGGCACTTTTAATGGTCAAATAATTAGGCAAACCAGGTAAAATCACAGTTCATTGGCCGACGCGTTTCGAACTTGTAAAGTCCTTTTTCATAGGCCCGTTACTGTTTGCACTCAAGCGCCCCATCATTGGTCTGAATTAAGCAAAATGTTCGTACTGCTCCAATCATAAGCGTCAAGTGAACCACTCCATTAATGATGCTTTCTGGGACCTGATGTCTATTTTTTTTTGTAAACAAATTTTATTCAGTTGACGTTACAACTCAAACAATCACTGTACGGGGACAGTGAGCATACATTGATAACTGCACACTGGATGTCAACGTTCAGACAGTAAGCCATCCACCCCGATACGTCGGCTTTTGCCGTGCGTGCCTCATTTACCTCTGTTTTGGGCAGCCCACATAAATAGCAAACATTGGTGGTAATGTCTGTCAACTCAACCAGAATCTGCTAATAAATCATATCCCACGTCCCCGCAATAAATATTTCACATCCTTCAAGCCAACTCCAGTGAGGCCCACAGGAAACGCAGTAAGAAATGCAAAAACAATACCCATCCACCCACCCTCGCAGTCTCCCTCCCTTTCCCGCAACTCTCCCCCCCTATCCCTCCCCTCAGGCATGTCGCTCACCCATGGGAACTCCCGTGGAAAGACAGAGTCCGTCTGTCAGGTAGTCTAATACCCCAGTATCCGCTCAGTAGGGACAAGCTAAAAAGTGGAAGCACACTCACGCGTGGAAATTTTATCCGCCAGCCCGCTAGAAGGCCCGGAGGAAGTTTGGTTGGGGCAGGATGTCAGACCCCCCGTATTACCCTGCTCAGTCGACTGAGGGTTCGTCATCATCCTCACTCGGGTGCTTGAGCTCCTCCACCAACGCCACCCACGCCATTGCGGCCTCCAATGTCTTGTCGTTACCCGTTCTGTGTGCCATTTGGAGCCGAAAGGTACCCTCACTATCCGCCCACTTTGTAAGCTCCCGCGTCCACCTCAAGGTACTTGGGGGGTGCTCGCCTTCCAATGACAGGTAATTTCTCGCTTGGCCAATACTAGTCCCAGATCGATAAATTTACTGGTGATCTTGTTCTTGGCAGTGTGAGGAAACCAGTGTAACAGACAAGTCCCCGGCGTCAGCTCGATCTCCCGGTCCGTTATGCCATTCAGTCTGGTCAGTATCTCCCTCCAAAACCCCAGGAGTGATGGGCAGGCCCAGAGCATGTGTAAAAACTCAGCATTATCTAGATTGCATCTCGGGCAAACCGCGCGGGTCCCAAAATATTTGTTAATTTTTTGAGGAGTGAGGTATGCACGGTGAAGGACAAAGAAGTGTATTAATTGGAACCTCGCGTTCCTGGAGGTTTTCCATGCTCTTTCTACCAACGCTTCCCATGGTTTCTCTTCGATGGGCACACCAAGATCTATCTCCCATTTAAAGCGTAGGCTATCTAGAGGGCGTCGCAACTCCTGAGTAAGTCGCCTATAGAGGCAAGTCACTGCCTTGACCGTCCCAGCCGCGGTCACCACATACTGGCAAGGCAGGGAGATCGCTGGTTCTGCGATCCCCATCTGCCAATGCTTACGAATGGCTGCCGTTAGGGAAGCGTGCAGAAGGAAGTCCCCCTAGGTATGTCATACCGCTCTAGCAAATCATTGAAGGGTAGGAGGGTGTTGTCTTCATAAAGGTCTCCTATGGCGGAGATGCCCGCCTCCCTCCAAGCCCGCAACCCTTGCCAGTCCCCCCATGTGGCAGTGTCTCGCAAAGCAGCAATGGAATCTCTGGCGCATACGGGGTCCCCGTGAGGCCCTCCGGATCACCCGATTCCAACACCTGCGCATTGCCCACAGGTCCTCCTGGGCCCCCCGCCCACGCAGTGGAAGCCGCATCAGCACACGAGCAAGTTGAGGCAGGGTCGGGTCCGTGGTCTCAACACCCTCATCACTAAGCCGTCCAGCCATCCACTTCGTGAACCATTGTATTTGGGCTGGGTGATAGTAGGCCTCTAGATCCGGCACAGCAAACCCTCCCTCTCCCCTAGGCCTCATCATGGTGATAAGTGCTACTCTGCGCCTCCCAGTACCCCATAGAAATCCCGTGATCATGGTGTTGAGAAGAGTAAAAAATTTCCTCGGGATCCACAGTGGCAGCGCGCCAAAGTAATAGAGCAATCGCGGCAGTGTGACCATTTTCAGGAGCGCCACCCGTCCCGCTATCGAGAGAGGAAGGGTCCCCCAAAAATCAAAGCTACTCCTGGTGTTCCGTATCGCCCGACCTATGTTACCATCCAACACATCTGCAGCCGCGTGATATACGCGAACCCCCAAGTATGGCAGGCACCTGCTTTCCCACCTCACATCCAGCACATTCGGGGAGCATTCCTTCCGGCCCGCGTGGGGAACAAGCAAGTCTTGCTCCAGTTGACCTTAAGGCCCGCGACCCTTCCCAGCCTGTACAACAGGTCCCTGGCACCCTGCAGGTCGTCCGCCGGGTTGGCAAGAAACAGTAACAGATCATCTGCATATAGTGCTATGAATTGAGTTCGGTTCCCCACATCCACTCCCCGGTAGTAGTGCCCCGATCTTGCGTGCACTGCCAGAGGCTCCACCGCCAGCGCAAACAACAGGGGAGACAGCGGGCAACCCTGCCTCGTGCCTCTACCCACTGCACAAGCTTCTGAAATCACTCCTCCCGTGCGTACCCTGGCAGTGGAGCTCCTGTATAGAATTGCCGTCCACGCCACAAAGTCCTCTCCCAGCCCAAACGCTCTCAGTACCCTAAAAAGATATGGCCACTCAAGGCTATCGAAGGCTTTTTCCATATCAATCGATAAGATGCATGCCTCCTCCTTATCATAGGTGGTCACGTCTAACAGGCGAAACAGCCGCCGTATATTCATGGCAGTGTTGCGGGACGGGATAAACCCCGACTGGTCCATATGAATAAGCGTCGTCATATGGATCAACAGACGATCGGCCAAGACAGAGCTCAGTATTTTGTAATCTAAATTGAGCATGGCCAAAGGGCGATAGGCTGTGCAGTCCCAGGGCGGCTTATCCGGTTTCAGGAGCGGTATGATTACTGCTTCCTTTGTCGAGTCCGGCAAACACCCATCCCTCCTTGACCTATTGTATAGAGCCATCAGACGAGGGGAGAGGGTGTCCGAGTAAGCAGAGTAAAACTCAACCGGGAGGCCATCCGTGCCGGGAGTTTTGTTCCTGGCCATGTGTTTTATGGCTTTCCTAATCTCACCTAGCTCAACGTCCCGACCCAGGATCTTCGCTGCATCTGCACCAATCTGAGGCAGAACGATAGCATCTAGGAATCCCGCATCCTCTGCTGCCCCCGCCTCTAACTGGCTCCGATACAAGGAGGTGTAGTAGTCCAGGAACTGGGTGTTTATGTCCTGTTGGCCATAATGGCTCAAACCATCGGGTCCCCGAATTTCTAAGATCACTGACCCCCTGCGTGCCGGGTTGGCCAACCAGGCCAGAAGCGCCCCAGATTTGTCTCTCTCCGCATGCGCCCGAGCCGTGTATGCCCTGTAATCGAAGCATCTCAGCCGTTCTACCTGTATTGCCAGGGCCTCCTTGGCCTCCAGAAGATCTGCCTGTCTGTCTACTCTTTCGGGCCTATCCCTTTCCGCGCACCGGAGCCGTTGTTCTGCCGCCAACACCTCATCCTTGAGGACCCTCCGCACTCCCACCGCCTCTCCTATACAGCGACCCCTGATAACCACCTTGAAAGCGTCCCACTCCTTATGGGGGCTGTTAGTTGTACCAGTGTTATGTAGGAAGTAGTCCTCTATGGCCGTAGCTATGGTCGACCGGAACACCTGATCCTCCAACACCTCCGGCCGAAGTCGCCAGGTGGGAATCGAGGGCCTAGTTCTCACCCAGTGCAAGGATATTAGCAGGGGATTGTGGTCAGACACCGTACGAGCTAAGTATTCACTCAGAGTAACCATAGCATGTACATCCGGGGAGCAGAGAATATAGTCTAAGCGCACGTGGAGTTCATGTAAACCCGAAAAGTAGGAGTAGTCCCGGTCCAGCGGGTGGTGTACCCTCCAGGTGTCCATCAGTCCCCAGTGTTGTTGCCAGTCTCGTCTGGCCTCTGCGACCCTGTGGGCTGGAGCATCAGGGAGCGGCGGATGCGAGCGGTCCAGATCAGTATCGACAATGCTGTTGAAGTCTCCCCCAGTAGCACCGCCCCAGTCAACTGTTGCGCCAATGTCTGTGAAAGTTGCACTAGGAATGAGGGCTGATCTATGTTGGGGGCATATACACTCCCTATTGTGATGTCTCGACCATCTAGCCGTCCCGTCACCACCACATACCGGCCCCCGGGTCTATGATTTGTTGGACACATTGAAAGGGGATCCCCGCCCTCACCCAAATTAAGGCCCCCTGGCAAACGCCGAGTACGTGGTGTGGAACACCTGACCTCTCCAGCGACGTTGCAACGCCTCTCCCTCCTTCTGTGTCAAATGAGTTTCCTGCAATAATGCGATTTGTATCCCCCTTCTCACCAGGTAAGCATGTATTCTGTGTCGGCGAGTCATAGTGTGCATCCCCCTAACGTTCCAGGTTATACATTTGATACCTACGGCGGAACCCATGGCTCAATCCCTGACCTTCTCGATACCCACCCCGTAGAGCGACATGCCTGACCCCGACCCGATGTTCCCCAATAAAAAACAAACCCCAACTCCCACTCCCCAGGACAGGCGCACACAAACAAGTCCCTATCCAAACAAAAGCACTCAAGCAACAAGTCATCGAGGCGGCAGAACGCAGACCAACCCCGCCAGACCCAGGACCCTCCCGGCTCTCCCTCCCATGTCCATAGTACTCATGGGAGACCTCAAAGTATGGAGACATCATCAACTAGCCGCAAGTCCGCATATATAATGGAAAACATCAGCCAATAGCTGCGGCTACCCCCTCAATATAGTACATGTGGTGCACTCAGCCAAACATGCCGTCCGCCGTCTGCGGAGTAACATCCGGGAGGTCTGCGTCCAGGGTCCCCGGAACACTGCTTGTCCCTGAGCTCCCAGATCCCGCCATATCTGGGTCTGTGACAATGCTGGCTGGGCTCACCGAGCCCCGACTGATCTCCGCCACCGCCCTAACCGCTCTAGAGCGCTCTTGACTCCGACCCGCAGGCGCCGGGGACCTCCGAGGAGCCAAAGTAGGAGACTGCCGTCGACGCGGCGAATCCAGAGCTGGAGAGCGCGGCCCACCCTCGCCCCGCGCGTCCAGCCAGTCCCAAGCATCCTGCGGGGTATGGAAGAAACGTGTCTCCGCGTCTGCGGTCACTCGGAGCCGAGCCGGGAACAGCACCGCGTAGGGGAGATGCAACTGGCGAAGTTTACGTTTGACAGCCAAAAAGGAAGAACGTTGTCTTTGCACTTCCCTAGTATAGTCGGGGAAGATCATCACCTTGCTGTTCCCTATCTGGAGGGACTGCTTCTCCCTGGCCTGCTGCAGAAGATGATCACGGTCCCGGTAGTGTAGTAGCCGCACCACAAACGGGCGCGGGGGAGCGCCAGGCTTGGGCGGTCTGGCCGGTACCCTGTGGGCTCGCTCCAGGGCATAAAGGGGGAGAGACCCTCCGGGGCCACCGCCGTCCGGAGCCAGGATTCCAGATACTTGACAGCATCGGCCCCTTCCTCTCGTTCCGGAACCCCACTATACGAAGGTTGTTCCGTCGGGACCGGCCTTCGCTATCCTCGGCCCTCATCTCCAGCACCTTTACTCTAGTTTCCATCGCGTTCAGGGCATGCTGTAAGGTGGTCACTTTGTCCGGAATATCCTTCACAGCATTCTCGTTAGTCATCACTCGCTCTTTAAGTTTGCGGTGGTCATCTTTTAGTAGGGCGAGGTCAGTTCCTATGGCATCAATTTTGGCCTCTAGGGCTGTTCTCGAGGATGTGATGGCCTTCATAATATCAGCCAGGGTGGGATCTTCTGATGTTCTCTCCTCGCGTCCCCCCGTCGCGCTGTCCTCCTCATCCGTGTGACGGTCTGGGTCATCTAGCCGCAGGACCTCGAACCCCTTTCATCTGGATGTGCGGCCCATCGCGGCTTCTCAGCAGGGGGCAGCGAGTTATTCCAGGCGCCACGTGTGTGACCAAGCTCCTCGCTCAGTGGCCAGTTCCACCTCCCTCGACGGTCGTGCCCAGCCCCGGTCCCGAGGTCTCCGCAACGGCCCCCAATGTGGCAAGGAATCTCGGGGCTCAACTCCCCCGTGAGCGTGCGGGTCAGTCGGCTCAGGGCTTCACCAGTCACCAGGCCCACAGTGTCCGACGTCTGTCAGGATCCCCCTAGGCCTCACGCATCTTCAGGCCATTCATCCACCTCGTCTCAATCATGCAGAGGCCCTGCAGACACCATTCGCAGCCGTTCGTCGCAGCTCCTCTGCGACCTTAACTTCGCGTTCTCGTCGGCGCCAGCCGCAAAGGTGGGAGCCAGCCGGTCCCAGCACTCGAGGCGCAGCCTCACCAGTAGCGGAGCCCCTTCACACTCAGGGTTCACACTCCCGACCCCTCACTCCGAATGGGGGCTCTCCTATTCGCCCACCTCCCTCTTCTGTGTGCATGGGCCGCAGTGTCTCAGTGTCTCTCGCCCCTTCCACCTGCTCCCAGTGATCTTCCGGTGTCGTGGTGGGGTCTAATCAGCTGCACAGCACGGACCGCCTCACCAGCAGCGAGGTCCCCCAACCACTCGCTAGGCCCGCAGGGCTCCTCACCCTCTGCGTGCGCTCGTAGCGCCCGGGGCCGCCATCTTAGGGCCAGGCACACGCAGGAAGATCCTTCGCCGATTCCTTCCCTCTCCCGGTCTCCCCCTCGTCACAGGCTCGGCAGGGCAGGGCTCGGTCAGCAGCCCAGTCGCTGGGAACGCATCGGCGTCCAGGGACCGCAGCCGCCTCACCTCCTACCTCCGTTCTCAGAGGCCCCAGAGGTCTCCGGCACCGGCCGCAGCCGCCATCTTGGGAGAGCTCCGCTCGGGGATCGCCCGGCAGCGCATAACTCAGCTCTCCCTGCAAGGCGCGGACAGCTAGCGCCCCCAAATCCTCGCCAGTGATGCCAGAAGTATTCCGCTGCGGGCTCAAGGGGCAAGGGCCGCCCCAGGATGTCAGGATATTCGGTAAGGAAGGGAGGCCACGGAGGAGCCCCGAGGTCTGCTGCGTCCTACATCGGCGTCAAGCCACGCCCCCCTGGGACCTGATGTCTATGGGGCACAATAATTCCATTTAATGCCTCCAATAGGTAAGTGCAAAAAACAGTCACAATACAATATGCATGTCCCAAAGTAAGCCTGCAACAATCAAACCTTGCCGCATGTTCCATGTGAAGCTCTCATTCAAAGCCCCACGGACCCGCACTTAATAATGCGGTGGTGCTGTCCTCTTCGCCTTAACATACTGAATCACATCTCCTGGCACGAAATATTGTGACTTTTTTCTGAAGGGTTTTTTTTCTTTCGTTTTTGGGGATTTTTGCGACGACGTCGCGATCCATGCGGACATGTCGCGAAAATGGAAAACAAAAGCAGACATTCAATGACCACCAACACACCCAACACACCCAAAAATAATATGTAAAAAAATCCATTCTGAACATTGCCCTACACACATTACTATATACATACTTCTTTCAAAGCATGTTTAAACTCATATTTTTGTACTAAGTTTCTTTAAAAACCCTCTTTCAGACCTATTTCCCATATTTGCAGTTATTTGGGACATCGCGACGGCGTCGTTAACTGCGACGATCGCACCTTTTCCGTAAAGTGAAAACACTTATATGCACACACATTACAGTATTCTACACACTAGGGGTGTATTACTGTAAACTTCTAACTTATGTTTTTCTACTCTATTTCTAGAGCAACCATCTCTAAAACCTATTTTACGTATTCGGGGTGACACTAGACATTGTGATGATGTCTCTCCTTGCAATCCCAGCAAGTACGTTGCGAAAGCAAAAAGCAAAAGCAGGATTTCAATAGACACCACCACATTAAAAAATTATAACTATACAATTAATTCTAACCATCACAGTAGATAACTCACTATATAAATAACTCTATAAAAACATATATCAGAATCTCAATATCTCTATAAGAAGGCGCATTAATGATTCACCAATATTCGCGACGATGTCGTTAGTCACGACGTCCCCATGACGGTACACGGGGGGCTGCACATGCGGTCGCGTTGTTGTCGCGAATATACAGTGCGATTAAAAAAATTAATTTTGGACACATAACTTGTGTCACTAACATCTCCATTTCTCAACCATGGGGTCAGAGTATCTCCACCCTGACCCCTTATGTGGGTTTTCACACACATTTTCAGCCCCGGGAACCATTCTCGATAGATAAAATGGCGGCCGCAACTTTCTATTTAGGTTGTGTCCAGCCAATCAGAACATTCCCATTGGCACGCGCATTCACTATTCATCACAGGACGATTGTGAAATATCCGCGGTCAGAGATATCACTATAAATTTGAACTTACATTTCTCAAAAACTACTGAACAGATTTACACCAAATAAGCAAAAGGCACTTCCTTGAACCGACATTTACCTCCCTGCCAAATTTGGTGTAAGTCCGTTCAGCGGCTCAGGCTGTAGAGGTGGCTAAAGGTTCCTATGAGAATTAACAGTACAAACGCAACCTTATTTTGCGCCCCAAATTCCTGGTCCTCACTGCACCGATCACCCACAAACTTTCCCAATCAATAGTACCCACTGTGACACTTTTTTGTCAAAATTTCATGCAGATTGGTTAAATGACGACAAAGTTATAGCCTAGTCAAAAAATGCTTTCCTATGGAAACTAGGTCCTAACTATAGCTACCTACTGGCAACCGCCAGTAGGTAAAATGGAGTTCTTGTTTGTGGATATTATTGAGGGGGCATGACCTGCTTGCTGACATACCAGACATTGGACTTCCGTGGTATTCTGGTTTTGCGAGTGAGAAAGAGAGATGAGGGAGGTGTTTCTCTCTCTGGAGATTCCGCATTCAGTGCACGTAAGTTGAGTGGCAGCAACAATATGCACTTGGCTATTTTAAATAACAGCTTGCACCACAAACAACAATGTGTTATCCGGACTCTGGTGTTAAAATAAAGTTATTGAACAATAAAGAAAAATAAGCACCACAGAACGAACTTGGATGATCTAATTTGGTGCTTTCTGGGACCTGGAGTAGGTTGCTGCAGGTCATGTGACCACTTGGATTTAAATACACTCACCTGTGATCAAGGCATCAATGCCGAAACGCGTAAGGACTGAAGGAGTGAATCTGCTGCCACTGACACTATGTATAAATAAATGGCACAATGTTAGTCGGAATCGGGCCTCTGCATTTTCTTTTTGCAGTGCATGCTTTCAACAGGATTCTCTGTTCCTGATGGCAGAGGCCGCTCTGCAGGGTTGGTGGCCCCCGGTAAAATGGAGTTCTTGTTTGTGAATATTATTGAGGGGGCATGACCTGCTTGCTGGCACACCAGACATTGGACTTCCGTGGTATTCTGGTTTTGCGAGTGAGAAAGAGAGATGAGGGAGGTGTTTCTCTCTCTGGAGATTCCGCATTCAGTGCAAGTAAGTTGAGTGGCAGCAACAATATGCACGTGGCTATTTTAAATAACAGCTTGCACCACAAACAACAATGTGTAATCCGGACTCTGGTGTTAAAATAAAGCTATTGAACAATAAAGAAAAATAAGCACCACAGAACGAACTTGGATGATCTAATGTGGTGCATTCTGGGACCTGGAGTAGGTTGCTGCAGGTCATGTGACCACTTGGATTTAAATACACTCACCTGTGATCAAGGCATCAATGCCGAAACGCGTAAGGACTGAAGGAGTGAATCTGCTGCCACTGACACGATGTATAAATAAATGGCACAATGTTAGTCGGAATCGGGCCTCTGCATTTTCTTTTTGCAGTGCATGCTTTCAACAGGATTCTCTGTTCCTGATGGCAGAGGCCGCTCTGCAGGGTTGGTGGCCCCCGGTAAAATGGAGTTCTTGTTTGTGAATATTATTGAGGGGGCATGACCTGCTTGCTGGCACACCAGACATTGGACTTCCGTGGTATTCTGGTTTTGCGAGTGAGAAAGAGAGATGAGGGAGGTGTTTCTCTCTCTGGAGATTCCGCATTCAGTGCAAGTAAGTTGAGTGGCAGCAACAATATGCACTTGGCAATTTTAAATAACAGCTTGCACCACAAACAACAATGTGTAATCCGAACTCTGGTGTTAAAATAAAGCTATTGAACAATAAAGAAAAATAAGCACCACAGAACGAACTTGGATGATCTAATGTGGTGCATTCTGGGACCTGGAGTAGGTTGCTGCAGGTCATGTGACCACTTGGATTTAAATACACTCACCTGTGATCAAGGCATCAATGCTGAAATGCGTAAGGACTGAAGGAGTGAATCTGCTGCCACTGACACGATGTATAAATAAATGGCACGATGTTAGTCGGAATTGGGCCTCTGCATTTTCTTTTTGCAGTGCATGCTTTTAACAGGATTCTCTGATCCTGATGGCAGAGGCCGCTCTGCAGGGTTGGTGGCCCCCAGTAAAATGGAGTTCTTGTTTGTTGATATATATCTATATCAATCTATCTATATATATATATATATATATATATATATATATATATATATATATATATATATTTACTGAAAAAACCATAGGTTTCAGGCACGTTATAGTTAGAAATTAGCATTTAAAAAAACCTTTGAAATTCACTGAAAAAACCATAGGTTTCAGGCACGTTATAGTTAGAAATTTGCATTTTAAAAACCTTAGAAATTCACTGAAAAAACCATAGGTTTTTGGGAAAGTTATAGTTAGTTGGACATTGCACTCATACAAAACCCGTGAAATTCCCCCGTTATAGTTAGTTCAGCTAACTATAACTCGCGCCCCCGCAATGCACTGCTGATGACGTCACATATTACATCACTCATGACATGGTCAGTGACATCACTGATGACATCACTGATGACATCTGAAATGACATCACTGATGACATCATCCACTGACTGTGTGTTTCTGTAAATTTTAAATATGTTTAATATATATAGGGTAAGGCGTATTGAAGAATGAGTGGGTGTATAAGTGTCTGAATGGATGTTTTACTAGGTGTGTGACTGACTCTATAAGTGAGTGGTTAAACATATGTTAGTGAATGCATGGGTTAGTGACTAAACTGTGTGAATCTCTGTATCCGTCTGTCTGTTGGTGTGTAAGTGACTGCATGGGTTTATGAATAACTACATAAGTGTCTATATGAGTTATTGATTGGTTGTCTGAGTATCTGTATGGGTGCCTGAGTGTTTCTGTGGGTGGGGTGTGTGTGACTCTGTACATAGATGTGTGAGTGGGTGATTCACTGGGTGCATAGTTTGAAGTGTGCATCTGTGATGGACTGTATGGGTGGGTGAGTGTGTGTATGGGTGTGTTAGTGAGTGAATGTATATCTTATTTGTACATGTGTAAGTAACTACATATATAAAAGGCAGTATATATGTGTGTTAGAGTATATAAATGTCTATAAGTGAGAGTGTGTGATTGTGAGAGTGGCTGCATGGATGAGTGTTTGCTTGTATCAGTGATTGTATAAGAACGTAAGAATGTGCTAGTATTTGAATGACTAAGTGAGCTGGTGTGTGTATAACTGTATAGGTGAGTAAAGGGTAGTTTGAATAATTATTTCTATGACTGACTAGGTGTGTGAGTACCTCTATGGATGAGTGGCAGTGTGTGAGTGTCTATATAGGTGTATGAGTGCATATGATAGTCCTGTACTGAGTGACCATAAGTATGACTGACTGTACGGGTCAGTGAGTGGATGTGTGTATAGACCTAAGAATCAGTGAGTGGGTATGTAGTTATTGGTGTTGGAGTGTCTATGGTTTTGAGAATGGCAGTCTGTAATTTAGAGTGGGTGTATCTAAAGTTATGTTAGGGTGTGAGAAGATGCATGAAATTATCACATGGATGATGTCATCAGTGATGTTATCAGTGATGTCATTTGAGATGTCATCAGTGATGTCACTGACCATGTCATGAGTGATGTAATATGTGACGTCATCAGCAGTGCATTGCGGGGGCGCGAGTTATAGTTAGCTGAACTAACTATAACGGGGGAATTTCACGGGTTTTGTACGAGTGCAATGTCCAACTAACTATAATTTTCCCTAAAACCTATGGTTTTTTCAGTGAATTTCTAAGGTTTTTTAAATGCTAATTTCTAACTATAACGTGCCTGAAACCTATGGTTTTTTCAGTGAATTTCAAAGGTTTTTTAAATGCTAATTTCTAACTATAACGTGCCTGAAACCTATGGTTTTTTCAGTGAATTTCAAAGGTTTTTCAAATGCTAGTTTGTAACTATGCCTACAGAAGTAGGACATGTGAAGAAAGAAGAAAAAACGCACAGAAAGAAGCAAAAGAAATGTAGAAAGAAACAGAAGTCCACAAAGACGAAGAAAAATGCAGGAAGAAGCAAGACATGTGCAGAAAGAACCAACAGAGGAGCAGAAAGAGGCCTTGTTGCAAAATCATCCTGTGCCCACACCTTTTCCAGACGGGTACTGGTGGTAACTGACTCTGACTAACCAGGCCTAGAGCCAGTGCTATGGTAAAAGACACTTAGAATACAGTTAAAACACCTACATACACTAGGGAACACTATGCGTTGGGGTACCCCTGTGATTAGCATGACCTCCTCTGTAACTCCCTAGTACATAATAGGGCAGGGGGATTAAAACTACCTCTTAAAACGCGCCATGGGGCGCGTTTCGACACTGGTGTAGGGAGGAGAAGGCCTGAGGTTACATGTGTGCAAACACGCCCTCTGGCCGTTTTAAGTTGGGGGATAAAGTCCCCTTGAATCCTAAGGGTCCCTGGGGTCCAACTAGACCACCAGGTACCTCCATAAGCGCCACAGAGTTGCGTTGCAGTGAGGTGTAAAAGGGGCATGGCCTGGACCACCTCTCTGCAACGCAGCGCAGTGGCGCTTACTGGAAGCACCTGGTGGGCTAGTTGCCCCCAGGGGCCCTCATGATTGAAGGGGAATTAATTCCCCAACTTAAAACGCGCCACAGGGCGTGTTTGCACACGTCACCTCAGGCCCCGTCCCTCCCTTCACCACTGTGTAAACACGCCCTGTGGCCGTTTTAAGTTGGCAAATTAAGTCCCCTTGAATCCTGAGGGTCCCAGGGGTCCAACTAGCCCACTAAGTACCTCCAGTAAGCGCCACAGAGCTGCGTTGCAGAAAGGTGTAAAAAGGGGCGTGGCCTCTGAACACCTCTCTGCAACGCAGCTCCCTGGCGCATATTGGAGGTACCTGGTGGGCTAATTGGCCCCCAGGGACCCTCAGTATTCAAGGGCAATTAATTCCCCAACTTACAACTTGCCAGGGGGCGCGTTTGCACAGTGGTGATGGAAGGGGGCCGGGCCTGAGGTGACATGTGTGCAAACACGCCCTGTGGCGCGTTTTAAGTTGGGGAATTAATTCCTTTACAATCCTGAAGGTCCCTGGGGGCCAACTAGCCCACCAGATACCTCCAGTATGCGCCAGGGAGCTGCCTTGCAGAGAGGTGTTCAGAGGCCACGCCCCTTTTTACACCACTCTGCAACGCAGCTCTGTGGCGCTTACTGGAGGTACCTGGTGGGCTAGTTGGCCCCCAGGGACCCTCCGGATTGAAGAGGAATTAATTCCCCAACTGAAAACGCTCCACAGGGCGTGTTTGCACACATGTCACCTCAGGCCCCGCCCCCTCCCTTCACCACTGTGCAAACGCGCCCCGTGGCGCGTTTTAAGTTGGGTGATTAAGTCTCCTTGAATCCTGAGGGTCCCTGGGGTCCAACTAGCCCACCAGGTACCTCCAGTAAGCGCCACAGAGCTGCGTTGCAGAGAGGTGTAAAAAGGGGCGTGGCCTCTGAACACCTCTCTGCAACGCAGCTCCCTGGCGCATACTGGAGGTTCCTGGTGGGCTAGTTGGCCCCCAGGGACCCCCAGTATTCAAGGGTAATTAGTTCCCCATCTTACAACGCGCCAGGGGGCGCGTTTGCAGAGTGCTGCAGGGAGGGGGCGGGGCCTCCGGTGCGATGCCGGTCTTTTTTTTAAATTTATTTTTTTAGAAGGGGGGCTGTGTGGCCCCCCTTCTTTTCCTATTTTTGGGCCCTGGGGACCCCATCCCCCAGGGCCTGACCCCTATTTTGTGAATTTTTTAAAAAAACGGAAGGGGGGCCGCGTGGGCCCCCCTCCTGAGGCCATTTTCGGCCCCGGGGACCCCATCCCCCGGGGCATGGCCATTGTTTTTTTTTTTTTTGTAAATAATTGGAGGGGGGCTGTGTGGCCCCCCTCCTCAGGCCATTTATGGCCCCGGGGACCCCATCCCCCGGGGCCGGCCTTTGAGTGTTTCTTATTTATTATATTTTTTTTATTATGGGGGAGGGGGACCGTGTGGCCCCCCTCCCGGGCCACTCATGGCCCCGGGGACCCCATCCCCCGGGGCCTGGCCTCTCGTTGGGGACCGTGGGGGTCCCAAATCCCCCACGGTCCCGCCGGCTCCCGCGTCCTGCGGGAGCCGGCATTGCTTTCCACAAGGGAGCTGCTGACATGCAGCTCCCTTATGGAAAGCAATTCTGCTTTGTTTCATTGAAGCGAGAGCAGGTTTCCCTGCTCTCGCTTCAATGAAGCAAAGCAGTCTTTGCAATGACAGGGCGGGAGCCGCGAGGCTCCCGCCCTGTCATTGCAAACAGCAGTGTCCCGGGGGTGGGCACCCCGGGACACTGCAGGAGCCGGCCCTGGGGGGTGGCGGTCCCCAGGGCCATCACGGGCTCCAGGAGGGGGGCCGCACGGCCCCCCTCCCACCTGTTGCACAGCCCCGGGGAGGTGGTGGTCCCCGGGGCTCGGGGGTCCGTAACAGACCCCCAAATTTACATTTTAAGTGCCCCAGGGAGGTGGTGGTCCCCGGGGCATGTGGGGGGGGCTTGAGCCCCCCCACACATGTATTTTTTTTTTAAATGAAGCCCCGGGGGGTGGTGGTCCCCGGGGCTGGGGGGGCTGTGAGCCCCCCACAAATATGTAAGATAAGCCCAGGGGGGTGGCAGTCCCCGGGGCTGGGGGCCCCTTTGGGCCCCCCATCACAATACTACTATTGCCCCCGGGATTTGGCCCACCCGGGGGCTGAATATTAATGAAGCGCGGGAGCCCGCACTTCGTTGTTTTTTTTTTATCTGCTGGATCCGCGCACCCTGCGCGGATTTTGCAGATTTTTAAAGCAGGCCTAGGGGGTCAGGGTGTTTCTACCCTGCCCCCTTTTAGCATTTTGCGCACTTGTTTCTCTGATTTCTTGTGCCTCGGTTCTACCGAGGCACAAGATGGCTGCCAACACTTCCTGGTTTGGAGTGTTGACAGCCAATTAGCATACAGCTCATGATCGGGAGGGTGCGCGGATCCTCCGCGGCCATAGATATAT
This sequence comes from Calotriton arnoldi, assembly GCA_963921515.1. Lineage (NCBI taxonomy): Eukaryota > Metazoa > Chordata > Amphibia > Caudata > Salamandridae > Calotriton > Calotriton arnoldi. The sequence goes on along the minus strand of CAWUFW010005281.1, from coordinate 939,658 downwards.
ATGTGTTTTTACTTTTTATTTTCTCAGCAACTACTGAACGGATTTACACCATTTAACAAAAAGGATTCTTTCTGAACCAAGAACTACCTCTTTGCCAAATTTGGTGTAATTCCGTTCAGCAGTTCGGGCTGTAGCCGTGTCTAAAGTTTCCTATGGAAAATTGCATGGGGAAAACACGTTTTGGGACCCCCCTTTTTTCTCGGCCCCCGCTTGCCGAATCACCCCGAAACTTTCAGGATAGGAGCGGACCGGAGCGCCCCACGAGTTTTGAAAAGTTTGCGAAGATTCGTCAACCGGCGCCAAAGTTATTTGAAATAGAATGTTGTGAATTTCCTATGGAAAATAGGTCCTAACTATAACTATCTACTGGCGACCGCCAGTAGATAATATATATATGTATATATATATATATATATATATATATATATATATATATATATATATATATATATATATATTTTCACTGAAAAAACCATAGGTTTCAGGCACGTTATAGTTAGAAATTAGCATTTAAAAAACCTTAGAAATTCACTGAAAAAACCATAGGTTTCAGGCACGTTATAGTTAGTTGGACATTTCACTCATACAAAACCATAGAAATTCCACTGTTATAGTTAGTTCAGCTAACTATAACTCGCGCCCCTATGCTTCGTTTAGGATTATACATTTTGCACTTTATTGAAATGGAATCACCCAAATTATACTTAGCACTCGATTTACACATGCCATTGTCGGACTCATGCATTTACAATAACATAGAATATTTACTTAATATATGGTTTGAATATTTTTAAGATTGTTATGAATGCATTTTATAACTCGGAGACTCAATCCTCTCTCCAATACTTGTAAAGTTTGCACACAAGGGGAAGGATCCTTCAGTAATGAATTGATTTATTGGTTCAACACCAGTTCTTCACTGATTTTATTTGTTTTTAAGTGTCGTTTGTACAAATCATTTTTCGTTTGCTTTAGTATAGTACAATACACCAAAAACTCGCTAGGTATGTACCAATTGTAACAAAGTAAGTAAGTCCTGGGGAGACTTTATCTGAATTTTTTTTTGTTTGTTTGTTTGTAACAATTTTTATTAATTGACACAATAAACTATTCATTCATTCATTCATTCAAAACTCGCGCCCCCGCAATGCACTGCTGATGACATCACATATTACTTCATTCATGACATGGTCAGTGACATCACTGATGACATCACTGATGACATCTCAAATGACATCATCCAGTGAATGTGGTTTTCTTTAAAATTTAAATATGTATTATATATATACCAAGCTGTATTGAAGAATGAATGGATGTATAAGTGTCTGGATGGAGGATTTAGTAGGTGTGTGACTGACTGTTTAAGTGAATGATTAAATGTATCTTACTGAATACATGGGTTAGTGTCTCAAGTGTGTGAATGTCTGTATCACTCTGTCTGTTGTTGTGTAAGCTGCTGCATCGGTTGGTCAGTAGCTACATGAATGTCTATATGGGTTATTGATTAGTTGCCTGCATATTTGTATAGGAGACTGAGTGTGTGTGTGGTTGGGTGGGGGTGTGTGACTCTGTGCATAGATGTGTGAGTGGTTGATTGACAGGGTGTATGAGTTTAAGAGTGCATGTGGAAACAGTTGTATGGGTGGGTAAATGTGTGTATGGGCGTCTTGGTGAGTGAATCGATGTCTCAGTGCACATGTCCAGCTAAGTACATATATAAAAGGCAGTGTATGTGAGAGTTGGTGTATAGAAATGACTATACGTGAGAGTCAGTGATTGTGAGAGTGGCTGTATGTATGAGTGTATACTTGTATTAGTGATTATATAAGAGACTAAGTATGCGTTACTATCTGTATGAATAAATGAGGTGGTGTGTGTATAACTGTGTAGGTGAGTAAATGGAACTGTGATTGATTCTTTGCATGAGTGACTAGGATGAGTACATAACTGACTAGGATGAGTGCTGGTGTGTCAATGTCTATATAGGTGTATGAGTGCATTTGATAGTGTTCTATTGATCAGTGACTGCATGTATGAGTGATTGTATGGGTGCATGGGTAGATGTGTGTGTAGACCTAGGAATCACTGAGTGGGTATGTAGTAACTGGTATTAGTGTGTCAATGGTATCGAAAATGGTAGTTTGTATTTTACAGTGAGTGTATCAAAGGTTATATTAGTGTGTGAGGAGGTGCATCAGATTGTCACATGGATGATGTCATCAGTGATGTCATCAGTGATGTCACTGACCATGTCATGAATGATGTCATATGTGACGTCATCAGCAGTGCATTGCGGGGGCGCGAGTTATAGTTAGCTGAACTAACTATAACGGTGGAATTTCTATGGTTTTGTATGAGTGAAATGTCCAACTAACTATAACGTGCCTGAAACCTATGGTTTTTTCAGTGAATTTCAAAGGTTTTTTAAATGCCAATTTCTAACTATAACGTGCCTGAAACCTATGGTTTTTTCAGTGAATTTCAAAGGGTTTTTAAATACTAATTTCTATCTATAACGTCTCTGAAACCTATGTTTTTTTCTGTGAATTTCAATGTTTTTTTAATGCTAACTTCTCATTATAATGTTCATTTAACCTATAGTTTTTTCCGACACCCAAGAAGGACACAACACCCACTGCCACAACCCTCAGGACCTCCCCCCGTACCACCCCTCTCCCTACTGTAATTTTTTTTATTTGTTATTTAAACTATATAATGTCTTCTTGTTTTTTAAATATTAAACAACTACATACAGTATGAAAGGGAGCCCAGCCCAGAGCCACATCTGAAGACCAACACATGTCATAGACCTACTGATCAAGCAGCTCCGACACCCAAGAACGCCACAACACCCACCACCACCCCCAGGACCCCCACCTCTACCACCGAGGCAGCGCAGAACAAGACAGCGAACTTTCCAAAAACGGCATGGCCCCTCAGCCACACAATAGCTGAATATTGGGACAGGTGTGAACAAACTATATGTGAAGGAAGCAATTCACCCATGTTTAACAATGCACACAATGCAAAGTGTAGCGGTGATGTGCTGGACACATCTCAGTATGCAGAACACACACCTCTGAAGGTGCACAAATACTACTGGTGCTTGTAGTGTTGTGGACAGTGGACCCAACCATGGTACGTCAAACACTAGGGAAGATCTCAGTCATGTAGCTGTGTCGTCCCCCCCTGTAAGCATAAGCGTAACCGGAGTGGGCTGGTCCGACGTACGCCACTTCAGCGTAGGAGTGTGAATAAATAGCCCGGAGCTCTGGGCGTGGTTCACTTGTGGGAAGGCCAAAGCATCTGCCAGGGCGGCACCCCTCACCCTGCCACAAGGCCGCCGACATGACCGCCAGCCTCCTCAGCCGATCGCTGGCTTCCGCCACACAGGCCCCCAGCGGCACAGCACCGCGGACCTATGTCTGTACAAACTACTGCCTTCGATATACACTGCGGACAGCAAGGCTCACAATTCAGATCGAGTCGCGATTGCAGATGACGCAGTCCAGTAGGCAAGAGACATTGCTCAAGTCAACAACACGTGGCTGTGGGCCCTTCCTGACCGCTGCCTCCGGCCTACACTGCGGTCAGTAGGACTTAAAATTCAGATGGAGTCGAGATTGCAGATGACGCAGTCCAGTAGGCAACAGACATTGCTCAAGTCAACAACACGTGCCTGTGGGCCCTTCCTCACCACTGCCTCCTGCCTCCACTGCGGTGAGTAGGGCTCACAATTCAGAGCGACTCGCGATTGCAAATGACGCAGTCCAGTAGGCAACAGACATTGCTACCAGTGCGGCCAGCCCGGACCACGCATCATCGCTGACTGCGCACACGCTAAGTGCTTCAAGTACCACTAACTCTGCAGCTCAAGTCAACGCCACGTGGCTGTGGGCCCTTGATGACCGCTGCCTCCGGCCTACAATGCGGTTAGCAGGGCTAACAATTCAAGATTAGTGCTGATGCAAATTGTGTAAGAGAGTATAATCGATTAAGAAGACTGTATGCTCCCAATCTCTGCAGCTCAAGTCAACATCACGTGGCTGTGGGCTTTTGCTGACCGCTGCCTCCAGCCTACACTGTGGAAGACCGGCGACACGTGGTGCCACTAACCCTGTTCAACACAAACCGGTGACACGTGGTACCACTAACCCTGTTCAACACAAGCCGCGACACGTGGTGCCACTAACCCTGTTCAACACAAGCCGGCAACACGTGGTGCCACTAACCCTGTTCAACACAAGCAGCGACACGTGGTGCCACTAACCCTGCTCAACACAAGCCGGCGACACGTGGTGCCACTAACCCTGTTCAACACAAGCCGATCCCACATGTGGAACTGTGTCCTGAGTCCTGAATGGCAGTGACCCCAAGTCCGTGGCAGCGACCACAGCACCAAACTCCCTTCGATCAGTGAGGCATATTTCCATATGGAAGGCCGGCGACACATGGTGCCACTAACCCTGTTCAACACAAGCCGATCCCACATGTGTAACTGTGTCCTGAGTCCTGAATGGCAGTGACCCCAAGTCCGTGGCAGCGACCACAGCACCAGACTCCCTTCGATCAGTGAGGCATATTTCCATATGGAAGGCCGGCTACACGTGGTGCCACTAACCCTGTTCAACACAAGCCGATCCCACATGTGTAACTGTGTCCTGAGTCCTGAATGGCAGTGACCCCAAGTCCGTGGCAGCAACCACAGCACCAGACTCCCTTCGATCAGTGAGGCATATTTCCATATGGAAGGCCAGCGACATGTGGTGCCACTAACCCTGTTCAACATAAGCCGATCCAACATGTGGTACTGTGTCCTGAGTCCTGAATGGCACTGACCCCAAGTCCGTGGCAGCGACCACAGCACCAAACTCCCTTCGATCAGTGAGGCATATTTCCATATGGAAGGCCGGCGACACGTGGTGCCACTAACCTTGTTCAAGACAAGCCGATCCCACATGTGGAACTGTGTCTTGAGTCCTGAATGGCAGTGACCCCAAGTCCATGGCAGCGACCACAGCACCAGACTCCCTTCGATTAGTGACGGGTATTTGCATATGGAAGGCCGGCGACACGTGGTGCCACTGAACCTGAACTACGCAGGCCGGTGGGGCCACCAACCTATGCACGTGGCTGTTGGCCCTTGCTCACCGCTACCTCTGGCCTACACTACGGTCAGCAGGCCTCACAATTCACATAGAGTCCCGATTGCACATGACGCAGACCAGTAGGAAAGACACATTGCTCCCAGTGCGGCCTGTCCACACCAAGCATCATCACAGGCTCATACAGTCTCAATGCTTCTGGTGCCACTAACTGTGCACCTCAACTCAACGCCACGTGGCTATGGGCCCTTGCTGACCGCTACCTCTGGCCTACACTGCGGTCATCAGGGCTCACAATTAAAATTATTTCTTGATTCATTAACTACAGAGTCCAGTAGGCAAGTAACTATCACAGTCCTAAACCCTACATAATATCCTTTTAGTATCCTTGCTTCAAGAACTTTTTTATATCAGTTATAGTTTAGTACAATGACCAAATTCATCTTCAAGTGCAAACGAACACTCAATAGCAGTCTACACTGCGGGCAGCAGAGCTCGCAATTCGATTTTTAATTGCTAATTTCTAACAAGAAGATTGTACTCAGAAAATACAACACTTCGTCAGTGTATTCTATACTTATTTCATCTTTTCATGATACGCCTACACTGCGGTCAGTAGGGCTCACAATTAAAATTAAGTATTGATTCATTAATTACAGAGTCCACTAGGCAAGTAACTATCACAGGCCTAAAATCTACATAATATCCTTTTAGTATCCTTTCTTCAAGAACATTTTTTATATCAGTTATAGCTTTAGTACAATCACCAAATTCATTTTCAAGTGCAAACGAACACTCATTAGCAGTCTACACTGCGGGCAGCAGAGCTCGCAATTCCAACTTTGGACACGTGGTGCCACTAACCCTGTTCAACACAAGCCGTGACACGTGGTGCCACTAACCCTGTTCAACACAAGCCTTCGACATATGGTACCACTAACCCTGTTCAACGCAAGCCGCGACACGTGGTGCCACTAACCCTGTTCAACACAAGCCGGCGACACGTGGTGCCACTAACCCTGTTCAACACAAGCCAATCCCACATGTGGAACTGTGTCCTGAGTCCTAAATGGCAGTGACCCCAAGTCCGTGGCAGCGACCAAAGCACCAGACTCCCTTTGGTTAGTGAGGCATATTTCCATATGCAAGGCCGGCGACACGTGGTGCCACTAACACTGTACAACACAAGGCGCGACACGTGGTGCCACTAACCCTGTTCAATACAAGCCGATCCCACATGTGGAACTGTGTCCTGAGTCCTGAATGGCAGTGACCCCAACTTCGTGGCAGCGACCACAGCACCAGACTCTCTTCAGTTTTATTTGTTGTTGTTTTCTTTAAATAAAATGTTTTATATGTAAACCTATACATGACTAAGATTCTTGTTTGTCCAACCGCACAGGGACACTTCCGGGCCCAAGAAGGTTGTTGGGGGTATGTTGGTAATGTGGGAAGAGGGTGCGTTACCTGCTGATGTGGGGAGAGGCAGCGTGAAAGGGGTATCTCTCACAGAAAGAACTCCGATATGTTTTCAGAAATGCCTCGGACAGATGCCAGCTGACGGACTGAATGACAAAATGGTTTTTCAATGCTTATGTAGTGTGAGTTATGAACAGTTTGCACCCAGGCTCGCAGAGGGACAACTGCGGCCCGTCCGCTCGACTCACACACGCAGTACTACGACCCGTCCGCTCCCAAAGGAACAGCAGCGTAGTACCTCGCAGAGGTACAGGCACAGTAGCGTACTAGCTCGCAAAGGTAGAGAGCTGCGAGCCGACGGACTGGCTTCTAATGGCATAGCTGCGAAGTGGTGATGTTGGGCCGATGGAGCGTGAAAGAGTTATCTCGCAGAAACAGAGCTCCGGTATATTAAATTGCCCCCGAGACCTTTCTTTTATATTTTCACTCGATGCGAGAAGCGCGCTTTCTGGACCAAGACCTTTCTCCCTGCCAAATTTGGCATAATTCCATTCAGCAGTTTGACCTGTAGCCTTGTCTAAAGTTTCCTATGGAAAATCCATTGAGAAAACACGTTTTCACACCCCCACATAGCTACCTGTCGCAGGCGTACTCGCTGTTGGTGTGCAGGTCAGTGGTCTAGTTGTCAACATGTCACGGCCACTCCTTGAGGGCAGGTTTGCACACACACCACACCCATCCGGCACATGCGTCACAGGCCATGTGACCACGCAAATATAATGGATCCACAACGTCACATCCTTTATTGCCGGAGGTGACTGGATGGCGGACGCTCCACGGGTCTCAATCATAAAGACTCCATGAAAAGTTGCGCAGAGGGTTAGTCGCACCCTGAGCTCTATGGCCGTCAGGGGCCTACTACCACGTGGCGCGGACTTGAGTTCCACAGGGTTATTGCCACCCGAAGCTGATGTGGCCGTCAGGGGCCTACCACCACGTGGCGCGGACTTGAGTTGCACAGGGTTACTGCCACCCAAAGCTAATGTGGCCGTCAGGGGCCTACCACCACGTGGCGCGAACTTGAGTTGCACAGGGTTAGTGCCACCCGAAGCTGATGTGGCCGTCAGGGGCCTTCGACCACGTGGCGCGGACTTGAGTTGCACAGGGTTAGTCGCACCCTAAGTTGTATGGCCGTCAGCGGCCTACCACCACGTGGCGCTGACTTGCGTTGCACAGGGTTAGCAGCACCAAAAGCTGATGTGGTCTCCGCCATTGATGACTCAGGACTCAGCGACATGTGTGAGATCTGCCGGGCCGCGGAGAAGCTGATGTGGTCTCTGCCATTCATGACTCAGCGACATCTGTGAGATCTGCTGGGCCGCGGAGCTTTGACGGGCACGTGGAGTGCCCACTGGTAGACACTCCGGTGGCAGCAGGTAATTATTTGGTCATGGATGCGCAGGGGCGGCAGTATCTCTCTCTCTCTCTCTCTCTCTCTCACTTCCCTCTCTTCACTCTCTCTCTCACTCTCTTCCTTCCTTTTCTTCTCTTTCTCTATCTCCCTTCTCCCTTTCTCACTCCCTTTCTTTCCTTCCCAATCTTTTTCTCTCTAGCTTTTTTTTCCTTCTCTGTGTCTCACTCCTTTGATATGCGCATTACACACGTCCTTATTTTGTGCTTTATTTTCCAGGCTGTGTCGTCGACATTCATGGTCCCGACAGGATTCTTCCGCCTTGTTGTTTTGTGTTCAGTTTGTTAAATTTAGTTTATCCTTTATATATACGTTTACGAAGAAATAAAGTTTGATTAAAAAAAAAAAAATCAATAAGTTTTTGGTTGTTACTTAAGTGCTGTGTGACTCTTTCTCGTTCTTATTACTGTTATTTCGTGGTGTCCACCATGGTGTTAAATTTTGGGGCAGTTATCACGGGAATACTGGTGATATCTGCAGTTTGCACCAGCTTCTGAATAGTGTGTTAGATTTATCTCAACTTTAGTTGCATTAAAGTGCTGATAATGAAATGCAGAGTAGGCGTTCCCGTGCAAAAAGACACGAGGTGCACCTTTGCGATTTATTCTAAATACAAAAATTCTGTATTGAATTGCACTGTGGTTGTGGGTGCACTTACAGTGTACACACAAAATCAATGAAGAAATATCATTGTATTTATATTGATTGGGAATAGTGGGTCAGGTGCTGGATCTTGACGGGATACACTGCCCAGTTCGTTTATTTTTCTGTACACGAAAAAACCACATCACAACTTTGACAACAACTGCGATGCGAAACAAATTCCGGCGATAAGCCGCGTTAGCACCAGGGATTTTACACCTGCTTTCTGCTGGTGTTAAGCAGGACGACTACCTGCAGCATGAAAGGGAACACAGCCAAGAGCCACACCGAAACACCCACAGGTGCCATACAGTCAATGAGCATGATACACGGATACCCATGAGGTCCACAACACTCATCGCAACAACCCCAGGACCGCCACGCCCCCCGAACCCGCATCTGAGCAAGTGTGTCCGTGTGGTCATTGTGTTAGCATGATAGGCACGGGCCCTGCAACATCACAGTGTCAGCGGACGTTACCATGTCACCTCAGCGTTGGCAGTGAGCCTGGACATGTAGCTACGCACGCATCCTCCTGCATGCACAAGCGGCAAGTGCTGGTCCGGCGTACACAGGTCAGCGCAGGGGTCTGCCTATCCGGCAAGGGGAACAGGGTGTCTCGGACATGTCCGTGTTCAGGAAGTGCGGTAAGTGTGTCTCTGTGTTCTGGTGTGGCCACCACAAGGGCCGCAGCAGTCGATGTTGTACAGTGGCATGCACCACCTCCAAACTGCAGTGTCACGGTGTGGTTGGAATGCCGCAGTACATGCGCGAATAGGCATTACAATGGTGTGCCGTAGGAGTGCACGGGATACAACAGTGCACCGTACAAAAGTGTGGGGGCTCGTGGGAGGGAGGAGCAGCTGTTTGGCAACGTAACACACAGTGAACCCGCCCATGTGCCACGTGCTGGGCATCTCATCCATGATGACCAGGGTCGCAGACATCCCACAACACCCACGACCGGCCTTTGTACACATCCTGTATGAATGCAGCTGGAGAACTTACTGTAGGGATGAAAGGTTCTTTGTCTGAGCTATCTTGCAGTAGCACATCTGCTGCTCCGAGAAGGAACTTGCAAGTGGCCAGCCCCCTGACAGATACGATAATATTTGCATCCGTCTCCCACACTACGCACTGCCCGATTTGAGAACAACGAGTACACATCCCACACTCAAAAGTCCTTCGTCGTAGTTAGCGTGCGTGAAATGGCCTTCACACGTACTCCCACCACACCCCTGCCCTGCACCCATTGCACACAGACCCGGCTCATTGCACCAAGCTGTGCCATTTCATCCACAAGACTGGCACACGGCAAGCCAGTGCAGCTACAAGCAGAGCCACTGACGCAATGGCAGAGCATCCCGAACACATGGTCGACTCCATGCACGTCCACCTATACCTTGCACATCTGCTGCATGTCCTGGGTGCACTGCCTTTGGCAGTACTGCGGATCACTTACCGGCTGAGCTTCCGCATTGCGGACGTTACCTGCGTTCAACCTCTATTGCAATGTCGCACGTGCCTATCCGAGTGGTGCATGGACGTGTGCCTCTCCAACGAGTGGGTAGCTGACATGGATTACGACAGGTGTGTGCGCCCCCTGTTGGCCCACGACCAGGACTGTCATGGTGATGCCCGTTTATGGCATGCATGGATGTTTGGCATGCATGTTGGGAACTGGGCCTGGGAGATTGCACGTGTCGTAGTATGCAGTGAGCAAATTGACCCACTTCCCGATTCTGCTTTGGTGCACATTAGGTACAGTGGTTGGAGTCAGCACATCTGTCCCAGTCAGCTGATGGATTACGTCGACGACATGTCAAATATTGTGGCCAACCATCACTCATTAGAGATAGTGGCTTACGCAGCTGCACTCGCGTTCATGGACGAGTGACAAGGTACCTGCAACCACGACTCGATGTGCCACATTGCACGTGTCCCCCCGCATCATTGCACGTTGTACATCTGGTCACATGTCCCAAAACAACAGTGGACATGGCTGCATTGGCGTCGAATTATGTCCGAAGCGCGGACAACGAACACTTCTTGACAGTGACGTGTGTTGGTGATGGATTACCCCGAGGTGAACATGGACGTTTTCCTACGTTCCTTATTCAGGCATGCTGCTGCATTTCTCTGCATATCGTGGCACTACTCTTGGCCGTACTGACACACACTTTTTTTTATAAAGTTTCCACATTTTTACTTGTCTCCAAATGTGTAGTGTCTTCATTTGTATGCCAATGTGTGTGTCACGGACTCTCTGGCTGCCTGCCATACGTGAATTGCTACCCCATCCGGACTGTGGGTTTGTACTTATGCGTTCTCATGTGCCTGTTTCGTACTGACGCTTTTGGACGCTTATCCGCCTCAGGCGAGTGCATTTGTGTCCTGTGTTCGATTGTGCGAATCTTTGTGTTTGGACAACATTGTGTTGGATGTTGGTGTACTCTGCTTCCTATGTGTGTGTGCTGCATTGTGTGTGAGATGTCCCTTCATGTGAGCTTTTGTTCACCCTTCTCCTTTTCCGGCAGTGTGGTTTTCACTTCTATGCTTGTTCAGTGGTGTGATGTTGGCGGGTTGTGTGACTAGTGCTCCTTGTTGGTGTGTTTCATTTTGGCCATGGTTTGTCTATAGTTGTGCTGTACTTAATTGTGCATGTGTACCATTGTGCCCATCTCCCCCGTCCCCCACTCCCTGCTTCTTCCTCTTCCTGGTGCTGTTGTGTCTGTAATTTTGTTGCTCCACACATAAATACATGTAATGAACAAATTAGAATAGTTCCTTGATTCTTTTAGGTTTCAAAACTTCTCTCTATTGTTTTTTTAAATTTTCCATATAAACAGATTTTTTAATATTCAAGGACACATAGAAGTCAGAAGTGCAACGTATTCTATCAACACACTTTCTAGAACATTCTACAACACGTGCAGGTTAAAAGTTCATCAATTTTTTTAAACCTAACGATATTTTTTTGCAACATTTTCTCGATTATTTAACGGCACGTGCAGGTTAAAAGTTCACGATTGTTTTACGTTCGAACAGTGCCTTCCAAATGCAAGTAGCAGGTGTGGTTGAGTTGAGCAAATTTTATCCTATGATATGTACTCCACGTTTAAACTGCTTTTTCTTAACCAATCACAAACATGCTTTTCCACCAAACGAATGTGCACCATACTTTTAAAAAACAATGCTTTTCATCTTCCAATCAGGTATCGTTTTGTATGGCAAAAAAAAGTAGTTCCCCATCTTTAAACATATCTCTTATTCTACGAAGGGACTGCATGAGCTACAGACATCTATCCATTCCTCCCAGCCATACCTTCAAAATGCTAGTGTGGATCGTAGGACATAGCTATGTTTTCTGGTGCAAGAGGTATGCAGAACAGAGACGTATTGACTTAGACCTAGGTTTACAAAATGTGGACATTAAATGGTTTGGACAAAGAGGATTGAAGTGGCACCAATTGTTGCCTTTGGTTAAAACCTGTTTGCATCTCCAACACCCTGACCTCATGATTGTGCACTGTGGTGGAAACGACCTAGGCACATTGACTGGGGTAGGTTTGAAAATGCTAATGAAGGACACCTTTCGACAATTGATATTGCTTTTGCCTCAAACTGTCTTTGTATATTCCAATATATGCCAAAGACAGAAGTGGAAATGGTCAAACAAATTTTGTCCTCAGATTGAAAAATCTAGGAAGAATGTCAACAAAGCTGTGTCTGCATACCTCAGAGACCATAGAATGGGGTCGATCTACAACAATAACATACGTTTTCATATGGCTGATATCTACAGAAGTGATGGAGTACACTTCACAGATCAGGGAAATCGAGTTTTTCTGAATAACCTGAAGCTGTGCATCCGCACTTATATGTAGCGCCAACTAATAAACACAAGGGCTCTTTTTAGAGCTGCCTTATATTCCCAATATCGGTTCGCAGAGTGACAGCTGCGATCCGGCTAGCACAGGGAGACCTGCGGGCCGTCGAGCAGCCTCGCAGAGGGACACCTGTGGCCCGTGGGCTCAGCTCACACAGGGAGAGCTACGGGCCGTCGGCTCGGCTCGAACAGTGTGAGCTACGGGCCGTCGGCTCGCAAACGCATCCCAGCGTGCTGGCTCGCAGAGGGAGAGCTCCGGTCTAACTCACAAAGGGACACCAACGGGCCAACAGCCCTGCTAGCAGACACACACCTATCACCTAACGGACTCACTCGGACATGTACAGCTAGGCTCACGACATCTCGCAGACGCACAGCTGCAAGCCGACGGACTGCTACTGTTTTATGCTTTAGGGTAGTACAGTGGTGTTTGGGTAGTGTAGGGGGTTGTGCTGGGGGTAGTATTTTAGTGTTTACGAAAGTGCAGTGGTGTTTGGGTAGGGGGTCGTGCTGGGGGTAGATTTAGGGTTTAGGGTAGTGCACTGGTGTTTGGGTAGTGTAGGGGATCGTGCTGGGGTAGTGTTTTTGAGTTTACGACAGTGCAGTGGTGTTTGGGTAGTCTTTGGGTAGTGTTGGGGGTCGTGCCGACAGACTGACTCACAGAGCTCCAAGCCGACGGACGGGCTTCTAAAGACATAGCCGCGACCTGGTGATATGAGGAGAGGCAGCCTGAAAGGCATATCTCACACAGACACAGATGCCAGGGTTGCCTCGCAGAGGTAAAACTACGAACCCGATGGCTTCTACACGGAGAGATGCGAGCTGACGTAGTAAATCACAAAATGTCTGCCAACACTGCCTGGTATCAACCATTCACAGCCAATAAGCCGCAAGCTGGTGCTTGTAACCCCTCAGCCAATCACATGTCAGAATTCTCGAATATCGATATCTGTAAAATTTGATATTTCTCAAAAACTACTGAAAGGATTTACACCATTTAAACAAAAGCGTGCTTTCTGGACCATCACCTTTCTCCCTGCCAAATTTGGCGTAATTCCGTTCAGCAGTTTCACCTGTAGTCTTCTGTAAAGTTTCGTATGGAAATTGCATGGAGAAAATACGTTTTAGGACCCTCTTTTTTCTCAGCCCCTCCTACACCATTCACCCCCAAACTTTCAATATAAGAGCTAATCCAAAAAAGAGAAACTTTTTGGATAATTTCATAAAGATTCGTCAAACGACGCCAAAGTTACAAGCACATACAAGGCTCCAGAAGGGGGGCCGCGCAACCCCCTCCCAACATAAGTGAAGCCCCGGGGCTGCGTGGACCCCAGCGGCCCCCCGCCACCCCTGCGAGCCCCTGCTATTATTTTTAAGAAATACCCCCGCAACCTAGCCCACTCAAGGGCCTCATTAAAATAAAACGCGAGAACCCGCGACCCCAGCGCAAATTTTTGCCGATTTTTTTTTTTTTTTTTAAATGATTTTTTGGGCCCTGGGGGTCCTCCTGGGATTCCCTGAGCAGACCTAGTGGGTCAGGGTTTTTCTACCCTGCCCCCTTCTCTTGTTTTATACCTTTGTTTCTCCGTTTTCGGGTGACTCGCTTCTACCAAGCCACAAGATGGCTGCCAACACTTCCTGGTCTGGAGTGCTAGCAGCCAATCACAGTGAAGCTCGCGCACGCGACTTAGGCTCCGCCCAGATATCAAAACTTTTATTTTTCTAATTTCTCAGCAACTACTGAACGGATTCTCACCATTTTTAAAAAGGTCGCTTTCTGACCCAAGCACTACCTTTCTACCAACTTTGGAGTAATTCCGTTCAGTAGTTTCGGCTGTAGCCCTGCACAAAGTTTCCTATGGAAAATTGATTTTTTGACTCTTATTTTTTGAATTTCTCAAAAACTACTGAACGGATTTACACCATTTAAAAAAAGGTCGCTTTCTGAACCAAGCTCTACCTTTCTGCCAAATTTGGGGTAATTCCGTTCAACAGTTCGAGCTGTAGCTCGTCGCTAAATTTCCTATGGAAATTAACATGGAGAAAACGAGTTTTGGGACCCCCCTTTTTTCTCAGCCCCCGCTTGACGAATCACCCCAAAACTTTCAGGATAGGAGCTGACCTGGATAGACTTTTTTTGGGGAGAATTTCAGGAAGATTCGTCAAACGAAGCCAAAGTTATTAGCAAATCAAAAAATGCTTTTCCTATGGAAACTAGGTTCTAACTATAACTACCTACTGGCGACCACCAGTAGGTAATGTGTATGTGTATGTGTGTGTATATATATATATATATATATATATATATGTATATATATATATATATATATATATATATATATATATATATATATATATATATATATTCTCCACTTTGCTAGGAGCCCCCATCCCTGCAGGGCAGCTTCGTTCAGGACAGGCATGGAGCACCCTGTCACATTAACATCCAACACAAGAAAGAGTATCGAAGCCCACGTCCTTGAAACACCAGCGTTTTAATTTCACTCTGGGAGGCAGCATTTTCTCTCTTTCCTTATGCATTTCGGCTGTCTAATCAGCCTTGGTCACAGGTGAGCCAATTTATACAAAAAGTGTGACAGGCTTGGATACTCTTTCTTGTGTTGGATGTTAATGTGACAGGGTGCTCCATGCCTGTCCTGAACGAAGCCGCCCTGCAGGGATGGGGGCTCCTAGCAAAGTGGAGAATTCTTTTTGGACTAATTTGGGGAGCATGTCCCGCTCGCCTCCCTTTGCAGCACATGGAAATTTCCTGCTTATACATGCACGGAGGTGAGAAAGGGAGACAGGAGGAGAAGTGTCTCCTCTAACCATTTCCCTGAGACTCGTGTTGTTCGTGGAGATTATGGCAGCATATACTTTGAGCATAACTGCAACTATAAAATGAAGCCTCCTGGCAACTCGTGACTATTGCTATTTTTAAATGTGCACCTGAACAATATTTCCATGTGATTTGCTTCAAAACGCTATTAAGCATAATATATTTTTAACATTACATGACAGAAAATGTACTGACATTTCAGGTGCACCATGGGACATTTTTGCTTGTACTAAAAGTCATGTGATGAACTGGGACTCAAGGCCTTTCACACTATTTGTATAAATTGGCTCACCTGTGACCAAGGCTGATTAGACAGCCGAAACGCATAAGGAAAGAGAGAAAATGCTGCCTCCCAGAGTGAAATTAAAACGCTGGTGTTTCAAGGACGTGGGCTTCGATACTCTTTCTTGTGTTGGATGTTAATGTGACAGGGTGCTCCATGCCTGTCCTGAACGAAGCCGCCCTGCAGGGATGGGGGCTCCTAGCAAAGTGGAGAATTCTTTTTGGACTAATTTGGGGAGCATGTCCCGCTCGCCTCCCTTTGCAGCACATGGAAATTTCCTGCTTATACATGCACAGAGGTGAGAAAGGGAGACAGGAGGAGAAGTGTCTCCTCTAACCATTTCCCTGAGACTCGTGTTGTTCGTGGAGATTATGGCAGCATATACTTTGAGCATAACAGCAACTATAAAATGAAGCCTCCTGGCAACTCGTGACTATTGCTATTTTTAAATGTGCACCTGAACAATATTTTCATGTGATGTGCTTCAAAACGCTATTAAGCATAATATATTTTTAACATTACATGGCAGAAAATGTACTGACATTTCAGGTGCACTATGGGACAATTTTGCTTGTACTAAGTCACCTGATGAACTGGGACTCAAGGCCTTTCACACTTTTTGTATAAATTGGCTCACTTGTGACCAAGGCTGATTAGACAGCCGAAACGCATAAGGAAAGAGAGAAAATGCTGCCTCCCAGAGTGAAATTAAAACGCTGGTGTTTCAAGGACGTGGGCTTCGATACTTTTTCTTGTGTTGGAGATATATATATATATATATATATATATCTCCTTCTCTCCCTCAAAATATTTGTCATGCCCATATTCCATGACAAACAAACACGGAAGAAAGGGCGGCACAGCAACTCTTCTCCAGATATGAAACTTATTTATTTGATTTATTCCAAAGTGCAAATCACGTCACAGACCAAACATAAAAGTAGGACTAAAACCTTACTTCTGTGTCTGGCCTGTACCAGTTTATGTGTAACCTTCTAAATGTGTGCGTGTGTATGTATGTATGTATGTGTATAAATATATATATATATATATTCCTCCAAGCAACGTTGGCAACTGCAGTCGGGCACCTGAACATAAGCAGTGAACAAGAACTGGTGTTGCTAATCACTGCCTCTGTCTTCCCTCTGCTGGGAGTAAGCAGCTGACCGCCTGCGCTGCATGGGAGAAAGATACATTTTTTTAAGACTTTAGAAGGTGCCGTGGTAACGAGAGTATACTTCTTTTGTTTCGCTTTGCAGGATGACTTGACCTTTGACCTAAAAACCTGGACATGTATCTAAATTTAAGGAAAGCGCTGGATAGTGTTCTGAAAATCGGGACTGTCCGGGAAAATCTGGCATCTGGTCACCTTGTTATATTGTTGTGGTAAGCTTCCAGACACAAGACACAAAAGGCTCCAAAAAGATTTTCGAATTAATTACATTTGTAATGCTACATAAGCCTTAACATTTGCGCTGAGTTGGACTAACCCAAAGATGACAGATTGCTTGGTGAAGTTTATGCAAATTGCACTAGCCCGTCTCAGTACCAATTGTTATTAACCTTTTTTGTTTAGTTATTTTTTTCTAATTTGAAATGTATGTCAGACTAGCTTAAAGAATATAGTTATAATGGAGACATTGTTCAACATATCGATCCTGACATGTGACTTTGATTACTTACTATAAAATTTCTAAATCTGTCACTTATGTAATTGTTTCCTTGTTTAATTGAACTGCCACCAATCTTTGACTTAGTTGAAACTGGACAAAATGTTTTATTCTCTTACTTCTTGTCGATTATAAATCAATGTCGGGAGTTTTCAAACTGCGGTGGTTTGTTCTGTTTTAACTATATGTAATTTTGGAATGATTTTAATTGTTCAACAATAAATTATTATTCAATCGGTGTTATGAGGGTGCACTCATTATGTTTCTGACTGACTCACGTATTTGTTCACTCATTCACACTGCCAACCGGAGTGACTCCCCTATGTCCTCATAGACCTGCCATGAGCAACAAGGGAAGTTTTTTAAAAATGGTGTAAGAAGCTGTTTCAGTGGCACACAGGGAACGCTGCTGTAGCTAGCTCCTGGCAGGATTCAGTAAAGCTTTCTAACATGTAATGGGGTTGCAGTAAAGTTTTGTCTGGTGTTGTGTCACTGCGGTCACATAAAGTTGTATTTTTATACCTTGATTGGTAGCCTACGACTCTACAATCTGTAGATTTTGCCTATGAACTGCATAGAGTTACACCTTTTTGTATTTTACAGTCTCTGGAATCATACACTTCGGAGCATAATATTGTTTTTCCGAACCTTAATCGTATGGATGCCTCTAGGAATAGCTGTGAAGGGTTAGTACAAATGCTTTGATTACTAAACAGCAACCTTAATTATTGTTTCAGGGAAACTCTCTTTGTTCCATTGCATAATAAATAAGGTCAGCTCATCGCCATAGAAGGGAACTCACTGTTGTAAAATGCAGATTGGATGTAAATATTAACAGAATTTGGTTGACCTCCATTATACTCTTTGTGAGAGTTCCCTTGCTGCGTCAGAATATACAGTACATTTCTACTCCGCTTGTTAAGGGAAACAACCAAAGGAAGAAAACCTCCTCTGATGGAACCAAATTTCACAGAGTGCTGATTCAGTGACTCACCGCTGATCTAACCAAGAAATTCCACACTACTCTTCACACACAGATAGTAGATAGATATCCTTTATCCACAAAAGCTAAATCAGTGAAAAAGAAAGACAGCAAAGCTTTGTGTTGTAGGTTATGGGAGAACGATTATCTGGAATGGAAAATCCTCAAATGATGAGGTGTAGGTAGGTGTGCAGACCAAGGAGTCCAGTCCCTCCAGACACGTAGCCAATGCCACTACATTCAAAACGCACAACAAAACAATGGTTCACTCTGGTATTGTCTTCAGCAAACTGGTATCATTAAACTATATGTAGATTTGTCATTAGTCCAAGACAGTGTCATTACTTTAAAAAAAAAAAAATACAGGAAAACACTGTTTCAACAAATAAAAAGGATTTCATTTAATGTATTTTCAAGGCGCAGAGACAAGTACTCAGTGGACCTAGTGATATCACAGTAAGAGATCAAAACAAACACACGTGAACATGTGTACATACAAAAAAAGGTAAGAACAGCTGTACTAAAAAATGTTGGAAACAAATTAAGTGCAATAGGTCTAACCAGTTTATACTTAACATAAATTCCAGGTCTAAAAGCTGGCAGGGTAGATGGAGTTTCGACCCATAGGTTAATGGGTGCATCATCAGGATGTGTAAAATTCAGAGCACAAGAGGAGAATTAGTTCTTTAGGTCAAGATGTCCCCAAGTATAATTGCCGCAAGGGCCAGGGACAAAAGGAAAAAAGGACCTACTGGTCCTGTGTTTTTTAGCCATATCCAGAGTGAGCGGTATGGGGTAAACCTTAAATGTGCCAATGAAAATGTCATTAAAGTAAAAAAATCTGGAAGATCTTGCATGAACGAATAGACTCCTGTGTCGCCAAGAAATTGAATGATTGGGGCTCTAAATAATAACTTCTCCAAATTGGTGTTGTGATTAACTAACATATCACTTGGTAAGTAAAGCACGTTTCATTGAGCAAGGAAGCAACTGCAAGTGTCCACTGATACCACTAAGTGCCTGATTACGAGTTTGGTGGTTGGGGACTGGACCGCCATGCTGGCGGCCTGCTCCCACACCGGCCACCTGATTATTACTTTTTTAGTCACTGGTGAGCGGTCTTTGGCGTCCCCACGGCGGTGCCTATGAAACAGGCACCACAATGGGAATGTCAAAGACGGTACCTGCACGGCAGGGACTGGTGCAGTCTATGCCATGCAGGTACTTGGGTGCATGCACACAGGGGGGCACATCATGCACCCCATGGCCCTGAGGCACAATAGGGTTTGTTTCCTTTCCACCTCGGTTCTCATGGAGTAGGAACCACCATAAAAAACGTGGCAAAGAGGAAACTCGTAATATGCTTGGCGGGACCGCCGCATATTGCGGCCTTAAAACTGCTGTACCGCAGCAAGGGATCTCTGATCCTTGGCGGTTGCGGTGGTGCAATGGTGGTCCGACTGCCCAAGTTGTAATAGGGTGTTCGGACCGCAGGTGCGGCGGTGGCTGGATCGCCACTGCTGTGCCACCACAAGTCTGACAATCCTCGGACCGCCAGACTCATATTCAGGCCCTAAGTGTTCCGGTTTGGTTTACATGGCTCCTCTTGTGCTAGACTACTACCTTCGAAATAAAACCTTTAAAGATAGGAATTTCAAGCCTTCGTTTTAGCGGTTTGAAGTGGATCTCATATGGAAGCATTGATGTCCTAAATACTTGCCTCATCCGAGAACACCTCCTAAGAAGTATAGGGTGCAGTCTGAACCAGAGGTTGGATGCATCTCTTTTGCGGTCCTGCTGTACACTCGAGGTTTGCAGTCAAAAGGTCAGAATTGCTAAAATGCTGCTGGATGATTGTATTTTTTCGGCTAGATGCGACACCATCTCCTGGGGCTCCAAAAGTTCTGTAACTTCATCCCAGATACTTCAAAAGTCTCCGGGATTACAGGGATTTCTTTTTGCACACCAAGCCACATGATCACATTGCAGGATGACCCTTCACAACCCCAGGCAGTCCGTTCTTGCATCATGGGCATGGCATCTGTGAAAAACTCATGGCAATTTCAACATGACATTGTGGAAAAATGGAATTGCCACCATGAATGTGTATACTGCAAGTGCAGCCCCATAGAAGAGATATAGCTCCAGTACTTGCATGATAAACATCCATAATGTGCTGGTAGATTTCTCCCAACATGTTGTGGATGTTTGAAGGATTTTTCAAACAAGATTTTCATGGTTGACTTTTATACCACTATTTTGGTTATGGATCCACTTTGTGTACATCAGTCTATAAGATATGTAACTGATTGGCGCTTAGTCCTTTGTACTTTTGCAGATTCTCTATGGTTTATTAGGTTGATGGTACTTCGCACCGGTGGGCAGTGTGAGCGACAAGGTTTTGGCATCAACAGGCCCATTTGCGGATGCAAAGAACCCACAAATGTAAATTTAGCTCCACGGAAGCCACGCCAAGGGTCCAGGATCTGAGGGGCACCACTTGGGGGTCAGGGGCTTACTCCAGCTGGATCTGGGTGCTGGCTCAAGTGGTTGGGAGCCTGTTATGTCCCCATGGCTCCAAAGAGGAGGCCAGCAGACAAGCCCTTGGAGTCACTATGGGAGTCATGGGTTCAGGTGCTGGTCCAATCCCTCTGACTCAGGCAGGAGGGCAGCAGGGCAGCAAATCCAGCAAGGCAGTAGTTAAGCAGGGCATCAGTCCAGCAGAGTGGCAGTCCTTTCAGCAGTCCTTCTTCCTAGCAGAATATCCACAGGTCTAGAAGTGTACTGAAGAGTTGGAGTCTGGGGCCCAATATTTATACTAGGTACCTCCTTTAAGTGGGAAAAGCTTCAAAAGGTTTCCCTTTGAAGTGCACAGGTTTCCTGCCTCCCCTGCCCTGGCTCCCGACTAACTACTGGGGGTATGCAGGACACATCCCATTTAAGTGTAAATAGGGCCCTGCCCACCTCCGCCCTCCCATCCTGCAAGTGATGGCCCATTCAGTGACACCTAATCTCTCTATTGTGTGTGGCTGTCTAGGAGGAATACACAAAGCCCAACTGCCAACTACACCCTGTCATGTTACCCAGTGCTAGGCTGCAGGCACTAAATGGCTAAGGCAGGAAAATGCAAGTTTCTAAAAGTTACATTTTCAAAACTGTAATTTAAAATCAGACTTTACCATAAGAGAGGCTCTTTCCTTACAATTTCTAAGACACCAAACATGAACCCATTTGGAGGATACAGCTTATTAAATGTAACAAGGTAACACCAATGTTATCCTATGGGAGAGGTAGGCTTTGCAGCAGTGAACATGAATCTAAGAGTTTTTCTCTACCAGGACATGTTAAAATTTAAAAGAAAATGCCCAACCTTTTAAATACACTGCACCCTGCCCTCTGGGCTGTCCAGGGCCCACCCTACAGGTGACGTATATGTATTAAAAATGAAGCTTTGGGCCTGGCAAAATGTTGATTTCGAAACACACAAAAGGTGATGGGAGGCTGCTCACAATAAGTCTAACCACTGGCAATCGCTTGGGGTAGCACTCCAACCCATTATTCTTTTGCTCACCATGCCACCTCAGATTGGACCCAGCCATATGCTAACAGTCTTGACCCTGTTCCTCATGGGAACAGTCCGTCCCGAACTGCCAAGTCAGGTCCTCCCTGAACCGGAACACAAGCAACCTAGGATCATTTTGTTTATTTTGCCAGGTTGAAACAGCAGTTTAAAACTGTACACACAGCATACAATGGCAGACTTGAGACATGTTTAAAGGGGTACTTAAGTGGGTGGCACAATCAGTCCTGCCGGCCTACTAATAGCATTTAATCTACAGGCCCTTAAATTTGCTCCCAAAATTGTTGACTGGATTAAAGATTTAGTATACTGCCGTGAGCAGCTGGACCTCTATGCGGAGGAACTGCCGGTCACATCCAGGCCATCAGATATATGGACCCCGTTGCGAGAGTATTTGTTGCTACAGTCCCACGGGGACGCTGAATGACTCTGTGGATCACCTACACTGTTGGGCTACTTCGCCACCTGGCACGATTGTATTACTCTATGAAGGCGGGATAGTTATACTGCACTTGCTGTGACACACGATTACTGGCATGTACCTACTAATGCTTTACTTTCTTGTTAATTACTTAACGGTTTTGTTAATATAAAGATGTGCTAAATATGTACACTGTACGATGCTGAAACTTTCAATAAAAAGAATTAAAAAAAAAAAAAAAAAAAAAAATAATCTACAGGCCCTGGGCACAGGTAGTCCCATTTTACTAGGGACTTACAAGTCAATTAAATATACCATGTTTTAAGGCGAGAGTACACTCACTGGTTAGCAATGGTAAAGTGCACAGAGTCCTAAAAGCTGACAGAAATGGGTTCAGAAAACAGGAGGGTGAAGGCATAAAGTTTGGGAATGACCCAGCAATTCCAACACCAAAACAATAAATAAACATCCTGTGGATCCTCAAGAACTGCCATATTTCTCTGGCTCAGCTCACAATCAGTTTACAGGCCATTGCCCTCCCCTACAGGGCCAAGTTAATTACCCTGCTCCCCATCAGAGGGAACAAAGGCCCCACAGAAACAAAAGCAAATACCAGTGATTGAGTCCGTTTCTGAGAAAGGGTGGGTAGGAAGGAAAATCTCAAACCAAACAGGGGGTAACTGTTCCAAATGTGGGCACAATAGTCATCCACATGAAAAAAGAGAAGAGAGGAGGAAACAGGAAAAAAAACAGGTTTAAACCCCTACAAACTAGAGGCAAGCGCAAGTCTTGTCTCTTGATGCCCTCACACATCCCGAGGGATGTCATGCTTCATCATCGGGCGTTGCTCCTCGTCGTGCCGGCGCTGCAATGCCCTACGGGTCCCCTGAAGGGTCGCTTTAGCGGAGATCTTTTATTGTTAATGCCGTATTATGAGTGAGGGTGTGAGATAAAGGGTTCGAAAAGATAAGTGAGTGAGTGAGTAAATGTTAAAACTAGCTAAGGGACACCAAAAAAGTGCTAAATTTAATACGTGGGTTCCCCTGCCAGGTTAAAAAACCCGTAGGTTGTGTGTTTCTGATGGAGCAGTTATGTGCCTCAGTAACTCTCGGTCGACATGTTTCACGCCCTCTAAATGGTCAGAAAGATCGCTGGCGCTTCTTCAGGACCAACAAAGTGAGTGAAAGAACCGTGAGTGGGTCTAGAACCCTGATAAAAAGAAGGAAACGGTCCACTCTTGTGTAAAACTACAAGGTGGCTTTTAGCTCTAAATGACCCCTCCTGTTGCAACCTAGGAGTAAACAAGGAAAAAGTAAAAGAACAAAAATACAACGTAGGACTTAATATAATCCTCTCTGTGGTGAGATGGTAGATTGCATCTCATCCCAGTGGTGTAATCATATGATTATTCACATGAACGGACAGACGAGACAGACAACATATACTAAAAAAACCACATCCAGCATGTTGTTAATTCATTGTACTTCCCCCAAAGAGCACATGATTCAGGGGGCAATATACAGTGCATTCCAGTTATGCCTGTACAGGGTCAAGGCACATATTGGGGTGTTGACACCAGTAAACCTACACACCATATAGACTGAAGTACGGATGTCGCAATATGTAACCCATAGGTAGATGGAGTCTTGGTATAGTGCTACAGAGAAATTAGCTGTATTGTGTGTACCATAGTGAGTACGTGGTCTCATGGTGTAGAATAATTACACTACCCTTTTCACATCAAATAGTGGCACATGTTGTTAAAAACACAAGGACAAGTGGCTTATAGAGAGATACATGACATATGGTCTTACCTAATCTAAGGTAATAAGTTGCTCCATAGGCTAGTGCGTGTTCGCCCGCACCGTAACGGGCTGAAAGTAAAAATGCATGGGGAAGGAAGGAGAGAGAACAATGTAATGGCCGCTCGAACCAGTAAAACGGGTAGTGTGCAGGACCTGATCGCAGTCATAAGTATGCCCATCCAAGTAGTACTTACGGTTGCCGTTGGGTGCATTGCCTGCCAGCACCTACCCCTTACACGCCTGCCTGCATATTGTCGGACTGCTCTTGAGACCGCCTGATATAGTGAGGATCCACTCTCGTAGAGATGCATGACTTCCGGGAGGTGTGGTTGAAAACGTTGGTGCCCATGCGTTGGCGCCATCTTGAGGTGGTGCATCCGGGGCATCTGCGTGAGAAGTGTTGTAGTCTGCCGGAGCTAGTGTGCGGGTGCCATCATAGAGTGCTGTATCCGGTGTGTATTGGTTACAACTCCGAAACACTGTGGAGAAAGGCCGTAAAAGGCACGAGGGCCCTACAAGAGGAGGAAAAGGAAAAAAGGCCTCTCTAATGACTAGGGGCCTGTCAGAGTAGAAATAAAATTGAGAATATTTGGGCAAACACCCATGTTTTAGGTGCAGTAGCACCCTTTTGGTGAAAGGGTGCTAATATCAGCTTACAGACTGTAGCCACTACACCTGTTGGTAATACCTTCTGAAATGTATAGGTATAAGCAAAGGTGGCATAGATTGTGTATCAAGGCCTAGGATGTATGGGACTCATAGTTAGCAGAGATAAGGTATGAATGGGAGTAAGTACTGTCCAAGGGTCAGTGTGGACAGTCATTAGGTAGTGTAGAGGAAAACACAGTACAATGTGAGCGTGCACTCCATGGCGCTCTGTCCATGGGATATCAGTCAATTCAAGGGTGCGGGCCCAAGGCTCAAAGGTTAATAAAGACACGCAAAGGTAGGGTTGGGGTCACCCTAGCATCGGATGAGCGCATAGCCGCTAGAGTTTCAGAGTTCTGCCCAAGGAATTTCACCATTCAGACCCCTAATGTGTGTCTGAAGGTGGTGTACCAACCGTTGTTCACGTTTCAAAAGCGCGGTGTTGTTCCATGTCAGATTTGATTCCAGTATTGTCCATTTGATATCGTCAACTGAGTGTTTCTTCTCGATAAAGTGATTGCACATTCTAGTGGCGGTGCGTCCGCACCGTATGGTGCTTTTGTGCTCACTGATCCTGGTCTTGATAGGTCTTGTAGTCATTCCCACGTAGAGAAGATCACAAGGGCATGAGATGAGGTATACACAGTTCCTTGTGTTGCAATTCGTGTGTTGGCATTGTTCCCACACAAAATCCCCAAGTTGTAGTCTCTTGATGTGCTTGGTGGAGGTGCAAGCATTTCAAGTAACGTAAGGGAAGTGTCCAGTGACAGGTGGTAGATTCCACAGGGTGGTGTCAGTAGGTTTTCTGCGTGGACGAGGCCGTGTGTTTATCAGCGATCTCTCAGGTTGGTTGTTCTTCTGAACGCAAATCTGGGTTTTGCAATGTTGAGTGATTCTGAATTCAAGATCCTCCAATTCCGTAAGATGATGTTCTTGATCTGGTTAGAGAGAGGTGTGAAGGTAGTAACACTGGTCATCACTTCATCACTCTGGCGTTCCTTGTTTTCCAGAAGACCTTCGCGATTGTTGTTTCTTGCTCTTTTTCTGGCCTTGTTTATGACATTCATGGGATAGTTCCTCTCTCTCAAGTTAGAGGTGAGGGCTGCTGCTTGTGAGTCAAAGCCGGCGAAGGAACTTCAGTTGCGCCGGATCCTCAAAAACTGGCCCTATGGTAGGTCCTCTCTAAGGGCCTTTCGATGGTGACTGTCGAAGGAGAGAAGGCTGTTACAGTCAGTTTCCTTTTTGTACGTCCTGGTATGCAGGTGTCCCTCTTCCGGAGATATCAACAAGTCGAGGAAGGGAATTTCCATTATAGACTGTGTCTTTGTGAAGTGCAGGTAAGGGTTCAAACTGTTGATCCAGTCATGGAATTTTGAACAGCTCTCTTCAGTGCCTTTCCAGAAGATGATGATATCATCGATGTACCGTTTCCACATGAGGATATTTTCCTGGAAAGGGTTAGAGTCCGTGAAGATGTTTAGGGACTCGAAATGTGCCATGTACAACCCCGCCAGACTCGGCGCAAAGGTACTCCCCATGGAAGTACCTTGTACTTGATGGTAGATGTTTGTTCTGTACATGAAGTAGTTATTTTTCAAGGCAATGGTTATGCATTCCAGAATAAAGTCCACAGGTGTATTGGTGGGGATTTCTGCTTCCCGTAATAGGTACTCCACAACCGTAATGGTGGCATCCTGGGGAATGTTTGTGTATAACGCTTCAACGTCTAGTGTTATCAAAAAGTTGATCTCCTCGATGTTGTCCTGCATACCAGGACATACAAAAAGGAAACTGACTGTAACAGCCTTCTCTCCTTTGACAGTCACCATCCAAAGGCCCTTAGAGAGAACCTACCATATGGCCAGTTTTTGAGGATCCGGCGCAACTGTAGTTCCATCCTCGACTTTGACTCACAAGCAGCAGCCCTCACCTCTAACCTGAGAGAGAGGAACTATCCCGTGAATGTCATAAACAAGGCCAGAAAAAGAGCAAGAAACAACAATCGCGAAGGTCTTCTGGAAAACAAGGAACGCCAGAGTGATGAAGTGATGACCAGTGTTACTACCTTCACTCCTCTCTCTAACCAAATCAAGAACATCATCTTACGGAATTGGAGAATCTTGAATTCAGATTCACTCAACATTGCAAAACCCAGATTTGCGTTCAAAAGAACAACAAACCTGAGGGAACAACTGATAAACACACGACCTTGTCCACGCAGAAAACCTACTGACACCACCCTGTGGAATCTACCACCTGTCACTGGACACTTCCCTTGCGGTACTTGCAATGCATGCGCCTCCACCAAGCACACCAAGAGACTACAACTTGGGGATTTCGTGTGGAAACAACGCCAACACACGAATTGCAACACAAGGAACTGTGTATATCTCATCTCATGCCCTTGTGATCTTCTCTACGTGGGAATGACTACAAGACCTATCAAGACCAGGATCAGTGAGCACCATACGGTGCGGGCGCACCGCCACTAGAATGTGCAATCACTTTATCGAGAAGAAACACTCTGTTGACGATATCAAATGGACAATCCTGGAATCAAATCTGACATGGAACAAAACCGCGCTTTTGAAACGTGAACAACGGTGGGTACACCGCCTTCAGACACACATTAGGGGTCAGAATGATGAGATTCCTTGGGCAGAACTCTGAAACTCTAGCGGCTATGCGCTCATCCGATGCTAGGGTGACCCCAACCCTACCTTTGCGTGTCTTTATTAACCTTTGAGCCTTGGGCCCGCACCCTTGAATTGACTGATATCCCATGGACAGAGCGCCATGGATTGCACGCTCACACTGTACTGTGTTTTCCTCTACACTTCCTAATGACTGTCCACACTGACCCTTGGAAAGTACTTCCTCCCATTCATAACTTATCTCTGCTAACTATGAGTCCCATACATCCTAGGCCTTGATACACAATCTAGGCCACCTTTGCTTATACCTATAGATTTCAGAAGGTATTACCAACAGGTGTAGTGGCTACAGTCTGTAAGCTGGGATTAGCACCCTTTCACCAATAGGGTGCTACTGCACCTAAAATATGGGTGTTTTACCAGATTTCCAAAATTTTATTTCTACTCTGACAGGCCCCATGTCATTAGAGAGGCCTTTTTTCCTTTTCCTCCTCTTGTAGGGCCCCCATGCCTTTTATGGCCTTTCTCCACAGTGTTTCGGAGTTGTCACCAATACACACCGGATACACCACTCTATGATGGCGCCCGCACACTAGCTCCGATAGACTAGAACACTCCTCACGCAGATGCCCCGGATGCACCACCTCAAGATGGCGCCCGCGCATAGGCACTGACGTTTTCAACCACACCACCCAGAAGTCAGGCATCTCTAAAAGAGTGGATCCTCACTATATCAGGCGGCCCCAACGAGCAGCCAGACAATATGCAGGCAGGCGTGTAAGGGGTAGGTGCTGGCAGGCAATGCACCCAACGGCAACCGTAAGTACTACTTGGATGGGCATACTTGTGACTGCGATCGGGTCCTGCACACTACCCGTTTTACTGGTTCGAGCGGCCATTACATTGTTCTCTCTCCTTCCTTCCCCATGCATTTTTACTTTCAGCCCGTTACGGTGCGGGCGAACACGGGCTAGCCTATGGAGCAACTTACTACCTTAGATTAGGTAAGACCATATGTTGTGTATCTCTCTATAAGCCACTTGTACTTGTGTTTTTAACAACATGTCCCGCTATTTGATGTGAAAACCGTGTACCCACTATGGTACACAGGATACAGCTATTTTCTCTGTAGCACTATACCAAGACTCTGTCTACCTATGGGTTACATATTTCAACATCCGTACTTCAGTCTATATGGTGTGTAGGTTTACTGGTGTCTACACGCCAATATGTGCCTTGACCCTATACAGGCATAACTGGAACGCTCTGTATATTGCCCACTGAATCATGTGCTCTTTGTGGGGAAGTACAATGAATTAACAACATGCTGGATGTATTTTTCTAGTATATGTTGTCTGTCTCGTCTGTCCGTTCATGTGCCTAATCATATGATTACACCACTCGGATGAGATGCAATCTACCATCTCACCACAGAGAAGATTATATTACTTCCTACGTTGTGTTTTTGTTATTTTACTTTTTCCTTGTTTACTCCTAGGTTGCAACAGGAGCGGTCATTAATTGAGCTAACAGCCACCTTGTAGTTTTACACAAGGGTGGACCGTTTATTCCTTTTTATCAGGGTTCTATACCCACTCACGGTTCTTTCACTCACTTCGTTGGTCCTGAAGAAGCACCAGGGATCTTTCTGACCATTTAGAGGGTGCGAAACATGTCGACCGAGAGTTACTGAGGCACATAACTGCTTCATCAGTAACACCGAACCTACGTGTTTTTTAACCTGGCAGGGGAACCCACGTATTAAATTTAGCTCTTTTTTGGTATCGCTTAGCTAGTTTTAACATTCACTCACTCATCTTTCCGAACCCTTTATCTCACACCCTCACTCATCATACGGCATTACCAATAAAAGATCTCCGCTAAAGCGATCCTTCATGGGACCCGTAGGGCATTGCAGCGCCGGCCCGACGAGGAGCAACGCCCGATGATGAAGCATGACATCCCTCGGGATGTGTGAGGGCATCAAGAGACAAGACTTGCGCTTGCCTCTAGTCTGTGGGGTTTGAACCTAGGTTTTTTCCTGTTCCCTCCTCTCTTCTCCTTTTTTCATGTGGATGACTATTGTGCCCACATTTGGAACAGTTACCCCCTGTTTGGTTTGAGATTATTATATGGAGCACGGGTACTGGACCACAACAAGCTCCTAGTCCCCCATTTTTTTGATACGTAGGAAGGAAAATCAGCATCAGAAAATAAGCTTGCCGCACTGCACCTGGGCTCGGACAGCCCAGGGCAACTAGAACAAAGGATGAGGGCCAGACCTCAAAAGGCCAACACAGGAGGGGCTCACCTTTGATCTTTTGGTGGGAAGGGTTCTGGCAGTGTTGTCAGCTAGAGGCAGAGCTGAGGTCCCCCGAGAAAACTTCAAGTACCTATGATGGATTATTCAGAGTGCTAAGGTGGAAAGTTGTGACAGGGGTGGAGGGATGATGTGGTATGTTAGGATTGGCAAGGGGTGCCTGGCTTCTAGAAATTTCCCCCTCCAATTAAAAATCCCTGCAGAAGGTAGAGAAAGTTGAGAACACCCTGGGAGGTGACAACAGCAGAGGAATCCCCAGGTAGAAAGACGAGCCAGATGATGCCCTGCAAAGATGGACTAATCTCTTTGTCACCAACTGACCCCCAGGAATAGGATGGGTCTCTTCAGATTCAGTGGCATTAGCCCCTTTATCCCCCCTGTGGACCCATAGTTGGAAGACCTAGGCTCCACTGCCCCCTGGTGCTCTGCAAGACAGCCAGGAGGCTCTGGAGTATGGTAGTGTAGACAGGAGGGCACTCTGCTGGCTGGTAGCGAAGGCTGCGCAAGATGCCGCCTTGTTGGAAATTGGGTTTCTGGTTGGCAGAGGAATGTACCCTGTCCAAGCAGAAACCACAATCCTAGTCAGGGTAAGTAAGATTCACACCATAAATTAACCTGTGCTCACTCTCTGGTAGCTTGGCACAGAGCAGTCAGGTGTAACTTAAGAGGTAATGTGTTAAGTACTTGTGTAACACTTCAAACAGTAACACAATGAAAACACCACAAAAAGACTCCACACTAGTTTAGAAAAATAGATTATGATTTTATAAATAAAACAGGACCAAAATGACAAAAATCTAATAAGTAGAAGGCGAGATATGAATTTTTAAAGATTAAATGTAAAAATAGCGCTTAGAAAGGAATAGGTACCAATGGGAGTTATCTGGTCCTGCTGGACCAGGGCAAAGTCAAGACTTCAGGCCGACCGTGATGAAACGTGGGCCAGATACAGGAGCCAGGCAAGGCCCGCTGAACAAAGTATCCAGATCCTGGTTGCAAAAGTGAGGTGCAGGGGCAGCCGAGTGATGCGGCGGTGTCGATCCCGAAGTCGAGGTGATGCGTCAATTTTATTTACGCAGTGGTGGTCATGTGCTGGTTCTGAAGACGATGTGCCGATGAGCATTGGTTTCATAGATGATGGGCTGGGTTTCTCCACACAGTTGAGGGGATGCGTCAATTTTCCCACACCACAGCGGCGGCGATGCGTTGATTCTGGTGCGATGGGTCTTTAAGGTGATGCACTGGTTCTGAGTGCGATGCACCGATTCTGCTCCCGCAAAGTGATGATGCGTCGGTTCTACTACACGCAGATAGGAGATGTTTTGGTTCGACTGGAGCAAGCACCTGGTCCACTTCCAATGGACGAGGCACAGGAGCAGGGGGTGAGATTTTGATATCTCTCAGTCTCAGAAACAGGAGGCAAGCCAACAAGCTCCTGGAGATCAGTTTAGGTTCAAGCAGAGTCCAGTTCAGATCAGAGGGAAGCAGGCAGCAGGCTAGCACAGCATAAAAGCAGTTCTTCCAGAGCAGCAGTCTAACAGAGTGACAGTCCTTGTAGCAGCACAGTAGGCCATGACAGTGTTTCTTTACAGGTCCAGAAGTGTCTGAGTTGGTGGGGGTCAGAGACCCCGTACTTATACCCAGTTGTGCCTTTGAAGTGGGGGGTGACTTCAAAGAAGGGTCTTTGAAGTGCACTGAGGTCCTTTCTTCCTAGCCCCTGGCACCAGACTTACTACAGGGGGGTAATCAGCCCTTTGTGTGGGGGCAGGACACTGCCTATTCAGGTGTGTCAGCTCTTCCCTCCCATCCTGCCCAGGATGAGCCATCAGGATGCAGATGGGCACTCAAACAGACCAAACCTTCCTGTGTGTATGGCTGCCTAGAGGTAATGCACAACTGCAATCTGTCACCGCCCAGACATATATTGGAGACAGGCTGAAGGCGCACAGAGCTTTAAGCAGAGACATGCCAACTTTCTAAAAGTGGTGCTTCTAAAATAGTAATGTAAATCCAACTTTACCATAAAGATGATTTATCATTACCATTCCAATAATATAGAACATTACAGCTTAAAATTGTAATAAGGAATTCCCAATGTTAATGTATGAGAGGGGTAGGGCTCACAGTAGTGAAAAACGAATTTGGGTGTTTTTCACTACCAGGACATGCAAAATTTAAACGTACATATCCTACCTTTTACTTACACAGCACCCTGCCCTATGGGCTACCTAGGGCCTAGTCTTAGGGGAGACTTATGTGTGATAAAAGGGGAGTTCTAAGGCTTGGAAAGGGGCTTTAAATGCCATGGCAGTAAAACTGTACACATAGGCTCCTCAGTGGCAGACCTGAGTCATGTATAAAGGGCTACTTAATTGGGTGGCACAGTTAGTGCTGCAGGCCCACTAGTATCATTTAAGGCCCGGGCAGATATAGTACACATTACTATGGACTTCTAAGTAAATTAAATATGCTAATTGTGGATACACCAATGTTACCATGTTTAGGGGAGTGAGCACATGCACTTTAGCACTGGGACCCAAAAGAAAGAAGAGGGCTGGTGCAGGGATCCCATCCCTGGAACTCCGATGCAGTGGAGGGCCTGTGGGGTGCTCATCCATCCCCTATGTCCCTGTCTGGGGGCCAAGTGCACTTCGCTCACCTTCTCCCACCAAGAGGCAAAAGATCTTGCTCCTGCTCACTGTTGGAAGCGTGGCTGGGAGTACTGCAGGAGACGGCTACCGCGTGGCACCAAGGTATGGTGCTGCAATGCGAGAAGTCAGAAAATTAGTAGGAGAGTAGGGTACCTGCACTGCAGGACAGGCTGCTTGGGTGTTCCAGGTGAGACCAGGACACCTAGAAATAAAGGAGATGGTGTGGCATGAGACCGCATAGTCAAATAAAAGCAGCAGTAGACCCTCTAATTTTTCATTTATTTTCCCTGGCTTTAAGCACCCCATATTTCCCCATGTAGGCTAGTTTAAAAATCCTTTTAGCTTCCGTGGTGCCCCAAAAATGTGTTGCAGCAGCATTTTTTGCCCTAAGTGGAATGGGTATGCCCAGATGTGGGTCCCTTGCTCGCTGTGCCACTGGAGTCAAGCTAGCCTGGCTAAAGAGGGGTAATTCCCCGAAACTGGTCGCAGGATGCTTTTTTCCAGTCCAGGGAGGACCCAACTTGGCAGTTTTCGAGCTGGACTGTTCCCATGAGGAGCAGGGTCAAGACTGATTTGCATATGGCTGGGTCCAAACTGGGGTGGCGCAGTGAGCAAAAGAACAATGGATTTAACCCAGATCTCTTGAATGGGGTGAATGTTTGATTTATTCAGCATTCCATCCATCATTTGTTGTTGCAACATTTATCGCCCTAATGGAATGGGTATGCCCAGATGTGGCTCCCTTGCTCACTGTGCTACTGGAGTCAAGCTAGCCTGGCTGATGAGAGTGATGCCCCGAAACCGGTCCCAGGATGCTTGTTTCTGGTCCAGGGGAATCGCGGCTTGGCAGTTCGGGCTGGACTGTTCCCATGAGGAGCAGGGTCAAGACTGATTTGCATATGCCTGGGTCCAAACTGGGGTGGCGTAGTGAACAAAAGAATGATGGATTCAACCTAGATCTCTTGACCGGGGGTGAATGATTGATTTATTAAGCGTTCTGTCCATTATTTGTTGCCGCACCACAATGGGCAAGGGCACCACCTATGGTTATTCTGGAGTATTTGTGGGGCCACATAAGTTTAGCAGCTGCCCTTATAATGCATACTGATATATTGATCCTCAGTCTATGGAATGCAGGCATCCCTAGTGGCTGATTCCATGGTTGCATTCACAGACCTGAAGAATGTAAGTGTATGGTTGCTTTGTTTTTCAATGCTTTATATAGAATGCTTTATTGACAATGATTATTGAGGAATATTGCTGTGCTTCTATTAATAATGAATGCATTTGACGAGGGTTATTGATTGAATTGCTTTTCATGGTGAATCCTAACATGTGATTCCTTTTTAATTGATGTGGTGACCCCTGGACAAAGCCAGTGGCCTGCCTTATATTTAATGACACCCCCTTACAGTGTGATGTTACATGTAGCATAGGTGGGGTGGAGGGCATTCTCATTATGGGGTTCAGGACCCACTAGGGGTGTATTATGATATGTGGGTGTCATCAAAGGTATTTCCATCTACCTGATGTATCAATTGATAGTATTAATGCTTAGTATTTAGCAATAATTTATTGAGTGTTGCTGTTGTGTGCCAGCGAATTGAGATTGCTAGCCCACATCATCTCCCCTGCGTAGGTCTGGGACTGCTCTGCATTGCTACACAGATAGAGTCAAGTAGTGCAATTGAATTCTTGATTCCCAGTAAAAAGACAATTGTGGATTACTTGCACAGGACTCACATCCTTTGCAACCAATAACCCAAATTATTACATTTGTGGCAGAAGTAGGATCAGTAGTATCCAGTATGCACTGATAACATCTGATAGGTTCAGTTTTGCAGCACATTACCTAAGCATTAATGCACAGATATCAGAGCTCAAGACTTTATGAGGGGTTTAAAGATTTGTTTATGTGAACTCAATATGTGGTAAAGGAAAGCCCCCAAACACGCACGCATATTCCATGTGAAGATATTCATGGTTAATATATTAACTGTGTTTATTATAAACGGTTTGCATTTTTTAAATGATGTGATGGCAGGTTGGGCTTTCACAGATTGTTTCCATGAGAGTGCTCCCAGGCCACAGTGTCCTTTTAACCCCATCAATCTGCAATGACTACAGTTTTATGCCAGGTACATGCATAAAAGAAAATGACTGGTTCATTAAATCCTATCACAGATTCTTCACAATATCTGTAGCAAAAATTGAATATCTTGGGAGATCAATGCAGTGTTTTGAGACAATTCTTCTGAAGATGCCAAAATTTAAATAGCATCACCGCCTGACATAATCTTTCTCAAATCGTGACTTGAACATTTAGAAGTGCCTCTTATGTGGGCTCTAGGTATGTAATAGGAGAGTGTGAAGTTGTGAACATTTTCTCTAGCACACTTTGCTAATTCTTGCTAATAGTATGATAGTTAAATGATATGAGAATACCATGATAGCAAAGCTTTTTGTGCAGGGGTTTTAAGTCAAAATGAGCATCTATGCAAGATTTTACTCAAATGCTAAAAAGTGTGCACACCGTTAATACTAGTACCTACATCCCATGTGGCATTCAAAAAAGGTTCAAATTGCCTCCCATTTGAGAAACATCTCTTCTCCGTATTCTCAACATGCTTTATCCTCATGCATTGTGACAATGGGAATGTGCTCAGCTTGCTTGAGTTCCACTCCTGCAGTTCTATTTCTGAATTAGGAAATTCTAGGTGTGTAGATTTTATTAACCTCTATCTGTAATCTGTACGCTTCTATGCCACATCGCGGTAGTAAGCGCTATATAAATGCAATTATAATACAATACAATCTGTGCACTTTAAAAATGTAAAATGATGTGTATACACCCTTCTTGTCTACTGTACTTAAGTATATTCGTTGTCTAAAATGCTAAATTAAACAGAACAACATGGCAATAAACACACATGAAAATACACTTGATTCACAAGACAATTGTGGCACAAAGAGGATTGTCTGTGTGATCAAGGCTAGGATCTTGCTGTCCTGTAGATAGGAAGACATAATTTGTCTAGGAGCAAATTTGGATTTAATGTCCTTTATCTGAAGCCCAGAATTGGCAGTAGGGCCGAAGTGGCATTGAAATCTTTCAAGAGCTTATCCTTTGTGCTGGTCTTGTCAACAAACAATGATTTCCAGTTTGTGAGATGTGTGGTACTCCCTCTCCGAAGAAAATGCTGATAGAGAGACATTGAGATCTTAGGGGTGAATGTAATGGTATAGGAGACTTTTGAAACTTAAAATGTTCTGTATTTATCTAATATAAGAGGACTATCACACGTACAAAGTTCACTTAATGGAATTGAGGGAGGATCTGGTCCAAGACCAGACGTTTCCTTTTCACTCAAGAACTGGTTTGCATTCCTACTTTGGATCTCTTTTCATTACAATGAAACAGTGTTAACGTACCTGTGTGTTCGTTTGATAACACAGAAATCTTTCCACCCAGTAGAAATGCTACATCCCAAACCAGCTGCTCCAAATGTTCACAACTGAGACAGTTAGAGGATTTGCTATGAACTGGAGAGTGAATTTGTTCCATACAATGTGTAACAGACGTTTCTTCGATTGTTCAGTGCTATTCAGTGGGGGAACAGGAACTGATTCATAGTTCGTTAGCACAGGACTTGGCGAGAACTATTGATGGTTGGTTTCCCCATTTTATTCCGGTTAGTTGTTTCAGCCAGTGGTAAAAATGTTTCTGCTGCTGGTTGTACTTGACCGTTGTCAGGCAAGTGTTTGAACTCGCTGATGCAAATATCTTCTGCATTAGATTTCTAATCTACTTTTTCTTTTTCTCAAGGTAAGCCATTTTATCCATTGGCCTTTGGTCTTTATTTTTAGAAATCTCCTCACCTCCATGAGAATCAAACAAAGAAGAAATGGACGATGGAAGACGTCAAATTGTTTGTTACTGCTATAATGAATGACATACTGAGATGCCATAGTAGAAGTAGAGGTGATAGATAGTTTTGTGTTATTGGATGGGCATCACCACCAGTTTTTGTCGATCTCTCCCTTTTTTTCCTCTGAGCAGAGGATACCATCCTCATGGCCTCTTCTACCTCCCCCACCTGGCCAGCACCGATTTAGGAAGACTCTTGTCTGCTGACCCATCTCACGGTCCTATGACCCCACTGTTTATCATCACCTACTGTCTCATTCACCTTCCTTTTTTCATATTTAACCCCTCCTACTTGCCTCTACAGTCAAGGCATGTAGGAAAGGAGAAGAGACTTCAAGAGTCACTTCCTTTGTTGTCCTTCCTATATGGGCCTTTTAAGGCTTCACTGCATTACCTCCCCTCCTCACTTTTGGCCCACCCACAACACCACACTCTCCTCCTTACCTGCAGTGAACTGCTCCACCCTAATACCCCGTCTCATAATTCAAACCACGCCTGCATCTACAGCACCAGCTATGACAATTAGTGTATTAGTAACTGGCTGAAGAAGGAAATCCCATCTTCCAGTGGATGGTGCCCCGAGCCCTCATGGGTGGACCCCAAAGACTCCTAACACACTTGGTGGTTTTTGAAAGCTGCAACAGTTTAAACCCCACAGACTCTTAAATGTTTCGGGAAGCTGTTTTCAAGTGGAGCTGCACCTCTAAAGACTGTTAATAACCTGGTAGTTTTGGGAAGATGTGTTTCCAAGTGAGTTGGAACTTAGTTGCTGCAGGAGGGCTACATAGGTTCAAAATAAATTTGCTAGTTAGGGAAGTGAGGTCCAGTGACCTTTTCACCTGCCCCTGCAGTGTGGTCTCGATTGACTTATAACGAACTTGGTGTATTTTGGGAAGCTGTGTCATCCAGTAGGAAGCACCCCTCCATTGCAGTTTTTTTGGCATCTGTATGTTTTATTCAGTTGCTCTGCTGCCACTCTAGTGCGAACCGTATGTAACCTTTAATAACCTTGGGAATTGTGTGATGTGCGTTTTCAGCGGTAAACACCTCTACCACTCCCTTTCAATGTCAATATGTTTATTTAT
Source organism: Calotriton arnoldi (assembly GCA_963921515.1). Classification (NCBI taxonomy): domain Eukaryota; kingdom Metazoa; phylum Chordata; class Amphibia; order Caudata; family Salamandridae; genus Calotriton; species Calotriton arnoldi. Next base: position 902,266 of record CAWUFW010005281.1, on the reverse strand, counting down.
GATTCGGAACTCCAATGAGTTCCACATAAAAATGTACAAAAAGAGAAAGAAATTTACAATGTGTTATATCATGGTATTCTTGATAACAGAATAAAGCGCAATTGCTTTCCCTTTCAAATTCCGTAGGTCTTAATGAATTTGAAATTTATTTCGGGTTTTGGAAAGCTGCATCTTCCAGCAAATTGCACCTCTGCTATTTCAAGGTAGGTCATCGACTCATAATAACTCAGTGGGTTGTGAAACACTGTTTGCGATTAGAATCCATTTTTGCCACCCCAAGGAGAACCCAGTTTCTCCATAATAATCTAGTAGTAATGGGAAACTTCATCTACCAGCGATTGCACTTCATTTTGTTCATATCAATTAGTGATTGGGAGCCTTACCTTCCGTGAGCAGACCGTATGAACTCTTACCAATTGGTGAGTCTTTTACTTGGAGCTTCATGGACTCCTATTTACTGTTGGACATTCTTGCTTTTTTAACTGACTTGCTTCCACATGAGTACCCTACCCACTGGTATCCCTCTGTAAATGGAACGATCCCCCATTCTCCCGAGATTCTCACATGCGCTCTTGGTTCCAAGAGGTACTATTCCCCATCCACTTTATTCCTAATTCCCGTACCCATCATATCGTACTAGCTATTTTTCTCTTCCCTACTCAACTCTCCCCCAACCCTTTCTACTTCAGAAATCGCCTCTATTATCACTCTCTCCCTAACTCATCTTCAGGTTTTCCCTTTGACAAGCCCAACCAATCCTGTATGCTCCTGTATTATCTATCTCTCATAATATTGAGCTTTCCTATTGGTCTAACTCCTTCTGCACACCTGACCCACTTACCTTCTGACTCTGCTTTTACATTACTACAGGCCCCTCCCACGCCTCACCCCTATAATGCATGCACCTTTCTATAACAAGATTATTAACCTCCTTCTTCCATTCACAGCTTTGCTGCAGCCATTAACAATCCCCCACCCCTATCCTTTCCTTCACCTCACAACGTAACCCCCTTTCCTGCCACCCTCCTTTTTAATTCCCTTCAATCCCTTTTTATCTGTCCCTTCTAAATACCTAATGAACAAATGACTAAATAAGATACATAGCGCACATACATCTGGCATAAATAATATGCAGGGCTATAAATAGAAGATTCGAGCCTGAGTGAAGAGTATGAGAGGGAGCATACCAAAAGAGTTTCACGTGAATATTCAAAGGCTTTTGTTCATAAGAAGCCTGATGGGCCAGGTAAATATTTTTAAGTAACTTTCTATTCCCGTATCCTGCGGTGCTTTGATCCCTTTTGACCCCTTTTTTCCTCACCGTTTTGTTTTCTTTCGTGTTGCCTGCGCATGGCCCCGGAGCTCCGTGGAAGCTTGCCGAAACTCCGAGCGTCGCGGTGGGAAGGCGCGGCTTGGGAGTGGAGGCGTAACGGTGTTGCCTGCTTCCAGGTCAGAGTCACTGGAGGCAGAGTCAGCACTGGGGATTACACCAGTCTGGATCCCGGTGGTAATGGCGATAGAGGCGGTGAGGCTGAGTCGGAGGAATTGGTTGTCCAGGTAGGGTGCCTGGAGCTTGGTTTCAGTAAAAAGTTTATCGTAGCCCATACTGAACAAGAAGGTAAGAGCCTATCTGGGTCTGGACTTTGGCGGGACTTTCATTCTTGCCACGAGTGTGAGTGCTATCAAGTGAAGCCTCCTGATCTGACCATCTGGGCTTCTAGCAAAGAAGCAGTGTTTTTGAAGTGTATGGAGACAAGTGAGCAGCAGCAATTCGACTTTCCACCACCTAACAGTGGTGGCTGGTGACATTTGAAAGTGGTGGGGCGCAAACTTGCTGTTGGAGTGCACCGCGGCGAGCGAGCGCAGCAAGCGAGCCTGAACATCTTAAGGGGGATTCGGGGGGGTTCTCCCCCCGAGAAAATTTTGAAAAAAGAGTGGATAAATGGTGCATTTTCAAGCAAAATTGAGAAGCAAGAAGGTTAATAAAGCAATTGTGAAAGTGCAGTTATTACATTAATATAGGGATGTCATATAACAACATGTAGATAGAAATGTTTCTGAAGCTAGGCCCTGCCAGTGCCACGCACCTCTGAGCAATATACACGCTGTGTGCCAGCAGGGCCTAGCATCAGAAATATTTCTATTATTATGTTTTTGAAGCTAGGCCCAGTGCTGGCACTCAGTGTGTATGCTTCTCAGACAAAATTAAGTACCAGAAATTCCGAATAAAAAGTAACTCGTAAAAACATGTTTCCAAGTACATTAACAAAGCGCTATCGATTTTTTAAAATCTTTACACCTTTGCAGCGTGGGCCCTGAAACAGGTTATTAAGCTTCCAGCGTTAAATTAGTGTTACCCACTCAATCACTCCACCTTTTTGACAATGTCACGCCACCACTTTCCGCCCCTTTTCCCCCAAAAAGAAATGCCTTTGTCACTCCCGGAGGAGCTCTCCTACCGGCACAAGAGATGCTGACATCAGCTAGCTACACACAAATACACTTAAGAGTACATGGTCGTACTTTGGGGGACAATAACATTTCTTCTCATTTTTTGCTCCTTCAGCGCATGCATTAACTCAAATATCTCCCAATTAAAGCATGTTTATGGTGACAGTAGAACGGTGACACACGTATTTTTTATAACTCGACCTACTCAGTCTCACGACGAGCGATTACATTTTAACTGTGGATTTAAACAGGATGCGTTAGGAGGTGTAAAATTTTATTTTATGGACTGGGTAGAAAAAAAACACTTCAGCCAAGATTTGTAAAGTTAATATTCACGCTGAAGACTTCAATACTGATTCTAACATGGCTATGGTTTAGTCAGAAGCAAAGATTTCTCAAGATAGGCTGCGCTATGATAACATTCAATTGAGCCCCTGCTCTCCTATAATACACATGCAATGCAAATTTTGAATAAAGTTGTTCCAAATAAAAGATTTTATTGGGCCCAATGGGTCGCGCTCATTTCCAGTACCGCAGAAGAAGCACACACGCTAGTATCTTCCCACGAGAACACATTAACACCCACACACAACTTATTTAAAACATTTTCCATTCCTCCGAGAAACTGCATCAATTCTAATCTTGCAGGGATCCTCATATGCTGACATCTTTTACAGTGGGTGACAGCTGACCAACTGGTACATTAGTTTCCCAAGGTGGACTGGATTAACGCTGTGCCTTGTTTATAGTGTCTTCTGCCGTCTTCCCTTAGTTGTGGGTTGTAAAACATTTTCAAGAATCCCCACGCTCTTGTTTGTTTTCAGACTCCCTGAGGGCTGATCTGGCGTCCAGATAATTAACATAGGAAGGGCCTGTTGGCAGCGAACATGTCCAGGGCTTGCACACATGCACTGTCTGCTGTCTAGGCAAATGCCCTTCACAACCAGGCGGCTAAAGAGGGCGGGAAAAGTCAGAAGCTAGGGATGGAAAAACAGGAGGAAGGAAAAACTGTCCAAAGGAAGGAAACATTAGAACAACTGCCCTGTGGGAAAATATGAAACCGCATTACATGCTCTGTCCAACTGGTTCGTCATGCAGTCGCTGCAAGAATGGCTGGTTGAATACGTGTGTAGTTTATTTTAACTGAACTGTCATGCTGCCTGTAGTATTTGTACATTTTCTAAATAAACATGTGGATGTACAACTTGCAATTTTACAAGGCAGAGCCCCTGTTCTCTCAAGTTTACAAATTCCAAATTTGAGCTGACTATCATGTGAAGGCTTTTTATTTTGAAAGCTGGTACTTGTAGTTTGTTTTTACCCCTTTATAACTTCGGGAGTGCAGGTACCGGAATAAAAAGAAAAAACCTGGAATGGCTTTTTTGGTGTGTTCTAGTCCCTGCTTCTTATAGAGTTGTTGATGCCCGTGACCTCCTGCCGGTTAAAAAGCACATTATGAGTATGCATTGTGGTGTCCAGGAACTCTATGGGGTGATACTGCGATTACTTTGAAATCTGGCCTCTATATGCAATGTTGTCTGATCAATTACACATGTATACCAGAAAACTTAGGGCTTGTTCCTAATTTAGATTCCTGCTCCTAACGTGACAACGATCCTTTGCCAACGCCTGTGTTTCAGTCTTGCTTCCATTCACCTACTCCACATGCAGTGAGGTAGGCATAATGTGCTAGGTAGCTGCTAAACTCGGCCTACTGGATGTATTGCTGAACAATTCTCAAGAAAGTCTCACGTAAAACTCCAGCCGAACAACGTTCAACTAAGACTAAAATTCAGGGAAATATTATTGTCGGGTATACAAATATCCTGCTTTAAGACATGCTTTTCTCCAAAATATTTCTTCAGTCTGCCATAAAAAAATCAGACGCACACAACGAAAAATATGGGATTTTAAGAGGAATACTGCTACGAACATGAATGGATAAAGCTATGCTGCATATTCTTTCAAGACACAGCGGAAAATACGTGTGTGGCGCGCTCTGTAGAAATGGTCCGTAGAAAATGAATATAATTCAAATCATATCTATAGTTCCCCTGTGATGAAGCAGGTTGTTGGGTTTTCGACGTGTCTGAATGTGTGCCCTCTCCTTATTGAACCCTACATATGCACGTACATTTTACAAGTAGACTATATGCATTTTTTCCCACCTGCATATTTTAAGGCTTGAAAACAATGCAAAATCAAATAAAAAAAAATTCAAAAACTGAATGCGAATCATGTTTTTTTCTGACACTGAGCAATCGGAGGATACATTTCAACAGTTTAATGTCACGTATGACGTTTTCAAGCCTCCAAACTCACGCAAAAATGTAATATTAGAATGTTCACCAACGTCCATTTAACCTGTCGATATGCACCGTGTTCTATAATATGTATTATTTAATAACAATGTGTGTCTATGCTATATCACCCACTGTTGAAAGGCAGTTTCTTTCAGTCGATCATAAAATACAAGGTTTTTTTACATATCTGAGCGTACGCAAATATATCATAAGGAATAACAAAAGTAATAATTATGCAATCAAAATTAATAACGTAACTATATTAATTTCACATATTTTAATAACAATAATATAGAATAGATTAGCCACATAAATAATAGAGGCACTGACTTAATAATTTACAAGACAAAAAAACGTAAAATTAGAAATAACCTTCACAAACACAGTAATAATATCTATACCGTTCATATTAATAGTAGCGTAGAGACACACAATACATTTAATAAGAAATAGAACAATACTGATAATAGGGACAAACATACTAAGGACATTTAGAGCGGTAGTAAATAATTATATAAGTATCGAAATGATAAGAATTTAGCGATGTGCTCACATAGAAAGGAGCTGTTCAGCAGCGGAGCAGGGGTCTTTGATGGGCTTTAAAACGTGTTTTTGGGTGCACTTTTCGCCCGTGTGTCTGTGTAAAAGTGATGCCCTCACTCAGCCGTCCCATGCCCAGGGCACCAATCTCCCTGCTCAGGTCGGGAGGTGCCCGCCGAGGCGCACTGCACAGACCACGTTGGAAATAAATGTAAACACATTTGCCTGTAATCAGAGCAGTCGCGGCTCTTAATACTCACAAGGGGGAGGGGTGTCGCGCGGGGGTTACTGCGAGGGGGGACGACGGAAAAATAAAATGAAAACTACGCTACCTGACCGGGCTGTCCGCGCCGCCTCTGCTCCTGGGCCGGGTCCCGGGCACAGTAACAGGCATGCTGCTCCCTCCCTTCCTGTAACCAATCACAATGCTGCAATGGCAGCATAGTGATTGGTGGGGAGTCCCGGGCGGCGCCCAGCCGGGCACCAGTAGGGACGCCATTTTTCTATGTAGGCTGCATGCAGCCTACATGCAGCCTACATAGAGAAAAAGTAGAGTGCGCAAGACTGCTTTGGTCGGCCCCAGGGCCGACCAGGCAGTCAGGGCACTCAGAGTGGTGCAAGCCACTCCTCCCCGACCCGCCTACGCACCCGCCCCCAACCAGGCATACCCTCCCACCCGCCCCCGACCAGGTATACCTCTGCATTCTGCTTTCTCGCAGCGCGAGAAGCAGAAAATAAAATGGTATTTAAAATACCATTTTATTTTCTGCTTCTCGCACTGCGAGAAAGCAGTGGGGCGGCGCTCCAACGCCATAATGAAGCGGCCGCCGCTGCCACCTAAAGTCTGCAGATATACGCTGCGTGCCAGGGCAGCTCAGTTCTACGGCAACACTGATATTTTTCAAACTTCTCTGCCCCCCAGAGTCTCCCCACCCGTGTTTGAAGTGCGAGTGTCAGAAAAACAGGCTAAGATCAAAGGAGTCAACACCGAACCCGCTGTTGGGGTAAAAGGAAGAGGGAGGGGCAGGGGTAAGAAAGCAGCAGCCTCAAAAGTTAAAATAACCCCCTCATTAAAATCGTTCTATAAGGTCCTGTCTACATCCTCCTCTACAACATCGGGCCCAGATAAGGAAATCCCCAGCAGGCTGCAGTCCTACACCATAGCAGATTCCGCTCGGCTTAGTTCTCTCGATATGTCGGACCTTCCACAATGTAACATGCAATGTAATATGCAATCTCCGGATATCCCGGGTCTTCTGGGGGATGTGGTGACGAGCTCTGGGAACCCTGGGGTTTCTGGAGTTCTGGCGCTCCCGATTCTGGAGTTTCCGATTTTGCCATCCATTCTGCAGTAGGACTCTCAAATAGATTCACTGCCTTAGAGGTTAGTGAGGCCTATGAGGGCCAACAAGAACCTCTCCCTGCGACCGTTGACCCAGTGACTCCTTCCGGTACATCAGGTTCATCAGGTCCATCAGACTCTTTTGGCTCCCTGGCAGAAATCTTATTATCCCTAAAGGATGAGATGAGGAACAGGTTTACAGTCTCAGAGACAAACCAGGCAGCGATTCAAGCCTCCTGTGTGGTGCTAGCACAGAAGTTGGAGGAGGTCTCACTAAGAACTGATGCACTAGAACAGGAGATACCAAAAATAAAAAAGGCTCTCCATACTTCAACAACGGAAATGGCCAAATTAACAACCCAGAATAAAGCATTGAAGGAAGATCTCGAGCGCCTAGAGAACCACTCCAGGAAGAATAACCTGAGACTTATTAATGTTCCTGAAGCGCTTGAAGGTGCAGATATTAGGGGGTTCGTGGTATCCCTGTTAAAAGAAACAGTGCTAAAAAACTCTCCAAACATAGATCTCGCCCGGGAAATACAACGTGTACATCGTGACCCATTTAAAAGAAATCCGGCTAAACAAAAGCCTAGGAAAATTTTAATTAATTTCCTAACATATACTGTTAAGGAAGCAATTCTCTCCTCGGCTTTAAAGGAAGGACATATAACATCAACATCCTTCTCTAGCCCATTTTCTTTTTCTATTAGATCGGATATATCCCACATTACTGCAACAAAACAGTGGGAACTGGGCAAAAGAATGGAGGTTTTGAATAAATTGGGGGCTAAGGCGCAATTAAAGTTTCCTGCATCACTGCGCGTTATGTGGAACAACCATATGTATATGTTCCGCTCAGCTGAGGAGGTAGATTCACTTATTGAAAAAATTAAAGGCGGGATATAGGTAGGAGAATGTGGCAGGAGGTAGTAAGGGGGGGGTCCCTGTTTAGTGAGACCTGTGATAGAACATTAAGTTACTCTTTTTCCTTTAAAGCCCATGGGACAGAGGCCGAATAGGCTTTGCCTAATTGAAGGGAGGGTTTTCCGAGGGGTGGGGGGGTCACAGGAGGGGTGAGGGGGGGTGGTGGTAGGTCGCACAGGGTGGGGAGCAGTGGGTAAAAATTTAAAAAATATCCTCAATCTCTCATTTATAAGTGATAGGCTGTTTATGGGTTCTACCCTCAGATGGCAGGTTTTTTCCCTTTGAGTAGTGAGGTTAAGTTTATTACGTGGAACGTCAATGGGTTAAGGTGCCCCCGTAGACAAAGATTGGTTCTGAAGTATTTAGAATTATCCCCTGCTCAAATTTGTCTCATCCAGGAGACACATTTAAGTCATGCGGAGTGTAAAATTATTTTCCCTAAATATCCCTTGGTAAAACACTTCTGTTCCTCTGAACAGACAGCCCATAGCAAGGGGGGTGGCCATACTGATAAAACAGGGAGCAGGATGTTCTATTAAATCCATTCATTCGGACCAGTCAGGGAGGTGGATAGTGGCCTTATTAGATTTTAGTGGCCTAGAGTTAGCATGTGCTTCTTTTTATGGTCCCAATATCGACGACCCGACGTATATCTGTAAATTACAGTTCAATCTGCTTGAAGTAGTTTCTCCAACAATAATTGGAGGCGATTTTAATGTTCTTTTTGACCCTCTGAAAGATAGATCCAATCAGAGCCACTATGTGGGGGTTCCTCGAGTGCGACGAGCATTGAAAAATATGCTACATGATCTGGATCTTGTGGATGTCTGGAGGGCAAAGATGGGTGACAAACAGGGGTTTACGTTTCATAGTAAGAAGCACGGTCACTCCTCTAGAATTGATTATGTTCTAACAGATAGGCCAAGAATGGATAATGTTACTGGTATAACTGTTTTGCCCAGTCATGTATCAGACCATGCCCCGGTATTGTTTTCCTTTGTCGGAAAAAGGCATAATTTAAATCTTAGATGGACACTTAAAAGGTCTATGCTGTTAGATGTTGATATAGCGAGGGCTCTTAAATCGGCCACTGTAGACTTTTTTGCCATTAATATTGGTTCGACTTCTATGGATTATGTTTGGGATGCCTTCAAAGCTAACATAAGGGGGATCCTACATAGTCTTATCTGCTCTAAGAATAGGGAAGAGGCTCGGGAGCTACAGACCCTGGAGGGGAAAATTCTTTTAACATCTGGCAGGCCCTATTACTTTGGGGTAGGGAGCTGAGTCTGGTATAGCTCCCTTCTGGTACCTATGATTACACCAAGCTCCCAACAAAGGGGGTTGGCCCGGTATGGCCTAAGCGAATGCAGTAGCCGTAGGGTGCATAGATTCGAACAACGGCTTCTCTTTGAGAATTGCAAATGCTTATTGGTGAGATGAGGGAAAAAAAAAAAAACTGTTTTTACTATGGCTTTCTTAAGCCTTTGACAAAATCAGTTGATCCACCCATATAAGGTCAGTAGAGGATGCTGTCACATATCTATAAGCCATACTTTATCTATCTTAAACTGTCCTGTTACACTACATGCATAACCACAGCTGCATGATTGCTGAAACACGATTGGGGAGCACCTGTCCAAAACCTCATGTAACACATAAAGACATGGTTGGCTTTTATTTAGACGTTGATTTAAAATGGATTTTGAGAAAATAAACTTCTCTTATAAAATGTTATATGATTAGGCAGTAGGAAGAGATAGTCTGTGTTTATGAATTTGATGGAACTCCTCACAAAGGAGAATACATGTTCCCGACTATAAAATATTTGGAAATCGATAGCAAAGTTTTTCTAAACATCTATGCAAATGGAGGTATCAGAGTTCTTAAAATAGCAATAAAGATAAGTAAAGGCCAACCTATTTTCATGTGCAACTGAAACCTTTATGAGCTCTTGTCTTTGAGTCTGTAGAAATGGTGAGATCATGATCAACTATAGGCAAGTGAAGCAAATGAGTTTTTCACGGACATAAAAAATGCTTCAATGATATTTGGGCAGAAAGGCTGACTATAAATGAGAGACGTAAGACAAAAACCCCTGTTCAAAAAAAGTTGTAATGCTGTTATTTTACCAAGCAATTCAAAAACAAGCAATGCGATTGAAGGATGGGACAATGGTTTTGCCTACACCGGTGAGAATGCAAATCTTGAAATCTGTACTACTCTTCAAAAAACAGAATAAACTCAAGCATAAGCTCTGGCAGTAGATCTATAGGCTAACTAAAGTAGACACAAGCTCCTTCATTATCTAAAAGGGTCCAACTCAACTTTAGCAAAGCGCTTCCTATTTATTATATAATTCTGGGTGCACGAGTACCCTAATATGTGGCGCTCTCACTAACTATATAAATATGTGCATATTTACCCCAGACTGCTTGCTGCACTTGCCCATGATTTGGCATGAGTTCGTTAAAAACTGCAATTTCTGTTTCAAAAACTGAGGAGGTACTTTCAATAAATAGCATCACAAAACATGTATACTTGAAAGCCTTCATAACAATATATATTTTATCTTCCTTCACAATATAGCACCACATTTCTCAATAATTTATATGCTCCATCCGTTTACAATCAACATGTGGTGGCTTTGTTGCTATAACAAGCAGCAATACATATCATATATGCCTGTTGGAGTATCAGTAGGTCATGCTAACTTCAACATTATCATGAGTCTCAGCCATCATGAGTCTCAGCATTGTTTGCTAATCTAGAAGCCAGTGATTTGACAACATTGTGTGCTGTTTTTAAGATACCGAAAACTGAAGTTTGCTGTGCAATCTGTGCAATCTGGGAAACTTCATTTTAAATCTTACTAATGAGCTTGTGTTATTGAATCAAGAAGCTGACACTTTACTAAGTGACTAGGGTGTCCTAGTCGGTTAGGTTTAGTGTATTAAAATAATTTCCCCAAAAAGTGCATTCCCCCCAAAAAAGAACTCTATCTATCTATCTATCTATCTATCTATCTATCTATCTATCTATCTATCTATCTATCTATCTATCTATCTATCTATCTATCTATCTATCTATCTATCTATCTATCTATCTATCTATCTATCTATCTATCTATCTATCTATCTATCTATCTATCTATCTATCTATCTATCTATCTGGTACAAGTTATAGTTGGCTCAGTACACTATGGGGCTGATTATGATGTCATTCGGAAAGGCTCCGAATGGATTCGGAATCTCAGAATCCGATTTGGAACCCAAGTTTCCGACTGAATCGTACACATTTCCAACCGACCGATTATGATGCACGGAAGACGTTCGGGCTGTCCGAATCGGTTCCGAAAGGCATTCGGACAGCCCGAGTCTTTCAGAGCTGATTCGTACAGCTCTATGGACACGGTTTCCGAGTGAGCGATTACGATGACCGATTCAGACAGCCGTTCTGATTCGGTCTGCCCAACATAAAACGGCTGTCGGAATCTGACTTTGGTGGCCCGTAGCAGGCCGCCTTCACCCTGAGGTCTCAGGTTGGGGCCCGTGGGGGTACCCAAGGGACCTCCCTGTTAAACCATGCACAGTGTGGCAGGCACCATGGAGTACCCGCCACAGGGTGCAAGGTTTTCCCCAACCACCCCTTTTCTCAATGGGAGCCTGTGTTCTCGTTCGGAACACAGGCTCCCATTGAAGTCAATGCGAGTCCGACCGAACGATGTTGGGAAGCATCGTAATCGGTTGGTCAGACTCGCAGAACCCGATTCGGTCGGAAACAATTCCGAAACCGATTCAGTTGGAAGAGTTTCCGAACGACATCGTAATCGGCCCCATAAACTAGTAAATTTAAGTAGTTTTTTGGATTTCAAACATTGGATTTGATCTTATTTTAACACTCAACTATAACATAATTTTAACCTTTGGCTTTTTTTTAGTGAATTTCTAGAGGTACTTTCCCACAGAAAGGAAGCTATTATTTACATCTCTAACTGTAGTGTGTGTGTATATATATATATATATATATATATATATATATATATATATATATATATATATATATATATATATATATATATATATATATATATATATATATCTATATATATATTCCTCGACAACTGGCTCAATTTTCGCAGGCTTCCCGGCGCTCTCCGGTGGTGCAAGACCCCATGGCGGAGCCCAGCCTGAATTAATCCACATTTACTCCCAACAAAGGAAATTGGGTCGCACTCACGGAAGGTTTTGAATAATTCCTTATTCCATTATTTTATTGCTGTTTTCAAGGTGAAAGCAACATAGAAGCGTTTCGGTCTCCACTGAGACCTTGTTCACAATGAGGTCCGCACAATAAACAACTTTCTGAAGAAACCCGTGAGTGCGTCCTTTTAGTACCATTGTACTATTGTGAAAGAATATATATATATATATATATATATATATATATATATATATATATATATATATATATATATATATATATATCCATAAACAGCAAGCCACCGCCGCCGCTCCTCTCGCCCCGGGTGCTTACTCCCGCGGTGGTGAGCCGCAATCAATTGAAACAAAGAGGCATATCCTTCTTATGCCTAAGTGGAAAGCACACACGGGAGCCGTTTTAGAGTGAAGTGCTTATTGTGCAGACCCCCTGCACCGACAGACGCGTTTCGCCTCGCGGCTTTGTCAATGTCAGTTTGAACCGTGTAAAACAGGCAGTATTTCATTGTTTGAAATGTCACATGATATTTCGTAAAAATAGTTGACGGACTTCCATAGCTTGAATGCTAAAATTCATGGCGGCCATCTTAACATATGTCTTTCTAAATTTCTAAGCAATACTGCCATAAAAAAGTGTTAAAGTGCTCATTAGTGAATTAAAAACTCTTACACATAGGTGAACATTGTTTCGTAAACAATTTACAAAAATACAGTGATTTTTATCTCATAAATATATACAATTCATTATGTTTTTATATAATAAAAATTATAATTTCTTTCACATCTTGTATATTATTTCATAGAGTTCACTCTTTTGTGTGTTTATTAAGCCCTGAATGGGCATTCACATGTCAGGTTTTTGGAGGGAAATGAGGAGTACGGAGAGGTGGAAAGAGGAAGATATGAGGAAAAAGGGGGGGCAATTCCAGTTTCAATTATCGCACCCCTATTAAAGGTGTACCCAAAGTTCCTCATCGTTGTTTAGCCCTATAGGGGCCTTTGTTTGGAGATCAATAATATATTTTAATTCCAAAACACGCAAAGTTTTAATTCTATCACCTCCTCTCTCTTCAACTCCTACCCTATCGATACAGAAAAATTTCAACTGATCTCGATTGCTTTTGTGAAACTTTTCAAAGTGGCGTACAACTGGATAGTTTTTATCCTTATTTGTTATCGCACGCATGTGCTCAAGAACACGTTTTTGGTAGGATGGATTGTGCTTCTATATATCGCCTGGAACATGGACATTCCAGGCAATATACCGTGTAGTCTGAATTGCAGTTTAGGAATTGTTTGATGTTTCTTAGAGGCCTAGGATCCCCTGGTCTCCCTTTATAGCTTGTTACTTTGTTGCTATATTTGCATGCCTTACAATGCATGCATGGATAAAATCCTACTGCACCAATCACTTAAAGATCATCTTGTCCATAGCCATTATGATGATGTACCAAGGGTAAAAAATAAAATTGGTGCAGTAGGATTTTATCCATGCATGCATTGTAAGGCATGCAAATATAGCAACAGAGTAACAAGCTATAAAGGGAGACCAGGGGATCCTAGGCCTCTAAGAAACATCAAACAATTCCTAAACTGCAATTCAGACTACACTGTATATTGCCTGGAATGTCCATGTTCCAGGCGATATATAGGAAGCACAATCCATCCTACCAAAAACGTGTTCTTGAGCACATGCGTGCAATAACAAATAAGGATAAAACTATCCAGTTGCACGCCACTTTGAAAAGTTTCACAAAAGCAATCGAGATCAGTTGAAATTTTCTGTATCGATAGGGTAGGAGTTGAGAGAGAGGAGGTGATAGAATTAAAACTTTGTGTGTTTTGGAATCAAAATATATTATTGATCTCCAAACAAAGGCCCCTATAGGGCTAAACAACGATGAGGAACTTTGGGTACACCTTTAATAGGGGTGCGATAATTGAAACTGGAATTGCCCCCTTTTCCTCATATCTTCCTCTTTCCACCTCTCCGTACTCCTCATTTCCCTCCAAAACCTGACATGTGAATGCCCATTCAGGGCTTAATAAACACACAAAAGAGTGAACTCTATGAAATAATATACAAGATGTGAAAGAAATTATAATTTTTATTATATAAAAACATAATGAATTGTATATATTTATGAGATAAAAATCACTGTATTTTTGTAAATTGTTTACGAAACAATGTTCACCTATGTGTAAGAGTTTTTAATTCACTAATGAGCACTTTAACACTTTTTATGGCAGTATTGCTTAGAAATTTAGAAAGACATATGTTAAGATGGCCGCCATGAATTTTAGCATTCAAGCTATGGAAGTCCGTCAACTATTTTTACGAAATATCATGTGACATTTCAAACAATGAAATACTGCCTGTTTTACACGGTTCAAACTGACATTGACAAAGCCGCGAGGCGAAACGCTCTGTCGGTGCAGGGGTCTGCACAATAAAGCACTTCACTCTAAAACGGCTCCCGTGTGTGCTTTCCACTTAGGCATAAGAAGGATATGCCTCTTTGTTTCAATATATATATATATATATATATATATATATATGAGAATGCGGTTCCTCACACTCCGTAGAAAGGATCCCACAGCACTTCCGTAGTAGTTTTCAAATTGCTTATTCATTCAAGCAGAGGCACAAACGCCATATATATATTATAGCTCCAACCACCTTTGTCGGAGCACTCATGGACGGGTGCTTTTGTCGTGGGGGTGTACCCACGAAATCGATAAAGGCTCCTTTTTCCCTTATTTCATCCAGAAAAGAGCACTCACGGGGGCAGTTGCAACAAATTTTATTCACGACGCAACAAACAGCCGCGTTTCTGCTTGCGCCCTTTTTGATGTTGTCAGACATGCCGGAAACGGTTGTTTTTCAGTTAATCACGTGAGTTCATAAACATTGAAAACAGACACCAGCACAGTGATATCATCCAGTGACTGTGAGTGTTTTCTAAAAGTATTTGTGTGTTAAACGTATATACTAAGGTACCACAAAGTTAAATTAGTATACTTAGTGCACCGCTAATGAGTAATTCATTTCTTTAACATAGTTTATGTGAGTCGCTGTCTGACTGTGTGCCTCCGTGTTTGAGAGGGGGTCTGAGTGACTACAGATGTGTTAGTGGGTGCGTGAGTGGCTGTATGGGTGTATAAATGGGTGTCTGAGTAGCTGTGTGGGTGACTTAGTGGCTGTGTGAGTGGCTGTATTGCTGAGTGAGTTGCTGTATGGGTGGGTAAGTGGGTGTGTTATTGACTGTATGGGTGAGTGAGTGGGTGTCTGGATGGCTGTATGAGGGAGTGACTGGGTGTGTAAGTGGCTGTATGGGTGAATGACTGGCTGTTTGAGTGAATGTTTGGTTAAGTGAGTTGGTGTGTGAGTGGCTGTATGGAAGAGTAAGTGTCTGTGGGATTGGCTGTGTGAGTAAGTGAGTGGCTGTGTGAGTGGTTGTATGGATGTGTGAATGGGTATGTAAGTAGTTCTGTGGGTGTGTGAGTGAGTGGTTGTATGGGTGAGTGGCTCTGTTGAGAGGCTGTATCGGTGAGTGAGTGGGTGTGTGAGTGGTTGTATTGGCAAATAACTGGGTGTGCCAGTAGCTGTATGGGTGAGTGTGTGACTGTGTGAGTGGCTGTACAGGTGAGTGATTGGTTGTATGATCAAGCTGTACGAGTGTGTGAGTGGCTCTATGGATAAGTGAGTGGTTGTGTAAGTACTGGTATGGGTCTGTGAATCGGTATGTGAGTGGTGTGTGGGTGTTTGAGTGGGCATATGAGGTTGTATGGGGGTATGAGTGGGTGCGTGAGTAGTTCTCTGGGTGATATCATCAGTGATGTCACTGACCATGTCATGAGTGATGTATTATGTGAGGTCATAACCAGTGCGAGGCGTAAGTTATAGTTAGCTCAGTTAACTATAACTGCTGAATTTCATTGGGTTTGTATGCGTGAAATCTTAGCATAATTATAACGTCTCTGTAACCTTTGTTTTTAAAGTGAATTTGTAAGGTTTTTAAATTATATTTCCTAACTGAAACCACTAACCTTTGACTGTGTGAGTGAGAGCATGTGTCACGAGCCACTCACCTGAACACCGGGAAGTTCCGATGGGGTGATGATGGAACTCAACTCCCGCTAAGGACCTTTCATTGCTACAATGAATGGTATTCACACTGCCCCAGTGAAAGTTCCAAAGGGGAATGGGAATGAGAGACAGACAAAGAAACAGATCTCACAGGCTCTGCACGTCTCTCAGGACACTGGACTGCCTTGGCTGGAGGATGATGCTATTGACCTCTATAAAGAACAAGTTACGTTAATACACAATTGTTAAGTGACAGATATTGAGTAATATCTTTTTCTGACTGTATAATTGATTACCCTTTTAAAACAGTCCTTGTGGATGCCATTGCCAAATGAGAAACAGGGCTCTTTTAGCTGATTTAGCAAAAGGTTCAGCCTTGGTCCGAACCAAACGTGGGTCTCGTTGAATCCAGAGTTCTTTATATTTACAATAAAACTGTCTTAACAAATCCTTGGACGGAGCTTTTTATATCGAGCATAAAGATTTATTTTTCAAAATGAATCTGAGAGATAAGCGCTTCCAGGAGTGTATGCAAGGTGCGATACAATCGTGTCCATTTATCTATCTACTTCTTACAATTTAATTATGATTCCCAAAGCTCATGAACTGTCCTTTTGCCTCTTTCATTACAATGTTTTAAACTATTGCACTGTTCTTATTGTAGGAAGATTGAGTCAACATGGGGACGAGTAGCACAGCTGGAAGAATATCCGAGATCTGAGTGGTTGCTGTGTCGGGCCAGCTGACAAGCAAGACAACAGGAGTTGCTACGATGAGAAGAGCTGGAGGTGCTGCGAGAAGGTGAGCAGGATTCGAAGCAGGAGAAGTCCGGAGCTCAAGTGAGTGGGTTTGAGCCAGGAGGCCAAGCACTCGTTCCAAAGCCTGGGGGGTTTAAATAGATTGTAGGTGCAGTGTGGTGCCGATGAGTCATCAGTAATTACCAATCAGTGAGTCATCTGCAATTATCAGTGAGTCATCAGTAATTAGGGGCAGGAAAATAATCAGTGAGCCATCAACAATTACTGGCAGTGAATAATTAGTGAGTCATCAATAATTACTGTCAGGAAACAATTCGTGAGTCATCAGCAATAACTGCCAGTGTAGGGAATCAGTGGCTGGTACAATAACAGGTGTAAATACATGAATGTCTCATAAGAGCTTGTTCTTTTTTCAAAGGTCAAGAGCCATTGTAGGGGCAACAAAAGCACTAATGAAAAAACACAGACCTACATGTGTGTATACTCAGCCGTGGCCGCTGCAGGTAAGAGCTGTGGGGCCAGGTGAGGGAGGATTTCGAGAGACGACCACGAGGGAAAATTCATTATTTATTTAATTTTCCCAAGTGGTCATCTCTCGAAATCCCCCCTTCTTGGCCCCACCGCCCCACCGTTCTTACCTGCAGCAGCCGTGACTGTGCATGCTACCATTACTATTAGAGAATTCCTACTCCAAGTAATGTCTTAATAGGGGAGGGGGGCATACTAGGGACAATGACAGGAATGAGCGGTGGAACAGGACAACTAGGTCATGACAGTCGCCCCTTCCAAAGGCCACCTGACAGGACGGGGCTTCATAGAATGTAAGGCATGAAATCGTTTTATTAAATGAGGGGTGTGAACAAAAGATGTGGGCTCTCAAGAGTTTTCTGAAATCATATCCTTTCCAAGCAATCAAATAATATAAACACCCCCGTATCCTTTTTGCATTAAGAATGCGTTGTACTTAATATTCTAGATGACCCTGTACTGATATTGGAGGAGAATGGGAATTAGGTCGAGTAGCGGGGTGATGGAGTTTTTAAAGGGAAACATGGAATACTGGATGGAAAGTATATTCGGGGGTAAGTCCAACTTCACAGAAACTGGGTTAAGTATTTTTAGGAAGGAAAATGGGCCAATGAATTTAGGTTGTAGTTTCCGTGATCCTTCCAACTTAGGGGCCGATTACTATGCCGTCTGGAAAGGCTCCGAACGGGATTCAGATTTGGGGAATCTGATTCGGAACCTATGTTTCGACCGATTTGGACACCTTTCCGGATGGCTGATTACGATGCAAGGAAACCGTTCGGGCTGTCCGAATTGGTTCCGAACGGCATTCGGACCGCCCGAGTTGTTCGGAGCTGATTCGTACAGCTCTATGGACACTGTTTCCGAACGAGCGATTACGATGACCGATTCGGACAGCCGTTCCAATTCGGTCTGCCCGACACGAAACAGCTGTTGGAATCTGACTTAGCCATAGCAGGCCCCCCTTCACCTGGAGGCCTCTGGTTGCGGCCCGTGGGGCTACCCAAGAGACCCCTCTTACCAACCATGCACAGTGTGGCAGGCACCATGGGGTGCCCATCACAGGGTGCATGGTTTTCCCCAACCACCCCTTTTTTCAATGGGAGCCTGTGTTCTCGTTCAGAACATAGGCTCCCATTGAAGTCAATGCGAGTCCGACCAAACGATGTTGGGAAGCATCGTAATTGGTCGGTCGGACTCTCAGAACTCGAGTCGTCAGAAACGATTCTGAAACCGATTCGGTCGGAAGAGTTTCCAAACGACATCGTAATCGGCCCCTTAATATTTCATGTTGATAACCAGACTAAATCCCCTACCTTGTATGGAGGTGTTTAGAAAAAATATTGAGTTGCAAATATTGACAGACAAGAATATCGGGTTTAAAATATTGTGACATGGAAATATCGATGTCAAGAATATTGATTTCAAGAATATCAATTTGAATGTAAGTAATATCGATTTTTAAAATATAGAAGCTATTAATATCGTTTGCAAAAATATAGTTGTTTAAAATATAATTTTTTAAATAGTGTTATGTATTTTAGTATTTATTTTAAATGTATGTGATGTAATTTTTTTGTATGCGTTTATGTTTTTTAATATATGTGTTACATTTTTAGTAGTTATTACATTTTATTTAAATACATTTTGTGTTTTTTAGTTCTGTAGCGGGTTGTGGGTTTATAGGGGAATAGGGTGGGAAGTAATTTAATTATAATAAATTAATGATTATTTTTAATTTGATAATATTTATTTAATTGATAATTAATTGTGTTAATTGCGCTTTTAATTTTTTCGGGTAAATTTTATGTGTGGGTTGTGGGGTTGATAGGGTCAAAGGGTGGGATTTAATATATTTTTAATTAATTAATAATTAGTTGTTAATTAATATTAATTAATTTATAATTAATTATGTTAATTGTGCAAATAACTTTTTTTTCAGATTTTCGATGTGAGTTGTGGGTTTTGTAGGGGTATGTGGTGGAAAGTAAATTAATGTAAAGCAATTAATAATAATTTTTTTAAAATATAATTAATTATTAATTTAATAATTAATCATGTTAATCGTGTAAATAATTTTTTGTTACATGTTATGAGTGTGTTGTGTGTTTTGTGAGGATTTATTGTGGGAAGTATATTAATTATAATTAATTAATAATTAATATTTAATTAAGGAAAATTAGTTTGTTGATGAATATTTATATTAATAGTGTAGTTTTAGGTGCAGGTTGAGTTTTGTGGTGTAACTAAACTAAATGTATGTAATAATTAATGTTTTTTATGAATAATTTCGAAGTAAAAATATTTATTTGTATGGAAATTGTTTTTGTATTTTATTTATAATAATATATGTACATATTTGAGATATGTATTTATGATTGTGATATGGTTTTATTTTAATATTAAATATATTTTTCAACATATTTGTATATTTGTTATTAACTTTGTTTTAAAAATTATTTTATTTTTTTGAAGATATTTTGCTTGTTTTCAATGTTGAAGACTGGAGTGGCAATAGTAAATTTTACCCCTCCACTATCCAACACTTTCCCTACTGTTGCAGTTATTGGAGTGGGAAAAGTAAATTTTACCCCTCTGCAATACAACACTTTCCCTACTGTTGTACTGACTGGAGTGGGAATAGTAAATTTTACCCCTCCGCTATCCAACACTTTCCCTACTGTTGCACTCATTGGGGTGGGAATAGTACATTTTACCCCTCCGCAATCCAACACTTTCCCTACTGTTGTACTGACTCGAGTGGGAATAGTAACTTTTACCATTCTGCTATCCAACACTTTCCCTAGCGTTGCACTTATTGGAGTGGGAATAGCAATTTTTACCGCTCCGCAATCCAACACTTTCCCAACTGTTGTACTGGCTGGAGTGGAATAGTAAATGTTGCCCCTCCGCTATCCAACACTATCCCTACTGTTACACTCATTGGGCTGGGAATAGTACATTTTACCCCTCCGCAATCTAACACTTTCCCTACTGTTGTAGTGATTGGAGTGGGAATAGTATATGTATCCCTTCGCACTTCAACAGTTTTGCTATGTTCTACTGGCTGGAATGGGTACAGTAAATATTACTTATCCGCAATCCATCACTTTTACTACTGTTTCATTTATTGGAGGGAGATTTGTAAATTTTAACCAGTTTTATTATTTTTGCGTTGTGTGACGTGGGAGTAGTACATTTTTTATATAATAATTTTAATAGTTTGCGTAGTTTGGTATAAATTGTAGTGGGAACAGTATATGTATTAAATATTATATTTTATAATTTATTTGATGCTGTTATAATTTATATTATTATGTTTTTGTTTATTTAAAATTATATTTTTAATTATTAATATCTTTAATGTGTAAAATAATTTTTGCTCAATTTAAAGAATTTTAAGTTGTTTATTTTTTATTGAATTATAACGGTTTGTTTTTTAAAGATTTTATGTTAATGGTATATGTATATATATTTATTTGTTTTTATATTATTTATAAATTATAATATAAATTAAAATTATTAGTTTAATAACTTTTTTGTAAGTAGATATGTGTAAATATATTTTTATTATTATATATGTTAACTTTTTAAATTAAGTTTGTTTGTTATATTTGTTAAGATATACATTATATATTTTTAAATTTGTTTTAATTAATTTTACTATTTAATATATTTAATATTTATTATTTTATTTTATATATATATATATATATAAAGATTGATATTATATACAACTATATTAATGACATCAATATTTTTTCCCAATATTTTTGTACTTACCATTATAAGTATAGCATATCGATATTTTTGACATCGATATTTTGGTCACAATATTTTTGAATGGGGATATTTTGAGTGTCAATATTTTGTCAGTGTACCTTGTATGGAGGGGTAGCGCTAAGATGTTTGTTTGCCTGAAATTTCATAGCCTGCTTAGCTTTTGTTAACCAATGTTTAGCATCTTCTTGGATTTTTTGTAGAGTCTGAAGGAACTCTGTAACAGCAGAAACTAGAGATGTGTCTGGGATGATTGGCAGTGCCCTAGGGCTATAACCCATAAGGAAATAGAAGGGCGAGCAGTCTGTGGCCGAGTGTATACTGTTATTGTAGACAAATTCGGCCAGAGGGAGGACTACGTCCCATTGACTGTTGGTGGAGGCTAAAATGCAACATAGGGCTTGTTACAAAGATTGATTTTCACTTTCGGTTTGTCCATCAGATTCAGGGGGGTGGTAGGCTGAAGAGATGGCAACATCAATCTTTGAGAGTTTGCAAAGTGCTTTCCAAAATCGAGAAGTAAATTGTACCCCTCGGTCGGAGATATCCTTGGTGGGAAGCCCATGTAGTTTAACGAGGTGTTGAAGAAAAAGGGGACTGAATTCATCTGCCAGTGGTAATTTGGTCAGGGGAATAAAGTGTGCCATTTTTGATAGTTGATCAACAAATACCAAACTAGTGGTGTACTCATGAGAAGGTGGTAGATCTGTGATGAAATCTACGCTTATAGTGTGCCAGGGACATGGTGGTATGGGAAGCTGCTGTAAAGGACCCACTGGCATCTGATGCGTGGATTTGTTTAGTGCACAAGTAGAGCATGCAGGTACATAATTTATCACATCCTTATGCATTGATTCCCACCAACATTATTTTTGACAGTTTCTCAAGGTCTTGTAGATCCCTGGATGACCTGCTAAAGGGGAACCGTGAGTCCATTGCAAGACTTGTCTCTGAGTTTTTGAGTTGTTAGATACAGATGGCCCTTATGATAGGGAAGTCCATCTTTTATGACATTTTCTGGTTGCATAAGCCAGTTGTGTGAAGACAGATCTTGAGCTGCTTGATGGACTTCTGAGAAGAAATCACTATCTAAAGTGGTTGCTACAATATTATCAGCAGGTATTATTTCAGGAGACTGTTGGTCAATTTAAGATGCAGGAGTGTGACCTAATCTGGAGAGGATATTGAATTGCAATTGTTTTGTTCCAGAAGGTATGTGATAATAAAGACAAATTTGCTAAAGAAATGCAACCAGCGCATTTGTCATGGGGTTAGAGCTTTCACTGAGCTAAAGAATTGCAAATTCCTATGGTCAGTGAAAATGGTGACAGTATGTTTTGCCCCCATCAAATGATGACGCCATTCCTCAAAAACTAGTTTGATTGCCAATAATTCCCTCTTGGCTACTGTGTCACTTTACTCTGCTGGGAGAAGCCTTTTTGAGTAGAAGGCTACTGGGTGTAACTGACTGTCTTTTTGATCTTTTTGAGACAATACTCCCCCTATGGCCACCTGGGAAGTGTCCGCTTCCACAAAGAAGGGTTGGTCTGGGTCAGGATGTTGTAAGACTGGGGCCGTGGTGAACTTTTCCTTCAACTGTTTAAATGCTTGAGCTGCTGCAGGAGTCCAGATGAAGGGCTGTCCCTTTTTTCGCAAGCGAGTGATGGAGGCAACAGTCTCAGAGAAGTCATGAATAAAGTGCTGATAATAATCATCAAAAACCTAAGACTCGCTGCACTTCTTTAACAGTAGTAGGCTCAAGCCATTCTAAAATAGCATTCACCTTTCTGGGATCCATCCATAGTGATCCCTGTTGGGGAAAGAAGGTAACAAACAAAATTCTACCATGTAAGCGTGAAAAGTACACGTCTCTAGTTTGGCAAATAAGGAATACTCTTGGAGTCTTTGAAGAACAGCACGAACATGTTGTATATGTTCTTTGTCAGTCTTAGAATAAATGAGTATATCGTCAATATAGACGACTACACATACATCCAGTAATTCTTGGAGGACTTCATTAACAAAATATAGGAAAGCTGCCGGGGCATTACACAGACCAAACAGCATAACAGTGTATTCCAACAGCCGAACTTAGTTCTGAATGCTGTTATACATTCATCGCCCTCATTGACCCGTATTAGATGGTATGCCTCGTGGAGGTCTAGCTTAACGTAAATAGTTGAGTGTCTTATCTGGTCTAACAACACGGGAATGAGTGGCAAAGTATATTTGTTTTTAACTGTGGCTTTGTTTACTGTCCTATAATCGATGCAAGCTCTTAACTCTCCAGACTTTTAGGGCACAAATAACAGAGGTGAGGCGATTGGAGATGTAGATTGTCGAATAAAACATAATTGTAAGAGCTCATCTAAGTATTTTTTCAGGTATTGGGTCTCAGGTTCTGAGAGTGCATAGACCCTCCTACAGGGCAAAGGAGCCCCGGGAATTAATTCTATGCGGCAAGCAAAAGATTGGTGGGGCAGTAGCTGAGTAGCCTTTACAGGGTCGAAAACATCACAGTAATCCTGATAGACACTAGGCAATTATGGGGTTGTGTCAGTTGAGGTTGCCGCACAATGTAGAGGTGAAACGCAATCCACTGTGGCTTCTTGGTAGCAAGTACTTCAGCAATATGAGGAATCCAACGTCACCGTTCGAAGTACCCAGTCATACTTAAGGTTATGGCAAGACAAGCTCCCAGGATAACACCAAAAGTTGGAGTTTCAAGAAGATCAAAACAAAGCTTTTCTGTGTGACCATTATCACTGAGTAAGGTTAGAGGCACAGTTTGAAACGTAATAAGTCTGGAAGATAGTTCTGACCCACCTACCGCTCGTACTGGCTCAGGTTCAGTTTCAGAAATTTTAGGAATTCCAAGTTTCTCAGCTAGTGTCAGGTCAAAAAAATTACCGGTGGCTCTAGAATCAAGGGGCATAGACAGAAATTGTCTCTGCCATGTGCCTAAAATTAGAGTAACTGGGATGGTAAGATGACGTGGTATTTGGGGTAATGTGTTGACTAAATAGTGGTAGATCTGTAGCTCCAGTACTCTCAACAGGGCGATCTCCATCCCAGTCGAGAGAGTTAGTTTTCCTGCTTTTCAGGGACTTGAAGACTCGCTATAGTTTTAGGTCTTTTGGGCCGAACGGAACAGTCGCGGGCAAAATATCCAGCTTTTCCACAATAGACACACAAATTCATTTTGCGTCTTCACTCTTTTTCTTCTGCTGACAAAGGCCCTTTGGTGCTGCCTATTTGCATTGGTTCTGGTTCTAAGGTTTTGGCCTCAGGTTCTTTTTACTCTGACTTAACCAAAACTACCCTTGGCTGAGTACATGACATCTCCCCCTTACGTTCTCCCAAGCGATGATCAAGTCTAACAAAATCAACAAATTCCGAATAATCTTCAACAGGTCAACAGTATGGGATAATGCATCATTAAGGTCATCTCGATGCCCTCGATAGAAGTGGGACGTCCTCTTCTACTCGGGCCATCTGGTTTCGGCAAGAAGCATATTGAAAGTAGTGATGTACGTGAATAAACCTTTTGACCCTTGCAGCAGATTTAAGAGTTCATTATCACTTTATTGCACTAAAACCTGTTTTGAGAAAACATGGGTCATTGCTGTTTTAAAGGCTTGCCAACTATATAATATTGGGTCATTGTTCTCAATAAGCGGGATTGACCAATTGGCTGCCACACCGCCTAAATAGGATATGGCAAAAGCTACCTTTGTTGCATCAGAAGGGATGGCCTGGGGCTTACATAGAAAATGCAATTGACATTGACTAATAAAAACGGCATATTCAGAGCTTTCCCCAAAGAAATGTTCCGGGGTGGCAAGAGGAACAAGATTAGGCATGGCTACAGAAATCTGCAATGGAGAGGTGGAATCTTGGTTTACACGTGTAGGCGTGAATGTTTTGTCATGGCTCCATACATTGTCGTTAAAGCGGGATCTTGTCCCTAAGGAGGTATCCCAGGGATTACTTTTGACTTATTTCTTTCCAGTTCTTGTCGTAGCTCGACATTCTCCCCCTTAAGCTTCTGGACTTCTATCTGTAAGTCCTGCAGTACCCTAGTGACATCCATGTCTCCTGCTTGATCTGCGGCTAGGGCCTGGGCCAGGTTGTGTGTGTCAAAACTGTCGCGGTCCATGTCACCCAAAAGGAGCGTTCAGGTTTTGAAGGCTTGGCCTTCTGTCACGATCCACTCACAAGAACACCAGGAAGTTCCGATGGTGTGACGATGGAGCCTGACTCCCACTAAGGACCATTCCTTGGTAGCAATGAATGGCATTCACACTGACCCAGCGAAAGTTCCCAGGGGGAAGGGGGAGTAGGAATGAGAGACAAACAAAGAAACAGATTGCACAGGCACTACACGTCTCTCAGGACACTGGACTGACTTGGCTGGAGGATGATGCTCTTGACCTCTGTAAAGAACAAGGTATATTAATACACAATTGTTAAGCGAAAGCAGATATTGAGTAATTACAATTGCTAACTGGATAATTGATTACCCTTTTAAAACAGTCCTTGGGGATGTCATTGCCAAATGTGAAACGGGATTCTTTTAGCTGATTTAGAAAAAGAATCAGCCTTGGTCCAAACCAAACTTGGGTCTCGTTGAATCCAGAGTTCTTTATATTTACAATAAAACTGACTTAACAAATCCTTAGATGGAGTTTTGTCTATCGAGCATAAAGATGTCTTTTTCAAAATGAATCTGAGAGAAAAGCGCTACCAGGAGTGTGTGCGAAACGCGATACACTTGTGTCCATTTATCTTTCTACTTCTTATAATTTAATTCCGATTCCCAAAACTCATGAACTGTCCTTTTGCGCCTTTCATTACAATATTTCAAGCTCTTGTGCTGTTCTTATTGCGCCTGCCTCTAATAAAGGAATTGGTTTACCTGAACGTTGGTTGAGATCTGATCATCATGTGGTGGTTCTGTGGTGAGTTATTCTTGTTTTTTCTTTCCTCCTTTGTCTTTGTCTGTAGGAAGATTGAGTCAGCATGGGGACGAGGAGCGCAGGTTGAAGAAGATCCGAGATCTGAGTGGTTGCCGCAGGGGCCTGGAAGGTGCCAAACTGGGCCGGGTGACAAGCAAGACAACAGGAGTTGCTGCGATGAGAAGAGCTGGAGCTGCTGCGAGGAGGTGAGCAGGATTCCAAGCAGGAGAAGGCCGGAGCTCAAGTGAGTGGGTTTGAGTGACAAGGCCAAGCACTCGTTCCAGAGCCTGGTGGTTTAAATAGATAGTAGGTGTGAAGTGTGGTGCCGATGAATCATCGGAAATTAGATTGGGCCAGCAGGAACCAATCAACGAGTCATCAGTAGTTACCAGTGAGTCATCCACAATTATCAGCAGGAAACAATCAGTGAGTCATCAGTAATTACTGGCAGGAAAATAATCAGTGGCTCATCAACAATTACTGCCAGTGTACGGAATCAGTGGCTGGTACAATAACATGAGTAAATATATGAATGTCTCATAAGAGCTTGTTCTTTTTTCAAAGGTCAAGAGCCATCATAGGAGCAACAAAAGCACTATTGAAAAAATGCAGACCTACTTGCGTGTACCATTGCTTTTAGAGAATTTCTACTCCTAGTAATGTCTTAATAGGGGAGGGGGCCACACTAGGGACAATGACAGGAACAACGGTTGAACAGGGCAACTGGATCATGACAGCATGAATGTCTCAGTGGGTGTATAAGTGTCTGAGTAGGTTTGTAAGTGGGTGTGAAAGAGTATGAGTGGGCTGTAAGTGGGTATATTAATGTCTGAGTGGGTCTGTGAGTGGGTGTGTGAGTTTCTGAGAGGGTCAGTGAGTCGCTGCGTGAGTCTCTGAGTAGATTTGTGAGAGGGTGAGGGAGAGTATGAGTGAGTGGGTTCACGAGTGACTGTATCTGTGAGTGGGTGAGAATTACAAAACACCGAAATCTCGGTTATGGAAACCTAGCCAGTTTTTTCAGAAAATTAAATTTACTAATATAAGATTCAGAAAAAATAGTTAGTAAAGGAAAAATGTCCTTTCTTGAGTCCCCTCACTCACCAGGGTTTCCCATGGTGACATGCTTCATCATAGGGGCCATCCCAACCCGCTACGGGCTGAGGCGTGCTACGACTTGCGACACTACGTAGGAGCACTACTTGTGAGTGACTATGTGTGGTGCAGTGATGGGGGTGGAGTGGGTGAGACTAAAAATATCTAGCTAGTGGGCAAAAGAATTTATTCAGGCTCCTAGCCGATATATTAAAAACGGGGTTGGTCGCTAGGGTGTCTGTTTTTAATTAGTCAGGGGTCCCTAGTGAACGTCAACTAGTTTCGAGCTACCCCAGTGCTCTTCTTCAGGACAAACAGGGTCCAGCCCTGTTTAGTACCACTCCAAAGTGACCTAAGGTTAGGAAAAAATGCTGCAAAATACTAGCAGGCAAGAGTTAATACATACAGTACTTTGATCACGTAGTATTAATTATAGAGCAACAATGTGCTTCATGGTCTGAGAGGGGCTGGAGAGATCATCGCCATTGAGAATGAAAACTGCTCCGGCTGTTGCCTGCTTCCCTCCCGACCGCATATTGCGGTCGGGAGGGAAGCAGGCAACAGCCGGAGCAGCATTTTTTCCTAACCTTAGGTCACTTTGGAGTGGTACTAAACAGGACTGGACCCTGTTTGTCCTGAAGAAGAGCACTGGGGTAGCTCGAAACTAGTTGACGTTCACTAGGGACCCCTGACTAATTAAAAACAGACACCCTAGCGACCAACCCCGTTTTTAATATATCGGCTAGGAGCCTGAATAAATTCTTTTTGCCCACTAGCAAGATATTTTTAGTCTCACCCACTCCACCCCCATCACTGCACCACACATAGTCACTCACAAGTAGTGCTCCTACGTAGTGTCGCAAGTCGTAGCACGCCTCAGCCCGTAGCGGGTTGGGATGGCCCTTATGATGAAGCATGTCACCATGGGAAACCCTGGTGAGTGAGGGGACTCAAGAAAGGACATTTTTCCTTTACTAACTATTTTTTCTGAATCTTATATTAGTAAATTTAATTTTCTGAAAAAACTGGCTAGGTTTCCATAACCGAGATTTCGGTGTTTTGTAATTCTTGATCATTTTTGGAGGGTGGACCTAGCATATCCCTCTTTCTCCCCTTATTTTTCTGATTCTGTGAGTGGGTGTACATGTCTGAGTTTGTGTGTGAATGGGTGCATGAGTGAATGGGTCTGCGAGTGGCTGTGAGAGTGTCTGAGTTGTTCTGTGAGTGGGTGCATGAGTGCCTGAAGGGGTTCTGGTCGCTTCTGACCTTTATTTTGCCTCTTCCTGCTCATCGCAGACCTTTATTTTTCCCTTTTCTGCTTGTTTCTGACCTGTATTTTGCCTTTTTCTGCTTTTTCTGACATTTATTTTGCCTCTTTCTGCTAGTTTCCTTCCTTTATCTTGCCTCTTTCTGCTAATTTCTGACCTTTATTTTGCCTCTATCTGCTCGTTTCTGAACTCTATCTTGCTTCTTTCTGTTTGTTTCTGACCTTTCTTTACCTCTTTCTGCTATTTTCTGATCTCTATTTTGCCTCTTTCTGCTTGTTTCTGACCTTTATTTTGCCACTTTCTGCTAATTTCTGCTCTCTATTTTGCCTCTTTCTGCTCATTTCGGACCCTTATTTTGCCTCTGTCTGATCGTTTCTGATCTCTATTTTTCCTCTTTCTGATCGTTTCTGACTTTTTTTTAACTTTTTCTGCTAATTTTTTATCTCTATTTTGCCTCTTTCTGCTTATTTCTGACCTTTATTTTGCCTCTTTCTGCTCGTTTCTGATCTCTATTACTCCTATTGCTGCTCATTTCTGACTTTTAGCTTCTGTCCTTTATTTTGCCTCTTTCAGCCTGTTTCTGACCTTTATTTTGCCCCTTTCTGCTAGTTTCTGATCTCTATTTTGCCTCTTTCTGACCTTTATTTTGCCTCTTTCTGCTCATTTCTCATCTCTATTTTGCCTCTTTCTGCTTATTTCTGACCATTATCTGCCTCCTTCTGCTTGTTTCAGATCTATATTTTGCCTATTGCTGCTCAATCCTCACCTTTATTCTGCCTCTTGCTGCTCGTTTCTAACCTCTATTCTGCCCCTTTCTGCTAATTTCTGATCTCTATTTTGCCTCTTGCTGCTCGTTTCTAACCTCTATTCTGCCTCTTTCTGCTCGTTTATGACCTCTATTCTGCCTCTTTCTGCTTATTTCTCACCTTTATCATGCTTCTTTCTGCTCGTTGCTTACCTTTATTCTGCCTCTTTCTGCTTCTCACCTTTATGTTGCCTCTTTGTGCTCATTGCTGACCCTTATTCTGCCTCTTTATGCTCGTTTCTGACCTTTATTTTGCCTCTTTTTGCTAGTTTCTCACCTCTATTCTGCCTCTTTCAGCTCATTGCTGACCTTTATTCTGCCTCTTTCGACTCATTTATCACCTTTTTTTTGCCTCTTTTTGCTCCGTTCTGATCTTTATTCTGCCTCTTTCTGCTCGTTTCTGACCTCTATTCTGCCTCTTTTTGCTCGTTTCTCACCTTTATTTTGCCTCTTACTGCTCGAAGTGACCTTTATTCTGCCTCTTTCTGCTTGTTTCTGACCTTTATCTTGTCTCTTTACGCTTATTGCTGACCTTGATTCTGCCTCTTTCTGCTAGTTTCTGACCTTTATTCTGCCGCTTTCTGCTCAATTCTGATCTTTATTCTGTCTCTTTCTGCTCATTTCTGACCTTTAGCTTGTCTCTTTCTGCTCATTGCTGACCTTTTTTCTGCATCTTTATGCTTGTTCTGACCTTTATTTTGCCTCTTTCTGCTTGTTTCGGAGCTCTGTTTTACTCTTTCTCCTCTTCCCCCCTGGGACCGCAGGGGAGCCTCAATGCCCTCATGGTCCCTGTCGGCTGCCCACCTCCTGAGGGAGCTGGCATTGCTCTCACAGACAGGGAGCTGCTAAACATGCAACTCCCTTTCTGTGACAACAATCCTTTTGATTGTTTCCTTGCCAGCTTGACAGCGGGCAGGGAAACAAACAAAAACTCCGCTCTCAGAAAGCGGAAGCGGTTTGACAGCTCTCGCTTGCTGAGAGCGGAGTTCGTGATTGCTCTGACTTGGCAGGAGCTGTCAAAGATCCCACCAAAAAGTAGAAAAAAGAAAATGGCAAGGAGGAAATAATATCTATATCCACTAAATCATAGGGAACTTCATATTGCCCTATTAACAGTACATAGTCCTATCTTTAATTCATATGAACCTTATTCAAAACAACAAACCACATACCACAGAGACATTTTTGAAAAAATAATCATTATTTTTGTTTCTCTTTTAAAACATACAAACATATATATGCAGACAACATTTACATCACAAATCAACATAAACCAAATTCATTAGTTCCTTCTACCCACTTGATTGGAAACTAATCAGTGTTTACAGACTAAATCAAGGCAATACACTGTGAGGTAGTCTTCTAAGCACACGAGGTTACCACACCTCTAAAGACCTCATTTCGAATGTGCTTTAAACCATAAGAATTTTTTATCAATTCCAGTTAGACTCCTCTCGTCATAAACTGTCGACGCGGACGCGTTTCGGCCTTCATTTACATCTTGGCCTCCTCAGGACAAGGGTAAGGGAACAAACCTAAATAAATATAAAATATGACATTTGTACCAAACAACAGGGTCACTGTCCCTATATTTGTGCAAGCCATGCTGGGCACAAGTTATGCTGGAAGACGTATCACCAAAAGGAAAAGAAGATATGCAGAGTAAGGGTGGAAAGGGTGGAAAACACCTCAACTACTCAAGAACCAACCTACGTGACTACTAATTATACCACTATCAAAAAGCCAAAGTCAATAAAAGAGGGAACAGGGGAAGGGGATTCAGAGGGGAATGGAGAGCCCCAGCTCAGAATCATGAGCAGGGAGTGTTCAGGACACGACGAAGAATATACAGGCGATAGCACAGGACTCTGATAAGAGTATAAACACCAATAACGACCTGATGCCTATTTATAATCTTTCGAAGCATCCTTTGAGAGATGTGGAACGACAGGTTTTGTGTAAAGGTCTGTCTTTTGTCCCCCTCAACATACAGGACCCTGTCAACACTAAGACAGAGGTCCTTCAGTTTTTACGTAAAGTGAGACTGAAGGCCTTCTTTGCAGAGTACAGTGAGGTTAATGATAAAAATGCCAGTGGGTTAAAAAATAAATCGTCTTTTTGCCCAGAGAGTGCCTCCATGCCCAATGAAATTCTCTTATTTGAAGATCAAATACTAAGGGAGATTGATGACCTTAATGAAATAAGAATCTTCTTTAAATCCAACTTCTCGAGAGAAGAACAAATTGCCTTGAAAGATCTCGCTGAAAACCCCCTTACAGTTATTAAACCTGCTGATAAGGGTGGGGGGATCCTCCTGTGGGACAGTGATGATTACGATAAAGTGATAGTGAATCAGTTAAACAATCAAGAACACTATCGTCCTATTGTTGATAATCCTACCTCACGTCTTAAAGCCCAAATTTTACACCTTACAACACAGGCTTTGGATGAGGGATATATTTGCAAGAAAGAATATGATTATCTCAATATCACTTCACAGAAAATTCCTAACATCTATGTACTGCCCAAAGTACTGCCCAAAGTACATAAAAATACACAACAACCTCCAGGTCGACCGATTATTTCGGCTTGTGGGTCATTGTTGGAGCCGTTGGCGAAATACATTGATGCTTTCCTTAAGCCTTTTGTAACCCAGACTAAGGCATACATCAGGGACACAATGGACTTTATTTCCAAAATCGAGAATTCAATGTTTGATGGTGACCAACAGTTGTTGGTCACTTTCGATATTGAAAGTCTATATACCAACATCCCTCAAGAGGAGGCGTTGGTTGTCCTAAGTATGGTCTTAGACAAAAGACCTAGACCACATACGGTACCCACAGATTTCATTGCAGCCCTAGCCAGGATATGTCTCAAAAACAACTTTTTCGCCTTTTAAAGAAGACCTGTATTTACAGGTAAAAGGCGTGGCGATGGGGTGTTGCTTCGCCCCGGAAATTGCGAATTTAGTGATGGATTGTTTTGAGACACAACATATCTTTCATGACGCCACCCCCTTTAAATTGCACATCACACGGTGGGTTCAATTCATCGACGATATCTTTCTGATATGGACCGGGAATCAGGAATCCCTTGAACAATTTCATAGTTGGCTTAACTCACTTTCGCAAGATCTTAAGTTTTCGAATAACACCAAAATAAACTTTTAGATGTATGGATAATTAACAACAATGGGAGTCTTGAGGTAAGCCTTTACACCAAGCCCACTGATCGCAACACTTTGTTGCAATTTTCTAGTGAACACCCCAGAAGTCTTGAGGAAAACTTGCCCTATGGGCAGTTTTAAGAATTCGGCAAAATTGTTCCAATAAAATTGATTACTTCAAAAATGCAGAGATTTTACAAGAAAAGGTATGCGACAGAGGCTACCCTAGGAAGTTGGTTAGAGCAGCTCTAAAACGAGCATGGTTTACCCCACGAGAAAACCTATTGACACCAAGGAACAAACAGGAGTCGAACCAAATGACATGTGTGCTCACATATAACCCCAAGACAAATAAAGTGAAGCAAATTATTCTGCGGAACTGGAGGTTGATAAATCATTTGAATATCCCTAAGCCCTTCGCGTTTCGAATAGGAAAAAACCTTCGCCAACATCTAGTGAGGGCTTCACGCACACAACAACCAAAGAAAGATCTGAGAAGTATGTTGGGTCTTCCACCTGTCGTGGGACATTTTAAGTCCAACAATTGTGCTGCGTGTCCATATACGAATGACTCTAACTTTGTCATGTTGAATAATAAAAAACATACTCAACACAGCTTCTCTAATTGCAACACGAAAAATGTCGTGTACTCTTTGACATGCCCTTGTGGTAAGGTTTATATCGGGCAGACCACACAAGCAGTTAAAATGAGGGTGTTACAACATCAATCCCGAATACGTTGTAGAACACAGGGGGCGCCGCTGGTACAACACTTTGCAGAATGTAATCATAATGAGAATGAGATTAGGTGGTCTGTTTTATTGGTGGTGAAATCATGGAATAAAATGAGTCTACAGACAAACCTTAACCGACTTGAGGCTCGTATGATTGAGAAATATCATACAGCAACTAATGGTCTGAATGACCGTGATGAAATTTGGGCACTGATTTAAGTAATGGGTATCTTTTCCAACAGACAATGTTGATAACGATTGACTTGGTAATTCACAAAAGTACCTGTGAGAGAATTTGAAATGTATATAATGTACATATGTTTCTTTATGACACACATTGAATGATTGTTTTTATTTCATTATTTTGTTGTACATCGCAATTAAAAAAAAAATTGTAGTATTGATACACATTTTTGTTTTGTATGCAAATGATAGATTGTGAGTCCATTTTTTGCAGTCTATGCTGGATACATGAATTGAGTAGATGCCCCGTATATAGTATATATATAATTCTTGCTATAGATAGGTTATAGGTGGATTAATCACCGGATTCCATGGAATATGTCTGTTGTTGTTGTTTGAGTCCTTTGTCTATTTTCAGTGTAGCAGGCTACACGTAGTCCCTTAGATTCCAGTGCCCCAGCGATTAGTCCTTCGTTGCTGTTTAGTTCTTAGAACACGTCACGATCACATGGGGCGCTGGTTCGTCCCATGAAATTCAAACGCGCCGGAATTGCTTTTGCAGTTGCCGGCGGATTTAGTGTGAGAACGGACCTTAGATTTTTGATACCGGTCTGAGTGAAGGAAGCTAGTATAGGTAAGAGCACTTTGATTCTTATTATTTATGGGAGCAAGGAATACGAGCGCTTTAGTAGTACGGTGACTGAGGTTTCTTCCTCTATTTTTTCTATGTTCACAGCGAGGAACGCTTGTTACTACTTAAGTGCATTGTTGCAAGGATTTAGCGTGCCGCGTGTGGCATTTCTACTTAAGGCAACTAGTAGAGGTAAGCTTTTTGAGCATGTGTAATCTCATGCACATTCACCTATTAGTGCCTGTGATGGTTTACATTGAGACACTGTTTTATTCTTCCCAGTGAGAAAATTCCTGTTTATTTTCGAACGTGATTAGTGAATTCACTGTACACAACATCAGATTGCCTGTTACCCCGAGTTTAAGGTATGTAGGGACATCTTTGTTTACACATCTTGGTATGGTAGATGGTATTGTATTGAATTAGGATATTCATCAGTGACATGTTTTTATGCCACCTTCAGGTGATGTAACTAGTGGCTGGTCCATTGGAAATTGCCACAGGTCAGATTTAGTTGCCCAGAAGCTTACAGTCAGTTATCATTGTTGGCTTCACGTGAGTGTATTATTCTTGTACATATTGATGACACATGGATTACTTGGTTTTTCCCTCTTTTATTGACTTTGGTGCACATGGCTTTTTGATAGTGGTATAATTAGTAGTCACGTAGGTTGGTTCTTGAGTAGTTGAGGTGTTTTCTACCCTTTCCACCCTTACTCTGCATATCTTCTTTTCCTTTCGGTGATACGTCTTCCAGCATAACTTGTGCCCAGCATGGCTTGCACAAATATAGGGACAGTGACCCTGTTGTTTGGTACAAATGTCATATTTTATATTTATTTAGGTTTGTTCCCTTACCCTTGTCCTGAGGAGGCCAAGCTGTAAATGAAGGCCGAAACGCGTCCGCGTCGGCAGTTTATGACGAGAGGAGTCTAACTGGAATTGATAAAAAATTCTTATGGTTTAAAGCACATTCGAAATGAGGTCTTTAGAGGTGTGGTAACCTCGTGTGCTTAGAAGACTACCTCACAGTGTATTGCCTTGATTTAGTCTGTAAACACTGATTAGTTTCCAATCAAGTGGGTAGAAGGAACTAATGAATTTGGTTTATGTTGATTTGTGATGTAAATGTTGTCTGCATATATATGTTTGTATGTTTTAAAAGAGAAACAAAAATAATGATTATTTTTTCAAAAATGTCTCTGTGGTATGTGGTTTGTTATTTTGAATAAGGTTCATATGAATTAAAGATAGGACTATGTACTGTTAATAGGGCAATATGAAGTTCCCTATGATTTAGTGGATATAGATATTATTTCCTCCTTGCCATTTTCTTTTTTCTACTTTTTGTAGTGCTTTACCCAGGTATAGGAGGGTAACTTGGGTAAACCCCAACATATTTTTGAATAAAGATCCCACCAAGCCAGAGCAAACAGCTATGTCCTGAAGGTGGGCACCCTGGAACATAGCAGGAGCCGGCCCTGGAGGGTAGAGGTCCCCAGGGCCATTACTAGCTCCAGGAAGGGGGCCCGCTTGGCCCCCCTCCTTTCATCTGCATGGGCCATCCCCGGGGAGGTGGTGGTCGCCGGGGTCGCAGGTTGCCCAGGAGGAGGGGGCCGCTCATCCCCCTCTCAGTTTTTTTAAGTTATTTGGCCCAATTGAGGTGGTGGTCCCCAGTGGTCCGTGTGGCCCCTTATTCCTTTTATAGTTAGCCCGCGGGAGGTGGTGGTCCACAGGCTTTTACAAAGCCCAGGAGGGTGGTCTGTGTGGCATCCCTCCTTCTATAAAAATAAAGAAATAAAGACCTGAGGAGGTGGTGGTTCCGGGGCTTCAACAAAGCCCAGGCGAGGGGTTTGTGCAGCCCGCCTCCATTTATAAAGATAAAGCCCCAAGGAGGCGGTGGTCCCTGGGGCTCAAAGAGCCTTAGAGGGGTCCCCATGTGACCCCTCCTTTTTTAAAGTAATTTGGCTCCAGAGAGGTTGGTGGTCCCCAGGGTCTGGGGTGGGTCCACATGGCCCCCACATTCATTTTATATTTAGCCCTGGGGAGGAGGTGATCCCCAGGGCTTCTACGTAGCCCAGGAGGGGGGGGTCCATGTGCCCTCCCCTTCTATAACAATAAAGCCCTGGTGAGGTGGTGGTCCCCAGGGCTTCAATGAAGCCCGAAGGTGGGGTCGGCGCTGCCCCCCTCCATTTATAAAGATAAAGCTCGGGCCTCCAAGAGCCTTATGAGGGAGCTCCATGCACCCCATCCTTTTTTTAAAATGCCCTCGGGACCTGTCCTACCCGGGGGCGCAATTCAAAGCAAGCGTGGGAGAGCGCACTTGTTTTTTTTCTTCAATTTTTCTGCAAATCGGTGGATCCACCTGCAATTTTGGGGCAAAATTTAAAAAGAAATGTTTTTATACCCCAGCAGGGTCCCTATGGACCCCACCACCACATCCAGGGGTCAGGGTGTTTCTACCCTGCCCCCTTTTCAAATATGGCTGCCAATCAGATTACAGCACGGGGACTGTTGGATCTGAGGAGGATCCGCGCCCCCCCAGATATTCAAATTTGGATTTCAGTTAATATCGCTAAAACTACTGAATGGATTTACACCAATCTATCAAAAGGCACTTCTCTGGACCAAGATCAACCTTTCTGCCAAATTTGATGTAATTCCATCCAGCAGTTCATGCTGTACCCATGTCTAAAGTCTCTATGGGAATTAACATGGAGAAAATGCATTTAGGGACCACCCATTTTTCTCAAC
Source organism: Calotriton arnoldi (assembly GCA_963921515.1). Classification (NCBI taxonomy): domain Eukaryota; kingdom Metazoa; phylum Chordata; class Amphibia; order Caudata; family Salamandridae; genus Calotriton; species Calotriton arnoldi. The sequence goes on along the minus strand of CAWUFW010005281.1, from coordinate 865,736 downwards.
CCCTGCTGGATGGATCACCCCAAAGCTTTGAAGACAACAGCTGAAATGACAGGCAAATTACTTCAGAAAATTTCATGAAGATTCATCAAACGGCTCCAAAGTTATTAGCAAAACAAAAAACTATTGGTCTATGGAAACTAGGTCTTAACTATAACTATCTACTGGCAACCGCCAGTGGATCCGTCGGGAAGAGGAATGGAGGACGATAGCAGTGTGGTAAGCGGTGATCTTGACACGAGGAGGTCTGCCGACTTTCAGCGCAGGGTCTATGTTTTCCCCTGTCTTGATATGCCTCATCCAGCAGGCAGACGGACTTCTGGTGACTGGGCACCATGTAAGCCAGTGCTGCAACGGTGAGGATTGCTTGGCTTATGAATTTTTACACAATGATTTCCCCCGACCCTGCATACTCGTTTATTCATTTGTATATACTGTGTGCTGCATTCACAGTGGAGACCTCTTGACATTTACACCTATTTGGGTGTGTTTCCAATTTGTATGTTTATCCCACAAGGAATCCATATGTTGCCTGTGTACGGAGTTTAGTGGTGAAGCTGTGCATCCACCAAGATGTTCTCATTTTCGCATGATATTGGATTTTCCTGAGCGCTAACATAACCCTGCAAGCAACACCTTTGTTGTTAATTTGGATGCTTTATGAACTATTGATATCTATGGACTATTAGTGCCTTATTCCAACAGTTTGCATGTTACTTTGATGGGACATTATGGGACTAGTAGTCCCCGCTTGTTTTAACGTGCAGTATTCAGGTCGGCATTAGAATTTACAAGCACGCACTATGTGTTTTCAGTTTGATAGTCAGTTTGATGCTTTATTGACTTACAAAAATTAAATGTGCCTATCCGTTTAAGTTCAACTTGGCATCGATGAATAATGCTTCTCATTGAAATTGTGAGTGAGTTTTACGGGCACTGCTTTGCGGTATTTCCATGTCAATTAAGGGATCAGTTGAGTTTAATTTCGACTCCCATGTGTTATGTTTTCATGCAGCATGCTCTATTTTTTTAAAAGTGCTACCCCAAGGGGTTTGCGCAATTTTTAAATGTGCTACCGCAAGGGGTTTGCACAATTTTTAGGATATGGGACAACTATAGCATATGTTAGAACATAATGAAAAAGATACATTCCCTGTGTATTTGTCAATTGTATTTCAATGCACTATGCGTTTCAATATCTTTTTTCAGCTTCAGCAATGCCTACTGACTATACCCATTGCATTACATGTGAATGTATTTCCGTTCACTTTTATGTAGTTTGTATCTTTTCAGGTTGGAACAAAGAATTTTCTCTATGAATTTTTTCGATGTCCATGATAGTGACATGGTATAAATATCGAATAAAAAATGGCGCTCACCAGATTGAGAAAGGCTGCTGTGTCAGCCAAAACGTGTCTCTCTTGTTTGCCGGGTCGGAGGTGGCCATATAGAATAAAGAGCCTTAACCCAGCAACCCTCGTGTGCGTGCTCTCTTCCTTGTGGAGTAGGGGTTGATTGGCTATTTTTCAGCGCTGGCGGTTGGCGCTGTTCACGCACCACCAGTCGTTTTGGGCTTTCAGATTCGACTGCAATTTGGATGGAGGAGCATGGCAACTGCTATACTGAATAGCCCCCAGTGGATCCGTCGGGAAGAGGAATGGAGGACGATAGCAGTGTGGGAGGCGGTGATCTTCACGCGCGGAGGTCTGCCGACTTTCAGCGCAGGGTCTATGTTATCTCCTGTCTTGATATGCCTCATCCAGCAGGCCAACGGACTTCTGGTGACTGGGCACCGTGTAAGCCAATGCTGCAACGGTGAGGATTGCTTGCCTTATGAATTTTTACACAATGATCTCCCGCGACCCTGCATACTCCTTTATTCATTTGTATATACTGTGTGCTGCGTTCACAGTGGAGACCTCTTGACATTTACACCTATTTGGGTGTGTTTCCAATTTGTATGTTTATCCCACAAGGAATCCATATGTTGCCTGTGTCCAGGGGTTAGTGGTGAAGCTGTGCATCCACCAAGGTGTTCTCATTTTCGCATGATATTGGATTTTCCTGAGCGCTAACATAACCCTGCAAGCAACACCTTTGTTGTTAATTTGGATGCTTTATGAACTATTGATATCTACGGACTATTGGTGCCTTATTCCAACAGTTTGCATGTTACTTTGATGGGGCATTATGGGACTAGTAGTCCCCGCTTGTTTTAACGTGCAGTATTCAGGTCGGCATTAGAATTTCCAAGCACGCACTATGCGTTTTCAGTTTGATAGTCAGTTTGATGCTTTATTGACTTACAAAAATTAAATGTGCCTATCCGTTTAAGTTCAACTCGGCATCGATGAATAATGCTTCTCATTGAAATTGTGAGTGAGTTTTGCGGGCACTGCTTTGCGGTATTTCCATGTCAATTAAGGGATCAGTTGAGTTTAATCTCGACTCCCATGTGTTATGTTTTCACGCAGCATGCTCTATTTTTTAAAAAGTGCTACCGCAAGGGGTTTGCGCAATTTTTTAAATGTGCTACCGCAAAGGGTTTGCGCAATTTTTTAGGATATGGGACAACTATAGCATATGTTCGAACATTATGAAAAAGATACTTTCCCTGTGTATTTTTCAATTGTATTTGTCAATTGTATATATTGCATGTATGGTCTAGTGGTCTGATGATGCAATACGCATTCAATGGTTTTATTTCAATGCAATATGCGTTTCAATATCTTTTTTCAGCTTCAGCAATGCCTACTGACTATACCCATTGCATTACATGTGAATGTATTTCCATTCACTTTTATGTAGTTTGTATCTTTTCAGGTTGGAACAAAGAATTTTCTCTATGAATTTTTTCTATGTCTATGATAGTGACATGGTATAAATATCGAATAAAAAATGGCGCTCACCAGATTGAGAAAGGCTGCTGTGTCAGCCGAAACGCGACTCTCTTGTTTGCCGGGTCGGAGGAGGCCCTATGGAATAAAGAGCCTTAACCCAGCAACCCTCATGTGCGTGCTCTCTTCCTTGTGGAGTAGGGGTTGTTTGTATATATATATATATATATATATACACACACACACACATATATATGTGTGTCTGTGTATATATATGTATATGTGTATATGTATATATGTATGTGTATGTGTGTACACATATATATCCAAAACACAGAGTTGCCCCAAACAGTAGAAGCCCACACAGGTAAGTATCGCCAATTGATTTAATGGAAGCTGCAGCACAAACACGCACGATGTACACAACTGTTCCTTACAGCCGACTCGTTTCGAGCTCCCGCTCTTCATCATAGGCTTTTTCTTTGGCGGATATGCATGGCAGTAAGTGCACCCATATTTAAACTTTGTACTCGCCCCAGTGGGCGTGGTCGCTGCATGGACTCCTGGTACTTGTTGTGCCTTGAGTATTTCTCATGTGAGATGACATGCACTCCGTTAAATAAAATTCAACAATAAAACCACAGTGGGTTGCTGTGGCATCGTCACACTGTTCTGCTGACCTCTTGTAGCTTCCATTACCAGCACCTGTCCATCACTGGCACACGCCGGTTGGCGTTGCCGAGGTCTGCTTTCTGCAGCGGGGCTTCTACTACTGCTAGGCTAGCCGTTACGAATCCAAAACACAGAGTTGCCCCAAACAGGAGAAGCCCACACAGGTAAGTATCGCCAATTGATTTAATGGAAGCTGCAGCACAAACACGTACGATGTACACAACTGTTCCTTACAGCCGACGCGTTTCGAGCTCCCGCTCTTTATCATAGGCTTTTTCTTTGGCGGATATGCATGGCAGTAAGTGCACCCATATTTAAACTTTGTACTCACCCCAGTGGGCGTGGTCGCCGCATGGACTCCTGGTACTTGTGGTGCCTTGAGTATTTCTCATGTGAGATGACATGCACTCCGTTAAATAAAAGTCAACAATAAAACCACAGTGGGTTGCTGTGGCATCGTCACACTGTTCTGCTGACCTCTTGTAGCTTCCATTACCAGCACCTGTCCATCACTGGCACACGCCGGTTGCCGTTGCCGAAGTCTGCTTTCCGCAGTGGGGCTTCTATTACGGCCAGGCTAGCCGTTACGAATCCAAAACACAGAGTTGCCCCAAACAGTAGAAGCCCACACAGGTATGTATCGCCAATTGATTTAATGGATGCTGCAGCACAAACACGTACGATGTACACAACTGTTCCTTACAGCCGACGCGTTTCGAGCTCCCGCTCTTCATCATAGGCTTTTTCTTTGGCGGATATGCATGGCAGTAAGTGCACCCATATTTAAACTTTGCCTACTGACTATACCCATTGCATTACATGTGAATGTATTTCCGTTCACTTTTATGTAGTTTGTATCTTTTCAGGTTGGAACAAAGAATTTTCTCTATGAATTTTTTCTATGTCTATGATAGTGACATGGTATAGATATCGAATAAAAAATGGCGCTCACCAGATTGAGAAAGGCTGCTGTGCCAGCCGAAATGTGCGTGCTCTCTTCCTTGTGGAGTAGGGGTTGTTTGTATATATATATATATATATATATATATATATATATATATATATATATATATATATATATATATATATATATATATATATACATACACACACACACATATATATGTGTGTCTGTGTATATATATGTATATGTATATATGTATGTGTGTGTATATATATATATATACACACACATATATATATATATACACACACATTTGTTTGTGTGTGTATATATATATGTATATGTGTATATATGTATGTGTGTGTATATATATCTGTATGTGTGTATATGTATATATGTATATATATATATATATATATATATATATATAAAAGTCTCTCAAACAAGTAACAGACCACACTCCAGAAATTTAAATGTGTGATGCTTTTATTTCATTTTTTGTCCAGACACTAACATGGACTACTGTTCTTGAAGAATTGATCTGTTTTTATTCACACAAAAGTTGAAGTTAATGAAAAACATTTTGCTCGCTAGCAAAATTAGTAGTGCCTGTAAGTAATAAGGACAAATGTGATACAGGCACTAAGCTCTGTATTAGTGATGTTGATGCATTAATTGACATATATGCCCTAGAAACTGGGGAGATATTGATGGTAATATACATCATGTACATCATTGAGATCGACAAGAGTAACCAAGACAAAGTATAATCCCATTCCTTCTAGGGATAGTATTGATATCAAATAATCAGCTAGATATAAATAGAAGACATGAGGGAACCTGAGTTGGTCACAAAGAAAATCCATCAAACAACTACAAGATGACCCCCATCATGGTAATCAAGCCGTCAGACAAAAGCGGGAACACAGTTATTTGGGGCATCACAGAGCATAGACAGGAGGCATCTAACCAGCTAATTGATTCAGGTTTCTATGAAAAAATCACTGCTCAATAGTACAGAGATACCATGAATAGGTACCACTACTTACTTGCTGATTGGGAAGAACGAGGATTAATTGATGTTGATGAGTACCAATTCTTAAAGACATGCAAACAAATAACACCTGTGTTCTATTTGTTGCCTAAGGTACACAAAAACCCTCACAAACCCCCTGGGAGACCCATTGTTGCTTCCATAGAGAGTCTTTTAGAATACACTGCTACATACCTCAACTATTTCATGATGTCATTAGTACTAGGCCTACCAAGGTATTGTCATGATAGCACTTATTTTCTCAAAATAATAGCTAACATTGACTGTCACCCATCATACGTGTTGATTGCCCTTGATGTCACATCCTAGTACACCTGCATCAAACATGACTATGGCCTGCAAGTTTGTTAACATTATTTCAGAAGTAGACCTATAGAAAGGTATTATCATAGAAACATGTTGATAGAAATTATTTATTTTTGTGTCAACCACAATACTTTTCTTTTTGAGCAAGAGTTCTACATGCAGAAATCGAGAATAGCTATGGGCACCTGCTTTGCCCACAGCTATGTAAATTTATTTATGGGCTGGTTAATGTTGATGTTATGGGGGTTTCATAGAGCGCGCTAATACCAAAAGGCGTCTTGGCACTAGTATCAAAAAAATCCTGAGCACAAAAGAGCGGAAATATAGGTGAGAAATATAAGTTAAAACCACTTAAATGTAAAATTACTGCGGATTTTAAAAAAAGGTTTTTAAGTCCTTCCTGAATTGTAGAAGATTAGATTGAGATCTCAAATGGTCAGGAAGCCCATGCCACCATTTACAGGCAGAGTAGGAAAACTTTCTCTCACCTCAATGAGCTTTTCTTATTCTCGGCACTTGTACGTTCTTGGCCTTACTTGACCACAAAATTCACAAGGGGGAGTACCATTTAAAGATGTCCTGAAGAAAAGATAGACCATCTTGATGTAATCCCTTATGGATCCAGCAGTGCGCTTTGAACTGGATGCATGCCCAGATGGGGAGCCAGGGAAGTTCTCTAATCGAGTTGGACACCAAGCAAAAGATGGGAAGATTTAATAAGACTCTGGCAGCCACATTCTGGAGACTCTGAAGTTTATTGAGGACTCGTGTTTGAGATCCTACAAATAAGGCATTGCAGTAATCAAGTCTTGAAATAACAAGTGCTGAGATTACTGTTTTCCTCAGCTCTAGTGGAAGATATGGTAGGATTCTTTTTTTAATTTTCAGCATGGAAAAACAGGAAGAGGTTACCTGATTTGAGTGTTCAACAAAACTGAGTCTGTTGTCGAACACAACACCCAGATTTCTAGCCTTCTGTGCCGGAACTGGTAAAGGTCCTAAATTTGGAGGGCACCAGGTGGTGTTCCAGAAGGTGTCATTGTTGCTAAACAACAGCACCTCCGTTTTGTCAGAGTTAAACTTTAAGAAGTTCTAATTCTTCCATTGAGCAATACTGTTCATGCAAGCATTGAACTGAAGAGCTACTTTTTGTGGATCTAAAGAGACGGATACCACTAATTGGGTATCATCGGCATAACAGCACACTGAGAACCCAAAAGATCTAATCAATTGAATGAGGGGGCTAATATAAACATTAGAAAGGGTTGGATTCTAGGGAGACCCCTGAGGGACCCCACAGGGAAGCTTAAAATTAGTGGAGCTGTATCCATCCAGGGTAACCACTTGCTCTCTATTAGTTAGAAATGATCTGATCAGATTTAGAGCTGTTCCTTTTATGCCTATTGTTTCGAGGTGTTTGACTAGGGAAAAATGATCAACCGTCTCAAAAGCAGCTGATAATTCCAATAGGACTAGGGCCGCACTATCTCTTTTGTCGACAATAGACCTAATTTCTTCAGTGGCTGCCAAAAGGGGGGACTCTGTGCTATGTCTAGGCCTAAAGCCGTGTTGAGTAGGAGCAAGATAATTTATTTGAGTCTAGGAAGGAGATAACCTCTTGGTTCAGTACCTTCTCCAGTATTTTTGCTGGAAGTGGTAGGCATGAGATGGGCCTATAGTTTTTTCTTCAGAGGGATCCAGGGAGGGTTTTTTAATCAATGGTGGCATTAAAGCTTTTTTCCATGCTACTGGAAAGCATCCAGTTTCCAAAATCTTATTTATTATTGAGGTGAGGTAAAAAGCAATTGTGGTAGAGACCGAGTGAAGCACCACAGAAGAACAGGGATCAGTGGGGGATCTTGATTTGATAGTTTTTATGCAGAAAGCGGTTTGATCTACTGTGAGATATGTAAAGGTACTTAGGACTGGAGAGGAGTCTAGACAGTATTTCTCTGGGGTTTTGTTAGCGCACGTGGTTGTAAGAATGGAAGATAGGTCGGTCGTTTGATTATTAAAATCTTGATATATGTTATTGACTTTGCTAAAGAAAATATTTGCTAATTTATCACAGAGATCTTGGCTGGCTGGGACTTTATTTTTATTTTTATTTTTTCGTTTTTTTTAAACAAATCTTTATTGCACATTTTATAAATCACATATAATATCAACCCCCCCACAAGTGGACTGAGCTTTCTTAAAAAATAAATTAATGTCCCGTCAGACCAATAAACAGACATTTAAACATGTATTCCTGTAATTCCCCAATAGAATGCAATTGCAAAAAGAAGAAAAAGGAAAAGCCACTAACCCTCTTCGAATGTACCCACCCAGCTCGTCAGAGGAGCCCAGACCCTAGACACTTTTCTTCTGGCCCCTATTCCTTTTGTTGCATATACTGCTGCCTCAGTGTGATAAATAGCCATTAAGCGGGCAACCCATTGTTGGACTGATGGTGGAGAAGGATCCCACCATGCCGTAGCCAGGCATAGCTGAAAAGCCGCCATTGAGGTAAACACTAATGCCTGTGCCTGGCTAAACAATGACTCATTACTAGCCCCCAGCAATATAAGTTGAGGGTTAAGTGCTATGCTTATACCCAATCTTACCTCCAAAAACACTGTGATGTCACCTATCACACTATTTAATGTCGGGTAGGTTGAAAACATATGTATCAGATCCACCCCATATACATAGCATCTGGGACAGTGCACGTTTCTGGTTCCCCCCATTTAGCTAATTCCCCGGGGGTATAATTCAGCTTGTAATTGTTTTTTTTAATGCTGTACTTGCAGGGAGGCAGTGATTAAGACAGTCTGTGACAAATTTCTAGACACCAGGAGGGCGTCCGTTCCTGCTTTTCTGGATCGCCTGGCATGAGCCCATTCAATATCTGGTAAAATTTCCAGATGGGGGTTTTCCTACTCAGAACTCTATCAGTAAATTGGATCCTAGAGAAACCTTCGGCCCCTCACGCTTTTTTCAGTAAAATATCACAGATCTGGAGATATTTGAAAAACTCATGATGTCCTAGCTTAAACTTATACCGTAAAGTCTCGAACGAGATAACTTCACCCCGAAAAAGAAGTCCCCTAGTTTAGCTGCATCTTCCTCTTCTCACTGATTCATATGGGCCTCCCAGAAAATTACCGGAAGATTAGGATTTTTATGTAGTAGAGTGTAAAAATTCAGGCAGCCCAGCCCTACTTTCTTCCGAACCCTTGCCCATACTTTGTACGAGCAGCGGAGGGTCTTAAATTTAACTCTTTTGTAATACCCGTACTCAAGCTGTCTCCAAAAAACTCCACAAGTCTCCTCTCCAATCAAAAGCTCATACAGTGTGGGATTATGAGGAGTCTCACGTTTTGTCCCCAACAAGATAAACATCTGTTGCAAGACAGCAGCCCAGTAATAGATTCTTATGTTAGGTACCGCAAGACCCCCCGATCTCTTGGAAGGGTCAGATATCTCATCGCCCTTCTAGGTCTAGTGTAAGCCCACAAAAATCTAGAAATCAGCCCGTCGATAGCCTTAAACCATTGGTTCCCTACTTCAAGAGGGATGGCTCGAAAAATGTAGAGTACTTTGGGCAGAAATACCATCTTAATTAGATTAGTTCTTCCAATTAATGTCATTCGTGGATTATTTATTCTGCACAGTTCCACTCTTATAGTTTTTATTAAAGGATCTAAGTTTATCTGTATGATTTTATCTACGTCTGCTGTAATTTTTACCCCCAAATAGGTCGCCCCCTCTACCACACGTCGAGCCTCGCTTTCCACTTCTGTGTTTTTAATGATTTGGCTCTTATTCTGATTTAGTAGATAACCCAAGAACTTGCCAAACTGCTAAGCCTCTTCCTCTATTTCTCTTAGTGCTTCCCTGGGCTCTGTAGTAACTATTGCTAAATTGCCAGCGTAGGCCAATATTTTTGTTTCCCAATCATGTGACATGTTTATTATTTACTATCCTTCTTACCAGAGGATCAATATATAGAGCAAATAACAGAGGGGAGCAAGGACATCCCTGTCTAGTACCTCGTTGTATTTTTATAAGGTTCGAATAGCCCCCTTTCATAGAGATCCTAGCCCTAGGTTACAGGTACAGTGGTTCAGGGCCGTACAAAACCTAGGCCCTAACCCTACCTTCTCAATCAAAAACCAGAGGTAGTGCCAGGAGACCCTATCAAATGCTTTTTCAGCCAAAGCCATAGGGTCTCCCGTCACTGCTGTCGCATCGAAAAGGGTGATAACCCGCCTAATGTGATCAGTTGTACCGTGACCTGGAACAAAGCCGTGCTGCCATGGAGACACAATTTTACTGATTATTCCAGACAGCCTTGTCACCAAGAGTTTATAATAGATTTTGGAGTCACTATTCATCAGGGTAATTGGCCGGTAAGATCCTAATTCTAACGGAGACTTCCCTTTCGTTGGGAACACTACTATATTTGGAGCAAGATGGTGGCTGCTTGACTGCAACGAGAGGAGTTCCGGTGCTCCCGCCCAAACAAGATGAAAGATGGTGAAATAACATGGAGAGAGATGCTCACCTTATAAACCCTGCAAGGCTCTGGAGGCAGAGTGGGTCTCAATTGCGAGGATTGCAAGGCTTGGTTATAGCGGCTCTGCAGGACATCAGCTCAACGACCGGCTTTTGGCCAAGGAGGCTTGTGCAGGTTCTCCAATCCGAAATGGCCCCTAAGATTAAAAAGGCAGTGAGGGACGCCGCCGTAACAGGAGCAGCAGTACTGCGAGTACTGAGCCAACCCCGGCTAGGGTTCTCAGCTAAGAAACTGGTGGAGGCTGCTGCTCGGGCAGTGAGGTGGGCCGAACTGGACATCCACAAAGAACAGCAAAAGGCCGCCGTGGACCCGGGCGGCTCTAAGCATCCATTGATAGGGATGCCTTTTCGTCAGCTACTGCTACTGCTGAAGTGAAGCTCCCTCCTAATGTGGTTACGGCAGGGAACGCCTCCTCTGAATCCGTGCAGCTGGGAGAGACGGGCGGGCTCAGACAAATTTCCTGCCTGCAGATGCAGTGTTGCCAAAGGAAGGAGTTGTGCTACAAGGAGACAGGACCATAATGCCGGGACAGGATGGTTTAGCGGATGATTCACTCAAGGGAAGATTGCAAGCATCAGGACTCCCAGAAGGAAGTGAGCTTTCCAAGGGGGTACCGGTAAGCACAGCCTGCACTCCTTTACCTATACTTATGAATATTGATACGCTTGGGACTGCCTTGCCAAGACACTGTTTAAAGAATCTGCTGGGATCTTCAGAGCTAGGGGAGAAATTGTTCTCCTTAACAGATGACTCTGAGCTTTCAGCCTCTAGTGTGGTACTCACGAAGGAAGAGTCTTGGACTGAGGGCTCATCGGCTAGCCCCAGGGGCAATTATGATAAAATGGCTACTCAGAAACGAAGAAGGAAGACCAAACCAAGCTGATCAGGCCAAGACACGGACACCAATCTTGCCCACAACCTAAGATGGGACTATTCTGCCACTAGTCAGGTTTACAATGAGGACGGGGGTGGGAAAAGTCTAACTCAAGACGACCTCAGCAACTCTTCAGGCCCTACAGATCACCCCTCTATCGGTCTTGTTTACTCGACTTTAAAACAAATTCAAGGGGAAGCCCGGTTGGAAAATCATAGAACCCACCAGGCCACAAAAAAGCTGAAAGGGTCAATTCGGAAGATCAGCAAAATCTGCTCAGAAATGAAGGAGAGAGTTACCCTTGTTGAGGAAAGGGTCGGAGCGTTAGAGGGGACAGTTGGTAAACTTCAGAAGCATAAAGAGTCGCAAGATATGCAAATAACAGATGTAATGTAGAAGCTCGAGGAATTTGAGAACCGACAGCACCGAAATAATCTAAGGTTTTTAGGTTTAGCCAAAAAAATCAAAAGGAGTGATATGAGATCCTTTATGGTTGGACTCCTGAAGGGAGCTTTCCCCGACCTACCACAGTGGTACAGGGATGCTGAGGTACAGCAAGCGCACCGTTTCCCGATGATGCTAAAGAAAAACAATGTGGTAGGACAAACTGTACGGCCTCTGGCAGTTTTAGTTTTTTTCGGGAACTTCCTACTCCGGCAGGCCATATTTCAAAAGGCAAGACCAGAAGCGAAACGCACTTTTGAGGGTCATACGTTCTTTGTCCGCCCAGACTTCTGCCATATTACGGTGGAAAGGAGGTGGAGATTACGCCAGTTGATCTCACCCTTCCAGGCAGTAGGTAGAGAGGTATACTTATTGAACCCGACCCGACTCAAAGTCATCTTCAAAGTGAAGGTGCAGGTTTTTACGTCTGAAAGTAAGGCTCAAGAGTACCTGAAGGAGATGAAGGGAGGCTCTGGACTCTCAAGACCAGAATGAAAAGTTTTCCTTAAAGCTAACCTTGGAGGATGTCGGTAGCTGTAGTACTAGAAGGGGGTTTCTTTCTCTTCTGGCTTACCTTGAAGGTTATTTTATCACAGAATCTTTCTTTTTTTTCTATTGTTTCTTCTGGTCTTTACACAAGCTCTAGCGCCCAGGGGCACTTTAGGGCAGGTGGAGTGGGTGGCATCACTAGGGCCAGACCTAATCTATTTGCTCATCTATGGGGGGGTTTGGGGGGAGTCGAGGGTGGTTTGGGGGGTCTGGTTGGAGTAGGCTGAGGGGAGCTCTCTCAAGTGGTCAGGGACAACAATGTGCTGGCGAGAAGGTGCGATTAAAAATGCCAAATAAGACATTGGGCCTTTTTGTCGCTATGAATGAGTAATCTGCGGATCGCAACTATTAATATATCCAGGCTAAATGATACCTTGAAAAGGCGCAGGGTTGCCCTTGATATTCTTTACCTCAAAGCAGATATAATATGTATGCAAGAGACACACATTGAGGGATCTAGGAAAGTACTGTTAGAGTCTCTGGGGTATCAGGTGGTAGGTAGTACTCTACAAGGAGTATGGACACGAGGGGTGGCAATTCTGGCACGGAAAGAGGGGGGCCTGTTCCCTAGGGTATGTGGAGATAAACATGAACGCTGGGTCATCGCTGAGTGTCAGTTCCCCAATGGGGGGTTTACACTTTGCTCTGTTTACGGGTCAGTCTTAGATGACCCAGCGGTGTTTGAATTGTTAAATTAAGAATTATCTCTATGGCCACTTCCTCTCATTATGTGTGGGGACCTAAATATCAACTTGAACCTGGAATTGGTTGGCACAGGGCTAGTGGGTATAAAGGTCGTAAACATAAGGTTCTTAGGTCTCTGCTGGACCTAGGCTTCACTCATGGTTTGAGGGATGTTTGGAGAGAGAAATTCCCCCTGGATCCTGGCTTTACATACTACTCAGTGCCTCACAAAGTTTATTTAAGGCTAGATTATTTTTTTGTCTCCCAAGATCTCTTGGAGGGATCCCGAATAGAGAAATATCCTATGGTCATGTCAGATCACAATCCATTGGTATTGGAGGTCTCTAATTTTGACAAGGTGCTTCAGCCCCAGTGTTGGTCTTATGAACAGGCTCTGATATTAGATGATGTATACCTTAATCACATGCGGAAATTGATTCCAGTTTTTATGTCAGAACACACAGGTAGCGCTCCCGTAGGATAATGCTTTTAAGGCTGGGGTTCGAGGGGAGACTGCTCGGTTTATTTGGACCCGCCAAAAAAAAGAAAGACATCATTTGGGTGATCTATATAACAGCCTGTCCCATGCAGAGGCTATGGCAATGGAAGTAGTTGCTTTGGGAACGGAAACAGAGATTCAGACAGCTCAGATGAAAGTAGCAGTGGCGAAAGCCGAGATAGTGAGCCTCTCAACAAAAAAGGACGCAGCTAAATTTTTGGCACAACATTTTTTTTAATGAATATAGTAGAGGGTGAGTCATCTCCTGGCTGTGTGGACTAGGCAGCAAACAGCTCAGGCCCATATTTGTGAAATCCGAGATCCTGTGTTAGGAACAGTTTTGGACCAAGAAGGAATAAGGGCTGCATTCCAGAGATTTTTGCAACAGTTATACGTGGAGGACTGGGGAGAGGATGATGAGGATATGGTTAGATATTTGAGTTCAGTGGCGATGGATAATATAGGGGACACAGAACAGGAATATTTAAGTCAGCCATTCATTATTGAGGAACTTGAGTTAGCAATCTCCTCCCTTGCAGCCGGGATGGCAGTTGGTACGGATCTCATTCCAGGGGAGTTTTCAAGATTATGGCCCCTTGCCTCAAGAAGCATCTGCTGGAGCTTTTTTGTCAGGGCAGGGAGGGGAATCGTTACCTGGGTCCTGGGTGTTAGCAAATTAGTTTTATTCTCAAAAGTTGTGAGCACTTTAACTGTTTTAAATAGCTCCTTAGAGGTGTTGTATTCCTCTTAGGGTGTCCATAAACGGGCTTTCCAGTATCATGTCCTTATATAGGCACAATTCGCCCTGCCCTTATATAGGCATAAATTCCCAGGCCTTATTTAGGCATTAAACCATGCACTCCAAATACAGGCATGGTCTCCGACATCCGTCCACCCTAACGTCACAACGAGTACATGAAGAACAGACCCTTAGGCTGCGGGAGTTTCCCTAGTCCAGGACTATTGATTTCTTCAAGGTCTCATATACTATGTATGAACAGTTATTCCTTAGGGGTTCATTCATGACGTCTTTCGCTGTCCGACTCACGTCAATACTAAACATTCCTAGGTACTCTCAGGTATAAATATACCTTCCCTAGCCCTTGTAAACTAGAGGAGACCTCGACTTCAGAGGAGCCCATATCCCGGCCTGACACACTGAGAAGACGCTGTCATCCCTGCACGCAGAGAGTCCAGCTTCCAGTGATCAGACTTCCCTTGCGGGGTGTTGGAGTTCGAGTCTGGCAAAGAGATTCCAACCTCTCTCATTCTTCAGGTATGGAGCTGATTAGAACCTAGAGGGACTCTTGGCATACTAGGCTTAACATACTCTTAGTATACCATAGTAAGGAATACTCCACCTACTTCATACCTCTCCCTACACCTAAGTTAGGTTAGGCACATTGGGGTAGAACTAGCTTAGCAATGCATCGTATGAGTACTCGCATTTTTAGTCTGTGTTATTTATGTAACAGCTTATGTACTAAAAGATAATGCTATCGCAGTATTATTTATTTCTACTGCTCACACTGTACATTATTTATCTCGCATACTGTCTTGTGATCGTAACAGCACATTTTACTTACACCAGAAACAAGACTGTTCAATAAATCTTTTATTGAAACGCCCGTCTATTTCTTTCTGTGTAACTTGGAGAAAACTAAGCATGCACGACTGAGCTGAGTGAAATAGTTATCTATTGTTTCCACGACTCTGGGACACGTTCTGATTCTAAAGGGAAACACAGTGGTCATGTTTTGCGGCTGCCAGAAACTACTCCCTTCTTGTTGTCAAGGAGTTTCTAGTGGCCTCTGAGTTAGCTGGCACAAGTAATTAAGTTTAATATACTCGATAGGGACATACCGACCTTAGTCCTATGTCAAACCTATAGGATATATTATTCCAATGCGCAGAGCCTATTAGGGAAATAGGAGCTACACTACATGGCGCCCAACGTTTGGTAAGGCGGTAATTCAACGTTAGATACTGAGTAACTCAGCCGTGCTTTTTCTCTCAAGACCCCTACCCATATACTCCAAAAGACGTCTGGAGTGGGCAGGGTTAAGTATCCACCACGGCTACATAGGGCAGTACTCTATATATTAGCTGTTTGGTTTGCTCAACGTTGAAGGATACAGTGTTCCAAAATATTGTGCACCTTATCTTTGTTTCCTTGAAACTTGTTCTACATTTTTCAAAAAACAAAATGACTGAAGACGCCGGAAACGGTGTAGCTGCGGCTGATCCAGCCCAAGCAGCAGCTTTTAACATTACAGGTTTAAATGAAACCGAGGAGGGTGTTATAGACATCGCTCCAAACTTAAGAAGAGCCATCACTATAAAACTTATAAAACATGGCCTACCACCAAGAGGCGGTAGAGCAGTTTTCGTGATAGAGGCACATGAATCCTTTCAGACAGAGGTATTCTATTCATGGGTAATATTTCCTGAATGCAATCCAATATCACACACATTTCACTTCTACAAAGAAGATGACTCACCAGAGGAATACATTCCTTTCGAGGATATAGTAATTCCATTAACATACCAGGAGCATCAGCTCTGGTTTAAAGGCGCCCTAAAACATCACAAAAACATTACTAGGCTCGGTCCACTAGGTAGACCAGGAGCAACATGGCCGATTCTAGCCGGCTATACACCTCATCCTGAACTGGATATAATGTCAGATGAGGAACTACTTACTCAAATCACAGAGTTAATAAAAATTTACAGACAATTGGTCCAATATGTCATGTGGACTTTTACAGTCCAGCAACCATTAACACTTCCAAATGCAACTCCCCAACAGGGGAATACACTAAAGATTACACCACAGACTCTATACGCAGTCATGGGTAAAATGCCCACAAAACGTGAGCAAATTCCATTCTGGATAGCTCAAACAATTACTCAAATCGAAGCAGTATTTCCAAATACTAGCCCATATGAGAAACACAGAATACTGACAATCAGTTTACCAATGGGGATCACACCACGACTGGAAGACTGTACCACTTGGGGCTCAGTCTTTGCTGCCATCTATACCAAAACACATGGCATTCCATCAATTGCGGTAATACCTGATGTCCTGAAACAAATTCAAAACGAATACGGGGCAGAGCCTGCTCTAAATTTAGGTATGAAATTACTGAAAAATTTCGACCAGGTCTCAACGATAATATTATCAAATATTAAAGGGGAGGCAGCAGCAGTGGCGATCCGCCAAAAATTAAGGGAATTTGATGTTACAGAACATCAAACAGAGCTACCCAGAATAATAGAACAATCTTATGCAGAATTAGGAAGAGATAGTTTGAGTGAAGACCAGTGAAGCCGAAGCTATCTGAAAGTCCTGAGAAGGACTCAATTAAACAAACTCCTACATCTTCTAAAAAGAAGTGGGAGTCTACTAAACAAAAATCAAACGAGAAACGTTCTCAATCCCGAGGTAGGTCTCCTCAAAAGGAGTCCTCTGAAAGGAGGTATAACCTCAGGAATAGGGATAATTTGAGAAAACCTGATAGGTATCAAGATACTGATACACGTTCCTCTCGTCCCTTTCAGATCTCATCACAGACTTCGGAAAGAAGAGGACGATCGGAACACAGAGAAGAACGCGTGAAATCGAAAGACGACAAACACGCTCCAAAAACTAAAGTAAAACCTCAATTCTCCAAAAAGAAAGTAGCAGGTCTGAAAATCAGACATGCCAAGAATACTGAGAATACAACTCAAGAACGGAGAATGGGCTCAGACCATGCTGGACAGTGCAGCAGAAGTCACAATAGTTCGCCAGAACCTGAAGGAACTTCTGGAGATAGTGGACTTGAATGAGTACATCACAGTTGAGACTGTAGACACCAGGGTTAGTACTCCACAAAAGTTATATGACATAACACTCCGGATGGAGGGAGACAAACCTAGACAGGTGAAAGCACTTTTTTGGCAAAGACTATCAAAGGGCTATGACATACTTCTAGCAGAAAAGGACTGGCCACCACAATTTGTCAGGGAGTGCCCACATGGCGAGGACATTATTATGCCTGCCTTCTCCAACCATATTGCAATGCATCTAAGATATACATATGCCAGGAAATGGGCAGTAGCCCAGGCCCCAGCATTATATAAAAATCATGGAGGATGGGATGAGGACTCACCTCAACATAAAATACATCTGAAACATGAACCAACTGCACAACGGCAGTACCCAATAAAGCAAGAAGCTAAAAAACAGGTCAGGGAGATCTTAGATCAACTTGAATATCAAGGGGTGATTGAAACATGCACCTCCTCAATGAACAATCCTTTGTTTCCTGTCTCCAAACCAGACAATACATATCGTCTAGTTTTGGACTACAGACACCTAAACACTTGTTCTAAAACTTTTGCAGTGCAAAATGCACATAGCACAGCATTAATGAATAACATTGTGCGTAAAAAATATAAAACAACATTAGACATCTCAAATGGTTTCTTTTGTCAAAACATAGCACCTGAAAGCAGGTACTTAACAGCATTCTCCATAATGGGGACCCAGCGTCACTTTTGTCGACTCCCACAAGGGTTCAAGAATAGCCCAGGTTTATTCTCAGCGAGGGTAACGGAGTTACTACACATTTATGACAATGAGGCATTGTCCTATGTCGATGACATTTATCTGACAGACGATGACCTGGAAAAACACTTGAACAGGGTGAGCACCATTATACTGGGTTTCGCCTCTGAGGGCTACAAGTTCAACTTTAAAAAGTCCAGAATTGCCCATCTCAATGTCCTATTTCTAGGATATGAGCTTTCAAGTGAAGGCAAGAGCTTGGCAGCTAACTTTCTAGAGAAATGTGCGCTGCTCCAACCTCCAGAAAACGCAAAAAAACTTACAATCCATCCTGGGTTTCTTAAATTTTGGAAGAACATACATTCTAAATTACGCAGAAAGGGTTAAACCTCTCTACGCATTAATCAAACCTGATTTTTCGATCAGAAACTGGACACAGGAACACACAGAAATCTTGCGTTCACTCCAGGCTAACATGTTAGCAACAAATCACTTACAAACACGCATAAGTCAACGCAATTTGGTGATCCGAATAATTTCGGGTCAATGCGGATTCACCTACTTAACTTTCAATGAGGGTGAGAAAATACCAATAGCATACAAATCCCATTTGTACACACAAGCGGAAATGCGCTTCAGTTCAACTGAAAAAATTCTAACAGCAGTTCAAACCGCTGTAGCAAAAGAAAGAGCCTTAGCCCAAGGGAAACGCATTATTGTCGTAACCCCGGTACCAGCTTTAGAAGCGGTCACAAAAGCGAGCATTCCAAATGCTAAAGCATTACATCCAAGATGGATACAATGGGTTAATTCTCTTGCTGCAACAGATGTTGAATATGTTTTTGATCCAGATTTAAAAACACAAGCATTCCTGCAATACGAACATGAATGTCCTCTGCCTACTGAAATTCTGCCTCTCGATCAGTACGAATTTATAATTTACACTGACTGATCCGCACAACCCGCAATAGGGAGTAAGCAAGCTCACAGTGCTGCGTGTGCAATCGTTAAAGGTCGCATGCGAAATGGCATCTTCAGACCTATGGTCACAAAAACGCAGTCTCTAGGAGATTGTACAGCTCAGCGAGCTGAACTACAAGCATTCAAACTGGCACTTGAAAGTACAGATCGAGAATTCCCCACACTAATAGTGTGCGATTCCTTTTACTGTGTTCAGTCGTATAATGACTATATACAAAACTGGCTTGAAAATGGTTTCAAAGATGCGAAAGGAGGCACAATAAAGCATAAAATGCTTTGGGAACAAGTAGTTCAGTTGAAGAACGAACTACCAAAGGCTCACGTGATCCACACACTGAGTCATCAACGTGATGGCGTTCACGTTGCAGGGAATTCATTGGCTGACGAAGCCGCAAAGGGGGCTGTGCAAACGGCTTCCGTAGCTGCGATCACTCGTTCAAAAACGAAAATAGACGGTGAGATAATATTGGCTGTCAATGCTTTAAGCAAAGGCAGCAGTGCAGCGTTACCAAAAAAGTTTCCACTCAAGTACTCTTATGTAATTGATGCGAACAACGTTCCTTTTGCTCGAATCCCTGGAGTGGGGGATAGGGTAATTCCAAACATGGAACGCAGAGCAGCCTTGATTTATGAAACACATTTGGGGGAGGGTCTGTCACATCAAGGGATCTCTAAAACAATTTTGACGTTAAAAGAGACGTACTGGTGGCCTGGAATGAATACAGAAATTCACATATTCATCAACAACTGCTTAGACTGTAAATTACAGCGAGAGAGCCACCAGACACCATGCTGCGAATGCGGTAACCCAGTACAGACACCATTGTTAGACAGCATTAGACTATCTATGCGCCTGCGTCCTACTGGACAAAGGCATTCCCACAAATACTGAATCTAGGTTCCTATGGTTATGGCCTCAGCGCTCAGCTGACGCTCGAACTGTTATAAAAGATTTGCGAGTCTTTATCGGCATATACGCAATAGGCACGCTACATTCTGACCAGGGTCCTGCGTTTAGCTCTAGGGCTTACAAAGAAGCCATGGCCAGTCTGGGCGTTGCATTGCGGTACTCCTCTCCATTCCATCCTGAGGGAAATTCGGTTGTGGAAAGGAAAAACCGAGACATAAAGCAGTCTATAACAGCTAGAGTATTAGGTTCGGGTGACGGGTGGGTCAAACACCTTAGTGGGGTACAACGCTCTTTGAATAATCTGCCAAGAAGTTCTCTAGGGGGGGTCACTCCATATGAGGTCCTATTTGGGACAAGAATGTGGGTACCAGACCTTGAACACGTAGGCACAGTGGTGGAAAATAAACCCTTTGATATCAAAGATCGTTTGGCTGTTTTACAGGACTTAAACAAGTTAAGAACGAAACAAAGCAACGTATTCCTACAGCCAACCACCACTAGGGATCAACCGGCTGTCCCAGCAAGGCCTGTCTGGATTCCAAAAGTTGGGGATCTAGTCAGAGAAAAAATTGCGGACAAGAAGGAATTTGGACCTTCTTACAGACAACCAGTACCTGTCCTAGCAGTTCAAGGAACTAGAACAGTACTTCTGCCGCCCCTTGCTGGAAGAAAGGAGAAAAGATTTGTGTCCATCGACCTGATCAAACCACAGTATGTGGCCAATACTAAATAGTAGGCCTTGTGGACTCCGACCTAGTAGCAGACGCACTCCTTTCGCTACTACCCAAGAGGTTCAGACTGAAAGACTGATAACCATCGAGAATTCAGTAGTAACAGATGAAGGACTAAGCAACAACGCTATGGAACTCATCCCTCTTGACAACCAAGTAACAGTTCGTCCAAATACACCTGTCTACACCAACGTAGCACGTGATCGACTGGTTCCAGTGATTTCTACAAATCCTGATGCAATTCCAACAATTGACAGAACTGCTTCTGGCTATTTCATTAACTTTGATACGTTCTCAGAAGATCCCAGTGAACCTGAAACGACGCCAGCATCATTGAAATTCAAGCAGAAAGTACAAGACTTTCTTCACTTTCTGAAAAAGACTTATTTGGTTTCTCCATGGATTGAACTCTGGATTATATCTGGACTTTTTGTTTTCCTGCTCTGGCTAGCTTTGGTAACAACTGTGAGCGTGCTTATAAGTGGCAGATACATCCATGTGAACACTGAAAGAAAAGACGTGAACGTACTTTTGAAACCTCATAAATCTTCCCATCGTGAAGCAAGAGACTTGTCATCAGTGAACATCACAGCTGTTCCTATACAGGATGGTATAGTGTGGGACAAAACAGATTTTGATATATTCGGTCTGACGGAACAATTGAACATTCCACATTTGTTTAGAATTTCACTAAGTGATCTACTCTCTTCCAGTACCTATTCTGATGATTGGGACTTTGAGACTGTAAATGACATTATGTTTGACCTAGAAAAATCTGCTGCATTTTCTAAAAATGAATATTTAGAGGGTTCATCAGACTATGAACAACTATATTGTTATAACCACTATGGTCATCATTATTTGCATAAATCTGCATATCCAAGAAATGTGTTTATGTTTAACCAATGGGAACATTGTCCTACACCACCTGAAAGGTAGTTCAAAAACATTTGCTAGTAAATTTCCATATTTTTCAGGTTATAATACATCTGATCCAGAAATGTTTTACTATAAAAATGTAAACAAGACAGGACTGAAAATTATGTTAACAAATACAAAACAGATTTACTCTGCATTATTTAATGCCCAACTGTCTAGACAGGGTTTCGACTTTTGGAAAGATACAATAGACACCAAAACAGTCTGGGGTACTAAAGAATGGCAAGTGCAGGGGATAGAAGCTTTATTTAGAGCCTGCATCATCCCTGAACAAATAATGTTTTTGAATGAAACCATCCAACAAACATCTTGTCTTGGATTAGCCAAGATCAAAGAGATGAACACACCTTCTGTACCAGCACCTGCAAGAAATAACGATACACAGGCAGTGGTGACAGTTGACAATATACTACAACTCAACAGATCTAATCCTGATTGGAAAAAATGGTTGATCTGGCCCACAGACACGAATAACTGTCAGGAAAGATTCCTGAATAAAACTCAGGGCTTTACTATTACTAGGCCAGACCCAAGATACGTCCAAAGACAACATCCGGGGGTAGTAACAACATACAGTGTAGGAAAATTATGCCTCGATTGGCTGTATAAGTCTACACTACAGGATGTGAAACAACACTTAACCTTACTTAAAAAGGACGCAGACCTTAGGGAATTCTTGCTTGGACCAAGAAAACCGCGTCAAAAACGTTTCATATATGCCGGCATTTATGCTGCCTATAATGAAGCGTGGAAGGTATCACAGATGGAGGCTGCAGAACGAATACGTGAACTTGATCGTATTAATTTAGAGAAAACACTCTCTGTGGTCGACAATGGGTTAACAACTTTGTCCTCCAGAATATATTCACTGGACGGCATTGTATCCTCTGCTATCGACATACTAGAACAAGATTTGGCGATGTTACAACAAGGCCAATCTCAATTACGTTCTATTATGTTAGTAAGCTGGACGCTGCAATCTTTGCGAGCTGGCTATGTGCCTTTGCGTTTTATCAACACAATGGCTCTGTTTGCAGAATACAATCTAACTGATAAACAGATCGAACTGGCACAAAGAGGAGCAAGGTATACAGTGCTGAGCATTGAAAAACTGGAAAAGTTACCATTCACAGTGGCAGAAAAACCAGCTACAGAATGGCTTATTCATGGCAAAATAACATTACCTGTGAGTACTTTTCAGTTTCAGTATTGCCTCAGACAAATGCAAGCAGGCAAATATGAAAGGTTGGGTAAGGAATACATTAAGACATCTTGAGATTTACCGTATACATATAGATGTTGGAGTGGGGATCGTGAAGTGTTTTTGAGCGGAACAAACTGTAAACTTGCACTAAGCGGTTCGCTTATATGTCAGGACATTTCCTTACACGGGGCTTGTAATGGTTCTGTGGCTAATTTGTCTTGCCATCAGCAGGGTACACCAGCTGCTGTGATTAATCCAACGTTTGGACAACTTTCTAATGGGAGTTACCTCATGTTGAATGATCAGAGTTGCTGCGGCATGCTGCCAGGCATCCCATATCTAGTAACGGTCAGACCCAGGGTCACTTGCTGTATGCAAGTATTGTTTGCCCCAATAGACACAGTCAGGGAGTCGCCTCTATGGCCTTCGCTGAACGTCTCTTTTATAAGATTTGATACTTTGAGCAGAATGAAAGCCATGCTTTTACAGCAAACAGTGCCTTTGACCTCGGCCAAAGAAACCTATGATCTACAAATAGCAAGGACTTCGGCTGAGATACAGACTTTAATACGTACAAACTGCCCTATACATTTCGTGGAAATGATAGGACGAATCTTCAATATGTCTGATACAACAGGAATTGTACATGTATTTAAGAGCATCTGCTCCGGTCTGTTAGCACCTTTCCAGGCAATACTCGGAATCATCCCGAACTTTGCACATTCGGTGTTTGATGGCATTCCATTAATTCTAGCACTTGTTGCCGGAATTCTATTTCTCTTCCTGCTATTGCGCAATGGCCAGCCTATTCGCAGACATCACTCCGAGCGAAATGGAGAAAGCTCTCCTTGAACGAAAGTGCAGTGAGCAAATAGTAGAGCTTTTGGGCATAAATTGTCTACGGTACCTTAACACCACGTGGTTCCTGTCCTTCAGACCAATCTGGCAAGATTGCATCTTACTTGTTCTACGATGCCTGCTATGCGGTGTAGAATGCGTGTTGGACACCTGTCTAACATTTCCATCGGATACGCCAACGGATGTCGATACTCTGCTGGACCAGATAACGGCCCATGCTATGTGTTGTCCCCAGAGGCTTCCTATCCTGATGTCAGCATTCATTGAGATCTCACAGACGCTTCCGGCTGCTGCTGAGGTACGAGAAAGATCTACAGGCACACAGGTAACAACGGACGCGAACATTGCTGCGGCGACCAATGCTGAAAGCGATGCTTCACATCTCTGTGCGATTAACCTGCTTCACGAGGTGTTCCAACTAACACCAACTACAGTGGATGATGTTTTGTCTATAGAAATAGATGATCTCATGTTTACACCAGACCCGTAAACTGACTCTGATTCAGCATACAGTGTTCCAGAGATGCAGTAACAATTTGGCCTTCATTCTACAAAAACTTGGAACTCTACCAAAATTGAACCTTTTCCCATTTTTCGAATGAAAATGGCACTTCAATCTGCTTAAAGTAGAACTAGCCTTATAGTACAGACTTGGCGGTACTTCCACAGACAGTCATCTTGTGTGTCTCAAACAGTTCATTGATTTTTATGACATGAAATGACTTTGATTTTTTGAACAACTTATCGATCATTTCTTTGTCACATGTAAATATTACTGCTTCTTTCATTCCAATTGCATTTATTTTCGAACTTTATGCCTGAAATGAAAAGCATTTGCTTCAAATGTACAGTACCTTTTGCATTTTTTACTATGTTTTTTAATGCTTTTAAGAAATATTTTTTAAAATATGCGGTACTCCATTTTATGTTTAGCATTTTAAATGTTTAGCATTTTAGTATTATCGTATACACGAAAGTGGAGTGGGTGTTGTATTCCTCTTAGGGTGTCCATAAACGGGCTTTCCAGTATCATGTCCTTATATAGGCACAATTCGCCCTGCCCTTATATAGGCATAAATTCCCAGGCCTTATTTAGGCATTAAACCATGCACTCCAAATACAGGCATGGTCTCCGACATCCGTCCACCCTAACGTCACAACGAGTACATGAAGAACAGACCCTTAGGCTGCGCGAGTTTCCCTAGTCCAGGACTATTGATTTCTTCAAGGTCTCATATATCATGTATGAACAGTTATTCCTTAGGGGTTCATTCATGACGTCTTTCGCTGTCCGACTCACGTCAATTCTAAACATTCCTAGGTACTCTCAGGTATAAATATACCTTCCCTAGCCCTTGTAAACTAGAGGAGACCTCGACTTCAGAGGAGCACGTATCCCGGCCTGACGCACTGAGAAGACGCTGTCATCCCTGCACGCAGAGAGTCCAGCTTCCAGTGATCTGACTTCCCTTGCGGGGTGTTGGAGTTCGAGTCTGGCAAAGAGATTCCAACCTCTCTCATTCTTCAGGTATGGAGCTGATTAGAACCTAGAGGGACTCTTGGCATACTAGGCATACTAGGCTTAACATACTCTTAGTATACCATAGTAAGGAATACTCCACCTACTTCATACCTCTCCCTACACCTAAGTTAGGTTAGGCACATTGGGGTAGAACTAGCTTAGCAACGCATCGTATGAGTACTCGCATTTTTAGTCTGTGTTATTTATGTAACAGCTTATGTACTAAAAGATAATGCTATCGCAGTATTATTTATTTCTACTGCTCACACTGTACATATTTATCTCGCATACTGTCTTGTGATCGTAACAGCACATTTTACTTACGCCAGAAACAAGACTGTTCAATAAATCTTTTATTGAAAACGCCCGTCTATTTCTTTCTGTGTAACTTGGAGAAAACTAAGCATGCACGACTGAGCTGAGTGAAATAGTTATCTATTGTTTCCACGACTCTGGGACACGTTCTGATTCTAAAGGGAAACACAGTGGTCATGTTTTGCGGCTGCCAGAAACTACTCCCTTCTTGTTGTCAAGGAGTTTCTAGTGGCCTCTGAGCTAGCTGGCACAAGTAATTAAGTTTAATATACTCGATAGGGACATACCGACCTTAGTCCTATGTCAAACCTATAGGATATATTATTCCAATGCGCAGACCCTATTAGGGAAATAGGAGCTACACTACAGAGGAATTGCTAGCTGCTTTTATTTTATTTGTGTAGAAGTTTATTTGAGCTACTTTGATCTGACTTCTGTATTCCTTTAACAGTCTTTTATAGTTTAGTTTTTCCTGGGGGCTATATTGTGCACTCCATACCGGTTCTTGATGTCTATATTTTTTCTTTAGTTCCCTAAGTTCTTGCAAAAAACATGGTGCAGAAGGCATTTTACCATGGCTTGCTCTATTTTTTTTGGGGGGGGGGATAGCTGAGATACAGCCACATTTATCCAAGAATCGTATGCCATTGAGGCTTGCTCCAAATCTTCACTCAGTGGAGGAGTGGTTGTTTTTAGTAAAGCATCTAGTTTGGAATTGTCAATTTAATTCCATGCCCAATTTTTACATGATGTTGGTCCCTTGATTCAGTCGGTTCCTCTCGCAGTTATAGTGAGTTTAAACAAGATGGCTTTATGATCAGTTCAAGTGAGTGGTAGTGATTTCTTAATCTCTATGTTTGAGTTGTTAGAGAACATACTGTCAAATGTGTGGCCTGCAGTATTGGTAGATTAATTAATTACTGCAGATCAAAACTCTGAAGATTATCTAATGGTATATCTGTGTTTTTATCATCCGATTGTTCAAGATGGTTGAAGGAGCATGTGGTCTCGACACAGGAAAATGAGAGATACACACGAAATATAATTGTCTGGATCAGGTACACTGACGACCCGTTCCTATTTTGGTAGGACAGCAAGGAATTGGCAAAGGAAATAATTGGTAACTTGAATATGAATTATTTGCATTTGAGATTCACTAGCCACATGCATCGCTCTGAAAGTGAATTACTAGACATACATGTGGAGGTATAAGGCCATAAACTAGAATCTAAACATGAAGGAGACAGCAAGCTATAAAGTGCTCCATGCAACTAGTCATCATCCCACAACCCTAAAGTGGAGTATCCTATGCAGGGAACTTGCCAGGGTCAGAAGAAACTGCAGTATAAAGAAGGCTGATAGATTAAAAGAACAGGTGATCAGCAAACAATTCTTAGAGAGGGGCCATTCTTAAAAAATTCAGAATCAAACAGTCTCTAAAATAAACGACAAAATGAGCGATTTATTATTGCATGGCCATAAGAGAAGAATAGACAATCTTGACAAAAGTAAGGAGATTAGTATCATAACTACATACAATAATGCTGGCAGCCGGGTGAGTGGAGACCCCCTGATCCGAGGACTTAAATGGACAGAGGATCACGAAGACCGCATCTCGCTGTATGCGGACGACAAACTGTTGTACATGGCCTCACCATCATCCACCCTTCACCGTATCCTTCACATTTTTCACATATTTGGCACTCACTCAGAGTATACAATTAATTGGTCTAAATCCCAGCTATTCATACTCTCGGGGTCACCGCCGCGTAATCCAAGAGGATATGACATCCCTGTTGCATCCGGGGGCTTTCGCTATCTAGGTATATATATCACGACCGACCCAGTCCAATTCTATGAAGCAAACCTGCAGGAATCCCTGAGACGCTTCCGCGCAGATGTTAAACACTGGCGTTCTCTCCCCCTGACTCTTTTGGGACGTGCAGCCCTTTTTAAAATGCTGGCGCTGCTGCGCTTTCTTTACGTGTTGCTGAACACCCCTGATAGAATCCCTGACTCCTACTTCACTAACATCGACAAGGCCGTGCGCGCTCTGCTGTGGGATGGCCGGGCGCCTAGGATCGCCATGAAAAAGCTATCGGCAGGATGGTACGAGGGTGGCATAGCACTACCTGACATCAAATTATACTATCAAGCATCTCAGCTAGTCACGATTAACAGATGGGCACACGGGAGTCGGGAGGATCCGAACTTCCACATGGATTGCAGGCTCATGGGGCAGGGCGGGTATAACAGGGCACTATACACACCCCCCCGAAAATTAAACCTCACCGGACCAACTGCGCGCACAATCAAAACCTGGCACAGGGTTAACAAACAAATGGGCTGGCATAATAGAATCACACGCGCTACTCCACTCTGGGAGCCCGAACTCTTGGGTCGCCTAAGTGCCTGCCCCGGATTTGATAAGTTGGACCTGATCAGCATCTCAACGGTGGGGGACATATGGAACTCAGGGAAGCTAGCCACTTTCACAGACCTCCAGAAGAAATATGAGCTCGCACAGACCGAAACATTTAGATATTTACAGATCAGCCACGCACTCAAAGCAGTGCTGCCAAGGGGCGACCCACTTCCCGAGGCCTCTCCATTAGAGGACAGGGTACTATTGGATCCCATGAATTAAAAGTCCATATCCCTCACGTACAAAAAATTAATCAACAACCGCCCGGACCCTTTAGCCCGTCTGCGGCAACACTGGGAGTCGGACCTGTGTGTGCTCAAGGAGGATGATTGCTGCGATGCCTTGGCCTCCCCTAGAGAGGTGGCCATCCCCATGAGACTACGTCTGGTCCAACTGAAGATCCTACATTGAGTTTATCTAGATGCGGGCGTTCTAGTCAAAATGGGCAGATGGGCAGATAGCTCTTGTCTCAGACGATGTCGACAGGAGGGGTCCTTTTTTCACATTATCTGGGACTGCCCAATGGCCCGATCATACTGGGACGCTATCACCAAACAAATGGAGAGGGCGGGGAGTAAGACATTGACGGCCTCCCCAAAACTCTGCCTATTGAATGTGTGGGATGCCACAGACCTTACACAGACTGAGAAAGCATGGGCCTCGTTGGGATGGGCCATCGCAAAACGCAACATCGCACAGAAATGGGGCGTGGGAGTGATGCCTAGAAGTCGAGATTGGGCAGTGGACATGGATAGAGCCATGATAGCCAAAAAAGATGTCTTCAAGCACAGGGGATGCCCCAAAAAATGGGACCGTAAGTGGGGTACGTGGAGCAAATATAGGGGGGATATATGTGTGTCTCCAACAGTCGAACTGCGGCGTGATAGAATGAGACTTGATAATGGACCTGTTACTGATGGGTCACCCCTGAATGGAGGAATGTGACCTTATTAATGTAATGTTGAACAGTTCATAATGTCTGTATATCTAATGCATACCATGACCTTAATTCACTGCTGTTCTGTTGGTTCTGTTTTCACCAATAAAACAGTTTATAAAAAAAATAATAATAATGATGACAGCTAAATATGTAAGATCATAAATAGGAACTGGAATATCTTAAGAGAAGATAACATAATTGGGGGTACAATGAAGAAACCTGTAGCCATCACTTATCATAAATGCAGATCCTTGGATTAAATGCCTATGCATGGTGACATGAAACCCCACTCTGGGGACAGTTGGATGAATAAAATGAAATGATTCATTAAATGTGATAGATGCGAAGTCTGCAAGAATAGCACACATATGAGGAAAGAAGATACTGTATTGGGAGACACTAGGATTATTCATAAGACATTGACATGCGCCACAATTTATTGGGTCTATGTTTTAGTGTGCCTTTGTGGATTAAGATGCCTGGTGAGCACCATCTTCCCCATGAAGAAAAGGGCACATGAGGCAATTAGGACTAAAGACTCTACCTACCCTGTCTCGAAGCATTTTAGAGAAAAGCATAATTCTGACATTAATATGTTGTCATTTGTTGGCCTAGACAAAATATTAGCGCCAAGGAAAGGAGGAGACATAGTGAGGTACATATATCATAGAACTAGGCACAATGTTCCCAAAGGGTCTTCATATGGAAGAGAAACTGGCAGTCCATATTAGATCCACTGTGCCAGCTCCCTTGCGTCCTCTGACTCTTGGGTGCTCCCTTGCTTGAGCTCCGCTCTGTCCCGCTCTGCCAGAATTGTACTGTGTTTGTCAGCTGTTGTATTTCTCTCTCTGTGTGGTATTTCTCTCACTGCTTTCCATTCCTGTCTGCATTTCTTATTTCCTGTTTCAGTGCCCCTGCACTGTGGTAGCCTTAGTTTACTTTACTTATATCACCGTTCTACTGCTGCTGTCTGTAACCTCTATTTTTGCACTGCTGTTTTCATTGCTGTATCCTTTTCATTGCTGAAACCTCGTATTGTATCGTTTTATTGCTGTAACCTAGTATATTGTATCCATTCTACTGTTTTCGCTACCCTTGCTGCCCACTCGTCTTTCTTTGCCTTTGCCACTGTTTTTTTCGCACTGTCTACCCACCCTTGCTAACCTGCCCAGCACCCCTTCTCCCCTCCCAGGACCTACTTAATGGAGGGTGCAGCGCAGTCGTTCCATCAGCACACCAAAGCCAAGCCCATATGCGCCTGTCCGTGCCTGAACCGTGCTCAGCGGCAGAAACTCTGGATCTCCCGCCAACCACAGCTACACTGGCCCGGAACCCCAGACTCCACACAACAACTGCAGCTGCACCTCTCCACGCTCAACAACGGGACCTTTCGGATGCCATCACTGTTGCTTCACCTGCAACACCAAAGCACCCACACATGCAACCACCACCACCACCACGCCTACCACAACTGGACAACTCTACTGCCTCCTGCTCAACGCCCGATCATTCTGCAAACATGCCACTGTGATCTGGCCCAATGGCTACAAGATAGCACACCAGGACAGCATCAACAAACACGGAGGTGGGATCGCCATCATCTGCAAAGAAACCATCCATTGCACCACTGCCGCAGATGACACCGCCTCGATCATGGAACACCTCCACTTCCCACACATATCGAATGGCAAAACCGCCCTCAGAGGCACCCTTGTCTACAGACCGCCAGGATCATGACCCGCCTTCTGCGACGCCATCCCGGAATTTATTGCACCACAAGCCATCAACACTGAACACTACATCTTCCTCAGAGACGTCAATTTTCACCTTGACGACTCCAACGACACCAAAACAGTCAACCCCCTTGAAAGAATGAAGAACATCGGCCTCACCCAACTAGTCACCAACCCCACACACAATGCTGAACACATGCTCGACCCCATTTTCAAAGCCAGCGACAGAGTCAAGTACAGCCATGTCATCGACTCACCTGTTTAGACCACTTTATCATCCACTTCACCATCACAGCAGCTCCCAGCACCACCACCAAGCCACCCAGTACCTCACATCGCAGATGGAACAAGGTATCCGAAACCCAATGGACCTACGCCCTCAATGCCTCCCACCCTGACATTACAAACAACCTTGAACATGCTGTCAAGAATTTCATTGCCTGAGCACAGACTGTGCCAACAGAGTCACCCCCATCAAACCCACCAAGCTCAAGAGATCCACCAAACATGCCATCTGGTACACCCTGGAGCTGAGAAGCACTAAACGCAGCTGCAAGCAACTAGAAAGGAAATGGTGCAGCAGCAAGGACCCCACAGACCACACCACTTTCAAGACATTGCTCAACCACTACCATGGACTCCTGAAAGAGATGAAAAAGAACACCCTAGCCGACTGCATCGAAGCCAGCTTCAATCACCCCTAAGAACTCTTCAGCATCGCCAAGGAATTCTCCAACATCTCAGCAGCCAGAAACATCATCATCCCATCCCAAGACCTATCCAACACCCTGGCGGACTTCTTCCACAACAAGATCATCACCATCTACAAACTCTTTGAACCCCAACCTGCCGCCTCTGATATCCTCATCCTCCTTGCTCCTACAGACGCAAACTCCGACCACTGGATCACCACTTGGGACCAGTTCACCACGCAGAGCACCACAGTCATCATGCACTCCTTCCACTTAGGAGCACCCACAGACCCCTGTCCACACCACAAGAAACCGGTGCAGTTCCTGGGTCCCGGTCATCTGAGGACTTTTGTGGTTGGGAAAACAGTATTGCGCCGGTGAACCGCAGATCTTTGACAGTGGAAAGCAGCCAGAAGAGTATGCATCGGACAATGGCCCATATCAGCACGATGCAGGTGGCCGAATGCCGTCTTTGCGAGGCAGCAACACGTCAAGCCGGAGGACCCGGTGTGTAGACTGCTGCGTGTGGGGTGAGTACGCATCCCTGCTGCGTAGGGCTGGCAGGGACAAAAAAATATAATCCCTGGTACAAGTTTTGGTGATATATGATTGCACTTGCTCTGCCTCTGCTTTCAAAACAGACGAACTCTGCAGGCATTCCCTGGGCGCCCTTACCTAATGTTGTG
Organism: Calotriton arnoldi; assembly: GCA_963921515.1. NCBI lineage: Eukaryota > Metazoa > Chordata > Amphibia > Caudata > Salamandridae > Calotriton > Calotriton arnoldi. The sequence goes on along the minus strand of CAWUFW010005281.1, from coordinate 833,864 downwards.
TGAGGGTTCCCGAGGCCTCCGGTACTCTGCAAAAGAAGATAAAGATACAAATATTGTAACTCCCATTTAACATTACTAGTGTACTCATATACTGCAAGATGGATAGCAATGCTGACACACGGAAACAGAAAACTAAGGAGCTGTTCATGAATATTAGCAACACTGCACCAACCGTTGAAGGAGAGGAAACAACAACTTCTGTGAGCCAAAAGTACTATAAAGTGCAAGAATTAGTGGAAAAAGAGATTTCAAAATGGTGGTACGCGATGACCCTGGAAAAATAATTGGAACAGGGGTCTGAGGATTCTAATTACCCCCTCATATGAACAACCAGATCCAGAGATGATAAAAGAATGAGCTACCAATCTGATGGAATGCTCAAATCGTATGATGAACATACTCATTAGGTTTGCGTGGAAAGAGCGTGATGTTACTTAAAACAATTGACCAGTTGAAACAAGAATTTTCCAATGAAGATAGTAAGGAATCTTTTGATAAAAAGTTGGAAGAAATATCTGAAAGACACACTAAGCATGAGGAAGAGATTATTCTCAAGAAAATTCGCAAGAAACCAGCATGATTAGCAGGAAGGTAGAAGCTTAATGTTCAGCCATAAATTTTATGACCTCAGAAGAAATATGAAAACATTGCAGAATTTGGCATCCCTCCAAACTGGTGAAGTGGGAGATTCCAGAAGTGATTTAAGTGAGAGTGATATATCGGAGGATGGAACAGGGAGCCTGACAGACAAGAACATATTGCACACAGGAAAGTTTTGGGAGGACGTGGTGGAGGAGGCAGAGGCAAAGGCAAAGCAAAAGAAGAAAAAGCTACAACGTCTTCAAAACGACCAGGAGAGAAGGATGGAGCAAAAACAAAGACTCCCACCATGGGAATAGAAACAAGGGGACAGAAGAAAGGACAATGAAGATGCTTAATAAGGTGGTAGATTTATCTACCCACCCCCTCACAACCATAGAAACTAAGGTGTTGAAATTTGGCTTATTCTTTTGCCCTGTGAATTCTTTCAGGTACACACAAAGTAGGATAGACCTTTTCTAATTCATAAAGAAATTGAAATTGAATAAGTGGCATAAATTGAAAGCCAGATTCGCCCCCATATGATGAATAGATCAAGGTCAAGTAATCTAACATTGACACTTTCATTAGTCTAACTGAATTGGCTATGGAACATAATGATACCACTGAGGGAAATGTGAATGTAGAAACACTGGGTGTTAAACTTGGGGAAAGCTCTCTGTTCTAAATGAGAATACATATAATCTAAAATTTGAGGTACACATCAGTAACAACAATTTTGAATTTCTTGATATTGAGATTACTGTGGAAGGTAAAAAACTGACATCTAAGCTGCATAGGAAAAGCACTGCGTTTAATACCCTTTTACACGCTTCAAGCAGCCACCCCAGAAACCTCATAAACAGCATTCCATATGGGGAGTTCCTCTGGGCTTGTAGGAACTGTAGCTCTGAACTAGGCTTTCAATAAGAGTGTCAGGTAATGACTAAACACTTCAAAGAGAGAGGGTATAAAGAATCTGTCCTCAGGAGTGTTTTGGTGAAAACACCGGGTGTCAGCAGAGAGGTAGAACTGGCTCCCACAGCTAGACCTCTGTCTGAGAACACACTCACTATGAGATTCATCACCATATACAACAAAGCACAAGAAGTGAGAAAAGGTCTGAGTAAACACTAGGATATCTAAAAACAGAAAATACTTCTGGTGATGCAATTGAAAATCATCACAGGATCTCTTTTAGGAAGGGAACTTCTTTAAGTGATAAACTGTGTAGAAATGAGATAACTGATAATATTCCTAACCAGACAACAGTAAAGGGATTCTACATGTGCACTATGTGTAAGGCATGCAAGTTCAGTTCCAATGTGAAAAGTATCTTCTCCTCAATAACTTAACCACATAGGGCAATAGACAAACATCTGTCATGTTTATCTGATTTCTGTGTGTATGTACTGATGTGTCCATGTGAGAAATCATATGTGGGGAGCACAATGTTTCCAGTAAAGAAAAGGGTACTGAACACGTGAGAGCCATACAAAACAGGGATAAACAATACCCTGTAGCTTGACATTTGAAGAAAAGCATGATAGCAATAGTAATTTGCTATTGTTCTTTGCCATTGATCGCAAACCCAAATCGAAGAGGGTGGAGATAAATTTCGCTAGCTGCGCCAACTTGAATCAAGGTAGATATTAGAACTTGATATGAAGGTCCCATTGGGTCGGAACTCCGATGAGGAGATGTTTGCACACTTAGGAGAATTATACCTGTCGTAGTGTTTTAGGTAGTCATGTGTTCCTATCCTAAATGCGTACAGTTGTGTTAATATCTTAATGTTTTCCCTTTCTCTTCTTTTAACTTTAGCTGTCTCTAATGATGTGTTACAGGAAATGAATAACGTGCAGTGATTTTAAGGGTTTGTGTTATATTCTCTTATCTAATGTTATTTTATTCACTGCTTCCTGATAGTTTGGTTATCAATTTAGTGTGCCTTTTCCTTGTGTTCCTTCTCCCTTTCTCATTCCCCCCTCCTTTCCCTCATTGGTATTGCCCTTCTGTTGGCTGTGAGGCTGCCTTAGAATGTTGAGAGAAGAGACTCTGAAGAGCGATAGAGATAACGCGGAGGTTGTCTTACCTGAACCTGTTACCTCCAGCAAGTCCCACACAGTGGGTTTGCTGAGAGGTTTTCGGTGGCCACGCCCCCTTTCTCCACCACTCTACAAACACGCCTCCTGGTGCACTACTAGTTGGTGGTTGACGTCCTCTTGGCTCTTGAGGGTCCTTGGGGGCCAACTAGCCCTCCTATTACCCCCAGTAAGACCCATACAGCTGGATTACTGAGAGGTCATCAGAGACCATGCCCCCTTTCTCCACCACTCTGCAAATGCACCTCCTGGCTCACTGCTGCTTGGGGGAAGAAGTCCATTTTAGTCCTGAGACCCTCAGGAGGCAAGGGGACCTCATCTCCCCACCAGCAGTGCACTGAGAGGTGCATTTGCAGAGAGGTGGAGAAAGGGGGCATGGCCTCTGACCACCTCCCAGCAATCCCACTGTGTGGGGCTTACTGGAGGTAACAGGAGGCCTTGGTGGCCCCTAAGGACCCTCTGCAGTCAAAGGGACTTCATCCCTCAACCAGCAGCGTGCCAGAACGTGCATTTGCAGAGTGGTGGAGAAAGGGAGCAAGGACTCAGGCGAGTTGTTGTTTTTTCCCCCCCTAATCTTTAGGAAGGGGGGGCCGCGTGACCCCCACAGTCACTCCCGCCAAGCCATAGCAAACTACAATGTCCCGGGGTGGGCACCCTGGGACATTACTTGAGCCGGCCCTGGGGGGTGGCATGTCCCCGGGGCCATGTAGTGCTCCAAGAAGGAGGTCACGTGGACACCTCCTTTGTTAAGTAAGCCCCGGGGAGGGGGTGGTACAGACTTCATTTTTTTTCAAAATGCTTTTTTGTCCCGGGGGTCCCTGTGGGCTTAGGGGGTCAGGGTGTATCTACCCTGCCCCCTTTTCTTTTTTTAAAACGTTTTTTTCTTGTGACTCAGTTCAACCAAGTCACAAGATGGCTGCCAGCACTTCCTGGTTTGAAGTGTTGGCAGCCAATCAGATCTCAACACGAGATTGGGAGGGGTCGTGGATCCTCCTCGTCCCTATATATACAACTAGAGATTTCTTCCAATTTTTCCAAAACTACTGAATGGATTTACACCAAATATTATAAAGGCACATCCATGGACCAACATCTACCTTCCTGTCTAATTTGGTGTAATTCTGTTCAGCAGTTCCGACTGTAGCTGTGTCTAAAGGTCCTATGGGAATTAACATCGTGAAGGTTTGTCAAACTGCGCCAAAATCATTGGCAAAACAAACAATGCTTTTCCTATGGAAACTAGGTCCTAACTATAAATACCTACTGGCGACTTGTGAAAGTAAATTTAAAATCTATTCAAGTCAAAAACACAAGTTCAACCCCTGGTAGCTCTGGGACAGCAGACAGGCTTTACTTAAGGAAACTTTGCTAGTATTTAGCAGTACCAAATCAATAAAAAAAGTAAAACCACAATACATTAAAAATCCCATGACCAATTTCTTAAACTAGAGAGAACAATTATAACAAAAATTACACCAAAATGACTAAAATCCAATGAGAGGACCCAGATATATGAATCTTCAAAGCTTTAGAGCAAAAGACACTATGAAGAAGTAAAGTACCAAGTCACTGTTCACAGTAGACTGGGACCTAGATGCAATTTCAGCCTGACAGTGATGGAGCGAAGGTCGGACACTGAAGTGGGTCATCTAGTGAAATGTTAAACCTTCTGACTTAGGGCCTGATTTAGAATTTGGCATACAGGTACTCAGTCACAGAAGTGACGGATATCCAATTCATCTAATTAAAAGTGTATTAGGATATAATTCACTTGTAATAAGGAGGACCAGTTAATGCACTTGCAATAAGGCGAACGGATATCCATCATGTTTGTGACAGAGTACCCCTCTGCCAAACGCTAGATAACATCCTTAGCTATAAAATGGATGACAAAACCCTTTAGCAGTGCAAGGTTGAAGGCTGTATTCAGTGAATTCCTCCCAAAGTTGGGTAGCCAGTGGATGAAGTCCACCTGAAGCTGTTGGTCTTTAAAGGAAAAGTTCAGAGTAGGAAAATTAAAATTTTGAACAGGCTAAAGTCCTCTCATCGCACAGATACTTTTCGCATTTTTGCCTGGTCAGCTTGGCAGACAGGGTAACTAGCTTACAACACATGAATATGATTGTGTTACATCATAGAGTGTTTTGGCAAGAATGTGGGACAGTCATGAGGATCTCTTTTTCTCCCAGCTATGCAATTCTATCAGTGGGGTTGTGAGAAAAGGAAATAGCCTAGGACAAGGAGAATAAAGCTAGCTTTTAAGATCCTTAAGCGCCACTGTCTGGAATAGAGTCCAGTGATTATCCACTCCAGACTCTGGTTACTATTCTCTACCACTGGAAAGAATACAGGGTTTGGAGGAGGGAAGGGATAACAAACAGAAGAACAAAGACACAGGCAGGATGTCTGAACATGGTATGAAGTCAAACAGCCTAATGACTGAAAATGTTAGTAATTAATTGAGATTGAGGTAAGTACGATCGGGGAATAAAGCTAATAAGGTTTCTACAGATAATATAATCAATACAGCAATGAGTCACGTAACAACATTTGAATAAGGCACTTGCCGGCTCACTAGCAGGAGGAAGCAGTAAACCTAGGCCAGGGAATAGCCTGTAGTATAGGAGCATCAGCTTGAGAACCCTCAGAGCCAGACAAACAGGATGACCCAAGATGACTCTCCAGGGCTGGATGCTGAGGGAAGGCAGCCTAAATGAACAAAGATCTTTAGGGAAGGAAACAGAAGGAGAATCAGACAAAACGCTAGCTAAAAAGTAGCCAAAGCACTTGAGGAACCAGAAGGGAGGAAAGTAACAAGGATGCTCACATGAAATTCCAGTGAACAAAGTTATCTAAGGCTGAAGACCTGTGCAACACGGACAGTTGCCTGGCACCTGATATGCATTTTACTAAAACCTAAGTCCTCATCTGCCTTTTATAACCTGTAAGCTCCACCCCAAAACAGGACGAGATTCCAGATCTCCGACCGCAACTCAGCACCTCAACTGCTGAGCATGGGTCTCTCACAGCTGAAAATACACAAAGCTTCACTTGGTAAACCACCAGAAGACACTGTGATTTCCCTCACCAAGTACAAGACATCACACTTTTTATTTCCTGGTAATCATGATGTGGTTACAATACATATATATACATTTTTGTTTGATCAATCAATGTAGTTTAAACATCGTACTGTCCACAACATATCCAATATCGATAATTCTAAGTGAATCAATCATTCAGGAGTCTTGTACATAAGTTGTGATTCCAACTTTATTCATTATTTCACAAAAAGCATATTCCATTCATCGAAGCCAACGCGTTTCGTCCCTTAGGACTTCATCAGGGCTGTAAATAAAAAAATTAAAAAACACAAATGTGTAATATATACACACACACATATATATATATATATATATATATATATATATATATATATATATATACACATTCTACAAGAATACATTATTTACATAATTATTTACCAAAAACACGAACAACACAAGACTCCCTACCTATATAAAATCTCAAGAGAACTTTTTTGCCTCATTAAAAACCAACTTTTCAGTTCCAATACACAAATGTGCATAAATTCAGATTAAATATATTTTAATAATTATACCTCCATGCACTACCCCATTGCATTAATTAGAAACTATGTGTTCTGACTATAGAGGTAATATAAATATTTCCAAAAACAAGGCTAAGAGAACTAGACAAAAAGATATCACACGGAATTCTATAGGGTCCATACATTGCCCTCATATTATGGTTCACATCGTCAGGGCCTTGTTCATTAAATAATCTAAAATTACCATTCTCCTGTGATTTTTATCAAATTTCCTTGCTAAATATTTCCCCATATAAAGAAACATTTATTTTTCTTTTTTCTCTGTTTTGAATCATTTCACTCACTTGTGTATTGTATCAATGTCAAATTTCTGACTGGTATATAATCTTCTCCCCAATCCTATATCTTCATGAGGAACCGGTCATGGCTGTGGGTGGTGTAATACCCCCTGTTCTAGCTACAACATTTCAGAAACATGTGCTCAGTACCAAGGAATTAGTGATTCTAAAAAACTACACACATATTTTTTGCTTTCCACTCATAGATCTCCTAATATACCTCTGTTATAATTCACAGTTGCCTGCTATCCAAACCTTAACATATGTCCCTGCATGCCCCAATATCTATTTATTTTATATACAGTTTCTTCTTTGAAAATAATTTCTTTCTTAAATTTAGGACAGGGGAAATTAGCCATCAGAAATTTCAAACCCCAATCTTGGTGATCAAAATATTCATTTTGACATTTTGACTAGGAACCAGGAATTTTCTTTTAATGCGTAGGGGTGGGGTCTACCCAAAATAGGCATGCCAATGCCCCCACCCCCACAAACACAAAATGGACAGTCTTTCTGTCCCGAGGGGCAGATGAGGGCTATTACAACCGATCTGCCCCCTGGGGGGGCAGAAAGGCCACTTGACCCCATGGATTTATTTTTATAAAAGAGGGGTGGGGGCTGACCAGAATGGGCATGCCAATGTCCCCACCCCCCAAAAAAATGGGCACAGTCTTTCTGCCCCCATGGGCATATGGGGGCAATAGCCCCCAATCTGCCCCACCGGGGGGGGCAGAAAGCCCACTATGCACCAGGAACTATTTTCTTTTCTTAGTGTAGGCATGAGGTCTCCCCAAAATGGTCATGCCAATGCCTCCACCCCTCCATAAAAAATGGTCAGAGTCTTTCTGCCCCTGAGGTGTCATATCAAGTCAATAGCCCCTGATCTGCCCCCCCCCTCCCCCCAGGGGGGCAGAAAGCCCACTAGGCACCAGGGACAATTCTTTCCTTGTGCAGTGGTGGGGGCTGCCCTGAAGGGTTTTAGTCCCGGGCTCAGCAGCCATCTAGGGAAAACTACCAAACCCAGATATTTCTGAAAACTAGTAACCTGGGAGAGTCCAGGGAGGTGTGGCTTGCTTGGATCCCCCAATGTTTTCTTACCCAGAATCCCCAGCAAACATCAAATTTAGCTAAAATCATTACATTTTCCTCACATTTCTGTGTGGGAAAGTTGTGGGATCACTGGGCTGACACAAATATCCTACCACCCAGCATCCCCCCAGGTCTCCCAATAAAAATGGTACCTCACTTGTGTGGGTGGGACACATGCCTGTAACAGGGAAGGGCCCAAAACGTATTGTGGATACATCAAAATTATCTATCACAAAACGACCTGGTTTTGCAAGGGTGGCATTAACATTTTTGGTCCCCAGCTCGGGGGCCATCTGGGGAAACCTATCAAACCCAGACATTTCTGAAAACTAGACAAACAAGGGAGTCCAGGGAGTTGTGGCTTGTATGGATCCCCTAATGTTTTCTTACTCAGAATCCCCTGCAAACATCAAATTTAGCTAAAACACATCACATTTCTGTGTGGGAAAGTTGTGGGATCTCCGGGCTGACACAAATTTCCTACCACCCAGCATTCCCCCAGGTCTCCCAATAAAAATTGTACTTCACTTGTGTGAGTGGACCACATGCCTGAGACAGGGAAAGGGCCCACAACGTATTGTGGAGACATCAACATTATCTATCACAAAACTACCTGGTTGTGCAAGGGGGACACCTTCATTTTTGGTCCCGGGCTCGGCAGCCATCTAGGGAAACCTACCAAACCCAGACATTTCTGAAAACTAGACACCCAGGGGAGTCCAAGGAGGTGTGGCTTGCGTGGATCCCCTATAGTTTTCTTATTCAGAATCCCCTGTAAACCTCAAATTTTGCTTAAATATCATATTTTCCTCACATTTCTGTGTGGGAAAGTTGTGGGATCACTGGGCTGACACATATTTCCTACCACTCAGCGTTCCCCCAGGTCTCCTGATAGAAATGGTACCTCACTTGTGTGGGTGGGCCAAGTCCCTGCTACAGGGAAGGGCCCAACTCGTATTGTGGAGACATCAGAAATATCTATCACAAAACAACCTGATTTAGCTTTTTTGGTCCTGGGCTTGGTCCTACCAAACCCTTTGTACCTTTAGAATCCTCAGGATGTTGGGAGAAAAGGACGCAAATTTGGCGTGGATACCTTATATGGGCAAAAAGTTACAGGGGCCTAATCGCGAACTACCCCAAATAGCCCAAAAAAGGTTTAGCATGAGGGGGAAAAGGCCTAACAGCGAAGGGGTTAACTCAGACTTTGCTCTGGGATACAGTTCTTTCTCCTGCCGTAGGATGAAAGTGGATGGCCCAGTCCAGGGCCATACAGGATCCTTCTACTAACATTACTGAGGCGATAATAACCGGGAGATCTACTAATCTCAGGAGAGTGGCATCTTCCCATTGACTCGTAATTAGGCAATATATGTTTATATTAGAATACTATGGTTGCAAACTATGTCCGTCGTGTCTTTTCTATACAAAGTTTACTTAAAAACTTCTACAAATATTTCATTCAAGCATTCAAGTCCATGCCTAGTGGTGCTAATCTAGAATTATCTTTACAGTCAATGGTTACATATATTTTGAGTAGCTAGCAAAACAGAATGCATTATAAAAACACTGGTAATATTGGCTGATGTTATATACACAATGAGCCTTCGTTTTAAATGTTCTGATTACATACTATCTAATGGGACTTGTAAGTTAAATGTGGTATAAATCATGACACAAAATAACTGCATAAAAGTCAATAGTACTGCATTATTTTGAAACCATTTCAAATGCTGCAACTGTATAATTATGACCCAAAAATGTGTTGCAGCAAATCCTTTCTACCCTACAGTGAGTTCCTAAATATGTATGGTGTCCTTTACACTGACATTTGGGCACCACTGTGTTGGGAGGTTTATATATTCTCTTCAGATGTCATATGCTTCTGTTTATATGATTACAATTTTTACAGTGTTCATAATAAAAGTGTGGCCTCCCTTAATTGAGATCTAACCCTGTGTGCCGAAGCACTTCATTTGTATGTAAAGTACATAAAAGTAAAATGTATGCCAGGTGAGGGCTACCTGCCTCAGCAGTTTACTACTTTTAAAAATGCACTGGAAAGAACTTTCAGTTCTCTTTACCTCCCATATGTCTGCAATGGTTTTAGTTTTAAGTAACAAGCACATTTATTCATTACATGTGTATATGTGCAGGCCTGAAACGAAACCTATATTAAATTCACAACTCCTAGACAGTTACAATGCTTTTTATGCAAATTACAAGGCATATGTAATTTGCATCAAAATGCACATCTAATATTAATCTTTTATGTTATAATTCTAAATAAGAATTTGTAAGAGGCTACAGAATGTTACTTATAAAACATACTAGTTAGGTATGTACAGCGATGTCCTGAGAAAAGTGATGTGGCCAACAGGGCTAAGATGGTGGACACTTACTAGTGTCACCCCCAACTGTCACCCATTGATCTGTCATCCCTGCTGCATCCGACTCCATCCAAGTGGATTGGGAGTCCAGCAGCAGGGGGCTCATGTGACAAGCCTAGGAACAGACACGAGGAGCCTGTGAGGTGCGGTTAGTCCTTTCCCCAACTCGGGGGAATGCCCACAACCTGGCAGACTAAGGCTTATCCTTCCTTTGGGGCCTGACGCACTTTAGTGGTCAGTGCGTGAGCCATCTAACTGGCCATTACTCAACAGATTTTGCCACAGGAGTCGGCCACCAGTTAGTATTGCATTGCGGAGGGCCCTGGCAGGGCTGCGTACATTGGGGGGACAGGCCTGGCCTCTATTCAGAGGCCGCTCTGGCTATATTTTGAGGGTGTCATGCACATAACTATACTGTGGCCCCCTCTTCTCTGCCCCATTGGCTGCAGCAGTTGTGGATTGGAACAACCACCCTTTGGGGGAGCGTCACTGTCATCCCTTCACAGATATCTGGAGTCCACAGCACTGAGGACCCCCTAGGAACCATCAGGTGAGCCCTCTGCCCCCCTCCTTTACACCAGGCCCCAGAAAAAGAAAGCCGATTTGATCATCGGTTCTGGGCCCGCTACTCTGACTAAGGGGTTGGGAGCCAGGGTTTCTGAGGCAAGCTAGAACTGTTCTCTATTGATCCCCCTGGCCTGCGAATGGGGCTGCCTTACCCTGTCTCTGCTCGACTAGAAACTTGCACTCAGGTGCTTCCATCTCTGGGAGTAGAGGGTGTCAAAGGGGCCATTGAAGCCTACTGGGTGACTCTTTCCCTCCCTCCGGCATAGGCAACTCTCCAGACTCTCAGGTGTCGGGGGGTCTGTGGACTGGCCTATCGACAGCAGTGCAGTAATCCTGGGACTGGGCCCAACTACTCGTGCTGTGTTGCTGTGACATTCCTCGTGGCTGAAAGTGGCCCTAGTCCAAGATTCACCTGGCCATCAGCTCCACAGTGACTCCACAACTCCGCTCTCCGGTTTACTTTTTTAGCACAGACAAATCTGGTGAACACCTCCTTGCCGGTCCTGGCTGCCCCCCTCCTCGATGTTGCTCTTGTTGCCTAACAAAGCCCCCCTGGACTGCCGCCTATGCGCTGGCCTGTTGAGGTCTTCCTCCTCTCAGAGGTCTTTGAGGTCTGTTGATCGACTGATACTGATCTTGGGTACTCTCTAGTCAACCCAACTCACTCAAGATGGCCTTGCTTCAAACTGCTGGCTTTGTGGCTCCCGACTTCTCTCCTGTGGGGGTTGGCTGGAGCTCATAAGTGGGTCTGCAATGTCTGGGAGGCCTCCTGGTCTCGAACTAATCCTTGCATTGCTGAATCTCCCACATAGTAGTCTTGGAGGCCTACCCCTCGTCCAAAGCCGAGCACTGTAGCCTACCGGCCTAGTCTCCAATATGGGCAGAATGAAGCCTATCCACCAAGGGGCCCTCTCAAAGAGAAGCACCATCAAACACCTGAGGGGGCTCTTTGACAGCTGATCCTGATAAGCTTGACACTATTCTGGAAGCCATCCGTACAACGCACTTCTTTCTTGAGGCCAAAGTGGAAGCCATTGGGATAGATGTCAGTCTCCCAAGAACAACCAAAAGAAATTTGGCAGAATGTGTTACCCAAACTGAGAAGGAGCTGCAGGACCTATCCAAAATCCCAGGACCATTAAATGCAGCTTCTGGCTCTACTGGACCTAGTACAGTTTCTGGAAGGCCGAGCAGAGGATGTCAGGGGCCGTCCCCATGGGAAAAATTTTAGAGTGGTGGGCTTGCCAGAAGGTGCAGAGCGGCGGAACCCAGCAAAGTTCCTAGAACAATAGATTAAATCCTTTACTCCTGCCCAGAACCTTTCTCCCTTCTTTTCAGGCCAAAAGGGCACATAATATTCCGGCCAGGGACTCCTCAATGGGAGCCCCCATCCTATGATTGCTCTGCTGTTACACTATAAGGACAGAGATGAGATTGTCCACGCAGCACGTCAAGCTGGGCACATTGAAGTAGAAAATCAACACATCCTACTATTTCTTAACTACACACTGGCAGTCTAGCTGCAATGAGTCTCCATCTTGGGGATGAAGAAGGCACTTAGAGACATCGACATCAAATACTCATGACTGACCACAAAGACTTCTTCTTCACAGAAACGGAAGCTGTCTAGGACTGGGCTGAGTCGAGGCTCCTCCTCCCAGAAGGATGTGCCCTGTAGCTGGAAGTCCAAGAATCTAGGTTGCCGCCACAGACGTCCCTAGCCCAAGTCACCTAAATCTGCAGCCCTGGCCTTGGTGCCCTCCTGCGATCAGAGCCAATAAGGCAATCACTTTGCCTTGGCTGCTGCAGCTACCTGCCATGATCCTGCTCCCGGCCCTCGCATCCTTGCATCCTCATTCTCCGATGAAGACGACTCTTTTTCCTTGCTTTTATGTATTTGGGATCTGGAGACACCCCCTGTGGTGATCCCTCAGGCTTCTTGATCTTCTGTAGTGTACTACAATAGCATCTATACTCAACCCTCATCCCTCTGAGTCCCACCTGCCCAACATTTAACACCTTGTTTAGGCCAAACATATATTTCACTGATTCATGGGTGGGCTAGGGTGAGGAATTTCTCAGGGGCTGAGGCTGTTCCCCCCAGTGTTGCGCATCTTTCCTCCTTTCCCCCAGATGAGGTTTCCCCAGGAAAGGGCGTCCTCTATCGTTGGGAGGGCCAGTCAAATCAGCTCTTTCTCTTGTTGGCCACCATTACACCCACCCCTAACAAAGTTATTGAATTTCAATTACTGGTTTGGGTGGACAGCCATTTGCCCTGTTTAGTTTCACTAACCTTCCTACTGGCACCTCCTCCTTGGTCACCTGCTAGTTCCAAAAGTAGCATTGTTAATACCTGTGCCCCCAATGAACAGTCATTCAAGCTGTTGTTTGAAGCTACCGCCTATGCACTAATTTCCTGGAACATCTGGGGGATGCACACTGCCAGTAGGTGCTACAAGATTTACTACTTCTTTAGGTGCAAAGGCATCATCATAGCCTTGCTGCAGGAGACACACATAGCTTCTTCAGACTGGGCACTCAGCTTCAGAAGGGCTGGCATGGGTAGGTCTTCTCCACTAGCTATTCTGCTTTTGCATGAGGTGCTTCTATTTGGATTTGGGCAAGGGGTCCATTCTCTATAGACCCTGAAGGCAGTTACATCCTAGTTGAGGACATATTTGATGGGATCCACTGGTACTGGACAGTATTTGTGCCCCAAACTCTGATTAGACTGCATTTCTTGAAAGGCTGTCTGGTAGCTTGGTCAAATGGGTTCACCTCTCTTGGGTGTTGGGTGGGAATTTTAATGCTGAATTAAACATGCCCCTGAATAGGTTTCACCCCCACTGCCCAATTCCCCCTCCTGTTGGTAATGCCAAGACTCTGTCATGTTGGCTTCAGTCACTGGTCGATGTCTGGTGCCAACACAACCCCAGAGACTTATACTCCTATAACACCCCTCCACACAACTTGTTTATTCACCTTGATCGAATCCTCTGTTCAGCTCAGTTGTGCTCAAGAATTTCTTTGTCAGACTATCTAGAAAGGTCCATCTCCTATCCCAGCCCCTTCACTACATGCCTGATGTGGAGTAAATCACTCCCTCTAATTCCTACATGTCATCTCCAGGGCAATGTGATTAAGGTCCCCCATTTCTTGCCTCCCTTGCGTGCTGCATTCACGATTACTTTAACGTCAATGAGGGCTCCATGGAGTCTCCATGGAGTCTCGTTCGACGGAATGGGGCATGTTGAAAGTGGCCATCTGGGGCCATTGCATTCACAAGTCTCTGGGGTGCACAAAACAATTGAAAAGGAGTTATCTAAAGCTAAGGACTCTTTTTGCGCTTTAGAAAGACAGGTGGGTAATGACTCCAATCTTCTTGGCTCACCTCGGGTCACCCGGGAGCCTGAGGCTTCCCAGGTTGAAAAACTCAGATGCCTCAATTACACATCATACGTAGCACGCATTCATATAGAAGGTGACAAGGCTGGCAGCCTCTTGGCCTGGTTATCCACCAGAGACAGAACCAACTCCCTGGTCACTGACCTCAGACACTCAAGAGGGAACTTTGGTGTTTACGCAACAAGAAATACTCCAGGGCTTCCACAAATGTTGCCAGCAGCTCTATGACATTGTCCCCGGTGCCACCCTACTCTGAATTGAAGAGATCCTTGCAGATCTCCCTTTACTTCATGTTCCACCTGATTCTCAGGATGACATTGATGCACCTGTAACACCACAAGCAGTCAAGAAGGCCATTCTTGAACTCGTGGGAAGTAAGATGCGGGGAACAGATGGCCTACTGCCAGATCTCTATCATACATATTCAGATTTCCTGGCCCTCCAAGCTTGTCGAAATGTATGAAGCATCGCTGGAAGATTGCTGGCTCCCAGAATCAATCACAGAAGCTCTTTTTGTCCCCCTTCCCAAACAAAGGTGCCCGCCTGATGAGCTCTCCCAATAGCCATCCTTAATTAAGACTACAGGATTCTTGGTAAGGTCCTAGTCTCCAGCATTTACCAGTCCTTCCTCTAATGATCCACCAAGACCAAAAAATCTTTATCTCCCGCAGAAATACTTAATTTAACCAGAGACTCCTCTACAGGCCTCTTGAAGCCATCCCTCTGGCCTGGCCCTGGACCACTTCTGTGAGCCTGGTCCTTGAGGAGGCTTTGGATCCCCTCCATTGGGACTACCTTTTCGAGGAACTAAGGCGTTTTGGATGTGGATCCTGCACCGTCTGGCTCAAACAGCCACTACACACTCACCCTACAGCGTGGGTGTTTGTAGGAAAGCTCATTTCCCCCTCCTTCATGGTTAGCTGGGGGCCTTGACAGGGTTGCCCCCTGCCCCAATCACTTTTCACCCTGGCTGAGAGCTGGGGGCTGGTATGGAGTATCCGGTTTGTGGATAGGATGCATATAATTTTACTGTTTGCTCATGATCTCCTTATCTGTCTCAACTACCTTTGAAGCGATACCAAAGGGGATGATGGACGGAGCGTTAGAACAAATCAAACACTCACCCCCAGTCAAGTGATCTGGGTTTAATCCATCATCATTCTTTAGCTCACTCCGCCACCCCAGTTCAGACATGGCCATATGCAAATCAGTCTGACCCTGTGCCTCATGGGAACAGTCCAGCCCGAACTGCCAAGCCATGTCTTCCCTGGACCGGAAACAAGCATCCTGGGACCGGTTTCTGGCTTACAGCCGTCATCAGCCAGGCTGATGATGGATTAAACCCAGCTCAGTTGACTGGGGGCGAGTGTTCGATTAGCTCAAGCGCTCCGTCCATCATCCCCTTTGGTATCGCTTTGTTCGCCCTAAGTTGGCAGGGTATGCCCAGACGTGGGTCCCTTGCTCACTTTGCTCACTTTGCCACTGGATTCAAGCTAGCCTGGCTGATGACGGCTGAATAGCCAGAAACCGGTCCCAGGATGCTTGTTTCCGGTCCAGGGAAGACATGGCTTGGCAGTTCGGGCTGGACTGTTCCCATGAGGCACAGGGTCAGACTGATTTGCATATGGCCATGTCTGAACTGGGGTGGTGGAGTGAGCTAAAGAATGATGATGGATTAAACCCAGATCAGTTGACTGGGGCGAGTGTTTGATTAGCTCAAGCGCTCCGTCCATCATCCCCTTTGGTATCGCTTTGTTCGCCCTAAGTTGGCAGGGTATGCCCAGACGTGGGTCCCTTGCTCACTTTGCCACTGGATTCAAGCTAGCCTGGCTGATGACGGCTGAATAGCCAGAAACCGGTCCCAGGATGCTTGTTTCCGGTCCAGGGAAGACATGGCTTGGCAGTTCGGGCTGGACTGTTCCCATGAGGCACAGGGTCAGACTGATTTGCATATGGCCATGTCTGAACTGGGAGTGGTGGAGTGAGCTAAAGAATGATGATGGATTAAACCCAGATCAGTTGACTGGGGGCGAGTGTTTGATTAGCTCAAGCGCTCCGTCCATCATCCCCTTTGGTATCGCTTTGTTCGCCCTAAGTTGGCAGGGGTATGCCCAGACCTGGGTCCCTTGCTCACTTTGCCACTGGATTCAAGCTAGCCTGGCTGATGACGGCTGAATAGCCAGAAACCGGTCCCAGGATGCTTGTTTCCGGTCCAGGGAAGACATGGCTTGGCAGTTCGGGCTGGACTGTTCCCATGAGGCACAGGGTCAGACTGATTTGCATATGGCCATGTCTGAACTGGGGTGGTGGAGTGAGCTAAAGAATGATGATGGATTAAACCCAGATCAGTTGACTGGGGGCGAGTGTTTGATTAGCTCAAGCGCTCCGTCCATCATCCCCTTTGGTATCGCTTTGTTCGCCCTAAGTTGGCAGGGTATGCCCAGACGTGGGTCCCTTGCTCACTTTGCCACTGGATTCAAGATAGCCTGGCTGATGACGGCTGAATATCCAGAAACCGGTCCCAGGATGCTTGTTTCCGGTCCAGGGAAGACATGGCTTGGCAGTTCGGGCTGGACTGTTCCCATGAGGCACAGGGTCAGACTGATTTGCATATGGCCATGTCTGAACTGGGGTGGTGGAGTGAGCTAAAGAATGATGATGGATTAAACCCAGATCAGTTGACTGGGGGGCGAGTGTTTGATTAGCTCAAGCGCTCCGTCCATCATCCCCTTTGGTATCGCTTTGTTCGCCCTAAGTTGGCAGGGTATGCCCAGACGTGGGTCCCTTGCTCACTTTGCCACTGGATTCAAGCTAGCCTGGCTGATGACGGCTGAATAGCCAGAAACCGGTCCCAGGATGCTTGTTTCCGGTCCAGGGAAGACATGGCTTGGCAGTTCGGGCTGGACTGTTCCCATGAGGCACAGGGTCAGACTGATTTGCATATGGCCATGTCTGAACTGGGGTGGTGGAGTGAGCTAAAGAATGATGATGGATTAAACCCAGATCAGTTGACTGGGGGCGAGTGTTTGATTAGCTCAAGCGCTCCGTCCATCATCCCCTTTGGTATCGCTTTGTTCGCCCTAAGTTGGCAGGGTATGCCCAGACGTGGGTCCCTTGCTCACTTTGCCACTGGATTCAAGATAGCCTGGCTGATGACGGCTGAATAGCCAGAAACCGGTCCCAGGATGCTTGTTTCCGGTCCAGGGAAGACATGGCTTGGCAGTTCGGGCTGGACTGTTCCCATGAGGCACAGGGTCAGACTGATTTGCATATGGCCATGTCTGAACTGGGGTGGTGGAGTGAGCTAAAGAATGATGATGGATTAAACCCAGATCAGTTGACTAGGGGCGAGTGTTTGATTAGCTCAAGCGCTCCGTCCATCATCCCCTTTGGTATCGCTTTGTTCGCCCTAAGTTGGCAGGGTATGCCCAGACGTGGGTCCCTTGCTCACTTTGCCACTGGATTCAAGCTAGCCTGGCTGATGACGGCTGAATAGCCAGAAACCGGTCCCAGGATGCTTGTTTCCAGTCCAGGGAAGACATGGCTTGGCAGTTCGGGCTGGACTGTTCCCATGAGGCACAGGGTCAGACTGATTTGCATATGGCCATGTCTGAACTGGGGTGGTGGAGTGAGCTAAAGAATGATGATGGATTAAACCCAGATCAGTTGACTGGGGGCGAGTGTTTGATTAGCTCAAGCGCTCCGTCCATCATCCCCTTTGGTATCGCTTTGTTCGCCCCTAAGTTGGCAGGGTATGCCCAGACGTGGGTCCCTTGCTCACTTTGCCACTGGATTCAAGCTAGCCTGGCTGATGACGGCTGAATAGCCAGAAACCGGTCCCAGGATGCTTGTTTCCGGTCCAGGGAAGACATGGCTTGGCAGTTCGGGCTGGACTGTTCCCATGAGGCACAGGGTCAGACTGATTTGCATATGGCCATGTCTGAACTGGGGTGGTGGAGTGAGCTAAAGAATGATGATGGATTAAACCCAGATCAGTTGACTGGGGGTGAGTGTTTGATTAGCTCAAGCGCTCCGTCCATCATCCCCTTTGGTATCGCTTTGTTCGCCCTAAGTTGGCAGGGTATGCCCAGACGTGGGTCCCTTGCTCACTTTGCCACTGGATTCAAGCTAGCCTGGCTGATGACGGCTGAATAGCCAGAAACCGGTCCCAGGATGCTTGTTTCCGGTCCAGGGAAGACATGGCTTGGCAGTTCGGGCTGGACTGTTCCCATGAGGCACAGGGTCAGACTGATTTGCATATGGCCATGTCTGAACTGGGGTGGTGGAGTGAGCTAAAGAATGATGATGGATTAAACCCAGATCAGTTGACTGGGGGCGAGTGTTTGATTAGCTCAAGCGCTCCGTCCATCATCCCCTTTGGTATCGCTTTGTTCGCCCTAAGTTGGCAGGGTATGCCCAGACGTGGGTCCCTTGCTCACTTTGCCACTGGATTCAAGATAGCCTGGCTGATGACGGCTGAATATCCAGAAACCGGTCCCAGGATGCTTGTTTCCGGTCCAGGGAAGACATGGCTTGGCAGTTCGGGCTGGACTGTTCCCATGAGGCACAGGGTCAGACTGATTTGCATATGGCCATGTCTGAACTGGGGTGGTGGAGTGAGCTAAAGAATGATGATGGATTAAACCCAGATCAGTTGACTGGGGGGCGAGTGTTTGATTAGCTCAAGCGCTCCGTCCATCATCCCCTTTGGTATCGCTTTGTTCGCCCTAAGTTGGCAGGGTATGCCCAGACGTGGGTCCCTTGCTCACTTTGCCACTGGATTCAAGCTAGCCTGGCTGATGACGGCTGAATAGCCAGAAACCGGTCCCAGGATGCTTGTTTCCGGTCCAGGGAAGACATGGCTTGGCAGTTCGGGCTGGACTGTTCCCATGAGGCACAGGGTCAGACTGATTTGCATATGGCCATGTCTGAACTGGGGTGGTGGAGTGAGCTAAAGAATGATGATGGATTAAACCCAGTACAGTTGACTGGGGGCGAGTGTTTGATTAGCTCAAGCGCTCCGTCCATCATCCCCTTTGGTATCGCTTTGTTCGCCCTAAGTTGGCAGGGTATGCCCAGACGTGGGTCCCTTGCTCACTTTGCCACTGGATTCAAGATAGCCTGGCTGATGACGGCTGAATAGCCAGAAACCGGTCCCAGGATGCTTGTTTCCAGTCCAGGGAAGACATGGCTTGGCAGTTCGGGCTGGACTGTTCCCATGAGGCACAGGGTCAGACTGATTTGCATATGGCCATGTCTGAACTGGGGAGGTGGAGTGAGCTAAAGAATGATGATGGATTAAACCCAGATCAGTTGACTGGGGGCGAGTGTTTGATTAGCTCAAGCGCTCCGTCCATCATCCCCTTTGGTATCGCTTTGTTCGCCCTAAGTTGGCAGGGTATGCCCAGACGTGGGTCCCTTGCTCACTTTGCCACTGGATTCAAGCTAGCCTGGCTGATGACGGCTGAATAGCCAGAAACCGGTCCCAGGATGCTTGTTTCCAGTCCAGGGAAGACATGGCTTGGCAGTTCGGGCTGGACTGTTCCCATGAGGCACAGGGTCAGACTGATTTGCATATGGCCATGTCTGAACTGGGGTGGTGGAGTGAGCTAAAGAATGATGATGGATTAAACCCAGATCAGTTGACTGGGGGCGAGTGTTTGATTAGCTCAAGCGCTCCGTCCATCATCCCCTTTGGTATCGCTTTGTTCGCCCTAATTTGGCAGGGTATGCCCAGACGTGGGTCCCTTGCTCACTTTGCCACTGGATTCAAGCTAGCCTGGCTGATGACGGCTGAATAGCCAGAAACCGGTCCCAGGATGCTTGTTTCCGGTCCAGGGAAGACATGGCTTGGCAGTTCGGGCTGGACTGTTCCCATGAGGCACAGGGTCAGACTGATTTGCATATGGCCATGTCTGAACTGGGGTGGTGGAGTGAGCTAAAGAATGATGATGGATTAAACCCAGATCAGTTGACTGGGGGCGAGTGTTTGATTAGCTCAAGCGCTCCGTCCATCATCCCCTTTGGTATCGCTTTGTTCGCCCTAAGTTGGCAGGGTATGCCCAGACGTGGGTCCCTTCTCACTTTGCCACTTGATTCAAGCTAGCCTGGCTGATGACGGCTGAATAGCCAGAAACCGGTACCAGGATGCTTGTTTCCGGTCCAGGGAAGACATGGCTTGGCAGTTCGGGCTGGACTGTTCCCATGAGGCACAGGGTCAGACTGATTTGCATATGGCCATGTCTGAACTGGGGTGGTGGAGTGAGCTAAAGAATGATGATGGATTAAACCCAGATCAGTTGACTGGGGGCGAGTGTTTGATTAGCTCAAGCGCTCCGTCCATCATCCCCTTTGGTATCAACTACCTTTGGGCAGACAATTCCTGTGTTGCCAAGACCTTCAGGGACTTCGCAGCTGCCTCTGGCCTGCGGGTAAATTGACTCAAATCTTGCATTTTCCCCTTTGCTTCAAACAGCCCCAATAGAATAATGGACCATGGGGGAGGACCCCTCTGCTGGGAGGGAAATACTTTTTGCTATCTGGGGATTATGGTCTATCACTCCAACCAACATCTACTCCATGGCAACTTAACAAGAGCAATGTCTGCCCTTGCCTCCAAGGTGACGTTTTGGAAGACACTCTCATTTGCATGTGTGGGTCAAATCACCCTCTCCAAGACGGTGATTTTGCCCATCAACTTATCGAGGACGTTTTTAGCAGCTTTGACAAAATATTAGGAGAGCTCATTTGGCACACAGGCAATGATAGGGTGGCCTTAGCCAAGCTATGCTACCCGATTTGTGCAGGCAGCCTGGGGACCCCAACTATTAAATAGGTGGCTTGGTGAAAAAGATGGCTTGCTGGCCTGTCTCTTGAAGAGACATGCACGGAGGCATGTCTGATTCACCTGAGTTGAAAGATTTTTTGGTTTCCTGCGCCCATCGACTACATGCCAGCCCCGTCTTCTCGGGGTCCCCCTATGACGCTACGTTCGAGCTTTATATATCACTAAACAGATACTACCCTATGCCTCGCCTATCCCCCTCATGGGCCTCTCTGAGCCACATGGCCCCGTCTTGCAGGGCAATTTGAAGCACTGGCATAATTTTAATCTTATTACTTTGGGAGACTTGTTTGATGAGGGCAGGCTTCTGTCCTTTGCCACTTTGTAAGAACAGTTTACACTCCATGAGGGTCAATTCCTCAAGTACCGTTCAATTCAATACACCCTTCAATGGTAATAGTTCATTGAAAACTATGAGCCGGAGACCCAAATGTTTATACAGTCCCTTTACCCTATTGGAATACAGACATGCCACTTAGTTGTACAAAACCCTCCTCTCCCACACAAACATCTAGTTTCATCACTACGTGACAAATGGCAGGCTGAGGCAGGAACTGTTTCATGAAAAGGAACAGTTGGAAGCCTTGTCTATCCTCACTTGATTTTCTGTAAAGTCAAATTCATTCAATACTATTTATGCACATGGCCTATCTCTCTCCACTGCCATTAGCAAGTACTTCCTGCAAGCAAACGATTGCTGCCTTCCCTGCTCCACAGATACAGCAGTCTTTCTCAACTTGTTATGTGTTGGACCTGTCAGCCTTAGGGCGGTCTTCTCCCAAACATTTTACCTACTCCCCTCCTGTTTGCTGAAATTAGTTTTTGTTAGTGTTAGGATTCTGTGCACTTTACCACTGATGACCAGTGCTAAAGTGCTTGTGTTCACTCCTTAAAACATGGTAAAATTGGCCTACACCTGATTGGCACATTTCATTTACTAAGAAGAGCCTAGTAAAATGGTACAACATGTACACAGGGCCTATAAGTTAAATGTTACTAGCGGGCCTGCATCATTTATTTTAGCACCCAGTGAAGTAGCCTTTAATACATGTTTCAAGTCTGCCATTGCAGCCTGTTTGCAGTTTACAACTGCCAATTGGATCAGGCAAAATAAACCTCTTGCCAGGCTTAAAGCTACCTTTGTAATACATATAAGGCACCCCTAAGGAAGGCCTTAAACACCCCATAGGGCAGGATACATTGTACTTAAAACATTGGATATGCACTTTTAAGTTTTACATGTCCTGGTAGTGAAAAAGTCCTACATTTGTTTTTCACTACTGCGAGGCCTACCTCTCCCATAGGATAACATTGGTTTACCTTATTACATTTAGTAAGTGATAACTTTTGCTTCATACGGTAGAAATGCCATGTATGGTCTTTAAAGCACAGTAATTTTAAATCATCTTTAATGGTAAAGTGACATTTTAAGTCATAATTCTGAAAATGCCACTTTTGGAAAGTTGGGATTTTCTTGTCTGAACCATTTAGCGCCTGCATCCTGTGTTCTGGGCCACATTAGCATGGCAGTTGGCCTATGTGTATTTCTTCCATACAGTGAGACAAAGGAGGACTAGGTGTTGGCAGGATGGGTCACCCTGCCAGGATGTGTGGGGCGAAGCTGTTCCCTGCCCCATGGCGGAGCTGCTCCCTGCCCCACATACATTTCAAACGAGCTGCCTCGGGCTTCTCACAAAGAACTTCACACTAACCGTTTGTCACTTCAGACCACTTGGAGCCAGGGCAGGGAGGAAGGCAATTCTAAAACCCTCTGTGAGGTCAAAACTCCAGACGTTTCTTCTACTTTAAAGCTGGCACCAGGTATAAAAACAGGACCCTCAGACCCAGACCCAGGCCCACTCTTCTGTTCACTTGTTTGACTGCAGAGGACACTCAAAAAGCCTGCCATGCACTTCAGTGGACTGCCATACTGCTTGAGGCCTGCTTTGTACTTTAGAGGTCTGCCCTCCTCCTGGAAGCCTGCCTTGAACCCTCAGAGGATTGCCCTACTACTGGAGGAATGCCTTGCTGCCTGAATCCAGGACTTTCAATGTGACTCCAAGGGCTATTTGGCTGGCCTCCTGTTTTGAGCTACAGGGACACAAAAATCTCCAACAACTTGAACCCTGCACCTGGACCCTGCCTGAAGTGAGTCCTGCCCTCCATGTGCTGTCCACCCAGTCCTGGACCCTTGGAAGTGGCGCTAAGGGTGTCCAAACGGCCTAAAACCAAAACTTGGGATTTAGACAATTTTCCTCCAAAAAGTGCCATGAGAACCGAGAGGAGACCGGGACCTAACTGACCGTCAATCCACCGAAGGTATATCGCCAGTTGACCTGTCTTCGCGGTAGCTTCTGCTACATTCTCCACTGCAGCAAACCCTTGTTCAGCGACTCCTCGCACAAGGGGTATCCGGCCTCGTGGAGCCCTCATTGTCAACAGCCTGCAGCTTTGTCCCGCTGGAGATTTTTGACTTCCAAAAAAGAGACTAAATCTGAATGTAGAAATCTTCACCATGACTTTGTCCAACGGCTCCCGGACAATGACACCTCCTCCTCAGACACCACCGGCTTCCTTGTCTCACTGAGCTTTACCTTCTCAGGCATTTTTCTTCAAAAACTCTTTTAAGTCTGAATGTAAGCATAGATCGGGCGCAATCCACCTTGTGTATCTGAACCGTGCTCTATCACGGTCATCCATACCTTTTGACTTTGCTCCAGTCTTTTTTGACTAGATGCTCGCGGTTGACGCTTTGATTTTTTAGGCACTTGTTTTTACTATAAATTTTAAAAACTCATAACTCCAGTTCTATTGATTGGATTGTTGTTTTGGTGTCAAATAATGTATTATATTTTACTGTATCTTTCTAAACTGGTGTGGGTTTTTTCCTGTATTTAGTTTTCACTTTATAATTGTTTAAGTGCTGCATAAATACTTTACACATTGCCTCTCAGTTAAGACTGACTGTTTTGTGCCGAGCTGCCTGATGATTAAGCACAGGTTAACTTAGTGACTTTTTGTGGTGACCCAGTTGTGCCTTTGAAGTGGGGGTTGAAACTTCTAGAGGTTTCCCTTTGAAGTTCCACGCCCTGGCTCCAGACTAATTATAGAGGGTATGCAGCCCTCTTTGTGGAAGTAGGACGCAGCCTATTCAAGTGTAAGTAGGGCTGGGTCCAGTTCTCCCATCCTGCTAGTTATGGCAAATCCAGGCACACCTAAGCTCTCAATTGTGTGTGGCTGTGTAGGAGGAATACACAGAGCCCAACTGTCAGCTACTCTCAGTCATGTGACTGGAGACAGGCTAAAGGCACTAAATGGCATGGTAGGAAAATACCATCTTTCTAAAAGTGGCATTTTCAAAGTTGTAATTTAAAATCAGACTTTACCATGAGTTAGGATTTTTCCTAACATGACCTTACTACCTGCTCCAATTTGGAAATTACATCTTATTAAATGTTATACGGTAACTCCAATGTTATTCTATAGGAGAGGTAAGCTTTGCACTAGTGAAAAATGAATGTAAGGGTTTTTCACTGCTAGGACATGTAAAACCTAAAAGCTCATGTCTTACTGTTTAGGGCCTACCATAGGGGTGACTTATTTTTTATTAAAAAGCAAGGTTTAGGCCTGGAAAAAGGTTTATTTTGCCAGGTTGACATGGCAGTTTAAAAACTGCACACACAGGCTGCAGTGGCAGGCCTAACACATTTGTAAAGGGCTATTTAAGTGGGTGGTACAATCAGTGCTGCAGACCCACAAACTGCATTTAATTTACAGGCCCTGGGCACATGTAGTGCCACTTTACTAGGTACTTACAAGTAAATTAAATATGCCAATTGGGGATAAGCAAATGCTACCATGTTTCAAGGAGGAGCACATGCACTATAGTACTGGTTAGCAGTGGTAAAGTGTGCAGAGTCTTAAGGCCAGCAAAAACGAGGTCAGCAAAAACATGGAGAAGGAAGGGAAAAAGTTTATTGTCCTACTATTGTTGTATCACTGAATATCAGAAAATGTTCTAAAAGTAATCCTTCCACGTTGGCCCAGTTAATCAAAAATTTGAACAAGTATACTTAAAAAAAATATTTGGTTTGCTGCTGTAGAGTGCCAGAGACTAGTTTGTTGTGGGAGCTTCACTTTAGCCTTAAGCCCTTTTCTTCACTGTACTGCGTTGATCTGTCAGGTGTATTTTTATCATGTGTCTGTAAGTACCCCTAACCTGGGGGCCGATTCCGATCTCGGCCGGTAGGGCTCCGAATCGGATTCGGCATTACCGTATCCGATTCGGAGCCCTATTTCCTGACCGAATCGTACGCGCGTCCGGGCGAGCGAGTACGATGCGTGCGCTCGCGAAATCTCCGACCGACTCGTTCGCAGGACCCGACCGCTCCGACCGACTCGCACGGACACGACTCGCACCGCGCAATGGTGACGTTCCCCGGCCGGGTAAGTACGATGCGCATCGCGACCGCTCCGACCGACTCGCGCAGTCCGGCTCCAAAGAGCTGTCGGAGCCGCACTTTGGGGGTCTGTGTCGGACCCCCCTGGAAGCGTAGGCACGCGAGTCGCACACAGGGGGGAGCCATGGGTCCCCCCTACAAGTGCGTGTACGGTGCGACCCGCATCGACGCGAACACGCTGTAGGGGGCGCCCTTGTTCGCGTCGTGCCCATTGAGTCAATGGGAGCCCGTGTACGCGTCGTACAACTGGCTCCCATTGACTTCAATGGGAGTCCGACCGAATCGAGTCCGATGGCATACGTGCGCATCGTACTCGTACGGTCGGACTGCTAGGGTCCGATTCGGTCGGAAATCTCTCCGAGTCCGGTTCGGTCGGAGAGATTTCCGGCCCGAATCGGAATCGGCCCCATAGTCTCACAAATATTGTCTCTTTCCCCATGTCATGTAAGGTCTATGTATGATGCATGTAGGTGGAAGTGCTAAAGAGGAATTGGCGGAGGGTAAATGGAGAGTGATGGACCAGGAGAGGAATTGGTGTGAGTACAAGTCGTAAAGCTGACATTTCAAATTGTTATTTTATACATTTTCTGTGTTGTTTATTTCTGTTTTAAGGATAGTGCATTATGTTACTGAAATGCAGAAAGTGTTTAAATGAACAACACACAATGCGTTTTAGTTTATATGCTTGGATAACTGATTCTAACCTAAAAACAACATAGGTTTAAATATTACATCATCATCTTTTTATGAAGAAAACCACACGGACTTTGTGGAGATCTATTCAGAAGGTCTACTCAGTTGTAAGTATTGAAGAAGGATCATCAGAGTAGCTCACTGTGAACACGTATGCCCCAAAGGCGACTAGTCCCTTTCATTCTTCCTCTTCGTCTTAGAAGTGTTGCCATTTAACAACAAGAAGTCTAAAAATCCAATCTGGACACCTATTAATTCTCTGGAAAATGTTATTAAAAGGAGGATGTGTGTGATAAATGTTTAAAAGAAAAAGCTTTTACAGAGAACTGTAAAGTGGATTGTTTATCCTGGAAGCTTCTAGGAGCAAACATTTCAACTCAAGAAACTCTGATATAATCTTTCATGCACTAAAACGATTGTTTTACTGTTTGCATGTAAGACTATAAAACATGTTTCCAAGAAATTAAATACAAAGAACATGGATTCCTAAAACAAGGCTCTATTCATTCTTGGCTGAAGATTATATAAACGGATATGGTGATAATTGCATCCTAGAAACTTCGTTTATTTGATCAAGTTGCTTCTTGAATACTCGGGATGAATGTGAATTTAAAGCACAAAACGATGTCCTCTAACACGCCAACACTTTTTGGGCAGAAATCAGGAATCTCTTGAACTTTTATCAGAACTTATACTTTTCACTTAGTTAAGTACAGTAACCTAAACGATTTAAAATGTCAAAACCTTTTAGTCAAATACATTTACATTTAAATGACGATTTTAGCCTTCAACAGATTTTCCTCATCATTCTTCATAAATCGGAAGCGTTGAGGCATGAAGAAGTCATATAAAAGAAATAAAGGAAAAGGCAATTGGAACTGAGCACAGAAGAAGCACTAGAAATAAAAAATCACAAGGGACTCATACCCGTTTCCATATACCCCTTGTTCCGGTCTCGGACTTTATGCTGGGGCTAGACAGAGGGAAGTTCCGGGGGTAAGAACAAGGAAGATGGTTTAATTGGGAAACTTGGATGACAATGGCGAATTTACAATCTTTGATACCCCTCAAGGGGAGTCTGGGGTCCTCCTAGAATAGGTGAGGTAGCGCTTTATGCAGCTAAGGCACTGAGCATCACTACCAGTGATCAAAAAGGGGGTGGTAAGGAATCTCACCCCGTTCTTGAAACAGCTACAAGAAAGTGTACTTCTAGCTTGTACTGGTTACTCAACTCCGGCTCAATACACACCAAATATCCTGTTTCAGTGTCAGTGGGAAAATAAGCTGGGGATTATTATGGATTCGAAACACTGGGAAGAGGTAATATCAGAATGATTCGCCTTGCAAGGCATCCTCAAGGGACAGAAATGATCTGCTCCCTAAAATTTTATATAGAGAGCACTATATGCCAGCAAGGCTGTCTGTGATGGAGTAGGAGATACTGGAAGCTATGGGGCTCATTACGATGGCGTAACGATCCCCACCGCCGAGCCAGCGGTGGCGACCATTACGCCATCGTAACGTGAAATACCCCCGCCATATTACGATGGCGGTGGGTATCGCGGCGGACGGAAAGTCCGTCCGCCGCTTTTCCGCCGGCAGGCAATCGTTACGATTGCCTGCCGGGCGGAGCAGGGGCTCTAATATGGTGGCGGTGCCTAGCAGGCACCGCCAGCCATATTAGGATGTAGATTGGCGGGGATTGGCTTTGGGGGCCTGTTGCGGGCCCCCGGGGGGGAATGGGGGGTACCCTTGGGGGGTACCTATGGTACACCCCTTCATTTCGCTGCACCAAGTGGCAGGCACCATGTGGTGCCTGCCATGTGGTGCAGTGACATGCCAGGCATGCGATTTTGACATCACAGCGGGTGCTGCTTTAAGCAGCACCCGCCGCAATGTTAAAATGCGGAATGCGACCGTCAGGGTGGCGGTCGCATCCTAATTCGCGGTGCGAGACCGCCGCATGTCTGGCGGCCGGTCCCAACACCGCGGGGATGGCGGGCAGACTCAGGTCCGCCCGCCATTCTAATAAGCCCCTATGTGTCGAATCACTGCTTGCAAATTTAATGGATGTCCTGAAGTGGTCCTTCCAGCCATTCCCTCAAACGGGATATTTCCCTTACATTCTCCTAAGGGGACGATGATCTACTTCCTTCTGTTGACGGCTAAGCAGATGACCTCTGTAGGTAAACACTTGGTTCAGATAAAAGTGAGTGCAGACGCCTTGGTAACTCTTGAGTTAGGAGAATTAGGCATATCAGGCACCCATATCTACAACATGACTTCTGGGAAAACTGGGGTTCTGTGCTATAAGGATTATAGAGGGCTTACCTGCCCAAAAAGACTGATGGTGGTGGGCCTTTTAAAAAAGGACATATATGAGACTTGATAGGTGACATAAATGAGTCTAGATGGGGTTTGCAGCTGCTATTTATTGGTTCTGGGGAGAGAATAGAGAGGGCCATGTGATAGGAAGAAATTTAGGATTGAGACAGAGAATTTAGGGAGTTCAGGGAGGGAAGACCATGGATTGCGGTAGCAATGGCCGTCTGGCATTTTTGTATTCTTTTAATAAGAATGATTAAAACCTAAATGTTTTAGGATGTAGTAACATGTAGTAAAGTAATCCAATCCAAAATTATTAAACAATAAACAAATATAAAATAATTCAAGTACATTATACTCATTACAAATACAATCCACCAAACATTGGTGAAAATGCATAGATTGGGGGGGATGGGTCAGTTTTACAATTTTAACTCGAGTCTAACAAAAATGGGAACTTGCAGACATGGTGGGCAGGGGTGGGAGAAGATTTACTATTTTAGATCTAATCTAACAAACATTAGGAAAAGTGTATACAGTGAGTGGGATCAGTTTTACTATTCTAAATCTATTCTAACAAACATTGGGGTAAGTGTATATTAGGGGAGGGCAAGGAGCAAATTAACTATTTTACTCCAGTCTGACAATTACTGAGGAAAATGCACACATTGGAGGGGGGCAGATTTGTTATTTTAACTCCAATCTAACAAACAGTAGGGAAAGTGAATACATTGAGTGGGTAAAAACATTGGGGTAAGTGTAAATCTGGAGAGGGAGGGGAGCATATTTACTATTTTAACGAAAGTCTGACAAATAATGGGGATTGCGTACACATTTTGGGCGGGTCAGATTTACTATTCTAGCTCCAGTTTAACAAACATTGGGCAAAGTTCATATATTCTGGAGGGGCAGACTCACCACACCCAAAAAATGTAAGTACCCATTAAAATAATTTCAGCGTTTGAAAAAAACTTTAAAAAAACCTAAACTTCAATTGAAAATCTTAAAATTTGAATCAATCATCACACTTATTTTGAAAAAAATGCAAATATATCATTTTTGAAAAAAAAATTGTTGTTAGATAAATAATTTCTCAGATAAACAGTATTCCTCAAAACATCACATAAAACACACAAACCTAAAAGAAAAGCAATAAAATCTATTGAGATAATGAAAAATGTATATCACAACCAATTTTTATATTTTACATATTTTACTTTTAAATAAATTATATTTCAGTAACAATTAACATAATTTGAAGGAGCCAAGATGGCAGTAAAGACAGTTGCAGAGATCTGTTGCTCCATGCCGCAGCCCCTGAGTATGCAGTCTACCTGTGTTCCTGGGAGCCTTGTGAGGCCAAAATCTGTCCCTTCTAGACCTGGAGGGATTGGAGTGGTGCTGGGACACCCAGAAGCTAGCTGTACTGGACCCTGTCTCCGATCGCGAGGAAGAGATAAAAGATGACAGACAAGGCCCAGAGTGAACAGAAGTGGTGGTGCACACTGGTAGCTGCAGCTGCATTGAGATGGCAGAGGTGAGTATGAGCGCCTGCTATCCCTCCCCATAAGTCAAGAGAGAGGCCGAAGGGGGGTCTGCAGGGGACAGCTGATCCTAAATCACAGCCCTTAGTAGTGGCGTAAGCCTAGCCCAGTTTTCTGGTGCATGGAGGGTGTTCACCAGTGTGTAAGCCTGAAACCCGGGGAACCCCAAGATTGAGACCCGGCATGAGATGGGGCTAAGGATTGTGGGAAACGACACTTCTGTTAAAAAGCAGAAAGTAAGCAGATCATAGTTGCACGCCTGTGCCCCCTCATAGAACTGAGTAGGGTTGGCGGCTAAGTAACAGGCAGCCGGGGACAGACAGCAAGCCCTAGAAGGCAAGTGCTACTTGGTGAGTGGACTGGCTGCCAACTCCTTCCTCTAGGGCAACTACAAGAGACTCTCGATGTTGGACCCCAGCCACTGGCCAGAGGGACCTTAGATAGGTGAATGCCCAGTGTGGGAGCCAACACAGACAGTGGGCTAAAACAGTGGCAAGTTGATTCCGCCCTCCACCTGTGCCCCGAATGGGGATAGTCTGGGAACTATGAAGTGCTATGAGAGGAGATAGGAGGACTCTCAATACTCTGAGCTCTCTTGTCTCTGACAGGAAAACAAAAAGCCCCTCAGCTTCATGCCCTCTTATGCAGACCACGTGCGACTTAGACCTAGGGGTGGGGATAGTGGGGGTTCTGTGGTGGACTTGTCCACTTTGTTGTAAACTGGATCCTAATCCTTAGCCCCAACAGCTGTGATGACCCCGGTAAGGGCAAAGAAAGAGAATAGTCACAATGATATATGGGCAAAGAACCCCCAAGCAAATGATGAGAAGAGCAATAAGGTCAGGCAGGACCTCACATGATCCAATAGGAATAAAATGGAGGATCCAGAGATAGAGGAGGCACCAGTCAAACAACTGTACCTGAAATCACTCTTTGCTGGCCTCAGAGAAGATCTTTAGGGAGATTGCATGCGGATATCAACAGAGAACTCTCAGACTTTAAAAAAGATGTCAGTTAGCTGGTGGAGTGTCTTTTCTCATTGGAAAAGAAAAAAAGATGTGAGGGAAGAGGAGCATGAGTGTATCAACCAAGAGTTACCACAGCTACAGGACCAAAATGTATAACTCCACGTTCACATAGAAGACCTAGAAAATAGGTCCAGCCTCAACAATGTCAAACTTCGGGGAGTGCCTTTGTCCACTCTCCCCTGGAGGACTTTGTTCCCTCTCTCCCTAGGGATCTATTGGGCTCTGATGCCCCCAAGCATAACGAGCTAGACAGAACACACCGGGTGGGTCCACCACAGGCCTGTGGCAAACTCCTGCTTGATGTCATTACAAGAGTTCACTGTTATACCCTCAAGGAACAAATTGTTGCTGCTATGTGGAAGAGAGGAGATATCGCTGTGCAAGTTGCCAAAATCCACATCCGCAGTTGCAATAACCTTGAAGAAGAGACAAGACTTTAAACCATTGATGGATCATTTATGAAAGGAAAATTTAAAATATTTCTGGGAGCACCTTTCTGCCGTATGTTCTAGTGGATTGGCAAAGTAAGATAGGTATGCTCCCGGGTGGAAACTAAGAAACTACTGTGGCTAGACCACTGTGCCAAAGAGGAGACACAAGTAAGATACGTTCTATTTGTCCGATAAATAATCTACCATAAGACTGCTGGAGCAGAACTGGTTGAAGGCTGAGAGAACTGAAACCCTCCCCAGAGTACACTGAGAAGGAGAGGAGAGACTTGATCAGCAACCTTAGGTCAGCCAACAATAGGTTTGCTGGGAGTGAGTGCACTTCAGAGAGTGTGGTCCAGCCCAAGCTACAGTCAGAGACTTTGAGGTCAGGATGGACCCTGAATGATGGGACAATCACTAGAAATTAGACAAGAACACCTGGATAGGCATCGTATTGGTTCGATAAATAATTCATCAAGAGAATGCTGGAAGAGAATCAACAGCAGATTAATGGAGCAAAGACCCATAACTGAGGACACTCAGAGGAACAGAAGGGACTGGATTAGCAACCTTACTTTAGCTAATGAGCAAAGCACTGGGATTGAAGGTCCCTTGGTAGATGAGATCCAATCCTGAGCTGCATTTTGTGGCCTGCTGGCCTCAGTAGGCCCTTGTAGATGAGGTGGGGGCAGTTGGTTATGAGTGCTCTTGGTGGAGTGAGTGGAGGAGCAATGCAATCTAGGAGACCTTTGTCATACTATGGTATCTGTGCTGCATTAGGTGAAATGGATCTATTATTTATACATTTGTAATTCAGGGGTGTTAAGAGTTAGGGGGATCCTCGAGGACTGCCCACCAATTTAAGTTATACAGTCAAATAATGCCACTCTCAGAAAAAGTGACCTGTATTAACCTCTGCTGTCAGTTGCTTTCACTTAACATTTCAGGCAGGCGAGAGAGAATATCAGGTCACTGTGGTTGGAGATCCAGAGGTAAGATTCCTGAAGGTGCAGATTAGGGGACACACTTCAACTACAACATATTAATATATGTGCTCCCAACACTGGACAGGGCCAGTATCTACAGGCCACTATAGGAAAACTTATGGAGGGAGCAGTGGACAAAACGTATGGAGGGAGCAGTGGATGAGGTGATAGTGGGGGGATGGTTTTTAATTTAGCCTGGGACCCTGGACTGGACAGAGGAAATATTGGAGGACACAAAATAGGGGCCTTCTCTAAGGGACTGTGATGTTGTCTGGCACAGTAGGGACTCAAAGACGTATGACGGACTTTGCACTGAGATGACAGGGACTTTTCTTTTTTTCCCCATGTGTATAGGGCCTATTCTAGGATTGATTATGTCCTTACATCCCACCCGTTACTCCTCAGAAGGAAAACTGCAGCCATCTCCAATGTTTCAATATTCGACCATGCCCATACCAAGGTTACTTGGGGAACTGAGCCTCTTAAATAAACAAAGAAAGGGATAACCCGGTGTTGACTAGATGGGATGCCTTTAAGGCAGAGGTCTTAAAACCTTTTGATGCCATGACCCCCTTGTCAAAATTATTTAGGCGTAAGGCCCCCTCCAGACAAATATTTCTAGCACCTGGTACTCCTCATCATCGACAACTATCGATAACCATAAACGCCCCCAATTCCCACAGCAAATCATTTTTATGGTGGGGGAATAATGTTAAACAGTATTTAGCAAATCAAAGGTCAGCGAGGGTGGGGGCGTGGTCAAAGGTGTAGCTAAAAACAAAGGGCCTCATTTATGAGGAATTGGCATAGGGCAGCACAGCAAGTCTTCTTGCTGCAATGCCCTACGCCAATGTGAAAGGGAAGGAATGCACTATATTTATGAAATACAGTGCATTCCTGTCCTTCCCCCTTGCGTTGGCTCACAAATTGCTGCCTACCACCAACAAAGGTAGGATTGTTTTTGTGCAGGAAGGGGCACTTTCCTTCACAAAAACATTCCCAAGCGGCATTTTCATTTTTCTATGTAAAGAGGAAAAAATGAGGAGAAATTAAAACATTTCTCCTTGTTAAGCCTCTGCTGGTGTGGCGTAAGGTTTTGGCGCTGCCCCAGGTTTATGTGATTTTGTAAATCTAGGGCAGCATCACAATCCATGGGTGTTGCATGGGAACCCATGCGCAACGCCCATGGAACGCCTCCTTGACACAGAGTAAGGCAACGCAGTGACTTGCGCTGCTTTGTCTTACTCCATATCCATGAGGCCATACAAAGCCATGCAGGGTGACTGTGCCCTGCCTCAAAGGTATAGTTGAGAAGCTTGCACCTGCTGGAGCGTCAAAAAAAGTGATGCTCTGGCGGTGAAAGCCTCTCATAAACACGCCCCAAAATATTCTGTACGTTTTTTAGGTCTTTCACCATCAGGTAGCTACATATAAAATGATGGGCAGCTTAAATGAAAAATTAATTTTATGTTCTGGATTAAAGGCACAAGTGAGGCTGGGGAATAAGTGCCCTCCTTCCCAGAACTCCACGGCCCCCCTGGGGGTCGCGCCCCACAGATTGAAGACCTCTGCTTTAAGGCAACAGTAAAAGGGGAGGCAATGACAATGATGGATGATAGGTAAAGGGTGATGAGGCTGGTAGAGAACAATTTGGTTTTGGAATTAGCTTCCCTAGAAAAAACTGGATTAGCAAAGCTCCTCCATTAGAACCCATAGGAATTGAGTGACTGAGGGGGCACTTGAGTGTCCTATGATTGAATAGGGCTAAGATGGCACTGCTGAAGTTGTGGAAGACATTTTATGA
Source organism: Calotriton arnoldi (assembly GCA_963921515.1). Taxonomy (NCBI): domain Eukaryota; kingdom Metazoa; phylum Chordata; class Amphibia; order Caudata; family Salamandridae; genus Calotriton; species Calotriton arnoldi. Next base: position 799,705 of record CAWUFW010005281.1, on the reverse strand, counting down.
AAAGGGAAATATGGTAGGTAATCTGCTAGTGGGCCAGCTGCATTCCGAGACTTCTAGGAGATATGTAAGAAAGATAAGGAGACCTAATGGGACCTATGGGACTAAGGGGCAGAAAAACTGAAGAATTTAGAAGGTATTTTCAGGCCCTGTAGTCCCAATACCATGAGGATCCCACAAAGATTAAAAACTACCTAAACCTTTGCGATAAATAATCGCTGGATGCCAGTTGGATGGAGGAACAAGAGCATCCTATTGATGTCTTAGAAGTCTAAAAATCACTGGCGCTGATGTGTCCTGCCAAATCTTTGGAACCACATGGCTTCACAGTTCTGTTTTATAAAATCTCTATCTCTTACCTGGTGGAACTCTTAACTGCTGTGTACAATTCATTGTATTGGCAATCCGGAGTTACCAATTCCATATTTTCCTGGTTCACAAACCTGGAAAGGACCCAGAAATGTGTGCACCGTACAAGTCAATTGCACTGCTCAATGCTGACCTGAAGATTTTCACTAAGGTCATAGCAAACAGACTGGAACTGCTCCTTCTAGGTTTGGTTGATGCAGATCAGGTAGGGTTTGTAAAGAATAGACAGGGTAGTTACAAAACCAGGAGAATTGTCCACCTGATTGAGACGGTTGTGCACAAGAAAATTCCAACAATTCTTATCAGCCTTGATGTCGAAAAGGCATTTGTTGGGGCTAGTTGGCAATACCTAGCAGCTATGCTGGCTAGATTAAATTTTGGCCGTAGAATAACAGGCTGGATTGTAGATAACTAGAAAAATCCCTAAGCAAGGATAAGAGTTATAGGAAACCCTCACAAACGTCGCCTTACAAAGCAGCATGAGGAAGCACTGCCCGCTGTCCCCTCTACTATTTGAAGTAATTGTAGAGCTCTTAGCTGGTAGCACACACATATGTGTTATTGTTAAATGGAAGGCAGTGGAAGCTGAAAAGAAGTGGCTGTTTATGGATAGGGCAGGAGCTGGTAGATCCCTTTTGGAACTTCTGTGGTTGGCAAAACACCATAGACCACGGAAAGCATCTTTATCTAGTCCCATCAAAACAATATGTGACGGGAAGTACGACATGACTCCAACCAGTGTGATAGAAAGTATGAGGATTTATTGGTAGGTTTAGCATAAGGCACAATGCAAGGCTCAGATGGCTTTTCTGGAGTTTCTTTCCGTGTGGTGAATGCCTTCTTTAAGCTCTCATCGTTCTGGTGCATCAAGATGGTGGAGCACACGTTATCCTTAGGGAAAACAAAAGAGTGAGGCCTTAAATCTCAATCAGGCTTTTAACGACAGAACCTGTTACCAGCTACACCTACACCTATTTGTGGTATACAACTGCATGTCCCAACACCAGGATGCTTATAGCGCCGGGTCCCCTCTAGACCTCAGCTCATACAAAAACACAAAGGTCATTGAGAGACCCCCATCAGAGGGTACGCACCAGTGAAAGTTGGTAAAAAGATCTATAATGTGCAGATATAAAGGCAGACCCCTCCTTGTGCCATAACACTCTTACCCTGTGCCTTTAAAAATGCTCAAGAAACCACTTAAACAGCTCTCACAGCCATGGGTGCTCCCCACAAGGATAGTCACAACCCCACCAAATAGTGCTGTGACACCGCCTACAACAATAGCCCTTTTGCCCGCACACAAGTGACTTGCCTGAGGCCACGGCTCTTTCCACAAGTCGCTGCAGCCTCATCCGTCATGCCTTTCCCAGGGCACTTATCTTGACGTCCTCTCCTGGCTGACACTGCTCGGGCTCTCTCCGACTCACCACCGAGCCTCCTTCCAGCTGGGGCACAGTCAGCAGGGCCACTGCTCATGCTTCTGTCTCTGTCTGGCTGCTCCACTTCCAGCACTCTCTCGAACTCCTCCGTCCTCTTCCGATATCCCGTTGCTCTTCTCGCCCTCTTGTGCCGCCTCCACCTCCCGTCCTCTACACATAATAGGCCTCCTCAGGTCGCCTATAAAACGAGTCAAGGCTGGAGGGGGGATTTCCTGCAGAATCACTAGCACGCTAGTCGATGTGCCCGTAATGCCGCCTGGGTCCTCACCAGAGGCAAATACGGTAGGGTTTCTGGCATCCCTGCCACACAGTACTAGAGGTATGGGACAAGGTGTCTAGAGGTTAGGAAATAACAAAATTCTCATCCCCGAATACTCCAAGTAAATGTTGATGTCACCCCCCTGTGAGAGGGTATAGTTATAAACCCTGGCAGGAGGGGGAATGGAGACTACTTTCAGACATGTTCTAAAAGTGAAAGATCAAGTCCTTTGTCCAACTCAAGAAGAATTACAATATCTCTGAAAATAGCAGACTTCAATAATAATTAAATTTGGTAATGCATCCTATTAACAAGGAAGTAGATATTAGAGGCTTGACCCCCATGGAAAACTTTGTGAGAACCTGGGGAATGATCTCAGGGGTATGCAAATTGCTTCAAGAAGCCTCTTGCAGAGGTGGCTGTAAATTCCAGGAGAGATGGATCCAAGACCTTCACAAGGATATTTCTGAGGAGGCTGGAAGAGGATCTAGGTGACCATTTATAGGACTTATATAACTGTCCCCCTTAAGGAGGCAGCGTACAAGCTACTCTATCAATGGTACTTAGCTCCTATGCAGTTACAGCAATTTTAACCTACTGTACCAAATATCTGCTGGAGATATGCAGAGAAGTGGACACTGTTGCATATCTGGTAGGAGTGTCTAGGCATAGCTCCCTTCTAGGAAGAAATTCTGAGTCATAATAAGGCAATTTTAGGGAGGGATGTGCCTATTGATTCAGGTTTAGTGTTGCTGGGCCTCGAGGAAGACATTTTGAACTCACCGCACGTAGTGATACAACCCTCTTATGTCACTTACTGGTAGTGTATAGAACTCTAAAATCTGACTCACTCTGGCTCAATGGTTCTCAGCTCTATCCGGAACAAAGATTTGGGAAGCTGTGGTGGTTATTGGCTCTTGAAAAACTAATACATGACCTGAGCCATGTGGAAAAGAAATTTGAGCAATATGGTCCCTGCTGATTCAGTACTTATCTTGACTCGACCATCAAGATTTCACTCCACCTAAGCTACATGCCTTGCAATTATTTAAGTAATGTGTTGATCTGTACCACTACTGCCTTGCTATGTGTATTCTGGGGGGGGGGGGAGCACTGCTTAATTTGAGGCAGTGGTTTCTGGTGCTCAGCACCAGCACTTAATCATCAACACCGGTGCTTTTCATAAGCACCAGTTAAGAACATATTAATTTATGGTAGGCACAGGAAGATGAAGTGATTTGACCAGAATCACAGGTTGTCGAGCCGAAGCCGAGATCCGAACCTGGTCCCCAGCTCTGAAGTCAGCAGCTCTGGCCATTACACCACATACCTTCCCCTTTTTCATGGTTAGTAGTTGGTTTTGTTTTAGGCGGCGCTAACAGGAGAAATGGGCTGGTGCAAGCTGCCTCCTGACAAGAGCCCCTGCACTTATATGTTTTACAAATTAGCAACTGGGGGGGGAAGAGATGTTGCGAAAATTGGAAAAAAAGTGCTGAAGATGAAAGCGTCTGGTTTTTTCCCTGCAAATGGTATGAACAAAGGGTTTGTGGTGCTGAAATCACCATCTTCCCAGCTTTTAGGGACAGACTGACTTTTGAGAGAAAACCAAAGTTTTTTACACAGTTTTGGCATTTTACTGGGACATAGCCTATTTTTGATATTTTTTGCGCTTTCAACCTCCTTCCAGTTAATGGTAGAAATGGGTATGAAAGCAATAATGGATCCTGGAAAGCTATACATTTAAAAAATGTAGACAAAATTCTGAATTCAGCAAGGGGTCATTTTTTTAGATCCTTCAAGGTTTTTTTATAGAAACTAACAGTTGAAAATATGAAAAATTGAAAATGAGTTGAAAAAAACAGCCATTTGTGCCAACGTTTTCACCTGCAACTTCTTTTAAGTATGACAGATTTTTTAAAGCAATATACCGTTACACCCGCTGGACCCTTCTGGTTGTGGGGATGTATAGGATTTGTAGGTTCACCAAGAACCCGACGAACTCGGAGCCAATAACTGAGCAGAGTCTTGCAATGGTTTTTTATTGTGTACAGGGTACATAGCAATTCATTTGCGAAAATATAAACAATGAAAAATCGGTATGAAAGTCACCTATGTATTTATGAAATGGGAACAAAATATAGAGTTTAGAACCAGTAGCTATTTGCACATCTCCGGAATTGTGGGTACCCATACTAGCATGTGAATTATAGGACATTTTTCAAAGTGATTTCTTTTTTACACATTGTCTTACATTTGGAAGGCAGAAATGCATCAAAAGTCAATAGGTAATAACAGTTGCTCTACAATTCTGTATTCCCCTAAGTCTCTCGATAAAAATGGTACCTCACTTGTGTGGGTAGGCCTAATGCCCGCGACAGGAAACGGCCCAAAACGCAACGTGGACACACCACATTTTTACAGTGAAAACTGACCCTTTTTTTGCAAAGTGCTTAGCTGTAGATTTTGAACTCTAGCTCTGCCGGCACCTAGGGAAACCTAGCAAACCTATTCATTTTTTAAAACTAGACACCCAGGGGAATCCAGGATGGGGTGACTTGTGTGTCTCTCACCAGGTCCTCTTACCCAGAATCCCTTGCAAACCTCACACTTTGTAAAAAACAACAACTTTTCCTCACATTTCTATGATGGAAAGTTCTGGAATCTGCGTGGATCCACAAAATTCCACCCATGTGCATTCCCCAAAGTATTCAGATAAAAATGATACCTCACTTGTGTGGGTAGGCCTAGTGCCCGTGACAGGAAACGACCCAAAACGCAACGTGGACACACCACATTTTTACAGTGAAAACTGACCCTTTCTTGGTTCTTGGCAAAGTGCCTAGCTGTAGATTTTGAACCCTAGCTCTGCCGGCACCTAGGGAAACCTAGCAAACCTATACATGTTGGAAAACTAGACACCCAGAGGAATCCAGCATGTGGTGACTTGTGTGGCTCTCACCAGGTTCTCTTACCCAGAATCCCTTGCAAACCTCAAACTTTGTAAAACAAAACACATTTTTCTCACATTTCTGTGATGGAAAGTTCTGCAATCTGTGTGGATCCACAAAATTCCACCCACGTGCATTCCCCAAAGTCTTCCGATCAAAATGATACCTCACTTGTGTGGGTAGGCCTAGTGACCGCGACAGGAAACGACCCAAAATGCAACATGGACACACCAGATTTTTACAGTGAAAACTGACCCTTTCTTGGCAAAGTGCGTAGCTGTAGATTTTGAACCCTAGCTCTGCCGGCACCTAGGGAAACCTAGCAAACCTATATATTTTTGAAAACTAGACACCCAGAGGAATCCAGGATGGGGTGACTTGTGTGGCTCTCACCAGGTTCTCTTACCCAGAATCCCTTTGCAAACCTCAAACTTTGTAAAAAAAAACACATTTTCCTCACATTTCTGTGATGGAAAGTTCTGGAATCTGCGTGGATCCACAAAATTCCACGCACCCCGCATTCCCCAAAGTCTTCCAATAAAAATGATACCTCACTCGTGTGGGTGGGTCAAGTACCCGTGACAGGCAAGGGCCCAAAACGTATTGTGGAGACATCAAAATCACCTATCACAAAACGACCTGGTTTTGCAAGGGGGGGGCACCTGGGTTTTTGGCACCGGGCTCAGCAGCCATCTAGGGAAACCTACCAAACCCACACATTTCTGAAAAGTAGACACCCTGGGGAGTCCAGGGAGGTATGGCTTGCGTGGATCCCCCAAGTTTCCCTACCCAGAATCCCCTGCAAACCTCAAATTTAGCTGACAAAAATCCCATTTTCCTCACTTTTCTGTGTGGGAATGTTGTGGGATCATCGGGCTGACACAAATTTCCTACCACCTAGCGTTCCCCCAGGTCTCCTGATAAAAATGGTACCTCACTTGTGTGGGTAGGCATTGTGGCTGCAACAGGAAATGGTCCATATCGTACTGTGGAGACTTCCAAAAATTCCCTATCACAAAACTACCTGGTTTTGCAGGGGGGCACCTGGTTTTTTGGCCCCAGGCTCGCGACCATCTAGGGAAACCTACCAAACCCACACATTTCTGAAAACTAGACACCCTGGGGAGTCCAGTGAGGTATGACTTGCGTGGATCCCCCAACATTTTCTTACCCAGAATCCCCTGCAAACCTCAAATGTAGCTATAAAAATCCCTTTTTCCACACATTTTTGTGTGGGATCACTGTGCCGGCACAAATGTCCTACCACCTAGCGTTCCCCCTGGTCTCCCGAGTAAAATGATACCTCACTTGTGTGGCTGTCCAATGCAGAATCCGCAAAAAACATATTATTTTAAACTTGTAGCGCTTAGAATTCGCAATGCTATACCTTTAATCCCTATATTTTTGGCTCTTCCCAGTCACAGGCCTTTGGCCCACCCACACAAGTGAGGTATAATTTTACTCGGGAGAACAAGGGGAACACTGGGTGGTAGGACATTTGTGTCCGCACGGTGATCCCATGCAAAAATCAATGGAAAAAGTGATTTTTGCAGCTAAATTTAAGGTTTGCAGGGGATTCTGGGTAGGGAAACATTGGGGGATCCACGCAAGCCATACCTCACTGGACTCCCCAGGGTGTCTAGTTTTCAGAAATATGTGGGTTTGGTAGGTTTCCCTAGATGACCGCTAGCCCGGGGCCAAAAACCCAGGTGCCCCCCCTGCAAAACCAGGTTATTTTATGATAGGTAATTTTGAAATCTCCACAATACGTTTTGGGCCCTTGCCTGTCGCGGGTACTTGACCCACCCACAAGAGAGAGGTACCATTTTTATCGGGAGACCTGGGGGAACGCTGGGTGGTAGGAAATTTGTGTCAGCTCGGTGATCCAACAACTTTCCCACACAGAAATGTGAGAAAAATATGATTTTTTCATCAAAATGTGAGGTTTGCAGGGGATTCTGGGTAGGGAAACGTTGGTGGATCCGCGCAAGCCATACCTCCCTGAACTCCCCCGGGTCTCTAGTTTTCAGAAATGTGTGGGTTTGGTAGGTTTCCCTAGATGGCTGCCAAGCCCGGGAGCAAAAACTCAAGTGACCCCCCTTGCAAAAGCAGATCGTTTTGTGATAGGTAATTTTGATGTCCTCACAATACGTTTTGGGCCCTTGCCTTTTGCGGGTACTTGACCCACCCACAAGAGTGAGGTACCATTTTTATCGGGAGACCTGGCGGAACGATGGGTGGTAGGAAATTTGTGTCAGACCGGTGATCCTACAACTTTCCCACACAGAAATTTGAGAAACATTTGATTTTTTCATCAAAATTTGAGGTTTGCAGGGGATTCTGGGTAGGGAAACGTTGGTGGAGCCATGCAAGCCATATCTCCCTGGACTCACCCGGGTCTCTAGTTTTCAGAAATGTGTAGGGTTGGTAGGTTTCCCTAGATGGCCGCCAAGCCCGGGACCAAAAACTCATGTGACCCCCCTTGCAAAAGCAGATCATTTTGTGATAGGTAATTTTGATGCCTCCACAATACGTTTTGGGCCCTTGCCTGTCGCGGGTCGTAGACCCACCCACACGAGTGAGGTACCACTTTTATCGGGGGACCTGGAGGAACGCTGGGTAGTAGGAAATTTGTGTCAGCCCAGTGATCCTACAACTTTCACACACAGAAATGTGAGAAAATTTGATTTTTTTCGTCAAAAGTTGAGGTTTGCAGGGGATTCTGGGTAGGGAAACGTTGGGGGATCCATGCAAGCCATACCTCCCTGGACTCCTCCGGGTATCTAGTTTTCAGAAATGTGTGGGTTTGGTAGGTTTCCCTAGATGGCTGCTGAGCCCGGGACTAAACACCCAGATGCCCCCCCTTGCATAACCAGGTCGTTTTGTGATAGGTAATTTTGATGTCTCCACAATAGGTTTTGGGCCCTTGTCTGTCGCGGGTACTTGACCCACCCACACAAGTGAGGTACCATTTTTATCGGGAGGCTTTGGAGAATGCGTGTGGGTGGAAGTTTGTGGTCACACGCAGATTCCAGAACTTTCCATCACTGAAATGTGAGGAAAATATGTTTTTTTGACAAAGTTTGAGGTTTGCAAGGGATTCTGGGTAACAGAACCTAGTGAGAGCCTCACAAGTCACCCCATCCTGGATTCCCCTTAGTGTTTAGTTTTCAAAAATATACAGGTTTGCTATGTTTCCCTAGGTGCCAGCTGCTGTAGGACCCAAAATCCACAGGTATGCACATTCCGAAAAAAAGTCAGTGCCTAGTGGGCTTTCTGCCGCCCTGGGGAGGGGGGAAATCGGGGGCTATTGCCCCGATATGCCCCAAGGGGGGCATAAATACTGTGGCTATTCTTTTGGGGGGGGGCATTGGGATGCCCCTTCTGGGCAGCCCTCACCCCTATGTATAAAAAAGCCAGCATAATCGCTGGCGCATAGTGGGCTCTCTGCCCCCCCCGGGGGCAGATCAGGGGCTACTGCCCCATCTGCCTCCGGGGGGGTAGAAAGACTGTGGCATCTTTTTTGGGGGGTGGGTGGGGGCATTGGCATGCCCATTCTGGGCAGCTCCCACCCCAAACTTTGGAGAAAAAAAAATTCTGGTGGCTAGTGGGCTTTCTGCCCCCAGATAAGATGCTATTGCCCCATCTGCCTCCCAGGGCGGGCAGAAAGACTATAGCATTTTTTTGGGGTGGGGGCATTGACATGCCCATTCTGGGCAGCCCTCACCCCTACCTATATAAAAAAAAATCCCTGGTGCTTAGTGGGCTTTCTGCCCCCCCGGGGGCAGATCAGGGGCTATTGCCCCATCTGTCTCCTGGGGGGCAGAAAGTCTTTTGTTTTCTTTGAGGTGGTAGGGTGGGGGGATTTTCATGCCCATTCTTGGCAGTCCCCACCTCTGGCCTATAAAAAAATTCCTGTTTTCTAGCTGGCTTTCTGCCCCCTCAGGGGGCAGATTTGGGGCTGCTGCCCCATCTGACCCCCAGGGGGGCAGAAAGACTGTACTTTTGCGGTGGGTGGGGGCATTGGCATGCCCATATTGGGCCGCCCCCACACCTAATTCAAATTAGAAAAAAATCCCTGGTATCTAGTGGGCTTTCTGCCCCCCGTGGGGGCAGATTGGGGGCTACTGCTTCCATCTGCCCCCCAAGGGGGCATAAGGACTGTAATTTTGCGGTGGGGGTGGGGGCATTGGCATGCCCATAATAGTCAGCCCCCACCCCTATTTCAAATTAGAAAAAAATTCCTGGTATCTGGTGGGCTTTCTGCCCCCCCCCCGGGGTGGCAGTTTGGGGGCTACTGCTCCCATCGGCCCCCCAGGGGGGGCAGAAAGACTGAATTCACCAAAATTAATTTGGGGGGAGCAAAGGCCCTTGCCCAAGGGGCCGCTCCCACCTCTCTGGTGCCTAGTGGATGGATCACTGCTTGGGATCGCCCTCCTGGGGCGATCCCCAAGCAGTGATCCACTAGGGAGGACTACCATTGGAAAGGCTGAGATAGCCCCCTTAGCACGTAGAAAGCGAAACTGAAATTAGCCTCTTGGCTCATTTCAGTTTCAGTTTCACTGAAATGACGTCAGCGCGAGGTGCGCGCTGATCGTCATTTCAGGTAAACAAAACAGACAGGCTCGGTAGCTGGGGAAGCTCTTTCCCAGTCCTGAGGCTGTTGGGGGGGAAAGGGAATCCCTCTGGTGCCCGCACCAGAAGGATTCCCTGTGCCATGTGCGATGTCCGACGCACATGAGCACTGGTGCATTGGAGGGCCCTTGCCGTCCGACGCACCGAAGGGGTTAAAAGAAATTAAATTCCCCATCTCATTTTTTAAAATTTATAAACATATAAGAAAATAAACAATAACAATGCCAAACATTAAAAATTAAGCATATTAAATAAAACAAGGTTAAACAAATCCAAACAAACCAATTTTACAATTGAAAATGAATTAAACATATGAAATATGTAAAATAGTTTCCAATTTAAACATGTTCATAATCAATACTTAAATTGATAATATCAATTCATACATTGTACTTAATACACTACCCACGCAAATTGCTTTTAAAATCGTGCTCATAGGTTTTACAAAAATAAGAGCTGCAAGTGTCATATTTCTGCCCACTTTACGCCCTTTTCAACATCATAGTGTCCAATTTTTCTCCAGCCCTGACTTTGCTCTTCTATCAGCCTTACTCTCATGTGTCTATCTAGGGTCAGACCTGAAGAAGTACCAAGCTTTTGTTGAGTGCAAAGTTCAGTAGTACTCAGTGTGCCCTTCCCTTACATTCTGTGGATTGCTGCCTTCTCACAAAGCAAGTTTATTTCAATACCATTTAACCCCTAGACTCCAACATTAAACGCTCTAACCAAACAGGAAATTATGATATGCATTACCAAAAAACATTTTGCGATCACATTGGCAGGACAAATGCTACTACGCTGTTCATAATTGACAGTTAAGTGTATCTTCTTACTCTGGCTGCTGAGTACACCAGCTTCCATTTTAGAGTGCTGGTGTTGTGAGCTTCCTGTTTTGACTCTTGCTGCTAATACAAGAGCTCTTGTGCAATCCTACACCTTGAACCCCGCCCCACACACCATGCCTCTTTCAAATTATGTCCTGGTCGTAATTTATGTCTTCCACACTCTGTGGCGCCCTTCCGGCAACCACACACTACTCCACCAGCGCTTGTATGTTACCTCACTTAGAAGATGTGCTGATGGAGAAGAAACTGGGGAGAGGCCTGTCGGCTACTTTCTCAACCCTTAGAAAAGTAAATTTCCTGTTAATTACTGTTGTATATTCCACAGCGTAATTACATACAGAAGAAGAGTGTCTTTGGGAGGCACAGGGAGGCTAATACAACTTCAGAAGGTAATACCCCCTCCAGCCTCTGCTGCTTAATCGCTAAACACCTAGCGTTTCCACCCCTAGCCCTTCTGTCATCTGACATGTCTACGCATACTTTTGTGACAAAATACAATTGCATCATCAACAAAATACACCACACACCTTTTTGTGGAATAACTGTTGCAAGTTTATTCATATTCTGTTATGCAGTACACAGGTAGGGTTAACTTACGGGTGATCATACAAGTGCAGTGCCGTTTAGGACTAACCGCTGACACCAATCCTGAAACAGTCGCCAGCCACCGGGCATTACATTGCCGTCTTATTATTCATCCGGTGCTGTATATTTTGCATTGGGGCTGCGGGCCAATGATTTTACTGGTTGCTGCACCCGTGCTACCATGGAGCGAGATAAGGCCAACCCCCAGCTGTCAGGATACCAACTGTCCCTTACGGGATGCAGGGGTAGCCGTCACGTTCTACTCATGGCACCCTATGGCTGGAGGATTTCATATTTAGCAGCCCCATCTCCACCTGATGGGGTATTCATCGCTTTTTGCATTAGGATCGCCCGTAAGACCCAAAGAGGAATATCCAGGTGTGGCGCCCACCTAAATACCCCGATGACCTCCCGGAAGTGACATCATGCTGGGAGGTACGGGAGAGGCGAACTCTCGCACTCACAGTGGCCTGCTTCAAGGCCAGGTGGACACAGAAAAAATACTACCATTGGGCAGTGAGGAAACACTAAGGGGCTGTCCCCTCTAGTGCCCCCCTGCGGGTGATGTGGCCATCCACCTTTCGAAAGGATCATAAGTAGCTGTTAATTAAATACCACAGAATCAATAACCAGAGAAGCAAATGAAGGAGAAAACCCTCTTTTTCTCCTCAGTATTAATAAACAGTTTAGCACAGCAGTGAAACTAGACCTCATGTTTTCATGACTAATGTGGCGTTTGCCTAGTTAGGTGTGTGTTTTGTAGTTTGTGTCTATATGTATGTGGGATATGTTTTGACATATATTGCTGAGCTGGCACATCATGGCTGTCTTTGGGGTTGTTGTTAGGAACATGATGGTTGAGCTTGGGCGAGTAATACTGCCAAAGCACTTGTAGTACAGGAGTAGAAAAGATCATGGGGCTGATTTCGAGTTTAGTGCAAAGTGTACTCTGTCACAACAGCGTCGGACTACCCTCTCCACCAAACTCACAGTCCGAGCGCCTGATTTAGAGGCGGACGGACTGACAGGATCTCATTGTCGGACCATCCTGCAGTGCCATAGCTGACATACTCCTCTGACGGGCTGACAGGGTACGGGCCATTGGAGGTTAGACATCCGACCATCCGCCCAATTTAGAGTGAGCAATTGGATGTTTTTTTTTAATGTCGGTTACTGCAAAGTAAAACCTGCCCTTGTGGGAAGGTAAGAATTAAAACTGTAACCCCCAAATATGGGAGAAAACTCAGATGGTGTGGAGGTCATTACTTTTACTTTTTTCAAAAACAAACTGCGGCTTTGAAAGTTTGTTATTGAAAAAGTAAAACTATGTAAAAGTATTGCGTACGGCCGCCCTGTTTGATGGAGCAGTCTGTCAATGTTGTAAGTTTAACATGCAAAAATTGGGGTGCCAACCTGCACACCTGTACTACAAAGTGTTTATGCTGTAGTGTTCAATTTAATCAAAAGCGTGATGCTGTGTGCTTAAGGTCCAGCCTATGAGACCTGTGTCAAAATTGTAATGTATGGTGCGGAAGCCTCCGTGCCTATCACACAGCGCACTGTTATAAAGTCCCCAAGGGCTTCTTCCAATATTATAACAGTATAAACACTGAAAATATATCTTTCACATAATCAATGACATATTCATTTTATTCATTGCTTATTATTCATGAATTTTAACAACCCTCTTCAAAAGAGGTTATTTCAATCGAAACGAAGATTCAAATACAAATACAAACAAAAAGCTAAACCTATAGGGGACAGTGTAGCCCATTTGCGAAAAAATTCTCTTTTAGTTTCATTGTAGGATATTAGCGTTTTTTCCTTTTTTTACTGATAGCCAACATGGAATGGATTTTAAACATAAGTTATCAGTTCAGTTCAGTTGCTGCTCCTTGTTTACTTAGGAAGAAACACGTTTCGAGGGGAACACGGCTTTACCATGATTTTCTTGGAATGATTCTCTTTGAATCTTCTTGAGGTAATTATTTTCTTTGATGTAACGTTTGACTTATATTGGTAAGATCATCATTGGATGATGTGGTCACAGCCCATTTTAGAGATCTTAAACAATAATTTTTTCGCAAATGGGCTACACTGTCCCCTATAGTTTTAGCTTCACACACACTTTGAAACTCTGACGGTAATTTGTACACGGTTATCACAGTAGTGAAGTGGTGGTTTTTTTCCACACGTTTTCTTTCTAGTCACTTCTCTTTCTCTTTTTCATACTATTGGTGATAAGGCTCTTTACTTTAGTGTGCACGCTTGATAGTGGCGGCAAGAACAGATACCTACTTTTTGTCCTTACTCATATAAGATTTTCTCTTTGTTCCAGCTGGTGGTCACAAACATTGCAAATCACATCGGCAGAAGTCAATAACTTTGTAACATTATGCCCCTGAAGAAGGGTTATACCCGAAATACATTGGGTTCATGTTAACATTTGTCACAAGTCTAATGTAGAGGTTCAACATAGGCCTTGTACATTGACCGTGTTCATGTTTTGTTTGTATTTGATTTTGAATCTTCGTTTCGATTGAAATAACCTCTTTTGAAGAGGGTTGTTAAAATTCATGAATAATAAGCAATGAATAAAATGAATATGTCATTGATTATGTGAAAGATATATTTTCAGTGTTTATACTGTTATAATATTGGAAGAAGCCCTTGGGACTTTATAACAGTGCGCTGTGTGATAGGCACGGAGGCTTCCGCACCTTACATTACAATGTCGTAAGTTTGACAATGTTGAGAGATGTCTGCAGGGTCGGTAGGCATCTCTAGATTTGGGGGAATGAAATGTCCATCAGGACAAAGGAGCGATTTATCGCCTTGATGGATACTTCTACATCCAGCAAAATGTAAACCAGGCCCTTTAACAGGTTAAGATAATTACAGTATTAGGACATACAGGCAATCACTACCATAAAATGTTTGTCCCACCTTTTGTGAACTACATTGGAATATGAGGAAGAACCTGCCCTGTGAAGCCGATGCCTGGATGTAATAGGCTCTATTTAGAAATTTGAGGGATGTACTTACCATTTGATGGATTTACATCGGCATATGATTCTCTACCTGGGTTTTTCAGTTTTTTCCTGGGCATGTGATGGAGGATGCAAGGTACATAACACATGTTGCTTGTTCTCTCCTCCATCCACAAAACCGCTCCATAGGATGTTGATCAGGTACTAATGCAATGTCTTCAGCTGGCCCAGTTGACAGTGGTATAACATAAGCCCCCGCAGTGCGGGGAAGCCCCGAGCTCCAGTGGGCCCCCTCAGCAAAAGTCGTAGGTCGTGGGCCCCCTCCATGTACTTTGCAGCGAGGCCCCCTCAAGTTTGGTTACGCCACTGCCAGTTGACATGTTGCACCAGGAGAGCTCATGGGATTAGAAAATCATATGCTGTTAATTAATGTTACCCTTTAAATAAAAACAAATGTGTACACAATGGAAGCACCTTTGACCACTCCTGGGAAGCTACTGCCACATGGATCATTATCTTCCTCTTATTGCCCATGTATTTGTCTATATCCTCCCTACATCTCTTACCAAAACATTGCTGAGAGAGAAGTGCTGAAGACTGAATACGAAGTGTGCAAAAGTGCTCACATTTCATTGAGTCTGTGAGGCTTATGAGCAGACCTGGTGGCTGCTGCTAGTACCGGAGCTAAAATCAACTTATACTATGTGGTGTGTAGCTTATCACTCATTGGCAGTTTCAAACCCATGTCCTACAACAATACTCCACCATCCTCACTAATGCCTGCTCATTTCAGCTCATATAAGCTGACCCACATCTGTTGGTTTATGCTAGGACTTGCTCTCTCATCGAGCCAGAACCACCTCTAATCAACCTCTAAATAAGTAGGTGGTTAAACCAATGGGACCAAGCACACAACAGATTGAGTATAACGTTTAAAAGTGAGTATACATGTGCTTCATATCAGGGAGGCAAGACAGGAAGGGAACCAGACGTGCTCAGATACATTTTTCTATATTAGTGCAAGCTACTTTATTGACTAGGCTAAACTCTCGACCTTGATGACCTCTCTCTTTTCAGGTCATTTTTGCCACAGATGGCTGACCATGGGAGCTGACCCATGAAAGGAGCTGGGCCATAATATAGATTGTGTGCAGGTATCTGAAAGCCCGTGGTCATAAGTGAAAGCTTGGGACAGGTTTGACTTAGGGGAACTCGAAAGTGGTTCAGAACTACAGCAAAGCTGTTTCCTTCATGCTGCCTCTACTCATGTGAAGAGCTGGCCTAAATTAAAACATAAATTATCAGAATACATGATGGGAATCTAACTCTTCCTTTGTCTTTCTCATCCTATATTACCACAACAACACACATTTGAACTTTGACGCATTTTGCCCTAAAAAGTTTAAAAAATAGTTTAAAAAAATCTAAGTTTTGTTATGCAGATTTGCAGAGTGCACTACCCGGGAGGGTATCCTGGTGCTGAGCAGGTGTGAGTCTAGGCACATCTAGACCTTGGTGAGAATCCTGGAAAAGCCAGGTCTTTAGCTTCTTACGGAATGCAAGGAGTGAGGATGAGGCTCTTATGTGTAGGGGCAGGTCGTTCCGCACTTTAGGTGTGATGTAGGGTAAGGCTTGACTGCTGGATCTGGTTATCCGTATGGGTGTGAATTGTGCAAGTAGGAGTCTGGGAGCGGAGGTGTCTGGACGGTTTGTGAGAGCAGTTGTGATTGTTGAGGTATGTTGAGTCAGTGTTATTTAGTGCCTTAAAAGTGTGGGTGAGGTATTTGAATTGTGCTCAGTTGTGAATGTGGAGCCAGTGAAGCTCCTTCAGGTGTGGTGTGATATGAGTGCGGCATGGGAGGTTGAGAGTGATCCTGGCTGCCAAGTTCTGAATGGTCTGCAGCCTCCTGGTGAGTTTTTGTTGGTCCCGGCATAAAGGGTGTTTCCGTAGTCCAGCTTGCTTGTGACAAGTGCAGGCGTGATGCTTTTCTGGATGCTTACTGGGAGCCATTTGAAAATCGACCTCAGCATTTCAGGGTATGGAAGCATGAGGCAGTGAAAGCACTGATTTGGGCGGTCATGTTGAGTTTGCTGTTGATGATGATCCAGAAGTTCTTGGTATGGGTGGTGGGGGGGGTGCCGGTTTTTGCTCTGCTGTTCACCAGTTGGAGCCCCACAGTGATGTGCTCTTCCCTAAAATCACATTTTTTGAAGGTGTTCAGCTTTAGACACCTGGTCTTCATCCAGTGGGCGAATTCAGTCATGCAGGGATTGAACTTGTTCCAGGTGCTGTGTGTCTTGTTCGTGAGGGAGGGAGGGAGAGAATGAGTTGTGTGTTGTCAGAGTAGAAGAGAATGTTGATATCATGGGAGAGGTTGATACTGGCTAGAGGGATCATGTATGCATTGAAGAGGGTCAGGCTCAGGGAGGACCTTGCGGAACTGCGCAGATGAGGTTGCAGGCGTCTGAGGTGTACGTTGCCAAGGTGACTGACTGGGTCCTTCCAGTGAGTAAGGAGCAGATCCATTGGAGTGCGTGTCCTTGAATTCCAATCCTGTGTAGGCGTTGGATGAGGATGGGATGGGAAACTGTGTCATATGCTGCGGAGAGGTCTTGGAGGATGAGTGTTGCCGTGTCTCCTCTGTCCAGAGTCATGTAGATGTTCTTCATGGCAGCGATGAGGGAGTTTGTGTGGTGTTGTCGGGTCTGAAAGCAGACTGATTGGTGTCGAGGAGTTGGTGGTCTCTGAAGTTTTTGGTGAGGTGTCTGTTGATGATATTCTCTGAGACTTTGGCTGGGAATGATAGCAGGTAGATCAGTCTGTTCTTGGCGATCGTTGAAGGGTCTGCAGAGCGTTTCTTCAGCAATGGGAGGACAGCTGCGTGTTTCCAAACATCTCGAAAGGTCACAGAAGAGATGGAGGCATTCAGAATGGATGTGCATATGGGGCTGATGGGTTGCAGTCCTCTGGAGTAGGCGTGGTGGAGGCAGGGATCCAATAGGACCCCTGAGTGAATTGACTTCATGGTGGTGGCGGCGGCTTCTTCTGGGGTGATGACAGGCCCTGTGGGTAGCATTGGTTCTTTGGATAAGATCTGAAGGCATTTGGTGAGGTCTATCAGGTCTGGTTGTGTGCTGAAGTTGCTGTAAATGGCAGTGATTTTGTTGCTGAAGAATTGAGAGATATTGTCATAGAGTTCCTGCGAGAGAGTGATCGAGTTGGAGGCGACCGATGGTGAGGTGAAATCTTTCACAAAGGCAAAGATTTCTATGCTTCTGTTGGTGCTGGCATCACATTTAGTGGACTGGATCATTTGGTGGAAGTGTCACTGGGTGAATTTGAACGTGCTTCTGTATGCACTGCCCTGACTCATTCTCCATTTGCGCTTCAGTTGTTTGCAGTGGTGTTTCATCTGTCTGAGTCCCTCCGTGTACCAATTGGCCAGGGGTCTGACTCTTGTTGCATTGTGTCTGCGTGGAGATAGGGAGTCGGTGCAGGAGATCATCCAATTTATGAAATTCTTGATGGCTTTGCGGAGGCTGTTGCTGTGCTCTGGTCAATGGGTGTTGAGAGCCGTGAGGTCCAGTCCTTGTCAGGGATGCTGTTCTAGTTTCAGCAGACTGGTCTGCTGGTGATCCATGTGCATTGGACCGGGATGGGGATGCTAAACTTGAACATGATCTGTGCTGGGATCTGGTATGGGTTGTCCACTTGGATGTTGCTGAAGTTGGTGATAATAGGGTCAAGGGGGTGTCCAGCAATGTGCGTAGGTCCCTCTATTAGTTGGGTGAGGTCCATGCTTTCAATGAGTGCTCTTGAGTTGGGGTGGGCGAGATGTTCCAGGTAGAAGTTAAGGTCTCTGAGTAGGATGTAATTGCCAGCATCGAAGGCGAGTGGTGCGACAAAGTCCGTGATAGTGTAGATGAAGTTGATACGTGGTCCAGGTGGTCTGTAGATGCAAGTACCGCTTAGGGTGAAGTTTGCAGTGTCGTGGGGCTTGAACAACAGGTGTTCCATGTTGGAGGAAGATGTGTCCATGGATACGGTGTGGCTGATGGTGTTCTTGTGGATGATGGTGTTTCCCCCTCCAGGCTTGTGAAGTCTGTCTTGTCTGAAAATCTTGTAGTCAGGGGGATGGCTGTGGCGATGACAGGTGCCGATACAGGGTTCAGCAAGGTTTCCGTGAGAAAAAGTAGATCAGGGGCATTGTCATGCAGCACGATCAAATCTCTGTGTTGTGTTTGGTGAGTGAGTGGGTGTTGAGGAGCATGCATGCGAGCGTAGAGTGCTATGTGGGTGGTTGCCATACTGCGTGAGTGTCAGAGAGTTAAGTTGTTGAGTGCTGTCAACACGGTGAGTGTTAGGTGTGGGCAAGTGCATGAAAACATGTAGGAAGCGCAGGAAAATGCTCCCACGATATGTTGTGTGGTACAGCGAGGTAGCAGTGTGTGGAGCAGGGCATAGAGGTTTGCAGCATGGTATCAGTGGTGGGGGGAGGACCAGACTTCCTGGGTGGTGCGGCTCGATGCTCGGACGGGAGCAGATGGGCTTGTCTTTGACATGCCAGTGGTGTGCCCGCTGCGCATGTCCACTGTGCGTCCACACTGTAGTAGCCATTAAGTAGGCCCAAGAAGTGGGGAGAAGTGATTTCAATTTCTGTGCAGATGAGTGATGGGAAACCCATATATATATATATATATTCACACTCGCCTTCACAAAGTAAAGATGATGACGCCGTGTCTGTGATGAAAATTAATTTATTCACTTGTCGGCTGTTGTCGGACGCGTTTCGCCTGCCCAGCAGGCTTGCTCACCAACAGTTCAATAAAGTTTCTTCAACCATTTTAAACATCCTGTTTGACAAGTGTCACGTGAAAACTACTACTTAATTAAAAGTGAAGACAGACCTGTAGTTCTTCTAGTAAAGTTACGCATTTTCAATGTTAAAGGTCACATTTACCTTAACCTTTATGCCATAAGAATGAATTATAGTTCAGAATAAAAACAATTTGAACTGTCAACACCCACAACAATTGATTGCTTAAAATTAATAGAAATAAACTATCACACCAATAAGTCACTTGGAATTACATACGATATCCCAACCTGGTATAATCACAATATCTTAGTCCATCATATAGTGATTAAGTGCATGAGTGCAAGAAATAGATATCATTATACCCCTGCATATATTTATCCTGCCCCAGTGGGCCACTCATATAATCATGGTGTGGTGTCTATTCAGTTTATTCTACTTCATATCGTGCCCAGGAACAAGCCGAGCAAGAAATAAGCGATGGCAGTGATACATCGATAATTAATTTGACCAACATCGTATTAACCAACAAAGAAGAATTTTTTTTTAAACTTGGACTATCATTTTGCCCAGTAACTGATATAAACTATGTTAAAACGAGAGTGGACATCTTTAAATTCACAAGAACTCTAAAATTGAAGAAGTATTTTGCAGCAAATCACAGGCAAAAAGTAAGACAACCAGTAAGCAATATGGATTCACAACCAAGAAACTTGTCTGTGGATGACATGAATTTAATGTTGGATATAAGAGACCTGAAATGTGAACCTGACATTAGTTCGGACTCACTCCCTAATGTGCAACATACTTTGGAACGGGCAGCTGAACTGGCACAACAACAGGGTATAGCGCTATAGCGCTACGTTGTAAGATCTACTGAAGTGAGTGGCAGAGGCAAGGAGGTTGCCAATAAACCAAACAGGCTTTACCAAAAAGTTAGGGACCATTTCTAACCTGATGGCAGTGGGCATCATAAGGAAAAGGGTGAGTGATACCCGCACGTCGCTGTTCATGTGTTTTATGGACTTTAAAGAGGCCTTTGACCTTGTCCCTCAAGATATGCTTTGGGAGAAGTTACAAAGTTGGTGAATACCGCAAAAGCTTTTGAAAGCGATCTGACTGCTAAACACAAAAACCTGGGAAAAGATCAAGGTGGGGGACGGGCATTGCCTGTCTAGAAAGGTTAACACTTTCCTATGATTGAAGCAGGGATGTGTATTAGTACCACTATTGTTCAATCTGTTTATTTGAGATCTTTCGCTGTCTCTTGTTGAAGTGGTGTTGCATGCACCAAGTCTTGGTGGCCAGCAGTTGTGTAATATCCCATATGCAGATGATCTGCTCCTGCCAAGCAATACTCGAGTAGGTCTGCAAAGACTAATTAATAGGCTTGCAGAGTACAGTGATAACATCAAAATTGATTCTGACTGTATCATACGGAGGAGAGATAATGCTGGGTGAAGAAGCTGACCTTCTGGAGAAGCTTGTAATATGAACGTATAATCAAGTGTTTCAGTTACCAAAGTCTGCTTCTCCAGCCCAAGTAAAACTTGAATTATCTTTGATAAAACAATCACTAGCTAGACAAGGGGCGTTTGTTAAATGTTGTCGTCAATTGCGGAGTGCCCCTGAAGGTTCATTGGCACATCTGGCTTGGGCAGAAATAAACCTGCAAAGGGGGAAATGTCAATTTGCCAAGTATCTACAGAGAAGCATAGAGAATATTGGTTTTTCAGATTTATGGCAACTCAACACGAGTGATTATACTTTTAAGAAAAGTTTGAATAAATGTATACAGCAGAAAACCTGCCTGAAGGATAAAGCAGCATTAGCAAAATAAGCACATGGGTTGCTAGTAATAAAATCTTACAATATCGGCAAGGAACAACCCTACATTGAGGCAGCATTGTCATTGACTATTAAGAGGGAATTTATAAAAATGTGATTTGGTCTCCTTCCCTCTCTTGATTTTATACCTAAGTGGCAGAAAAATACCCAACCGGTGGACATATTGTGTTGCTTGTGTCATCTGCCCCAGACATTGCCACAGCAATCCCCAATGGATAGAAAATCACGCACTAGGACTGCACTAACAAGCTGGGAGGAGGAACAGTCATCATCCACAAAGAGACCATACAGTATACCACCACCACTGACAACACCACCACCCCATGGAACATCTCAACTTCAAGCTCCACATGGATGACAAGACAACCATGAGAGGCACCCTGGCATACCGTCCCCCAGGCCCGCGCTCCAGCCTCTGCAACACCATCACAGACTATATTGCGCCCCTAGCCTTAGACTCCAAGGACTACGTCTTCCCCGGCGACCTAAATTTCCACATCAGTGACCCCAATGACAAAAACACCGCACACCTCCTCGAAAGTATGAGCAGCCTTGGATAGACCCAGATCATCCAAGACCCTATACACACAACAGGACACACGCTGGACCCAATTTTCTCCTCCAGCAACCGCGTCAAATACAGCCATGTCACAGAACTCACATGGACCAATCACTCCATCATCAACTTCAGCATCTCCAGCCCCCACACCGCCACCCCCAAGATGACCAACAACCCCCACCGGAGGTAGAACAAAATGTCAGGGACCAGCTGTGGGTATGCCCTCAACACTTCCTAACTTGCTACCGCCACCAACCTTGAACAGGGAATGAAAAACTTTAACGCCTGGATCACCAATTGTGCAGACAGCATCGTCCCCATCAAGAGCAACATTAAAAAAAAACCCTCCAAAAAGGCCAGCTGGTACACCCAAAAACTCAGAACAGTGAAACGGGACAGGAAACAGTTGGAGAGGAGGTGGCACGCCAGCAAGGACACCTCTGACAGGGCAGCCTTCAAGAGCTCCCTCAACCTCCACCACCACCTGCTGAGAGCAACAAAGAAGACAGCCCTTGCTGCATGCATCAAAACCAGCGTCAACACCACCAAGGAACTTTTCAACACTGTTAAGGAATTCTCCAACCCAGCTGCCAGCAACAACAACATCATACCCTCACAGGAGCTGTGCGACAACCTCGCCCACCTCTCCAAAACAAGATAACAACCATACACAGAAACTTCAAACTCCAACCCACACCTAGGGACTTCCTCGACAAATATGCCATCACCGTAACCTACATGAACCACACGCTGACCACCTGGAACATCCTCTGCACCCAGGACACCACCTCCACCATAAAATCCATCCACTCGGGAGCTCCTACAGACCCATGTCCGCACCACATCTTAAACATCGTAAACCAAAGAATCAACCAGGAACTCACCACCCTACTCAACACCTCTAGTAAGTAAGTAACGTATTTGTAGAGCGCACGAATGCCGAGGTGTCTTGGCGCTGAGAGTAACGTGTTGTGTGCTGTCCAGGCAAGTAGTGGAGTTATTTGGGGGGGAAAAGCCATGTCTTAAACATTTTCCTAAACTGAAGCCTATTAGGCTGCAGCCTAATCGTGACCGGCAGCCTGTTCCAAAGTTTGGCTGCCCGATAGGATAGGCTTTTCCCTCCCATCTAGCTTTTTGGATTTTAGGGACCTGAACTAGTCCTGTGTTGGCTGATCTAAGATCCCGTCGCGGGGAGTACCAGAGAAAGAGTTTCTGCATGTCAAGAGCTCCCCCCCATATAGCGCCTTATGCGCCAGGCAGAGGGCTTTAAATTCGACACGCTGTTGAATCGGAAGCCAATGGAGCCGCCTAATGCTACCAGAGATGGAGTGGTATTTCGGGATGTTAAGTAGCACTTGTGCTGCGGCATTCTGCAATGACTGAAGTTTAGCTACCTGGTACTTGTCAATGCCCAGAAACAATGCGTTACCGTAGTCTATTTTTGAAAGAATTAGGGTGCCTATTACTGTTCTTCTTAGATCCTGGGGTATGAAAGGCAGAATCTTGCGTAAGATCTGCAATAAGAAAAAACATGAGGAGGTCAGGAGATTGATCTGTCCTGTAAAGTTTAACTGGTTGTCGAACATCACTCTTAGGTTTCTCGCTTTACCAGACGGGAGGGGGCAGTTACCTGCCTCCATTGGCCACCATGGTTGATTCCACATAGGTGGACCCTTCCCAAACTCCATGACCTCTGTTTTATCTGTATTAAGTTTGAGGAAATTCAGATTCATCCATCCCATGATGCACTTCAGACAATTATGGAAACTGCCAGCTGCACTTTAAGCACTCGACGAGATAGATATAACTATTGGAGTGTCATCAGCGTAAGAGATCAACATGAAACCATGCGCTCTGATTGGCTTGGCCAGAGGGGTAACATAGATGTTAAACAGGGTCGCCGATAATGCTATACTTTGTGGTACCCACATGGGAGGCAAAATTTCTCTGATTTCAAGTGGTCCCAGCACACCCTCTGCTCCCTCGATGTCAGAAAGTAGGAGAGTAGGGTTAGAGCCGTTTCTTTAATACCTATTGCCTTCAGCCGCTGCGTTAGCACCGAATGATTAACGGTGTAAAACGCTGCTGATAGGTCAAGTAGGATAAGGACGGCTCTCCCCCCCCCACCCCCCATCTAGCTGTTTACGAATCTCCTCTGTGGCCATAATCAGGGGAGATTCTGTAGAATGGCGTGTTCTAACGCCACATTGGGTGGAGTCTAGGAGGTCATTGGAATCTAAGTAGTGAGTTAGTTCAGTATTGACTGATTGTTCTAAAGTTTTAGCCGCTGGCGGTAGACATGATATTGGACAGTAGTTTTTTACTTCAGTGGGGTCTAAGGAGGGTTTCTTCAAAATAGGCCTAATACACGCTTTTTTTCCATGACAAGGGAAAAGTCCCAGAACTAATCACCTTATTTAGGAGAGGGGTTAGATGGGTGCTAATCTTTTCTGAGGCCAGATGTAATATAGCAGGGGGACACGGGTCAGTGGGAGAACCTGACTTAGTCAATAGCAGCAGGTCATTAACTTTCCCTGCTGTTCGTGGGGGAAAACTGGACAAGTGGCTAAGGGTTGAGTTCTCATCAATAATTTTGTCAATGTTTTGAGTTGAGTTAGGGGCTGTTCCTAAGAGTTCATTGTAGACTGATTGTACTTTGGTTTGGAAGAAGTTAGCGATTTTATTGCAGAAGGCTTGATCTGGTATGAACTGGTTCTCCTGTTGCAACTTAGACGGGACAGAGACTGTCTTAAAAAGCTCTTTGGAAGAGTTCCTAGCTGCGTCTATTCTGTTTGTGAAATAGTTCATTTTGGCTTTTTTAATTGCTTCCTTGTATTTCTCTAGGGCTAGTTTGTAGGCCATTTTGCGTTCCTTGCTATAGTCACCCCTCCATGTACGTTCTAATCGTCTAAATTTTGATTTAATGATTTTAAGATCCGAATTATACCAAGGTGCTGAGGCCTGATTTCTTCTCTGTTTTTATATTTTGTCCGGAGCCAACTGGTCTGCTGCTGATCTAATCCATTCATCAGAGTTGTTGGCTGCCAGATTGTTACCTGAGACAAGTGTAGGGGAGTTCCTATCAAGGTCCTCTTCGAACTCTTTTTTGTGTATTCTGTGCCAGGGGCAAGCCTTAACCAAGAGTGGCCTATTTAAGTGGGACCTGTTTCTCTCTGGGATTGGTACTTTGAAGTAAATGGCTTTGTGGTCCGTCCATGGTAGGGGAAGTATTTTATCCAATCTAATATTAGGATTATTGGTAAAGATACCGTCCATGGTGTGGCCAGCCTTGTGCGTGGGTTCAGAGATAATTTGAGTCAGACCGAATCTCACCAGGTTGTCCAGTAGCATGGTTGTACCTCCATTATTATTGGATTCGAGGTGGAAATTAAAATCACCTATTATTGTGAAAGTAGGGAAATCTAGACATGATTCCAAGAGAGTCTGGAGTGACTGAATAAATTTAGACCTTGGCCCCGGCGGCCGGTAGAGAAGTAGGCCCGGGAAAGTCCAGGTGTTGTTGATTTTAATATTAAAGTTCATGGCCTCGGCTTCGAGTTGTTGGATAGGCTCTATGTTTACTCTGAAGCAAGAAGGATATATTATGGCAAGGCCCCCCCCCCCTTTTCCCCCTTCCTGTTTATGCAGGCCATTTGATAGCCTGCCGGTAGGTCAATGTTCCAGTCGGGCTCAGAGGTATCATTAGCCCAGGTTTCTGTTCTAAATACCAGATCTGGATTAGACAACTGCATCATGCATTCAAACTCGTATTTATGCTTTATCAGGGATCTGGTATTCAGCAGAATACACTTTAAGGTGCTTTCAACAATGTTCTGGGCATTACTTCCTCCTGTTGGGAAGTTCCTTTTTAGGAGATCTTTGGAATTTGGTGATTCCAGAGTGACTCCAGTATCTTCACCTATTGAGTATTTATCCCTGTTAGCGGGTGGTGGTTGTGAGGTTAGTTTGTTTGCTCGGTGTGTCCATAAGAGAGAAGGCAAAGGAGTTACATTTAAATGGGAGGCTATCACAGTTCCCTTTCCATAGCAGGGGGTTACAGCACTTACCGTTGGTGTGCATAAGTTACTGTTCTCTGGTGTAGGCTTGAGGGGAAAAACGGGCAGGGTCCTGGCACAAGGCGCAATCAGGGGGCTGACGGGCGCAGACGGGCTTGCTTTTGGTGCGCCCGCTGCATGCGTCTGCTGCGCGATCGCGCCAGCGTGCAGTTTTAAAGTCTGCTGGCAAGAACAGCTAGTGCGCCGACCTTGTTCCAGGCAGGCCGCTCTTACATACGGACACCGCAGGTCGCGTACAATGCCTGTTCGTCTATAATCAGGTAAGTTTCTTTTTTAAAAACAAAGTGCAATAGTGCAAATGACACAATAAAAGCTGTTTAAAAAATACTTGCTATCACAGCGAGCGAGAATTCATCAGTTCCTAACACTGATAGCAGGACACGTCACACGCTGCACAGTTGCGCCAGCATGCAGTTTTAAAGTCTGCCGGCAAGAAAAGCTAGTGCGCCGACCTTGTTCCAGGCAGGCCCGCTCTTACATATGGGCACCGCAGGTCGCGTACAATGCCTGTTCGTCTATAATCAGGTAAGTTTCTTTTTTAAAAACAAAGTGCAATAGTGCAAATGACACAATAAAAGCTGCTTAAAAAATACTTGCCATCGCAGCAAGCGAGAATTCATCCGTTACTAACACTGAATATCAGGACACGTCACATGCCTCTATCACAACCGCAACATTTCCCGATGCCAAGAAACACGTCGAAGTCAGACCACTACTCAAAACCCCCCCCACTGACCCCAGCAAACTCAAAAACTACCAGGCAATCTCCCTGCTCCCCTTCCCAGCAAAGGTACAGGAAAAGATAATCAACAATCAACTCATGACACACCTGGAGCAAAACTAGCTATGCCATGCCTCCCAATCCGGCTTCTGCAGCAACTCCAGCTTCAAAACTGCCCTGATTGCAGCCACCGACGACATCCAAACCCTCCTCGATCGAGGAGAAACAGAAGCCTTCGACACCATATCCCACCACACGCTAATCGAAAGACTATACCACATTGGCACCCAAGGTAATGTGCTCAGATGACTCTCCCAAGCTTAGATTGCTTAAACAGACCTGTAAACGGTTGGAGAGGAAATGGAGGAAGGACTATAGTGAGACCAGTAAAATGATATATAGAGAGTCTATAAAATGCTACCAAGCTGAAATTAAAAAAGCTCAGGCACTTTATTTTGAAGAAAAAATTAATTCAGCAGCTAATGCCCCCAAAGAAATCTTCCGTATCGCGAAGACCCTCCTGGAGCTTCCTTCCCCTGATACTTCTACAGGAATAACCGTCGATCGATGCAACGAACTTGCAGAATACTTTCAGGGAAAAATTCAGACTATATACAACATGTTCCCAGACTCTCCATGTCCCAGTGATCTTCTTATCCCTGTGACTAATGACCTTCTTAATTTAAACAGGCCTGTGGACCACACTAAACACACTCTGGACGAATTTCCACTCTTAGACCTGGATACCCTATCAGACATTTTTGTGCAAATAAAATCAGGCTCACCCCTGGACCCTGCCCCTCCTCACCTTTTGTGCAAGGTGAAAGAGGTGGTGCTACCGGTCAAACGGGATGTAATAAATGTTTCTATCACCAATGGCCTTGTTCCACCACCCTGGAAACATGCCATGGTGAAAGCTTTATTGAAAAAGCCAGGTTTAAATCCTGAGGTTCTGAGCACCTATCGTCCCATATCCCTGTTACCCATGATCGGTAAGATCCTTGAAAAGCATATAAATTCCACTCTCTCTATTTTCTCAGAAACACATGAGCTCCTACACCATTCCCAGACGGGCTTTCGTCCCCACCATGGAACTGAGTCAGCACTCATTGTCATAGTCGAAGAAGCAAAAAAGATAATCGATCAGGGAGGAGCAGTAGCCATTATACTCCTTGACCTCAGCGCCGCTTTCGACACGGTTAATTTTAACATTCTCCTTAAAAGGCTTAGGAGGGCCGGGGTGTCAGGGGGAGCCATTTCATGGATCCAATCCTTCCTTAATGGCAGAACATTTCAGGTCTTTGCGGGGGAATCTACCTCTAGGCCTCTTCCTCTCAACTATGGAGTTCCTCAGGGATCTTCTCTGAGTCCTACGCTGTTCAATGTGTATATGAGACCACTGGCTGATGTCATCCTGCCGTACGGGATCAAAATTGTCACATATGCGGATGACACTAAGCTGGTGGTATCTCTAAATCACCCGCATAATGCTTCATCTGACCTGGAATCCTGCCTGGAGAAGGTAGCAACCTGGATGCAACACTCATGTCTTAGACTAAATGGAGACAAAACCGAAATAATGTATCTAGGCAACACACCCAATACGGATCTCAAATTGCCATGGCCAACCTGTCTGGGACCTCCTCCGGTCCCTAAGTCCAAGATAAAAAGCTTGGGCGTGTGGCTTGATAAGTCACTTAAATTCGACCAGCAAGCAGTGGATGTGTCAGGTGTCTGTTACGGCATCCTTAGAATGCTGCAGAAAGTCCTCCCCCTACTCCCTATGGGGGCAAGGAGAACTATGGTCCAGGCCTTGGTCCTTTCGCGCCTGGACTATGGCAACTCCCTGTACCTAGGAGCACCTAAATCCACCTTAAGGAAACTTCAGGTGGTACAGAACTGCGCCGCTCGGCTGCTGTCGGGTTCTCCCAGAACGGAGTCGGAAAAGCCCTGTTTAAAGACCCTACACTGGCTGCCCATAGAGGAGAGGATTACATTTAAATCCCTCTGTATTGCCCACAAGACCCTCATGGGAGGAGGCCCTCTCATCAACCAGCCTCTTATCACTGCATACCGCCCGAGGAAACTCCTCCGCTCTGCGAACTTAAATCTAGCCGTCATCCCTAAAATCCAAAGGAGGCGAAGTGGGGGTCGCTCCTTTGCTTACAATACAGCTAAGCTGTGTAATGCCCTTCCCCTGCATCTGCACTCAGAGACATCCCACCTCTCCTTTCGGAAGTGTCTTAAAACCTGGCTGTTCCAGAACACCAACTGGTAGCTACATTACTTCACTTCGTCTGTTCTCTCTGCCGTTAGCGCTGGGATGCCTTAGGGTAGCTATGCGCTTAAGAAGTGTTAATTAATAATAATAATGAATCACCTCATTCCTCACTGGAAGAACCAGAGGATCTACCTCCCACCTTTCATCTCTGAACCCAAGGATCTCACCTGCGGTGTCCCCCAGGGCTCATGCCTCAGCCCCACGCTCTTCAATGCATATATGACCCCGCTGGCCAACATCATTAGATCCCACGGTCTCAACATAATTTCCTACGCAGACAACACCCAACTTATCCTCTCACTCACCGACGACCCCACCACCACCAGAACCAACTTCCACAGATGCATGACAAACATCGCCCGCTGGATGAAGAAGAACTGCCTGCAGCTGAACACATACAAGACGGACGTACTGATCTTTGGCAACAGCCGAAACACATGGAACGAACCCTGGTGACCATCAGACCTAGTACCTGCACCGACTCCCTCCGACCATGCCAGAAATCTCTGAATCATGATTGACAACAAGCTCACCATGAAATCACAGGTCAACACCGTCTCCTCCGCCTGTTTCCTCACTTTGCGCATGCTACGTAAGATCTTCAAGTGGCTACCTCAACACGAGACACACCGTTACACAGGCCCTCATCACCAGCCAACTGGACTACAGCAACACCCTCTACATAGGAATTGCCGCACTCCTCCTACAGAGACTTCAAACCAAACAGAACGCTGCAGCCAGGCTCATCCTCGACCTTCCTTGACGGACCTACATTATACCCCCCCTCGGGCAACTCTACTGGCTCCCTGAACAGAAGAGATGCCAATTCAAGCTGCTGACCCACGCACACAAGGCTCTACACAACCAAGAACCCGCATACATTAACCACCGCCTGAACTTCCACCAACCATCGAGAAGACTACGCTCTGCCTCCCTTTCACTTTCCCATACTCCCCGCATCTACCAAAGCAGAAGTGGAGGACGCTCCTTCTCGCACACTGCAGCAAAGACCTGGAACCGCCTCCCCATGCACCTCCGGACAATCACCTCACTTCCAGAATTCGGTATGGCCCTCAAGACCTGGCTGTTCAAATAAACCTATGGGACCTGCAAGTGCCTGGATACCCTATTGGGTGATTAGTCGCGCTTTATAAATCCTAATTGATTGATTGATTGATTGATCAGGCAAAAGAAACGTTCATGCATATTATTTGTATATGCCCTAACTTATTAGTACATTGGAGGACTTTGCTGCGTAAAAAGGTAGCTGTGGAAGTAAGAACCTGTAGGTCAGCTGACATAGAGGCGTTAAATCGACAGAACTACTCCTGAAAAAGGGAACCCCCCTCTAATTATTCAATTATAGGTCTGGGAGAAAAGGGGGGCAATCAAACCAAACAACCTATCAAAACCTCCCACTTGACCTCTATTTCTTTACTTTTAGGGCTAGATCTGCTCCAATGGGGTATTAATATACACTCTGAGACATGATAAATACAACAATGCCACTTTATCAAAACATTTTTTTATTTTTTTATTCAATTTATTTCATTGTTGATATCAAAAGAGTTAAAAGCCATATGTATTATTGATAATTTTTTCCATTTTTCCTTTTTTTGACATATGTATTATACATTTTATAAATAGGCAAATGTCATGAACATTTTTGCACACAAAGTACAATTATCTCAATGAACCCCCTATCAATTCACCTGCGTTATACGGACTTCCATTTTAAACTACGGCACAAGAGCCATTATGACTCCACACTGTCCCTGGATCTAGGAGGGTACAGTTGCTTTCTTCTTCTTTTTCTATACTGCTGAATCCGGTTTAAAATACGATGATGTTATCTTACAGATACTTAAGCCCTGATGAAGTCCACATTTTGGACGAAACGCGTCGGCTGTTTGGCTGTTGCTTTTTATTGAAAATTGAAGAATAAAGAATCAACATATACATAAACCTTCCGTGAATGGACAATCACTACTTTCGCTTGCTTGCGGTGCACTTCACTTTGATAAAAAATTGACTCTGGTCCTGGTGACTGCTTCTTTGAAACGGCGGGAGCGGTGAAGATGCATGCTTTTTTGTAGCCACTAGGCTTACTTTCTGGACTCTCTTAAGGGAATTGCATTGTGGGATTGTGCGTCACAGACATACTGTTGTGTGTTTTGTTCGGCTTGCTGTTTCAAACACCTGTAGAGGTGTATAAAATGCAAATGCGTTTTGATTAGATACAGGTGGTAAGTTATGTCCCATCACTAAATCAGAACACTCACTAACATCCATTGTGAGGTAATATATAAGAGACTGTGGCCATGTGAGAGCACGCAAACACACCTGTTTGTATGTTTCTGTCTATGACATGAAATATAAGGTCAT
The DNA here is from genome assembly GCA_963921515.1 of Calotriton arnoldi. Lineage (NCBI taxonomy): Eukaryota > Metazoa > Chordata > Amphibia > Caudata > Salamandridae > Calotriton > Calotriton arnoldi. The sequence continues at coordinate 768,948 of CAWUFW010005281.1, read as the reverse complement.
ATCGACTCTGACATGTTCTTGCTGTGCGTAAACGCGATCACAAGATTTTCCTAAGACTTCAGTCCTCACCAATTATATCTTCATTAGTACAAAAAAAGAAGATATTCAATCAGAATGTATCAGCAATAGCACATTGCAATCACAAGACATATTGCTAATAGCTGGAATGAGTACTCATGCTACAGTCTACAAGGCCCGAGTCTTCCAATCACTAATATGCTTATTTATCATAAAGCCACACAGTTGGTATATGTTCTCTGTCTGCTGTAGCTATTCTAGCAGACAGTATGCCTATGGCGGCAAGGACTATGAGGACCAGCATGGCCCAACTTTATATCAAAATCCCATCTGGGTTGCAGATTGGTGTTATTAAAAAAAAAAAAAAAATCAGGCTCGCTACACGGACTATTAATAAACAGTACACACGCATTCCAGTATCAAACGACATGGTAATGCTGCCTATCCCATGTCTATACTCAGACGCGGCATATATGTATATGGTATATCTACAGTTCAGATCATTTGAAACAAGACTAAGGGGCCGATTCCGATCTCGGCCGGTAGGGCTCCGAATAGGATTCGGCTTTACCGGATCCGATTCGGAGCCCTTTTTCCCGACCGAATCGTACGCGGGTCCGGCCGAGCGAGTACGATGCGAATTCGCCGACAGACTCGTCCGGGCGACCCGACCGCTCCGACCGACTCGTACCCGGATCGTACCGCTCCGACCGACTCGCTCGGACCCGATTCGCACCGCGCAATGGAGACGTTTTCCGGCCGGGTAAGTACGATGCGCACCTCGACCGCTCCGACCGACTCGCGCCGTCCGACTCGAACTCGCTGTCGGAGCCGTACTTTGGGGGTCCGTGTCGGACCCCCCTGTACGCGTACCCGTGCGAGGCGCCGTGTGCGTGTGTGTACGCCGCGAAGCGCTTCGCGGCGTACTCGCTGTAGGGGGCGCCCTTGTCCGCCTCGCACCCATTGAGGCAATGGGAGCCCGCGCACGCGTTGTACGACCGGCTCCCATTGAGTTCAATGGGAGTCCGACCGACTCGTGTCCGGTGGCATACGAATGCATCGGACTCGTTCGGTCGGACTGCACGGGTCCGATTCGGTCGGAAATCTCTCCGGGTCCGGCTCGGTCGGAGAGATTTCCGGCCCGAATCGGAATCGGCCCCTAGGTGTCCACCACTGTTATGCCACTAAAAAGGACGCTACTTGCCATTGCCCACAGTCTGCCGACTTATGCAAGCATGCCGCCCTCATGTATCCATATGCCGATTCTTGGAACAAGAAAAATGCTACCCAACACTGGAAGGTTCTAACGTAAGCCCACGATAGATACATAACTTTACTACGCTTACATGCCGCCCGCATGTGACCCTATGACGGTAGCTGGCACAGGAAAAGTGCTTCCCAGAACTGGAAGGTCCTAACGTGAACCAATGATAGATCCATAACTTTTACTACACTTACCTCCAGTTCGATGATCGGGTGCTCTGGGTCTGGTCCGGTCAACACGCCGCGCAACAAGGAAGCCTGCCAACGCTCAGCGTTATATTCCCTGAGAATGGAACGTCGTCTGCGTGGTGCCAGTGACGTATCGTGACGTCTGGGGGTGTGTCTTGGTAATACTGAGCTCAAGGCTTAGTGTAACGATAGGTGCCATATTTAAACCAATGTTTTAACCTTATGGGCACAATCGAAACAGTTTGAAGCCACAATCATGCGTTTTTTATTGTCACTGCCTAGTTCTCCTTGAAGTGTAGCTCATGATCTAATAGATTTTAAATATTATGGGGCCGATTCCGATCTGGGACGGAAATCTCTCCGACCGAGCCGGACCCGGAGAGATTTCCGACCGAACCGGACTCCTGCAGTCCGACTGAACGAGTACGATGCGGCCTTATGCTGCCGGACTCGATTCGGTCGGATTCCCATAGAAGTCAATGGGAGCCGGTCGTACGACGCGTACACGGGCTCCCATTGACTGAATGGGTACGTCGCGAACAAGGGCGCCCCTTACAGCGGGTACGCGTTGGTGCAACCCACACCGTACATGCATGTGTAGGGGGGACCCATGGGTCCCCCCTGTGTGCGACTCGCAAGGCTACGGGTGAAGGGGGGTCCGACACGGACCCCCGAAGTCCGGCTCCGACAGCTCTTTGGAGCCGGACGGTACGAGTCGGTCGGGCTGTTCGAAGCGCGCATCGTACTTGCTCGGTCGGGTAACGTCTCCATTGCGTGGTGCGAGTCGTGTCCGTACGGGTCGGTCGGAGCGGTTCAGACCCGGAAACGAGTCGGTCGTAATCAACGCTTACATTCGCATCGTACTAGCTCGTTCGGATAGCTGTACGAGTCGGTCGGTAAAAACGCGCACGGCTCGTATTTTTCCCGGGCGAATCCCGTTCGGTGAGCTTCCGGCCGAGATCGGAATCGGGCCCAAAATGTTATTCCTTCTCATGTGTAGAACCCGGTGTGTTGGTACCCTTACTGTATCGACACTTCAAACTGCAGTACTGGTACCCGATACTAGCTCATGTCATTTAGTAAATGTGAGATGCTATGTTTTAATAGATGGGTTCCCTGAGACATGCCATTTTAAATATTACATACACCCCAACCACTCGTCTAAAGTTTGTAAATTCTGATGGTCCTGAAGAAGGTGGTTATAATGTGGTTAATACCACCGAAACGTGCGTCCACCTGTCTGTGTATGCAACCAGCCCACAACACGGTCACGGGGACTTAAACATCTTTGTCCCTTGTTTGACCAGTATGTGTATGTGTTCTCGGGTGGGTTGATAATGTGGATGATACAGAAGAGTATGAGTGTGGATGCGAGAGGTTAGTATGAGAATGTGGTGAATTGATAGGGGGTTCATTGAGATAATTGTACTTTGTGTGCAAAAATGTTCATGACATTTGCCTATGTATAAAATGTATAATACATATGTCAAAAAAAGGAAAAATGGAAAAAATTATCAATAATACGTATGGCTTTTAACTCTTTTGATATCAACAATGAAATAAATTGAATTAAAAAATAAATGTTTTGATAAAGTGACATTGTTGTATTTATCATGTCTCAGAGTGTATATTAATACCCCATTGGAGCAGATCTAGCCCTAAAAGTAACGAAATAGAGGACAAGTGGGAGGTTTTGGTAGGTTGTTTAAATCGACAGAACTCCATGTTGAACATTCGAATGGTGACCTTCTTAGCAATTTTTACTAATCAGATAAAAACATTGTAAATAGAGCAAAAAACAATGCCTTAGATAAGGGTGCACTTTAATGCGCCTCTAGAAGGTTGCTACTTAATGACGGAGTGCTAGGGAGTGAAAACAGAGAATTATTGACCCCTATCCCAGTGTTGTTGTGATATTGTTAAATGGAGGGGCTGCTACGGGACGGGTATGAGGAACCCTGTCCCCTATCCCGTCTATTGTTGGGTGCTCAGCATTGGTTAGCTTAAACAAAGCACAACAGATTGTTCATAGAAAAGGATTCATTATTTATGCTTATTTGTACAGTGTTTGCTGATGTTTGCACCTTGCATGTTTACACACTTTTCTTGTCCTTAGGCAGGTTGATATAGGATGATTCATGATCTTTAACTGTTAATGCTCTTAAACTGTTAATGCCCTATGGCACGGTATTTCGTTGTTGCTCGTATAGGGCACATTTGAACGATTTTGTTGTATTTATCCAGGTTGATATAGGATGGTCTATGACTTTAAACTGATTATGCCCTTTGCACAGTATGTCCTTTGATGCTTGCACAATGCACTTTTGTATGATCTTCTTGCGCTTAGTTACAGGATATAGGATGGTCAATATTTTGTTTCTGCTTGAGCAATGCATTCTTGAATGATTTTCTTGTGCTTAGCCAGGTTGATATAGTATGGTGTATGATTTTTAACAGTTTATGTTCCCTTGCACAGTATGTCCTTTAATGCTCGCGGAATGCACTTTTTGCATGATTTATTTGTGTTTAGTCAGGCTGACATAGGGATTTACTGATTTTAAATTGTTTTATCTTTCTGATTAAGCTGAGGATGTAAGGCAGATTTTTTTTGTTTGTACTGGGTATGTTTATGGTGTTTATTAACTAATAAACTAATAATAATAAAGAAATAAATAAATAAATACTCTATGTTACTCTAATATGTGCCACTTCACTGTATGCCACACTCTATGCTATTACACTGTATGCCACTTCACTCTACACCACTCGACTGTATGGTATTTCATGCTACCCCACTCCACTGTACACCACTCTAGTCTACGCTCCAGTCTAAGCCACTCCACTGTCCTCAACTGCAGGTTCGCACTACAGTGTATGATATTCCACTCTACGCGACTCCATTGCATTTTATTCATACTCCTCTGTATGCTATCCCTCTCTACCCGATTGTACTATACACCACTTTAGTCTATGCCATTCCACTGTATGCCACTCCACTGTGTACTTCAACACTCTACACTATTCCACTGTATGCCTGTCCACTGTACTACACTCTATGCTATTCCACTGAACCGCACCCCACTCTACGCCACTCCTCTCTATGCTATTATACTGAATGCAACTTCACCCCACTTGAAAAAATTGTGGCAGCTAGGAATGCTATATCACTGCACCACCCAGTATAGTCACAGATACATCTCTTAAAAGCACTGTTGCACACCTAAAATGGCCAGCAGCCAGATGGTCATGGATCATGTATTCGTAAACACAGAGAATGAGAGGCATCACACAAGTTAACAGAAGATATATAGCATCAAACCCACTGTCAAAAACATTTCCAAAGTTATGGGCATCGGAAGTCTGCGTCCAGTAGTAAAGCTGTAAATATATTGGGAGAATCCTACCAAAGTTCCAAGTCCATTGCTACCCACTGTGTATTTTCGCCCAGTATTTTAAAAGTTCTGCCGCGATGTACAGGCCATGCGTATCTCGGTTAGTGCATTAAGATAATTATTTCAAGAGACAATAATCCCAGCGCAATGTGTACTCTGTTTGGCAGTGCCGTCCGCCAAGTCTATGTCTACACGCGCCTTAAGGCCGGACGGCGCTGACACACAGAGTACACATTGCGCTGGGATTATTGTCTGTGCCTATATCTAACAGTCTACCAGTAAAAACTATAGCACCAAATAATATTCGATATCACCTAGCACCAAATAATGGGGCATATTAGCAAGAACCTCGTTAAAATTATCGCCGTTTTAGCGGCAGGAAACTGCCGCTAAAGCGGCGATAATGGACTTGCTAATATGCGTTATAGAATTCCAATAGAAGCCCAGGTTAGATGTGCAGGACATCTAACCTGGGCTTCTATTGGAATTCTATAACGCATATTAGCAAGCCCATTATCGCCGTTTTAGCGTCAGTTTCCTGCCGCTAAAACGGCGATAATTTTAACGAGGTTCTTGCTAATATGCCCCAATATTCTATATCAGTTAGTGCATGAGAAATCGACTGGGTACGGAAATATTGGATTAAAAGTTGCATTATGAAAATTATATATTACTGAAAATTATGGTAATTGTATGACATTACCTATGCGATTAAGTTAAGAAATCAATATGAAACTGAGAAAATCAAAAACGTTGAAACACGTAGGAAAAGCAAAAAGAGAGAAGGGATTTTATGAGAAAAATTATTCACATTTGTTTCAAATATAAAATTCAACATTTAAAAAAAATGGGACTACATTTTGAACAACTATTGTGAACAAATCGTAAACAAAAGATGGTGCAAGGTCAGGTGTTTGGGAGTAGGAAGTAGGACACAGTGAGGGAGACGAGTGTGGGGGATATATGGCTGTCAACCATTTTCGCAGAATTCAACATAAAAAAAGGAACAGCATCAGTTGCTGGTGATGCCGAAGAGGCTCTAGAGGGGCAATGAAAATAGCAAATAATTGAAAATATGAATATAGTCATTGCGTTCATGCAACGAAAGGAAATTGAAAGGTAAGGAGTAGATTGGTAGACTAAGGACCTGTCAAACATTGCCAAAAAAAGCACATTTGAAGGATGAGCATGAAAATGCAACAAAACCCAATTCGAAGATCTTTTGCCCCATCACCCTCCTGCCTGGTATTGTGAAAATACTGGAGAAACATTGAGCCAGGTGCCTTGCTTATTACCTTTAGACTTTCAATCCTTCTGACAAAACCAAGGGGTCTATTACGATGGCGGTCAGATGTCTGCCGCCGGGCCGGCGGTGGCGCCCGCCGTACCGGCGGTGGACATCCGCCCGCCATCGCAACCAAGAAAACCGCCGGTCATATTAGGCTGGCAGTGGTGACCGTGGCGGTGGGAAATTCCGACCGCCGCTATTCCGCTGGTTGCCATCCGCACTCCTGCCTGGCGGATGGAGCAGGACCGGGATAATGGTGGCGGTGCAGAGCAGGCTCTGCCGGCAGGATTATGATGCCGGCGGTAGCCAGCCTTTCCTCAGCGGTCAAACCGCCATGGAAAGGGATGCAGTGATTGCCTTCCGGGGGCCCGTTGCGGGCCCCCAATGTGTTGGGGGGGTGCACTGGGGGGGTACCCATGGTCCCCCCCTACATTTCCCTGTACCAGGTTGCAGGCACTGTGCAGTGCCTGCCACGCAGTGCAGGGAAATGCAGGTCATGCTCCTTTCGGCATCGCGGCGGTGCTGCGGGCAGCAGCAACCGCCGCAATGTTAAGGCCCGCGATCAGACCGCCGCGGTCGGATTTCGACCGGTGGGTCATCGTAATTAGACCGGCGGTGATGTCGCGGTACATGCGGGCGGTCTTTTCCCGCTACCATGGCGGTCGGGGAGGTTTCCCGACCGCCATAGTAATAGGCCCCCAAGTTGGCTATCAAGCAGGCCATAACACAAAGCCTAAGTAATTTGAGTTGGTAAGTGGACATAATATCGATTTTTTAATATCGAAGTGTAATTTTATTGAGTTTCAAATATCGATAGTAATAAATATCAATGTTTAATATATCGATGTTCATTATATCGATTTAGTGTGTTGTTAAAAATATCGTTGTGAGAAATGTCCTTTGTTAAAATATTTTCATGCAAATATATTGTTTTACTTTTTTTTATTATTATGTTATATGTTTGTTAATGTTTTAATAATAGTTAATTTATGTTATAAAAATTTTGAATTGTAATATTATTTTTAGGAGTGGGATGTTGGGTTTATAGGGGATAAGGGTGGGGAGTGTTTTAAAAATTTGGTGAAAAATTATTTAAAATATTATAAAATGAATTTTAAATTGTTTTTTAGGAGCGGGATGTTGGGTTTATAGGGGATAAGGGTGGGAAGTGTTTTTAAAAAAAAAAGAAATATATATATTGAAACTTTTATAATAAAATTATAATTGTTTTTAGGAGCGGGATGTTGGGTTTATAGGGGATAAGGGTGGGGAGTGTTTTAAAAAATTTGTAAAATAAATTTTTAAAATTTACAATTTTAAAAATTAATTTCTTTTTAATTAATTTTTATGAGCGGGATGTAGGGTTTATAGGGGATAAGGGTGGGGAGTGTTTTAAAAAATTTGAAAGAATTAAAAAATATTATTAAAAAAATAAAATAATTTATTTAGTAGTGGGATGTTGTGTTTATAGGTAATTAAGGTGGGGTGTTTTTTTAACATTTAAAACAAAATTACAAATTATAATTTTTTTTATTTAAAATTTAAAATAAATATTATCAGATTGAGATGTAGTGTTAATAGGGGATAATTTTCATTACATTTTTAAAATAAAGAAAAAAAATATTTAAATTTTTATTTAGTATTTTTGAAATTGTTCATTTTTTAAGCATAAGAGTTATTTTCTATTGTTACTGGATTATGTATCTAAATTTGTTTAGAATATTAAAAAACAAAATTAATAAATGTAAAATTTATAAAAAAATAATATTTATGTTATTAATATATTAAGAACATATTTTTAATTTTTTGTAATTATTAAAAATATTTAGTATATTTTAAAAATGTAAGGTACAGTATTTAAAAAATAAGTTTTATGAATTTTAAATATTTAAGAATAATATTTATTCAGTTAATACTGAGTAACACTTATTAAGAATTTAAGAAATTTTAATTGGGAATATTAAATTATATATGTTTAGTGTCCAGCACCTTCCCTGATTTAATGTAGTTTGGAGTGGGAATAGTAAATTATATATGTTTAGTGTCCAGCACCTTCCCTGATTTAATGTAGTTTGGAGTGGAAATAGTAAATTATATTAGTTTACTGTCCAGCCCCTTTCCTGACTTAACATTAATTGGAGTGGGAATAGTAAATTATATATGTTTACTGTCCAGCACCTTCCCAGAGTTTATATAGTTTGAGTGCGAATAGTAAATTATATATGTTTAGTATCCAGCACCTTCTCAGAGTTTATATAGTTTGGAGTGGGAATAGTAAATTATATATGTTTAGTGTCCAGCACCTTCCCAGAGTTAATATAGTTTGGCGTGGGAATAGTAAATTATATATGTTAAGTGTCCAGCACCTTCCCTGAATTATTATAGTTTGGAGTGGGAATAGTAAATTATATATGTTTAGTGTCCAGCACCTTCCCTGAGTTAATGTAGTTTGCAGTGGGAATAGTAAATTATATTTGTTCACTGTCCAGCACCTTCCCTGATTTAACATTAATTGGAGTGGGAATAGTAAATTATATATGTTTAGTGTCCAGCACCTTCCCAGAATTAATATAGTTTGGAGTGGGAATAGTAAATTATATATGTTTAGTGTCCAGCACCTTCCCAGAGTTTAAATAGTTTGGAGTGGGAATGTTAAATTATATATGTTTAGTGTCCAGCACCTTCCCTGAATTATTATAGTTTGGAGTGGGAATAGTAAATTATATATGTTTAGTGTCCAGCACCTTCCCTGAGTTAATGTAGTTTGCAGTGGGAATAGTAAATTATATTTGTTCACTGTCCAGCACCTTCCCTGACTTAACATTACTTGGAGTGGGAATAGTAAATTATATATGTTTAGTGTCCAGCACCTTCCCTGAATTAATATAGTTTGGAGTGGGAATAGTAAATTATATATGTTCACTGTCCAGCACCTTCCCTGACTTAACATTACTTGGAGTGGGAATAGTAAATTATATATGTTTAGTGTCCAGCACCTTCCCTGAATTAATATAGTTTGTAGTGGGAATAGTAAATTATATATGTTTAGTGTCCAGCACTTTCCCAGAGTTTATATAGTTTGTAGTGGGAATAGTAAATTATATATGTAGAGGGGCCGATTCCGATTCGGGCCGGAAAAAATACCGATTGACTCGGTACGGGAATTTAGTCCGACCGACTCGGACCGGCGCCGTACGACCCGGGTAGTACGATGCAATGCATGTGAAATCCGACCGACTCGGACGGAATACAAAACGACCAACCGAGCCGGACGTAAACAAGCCATCCGGCCGGGAAATCACACGAAACGAACTGACCGACACGCACCCGGATTGAACCCGAACGAAACGTTCCCGCGAACTCCGACCCGCGTAGTACGATGCTGTGCGTGCAAAACACGACCGAATCGCCCGGAGCACAAGCCGTACGACCGACACGTATAGAAAACCCAGCCGAAGCAACCCAATACTCCGCGACCGACTCGTACGCCGCATATGAAACCTAGCTGACACACAGCGGGAACGAGTCGGACAAGATCGCACCAGACAACTGCAGCATCCTACTCGGACACAAGAACGACTCCTACATGCACCAAAAACACCAAGGAATTTTTTTTTTTAAAAAGGGCCAAACAAGCAACCACAAAGCCAATAAATACAGGGAGGAAAAAAAATGGAACAAGGACACACCTCCAACTCCACCTACATAAAGGCCACAAATCCCTACCATGATCCTTTGCAAATTCCACTGACCTGCCAGCACAGAACACCATCACACAGCAACCACAGACACACTCACAGCTCATACATCACAAAAGCCACACACCATTACCACACCTACAAATAGCACCCTCACACACACCCAGCTAAACCTACACTCACACCCCCCCACTTGCACACACACATCAATCACCACCACCACCCATCACCATTCCCCCAAAGAAGAATCATAAGTTCCTAGACAGTGAATTGGAAGTCATGGTAGAAGAGATCCTCAGGGTAGAGCCACAGTTGTTTGGTACATTGGTACAACAGACCCCCATGTCGCAGAAAACCAAGATGTGGACGAGGATTATCGACAGGGTGAACGCACAATCACCATGTTTGCGCACAAAGGAAGACATCCAGAACAGGTGGTATGATGATCGCAGGAGGGTCCGGGACCTACTCAAAAAGGACTACCTCCTCAGCCAGCACACCGGCAGTGGCCCTCCTGCAAAACCAGTATACCTCAGGCCCTGGGAGGAGAAGGTGCGGGCCATCCTACCACCAGTGAGCGTATACGGACTAACAGACATCCCAGAGCCTGGTGAGTACACAACTAATATACACAATATGGTGTGACAACACACACACATCACAGTCAAGGGGATAGGCAAACCATGCACCCTTAGCAAATACACAGCAACCAAAAGATATTCATCCCAAGATGTGAATGCTAGTCAGACAAACACAATACCTGCCATCTCATAGTGATATGTAACTGTGTCATGACATGTACAAACCTAACAACAAATACAGCAAGTCAGTGGCACAAATAGAACCAACAAACACTCCCAAATATTTACCCCCCACTAGAACACCACCTCACAGGGAAGCTCACTGAAAGGAAGGAATTCTGTGTATGCTGGTGAAGTCAGTGTAGCCAATAGCATGATGGGAGTGGTAGTCACAGATATTGGTCACACCCACAATTGGCCCATCAACACCACTCTGAACTATGCTCTCATCACAGGGAGTGGAAAACAACTGACAAGATGGCTGACACTGGGTACTGCTGTGGGGAGCACAAGGCCCTGATGGGAACTGGGCACCAACAAACAACAGGACCACACTGTCAGCCATCTTGCCATTGCTGTCACACTCACACACAGTAAAGTCCACTCAAAAGGAAGGAAGTATGGGCATGCTGGGAAGGGGGGTGTAGGCAATAGCATGATGGGAGTTGTAGGCACAGATATTGGTCAGCCTCACAATTGGCCCATCAACACCACTCTGAACCATGCTCACATCACAGGGAGTGGAAAACAACTGACAAGATGGCTGACACTGGGTACTGCTGTGGGGAGCACAAGGCCCTGATGGGAACTGGGCACCAACAAACAACAGGACCACACTGTCAGCCATCTTGCCATTGCTGTCACACTCACACACAGTGAAGTCCACTCAAAAGGAAGGAAGTATGGGCATGCTGGGAAGGGGGTGTAGGCAATAGCATGATGGGAGTTGTAGGCACAGATATTGGTCAGCCTCACAATTGGCCCATCAACACCACTCTGAACCATGCTCACATCACAGGGAGTGGAAAACAACTGACAAGATGGCTGACACTGGGTACTGCTGGGGGGAGCACAAGGGCATGATGGGAACTGGGCACCAACAAACAACAGGACCACACTGTCAGCCATCTTGCCATTGCTGTCACACTCACACACAGTGAAGTCCACTCAAAAGGAAGGAAGTATGGGCATGCTGGGAAGGGGGTGTAGGCAATAGCATGATGGGAGTTGTAGGCACAGATATTGGTCAGCCTCACAATTGGCCCATCAACACCACTCTGAACCATGCTCACATCACAGGGAGTGGAAAACAACTGACAAGATGGCTGACACTGGGTACTGCTGGGGGAGCACAAGGCCCTGCTGGGAACTGTGCAACAACCAACAGCAGGACACCACTGACTGACATCCTGAAAGACAACTTGCACTCCCTGCAATGGAAGCACGTTCCATGGTGGGATATCTGGCTGGGTGGGAAGGAGGACTCACAGCACTGACCATAGTTACAAGCACCTCCCTCACACACCCCTCAACACTAACTCCACATAACCCACCTGAGAGAATGCAATGCCTCACATCCTAACTGAAGATCCAACAAAGAACCACCACCCTGGGTTATGCTGTGTGAAGCACAGGGACATTCTTGGGACTTGTAGCCAAACAACTGCCAGGACAACACTCCCAGCCATCCTGTCAGCACAAGCACCCCACCCCACAGGGAAGCTGAGTCAAAAGGAAGGAAGGATGGGCATGCTGGGAAGGGGGGTGGAGGTAATAGCATGATGGGAGTGGTAGTCACAGATATTGGTCAGCCTCACAATTGGCCCATCAACACCACCCTGAACCATGCTCACATCACAGGGAGTGGAAAAGGACTCACAAGATGGCTGACACTGGGTACTGCTGGGGGGAGCACAAGGCCCTGCTGGGAACTGTGCAACAACCAACAGCAGGACACCACTGACTGACATCCTGAAAGACAACTTGCACTCCCTGCAATGGAAGCACGTTCCATGGTGGGATATCTGGCTGGGTGGGAAGGAGGACTCACAGCACTGACCATAGTTACAAGCACCTCCCCTCACACACCCCCTCAACACTAACTCCACATAACCCACCTGGGAGATTGCAATGCCTCACATCCTAACTGAAGATCCCACAAAGAACCACCACCCTGGGTTATGCTGTGTGAAGCACAGGGACACTCTTGGGACTTGTAGCCAAACAACTGCCAGGACAACCCTCCCAGCCATCCTGTCAGCACAGGCACCCCACCCCACAGGGAAGCAGAGTCAAAAGGAAGGAAGGATGGGCATGCTGGGAAGGGGGTGGAGGCAATAGCATGATGGGAGTGGTAGTCACAGATATTGGTCAGCCTCACAATTGGCCCATCAACACCACCCTGAACCATGCTCTCATCACAGGGAGTGGAAAAGGACTCACAAGATGGCTGACACTGGGTACTGCTGGGGGAGCACAAGGCCCTGCTGGGAACTGTGCAACAACCAACAGCAGGACACCACTGACTGACATCCTGAAAGACAACTTGCACTCCCTGCAATGGAAGCACGCTTCATGGTGGGATAACTGGGCTGGGGGGAGAAGGAGGCCCGGATGGCAAGCAAATACCACCAATGCTGGTCATGCACACACCTCAACATTCACATTGACATGCCACAGGTTGGCAGGACAATGTGCTACACCAATATCACTCTCTGACTGTCACAATTTAGGAGAATGCAATGTCCAGGCCCACATCCAGAGGTACAGTCACAACTGTCAGGTGTTTGAACAATTGATGCCAGTAGAAACATAACATACAATCTGTGTCTCTCCCCAAAACAGGTGATGATGGGGACACAGCAGCAGACGAGGAGGAGTCACTGTCCCAGGCTCCGGTGAACACTGAGCTCACTGGTGTGGATCAGCCTCTGCACTCCTCGGATGGTGAAGAACCAGCTGGACCCTCCGGTGTGAGTCATCATGCAGCACCAGCAGGACCAACATCTGCACCCCTGCACCCACCCCTCCAACAACTGCCAACACACAGGCCACCCCTGCCAACACGGACAGACCAAGGAACACAGATGACAACAGCGCAGGGACCCAGACCCAAACTGGAGCTGGTGACAACGAGCCCAGGAACAACACCCAAGTGGGCCCACGGTCACCTGTGCATGCCACCGCAGGTCCTGCACGTGTCGCCAGGGGTGGTGAGAGGGGTGGTAGACATAGGTCGCTCTTTGCAGAGGGGTCTGGACTGCATGATGACCCACAACTGGCACGCATCGCGGATGCGTACCAGACTAGCACCGGAGAGGTCAGCCAGGTAGTGGGGATCCTCAAGGACATACAACAGCAGCAGGCTGCCCATCATGCCCACTTGGACTCCCACATGTCCCGTGTCGAGACACACATGTCACATGTCGAGTCACACATGTCACATGTCGAGACACACATGTCTGGCATGGAGTCCAAGTGGGACACATTGGAACAACTGACAGCGGTGCATAGGGACATACTGACATGCCTCCGCCAGATCAGCACCAACATGGCCTCACCTCCCTGTGTGCCCACAACATCTGCTGCTGAAACAACTGCAAATGCCACAGGGAGGGAGGAGGACTCTGGCAGAGAGTCCCCTGCACCGCCGCAGCCTGCACCTGAGGGTCCCCCCCAAGAAGAGGGGCCGTCCGAGGAGGCCAAACTGAGAGGCCGATGGCCATCTACATCCCCCAGGAAGCCAACACCTGTTCTGGAACTTTTCCTCTGTGTGCAAACTGCACGCCCTGTCGAAGCCAACCCAACTCTCCACATGACATGGGGAGCTATGGTTGGCCAAATTTATCAGATGACTGTGGACTTTACTCTGGACATTTCAGCTACCAAGACTTCCGAATCACATGGGAACTTTGGATTCCAATTTCTATGTACAGCACCCACCATCCTGTGCACCATCCTCACACCTGTATGTAAATAAACTCACAAATACACCATATCTGCCTCTGTTGTGATTCCAACGTGCTCTCTGTCATGGAGATGGTGATCAGAAAAATGACACTGTGCATGCTAACTGCTACAGCAAGTCCAACACCGTCATGTCAGTCATGGCGACGTGACACATATGAGGGAGACACACCACTAGGGCCACACAACACATACACACCAGGGCCATCAGACTCATCACCTATACTGATGTTGCAACGAAATACAGTGGAATGCACAGACACGCCACCTATTCACAGTCTGTGTCAACTAGACTACAGGTGCAGTAAGCAAATGTCAGTCAGATGTGTGACTACAGACAACGCACATCCCAAAGTGAAGCAGGTTTATTACACATTTGCAACATGTTGTTTCCACTACAAATGCTAGCTAATCCAACCTGGCTGTGGCCACAAAGTCAAAAAGTGCAGAAGATAGAAAGTCCAGGGGTGTGTGGCACATCACCTGTAGGGAAACGACTGGTTCCACCTTGGAAGTTGAATCATGGATTCGTGGGATCCAAGTTGATCAAACAACTCCGGCAGCACCCTGTGAAGGACAGACATGACACACAGTCAAAACCACTGAAGAACAGCACAGAATGGCAATACTCATGTCTAATACATGTCACAAGATAACTACACAAAACCAAGTTAGCATGTCAACACTGTTGGGCAGTACAGACCACCTGCAAGGACACATCGCTGCACGCATCCAGTCAAGTAGCACATGGCCACACTCAAACAGCACCAGAGCACCACACACACATATCATGCAAACTCAAATCATTGACATTACAACCCTCTGGAGACTCACATTCAGCTGAAGAAGTTGGTGATGAGCTGTGTGCGAACATCACCATCATCATCATCATCATCTTCACTGGCATCGTGACCCAGGCCAGGATCTTCCACAGGTGGCGGACGTTGGTCATCGTCATCCAGGATGAGAGGCAACTCCTTCCGCACTGCCAGGTTGTGTAGCATGCAGCAGACAATGACAATCTTGCACACCTTTGCTGGGACATATGGGAGGGCCCCTCCTGTCTTGTCCAGGCAGCGGAAGCGGCTCTTCAGGAGACCAAAGGTCCGCTCAATCACCCTCCTCGTCTGACCATGTGCCTCATTGTAGCGCATCTGGGCTGGTGTCACAGGGTTCCTGAGGGGTGTCAGCAACCACGGCATGTTGGGGTATCCCGAGTCACCTACAGACAGACAATTGCACATTAGCCGATTTGAAAATGTGTGCGGAAAACAACATAGCAGAACACACACAATGGTACAAAGTCAGTACACACCAACAAGCCAGGCACGCTGGTTTGGCATCTGTGACATCATCCTCGGGATGCGACTACTCCTCATCACGTATGCATCGTGTGCCGAACCGGGGAAACGGGCACACACATGTGTGATGGTCATATCTGCAAGACATACCACCAGAGCATTGATCGAATGGTAATGTTTACGGTTCCGGTATGCCTGCTCATGTGCCTGTGGTGGTATCAAAGCCACATGTGTCCCATCAATGGAGCCAATTATATGTGGCATCCTCCCCAGGGCATAGAAGTCACTCTTGATGTCAGTGAGTCGTTGACGTGTTGGGAAATAGATGTACTGGTTCAGGTATCTCAACATTGCCCCCAAAACATCGCGTAGCACACGGCTGAACATAGTCTGTGACATCCCACCGGCAGTCGCCACAGTGTGTTGAAAGGTACCGGTGGCAAAGAAGTGTAGGGCTGCCATCACCTTCACCTTGGGGGTCAGCGCTGTAGGATACGGACGGCCAGGCTGCAAATGTGGGTCCAACCGCACTGCCAAATCCTCAATCAGCTGCCTGGTGAAGCGGTACCGTCGGATGCTGTCACGTTCCACCATCGTTGCCAGGTCTGGGAATGGTCGATGGACAGCAGGAGCCCTGCAGGCATAGGTGAAGAAAGCAAGATTGTCAGTCACCCCACCTATGTGCCGTTCACCATACTCAATTTCACATGATACATCATTAACAAACACAAGTACTTGATGTGTGTGTCGTTCTGTTTGGACATATATGGCACCTACATGGACATCATCTAACATCTCTGTTCAACAAGTGTTGACAGCAGGTTCCAGGGTGTGCTATGGGAAACCATTAGGCTGTGTCACAGTACCCATTTACTGCTCTCACGTTCCACACACATACCACAGTGACATGTCTGGACAGATGCTCCACAGGCATCACAGCTCATTGACAGGTAGATTCCCAGGGACCCTGTCTTGCCACATGGACACTGGCATGACATGGCATATCATGTACACGTCAGAAAAACAAACATGACACCCACAGGTAGTGGCCCCTGTAGCCTCTGCAGGACAGACATGGACGTCTGTGACACACACACACACAACATCAAAGTTCATGCACAAACCACGTGGATGTGGAGACTGTCTCCCATTGTGCACATGGAGTCAGAGACATGTGAAACACAACATGCACACAGACTGCGGAGGGACATCACTATTGTGGCAATGGGCCACCCTGTGATGTACATGCCTTCCCACATGTGAGCCTGGGGGTATGTGACATGTCATACACATACACAACCTGGAAATGTGACCATGACACATGCTCCAAAATGAAAAGTTGCACACCACAGTGGTCAGGTGCACAACACACAAAGGACCCTGTCCCCATGAACACGTGCACAGCCTGGGTGTGTCTGCCCCCAAGTGCCACCCCAAAAACCACATGTTCACCCACATACACAGATAAGGTTATGCTGCCACACATGCCTTAGATACAGTGTGGACTGGGTGTGGTGTTGTAGGTGTGCCCCTGAGTCCCTGGAAAGTATATGTGGCTGGCATAGGTTCACCAGTGACCAGCATGGTGACATATGCGTGTGACCTGTCCAGGGACGCGTTGTAGAGCAATGGATCGATCGGTGTGCCCGCACGGCCCATTGCATTGGATGTGAGCGGGTACGCGTTGTATCCCGGGTACGCGTTGTACAGCAATGGACCGATCGGTGTGCCCAGCCGGCCCATTGCATATGATGTGTGCGGGTACGCGTTGAACAGCAATGGACCGATCGGTGTGCCCGGCCGGCCCATTGCATATGATGTGAGCGGGTACGCGTTGTATCCCGGGTACGCGTTGTACAGCAATGGATCGATCGGTGTGCCCGGCCGGCCCATTGCATATGATGTGAGCGGGTACGCGTTGTATCCCGGGTATGCGTTGTACAGCAATGGACCGATCGGTATGCCCGCACGGCCCATTGCATTGGATGTGAGGGGGTACGCATTGTATCCCGGGTACGCGTTGTACAGCAATGGACCGATCGGTGTGCCCGGCCGGCCCATTGCATATGATGTGTGCGGGTACGCGTTGAACAGCAATGGACCGATCGGTGTGCCCGGCCGGCCCATTGCATATGATGTGAGCGGGTATGCGTTGTATCCCGGGTACGCGTTGTACAGCAATGGACCGATCGGTGTGCCCGCACGGCCCATTGCATTGGATGTGTGCGGGTACGCGTTGAACAGCAATGGACCGATCGGTGTGCCCGGCCGGCCCATTGCATATGATGTGAGCGGGTACGCGTTGTATCCCGGGTACGCGTTGTACAGCAATGGACCGATCGGTGTGCCCGGCCGGCCCATTGCATATGATGTGAGCGGGTACGCGTTGTATCCCGGGTACGCGTTGTACAGCAATGGACCGATCGGTGTGCCCACACGGCCCATTGCATTGGATGTGAGCGGGGACGCGTTGTAGAGCAATGGACCGATCGGTGTGCCCGGCCGGCCCATTGCATATGATGTGTGCGGGTACGCGTTGAACAGCAATGGACCGATCGGTGTGCCCGGCCGGCCCATTGCATATGATGTGAGCGGGTACGCGTTGTATCTCGGGTACGCGTTGTACAGCAATGGACCGATCGGTGTGCCCGGCCGGCCGATTGCATATGATGTGAGCGGGTACGCGTTGTATCCCGGGTACGCGTTGTACAGCAATGGACCGATTGGTGTGCCCGCACAGCCCATTGCATTGGATGTGAGCGGGGACGCGTTGTAGAGCAATGGACCGATCGGTGTGCCCGGCCGTCCCATTGCATATGATGTGTGCGGGTACGCGTTGAACAGCAATGGACCCATCGGTGTGCCCGGCCGGCCCATTGCATATGATGTGTGCGGGTACGCGTTGTATCCCGAAATACGCGTTGTACAGCAGTGGACAGAACGGTGCGCACACATTGGCTGGGGCCTGGCATGGCAACGGACGCGTTTTCGAAGCTCCAACGAGTCTGATGCAGTGAATTCAGTTGGCCAGCCACAACAATGTTGCAAAATCATGGGTGTCATGAAGTTGAAGATTTGAAGGATGCTGTGGGCGTGTATTAGTGCTGCTATTCCATGGATTGGTCAGATTCAGAAGATGCAAACGACTTGGACCTATCACTTTGGACACATGGGACAGTATCTGCCACTGCAGCACACATATAATGCTGGCTGTTCCCCTGAGAGCTCACTTGCCTTCACTACATGCTCCAGGACGACATCTGCCACCAACACTGCTGCTGTTTATGCATCCTCTGGCTCCTGCAATGGCACGTACTGTGGAGAGAGCCCCAGCCTTCAGCCTTGAGGAGAATCAGGCCCTGCTGGACAGCCTCCTTCCACAGTACAGCAAGCTGTATGGGAAACCAGGGGAGCAGGTGAGTGTGCTGTCCACTGCCTCACTAATTGTGCATGTTGTCTGACTAGCAGGCCTTTCAGTGTGCACACCACTGGCTAGCATGCCCACTGAGTAGTTGTCACACCCCAAAGTGTGTAGTTACATGCACTGAACTGGTACAGTGCAGTAACAGTGCATTCCAACTAGGTTTACTTCCCATGCAATGATACCATGTAGTGACTGCTGGCAAACTGTTCATAGCCATTGTTGGACTGCCTGTGTACATCATATGCCCCTGTGATTGAGACATGTATATCCAACTGTGTGATGCACGTATATGTTGCATGTGTAGTAATGGCCTTTTCACTTTGTCATCCTCACAGGTTGATGCCCACCAGAAGCAGGAAATCTGGCTGACCATCGCCCAGAAAGTAAGATCCGTGGGGGTCTACAGGCGCAGGATCCGCAACTGCCAGAAGAGGTGGCAGGACCTTCGTGGCTGGACCCGGAGGATCGCAAGGGTCCAGCTGAACGGTCGCCTCCTCGCAGGAGGGGCGGACACCGGACCCTGACCCCCCACATGCTCTGGATCCTGGCGGTGGTCTTCCCTGACCTGGATGGGCAGCTGAAGGACAGACAGCAGCAAGGAGGGGGTGAGTCCATGACTGCACTGTGCACTTTGTCTGACATGCTATGTGCCCTCCTCTGGCCTGGTTAAACTTCCACAGTACATCTGTAATGTGGTCCAGGACCCATGTCCCTCATTTGTGACATGCCCACTTCTCCTCTGATACGCTTATGTGTGGCCCTTATAGTCAGGAAATTGTGTCATTTGGGGACTGTGTCATTGCATTTTGCTTTGCTCAAGGTGGGGGACAGCATTTGTTCCCGTGACTATGTTGTGCGATTCATGGGTGGGTCAATTGCTTACACAATGCCTAAGTTCTGACATGTAATCTGGGTGTAACTTTGATATGTGGTCCGCTTGCTGCTCTGACTCACCACATGTCCCTGGGGAATTTGGCACACACCCATGCTGCTGGTGGGAACAATGTTTGGGCCTCAGGAGTATGTGTATCCAGTGTGTCACACATGCTTAGCCACCTGCCTACTGTCCAGGACTCATCCCTCTTACAGGTGGAGCTGGACAGTCATGCCTACTCCAGGGCATGCAATACACTCTGTACTCCCACTCCCGTGTATCATCTGGCATGTTGTGATCAGTGAAATGTACCCTCAGGTGTCTGCCTCTGTCTCATTGTGCTGTGTCTTCGTTGTCAGGACTACTGGTATGTTTATCGGTTAGGGCTCAGCATGCCATCTGAGATGTGACCATGATAGACGATACTTCTGTGACTTATAGGTGTCTGATCACTTGACTGTGCACACAGGTGTTTGCGACTGTGACTTTCAGGCAGCTGTATTGTCATTCACAGCACACTGTGAGGTGCTCATGTTCAGAGAGTTGTGTTTCATGTCCCCCATATGTCCAGTTGGTATGACGTGGACAAATAGTAGTACTGATGATGTGGTATTTGGGGGATGGACATGTGCACTTGTCAGTCACATAACTTGCATTCCCCATGCCCTCGGATTGTGACACAGTGCAGACTGTTGTTGGCTGGCTGCCATGGCCATGTGACTAGAGTGCCCCTCGCCCCCGGACACCCTCCCCCAGGTGCAGGCAGAGTGAGCCCATCACCCGTAAGTCCCCCCGGTCCCGGAAGAGCAAGACCCCGCCACCGCCCTGCAAGTCAACCACCCAGTCTCTCACCTCCATCCCCCAGGCCACCACTCCACAGGTTCCACCACCACACCCTGCCCCAGGTTCCCCCACACACTGATACCGCATCCCCAAACTGCTTAGGCCCTCCCCCTGCCACTTGCTCATACACCCCAAAACCAGACGCTCTGCCTGTTTGTGCCACTGGTGTGGAGACCGTGTCCCCCCTCTGTCCTGCCCAGCTCTTCTGCCCCCCTTCCACTACCTTGGAGTCATGCACTGCGGTGGAGTCCACAACCACCCCGTCTGACTCGGGCACTGCATTGGGGACCCAGTCCACTCCATCTGACCAGCCCACTGCAGTGGTTGCAGCACCAACACCATCTGACTTGAGCCCTGCGGTGGTGCCAGCCCCCCCTGAGTCAGACACCTCCACTGCAGTTGCCGGTGACACTCCTGCACCCACCTCCCCTTCACTGCCTCCTTCTGGCATCCCCTGATCATGTGCCTGGCCTGCCCCTCGTATGCCCCTCCAAGGGGGATGTCCCCTGTCCGTACCTGTGCAGGCAAGCAATTGTTGACAAGTTGTCACACATCACCCTGTTGGGACTGTATATTTGGACTGCCCATTGGCCTTAGTTTATTTTGGACTTTTGATTTGAGTTGCACACTTGCTGAATAAAGCCTCTTTTTGTTTACTTGTGGTTAATCTTTGGAGGTACATGATGTAGATGTGTAGAATCATGCATTTGCTGTTGTAATAGTGTTCAGATCAGGTAAATGAAGTTTTGCTGTGATGGGCTCCATGTGGTCTATGGGATATGTGTCCTAATCTAGTCTGGATCTATAGCATCCTTTGCTGCAGTCTGAGGGTGTAATGTTCAGCATTTGACACAGGGATGTACGTTTAGCATTTGTAGATTACCATCTTTGTCCTACACTGATGCACATCTGGTGGGCTTACCACTGTCCAATGTTCCTAGTACCCTGACTGTGTGCCCGTCTCCAATGGACATGCAGTTTAGCACATCAAATTTGGAGGACTCATCTGTGTACACAGTGCAAGTTGCTTGACACGTGTCTTGGGTGTATGCAGATGACTGATGTGACACTCCCGTGCCCAGGCTGATATGAGCAGAGCCTTCAGTGTGTTGTAGTTGTTGACTCACTGACCGAGTGTTCTGCTGACATGTTTGAGTCGTGCACAGACAAGGTTTGGCACAGCTGACCTTCCACAGGAGTGGAGTGCCCTCATGGCAGTGCGTGATTCCGTGATATAGGCTGTGCCCGTGTTGTGTGTTGTGTACGCATGTCTGTGCGTGTTCCCTTCTCCTTTTCCTACACAGGCTGTGTCCCTACGGATGTTCCTGTTTGTGATGCTTGCTGAGTTGTTCTGTGTTCATCCAGCATCTTGGACCTGGTTTCTCCGGGATGTAGGTGCATGGCAAACTAATGTTCATGAGGTTGTCATCCCTAGTTGTCTTTGTTGTCAGGGCTGGGGATGTGGGCAAACGCAGATGGGACACAGTCAGGATTCCTCTTGGCACTTGTTGGTTACACGAGTAATGTGATTTTCTGTTTGTCTATGCTTTCAGTGATTGTGGCACGTTGTGTGTGTGACTGCTGCCACTCCTCAGGGTCAGAGCTGCAATGTTGGGAGTTGTCTATGTGTGTCCTTTGTGGGTCAGCTTGGCTTCTTCATTGGTGTGTGACTATGGCCAGGATCCCATTGTGTGGGGTGGATTTCACGACATGCCCATGTACGGCATACTGTGCAGTGTGTCAGACATTCACAAGTATTGTTGACTGGCCATGTGTGATGTGTTTCTGCACCTTATTTCCCCCCACCACCCCTGGTATTGTCATGGGTGCATGTGCAATGTCAGCAGTCCATGTGAGCTTCACTGCTGCACATTGGTGGAGTTAAAGGTGTGTGGCATTGAGTGTGTGCAAATGTGAGTTGTTGCACGGCTGGGGCACTACCTCCATATTTTCCTTGGCTGGCAGGCCATGCTGAGTGCTTTGTGCTTGTAAAGGTGTGATGGTAGTTTGTTGCTCAGGACACATGGCTGTGGTT
Organism: Calotriton arnoldi; assembly: GCA_963921515.1. NCBI lineage: Eukaryota > Metazoa > Chordata > Amphibia > Caudata > Salamandridae > Calotriton > Calotriton arnoldi. Next base: position 746,076 of record CAWUFW010005281.1, on the reverse strand, counting down.
CACAGTGTGGATGACATCTACCTTTGTCATCACAGTGTGATTGTCATGCAGGCTAGTGTCACCACAATGTGGGGTCCCTGGGGGGAGTGCTGTGGTGGTTCTGTCTCTTGCTGTGTTTGTTGCTGTTCCTACAAGCTTGTGTGACATGTGTAATTTGGGCTCCCTCTCATCTCACAATGCCTGTTTGCCCACATAGGGGAATCCAATCCATGTGTATACTTATGTATGTGACTGTGTTGACATCTGTGTATTAGTGAATCTGGCCTCCTCATGTGTTGTGTGTTTGCCTGGGGACACTGGCACACAACCCCCCTCACCTGTTGTGTATGATATGCAGTGTGAGTCTGCCTGTTTGTGTTTGTGCATTTGTACCACTGCATTGGCATATCTTTAGTTTGCCATTGGCTGTATGTTGTTTGTTGGCTTTCCCCTGCTGGCCCTGGGACTGCTAGGTCATCAGTCAGCACATTGATCATGGTTAGTATGTCCCATTGCTGCCATGGTATGGTATTTGTTCACCTGACATCTACAGTCTCCACAGGATATCTACATTTGTGTGTCCATTGGTGCAGATATGTGGGTCTGCATTATGATGCTCACTTCTGTCATTGTGTTATTTGTGAATGTAGACAATGTGGGCCCCCATGGCTGATGTTTGTATGCACATGGCCAGAACGATGTGTCATTGGCACTGCACTGCTTGCCTCACACAATCTATGTTGCTATGGGACACAAGCACTACAATGCCACTGTAGTGTTTGGTGTTGTGTGGCCAGGAATAATCCCTGCAGTTTTGTTTTTGCAGCTTTTACCAGGACTACACTTACCTTTTGGGCACTGTGGTGATGGGGCTTTGGGCCCCATTGCCACACTGTTCAAAATGTGCTTCAGCTATGGAGCACACACTTACCTTTTGGGCACTGTGGTGATGGGGCTTTGGGCCCCATTGCCACACTGTTCAAAATGTGCTTCAGCTATGGAGCACACACTTACCTTTGGGCACTGTGGTGATGGGGCTTTGGGCCACATTGCCACAGTGGTCATGGTCTGCTTGCATTGTGTAGGCCACACACACAATTATGTGTGACACATGTGTTAGGGGTCACATTGTATGTTCAATGTCATGTTCAGTGTCGTATGCATTTGACACAGACCACACACGCTTGTCATGGTGTTGGGGGTGGGATGTATTTTACAGACAGTCCTTATGTGGGAGTATGCTAGTTGTGTCATGCATTACCCATCCTATGAGTAGGGGTGGTTGTGGTGACAGGCATCCAGCCCCCATGAGTGGGGATGGTAGTAGTGGTAGGCATCCAGCCCCCCATGAGTGGGGATGGTAGTAGTGGTAGGCATCCAGACCCCCATGAGTGGGGATGGTAGTAGTGGTAGGCATCCAGCCCCCCATGAGTGGGGATGGTAGTAGTGGTAGGCATCCAGACCCCCATGAGTGGGGATGGTAGTAGTGGTAGGCATCCAGCCCCCCATGAGTGGGGATGGCAGTAGTGGCAGGCATCCAGCCCCCCATGAGTGGGGATGGCAGTAGTGGTAGGCATCCAGCCCCCCATGAGTGGGGATGGTAGTAGTGGTAGGCATCCAGCCCCCCATGAGTGGGGATGGTAGTAGTGGTAGGTATCCAGCCCCCCATGAGTGGGGATGGTAGTAGTGACAGCCATCCAGCCCCCTATGGGTGGGGATGGCAGTAGTGACAGGCATCCAGCCCCCCATGAGTGGGGATGGTAGTAGTGGTAGGCATCCAGCCCCCCATGAGTGGGGATGGTAGTAGTGGTAGGCATCCAGACCCCCATGAGTGGGGATGGTAGTAGTGACAGCCATCCAGCCCCCTATGGGTGGGGATGGCAGTAGTGACAGGCATCCAGCCCACCCTGAGTATGGGTGGTGTTAGTGGTAGGCATCCAGCCCCCTATGGGTGGGGATGGCAGTAGTGACAGGCATCCAGCCCACCCTGAGTGAGGATGGTAGTAGTGACAGCCATCCAGCCCCCTATGGGTGGGGATGGCAGTAGTGGCAGGCATCCAGCCCCCCATGAGTGGGGATCGCAGTAGTGACAGGCATCCAGCCCCCCATGACCCACGATGGTAGTAGTGGTAGGCATCCAGCCCCCCATGAGTGGGGATGGTAGTAGTGGTAGGCATCCAGCCCCCCATGAGTGGGGATGGTAGTAGTGACAGGCATCCAGCCCACCCTGAGTGGGGATGGTAGTAGTGGCAGGCATCCAGCCCCCCATGAGTGGGGATGGCAGTAGTGACAGGCATCCAGCCCCCCATGAGTGGGGATGGTAGTAGTGGTAGGCATCCAGCCCCCCATGAGTGGGGATGGTGTTAGTGGTAGGCATCCATCCCCCTATGGGTGGGGATGGTAGTAGTGGCAGGCATCCATCCCCCTATGGGTGTGTATGGCATTGGTGATGGCCATCCCGCCCCTATGGTTCTGCTGTTGCTAGTGTACGTCATTTGTCCATCCCTATGTGTGTGTGACATATTTCGGGTACGTGTCGTTTGTTTGTGTTGTGGGTGTTTGACTTACCGTCTGCGCCGTACGCGTCCGTACCGGTCCCGGTAATAGATGTAGAGTATTGGTAGGACCTGCGCGATGGGATTCATGGTTGGGTCGTCTCGCTCGGGTTTCTCGTGGCTTCGACTCGTACTCGCCGCTGGCTTGTTCGCTCTCGCCGCCGTGGATCGCCTTGTGGCGCGAATCGGAGCTTATGTGCAGCTCTCCCGGATGCTCAAACGTGCCGGACGTAGCGACGAGTTCGGTGCATACGGAAGACGCATCGTACTAGTCCGGCCGGAAGGTGCTGTGTATTTGGTTCCGTGCGACTCGATTCGGCGTTTACGGATCCGGCTCGGGCGGGGAACAGGAGCTGGAATGGGTAAGTACGGCTCGCTCGGAATCTGGGCTGTTATGCGCATCGTACTTGTTCATTCGGTAGAGTGTTCGAGTCGGTCGGAAAACACGCGTTCGGCTGGTATTTTTTCCGGACAAATACTGTTAGGTGCGCTTCCGGCCGACATCGGAATCGACCCCTTAGTGTCCAGCACCTTCCCTGACTTAATATAGTTTGAAGTGGGAATAGTAAATTATATATGTTTAGTGTCCAGCACCTTCCCTGAGTTAATATGGGGGGTCATTAGGATGGCGGGCGGACTTCAGTCCGCCCGCCATCCCCGCGGTGCTGGGACCGGCCGCCAGACGTGCGGCGGTCCCGCACCGCTGATTAGGATGCGACCGCCACCCTGGCGGTCGCATTCCGCATATTTGGCATTGCGGAGGGTGCTGCTTACAGCCACCTTGTGCATGGAAATGCAGGGGTGTACCATGGGTACCCCCCACCCCCCCGCCCCTCCTGGGGCCCGCAACGGGCCCCCAAAGCACATCCCCACCAGCCTTTCCATGGCGGCATCGCCGCCATGGAAAGGTCAGTTACCGCACCCATCCTAATATGGATGGTGGTGCCTGGTAGGCACCGCCACCATATTAGTGGCCAAGTCCGCCCGGCCGGCAATCATAACAATTGCCGACCGGCGGACGCACTTTGCGTCCGCCCCGATACCCCCGCCATAATAATATGGCGGGGGGTAAATCTAGTTGGGATGGCGGGCGGATCGCCACTGCCGAGCCGGCGGTGGCAATCCGCCCGCCATCCTAATGATCGCCATAGTTTGGAGTGGGAATAGTAAATTATAGATGTTTACGGTCCAGCCTCTTACTAGATTTAATATAAATTGGAGTGGGAATAGTAAATTATATATGTTAACAGTAGAGCAATTTTTCAGAATTAATGTAGTGTATAGTGGGAATGTTTAAAAATAATAATATAGGGGCTCATTACGATGGCGGGCGGAAGCACAACCGCCGTGCTGGCGGATGCAAAAACCACCAGTTACCGCCGGCACGCAGCAGTCCACACGCCCGTCCAATTACGATGCGAAAAGTAGGCCAAACACCGCCGGCAAGCCAGCAACACCGTCCGCCATCAAAGTGCGCCCGTACACGTAGCGGCGCAGCCCAACTGACACACACCGTCCGACGAAACACGTCCCGCCCGGCGTATAAATTACGATGCCGCAAACAAACGGCTCCCACGGCTAAGAGACACCGCACGTGAAAGAGAGGCGGTAACACGGACGCAGAGCACGGACAACGAAGAAGCGGCACCCCGAGCATGAATCCAGCACTGCAGGCCCTTCCCATGCTTCTGCTGATGCACCACCAAGGACGCAACGTACCGCGGAGACGCAGGTAGGCACACACACAACAAGTGCACGCAAACAGCGCACACAGTGCAAGGGCGGAAAAGCGGACAACCCCCCACCAGCGCGTGTACACTACACATCCACCATTGCATCCACATATGACACACAGGCCAAATCGTAACATCGCGGAACACATGTGTACACACCACCTGGGACTAGGAACCAACCACCCCGTCACGGCCCCAAAGCGCCGATGACGCCGCCACACATGCGCACAACGCAGAGGCCAACCGCAGCGCCATGCATGCGTCGCACACAGACACAGGGACACAACCAAGCAGCACACACATCAGCCCCACCCCGAACGCATATGACACGTGACATGCCTGCCACAGACATGTCCCCAACGCCCAATTCACGGACAACACCCAACGCCACACAACCGACGCACACATGTCAGTGAAGTCACGCAACAGCAGGACACACCCCAGTGTAACAAACATGGCGTAGCACACAGCGGCGGCCACACCAACTAGGAGAAGCAGGGCCCTTCGGGAAGAGGAACGCCAGTACCACACTGAAAAACCCATACCACCCTGCACATATGAACAAGACATATAAAACGGAACACCAAAGAGCACGGGGACCGACAACAGGTGGCCCAAGAATAACATTCACACACAAGGCCCAACGCAGAGCGGAAAGGCAGCCTGCCGCCCACACAAGGGAGAGCAGACAGCACTGAATGACCTTCCATTCCAACTCCGAAACCACAGCCCTACGACAGAAGCCGGTGAATACAGCCATTGTCCAAGAATAGACCAACACAGGCATGCCGAGGAGACCGACCACAGGGCAGATAGCGCATATCACAGAAGCACACAACGGACGGGGAAGAAAGAAGAAAACACTCCCCCATGTCGGCCACATGCAAGTTAATTGGAAGGAGTCACACATCACTGACCTTGAACTGTCTGAGAAGCATGTGGGAAGAGGGCCCGTGTCCTCCAAACAAGCAAACAGAACACAAGTCCTGTCTCCCTACGACTACACAGAGCTCACAGCAACCTCGGAGCGTGCACATTGCAGACTGCACACACAGCCGGAGCACGCCACCACAACGCACCGCTGCGAAATGGCAACCGCAACACACCTACCCAACTACGCCGAACAGCTCAAGCTGTACAAAACCAACCTGTTTCATACATTGGGATGCGATCTCCTGTCCCTGCTGAACGTAAGTTACCGACTGACTTACCGCATCACATTGTTCAGCTGCGTCATGCCCGTCTTCTACTGTCGGAGGTGTCCCTACCAGCATCCCGTCGAGATATGCCTCTCCAACCCGGCATGTCTGAAGGCGGACCTGCTACCACTACTCCTCCCTCTGGACGCACACGACAGGGCCTGCTCTGCCTATGGGGGCATGGCGTATGTGGCCAACATCGCACCCGCACTGAAATGGGACCACTGTGCCTCCACACGACGGATCATCGAGAACAGCTACATCGAATGTCACCCAGCATGCCCCATCATGGTCCTCCAAGGGACAACTTACGAACAACACCTTGACAGCCACCATCCGCTACATTGGCTGGCAAACATGTACACCACCAATGACATGGAAGCCCTGCTGGACGGCATCGCATACCTGACAACCTGTAAATACGTCGGACCACAACGCAGGTTCCCCGAGTGACCTATGATGTCCAACCCCGCACCCATGCTTAGCTTCCACACGGACTGGCCAGTCACCACCACAACAGCCATACCAAACGACCGGCAACTGTAACCACACCATCAACGACATCGCCATGACATCGGATATGACCGGGACATGCACACTGTTCCCCATCACATCCAGGAACACCGCATGCATCGTGGGAGGCAGTGGCATGGGCTCTGTGTATCGCACCCACATGGACGGAACTGCACAAACAACCAGGACACGACATGGATCCAGCGCCCATGGACACACACACCGCTCAGTGGACATGAATAGGTCGCCTGCAGTCTGTGGGTGCTGCACCCCTCCCACCCCCGCCCCGGGAATCCCATACCAGGACCTTTGCATGGACGTCAAGTGCATACAACAACAACATGACCCCAGTGACTGTGACATGTCCAGTAACCACCACAGTGCAACAACAAGTGGCACGCCGCTGCATGCACGCAAGCACATGCCCTGATGTCATCTCACATGCACGCGTGCATGAGGAACAACCGCAGCAAACCTGTCACATGGAACTGAGATGGACTGTGCCCATGATGCCAAGCGGTCTGGTAGGCTACATGTATACCGTCTGTGTCAAAGTCCGCAGCTCCGCAGCTATACGTAAATGTACATTAGCACAGCCTTGGCCAAGCAGACGTCACTCTGAAGCCCACATCCCACATGCAACAGCCAATCACATGTAACCCCACACCCTATCCCATTTGCAATCATGCTCAGTATATCCTCAACATGTATTCCGCTGCCAGTAGTGTCCACTATACTGCATCACAGAGGACAGAAGACTCAATATAATGTTTGAAACCAAAACTGTCTCCGCTGACTCATTTCACAAGTACGAATGAGAGAGGATGAGAGTATGTGAAGTACACGGCAGTCGTGACATGACCATGTAGTCCACTGGTATTGGATGTCAACGCAAATGAGTAGCACAACTGTGGAAGACACACATGTGTCGTGTGAAGTCGTATGGACGCAGTGCTCAGGTGGGTGGGTGTGACGGGTAGATGCGCACATGCCAAGTTGGAGCACGCCGTGTTGGGAGGGGTCATGAACAGTACACCACCGCTTCCCTGGGCATTGTGAGAGGACACCTGTCGGGGGGAGTGAACACGTGTGTGCACAGCAGCCGGGCACACGTACAAAGCGGTACCAGGCGCACCTCAGCCCACCCTCTGTGGACAAGCTGGATCCTGTTGTGCGCCCGCCATGCCCCTTGACAAGGCACACACAGCCCCAGTCGACCAGGTGTAACCCCAACATAGTCAATCCGCACAGGCGATACAGGGCACGGGATGGCAGTGGAGCATGGTGTGTGAGAGGTCTCCTCGCGCTCCTCCTGGTCATATCACGCAGGCAATAGAACCTCAACGTCTAGCATAGCAAAAAGTCAAATGGAAGTGTAGGGGGACGCACCACAGCACGAGCAGCACTGACGTCACGGGAGGTGGCTCGCACCATCCCATCCATTGCCCATCATACCAACCACGCCACATGCCATTGCGACTAAGTGCAAGCGCGTGCGCCACCACCCCCGAGCCCTCCCCAGAGAGGCCAAAGAGTGAATGTGTGGGCCATCAGCCACAGACGGACGCGGCCTGGCCGCAAGGGCAGCCACAGCCACTGGGTGTCGCAGGTGGCGGATCCGGAAGGCGAAGACTGTGATGCATAGTCCATGCAGGCCGGGTCTCCATTTGGGGCACCACGCAGGTGGACGGCGTCCCGCCACACATCATACCCTGAGACAGCCCACTCGTGCAACTGGACCCACACATACACTCCTTGCCCTCTCTGGTGCGAGCTTGGGGCTGCCTGTGCAAGCGCTAGCCTCGCAGGTGAGCATGCATATTGGGGGGCGAGGGGAGGACATGAGGGCTGGGGCGAAGATGACTGTATCACTGTCAGTTAGTACAAGGGATGACCCAGATGTGGAAAGGAAGAGACGTGTCCCGTGTGTACTGCAACTAGTCGCCAATCCAACTACCCCCCATGTCCGGAATGTAAGCCCGCACCTAGGCCCGCCCATCCGCCACATCGAACATACCACCAGCACGACAACCTTCCCATTCGAAACACTGACTGGGGGTGGCGACCAGTGAACAATCATGTGTAGCCTACCCACGCGTACATGTGGGCCCTCCATGATCCATGTCACCTGCGGCACAGACATGACATGCGCAATGAGGGAAGTGAGGAGAGCTGTCCGCCCCACGCACAGAAGGTGCATCAGCTCCACAGACCCAGCAGCGAGTCCAGCAGGGGTCACATGTGCAGGGGCAGCTGTGCCTGGTGTGAAGGCACATGCATATAGACAGCACATCGACCAATGTGTAGTCTGCCCACATCCACAGTCCATCATCATGCGGACATAGGAATTGAACACAGGGCAACACATCTTAGTTGGTGCACCCACCGTGACCAACAATGCGCAATCATTGACGTACCCGCCCTGTGCATGGCCCCCCACCCAACGGAGGCACATCCAGTGCCACCATCCCACACACACAAGCCTTCCACGGAACATGCTGTGTCCAATGGTCAGTACAGAGTCAGCGCCCATCTGGTGGATCCTGAACAGGAGACACATGCACACACATGCCAGCTCCCACTATGTACGTCTGCCACCTGGCACGTGCAATGTAACCTCTCACCTGTGACGTGTGACTGCAAGCACACAGCCGTCTTGGCATGGGGCTGTCAATGTGGACACCTGTCAATGTTTCGGGAGGTGTGATCCGTACAGTGCTGTACATAGGGTGCAGTGCTGACACCTACTACTGTCTCATATCCCCTCGTGCCACAGGTCCCACCTGTATTGGCCGCTCAGCCTGTGCCCACATCGTCGTCGTCGTGTGCCATACTCATCCAGCCTCGGAAGCAGTTCCATGCTCAGCAGACACTCATGTTGCCGTGGCGTTGCCGCTTGACGAATATGCAGTCAGTCCCCATCAGCACGCCCCGCAAGTCATTGGGGCCTAGATCCCCATGTGCATGCACATGGCAGTGGTATGTCTCACTAGCCATTGCCATTGTTGGGAGACCTGTGTAAGTGTATTGTGGCCGTGCCGTCCCAGCTTGACAGCTGGGCTGTGGCTCATGTGCTTGCTCAGTCATGTCAGTGATGTGTATGCGAAATTGCTATGTGTTGTGTTGCTTTGACATGTGTCCTCTGCCATTTTCCCTAGGCGGAGACCGAACATTGACCGCCCATACCAATTGCTGGCGGACATGGATGATACAGAGGTTATTAGGAAGTTTCGGCTGGACAGGCCAACCCTGCATCGACTGTGTGCCATGTTAGAACCCCATCTCCGTCCCCGCAGGGTGTATCCGACTGCTGTCACCCCCACGGCTAAGGTGATGGCCGCCATGCATTTCTTCGCCACTGGGTCATTCCAGCACACAGTGGGCAGTGGAGGAGGGATGTCCCAGCCCATGTTCAGCAAGGTGCTGAGGGATGTACTGGCAGCCATGATGCTGTACCAAAACAGGTACATCCGCTTCCCCAGGGCCCGTGAATTGGCGGCAGTGAAGGGTGCATTCTATGCCCTTGGCAGAATCCCACACGTCGTTGGAGCCATTGACTGCACACATGTTGGCCTTGTTCCACCACAGGCCACTGAGCACCTGTACCGCAACAGGAAGCACACGCACTCCCTGAATGTGCAAGTGGTGTGCCTTGCGGACATGGTGATCACCCACGTGTGTGCAAAGTTCCCAGGCTCGGCCCATGACGCACTCATAATGCGCAACAGCATCTTGCCACGACTGATGGCCAATCTGCAACAGGATCGTGGCTGTATTGTCGGTGAGTATGTGGAGTGGTGTAGCGTGCTGGTTGTGCGATGCTGTCCCCTGTCCAGTTGGAATAGCAACGGTTCTCTGTGTCCCTCACACCCAGGTGACTGCGTATCCGAATGGGGCATGGCTGCTCAGTCCATTGAGGAATCCTCGCACCCCAGCAGACGATCGATACAATGAGGCACATGGGAGGACCAGACGTGTGGTCGAGCGTACCTTTGGCCTCCTCAAGTCCAGGTTCAGGTGCCTGGACCGCACCGGGGTGCACTGGCGTACTCCCCACAGAAGGTGTGCCAGATAGTGGTGGCGTGCTGCATGCTGCACAATCTGGCCATTCGTAAGCAGATCCCCCTCATTGTGGATGACGGAGATCAACCAGGGCCCCAGCCCGCAGACCAGGACAGCTCGAGTGAGGAGGACAGTGGAGAGGAGGAAGCTGGGAATGTGCGGCAGCAGCTCATCGCCCGCTACTTCACTTGACGGTGAGTGTCCATGTACGACGGCTGATGTGGCTGTATCTGTGCAGGTGTGTGTGTGCTGTGTCAGGGTGGCCGTTTGTTCACTACGTGCTGTGTGTCAACGCTCCATGGCCAGGGTAGTATGCCACTGTTGGTGACTGTGGCATTGTGCCCTATTGCTCTGTGCGATGTGTGTACATTGCTTGTAGTTGTTGACATGTACTGTGTGATGGGTGTGTGACACACTCATTGAATGTGCTCCTGTTCTGTCTCCCACCCCTAGGTCCCTACAGGCCCTCCGGATTCCATTGCCATGCCACGCATCAGGTGCCTTTCCGCCCAAGGTGGCCGTTGTATTCCGTACAAATAAAACACAGGGCACAAACAGCAGTTTGTGTAAGAGGTGCATTTATTCCAAACTGTGACATGTGATTGTGTGTAAGGTGATGACAAAAGTGGTGCGTGCAGTGACAATGAGCTGTCGGTCATGGCTGCGTGATGCTCAGGGTGTACCCATTGGTTCTATGTCCATAGTCCAACACACACATGCCATCCAGATGGCTGTGTGGAGTGGGATCGTAGTCCAAGTCAATGCAGTGGCTGGTCAAGGAAGGCTGGCGGAAGGCTGGCTGGCTGCCTCACTTGCGACTGGAGCGTGCGAAGTCCTCCCGGGAGATCTGTTTCCTCTTCGGACGGCCCCTTCCACGTTTGCGAGGGGGTGCCTGCTTGCGACATGCTGGTGGTTGAGGTGTGCTCACTGGCTGTGGACGCAGGGGAACTGGACACTGCTGCTCGACCCTGCGCCCCGGCAGGTGGTGGCGGAGGGGGAGCTGCTATCCCTGGCCGTGTCCTCACCGCCACCACCAGCTGGCCCATGAGGTCCACGAGTTGACCTATACGGGCGTCCATGGACCTCAGCACCCCCAGCACCTCCCGCGTGTCTGAAGCAGACCTGACCCATTGTTCTTGGGCCTCCTCATAGGCCCCAAGGACTCTGGCCATTTGAGGCAGGGCATGGCTCCCAGGGGAGGCTGGCGTTTCCCTGACCCTGCTCCTCCTACCAGTCCTGCTGCCACCGGCCTGCCCACTAGCCACATTGCTCACCACGGTCCTCGCTGTGGCTCCCAGGGTGGATCCAGTCGGCCGGGCCACCACCTGCGCTGGGGCTGGTGCCAGCGAAGACGTGGTGGTGGTGGCGGCGGTGGTGGTCGGTGCGGCGATGGTGGCGGTTGCGGCAGTGGTAGTGGCCGCAATGACCGTGGGTGTGGCCGCAATGACCGTGGGTGTGGCCGCAACGACAGTGGCAGCAGGGGGCTGGGACTGTTCAGCAGCCCTGGATGATGGGTTGGTGGGTAGGAGGGGTCCTGGGGAGCGGCTGGGCCCTGCCACACCAGATGGGCCTGCTTGGTGGTCCGTGTCCGAAGAGGAGGTGAGATCCTCCACATCCGTGTGTCCTCGTTGGGGGCTTGTGGGCTGGCTGTGCTGGCTGCTGTCTCCATCCCCAGCATCCGGCAGTTCGTCACCTGTGGAGAGAATGAGATTTGTTATTGTGTTGCACCTGGCGAAGTATGTATTTGTCGTCTGACATTGGCAGTTCGTGCAATCTCGTACATGGGTTTCCCGGAGGCGAGTGTGTGGCTGTGGCATTTGTAGTTGTGTGTGCTTGGCAATGGGACTGTGTGCTGTGCACATGTGGCATGGGACGGATTGGCCATGCCGATGGGTGTGTTGCTGTGCCCCTACTCATTGTGACTCTGGTGTATGCGGGCTCCTGGCCCATCCTGGGTCTGGTTTGTACTTTGCTTTTGGGGTTCAAATGGAACGCTTAGGAACGCATATGGCAACATGGGGGCCATGCCCCAGATTCGCATTTGGGAGGGAATATGCTTTTGGGGTTCAAATGGAACGCTTAGGAACGCATATGGCAACATGGGGGCCATGCCCCAGATTCGCATTTGGGAGGGAATATGCTTTTGGGGTTCAAATGGAACGCTTAGGAACGCATATGGCAACATGGGGGCCATGCCCCAGATTCGCATTTGGGAGGGAATATGCTTTTGGGGTTCAAATGGAACGCTTAGGAACGCATATGGCAACATGGGGGCCATGCCCCAGATTCGCATTTGGGAGGGAATATGCTTTTGGGGTTCAAATGGAACGCTTAGGAATGCATATGGCAACATGGGGGCCATGCCCCAGATTCGCATTTGGGAGGGAATATGCTTTTGGGGTTCAAATGGAACGCTTAGGAACGCATATGGCAACATGGGGGCCATGCCCCAGATTCGCATTTGGGAGGGGATATGCTTTTGGGGTACATGCTGTGAGCCATGGGTGCCGAACGTGACATGTGTTGTGGCAGCATGACAGTGCATGGTTTGAGGTGTGTGCATGCTTGACATGGCCTGCATATTTGCTGTCTGTTGTGATTACTGGACATGGCATTGGACGCATCGTTATGAGTGAGTGATGGTTGTGTGTGAAAGCCAACGTATTGCAGTTGTCCCATCTCCTTGGTGTGCGTGCTGCCCTGTGCCATGTGCATCACTGCAGTGCTCGTGGGGGGTGTGGCCCATGTTGTGTGTTGTTGCTCACAGTGTGTCGTGCGCTTCATTGACTTCTGGCACATGGTTGGTCATGGGCATGTATCTTAGCGTGACTGCTGTATGTGTGGCAGCTGTGCGGATGACATGCCTTTCATGAGACTGGGGCTGACGGATGGGATGGATGGTATGTTGTATGTGCATGGTGTGTCTGTGTGTTTGATGGGTTCAGTGGTGTTCGTGTGCATTTCTGTTGTTCCGCTCTGTTGCGTCTAGTGTTGTTTGTCTTACATAGGCGTAGTTGTGGGGTGTGTGGTTGACAGGCAGTAGGGGCTACATGGACAGGACTTCAATGGTGTTTCGGTTGTGTGTGATGAGTTGCACAGTGGCTGCCGTGTGGTACTATTTTCAGTGTGGCTTGTGTATGCAGACGTGGCTCCTTGGGTGTTGCTATGTCTGTGATGGGTCATGTGGGGTGTGAGTCTGTTGTTCATGTCCGTGTGCACATTGTTCACTTGTTCGTGACGGTGGGCGGTGCTGCGTTTTCGTCTGCTACGTGACATGTCCCATGTGTTGGTCGTGTGCCGGTCCTCATGCCTCCAGTAATCCAGCCCTGTCCAGTTTCCCACCTGCAGGTTGTTCGTGCGTGCACTGTACTGGATGCCACATGGCTCTAAGCGGGGGTGCTCCATGTTGCAGGTCTGTGGGGGTGGGGGGTGTTGTGGGTCGTGGGGGTGGCTGGACACCCACTGACACCGATTGCTGTGGACCGTGATGTCTGCCTTTCGGCTGTCGTTGTGCACTGCAGTGGCTGACACGTGGCTGTGGGGTGTGGGGGATGCTCCTCCTTGCTGTGCTGTGGGACTAGGGGCCTGGTGTGTGTTGTACTTGGGCTGTCCACCGTCCCACCCACTGCACTTTGTGTTCCTGCCACTTACCTGTTACTTGTCGGTTTGTGCAGCTGTGGCGGACACATGGGTGTGGTGGGTGCTCGTTGTGGCGCTTCTGGCATATTTGGGGACCTGTTGGTGGTTACGTGGCTGGCTGAATGTACACATGTCCCCACGCATCTTACAGTTGTTCTGTTTGGGCTGTGTGTGGTGGTGTCTGTTGCATGTGTGTGTCGTGTATTGTGTGCTGGACATGGGGGTGTTTGTCCCTGGGAGCTGTGGCATGGTGGTAGTGCATGTGAGTACATAGCGGTGTGCTGGTATACATTAGTTTGTACTTACCAGCCTCCACTCCCCTGCTAATCCGGCGAGGATCTCGGGATGTATGATGACTCGCACCTTCTCCTCCCACGCTTTGAAGGTCTTGAAGAGCGCGGGATTCCCTCCGCCAGTGACGGCAGCCAGCTCTCTGTTTTTGCCCTCCTTCTTCTTGACCAGGCTCTTGACGTCATTCCACCGTTTGTTAATTTCGACTCTGTTCCTGGGCAGGGTCCCGACTGCATTGACCTGGTCTACGATCCGGTTCCACATTCTGTTTCTGGTGGCTAGTGGTGTGTGTTGGACCATGTTCCCATAGATTTGTGGGTGCACCTTGATGATCTCGTCGACCATGACCGTCAGCTCAATGGGCGTGAACTTGGGCATTCTTTGTGGTGCCATGGTGTTTGTGGTGCTGGTGCGGTGTGTGTTGTGTAATGTGCAGGGGGTTTGTGGTGCCGGTGTTTGGTGGTGGTGGTGGTGGTGGTTGTGATGTGTGCGTTTCTGTGGTGTGCTGCTGTCCTTGCTGTGTCACTGTGTCCTCTCCTCTCCTCTCTAGTTTGCAATGTTGCAAGGGGTTGTGGTCTGTGGGAGTGCTGCTTTTGTACTTACCTATGTGGGTGTGTCCTCATGGTCTGTTGTTTTCAGGTGTGTTGTGTCTGGGGTTCTGGCCTTTGTAGTTTTTGTTTGTCCGGGGGGGTGTTTTCGGGATGTGTACTGTGCTTGTGTATTTGTGCGTGCCTTGCTGTGTGGACTTATTGGCCATGTTGTGTGCTATTGGTTTTGTGAGCGGATGGTTTCTGTGCAGGGACGTAGGCGCCATGGTTTCTGCCGTGTCGATTAGCATCGGCGTTGTTTGCGATGGCGGGCGGTATATTTGTGGTTTTCCCGCGCTCATGGCGGTGCGATCGTAATTTCACGTGCGGTGTGTCGGCCGTGAGGGCGGGCGGTTTTGTGTTGTCGTGCGTGTTTCCGTCCGTGGCGGGCGGTTTGACTCCGACTCGGACGATGGCGGGCGATATTTTGTGTGATTTTTCCGCCGATGGCGGTTTTCGGTTTGTGTAATCGTAATGGCGTGGTCGGTGTTCAGACGGTGTGTGCGGGCGGATTTTTGCCGCTTCCATGCCTGGCGGATTTATTTACGCCGGGTATCGTAATGGGCCCCATAGTTTGTATTAACAAATATAATATATTTAGACATATTTATTATAATAATATACTTTATAAAATATATTGATGTAATATAAATATTTTAATACATATACAAGGTTTCAAAAAATGACAAAAAATCATGAAACATGTTATTTTATTGATATCTTTATTTATTTTCAAACATTAATAAATAAAAAAATAGCATTTTATTTTATTAAGTGTATTTATTATATATTGTTAGACATAGAAAAAAAGACAATTTTTCATTTTCACATATTATATATTTTGTACATATGTATACATTTATATATAATGTTTTTGCAAACTTAGGGGCCTATTACGATGGCGGTCGGGAAACCTCCCCGACCGCCATGGTAGCAGGAAAAGACAGCCCGCATGGACCGCGACATCACCGCCGGTCGAATTACGATGACCCGCGGTCCAAATCCGACCGCGGCGGTCGGATCGAGGGCCTTAACATAGTGGCGGTTGCTGCTGCCCGCAGCACCGCCGCGATGTCCAAAGGAGCATGTTCTGCATTTCCCTGCACTGCGTGGCAGGCACTGCACAGTGCCTGCCACCTGGTACAGGGAAATGTAGGGGGGGACCATGGGTACCCCCCCAGTGCACCCACACCACCCAAAACATTGGGGGCCCGCAACGGGCCCCCGGAAGACAGTCTCTGCATGCCTTTCCATGGCGGTTTGACAGCTGAGGAAAGGCTGGCTACCGCCGGCATCATAATCCTGCCGGCGGAGCCTGCTCTGCACCGCCACCATTATCCCGGTCCTGCTCCGCCCGCCAGGCAGGAGTGCGGATGGCAACCGGCGGAAAAGCGGCGGTCGGAATTTCTCACCATTGCCATCCTAATTTGACCGGCGGTTTTCTTGGTTGCGATCGCGGGCGGATGTCCACCGCCGGTCCGGCGGGTGCCACCGCCGACCCGGCGTTGGACATCCGACCGCCATCATAATAGACCCCTTAATTTTAAACATTATTAAACTTTTTATTACAGTTATGTACATTTTTTTTAAAAATGATGTACTTTTACATTGCTTTTTAAACATTTTTTCACAAAAAATATTTTTCAATAAGAGTTATACATTATTAATTTTATTCTAAACATTGATTACATAATTACATATAGTGTAAATTATTATTAACATATATGTTTTAACACATTGTTATTATTCACCCTCTTACCAATATTTTCAATTTTTTTAACATAGAATGTTATATTTTAAGTAATATTATTTATATTTGAAATATAAATAATATTAATTATTACATGTAATTTTTTAATACAAACATTTTTTATAACATTTATACAGTTTTTTAACATTTCTTCAAGATAGTACATATTTTTAATATACATTAGATATGAAATGTATTTTTTTAGAATTATAATAATTATTAAATGTTTAATAATATTTATTATTATAATTTTACATTAGGAAAAAAAGTGACTATTTTTTTAACATAAGTAATATTTTGTAGTATTTTTGCAAAACTTTATAATAATGTATTTATAATGTACTATCAGTTTAATAAAGAAATAGATAAATCTTTAGTATTTAAAGCAGCCATATTTATTTCTAACTTGTATCTTGTAACCGCTCGGTTTTGTTTTAGGTCATTTGGGAGGGAGAAGCTCACGGTTGGAAGCTGTGTCGCATCGGGTAAGGTAAGTTTAATTTTCTTTATTTAAACTTAAATTGTGAATTAATTTGAGGGTAGTTAAGGACTAGGTAGTGTGTGTAGTGTTAGGTTTTTAGCGTTTAGGTGAGTTGTATGTTTTAGTTATGTGTTAGCGAAATGTCGTCAGTTTGTTAATCGGTCGGTGTTAGAGTTAAATAGATATGTGAAAATATGTTTAAATTATGGTGTTAGTATTATATTTATTTGTATTATGTTATAATGTATGTGTATATTTTTGTGGGTGGGATTGTTTTTTTTCATTACAGGTTTTGGTCAATTGGAACGTGGCGGTTGGGAGAAGATTGCGTTTTTTTAATTTAAGGAAGTGTGTATTAGTTTTAGACAACTAATAACTATTTTACACTTCCTTAATTATTCGAGTTTTCCTGGAGCGTTTCTTTTTTTAAATATGTTTTTCAGGATTTGTAGGGTTTATCGTTTGTGGAGTTATTGCCGGTGGATTACTTTTTAAACAGTTGGATTTTTCCATTTTTTGGGGGGATTTTTGGGGATATTGGGATTATCGAAAATGTGGATTTATTTATGGCAGTTGGGATTTCGTTTCTTCAGCTACGGAAACAGTAAGTTATTTTGAATTATTTATTGTGGGAGGGAAATGTTAAAAATGACATTGTTATTGTGATTTATATTTTATAAAATATAATTATTATGTCAATATATTTTTCATATATTAATTAATAAAATTGACAAAATAATTATATTTTTGGAATTATAAGTATTTTATTTATTTGTATGTTTAGTTTTTGGTTCTGAGTTTTTAGGTATATTGAGGTATTTTTAGTTAAAGTAGGGATTTGGCTTTTGTTTCAAGGTATTCTAGCCGTTTAGTTGTTGGGTATAGTCTTACTTTGTATTGTAAGTACTCAAACATTTGTTTAGTTTGTTTGGTAAGTTTTGGGCCTATTTGTGTTACAGACTGCTCCATTCTTAGTTGTTGGTAGCTTTGTTCTTTTTGGATAGATAGTAATAGTTTATGTAGAGTTGGTGGAGTTCTGCCTGTTGTTGCTTGGAAGGCGTTGTGCCATCCTTCTACAGCATTATTAGTTTTAGCTTCTTTGTTTAGGGTACTGTTATATACATTCCACCATGGAATGTGGTATTTAGGTTGCCTTCTGTGTCCAGATCTGTGTAGCCTTCCCACCCAGGTGTCTTCAAAATAGTCAAGATGGGGACTTTGGGGTCTATTACGATGGCGGTCGGATGTCCACCGACGGGCCAGCGGTAGCGCCCACCGGACCGGCGGAGGACATCCGCCCACGATCGCAACCAAGAAAATCGCTGGTCAAATTAGGATGGCGGTGGTGACCGCGGCGGTGGGAAATTCCGACCGCTGCTTTTCCGCCGGTTGCCATCCGCACTCCTGCCTGGCAGACGGAGCAGGACCGGGATAATGGCAGCGGTGCAGAGCAGGCTCCGCCGGCAGGATTATGAAGCCGGCAGTAGCCAGCCTTTCCTCAGCGGTCAAACCGCCATGGAAAGGCATGCGGAGATCGTCTTCCGGGGGCCCATTGTGGGCCCCCATGTGTTGGGGGGGTGCACTGGGGGGGTACCCATGGTCCCCCCCTACATTTCCCTGTACCAGGCACTGTGCAGTGCCTGCCACGCAGTGCAGGGAAATGCAGGACATGCTCCTTTTGGCATCGTGGCGGTGCTGCGGGCAGCAGCAACCGCCGCAATGTTAAGGCCTGCGATCAGACCACCGTGGTCAGATTTCGACCGCGGTTCATCGTAATTCGACCAGCGGTGATGTCGCAGTCCATGCGGGCGGTCATTTCCCGCTACCATGGCGGTCGGGGAGGTTTCCCGACCCCCATCGCAATAGGCCCCTTAGTTTTTGTTCATTTTGTTGGTAGTATGCACTTTCAATTAATAAATTGTAGTGTTCAGCTACGTCAGTAATTGGGACGTATGCCAGTGCTATTAGTTTTTTAATTTGATATGCAAAGGAGCTATTTGTTGCATATTCAATACTTAGGGCCCGATTCCGATCTCGTAAGGAAAGCCCTCCATACGACTCGGATCTGGACAGCTTTCCGAGCGAGACGTGCTCCGGGAGTCCGAACTAGCGAGTACAATGCTGCTGTATGCTTACGGACTCGGCTCGTTCGGACTCCCATTGAACTCTATGGGAGCCGCGTGCACAGACCTGTACACAGGCTCCCATAGCAAAAAAGGGGTGGGCGGGGAAAAGCGTAAACCCTGTGGCGGGCACCCCATGTGGCCCGTCACACTGTGCATGCTTGGATCGGGGGGACCCATGCGCACCCCCCGTGACCGAATCGGAGGGCTCCAGGTAAAGGGGGGCCTGCTATGGCCCCCCGAAGTCCAAATCGACAGCCGTTTCGTCTCAATGAGACCGAGGCAATACAGCTGTCCGATTCGTGCATCGTACTCGCTCGGTCGGAAAACGGCTCCATTGCGCAGCACAATTCGGCTACGAACGTGTCGGATGGACAGGTTCGGGTTCGTAAACGATTCGCACGGCGCGTACAGGATACTCGCATCGTACTTGCTCGTTAGGAACGGGGGACGATTCGTGCGGAACGATAGGCTCCGAATCGGATTTGGTCTTTACAAATCCCGTTTGTAGGCCTTCCTTACGAGATCGGAATCGGGCCCTAAGTGTAGATTTTTGGAGGTGTCTCCAAATACATTGATTGAAATGATAATAGCAACCTTGAATTGCTGTGTGAGAGTAGGTTTTTAGTATGGCTTGTATCATTCATTGACTGTTCAAAGTCAATGATTATTTTTTGGGGAAAGTAATTATTGGTTTCTTGTTTGATTTTAGTTAAAAGTTCAATATAGGTGGAGTTTTGCTTGTTTGGTAATAAAGCATATAGAAAGGGGATATTTGTATTTTGATAAAGTGCATGTATTGTATATAACTGATAAAATGGTTTGGGACATATTTTAAAAGTCCCGTCCATCATCCAAGTCTCACAGTTTTGTAGTTTTAGTAAAGTAGTGGCAGTTCCAAATATTATTATTCTTTTGTCTGTTGATTTGTTATCATAAAGAAGAAATGGTTCTTCATTATGGGTAACTGTGAGTTCTGGTGGTATTTCTACTTCAGCAAAAGTTTTGGAGACAGGTGTGGTGGTAGCTGTAGCTTTTTTAGTTCTAGCTATTGTTCTTTTTAGTGACGATATTGAGGGCATTTGGCCAGTTGCATGCTGTGGGATTTTGGGGAGCATGTCTTTAAGTATTTCTGTTGAAGACTTTTCTGATCTAGTGCTAGCTTCTTTTATATCATCTAAAGCATTTCTAACTTCAATTTCAGCAACGTTAGGGGGGTGGTTATGCTCCCTAACATATAGTACAGTTGTTTCCTTTGTTGCAGCCCTCCCATAACATTTGTTAGAATAATATTTACTGCATATCCAGTGCACTTTGTCTCCTGTTTGCTTTTCTTGGGTGTACACATACCCCATATAACATAATAAAATGTTTCCTTTCTGTGAAGTTATAAATTGGGCTCCTTCAGTCATTGTGATTTTTCAAATGCTAAGAAAAATGTATATAAAAATTAATAAAAATATTTCTGTACTGTTTTATTGTCTGAAATATATACATTGTCAATTTTATACTAACAATGTTGAATTTGAAGTAGTTTTCAATGCTGATGAGTTTTCTTTACTGTTTGCCTTTAGTTTTGTTGCTCAGATTCCTGTTGAAAAAAAAAGTAATTTGAATAATTTTAACTGTGTTTTAAGTGGGGGGCCAGTTGGGATTAAGTTGGACTTCTGTGTGGCATTTTTGGAAATTGTTTTAATTTATTTCAGTTTAATACTTACTTTATTTGCAAGTAGATTTTTCACAGTGTTCTGTAGGTGTTGGAGTGTCTTCAGAATTATCTGTAGAGGAGATATAAATTAAATAAATATACATTCATTGTTTTGTTCCTATAAATAGTGCTTTAAGAAGATTTGCAGTAGCATTAGTTTATAAATCGTATTTTACTTACTTTGTGGAGCTGGAAACAGAGTTTTCTCAAATGTAGTGCAATGTTCAGGCAGCAATCTGGCAGAGTTTCTCCTTGTATTTTCTTTTTTGTTTGAAGTGTTAAATAATGTTTAATTTTCGTGTGTTTATATAGTGTTTAATTAATTGTTGTTTTAATTTCATTAGTTAATTCTAATTGTATGTGTTTTTCATTGGTTGTTATTTATTGTTTTAATTGATTTGGTAGTTGTTTTCCATATATGGAATACGCTAATTAAGTTTCAGTTATAGTTTTTTTTAAATTTTAAAGTTGTTTAGTATATTATATGTGATGTATATCGTTTTAGATGTTAAATAATTGTTTTTTTATTTAGGTATAACACTATAGATAGTGAATAATTGTGTGTATTTATTAATTTTTATGATAATATTTTTAAATGTCTTTAAAAATGTGTTGATCGATTTATTTTGTATGTTGTGTGTGTTAAATAATAATTTTATATCTTTTGTGGTACGTTTTGTATGGTTATAAACATTTGTAACATGTCGATATATTTTTTTTAACGATATTATTGGTGTCTATATTTTTGTTATCGTTATTTTTAACATTTTGTATGTTTTTTTAACATGTTCGATATTATTTTTAACGATATTTTTTGGTTCGATAATAGTGATATCGATGTAAATGTATGGCGATATTTTCTTGTCGATATTTGTGTAGTTTTTAAATAAGTATAGTATGTTGATCTTAGTGTAATCGATATTTTTGTCCCGATATTATGGTAGGTCGATATTGTGTCTGTCGATATTGTATCAGTGATCCATTTTAGTTGCTAACTGTCCTTGACGTCCTTAGGAATTGGAAAGATATGAAATGACTGTTGTCCTGCTTTTGTAATACTGCCTCAGAGAGATAGGGCTGGAGGTTTCAGCCATGCAGAAGTTTGTGTTCTTTTTTGAAAACTGCACCCATATTTTAGGGGCCGGTTACGATGTCGGTTGTAAAGCCCTCTGACTTTCGGTCGGAGGATTTACAACCGTCATCGTCGGTTTCAATTCCGACCGGCTGATTACGATATAGCCGGTTGGAATTGAAACCGGCGGGTCATTCCAGCTGCCTTCCGACAGGCTCAAGGAGCCTTTAATCCATATGGACGGCGGTTTACGCCGTCTGGATTACGATGCATGGTTTCCAGCTGGGTTTCCATGCTGGCCTTTCCGACATGGAAATCCTGTTGGAAAGTGTGTTTGGGGGCCTCTAGCAGGCACCCTTTCCTTTGCGGCCTCTGGCTGGGGGCCAAGGGGGCACCTATGTCCCACCCTGTTAATCCCTGCACCTTGTGGCAGGCACCATGAGGTGCCTGCCACAGGGTGCAGGGATTAACACAATCTCCCATTTCTCTTTGGGAGCTTGTGTTACGGCCAGTTTACGGGCGTAACACAAGCTCCCATAGAGAAATGGGAGAATGCAACCTCACCATGTGCGGTCGCATCATAATTAGGTGGTCAGGACCACTGACCGGAGGTTAGTCGTTCCCGTTTACGCCACGGTGTTGCTCAGAGGAAACTCCGACCGACTTCGTAATAAGCCCCAGAGTCTCTTCTGCCATTTCTAAAACGAGTGTACCTTGAGGCATTCTCCAAAGCTGTGCATTTTCTAAAACACAGTTCTATATTTAAAACCAGCCTCTTTGTGAGGTCATCGGCTCCTTGGTTTTTTAAACTTTTCTTATGCAGATGTTTCCCAGCTCTTTCTTAATTTTAATCACCAATTGGTCAATTTCTTTGGGAAACTTAGGGATTTCTACTGGGTATACAAAGCTGTGTATCTGTAAATGTTTTAAAACTGAATGGTAAAAGGACAGACCATTTGGTGTTTGGGGAGGACACCACTGGACAGACGTTAACCACTTCAACTATTGGCCCTTTTTTATCTCCTGCAGTTAAGGTGAAAAATCTAGGAATTCTTTTTGACTGGGATCTATTCTTTTTCTCCTAAAATTCAAAAGGTCGGGATGTGGGTTTCCATCACTTTACAATGCTGAAGAAGATTCTTCCCTTTCTTCCATCTAATAAACATGTGGGCCTGGTGGGTGCATGTGTGATGTCTTAACTACTTTAATGCTCCACATCCTGTTCTTCTGGAGTATGGCATTGCCAAGCTTTGAGGTCTTCAAAATATAGGGGCCGATTCCGATTCAGGCCGGAAATCACTTCGACCAAGCCGGACCCGGAGAGATTTCCGACCGAATCGGACCCTAGCAGCCCGACCGAACGAGTACAATGCGTACGCATGCTATCGGACTCGATTCGGTCGGACTCCCATTGAAGTCAATGGGAGCCAGTCGTACAACGCGTACGCGGGTTCCCATTGACTCCATGGGTGCGAGGCGAACAAGGGCGCCCCCTACAGCGGGTACGCGTCGAAGCGACTCGCGCCGTACATGCACAGGTAGGGGGGACCCATGGGTCCCCCCTGTGTGCGACTCGCGTGGCTAAGCGTACAGGGGGGGTCCGACACGGACCCCCAAAGTCCGGCTCCGACAGCTCTTTGGAGCCGGAGTGCGCGAGTCGGTCGGACTGCTCCAGGCGCGCATCGTACTTGCCCGGCCGGGGAACGTCTCCATTGCGCGGTGCGAGTCGTGTCCGTACGATCGGGCGGAGCGGTTGAGTCCCGCGAACGAGTCGGTCGGCGATTTCGCATGCGCTCGCATCGTACTCGCTCGCCCGGACGCACGTTCGAATCGGTCGGGAAAGAGGGCTCCGAATCGGATCCGGTAAAGCCGAATCCGATTCGGTGCCCTACCGGCCGAGATCGGAATCGGCCCCTCAGTAGTCAGATTGGTTGTTTGACCACATAGATATGAGCCTGTATTTCATGCTGTTGCTCCCTCCACTGGCGCCCAGAGAAGCAAATACAATTCAAAGCTCACTGTATTGTGTATTACACCTTTTTACAATTCAAGAGGCTAACTGTATTGTTGGCGATAGCCCACTTCCAGCAAGCACCTGCATGGGGGTGAGAGGAAGGGGGCATGGGGGCATGGGGGGTGTAGGCTTTTACCAAGCCTTGATGATTTTCTCTAGAATCCCCTTGAGTTACACAGCCTCTCAAATGTTTGTCAGTTCATACGGCAATCAAGATGCACCAGTTCTGTTAAATATCTCTCCGTGCCCGGATAAAGTTCTGGCGAAGCTTGGGCTTTACAAATAAATAAGTACATAAATGAATAAATAAATAAACAACAATATAAGATAGCTCCGCAAGTTGAGTTCTCACACTTGTGATCTGGTTGTGTGATCTATAGGCTAAATAAATCTAGGTTGTGTATGCCTACCGGAAACGAAGAGAGAAAATAGGATTCTGTTAAATAGAGGTGCCATCTCCTACTGGTGGTAGCTAATCGGATTCCAGAGGATAATTAAGTGGTTGTTATAAACAATTATCTATATCTTCCGAGTTGGAACATGGTAGGCATAAAAACATATCCTTAATGGGGATATCTGTATGAGCCTACTACAAAATCAAATAATGATGTTGCAAGAAATGTGGATGCAGTTTGAGATAACATTAGAATGCTACAGGTGTTGCGAAGTAAGAGCTAAATGGTTGACCAACAGGTTGTTCATCCCTTTTAGTCAGGAAGGACATTACTATCTTTGAGCACAGTGGCCAGGTCCACTATTAGTGTTTCTTCTGCGCTGTTGTTCCTCTTAACAAAGAGAAAACAACTTGAACTAGCTACAGGCTATTTTGAGTAATTTTTATTTTGAACTGCTTTATCACAATCTTGGTAGGAGTTGTGCTTTTTTGACCTCAGAGCTGATTTGTGGAAATTGAAATGTTACCTGCTTTAAATTCTGTGTTTAGAAAATTCCCTCTATTCATGACCAAATTTTAAATATGTAGCATGTTATTGATAGGAAAAGATAATAGATCTCCATTGTGTGAACCTTCATTAATTTATAAACATTATTTACTCCTACTTATGCCTGGATTCCAGACCTCTGTTGTAAAGAATAATGGTCCGATGTATTGGAAGGTTTATACCTTAACAAAGTGTATGCACTGCAAAGTGGCAGGCTTGATAAGGCAAAAAACAAAAACTCAATTAATCAAAGCAACATTGTGAGCCACAAATGTATTTGTGAAGGTATTTGGACAAAATATCGGAAACAAATATTGTGATGCAAAAATATGTCAACAATGGGGCCGATTACGATGGCAGTAGTAGGCACCTCCGCGGTGTTGGCGGTGGCGGAAAACGTCCATTTACTTACTCCTGCGGCGGTCCTCGCGTCCGCCATATTACAATGGGCAAAGACAGCCCATTTCCCATCCGTCGCGGAGTTTCCGGATCCGCCAGATTTTTCGTTCCGCAACGGTGGCGGAGGGAGCCAAAAGTGAAAGACCGCCATGCGGAATGACGTTACCACCGCCGGACAAATCACGATGCCTCCAACAGCCCATCCGAACGCAGCGGAGAAACCAGCCACCCTTAGACGGCGGAAGCACAACTGCGGAGATAGAAACTTGAATCCGAGACACCTCCACACGTGTCTGGCCGCCATGGATCCAGCTCTACAAGCCCTTCCGCTGCTGTACCTCATCCACTATCAGCAGATAAGACGCCATTGCGGTCAACACCGCAGGTAAGTCAACAACACATCCCCGCATACAACCACAACACACAACTGTCGCGCTAATGTACGTGTCCTGTCTACATCAGACAGCCTGGTGGAGACAGGAACATATTCCCTAGTGTAAGTACACATGTCCTGCACGTCACAAATTGACACCTCTGCATCGGGGTCACCCATCACCATAGAAATTACTGCAACTAGCCCAGTCGTGCCGGTCATGTCACCGCAGCGGTGAAGCCGCGGGAAAACCTGCCCACAATGTACTAGGAGTCCAGGACATTGTCCCAGACAAGCAACACCAACATTACAACATCCACACCACATGTAACATAAAAGAAGCACCACTCAGCATAACATATCTGCAGCAAGAAGTCATGTGCAGGGACACTGTCTAGAGTGACATCTCATTAGGAACACCTTCAAATGTATAGTAACATGAGTGTAGGGTGAGGCAAGAGTCCCTCCAAAATGACCATAGTCATCATTGCACACAAATAAGGGTCAGTCCACATACAATGTGGAACAGAGGAGGGCAGACCAAGTAGGGTGTGTATGTGTATTTCACAGTAGGGCAACAAGGTGTTGGAATGAGTCAGTGAGCCCAGGTAGATGACACATCATATTAGACACCACTGCCACACAATCACAGATCACCACAGCCCCCAAGCAGACATTGATAGGCCCATCACATACAATGGCAGACCATATCACACAATGACAGCCCATATCATGCAACACAGTGAGAAATTCCTGACTCAAACAGCAAACTCAAAGTAAGCACCACTGTGCATTTGACTCTCAAGTGTACTTCTGCAATAAATGAGACCATGTGAGTATGTCCAGTACATCAACAACACTGACTACACTGCCAACTCACAGAACCCCTACACACCATCACTACACCTCAACAAAGGGAGCACCAACTGCAAAGTAGTGAATGAATGCCAAAGTGTCAGGAAGACTCCATCTTGACAGCATGAAACTCTGACCTGAGACTCAGGACAACCCTCCTCCTACTCACACCTGCCTTACACTCATGTGAATCAAAGTGAGTAATTTAAGAAATGAAGAGTCACTGTGCAGATTAACAACCATGGAACTGTTCACACTGCATGTCAAGTCCTTCAGACAGCTCACACACTGAAACTTAGCCTCATACACATACCATAAGTCAGCCGCAATGTATGACAAAAACTAAACTAGCCTAAAGTGGAGTGCACAGTGCATGAAAAACATGGAGATATCTCAGATAGCATTTGTACATGACATGCAAGAGGTGCAACATATCACACTACACCTAGGCCATCAAATCAGACATGGGTGGCACAGTGAATGAAATTGAACTAAAGTAACATCTGTGCAATATCCCTGTGATACAGCAATGCAAGCTATGCATTGGCCCAGGAATGATAGGAACTGTCATAAGCCATACAGTGACCAGCCCCACATCTGTGTCAACTCCCTTGACATGTGCATGCCACCAGCACAACACTCATGGCTCATTGTCACACTCCCTGACTGTCAAACCCAAGTATGACCTTCACACATACCCCTCATCTACCCATCTCACACCTTCACTACTCCACACCTGTGAGAAACACAGATAAAGGTGCAAATAATGTCCTGTGAGTTTCCTGAGAGCCAATGCCACACCCTGGTGTGTATCTACAAATGTCAGAATCCCACTCAGGGATGTCTGAACGACTGCTGTTCAAAAACCATTTGCCAAACACATGTCTCACAAACAACATCCAAAGAAGTCCAACAAGCTCACCCATGTGTATGCAAACAGTGGATAGGCAATGTGACCCTAGACAGCACAGGAATAGATAACATTTTTACTCTGGCCAACTGCACAGACACCATCACCCAACCCAATAAAAAAAAACATGATCAAATGCCAATCATGAACACTAACTGTGTGCAGTAGGACAAAGCTGCAAACACAGACATATACACTCCACCAGTTACCAAGTGAGCATGGTGCCAATGTGTAGCACAAGCATGCACATGCACACTCCTGACAAGTGACTACTCAAATATAGGAGGCCATAGCACAATTGTGCACTCAAAACAAGCCAATGAACAAGACCCCACATTGCTGCATGTGAAAGTCACACAAGAAATGCACGCAACAAATTCTATACACATCTGAATGTATTCCAATACACAAACTCCTCACACACAATGTCATGCAAATATAACATTACACACACATGGACCTGTCAGTGGAACGAGCCAACACAGGCCAAAGACTGCATCCATCAACAACAAATACACAACATATGCACATACAAAATCATCACATAGCAAACTCAGCTGGACATCAGGGGGATTCACACCAGGCAAGGACTAGGCAACATACACTCACAGCAGTGCATGTACAGTAAGCAGTGTGTGAACACCAACAAAACCAGTATCACACATATCTGAGTGCTCCACCATGAACTTCAACACCACAAATCATCACAGGGCACAGATCACATCACACTCAGGATGGGTAGCAGTACCTCAGCAAACAGACATACACTTTAGCTATCACCCACTGCTGCACAACTCTGGAAAACACAGATGCATGGAACATGACTAGAGGACTGTGCTGGACAAACATCTGCACTGTACATGAGCAACCATGACTGCAATCAAGTAGAAGAAAATAGCACATAACAAATTGTGAAACAGTCCTGAGTGGAACATTGGTCCTGGACACAGATCATCCTCCAACAGTATAGTGTCACACTATGAAGTGGTGGTGGGGGTCACACACTGGCAAGGCATGGGGTGGAAGACATTAGACTGAAGAGGTGTGTACATCAGTATTGGACAGGTGAGGAGTGTACAGAGCAAAAACACATAGAGGAGTAACTCACAATGTGTAGCCCTCAAAAGCCCCCATTGGGGATGGTCTGACTCTCAATACCACATACTTGTCCAACAAATGATGTAAAGTGACACCAATGTATGAGAAACGCCACTTATAATGTCAGTTTGCCTGAGCAGGTCAGCACAGTGAGCACAAACGTAAGCAAGAGCCATGGCTGATCAACAAACCACAACACAGACATTGCAGTGAACGACTCTGCATACTCACAACTGACAGCGACAATAAGTAGGTGTACCCCAGGACTGCAAGTTCATACCGACACACTGCACAGCGCTCAACCAACAACTCCTACATGTGCCCACTATCTAAAGCACTTGTCTGTCAATGTAAACAAACAGGCACTCATTACCTGGATCATACATGTGTGTAGGTGTTGTGTTCAGGGGCACATACTCATCAACACTTCTGCCAATGATAGGCCAATCACACTGTATGACTACTCAACTGCACACATTCAAACGTACCCATGTGACTATGAAGCCAGGCCTACACAAGATGACTACACATCTACACTGCTGTTCACACATCAAGCTAGATCCCACTGATATGACGGACCCTGTTCACCACGCAAGTTATCCTGTGGATAGAATTCTCTTCTGTTGTGGTACAGCATCCAAATATGACGTATACAAAATTGGAGACCTGACAATAGAATGATTAGGATAAGATTAGATCACCACAGACAACCATCAGTGCCCCCTCAAGCCTCTGAGTCAAGAAGCACAAAAGTGCCTGTAACCTCTGGCAACCTCTGAAAAAGAAAATCAAGTATATGCCAATGTGAATGTGGCATACAGAGCATGTGTCACATGAACATATACACATACAATGCACTGCATCATTAGCAACGGCAGCGACAAAGCTCACAGCATGAGTAATAGTCTTTATTACATAAACTCTGCATAGGCATCAAAAGTGCAAAACATCAAAGCCATTGGCCAGTCCAAATTTCAAGTCCGCACATGTGTGCATGTAAACTTGCACATCAAGTAGGTAACACAGTCTACTGCCATGGGAATCACCACAGGTCAGGGGCTTCGAATGGGCAGTCCAGGCACCGCTGTTGGAGAAATGATGTGGGGAGGGGGACTTGGCTTCAACTTTGGCTTGAAGTTGAACTGGGAGGGGGCTGATTGTTGGGGCCAGTTGGAGGACTGGACCTGGGAGGGAGAGAACTGGCTGAGGTAGAGGGATCCATGGATGTGGGAGCCTGAGGGCTGCTTGGACCGGGTGGAGTGGTGGCACGGGGAGGTGGAGACATGCTGTGTGGAGGCTCAGTGGCTGAGGGTGAATGTGAAGGGCTGGGTCTCAACTGTTTGGGGATCCGATATGCCACAAGTGTCTTGGCCGGAGTGAGAAGTGAGGTGTGCACAACAGCCTCACTCTTCCCCAAAGGTGTAGCAGGTGCAGGTGGCTCTCCACGTGTGGATTTGCTGGAGCTGGTGGTACGCTGGGGGTGGCCTTGCCTTTTGCCCTGCATCCCCTGTTGTTGATGTAAATTCCCCACTTTTCTCTCTTGTCCATGCTTCACAGGGGTGTGGATGGGAGTCGACGTTTTGGGTGAAACTGCCTTTGGAATGTGTTTGGGCTTAGTCGTGGCAGGCACCAGGTTCACTGCAGACAGGGCAAGTGTCTGTGTGTCCTTGGGATCAGCAATGGGGTTGGGAGTGTCCTTGGATGGTGATGTTTTGGAGGAATCTAATGTGGATGCATGCTTTTTTGCCATATGTCCCTGAGTGTCCTGTGATGGGCTTTTTGTCTTGCGGTCATGTGTGCTCGGTTTGGGTTGTGGTGATGGTGTATGGTGTCTGGTACGCTTAGAGTGCTGAGGTTGTGTGCTTCGTGTGGATGACTGGGTGCCTGAGGGCTCTGGCGTGTGTGTACTCTGGTCAGGTGGGGCCACTGGCAGGGTGGTTGCCAAAGGGACAGGAGCTGGACTGGGAGTTTGGGACTGCTGAATGGCTGCCGTCACTGTGGAGGACAAAGACTGGACAGTTCGGTGTAGGCCACTCACGTCCGAATGAAAGCCCTCCATGAATGCAACAACCTGGGACAACTTGTTGCCATGATCCTGGAGGGCATTCAGGAGAGCAGTCTGACCCACACACAGCTGGCGCAAACTTTCTACGGCCTCCACACTGAGGGCAGCAGGGGAGACAGGGGCAGGGGCAGCGGTGCCTGGGGGGAAGGAGACTCTACCCTTCTTAGGGCTGCGGGCACGGACAGCACTTGGAGGAGCATCCAGGAGTGTGGGCACTGGACGAGGTGTGGCAGAAGAAGATGCAGATCTGGAACATCCGGTGCCCCCCAACATCGAGGAGTCACCACTGGACTGGGAAGATGTGGAGGTTGGTGTTTCCGGGTGGGAATCATCCAGGGCACTACTGTCCCCCTCCGAGGTGCTGGTCCCCTCAGTGTCACTGAACTCCTGTGTCCCAGTCGTGCCAGTAGCTTCCTCGACGCTGTCGGGCCCCCGTCCTTCCCTGCCCTCGGTAGATGCTGCAAGAGACAGAGACATAGGTTCAGTATAGTGCCATACTCGCAAACATCATATGCAATCAAAACTCAAAAATGATACTCCCATGTTGAACTACTCCATGTACTTTCAGCATATGCCACATTTATGCAATCATCAGCTGATGCATGGAAACATGCATAGTTGATAGTCATGCTCCATGTTGCGTAGACACAGCCAAATAGCTGAGCCTGTGCCTCCTTGTAACCACACATACAATTGTCTGTAGGCACACCTACGTGCCTGTAGGTAAGATAGCTATACATCAAAACATGTTGGCTCTGTCACATATGGAGTATATTTCATGGAACACCACAGATACCAAGTCAAATATGTCCTTTTGCAAGGGCAATCACCTTCTGAAATCCACCATGTTGGGCTTTGAAACACAACTACAGTTGTCCATTGGTGTCAGCTGTGTAGATGTTACAATTCATTTGATGTGCACAGCACACATTTCTAAATGCACACTAACATGATGCTCACTGCTTTGCACTGCCAGTTGATGTCTCTGGCACTCACACTGCAGCATATGTCACAAGGCCACATCTTTTTTGTTAATGGAGTGATAATGAGCCCCATGTAACAATGTAGTCACAATGCACAATAGAATAAGAATGGGAAAAAAATGCAAGGCCTTCATAGGTTGTGACATGTCACAGACCAACATCTCCACAAGTGCCTGACAGGCCCTCATAAATCCAAGGCAGGATAGTGTCTTCTGTTGATGAGGAAGTTGGTGGACTCCATTAGGACAGCTAATGTGTGAGAATACCTAGGGTCTGGCATATGACATCCCTACGTTGTGCTGACTGATGACATTGAGGACACATCAATGAGCCAAAAAGTCACTCACTGATTAAAAGCTTTAGCCACAACTTCACCATGCACTGATGCACATGGACACCCCTCCACAATGCACACATACTGAGGACTGACACTCTGAGTAACCTTTGTTCATTATCATTTTACATTTTACTGTACAACACCTCAGTCACATCACAATTTGCCATACACACAGATCACATCCAACCATGTTAAGCCATAGTGCCAAAACAATTTCGCAATAGCCAGCTTCAGCTACATTGCATTTAAATCACAGAGCCTAACCATCCAGGTAAAGTTGCCATGTGCACAAATGGCAAATGCAAATCAGCCAATGCATCACTGCAATCATCACCATGTAACCCACCAGCACATGTGTGCACTTGCTGTCACCATGATAGGAAATACAGCATGTTATGCCATGCTGCTGTTATCATGCTAATATATTTTGCAATGGTGCTGTCTTCTCTATCATTGTGAAAAAAGGACCCATGGGACAGGTGTGACCTTTCCCAACTCACTGCTCACTGAGTCCACATCTGTGCATGTCTCTAGCCACTAACACATCATCACATGAGCACACTATTGTGCTAGCCACACAGCACACACAAGCCTGACAAGTGTACTGGGCTACACACTTCACACAATGAATTATCCTGTGTATGAAGGTCTCAGTTCAGACAACATTCATACAATGTGACATGAAAACATGGCAAGATGATTTAATATGACAAGGTTCATGGGTTTTAACACATGAGAAACAAAATGTGGTACGAATGCAGAACCACTGCACTCAACACTAAAGCCACTTAGAAGCCATTGCATCACACTAGAGACATCACAGAGTTCCGCACTTGCTCAGGGCTGGGATTCATGCAGTCACTCATACGCAAAGTCACACTTTGCACAATACTCACCCCCAACTTGCTGCTGATGTGCCCTCAAGCGTCCATCCAGCTCTGGCTGTGTCACTGCCAAGATGCGGGCCATTAGTGGTGTCATGGCCCTGCGCGCCAACCAGCCACTTTGAGGGAGCACCCCCAGGGTCATCTCTGCAACGTTTTTGCTCAGGCGGCAGATGTCATCCCACCTCTTGTGGCAGTGTGTATGACGTCGGTTTGAGACACCCAGAGACCACACCTTGCGGGCAATGGCCCTCCATATGGCCTTACGCTGATGGGCCTTAAACTGCAGGCATGGGAGACAAGAAGAGGAAGTTTCTGTGACACTGTGTTGTTTACCACTGTGTGTCAGTACAGGAGCATGAAAATACATAGCACACTAATACATCTATGGAGAGCAGAGCCCATACAGCATGTCACATAGTACACTTGGATCAACCCATAGCATAGCTATGTATACATCTATGATGATGGACACACTACATGCCCATCTCATACACATGCAGAGTGCCAGCACAGAAACAAAAGTAATAATGGGCCTATGTGATGCACTATGTGAGTAAGCATGAGATACACTACACTGGAAATGATGTGTAGTGGTCAGACTCACTGTGTCCTACACTACGCACCCCTTAATGTCCTTGACCATTGCATAGCTACATGTGTCAGGGTGGTTACATTTAGGTCCATGATCTTACATTCTCACACTCTTCTAACAAGGTGGAGTTCTGTCTTGTGAACTCCTCAGGCCTATGATAGCTCATGGAAAAATAGGGTGGTGGACAGCACATATGTTTTACTCAGTCATTTTAGTGATGGTTCCTTGTAACATTGGGCAGTTACTGTGCCGACCAGAGGGCCTTACACTTAGGATAAACGTGGTCCATGACATAAATCAAATGCATGTACAATGTGAATGGAGAAACAGTGCATACACATGCGAGACTCAACACATCATGGAATCAATAGTAGGATGACATGTCAACCTCACATTTAGCTGATGTGTCATAGGTGATTTACCACCAAGAGTGATAGACTCAGGCATTGTACTCCTGTGCAGAATGAACACATCTCCAGAGTGTCAATTTGAAAGCTGTACACACATTATCCAGTACCCTCGGGCCAATCTATATTTGAAATGTCACAAATGAGCATATGAACACTTAATGGACTATGACATCACATAGCACAGGGAATGTGTGTTCAGAGTTCGAGTGTCTCAAACCAGCAGTGTAACTGTATAACTGCTAAAACACAGTATGTCATTCCCATCCTTAAATGCAGTCAGGGATCTGTGGAAATAAGGCTACACACCCCATTGACATGAAGTCAGCATGCTAGGCAGTGTCTCACACATTTACATTACCGAGTCTCAGAACATGTGGTTTTTTTTGGCTTAAAAAGAGCTGCACAAGTGTCTATGTTGCCATCCTCCCCACATGCTCAAGTGCATTTAGTACTAGGTCATGTATGGACCATGCTGTTGGCAAAATATTGATGCATGACCATTGGCTTGCACTCACAGGCACATACTACTGTACAGTAACATCATGTGAGCATTCTGAGCACTTTCAAACTTTTACTCAGACACTTACCAGTACCTCTGGAGCACCATATAGACTCCCAAACTGGGCAAGGACCTCGTCCACCAGGACCTCCAGCTCCTCTGTGGTGAAGGGACAGGCCCTGATGTTCTCTGTTGGAGACATCACTGGGTCAAGAGTACAGGTACAGCAGCAGTTGGTGGTGATGAAGGACAGGCAGCAGTGTCTGAATGCAAGTGACATGTGTGGCTCTCTCACAGACATTTATAGGCCCCTATGGTTGTGTCAGTGGTACTCTGCTGATGCAATTGGTCTGCCTGGTTTGCATCTTACAATTGTATCCAATGACCGTGACCGCAGTGGCGGTGCACGCCTACCGCGAGTTTCAAAACTGTATTGCGCTACCGCGATGGCGGTTGCCATTGGCTGCCATGGCATTGTCATTGGCGGTGTCACACCGCGGAGGCCAAGTGGTCTCTACCGCAATCCAGCATCTTTCAATTGTGTCCAATGGCCGTGACCTCAGTGGCGGTGCACGCCTATCATGAGTTTCAAAACTGTATTGCGCTACCGCGATGGCGGTTGCCATTGGCTGCCATGGCATTGTCATTGGCGGTGTCACACCACGGGGGCCAGGTGGTCTCTACCGCAATCCTTCATCTTTCAATTGAGTCCAATGGCCGTGACCGCAGTGGCGGTGCACGCCTACCGCGAGTTTCAAAACTGTATTGCGCTACCGCGATGGCGGTTGCCATTGGCTGCCATGGCATTGTCATTGGCGGTGTCACACCGCGGGGGCCAGGTGGTCTCTACCACAATCCTGCATCTTTCAATTGAGTCCAATGGCCATGACCGCAGTGGCGGTGCACGCCTACGGCGAGTTTCAAAACTGTATTGCTCTACCGCGATGGCGGTTGCCATTGGCTGCCATGGCATTGTCATTGGCGGTGTCACACCGCGGGGTCCAGGTGGTCTCTACCGCAATCCTGCATCTTTCAATTGTGTCCAATGGCCGTGACCGCAGTGGCGGTGCACGCCTACCGCGAGTTTCAAAACTGTATTGCGCTACCGTGATGGTGGTTGCCATTGGCTGCCATGGCATTGTCATTGGCGGTGTCACACCGCGGGGGCCAGGTGGACTCTACCGCAATCCTGCATCTTTCAATTGTGTCCAATGGCCGTGGCCGCAGTGGCGGAGCACGCCTACCGCACCTATGGACACATTGTGCTATTGAATTGCCACTTGGCAATTTTCATCACTGATCACTATACATTCACACTACATTGTTGCACCTGGTTGGAAAGTGAAAGGAGAGTGTGACATTTAACTCAATGATGCCCACACATGTCATGTCAGTACACATGAGTACATGCATTGGCATGTACTTCCTCACATGTCAAATATGATATTTGTGTGCATGTACACAGATTTGATGTGTAATGGAGTCTCATACTTGTGAACATGTCAATGTGTTAAATGGCTACTCAACCCACAGTAATGATGGACTGACCACATAATGTGCCTATATCACTGTGTACAGAGGTGTATTTATCTTGATAGTTGACCAGCTTACACACACTGTGCTCATTGTGTAAAAATGTTGTGCTTAGTGAGACTAAAGCAAGAGGGTGTTGCAGGTACAGCAGGTACGTAGAAGTCAGCAGTGTTGCTGTCTGCCACATGTACTGTGTCAGGTACACTCAGGGCTGGTGACACAACATGTAGGATTGTACCATTTAACATTCACATAGTCTGATTCTAATTTGGAAGTAGTTAGTATGTACATCCTGACCACATGAATGACTACATGAGATCAAGGTGTCTGTGCATGTGACTTGTGCATTAAGCTGTTGTTACAGCCCTGTCAATGTTGGTGCTGTGTTAGTCATTATGTAAGATGTTTGCCACATCTCATCTGTGAATTGAATTTACATGTGTCCTCTTTCATTATATGTAGGAGATGACCAAATGTGCATCGGCCTTTCCCAGTGCTGGCGAACATGGAGGATGAGGACATCATAAGGAAATTCCGTCTGAATCGCCTTACCCTTCAAGAGCTATGTGCTCAGTTGGAGTCCCATCTGAGGCCTCACAGAACCTATCCGACAGCTTTGACGCCAACAGTTAAGGTGATGGCTGCCCTGCATTTCTTTGCCACTGGTTCGTTTCAGTACACGGTGGCCATCGCCGGTGGAATGTCTCAAGCTATGTTCAGCATGGTGCTGCGTGATGTCCTGTCCGCAATGTTGACCTACAAGGACCGCTACATCCACTTTCCAAGGAGACATGAATTGGCAGATGTGAAGGGTGATTTTTATGACCTTGGACACATACCTAATGTTGTTGGAGCCATTGACTGCACACACGGCCTAGTTCCACCACAGGCACGTGAGCACATATACCGTAACAGGAAGCATTACCATTCCATTAATGTGCAAGTGGTATGCCAAGCGGATATGATTATCTCCCATGTATGTGCCAAATATCCAGGATCTGCCCATGACTCCTACATACTGCGTGACAGCATCATCCCACAATTGATGGAAAATCTGCATCTGGAGCGTGCGTGGCTTGTCGGTGAGTATGCTGAGTCAAGTAGTGTGCTGTAAGTGTGACATGCTGTTCTGGTCAACTGTTTATATTACTAAATTGGTCTGTGTATCTCACACCTAGGTGACTCTGCGTATCCCAACCGGCCTTGGTTGCTGAGCCCACTGAGGAATCCAAGGACCCCGGGGGAAGCCCGCTACAGTGATGCACATGGGAGGGCACGTTGTGTAGTGGAGCGTGCTTTTGGGCTTCTGAAGTCTAGATTTCGGTGTCTGGACAAGAGCGGTGGTGCACTACTCTACTCTCCCCAAAAGGTGTGTCAGATCATAGTTGCATGCTGCATGCTCCACAACCTGGCCTTGTGCAAAGAGATCCCCCTGCTCCTGGACGATGATGAGCAGCAGATGCTCCCCGCTGCAAATCCACACATGCCCAGTGACGATGATAGTGGAGAGGAGGAAGGTGTTGACCTGCGTCAACAGCTCATCGACAACTACTTCCCTTGAGTGTAAGTAACATTGTACAACAGTGACATTGTCTGTTGGCTTTGATTGTAGTGGCAAGGCATAGGTGAGGTTTTTGGCTGCTGGCTGTTGTTGGCTCACTGCTAATGGCTGATGTGTGTGGCACAGTGTATTGTTTTCCACATACCTCATGTCTATGTTGATGGTGTTGGTCATTGTTATGTGTGATGGCTTTTGTACAGTGTTGACTAGTGGTGTGTTGTTGCTGTAATGGCATCACCTGACAACTAAATATCATTCTCTTGTGTCTTTCTAGGTTCCTTCACCCCATCAATGCCTCGTCACAATCAGAGCTTGTGGTACTTTGGTATCTGAGTTGACATTGTACATACTATGATAAACATGGAACTGACACAAAGGCATAGGTGTGTAGAGAGTGTTTATTTTCAAATCTGTTTTGTTAAAATTTAAAGTGGTTGTTATGAGATTTGTGCAAAGTGAGTGTATGAGTTGTCAGTGATGGTAAATGAGACAAATAGTGTAGTCACTACATTGATGTAATCACACAGTCCAACAAACTCCTGCCATCAACATGGCAATGTGGGATAGGATAATCAACAAAGTCAATGTCCAGGGCAACACAAGTGCCATCATGGCTAGCTCAGCGACTTGGCTTTGGTTGGTGCTTTGCCACGTGATCCTCCCGTGGTGTTTCTCGGACGTCCCCTCTTGCATTTGGCAGGGGGGCCTCTGCTGCAGGCTCAGCGGTGTCTGAGGAGTCATTGTCTTGCAGCTCACCCCTCTCTGTGGCTGCAGCTGAGGTGGTGGGAGTATCAGCAGGCTGGCCACTGGAGGGGGGTTGAGCCGTCATTTGAGCAGCATGTCTGCCCCTCAGAACACCCACAAGCTGGCCCATGAGATCCACAAGTTGGCCCATACGTTATGTTATGTTACGTTAACTTATATTTGTAAAAGCGCCAAATCACCAATGGTCTCTAAGCGCTACCACAATGACCATGAACCCAGAAATCCCCTACTGCCAGCTGATCGAGCAGAATTGGGGTACGATTATCCAAACGCCTCAGTAAAAAGGATGGTCTTAAGTTTCCTCCTAAAACGGTGTAGCGTTGCTTCCCCACGTAAGCGTTCCATTAGCTTATTCCAGAGCTGGGGGATCACCACAGAAAAGGCACGCCCCCCCCAGCGTAGCTCTGTTAAAGCGCGGAATGGCCAGCAGGTTTCTCCCAGATGAACGGAGACATTGACTGGGCACATAAAGCTTCAATCGATCTTTTATGTAGCTTGGTGCCGCTCCGTACTGAGCTTTGTGTGCAATGCACAAGCCCTTAAACCTGACCCTCTGCTTAATAGGAAGCCAGTGTAGTTGTTGTAGCAGGGGTGTGGTGCGGGTTCTTCTTGGCAGCTTAAAAATCAATCTTGCCGCGTCATTTAAAGTCACCTGAAGTTTCCCCTGGAGTTTCTCAGGGAGCCCTATATAGAATGCATTGCCGTAATCCAGGCGTGACAGGATTAATGCCGACACAACGGTACGCATGGTGGCAAATGACAGCAGGGGTACAAGTCTCCAAAGTTGCCTCATCAGACCCACGCAGCTCCCCACAACCGCAGCTACCCGATTGTCCATAGTTAACTTGGCATCTAACCTGATACCCAAGCTCTTCACAACAGGCACCGGTATTGGAGTGGTGCAGATCTCTTGTGGTCAGAAGAGGCTGGACCAGGGTTTAGCCCCTGTGCTGAGAGCAAGCAACTCTGTCTTGTCTGGGTTTACCTTGAGTGAATTGGAGGTCATCCAGTTCATAGTGAACCGGAGGATGTTCTGTACATTAAGCTGTGCCTGAGTGGAGTTGTCAATACACACAATTAGCTGAGTGTCATCGGCATAATTGAACACCTGACAATCCAGTTTTGCCAATGCTTCTACCAGTGGCTGGAGGTAGATATTAAAAAGCAAAGGAGACAG
Source organism: Calotriton arnoldi (assembly GCA_963921515.1). Classification (NCBI taxonomy): domain Eukaryota; kingdom Metazoa; phylum Chordata; class Amphibia; order Caudata; family Salamandridae; genus Calotriton; species Calotriton arnoldi. The sequence goes on along the minus strand of CAWUFW010005281.1, from coordinate 706,985 downwards.
CGCAGAGCCCTGCGGGACCCCACACGGCAAGGCGCCATACCTGGATGTGCAGTCCCCTAGTTGGACTTTTTGGGACCGATGCTCCAAGAAGGAAACAATCCATTGGAGGACCGTCCCAGTAACTCCCAGCCGTCGAACACGGGCCACCAGCTGTGCGTGGTTCACCGTGTCGAATGCGGCTGAGAGGTCCAATAGAATCAGTGCAGAGGGGTTTTTCTTGTCGGCTGTGAGCCTTAGCTCATCCAGCACTGAGAGCATCACCAACTCAGTGCTGTTGTGGGCCCTAAATCCAGCTTGCCGAACATGTAGCAACTGGTGTTCTTCCAAAAAGGACGAGAACACTCTGAGCACATGTTGTTCAAGTACTTTGGCCACAAATGGAAGTCTAGAGATAGGTCGAAAGTTCTTTAGATTCTTAATGTCCGCCCCTGCTTTCTTTAACAGTGGAATCACCATAGCTTCCTTGAATTTGTGTGGGACCTTCCCTGTAGCCAGGGACAGGTTTAGTAGGGACAGCACCTCTGGTCCTATTACTGGAAGGCCCATTTTAAACACACATGGAGGGCAGGGGTCCTCAGGTGACCCCGATTTAACTTTAGCCATGATGTGAGCTAGGTCATTAGGGTCAAGGGCAGGGAAGACTGAAAGTGTGCCGCCCTGAAAATCTGGTGGATCTAATACTGGGAAAGGGCAGGGGCTTAAACGGGTGCTGCCTATTTCCCTAATAATGTCTTTGACATACATGTGTCCATGGACCTCAGCAGCAGGCAGAGCTCACGCACTTCTTCAACAACCTGGCCCATCTGTCCCTGGTTCTGTTGGTATGCACCAAGGACTCTTACAACGGTGGCCAGGGCTTCTGTCTCAGTGTACTCCTGTGATTGTCCCCCAGTTGCCCTCCCACCTGCCCTGCTGACACGGACCTGTGGCGTTGGGAGTCGACACACCCGCACACTCTCTCTGGCATCCTCGGATTGTGTGGTGGTGTTGCTAACCACTGAGGCAGGGACAGTGTTGCAGGCAGCAGTGGTGATGGTGGAGGTGGAGGTGGCTGCAGCACAGATCGTTGTAGCAGGGGTCAGCGCTGTGGTTGTCGCTGGGGTGGTGGGGGTGGTGGGGACAATGAGGCCCTGAGACAGAGTGCACCCTGGCAGTCCTGAGGGGCCAGGTTGTTGCTCCTCATCCGAGAAACATAGAGAATCAGCATCAGAGAGTTCACGTTCCGGGGGGAGACTGGCTCTGCTGGTTGTTGGTGTTTTCAGCAGCAGTTGCTTGTGGATCTCCTGTTGAACATAGGTTATATTGTCAGTTAAGTGCACTACACAGGCTTGGTGTCAGACTTTTGGATGTTACATTTGATATACCAAACAGTTTACATTGCAATCACTTGTTATTGGTAAAAGATTATCAGCATCATGACATGATGATGCGGTACATACATTACTTGTCATTAGTGTGACATGTAAATTGCAACCATGGGACATGCACAGATAGTGTGTTTACAAGGACATGTCATCATCTACCAACTTGGTGCACATCAACTTTTGTTAATGTGTGGTTTTTGTTTACTCTTCATAGAATCTGTTTCAGCTATGCAAAAACTAGACATTTGATTATTTTAAATTTTCTTTCATATCATGTACTGTTGTTTTTTTGACAGATTGACCGTGCATGTTTTGTGTTCATATGGGCCTTCATGCTCTGACACCATGGTACTTACACATTGCATTCTGTGCTGTGCATGATTGGGCCCTGAATTTGCTTCACATGTGACTTGGTGAGCCAACGTGTAATTTCTGTGACAGTTACATGCGCTTAGCTGTCTGCACACTGGATGTAACATTTGGATCTATACAGAGTTGGCTGACATGTGAGGGATGTTGTGGTCATATGGCTCCATGCATTTTGAGAAGGATGACAGGGTGCATGCACTGACTACCTACCTGTTAGGTAACACAGTGGAGGGAAATGGCTGCCACATGTTTCGGGGGGGGGGAGTGTTCCATCCTGCTCAGCTGTGGGACAAGGGTGCCTGGTGGGAGTTGTAGTGCTGGCTGCCTATCCACAAACCCCCCTCCCTGTTAAGATGGCTACCTACCTGTAAGTTTGAGGAGAGCAATGAAATGGCTGCCACATGGTTCTGGGAGGGGGGAGTGTTCCATCCTGCTCAGGGGTGAGACAAGAGAGCATGAGAAGGCTACCTACCTGTAAGGTTGAGAAGAGCAATGAAATGGCTGCCACATGGTTCTGGGGGGGTAGTGTTCCATCCTGCTCAGGGGTGAGACAAGGGAGCATGAGAAGGCTACCTACCTGTAAGGTTGAGGAGAGCAATGAAATGGCTGTCACATGGTTCTGGGTGGGGGTAGTGCTCCATCTTGCTCAGCTGTGGGACAAGGGTGCCTTGTGGGAGTTGTAGTGCTGGCTACCTGTACACATACACCCATGGAAATATTGCTAGCTACCTTTGAGGTGATTCAGAGGACGGAAATGGTAGATATGTGAGAAATGTGTTGGGAAGAGTGTGTTGTATGTAAGTGCATTTTGGTCTAGGAAGTGTAGCTTTCTAGTTGTGCAAGACAGTACATGGCAGTGTAATGGGATACATTTGTTGGTACTTACCAGCCTCCACTCCCCCGGGTATTCCTGTGAGACTCTCTGGATGCAGTATGGCAAGCACCTTCTCCTCCCATTCAGTGAATGTTAGTGGTGGAATGGGAGGGCCACCGCCAGTCCTCTGAGCCAGCTCATGGTTCTTGTTGGCACGCTCTTTCATCCTGCTCTTGAGGTCATGCAACCTCCTCTTGATGTCACGCAGTGTGCTCAGGGTGGTCCCTACTGCATTGACTGTGTTGACTATCCTTTCCCACATTTGATTTTTTCTGACTAGTGGTGTCTGTTGGACCATGCTTCCAAACAAATGTGGTTCTACTCTGATTATCTCATCTACCATGACTGACAACTCATTGTCTGTGAATTTTGGCATTTTTTTCTGTGCCATGGTGTGTGATGTGCAAATGGGTGACAAGTGCAGGTGGGAAGGTGGTGGTGGAGATGTATGAGGTGTGTGTTGGTGTTGTTGGTGTTGTTGGTGTGGGTGGTTGTGATAGTGTGATGTGTGAAGATTTGCCTCTCCTTTCTGCTGTGGTGTTTGGCCCTTCACTTCTGGAGTTGTGCAAAGGATGCTGGCCAGGGAAGAGGTTGGTTTTATACTCAGCTATGTGGGTGTGACCAAATGGAGTATTCATGTCAGGTGTGTTTTCTGGGTTGACCTGGGATTTGTATTTTTTCTTTGCCATGGGGATGTGTCATTGGGGTGTGTCACATATTTTTTAAAGCAGCGGAAAACAATCAGCCACACTTGGTAGCCTTGTTGTGTGGTTGCATTCGACCACCATTGCTCTTTCCGTGCGACCGCAGCTGTCTGAACGCAATGATCGTTCCGCCAGCTCTGCCATTCATCTTTTCGCGCGACCGCGGCAGACGGAAACGACTGATCGTTCCACTTGCTCCGCCATTTTATCGTAATTTCACTTGCGGTCATTCCGCTGATGGATCGGCGTTTTTAATTCTTTCCGCAGCATTACCGTCCGCCGCAGTCGGATATTCTGATTGTCCGGACGTTGCCTGCGGAGTTTTGTAGAATCCGACCGCCGAGGTCGGATTTTCCAATGATTGCATCGTAATGTGACCGGCGGTTTTTCCACGGTACATGCTTATGGTTTTTTTCTGCAACCACGGCGGTCAGAGTGCTTTTCCGTCCGCCATCATAATCGGGCCCAATATCGGGATTTCAGAAATATCATTGACAGGAATATTGAAGGTAAAATTATAATTTTTAGTATTGTTTTTATTATCATTGTAAAAAATATTGATGTAGAAAATATTGTTGAATGTAATATTGTTTGCTCGTGTTAATTAGTATGTAATATTTTGTAGTGTGTTTGACTCATATGTTTGTTAATTGTTTTTGTATTTTTAGTAGGATAACATTAGTTTTGAAATTGTTGAAAATTTTATTTTTAGTTGTATTAATGTATATAAATAATGGTTTGATACTTTTTTAGTAGTGGGATATTAGGCTTTTAGAGGTGAGGGAATTTAAAAAAAGTGTATATTTTAAAGTAAAATTTATGGGAATAATTTTACTAATATGCAAATTAATATTTTGCAATTTTCACATGTATTTTGTTACTGTAATGTTTTAAATACATTTAAATTTAATATTAATCAAAAAATATATTAATGGTATTAAGTTTAAAATATTTTTTAATAAAGTAAAATAATTAGATATTATTTTTAGTTACTAGTTTCAAATGTGAACATTTTTCTGGGCAACTTTTTAAATGTAAACAAGTGTACATTTAAAAAAATACTTAATGAAATGGTTAAAAAATATTGTTTGTAAAAGCAAAATTATCAGAAAATATTTTTGCGTAAACTTTAACATTTAAAATTGTTTCTGATATTTAATAATACAAATACTTTATATTTATTTTGAAATGATAATTTTATTAAGAAGTTATATATATATATATATATATTTTTTTAAATAAAAAAAGCTTTACATTCTTTTTCTATTTTATGATTGTTAATTTTGGATTATGATTTTATTTCCTTTTTTATGGTATAAAGTTTAGGAATGGTAGTAAACTTTTTTATATTTATATTAATTATTATTTTCAATATTGTTTTTATATTTTGAAGTTTAAATATGTATATAGCTTTGGATAGTGTGTTTTTAGATTAAATGTTATTGTATTTTATAGTTAAGAAATTTTGTGTGTGAGTTTGGAGTATTGATTGTGTATATACAATGTTTAATTTGGACTAGCCTTCTTTAAAGTGTTTTTCGATTGAAGTGTGTATAGTAAGTTTTAGCTCTTTAGCATGCAATATCTTCAAATAGCCTTAGATTAGAGTGGGAATAGTAAGTGTAACAACTCAAGTGTCCAACACCTGCCCCCAATATGGTTAAATTGAAGTGGTAATAGTAAATGCCCCCTCTTTAGTGTCCAACATCTTCCCCCAGTATGGTTACCTTGTAGTAGTAATAGTAAATGTCCCCTTTTAGTGTCCATCACCTTTCCCCAGTATGGTTAGACTGGGGAGGGAATAATAAATGTCACCTCTTTAGTGTCCAACCACCTTCCCCAAATATGATTAGATTGGAGTGGGAATAGTAAATGTCACCCCTTAAGTACCCAATGCATTCCACAAATTGGTTTAGATTGGAGGGGGAATTGGAAATGTCACCCCTTAAGTGTTCAACACTTTCCTCCATTATGGTTAGATTGGAGTTGGAATAGTAAATGTCACCCCTTAAGTACCCAATGCAGTCCACAAATTGGTTTAGATTGGAGAGGGAATTGAAAATGTCACCCCTTAAGTGTTCAACACGTTCCTCCATTATGGTTAGATTGGAGTGGGAATAGTAAATGTTCCCCTTTAGGGGCCGATTCCGATTCGGGCCGGAAATCTCTCCGACCGAGCCGGACCCGGAGAGATTTCCGACCGAGTCGGACCCGTGCAGTCCGACCGAACGAGTACGATGCGCACGTATGCCATCGGACTCGAGTCGGTCGGACTCCCATTGAAGTCAATGGGAGCCTGTCGTACAACGCGTACGCGGGCTCCCATTGACTCAATGGGTGCGATGCGGACAAGTGCGCCCCCTACAGCGTGTACGCGGCGAAGCGATTCGTGCCGTACACGCACAGGTAGGGGGGACCCATGGGTCCCCCCTGTGTGCAACTCGCACGGCTACGCATACAGGGGGGTCCGACACGGACCCCCAAAGTACGGCTCCGACAGCTCTTTCGAGCCAGAGTGCGCGGCTCGGTCGGACTGCTCGCGGCGCGCATCGTACTTACCCGGCCGGGGAACGTCTCCATTGCGCGGTGCGAGTCGAGTCCGAGCAAGTCGGTCGGTGCGGTTGGACCCGGGAACGAGTCGGTCGGAGCGGTTGGGATGCCCGGACGAGTCGGTCGGCGAATACGCATCGTACTCGCTCGCCCGGACGCGCGTACGATTCGGTCGGGAAATAGGGCTCCGAATCGGATCCGGTTAAGCCGAATCCGATTCGGAGCCCTACCGGCCGAAATCGGAATCGGCCCCTTAGTGTTCAACACCTTCCCCAGATTGGTTTAGATTGGAATGGGAATAGTAAATGTCACCCTTTTAGTGTCTAATACATTTTTTAAGTTAGAGACTGAATATTTAATTTTAGAATTGTAGTCTGAAATCCTTTATTTTAATTGTACTTCTATGGTAGTAGAAATAGTTTGTGTTATTTTATTAATATTGTGGGTGTTTAGAAATATAATAAAAAAAATAGTTATTTGTATGTTTGCAGGCAATAATATAAATTTTGTAATATTTTTAAAAAGCATTCCTTGACATGTTTTACATTTTTAATAATTGTTTGCATTTTTTCAAAGTTTTTACATTATTTCCTAGTCATTTTATGGGGAAATGGTCTCTATTTTAGTTTCATTTAGTGGCCATTTGTTTTTTACGTTGATATTCTATTCTGTAATCTATTTGTGTTAGTTTTAGACTATTGTCCCAGAACTAAGTCGTGGCAAGGTGCTGCTGAATGCGGGAACAGATAAGTAATGTTTTAAGTATTCTTTGAGGAATTTGAGGGCAGGGAGGTTTGGGGGGAAGTCTACAAGTTAGTTATAGTGTTTTTGGTGATTTTTGGTATATTTTGCTGTATTAAAAGTTGTGTTTTTCACTAGTTAGTAGTTTTGGGTTTTCGTACACTATTTTAGTAATGTATCATTATGTTATGTTAAACTGTGTTATGGTATTTATATTTTGATTGTTTAGGAGCTTATTACGATGTCGGTCGGAGTTGCCTCCGACAGACACCACCTCGGACTCGGGACCGACCGACCTCAGGTCGGCGGTTCCGACCACCTGATTATGATGTGACCGAACACTGTTCGGTCGCATACTCACTTTTCTCTATGGGAGCTTGTGTCACAGCCATAAACCGACTGTAATACAGGCTTCTATAAAAAAAATGGGTGTGCGTGTAAAACCCTACACTTTGTGGCAGGCACCCCATGGTGCCTGCCACACAGTGCAGGGTTTTAAAAGGGGGTACCCTAGGTACCCCCTCGACCACAAACCGTAGGCTGCAGGGTGAAGGGTGCCCTGCTAGGGGCCCCCAAAGTCACTTTCCAACAGCCTTTCTGTGTCGGAAAGGCCAGCACAGAAAGTCTGTGGGAAACCGACATCATAATCCTGACGGTGGAAATGCCGTCCATAGGGGATTACGGTGCGGTTCCGACCGGCAGGAAGACTCTGAGAGCCGGTCGGAACCGAGTCCAAATGACCGGCCGGTTTACGTTATGACTGCCGACATCGTAATTGGGCGGTTGGACCACAAACCTACTGTGTTGGTCGGAAAGCCTCCCACCGTGGTCGGAATGCTTCCGACTAGCAGTCAGAGGCTTTCCGAACGGCATCGTAATCGGCCCCTTTGTGTGATGTATGTGTGTTTTGGGGAATGTAATGTGTTTTGCGGGTGGGTTTTTCTACTTTACATTACAGGTTTTTGTCTCAAATGTATCCTATGGGCATTGGGAGTTTCCATTTTTTTTTTTAAAAGGAAATCAATTTTGGTTTATAATAACCAGTGCTTTTTACTTTGATCTCCTTTTTTTTGGGTTTCCTAGAGAATTTAGTTTTTTTAAACACTTTCGTTTTTTTGTGGTTCTTAGAATCTTTGGATTGCTTCAAGGGATCTCCATTGGATTTGTTTTATTTTTGCATTTTTTGGGGACTTTTTTCCCATTTTTGGTGAATGACTTTTTTTGACTAACTGTAGTACAGAACAGTAACTTTTATTTATTTTATTCCTTTTGGGTAGAAAATGTGATATTACATTGTCTGTGTAAATATTATGTGACTGTTATTTTGAATTGTGTGGTTTATGTGTTGTAATTAATTTAAGTGATGGATTGAGTTTGTTTTTAATTTCTTGGTTAGAAATATTTAAATTTCTTATTTAAATATTTTATGTAATATTTTATTATCCCAATCTTCATTAATATTGGAATGATATTTATTTTTTTGACTGATGTAATAAAATATTATATTTATGTAAAAATGATTTGTTATGTTGGTTTAGGTTTTGTGATATATTTTTAAGACTTTGGCAGGTTAATATTTATTTTTTATAATATGCTTTCAGCTATTTTTCTCTAAGTAATCTACTCCTTTGCTACTTATGAAGAGTTTGACTTTAAATTGTAGCATGTCAGACATTCTTTTGGTTTGTTTAGTAAGTTATGGGGCAATTGGTCTAACAGATTGCTCAATTCATAGTTGTTGGTAGCTTTGCTCTTTTTGTAATGCTTCTATAAATTTATAGAGTGTAGGTTGGATTTTGCCTAGTGTGGATTGGAAGGCATTGTGGCATACTTCCACTGCGTTGTTTGTTTTGGCTTTCTGTGCCAAGGTGCTATCATAGACCTTCTACTGTGGCATTTGAAATTCGGGTTGGCATCTGTGTCCGGAGTGATGCAGTCTGCCAACCCAAGTGTCTTTGAAATAATCCATTGGGGGGCTTAGTTTGTCTTCATTTTGTTGGTAGAAAGGGCTTTTTATTAGTAAATTGTAGTGGTTGGCTACCTCTGTGACAGGCACATTGGCTAGTGCTATAATTATTTTTATTTCAAATGCAAATTAGTTGTTTGTAGAATATTCTACACTTAGGGACTGATTCCGAAATCGGTGGCCCGACCGCCAGACTGCCACTGCGGCAGTCGGGAGAACGCCACCAAGTCAGTGGCATCCTTACAGTCGTAGTCTGACACTATCACTGGGCTGGTGGTGTGTCATCATCAGTGGCATGCTTTGGCTCATAAAGAGAGCTGAAGTGCATGCTGCTGCAGTGCAGCGCCAAGTGCACGTCAGGTGCACTGTGTACCATGCACCATGTCATGCATGGCGCACGCACAACAGTACAAGCAGAGGGGGCACAACATGTGCCCCCATGCACAGTTCCCACTGTGCGAAATCACCCTGGGGCCCTGTTTGGGGCCCCTTCCCTGCCTTCCTGCCAAAAAGGTCAGCAAAAAGGCAGACCGTAATTGACATGGCGGTGCCGGTATCAGCACCACCTCCATAGGCCAACTCTGTTTCGTCAGCAGCCACCGCAGGATGCAAGATCCTGGCTGTTGCAGCAGTCTTGTGGCGGTCCGACTGCCCTACTCGTAATCGAACGGTTGGACTGCAGAGGATGCAACAGTCGGACCGACGGTACGGTGGTCTCAAGACTGCCCTACTTGTAATCAGCCACTTAGTGCAGTTTATTGGAGGTGTCTCCAAATGCTTTGAAATAATAGTAACAGACTTGTATGGCAGTGTGTGGCTAAATTTTTTAAATGGTTTGAAACAGACAAGATCAGCAACAGCAGCAACACATGGAATGACTTCTGGTGGCCATCAGACCTAGTAACCGCACCCACTCCCACTGACCATGACAGAAACCTCAGAATTATCATTGACAGCAAGCTCACCATGAAATCACAGTTCAACACAGTCTCCTCTGCCTGCTTCCTCACTCTGCGCATGAAGATAAGATCTTCAAGTAGCTATACCTACACACAAAATGCACAGTGACACAGGCCCTCATCACCCGCCAACTGGACTACGGCAACGCCCTCTACGTAGAAACGGCCGCACACCTCCTACAGAGACTTAAGACCATACAGAACGCCGCAGTCAGACTCATCCTCGGTCTTCCCCGATGAACCCACATCACACCCCACCTCAGGCAACTCCACTAGCTCACCGTACAGAAGAGATGCCAATACAATCTGCTGACCCCAGTGCACAAGGCTCTGCAAAACCAAGGACCCGCATACATTAACCACCACCTGAACTTCTACCAACCATTGAGAAGACTGGGCTTGACCTCTCTTTCATTTGCCCATACTCCCCACATGTTTTGAAGCAGAAGTGGAGCACGCTTCTTCTCCCACATCGCAGCAAAGACCTAGATCAGCTTCCCCACACACCTCTGGACCATTACCTCACTTCCAGAATTCTGAATGGCCCTCAAGACCTGGCTGTTCGAATAAGCTTCTGGACCTGCAAGCGCCTTCATACCCTATTTGGTGATTAGCCGCGCTTTATAAATCCTGATTGATTGATTGATTGAAACATGGCTTGATGACTATTTTTTGGAGGTAGTATTTAGTTGTTCTATGGTTCAAAGATTCAAAAAACACTTTATTCGGGTAACATCGTATCCATAAAAGCACAAAAACACGACAACAAACAGGTAAAAATATATACAAATAAGAGAGTCATAATAAAACCATTAGCAACATTCAATGTACAGTAATCTTTGGATTCGTAAAAGTTCATTAATAGATAAAAGCTCAAGGATTAGCCATCATTTGGCGCGCACGAACTGCAATTCTCAAAAAAGTGCCTGTGCGAAAGACCAGCTCTTCATCGTCCAGGGTGAGTAGCCTCAAATAAGCGTTTTCCAAGCTGATGGGCATATGCTTTTTAAAATACGAAGTTAAAAGCCACTTAATATACTTTAAATAGTAATTGCAAAAGAACAAGAAGTGTAAAATAGTTTGGCCACTCTGACCATCACACGGACAGGGTATACGATCAAGGTCGGGGTGGTGGCCAAGAGGGAAACATAATGCAAATTTGATAGTGCCTGCCCTTAGACGAAACAAAAGGCTCCTCTCCCAATGACTCATAGGCAGGATAATGTAATTAGCCAGCGGGTGCACAGATTTTTCGATGACCATGTAGCTATGGACAAGTGATTTTTGGATTCCTTTTCGATCCTTTCTGCTCTATATAGCAAATAGAGCGCACTCCTAAGTTCGTTTTTATTCATAGACATTGCTGTGCTGGGATCTGAAAAAATTCTTCCCTTGTTAACGCTACATAGGCTCTGTTGCACCCCTGACAGCCATGGTATGTCCTTCCCTTTCACACATCCCATACAGTCACTAATAATCTCTCTCGTTAGGGATGCGGCCGGGTTTTTCCAAACCGATAACCAGAAAAGGGCAGGGCGGGCCCTAATAAAATCTTCAATAAAATTTAGGTTGAGTTCCCTATGGCAAGTGTATTGCGGTGTTGAGATTGGGACACCTAATAACTTCCTGCAAAATCTGTTCTCTTCCTGTTGGATGCAGGAGCTCCTGGCAAAGCCCCAAACCTCAGCACCATACGTGGCTGCTGGCATACATTGGGACTTAAAAATTTTTGTGATGGCTAAAATGGCTCCTGTTCTCTTTGGGCGCGGAAGACTAAGAATCGAGTTGGTGGCCTTTGAGAACTTGCTCCTGGAGTGAGCCATATGCTCAGTCCAGGAGCCGTTCGCAGCAAAGACCACCCCAACATAAGGAAAAGTGCTAGTGCTCATCAGCTTCTGGTTACCCACTGATATTGAACTGAGTTGACGTTTCTTTGGACCACACGACATTATGAATGACTTTTTAAAATTGGTCCGTAGGTCCAGGCTATCTATGTGGTTAACAAAACCCTGCGCTAGGGTGCGTAAGGAGTTCGGAGTGCGGCCCATGAGGACCGCATCATCCGCATAGAGTAATAGGGGAGTGATTTTCCGTTAATTTTTGGGACGTCTTGGGTTAATGTTTTTAATATTTTATTCAGTCTATTGATATAGATAATAAAAAGTAGAGGGGCCAGAACACAACCCTGTCTGACCCCCCTACCTACATCTATGGCTTCGGTGACTTCACCCCCGCATCCGATCCTCACCCGGGCTTTAAGGTCTTTGTGAAGGTGTGCCAAAAAATACACCAGGGGCTCATCCAGTCCATAGGTCAGAAGGATAGACCAGAGATTTGACCTATTAACAAGGTCAAAAGCAGAGGTCAAATCCATAAAGGCCAAATAGATTGGAGAAGCTCGCGCAATGGTGTATTTGCCCATAATTAGATTAAGATTAAGGCATTGTCCATTAGTGCCCATCTTGCTTCGGAAGCCCAGTTAACAGGGGTCTAAAATTCCATTTTCCTCAGACCACTCTAAAATCTTGTTGTTCAGGACTCTACCTAAATTTTTTTAAGTGTTGTCAATTAAGGAGATAGGCCTGTAACAATTGGGTTGAGAACGACCCCCTTTTTTAAAAATCGGAACAATAATGCTTGTGGACCAAGAACTGGGTAACGGAGCGTAAATTAAGTTATTAAAAACATTTAAAAGTAGAGGAGCCCAAAAATCTGGCTTATGTTTGATAAGGTCAATGGGTAGACCATCAGGTCCAGGGGCTTTATTACCCGCACTCTGCTGAATCGCTTTTTCCACCTCAGATAGGGTCATCTCTATTCTAGTTAGTGGCCCCAGCTCAAAGTGATCGGCCTCTTGTACGGGTGCAGCATAAATTTCTCTAAAGTGGTTTTCCCACGACTCGCTCGCAATAGTGCAACTGATAGGGGTAAGAAGCTGCCCCATGGATCGCAAGTCCCTCACAGCTGACCAAAATGTATCACCCTTTTTGGTGTTTGCCGCTATCACTAGTGCCTCCCAACGGTTTTTTAGGATTTCCCCTTTCCAATTGGAGATCACGGTTTTATACCTCAGCCTGGCCGATTTCACTTCAAGATTACATCGTGGATTGGATGATAAGGCTCTGCGCAGTTGTTTATTTGCCTCAGAGCACTCGTTATCGAACCATCTGGGGTCACGTTTAACACGGGAAATGGGTTTGGACAAAAGAGTTTTTATAACTAAGCAAAGTTTATTAAAATCGTGGACGGCTTCGGGGAGTGGATCTTGGGCTGATAAACACGAATTAATAAGATGTATGTTGTCCTTTACCACTGACTGAAACAGATTGTTATTATCTATGCCCCTCCATATTAATCTCAGGTTGTCAGTGGAGGGTGTTAGATTCCTGGCCTCACATTCAGAAGTGAACATGGGTCGTGGCGCTAGACTCAGCCCTATTCTGATGGGATTGTGGTCCCCTTGACTCATGGCAATAACTTCAGCTTCCATTAGGTGGTCAGCAAGATAGGGAAATATAAAAAAGAAGTCTATCGTTGAAAAACACCCCCTTCCTCTAAATGTTGGCACAAAATGATTATTTGCGTGTGTTGCGCCAACAATGTCCATGGCATTGGTATAATTATACGTGCTCAAAAACATCGCTAGCTCAACGCCCCTACGGCAGGTAGAGCTGGAATTATGAGACCCTGAGCTATGTGGTCTGTCTATTAATTTCGCATTAAAATCACCCCCCAGAAGAATACCAGTAATTTTTGCTAAATCTTGCTGGGAATCAAGGTGGGAGATAAAATCAAAAAGCTTGATAAAGTTCTCATTGGGGGTAGAATTAAAATCATTGTTATAAAAATTAATCAAATAAAAAGAGACTCTCCTTTTGTACAATAAAGCTTGAAAATTACGGCTATTGGTGGGTAGAACCTTGATGCTGCCCCCGGCAGTGATATTGATCCCAATAAATAAGCCCCCCGAGGGGCGACCAAATTTAGGGCAGGGGGCTACAATATTATAGCAATGGAACCCATTAATGTGTAATTCTTGGGTGGCCCAGGTCTCCTGAAACATAACTATATCCTGATCCTTTATTAGGCATAGCCAGTCCGGGTCACCAAGCCTCTGTTGAAGGCCAGCCACGTTCCAGCTCAAAATGCTTAAATCTGTGTCTACCTTTGCTTTGGATATTGTTAGCTGATCGTCTAACGTATCAATGGGAGGGGGGGATGCAAGATCCTCAGAATTTTCCAGGGGACCAGGTTGATGTTCCAATAGGGATATTTGTCAATCCTGTGTATCCAAATCTGACAAGGCCTGAAATCTGTTGGATACAGGGATCGGAGTCGGAGTAAACGTGTAATCAGTGGGCCTGAATTGTGGTTTGTAAAAATAGCCAAGGGGAGCGCACAAATTCCAGGACTTTGAATAAATGTTTGCTCACAAAAGCTTAATATGCAGCGAACCAGATGAGGCCTGCGGAAGTTGATCACAACACAGTCCCCATCAATATTTTTGGGGGATCGACCAACCCACCCAACTCGGCGGACCATGAGGATCTCGTTCATACAGGATGGGTGAAACCTTTTGTGTTTAGTTAACCAGTCCACAGTCTTGTTACGGAGATCAGTCCAGGACTCCCTCTGATTCTCTAGTAAAGTGGGTACCCCAGCTAAAACCAATACATAAGGCCAGGTGGCTGGAGGTAAGCTCAGAACATCAGTATTAGGTCTCAAGCATTTGCTCCTCATACTGTCTGTTGTATTCCGGCTTAAATCAGATGGTATAGTGCCGGAGACTAAAAGTTTGGACTGTCCGCTACATAAGCCCATAGTTCTCGTAGTGGGCTCCCGATATTGGTCCTGTAAGTTTCACTGCTCGATGCTAGAGTTCTGCGCAGGAAGTACTTTGGGTTTGCGGCAAATGATGCGAGGGATAGCAGATGAGAACGCTTTGTGCATAATGGGACTTGGGATTGGTGAATTAGATCTTGAGTTAGCGTCTACCAACATTGGGAAGCCCACCCCCACATTGTCACCCAGTTTAAGGATCTCAGTAGTACCACATCTATTTAAAGTGTCCATGGCAGTAACCAGATGTTCCACCTTTTCCCAAAGGGGGGTAAGACTCCTGTCAAGTAATTCTTTGAAATGGGCTAATGCTGTTTCCAAAGTAGTCTCCACAGCGGTGGCTAGGACGGCATCCCTAGTGGTATTTTCCGTTATTGGTGGAAAAACAGCATCGGTCTGTGTACTGACAGAGTTAGTTGATATTGTTGCATGGTTTACTACATAGGTGGCATGATTAACAGATCTAGGGCCTTTTATGCTTTTGGATTTCTGGGTGACAACGCCCGCTTCCGTTTGGCTGGTGGTACTCTCACCTTAGTCTCGTCACAGGTTTTGGCAACCCGTCCTCCGGTGATTATGCTGGGCCCATTAGAGATAGCCGTGGGTGATGCATCCGGATTTGCCAGGGGGGTATTCCGAGACGGAGTTGGAGGCGTAGAGAGTAAGCGCAATTGAGGGGTATCACCCGAATTGGAGATGCCTAGTGACGGGCGACTCTGTAGTGTGCTAGGGTCTAAAGAGAGTCGTCGTTCAGTCATTTCTATTTCATGAGTCAACAATGATTCAGCCCGGACGATGAATGCATCTAGGGTCCCCGCTACTCCTTTGCGCTTGCTCAAAATAGGAGTTGTGTATGGGTCAGGCCAAATTCAACACAAAAACAATCTGATATCAGGGACAAGAATATGCACAACAGTACCTGGCGGTTGAGATGAGTGGTCTTGTGCAGGTAACCAGGTATCAGAGGGGGGGCCCAGCCTCTTCCGGGCTCCGACGGGCGTGGACGGGCCCGCCCTTGGCCCGGGCACGGCCGCACGCGTCCCACGCAGCGGGAGCACTGCATTGATTATAAGCACGCCTCCGGGCGCGGGAATGTTGGCGTCACTGGCGGCCCCCACAGGTTGCTGGGACTCGAAGTCCTGGCCGTTCCTCTCACAGCTTGCGGGCAAAGTAAAGGCGCTCCCCGCGCAGCGGGAGCACCGCGTTGATTATAAGCGAGCCTCCGGGTGCGGGAATGTCGGCGTCACTGGCGGCCCCCACGGGTTGCTGGGACTCGAAGTCCTGGCCGTTCCCCTCACGGCTTGCGGACAAAGTAAAGGCGCTCCCCGCGCAGCGTGAGCACCGCGTTGATTATAAGCGCGCCTCCGGGCGCGGGAATGTCGGCGTCACTAGCGGCCCCCACAGGTTGCTGGGACTCGAAGTCCTGGCCGTTCCCCTCACGGCTTGCGGGCAAAGTAAAGGAGCTATGTTTAATGTGGCTTAAGAGGTCGTAGCAAGTGCAGCTTTGTTTAATTGGTAGTAGGGCATATATCAAAGGCATAACTGTATTTTGATATTTACCATGTATGATGTATATCTGAGTGAATGATTTGGGATACATTTTGAAGGCCCCATCCATCATCCACGTTTGACATTGGCTAAGTTTTAGTAAGGGCCTTATTATGACTTTGGCGGTCTCGGAGCGGGGCCACTACGCTACCGCCCCGCCCCAAAACCGTCAAAGCCACTTGTTATATTCCATATAGGTACCCTATATAGGCGCAGGTAAAATTGCAACCTTTCACCTATATTCTTCCCTACATTACATACATAACAGTTCTTAGGCACTGACCTTTTACCTAGATATGACACTGCATTCAGAACGCGGGTTTTTCCCTGGTTCGATTCTCATACATTATGCATGAGGCTTCTTGGAAGCACAGCAGGACTAACAGTAGGATTACCATCTCCTGTATAATATCTCTGTATAAAGTTCAGGCCCAACGTCATCCTTTAGGCCGACACAGTAACACAGCAAGGTAGGACCCCTTGGGAGACCTATGGGTATATATACAGCACATCTTGCTTAGGAAGGGAGAGGAGACCATGACTTCCCGGCTGACGCACTGACCAGAGACGCTGAGGTTCCTGCATGTAGACGCTCCAGCTGGCAGTGGTGTAACATCGCTCGCGGGGTGTCCAACTCAAGACTAGGACGGGGTCCCACAGTCTCTAACTCTCAGGTAATGGGGTTGACTGTATCCTAGAGGGATTCTTGGCATAACACCTACACAGATGCTAGGTACATTAAGGTACATCTAGTTAGGGAGACATCGTAGGAGTACGCACTTTTTATCATGTGTTTATGTACATGTATATATTCATGATTTCTGCAAGATGGTAGAACTATACCATCCCTTTACTTTCGTAGTATTGCTAATCATATAGCTCTGCTACTGTCTAATGGTTGTTGCAGCTCATCTATTCTACACTAGAATAACAACTGTTCAATAAATACTTATTGAAAATGCCCAGACTGTTTATTCTGTGTATCTCTCTGAGTCAAAATAAGTAAGCACGAGTGACTGAGCGAAAGGTAGTATATTGTTTCCACGATTCTGAGGGATCAGGGTTGTCATGTTCTGAGGTTGCCAGAATCTATTCTCTCCTTGGTAAGAGGAGATTATAGTGGCACTGTGAGCTAGCTAATACAGATAGGCTAACGTATCCGGTGGGGGTGCACAGAATCAGTCTGCCACCAGTCCCACAGTTTATGTTATCCAAACGCGCAGATCCTGTATAGGTTATATAGGAACTACACGACATGGTGCCGCCAACGTTGGTTTGGTACTAATTTAACAGTAGAATCTGAGTAGTTCAGTCGTGCTATTCTCAGAGACCCCTACTCACAAAACACCAGAGACATCTGGAGTGGGTGGGCACAAACTCTGCCACAGCTGAGTAGGCGAAAAATCCTATTTATTGGCTGTTGGTTAATCAAGCTTGAAGGACACAGTGTTCCTAAAATTGTGCATAAACACCGTATCTTGGTTCCCTTGAAAAAGTTATTTAGTGTACTAAAAACAATGACTAACCAGGTCTTAGACCCACTGCAACAAGAACTGCCCCTCACAGACGAGGAAGATGCAGATGCCATACAAATTGCACCAAACTTTAGAAATACAGTCACCCTGAGACTGCTAGAGCATGGTTTATCATCTAGGGGGGGCATAGTAGTTTTCGTGATTGAGGCACACGAATCAAACAGAACAGGGTTACATTCCCAGCAGCAAATGCAAGAACAAAAACATTTCACTCCTACACAGAAGGAGATGCACCAGCAGAATATTGTCCGTTCGAGGACATAGAGGTTCCGCTCACGTACCAGGAACATTTATACTGGTTTAAAGGCACCCTACCCCATACAAGAAGAAGAGTAAGACTCGGCCCGCTCAGAAGAGAAGGGGCAACATGGCCAATATTAGCGGCCTACACACCACATCCTGACATTGAAACAATGCTACCAGGAGACTTACTCATACAACATAAAGATTTAATTAAAATCTATAGGAACTTGACGCAATTCGTCATGAGGACACTTACAGTCCAACCAGCAATAGTTGCAACAGATGGAACTCAAATTCAGGGTACAGCAACTAAAATTACACCACAAACACTGCACGCGGTAATGGGTAAAATGCCCACAAAACGTGAACAAATGCCATTCTGGGTAGCTCAGAAAATAACTCAGCTAGAGGCAGTATTGCCGAATACTACCCCGTATGAAAAACACAGAATGCTAACAATATGCTTGCCCATGGGGATAACTCCACAAGTAGAGGATTGCACCACTTAGGGTACAGTCTTTGCTGCCATTTATACCAGAACTCATGGTATCCCGTCATTAGCAGTAGTACCTGATGTATTGAGACAAATACAAAATGAGTATGGAGCAGAACCTGCCCTAAACTTAGGGATGAAGTTACTAGGTAACTATGCCCAGGTGTCAGCCATAATACTAGCTAACATTAAGGGGGAAGCAGCTTCAGTGGCCATCCGCCAACGCCTAAGGGAGTTCAGTCCTTTAGAACAAGAACATGAACTACCAAAAATAATTGAAACTGCATATTCAGAATTAGGCAGAGACAGCTTGGGTGGGAAAGCTTTAAAACCACAACTGATGAGTAGTCCTGAAAAGGACACTTCCAAGCAAACACCTGCTTCAACTAAGAATAAGTGGGACAATAAATACAACAAAACTTTAAAGGAAACAGATCTCAATCCAGAGGTTGATCTCCTCCACAGGAGCCCTCGGAAAAGAGGTATAACCTCAGGAATAGGGATAATATTAGGAAACCTGACAGGTATCAGGATACTGATATACGTTCCTCTCGTTCCTTTCAGGGTTCATCGAAAAACTCCGAGAGGGAAGGACGGTCAGAAAGACAAGAAGAGCGTACAAAGTCCAGAGACAAGCAGCATGCTCAAGATTACACTTCTAAAAAAGAAGAGAAACTAAAGCAAAAGCCACAGTTCAAAAAGAAGAAGGTTGCAGGTCTAAAGATCAGACATGCCCAGAATTCTGAGGACTCGACTACTGAACGAGGAATGGGCTCTGACGATGCTAGACAGTGCGGCAGAAGTAACAATAGCTCGCCAGAACCTGAAGGAATTTCTGGTGACAGCGGACTTGAATGATTATATCACGGTAGAAACACCCGATACTAGGGTAAGTGTCCCACAAAAAGTATATTAAATAACGCTCCAAACGGAGGGGGACAAATGTAGAACAGTGAGATGTCTCTTTTGGGAGAACCTGATGTTTGGCTATGATATCTTATTAGCTGAACAAGATTGGCCGCCAGCATTCGTCATGGATTGCCCTAAAGGAGAAACAGTAATTCTTCCGGCATTCTCAGGCCATATTCCCAGACACTTACAACACACATATGCGCAGGAGTGGGCAGTAGCTCAGGCTCCGGCATTATACAAAAACCATGTTGGATGGGATGAGGATTCAACCCACCACATAATTCCTTTAAAAAATACTCCGACTGCACAGAGGCAGTATCCAATAAAGCAAGAAGCTAAAAAACAGGTCAGGGAGATCTTAGATCAATTTGAATACCAAGGGGTGATCTAAATTGCACCTCACCAATGAACAATCCTTTGTTTCCTGTCATGAAACCTGACAATTCATATCGTTTAGTTTGAGATTACAGACATTTGAACACTTGCACTAAGACATTTGCAGTCCATAATGCACACAGTGCCGCATTAATGAATAACATTGTGCGGAAAAAATATAAAACAACACTTGATATCTCAAATGGATTTTTCTGCCAGAATATAGCGCCTGAAAGCAGGCATCTAACAGCATTCTCAGCGCTAGGGGCCCAGCGCCAATTTTGTTGACTCCCCCAGGGGTATAAGAACAGCCCGGGGTTGTTTTCGGCCAGAGTAACTGAGTTACTTCAAAATTTGGACGAAGAGGCATTGTCCTATGTGGATGATATTTATCTAACGGGCGATGACCTAGAGGAGCACTTGAACAGGGTGAATACCATAATTTTGGGATTTGCATCTGAGGGCTACAAATTCAACTTTAAAAAATCAAAAGTTGCCCACCTCAATGTCCTGTTTTTAGGATATGAGCTTTCAAGTGAAGGAAAAAGCCTGGCAGCCAATTTTTTAGAAAAATGCGCGCTGCTCCAACCTCCAAAATCATTGAAAAATTTACAGACAATTCTGGGATTCCTAAATTTTGGTAGAACATACATTTTAGATTACGCAGAAAGAGTGAAACCTTTCTACGATTTAATAAAACCTGATTTTTCAGTAAAACAATGGACACAGGAACATACAGATACACTTCATTCCTTACAAGCTGACATGATAGCTTCCAAACACTTATAGACACGCATAAACGTACGCAACCTAGTGATCTGTATAGTTGCGGGTCAATCTGGGTACACCTATCTGACATATAATGAAGGTGAAACAGTACCAATTGCATACAAATCACATTTGTACACAAATGTTGAGATGCGCTTCGCATCTACAGAAAAGATTCTGACAGCAGTACAGACTGCTGTAGTGAGAGAAAGAGCACTGGCTCTGGGGAAACGAATAATAGTACTAACTCCGGTTCCAGCCTTAGAGGCTGTGACAAAGGCAAGCGTTCCTAATGCTAAAGCTTTACATCCGAGATGGATACAATGGGCAAATTCTCTCACTGCAACAGATGTAGAATACAGGTACGACCCAAATTTAAAGACACAAGCATTCCTGCAATACGAACAAGAATATCCTCTACCAAATTAAATAATGCCTCTAGGTCAGTATGAATATATAATTTACACTGACGGATCTGCTCAACCGGCCATAGGAAGTAAGCAACAATATAGCGCAGCATGTGCAATCGTTAAAGGTCGCGTGCGGGATGGAAAATTCCACCCAAGTTGCACAAAAACGCAGTCTCTAGGAGACTGCACGGCACAACTGGCAGAGTTAAAAGCGCTGATACTGGCACTGGTAAATACGGATCGAGAATTCCCCACACTAATTGTGTGCGATTCCTTTTACTGTGTACAGTCATATAATGAATATTTACAGCACTGGGTTCAAAATGGGTTCAAAGATGCAAAAGGTGGCACAATTAAGCATAAAATGCTATGGGAACAGGTAGTGGAGTTGAAAACAGAACTACCAAGGGCTCACGTGATCCATACACTGAGTCATCAGCGTGATGGCGTTCACGTTGAAGGGAATTCATTGGCTGATGAAGCCGCAAAGGGGGCTGTACGCACAGCTTCCGTAGCTGCAATCACTCGTTCTAAAACGAGAATAGACGGTGAGATTATGGTAGCTATCAATGCTTGTCACAAAAATAGCGGAGCAGTACCAAAAGGTTTCCACTCAAGTACTCCTACAAGTTAGATGCCAATAACATTCCATTTGCTCAGATTCCTGGAGTGGGGGATAGAGTAATTCCAAACATGGATCGTAGGTTAGGTTTAATTCTAGCAGCACACGAAGGGATAGGTTCTGCACATACACGAGTTACGGCGACTGTTTCTTTGTTGAAACAACGCTATTGGTGGCCTGGATTAACAAGGCAGACTAAAGACTATGTCTTGAAAAGCGACATCTGCCAGCAGATGAAAGGTTCCACCGTAACACGTCCAGCACAGACACCATTATTAATATCTGACAAACCACTAGCGTGTGTTTACTTGGACCACTGCGGCCCCTTACAAAGAGATGGGGCTTACAGGTATATCATGGTTGCAGTGGATTCCTGCTCAAGATTCCTATGGGTGTGGCCCCAACGCTCGGCTGACGCTCAATCTGTTATCAAAGATTTGCGAGTCTTTATAAGGACATACGCAATTGGCACATTACATTCTGACCAGGGCCCTGCGTTTAGCTCTCGGGCTTACAAGGAGGCCATGCGAGGATTGGGTGTAGCATTGCGGTACTCCTCTCCATACCATCCAGAGGGAAATTCGGTTGTGGAGAGCAAAAACGAGATTTAAAGCAGTCTTTAACAGCAAGAGTATTAGGCACGGGTGAGAGTGAGTGAAACATCTGTATGGAGTACAGCGAGCATTGAACAACATGCCAAGAAGTTCTCTAGGGGGTGCCACTCCATATGAGGTCCTATTTGGGATAAGAATGTGGGTACCTGATCTTGATTGTGAAGGCACAGTGGCGGATGAAAAGCCTTTTGACATCCATGATCGTTTGGCTGTTTTACAGGATCTAAATGAATCCAAGACGCAACAAAGTAATGTCCATATGAAGCAGACCGCCACTGGGGAAGTCAAATCAGTCACGGCAAGACCTGTCTGGATCCCAAAATTCGGGGATCTGGTCAGAGAGAAAATAGCGGACAAGAAAGAAAATTGGGCCATCATACAGAAAACTAGTACAGGTTCTAGCAGTTAAAGGAACCAGAACTGTACTTCTGCCGCCTCTTGCCGGAAAAAAGGAGAAAAGATTTGTCTCATTTGACCTAATCAAACCACATTATGTGGCCGTTACTGAGTAGTAGGCCACGTGGACTCCAAAGTAGCAGACGCCCTCCTCTCGCTACAATCCAAGAAGTTCAAACGGAGAGACTCATCACGTTCGAAGAGTCTCCGGCGCAGAATGATGGACTATGCAACAATGCTATGGAACTCGTTCCCCTGGAACCTGAAGTTCAACTTCAAAATCAAACTCAAAATAAAAGACAAATTGATATTAGGTGTGGTGCAGCGGCCAGGGCAGCTGACTTCGGAGCACAGGGTTCACGGTTCGATCCCCGGCTCCGGCGGCAGCCCAGCTCAGCACCATGTGACTCTGGGCAATAGCTCACTTAATTTCCACTACGGCCCCCAGCGCCTTGAGACCCGTAAGGGTGAGTAGCTGCGCTATATAAAAACGGACTTACATTTTTTACTTACTATTAGACCAAATACAGATGTCTACGTCAACATGCCTCGACAAGAGCAAACCACGATTTTTACAAATCCTGATGCAATACCAACAATTGATCGAACTGCTTCTGGCTACTTCATAAACTTTGATACATTTTCTTTGGATCCAAGTGAACCGGAAACGATGCCAGCCAAAAAATCACGCAAACAGCAAGTAAAAGACTTTTGGAACTTTCTTTAAAAGACTTTCCGGGTGTCATCCTGGGTAGAACTATGGATAAACACCGGGATACTTTTCTTTCTTTTCTGGGTAGGCTTGCTAATAGTTTTCAGCATGCTTGTTAATGGAAGATACCTTCGACAAAGCTCTGCAGCCCAAAAGGTGAACTTACTTTTAAAACCACACCTATCATCTCATCGAGAACAAAGAGACTTGTCATCAGTGAACATTACACCAGTTCCTATACCTGATGGTATAGTTTGGGACAAGGTTTATTTCGATATATTTGGTCCGACCAAAATTTTAAGAATTCCTCATTTATTTAAAATATCGTTGAGTGATATCATTACCTCAAGTACATTTTCAGATGATTGGGATTTTGAAACTGTTAATAACATGTTATCTGATTTGGAAAAATCTGCTGCGTTTTCTAATAGTGAAACATTGGAAGGCACATCAGATTTCGAGAATATGTATTGTTATCAACACTATGGTCATCACTTTTTACATAAATCTGCAAATCCTAGACCTGTGTTCACATAACACCAGTGGGAACATTGTCCAACACCGCCGAAAGGCAGTTCAAAAACATTTACACAAAAGTTTCCATATTTTTCAGGGTTCAATATGTCTGACCCAGTCTCATATTATTATAAGGTTGCACCAACATCAGCACAGAAAAATATGTTGACAAACACCAAACAGATTCACTCTGCTTCCTTTATTGCCCAGTTGTCCGAACAAGGTTTCGACTTGTGGAAAGACACCATAGACCTAAAATCAGTCTGGGGTACTAGGGAATGGCAGGTACAGGGAACAGAAGCTTTGTTTAGAGCATGCCTCATCCCTCAACAAATCATGTTTTTGAACGAGACAGTGCAACAGACGTCTTGCCTTTGACTTGCCAAGAACAAAGACTTGAACACAACTCGGCTGCCGACTCCATCACACACCGAGGGTAACGTAACATCACAGGAAGAGATTACAGTAGATGACATCATACAATACAACAGATCAGACCCCGATTGGAAAAAATGGTTGATTTGGCCCACAGACACTAATAGTTGTCAGGCAAGATTCATGGGTAAAGCAGAAGGGTTTAGTATCCATAGGCCAGATCCACCTTATGTACAGAGACAACATCCAGGGGTAGTAACATCCTACAGTGTTGGGAAGTTGTGCCTCGATTGGCTAAAAACCTCAACACTCACACAGGTAAAACAACACTTATCCTGACTGTCACAAGATGTGGATCTTAGGGATTTTTTAATGGGTCCCAGGAAGCCACGTCAGAAACGTTTCTATTATGCTGTCTATAATGAAATATGGAAAAAAATCCCAACAAGAGGCCGCAGAGAGACTACGAGAGATAGACCGTATAAATCTAGGAAAATCTCTAGCAGTGGTAGACAATGGGTTAACTACATTGACCTCCAGGATATATTCCTTAGGCAACATTGTATCTTCTGCGATAGACATACTAGAAAAAGATTTGGCCATATTACAACACGGGCAATCACAGTTACGTTCTATTATGTTATTAAGCTGGACGCTGCAATCTTTGCGTGCAGGCTACATGCCTTGGCGTTATATCAACAATACGTCTCTGTTTTCTGAATACAATCTAACAGATAAACAGATAGAAATGGCACAAAGGGGAGCTAAATATACAATGCTGCGTATCGAAAAACTGGATAGATTAGCATTTACAGTGGCAGAATCACCGTCCACAGAATGGCTAATCCATGGCCACATAACTCTACCGGTCACTACTTTTCAGTTGCAGTATTGCCTTGAACAAAAGCAAGTAGGCAGATATGACGAAATGGGTAAGGAATACATTAAGGAATCTTGGGAATTACCGTACAGATTTCGATGCCGGAGTGGGGATCGAGAAGTGTTTCTGAGTGGTACAAACTGTGAGAACGCTTTAAGTGGATCACTCATATGCCAGGATATAATGCTGCACGGGGCTTGTAATGGTTCTGTGGCGAACCTGTCCTGCCATTTGAGGGATGCCCCAGCTGCTGTGATTACTCCAGCATTTAGACTACTTTCGAATGGGAGTTACTTGATGCTGAACAGTCAAGGCTGCTGTGGCATGCTCCCGGGCATCGCATATCTGGTAACCGTGAGCTCCAGGATTACTTGTTGTATGCAAGTATTGTTTCCACTGACACATACAGTCAGGGAGGCGCCGTTATGGCCTTCACTGAATGTTTCTTTAATTCGGTTTGATACTCTGAGCAGAATGAAAGCCATGCTTCTACAGAAGACTGTGCCCTTAACCTCCGCTCGAGAGACTTTTGATCTCCAGATCGCAAGGTCTTCGGCAGAGATACAGGCGTTCATTCATAAAAACTGCCCTTTCCATTTCGCAGAAATGGTAAATCGTATCTTTAACATGTCTGATACGACAGGCATTGTCCACCTATTTAAGACCATAGGTTCTGGACTTATAAGCACCTTTCAGATGGTACTTGGAGTTATACCAAACTTCATACACTCCGTATTCGGAAGCATCTTTGGAGGACTTCCGCTCATCCTGTTCCTAGCAGCAGGTATCCTGATTGTTTTATATTTGCTACGCAATGGACGTCCCAGTCACCAAGGAGATGGAAAAAGCACTCCTGGAATGTAAATACAGTGACCGCATGGTACAACATCTAGGCACGCCTCGCCTAAGAGAACTAAGTGCATCTTGGTTCTTGTCATTTCATCCAGTGTGGATGGACTGCATCTTACCTGTCCTCCGATGCCTGTTTTGCTGAGAAGAATGCGTGTTAGACCTGTGTTTGACACTCCCATCATGTGCGCCACCAAACGTGAATGCGTTACTGGACCCGATAACGGCCCATGTTCTGCAGTGTCCTCAGCGTATTCCAATGTTGATGGCGGCATTCCTTGAGCCACCGCAGGTAGTAACTGCGCCTGTTGATCTGAACACCGGCTCCTCCACTGACACACAGGCTTTGGATGGTGCACAGGCTGCCCCAGCACCGGCTGCGAACAGCGTGGAACATCATCTGTGCTCAATTGACATACTCTGAGAGGTGTTACAGGGGCCGCCTACTGCGGAAGCAAGCAACTGAAATGTTGCGTCTACCAGCCAGGACACAAAAACATTTGACTCATTTGGCTCGTCGTGTGCTGGGAGAAATTCGCCCTTTTCTAAACAAGCTAAAATTTGGAACTATGAAACTAAATCGACATTCCTTTCATTTTTTGGGCATACATGGCTTTTTAATGCTTAAAGTGGTTCGGACTATAATCACGGACACTTTTAGAGCTAGAAAAGTTTTCTTTTTACATTTTTTAAGTTTTTTTAGAAATTTTTTAGAAGTTTTAAAACATTTTTAGCTAAAGAGATGTTTTTATAAACCTTGTGCGTACCGCTATCTAGTTATGCTAGTAGTACAGTAATAGGTTACATATGTCGTCCAGTCGGAAGAGGAGTGGGTGTTATATTCCATATAGGTACCCTATATAGGCGCAGGTAACATTGCAACCTTTCACCTATATTCTTCCCTACATTACATACATAACGGTTCTTAGGCACTGACCTTTTACCTAGATATGTCACTGCATTCAGAACGTGGTTTTTCCCTGGTTCAATTCTCATACATTATGCATGAGGCTTCTTGGAAGCACAGCAGGACTAACAGTAGGATTACCATCTCCTGTATAATATCTCTGTATAAAGTTCAGGCCCAACGTCATCCTTTAGGCCGACACAGTAACACAGCAAGGTAGGACCCCTGGGGAGACCTATGGGTACATAGACAGCACATCTTGCTTAGGAAGGGAGAGGAGACCGTGACTTACCGGCTGATGCACTGACCAGAGACACTGAGGTTCCTGCATGCAGACGCTCCAGCTAGCAGTGGTCTAACATCCCTCGCGGGGTGTCCACATCGAGACAAGGATGGGCTCCCACATTCTCTAACTCTCAGGCAATGGGGTTGACTATATCCTAGAGGGATTCTTGGCATAACACCTACACAGATGCTAGGTACATTTAGGTACATCTAGTTAGGGAGACATCGTAGGAGTACGCCCTTTTTATCATGTGTTTATGTACATGTATATATTCATGATTTCTGCAAGATGGTAGAACTATACCATCCCTTTACTTTCGTAGTATTGCTAATCATATATCTCTGCTACTGTCTAATGGTTGTTGAGGCTCATCTATTCTACACTAGAATAACAACTGTTCAATGAATCCTTATTGAAAATGCCCAGACTGTTTATTCTGTGTATCTCTCTGAGACAAAATAAGTAAGCACGAGTGACTGAGCGAAAGGTAGTATATTGTTTCCACGATTCTGAGGGATCAGGGTTGTCATGTTCTGAGGTTGCCAGAATCTATTCTCTCCTTTGTAAGAGGAGATTATAGTGGCACTGTGAGCTAGCTAATACAGATAGGCTAACGTATCCGGTGGGGGTGCACGGAATCAGTCTGCCACCAGTCCCACAGCTTATGTTATCCAAACGCGCAGATCCTGTATAGGTTATATAGGAACTACACGACACACTAAGGACCTGCCGCCAGAGTACGACTTATTTTTACTCTGGCGGGAGTTTCTTTGGCGTTCCCACTGCTGTGGCTTTGGAAAAAGCCACCACAATGGGAGTGTCAAAGGCAGTTCCTGCAGGGCATGGACTATGAAGTCCATGCCTAGCAGGAACTGGGTGTGCATGCACACAGGGGGGCACAACATGTGCCCCCCTGCATGCCCCCCATAGCTCCTTAGTTTTCTGACCACTGCCTTGAAAAGTGTGGTGGTGAGGAATCTCCTAATATGCTTGGCGGTGCCACAGTAGTACAACCAACATATTATGGACCTCAGATTGCTGTGACACCGCCAGGGATCATGAATCACAGGTGGCAGCAGCAGTTCTGTGGCAGTCCAACCACCACAGTCCTAATGTGGCAGGGGGACTGCCATCCTGGTGGTCCACGGACCGCCACCACGGGTTCAGCGGTCCATTGGTCTGCCCAACTCGTAATAAGGGGCTAAGTTATTTGCTGTAGAGAATATTAGGATTTGTTTCTCATTATTTAGGTTGACATGTAAAAGGAAAGGTTCTTCATTATGTATCATAGTTAAGTGTTCAAGTATTTGTATGTCTTGATATCTTCTAGGGGCGGGAGAAGTATCACTGGTGGCTTTTTTAGTCTGTGCAATTAAACATGTTACAGTGGGGATAGGTGGTAGTTGGCATGTGATGTGCTCGGGGACTTTAAGCGGTATATATTTAAGGATTTTGGGTGTGGGTTCCTGGGAACTAGAGCTTGCCTCTCTTATATCCTGCAATATCTCTCTTACTTCTATATCTGTCACATTTGGAGGGGTGTTTGTGCTCTCTTACATGAATTACAATATCATCTTTTGAAGCTCCCCTCACATAGCATGCATTAGAATAATATTTGGTACATTTCCTATTTATATTTTCTGTTGAGGCACTTTTTTGGCTGTAGATGTAGCCCATGTGATTTAGTAACTGCTTTCCTTTCTGTAAAGGTATGTAGTTTGCTGCCCCTGTAATGGTATTTGAAAGGAGTGTAGTAGTATAAATATATAAAATATTTTAAAGTTTGTACATGTAAACTACTTCTATTTTGTATGCTTATATGTATGTTCTGTTTATATGTTTATGTTCTGTTTATATGTTTCACACAGTTTTGCAGCTTTTCCATTGGGGGTGTTCCAGTGTGGAGCAAGTGCTTTCTTTCTGTTAGATGGAAAAAGAAATGTAGCTTTTTTTTAATGTTAATTTGGTGGTAGATTGTAGAGGTTGAGGTCGTTAGCTTTATTTTTCCTCACTATTTCGGTGAGTTTTCAGTTCTGTAATAATATATATATGCTGACTTTTTTATATTAGGAAGTCTATGTAAAAAGATAAAAGTTTGAGAGTTTTTTTTATTAATTATTTGTTATTTTACGTTTTTAGGTTTATTAACAAGTACATAAACTTATGTGGTTGGACTGTCACAGAACTGCTGCTGCAGTCAGTGATTCATGATCCCTGGCGGTGGCGCAGCGATCTGAGGCCCATAATCTGCTGGTGGTGCCGGTCGGCGGTCCAAACAGCTGTATTACAATGCAACCATACATGGTGCGGTCAAATACTCCCATTTCTCTATGGGAGCTTGTGATGCGGCAAGTAAACCGGCCGTAGCACAAGCTCCCATAGAGAATTGGGAGATTCTGTTAATCCCTGCACTGCATGGCGCAGGGATTAACAGGGGGGCACCATAGATGCCCCCTCGGTCCCCAACCGGAGGCCGTGGAAGAATGGAGGCCCTGCTAGGGGACCCCAAAGTCGCTTACCGACAGGCTTTCCATGTCGGAAAGCCCGACATGGAAAGCCTATCGGAAATGGACATTGTAACCCAGATGGCGGAAACGCCATCCTCAGGGATTACAGTGGTGCCTCTGACTGGCCGATGGGCTCTTTGAACCCGTCGGAATCCAGCCGGAATGACCGTCCGGTTTCACTTTCGACCGCTGGCATTGTAATGCGGCGGTCGAAAGTGAAGCCGAAGATGTTGGTCAGAAAGCCTCAGACCGCAGGTTGAAGGCTTTCCGACCGACATCAAAATGAGGCCCTATATGTTTATTTAAGGGTAACAATATTTTTGTTTCCAATAGATAGGTTCAAATCGATATTATTATTAACAATGCTATTTGCATTCTTTATATTTGTGGTTTTACTAGTTAACTATAAGAAGTTGATATTTTTGTTACCGATATTTAATTTCTGATAGTTTTGTGTTTTGATATTGTATGCATCGATATTACATCAGAGTTACATTTGCGAGTAACAGTGTCAATGCTGTGATTCTTTGTGAATCTTGAGTGAAATAGAGCAGCAAATGGAAGTTCCCATGTCTTTGCACTCCCAATGAAGTGTATTGATGTTTTGAAAATATGACGAGGACTGATTTCTATGACTCATTGCAACCATCTTCTTTGCACTGCGCCAGACAATCCCACAAAGAATTGGTCAGGTCACATCAGAGAGGTTCTGCAAGTACAGAGGAGAGATGTGACCTGGCAGAACTGAGGTGATTGAAACGTTTGGCCACAGAACTCATTTGAAAAAAAGACATCATTTACACAAGCCTATTAAAAGACTGTATTAAAATATTGTTTTTGCATTTTTCTTTTAATTAAAAAGAACTTACTTCAAATTTAAAAGGTTTTTAGTATAATACTAGGACACTGAGATTTGATTTCAGAACCCTTTTTAAAGAAACACATGATGAAAAATAAATGAAACAGAGCCATTTAGGCAGCAGCATCCACGAGCTGATCATTATCATTATCATCATATTTATAATGTATGCACACTATAAAAGCATTCAGGTGTATGGCAGGGTAAGCAAAACTAAGAGGCAATTTAGAAGAGCTACTTTATTACTTTAGGTCTCACCTAAAAATGA
Source organism: Calotriton arnoldi (assembly GCA_963921515.1). Lineage (NCBI taxonomy): Eukaryota > Metazoa > Chordata > Amphibia > Caudata > Salamandridae > Calotriton > Calotriton arnoldi. The sequence goes on along the minus strand of CAWUFW010005281.1, from coordinate 676,544 downwards.
GGAGATTTGTACAGAGCAGCATTTTCTGTGGGATGGAAATCTATAGCACCATCGCTTTTAAAGCCTTTGTATTCTTGTGTTGTCTAAAGCATTATTTCTTCCTTTGATCACATATCCCAGGGAGTAAAATATACCTGTAGTCTTCTCTTCGAGTACAGATAAATGAATTTCCTTGTAAGTTATTTTCAGTACTTTACTGGCAGAATGCACCTCCAGAAGGATCTGGGAGATATTGGGGCATATTAGCAATGCCTGGCGATAATTATCGCAAAGCGCAATTAGCGCTTGGATAATTATCGCCAGGCATCGCCAGTTTCTATCGCGGAGTTAGCGTGCAATCAGCAATGCTAATCTCCCAAGCGATAGAAACCTTGGAGAACAGTGTGAATATCGCCTGAAAACAGGCGATATTCACACTGTTCCCCAGTTCTGCTTGCTGATAGTGCGAGGGGACTTAGCCATGTAATCCACCTCTCATTGGATTACATGGCTAAGTCAGGGTGGGACCAGGTGTTAGCAAACCAGCGCTAAACGTGTTTAGCGCTGGTTCGCTAATCACCGCCCCTGCCTCGCTACTTTGCATGCCATTAGCGATAAATATCGCTGGCATGCAAAGCGGCACCCAACCCGGTCGCTATCGCCTACAAGCTGTCGCTAACAGCAGTTAGCGACAGCTTGTTGATAAGGCGATAATATTATCGCCGCTTTAGCGGGAAAAAGTCCCGCTAAAGTGGCGATAATCGCCTTGCTAATATGCCCCACAATTCTTTAACCCAGGGATTGCCAACCTTTTCTGTAACAAGAGCTACTTCTGATCGATGAAAATGATTCTGAGCTACTGACTTTGACAATTGTTGAGGCAATGACCACATCAGAGACAATCACAATAGTGGCTACACTTCACAGGATTACTAGTTGTGGCCACCCAAATGTATGTCACAATGAGTGATTCTGAAATATTATATGCAGAATATAAACTAATGCAATTTCATGAAGGTGAATATATAAGTAAATATAGATTTACTATTCTAAACTCCATATCTACATATCTTGAAGATATCTTGTCCTTTTCATGCAAAGGCCTTGCCCAATATGGCTATGGTAGACCCCCAGAATTAAGTACTGTGCTGGGCTGCACTTCAGGGAGCTACCTCCAGGGTACTGGTGAGCTACCACTAGCTCCCGAGCTACCCGTTGGAGACCGCTGCTTTAATCATATCTCCCAGTGACACCTGGGTGATTCCAAATATCACTCTATCAGTAGAATTCTGCAACACTGGTAATTTTCTGATGTTTGACTTAGTGGTACCTGAATACAGATATTTAGAATGGTCTAGTTTTGCACCAATAATGGCCAAGTCAATGACAGCCGTACGGTACTCCACCAGCAGAGGCCTCAACTCAAGGTTTTAGTATTATAAATGGATGATGCAATTATCACACTGGTTTGACTCTCAAGGGACATTCTTGCATCAAACATTATCCTCAGTGTCTTGATTATTTTTTTATTGCAATTTCAGACCCTCACATCTTGACGCTAGAGTTGCTCTTTTTCAATTTTTTCTAATGGCACCAGGACATGCAAGCAGACATTCAGCTTTATTTCTAATATCCAGATTTAATGAATGGCATTTGTCTACCCACCTCTGAATCCAATCGAAAAATCATCCACCATCTTTTTAAAAAAAGGATTGAGGTACAGAATTTCCATGTTGTTTGAAATTAATTTACGGCATATAAAGTCGCAGGAGAATTTAGTGATTGTTGCTCAGATCTGGATATCTAAGGACAACTAACTTGGATATTGTAAGGTTGACAAGTGCAAAGATGGGATCCTATTAGGGTCTGAATATTGCTCAAAGTCATGTGTACTATATTTGACATCCAAGCAACAAATGTTTAATGATTTGAAAGCCTTGAGAAATTGTACTATGAGCTGTGAACCAAGTGCTGGCTGATGGATGTAAGGATGATTAGTGAGAGATCAATGTTTTACAAGAAGAAGGTTTGTGAAATATTGTGAGATCCTAAGATGACTCATGGTTCTCTTGAGACGAAGCCTCGAAATATGACTGGTGATTTGTGTTAAGCATAGTTATTACATTTCTCATTGACAACAAAATGCAATTGAGATGTTTACTTAAATATTAAAAAGCATGGGTGACAAACATAACCCTGAGGCTCTACAAAAGTGACCTCTTTTAAGGGGGCTGGCAGTCACCCAGGCTTACCTGTAAAACACTGCAGTGGAGGTAAGACTTGAATTATATTTATTTGACCTCTGACAACACAACCACCTTCCTCAGCCTCTTATGAGCATTTATTAGTCTAGGGTGTTGAAGGTCAAGCAGCATGAGCAAGCCTACTAAACATTGAGCAGGGCGGTCTCTCTGCCTCTGTTGGGCTTAAAGTCAAACAGCCAAATGGTGAAGCTGTTGTTTGCTTACCCAAAGGATTGCAGTTGTGTGAAATCAGACTTCTCCAATGACTTTTGAGTGAGAGGTATATTTGTGAAACGTAAATGATTCTTCAGTTCTTGAGGGTCAAGAAATGAAATGCTGAAATTTGGTAATGAATTTCAAAGTTACCGACTGCATCAGAATTCTAAAATTCTCAGTACCAACAGTTGCCACAGTTTAATATGACAAAATATAGGATACCCACTTTATGGGGTTTATGGGGTTTACCATTCAGAAGCCACTGCCTGTGAGGATTGTTGGTTGTTTGTGACATCAATGGAGAGCCCTAAATTGGAGAACTAGGATTATGTAAGTTTTCCTTCTCTGTTATAGCATCATCATTGACTGTCATAAAAATTAAATAGAGGAGCAAGACGATTATGAACCAGAAGCAATAGAAATTGCAGCAGGATAGCGTGCTCTAAATAAAAGCGCACTACAGGAGTCAATCCACTTTTCATTCTGAGGATGGTACTTGAACAATTTACTTTGCTTTAATGTAACCAGTTTTCAAAATGTTCTACTGTTGGAAACTATGATGATCAGCAACTTTGCACTTGACCTTTCCAACATTATGCAGCTACATACAAATGTACACTGCCCAGGGAATAGCTTTAGTCTTGGTAATAGTCTATTACAAAAGCCGGTCAGGATTAGAGTTCTGTTCATAGTAATATAATAATGGAATACTGTTATTCCAGTTTCCTCACGTAACACGATCTCAAATCCTTGAGTGGGTTAGCAGTCAACTTCTTACCTACATAGATAAAACTTCACATCACACAAGGAGTGCGACATTTAAATCTAAATCATATCATTACGCTAGAAACTTAATATCTGCCTAAGACTGGCCCTATTAAATAGACAGATAGATAGACAGACAGACAGACAGACAGACAGACAGACAGACAGAGAAGTAGGCAGGCAGGTAGACAGACAGATAGATAGATAGATAGATAGATAGACAGACAGACAGACAGGCAGGCAGGCAGATAGACAGATAGATAGATAGATAGATATGTTATTGCCATAATCAATAAAAACCATTAAAAAAAACTTAAGCCAATTACAATAAATAGCAACCATCAACTAAATTATACATCAACCCTAATAAAACATTCTAATCTATCATTCTTTGGATGAAGAATACTGAAGTAGTTCTATTACATGATCCATAAACTTCAAAGAGCATCTTGTCCACTGAAGCTCTTCCCCTTTCAAATAGGCAATTATTGTTTCACTACACCTTCGAAGAACCAATGGAATAAGAAGTGGCTTTAGAGGTTGTTGTCATGCGTTGGCTAAGGCGGAGCAGAGGCAAACAATATGGAGTAAGGATTTATGTTTGCTAAGGAAGCAGCCTATGGAATAAAAACTTTCCATCTTCCTTCCAGCATGCATGCCTGAAATTTCCGCTAGGGAACCCATAATTGTTTTTGATAAACAATTTCATTGATTTTATGTTCAGCAGAAGAGACAAAACATCTCTGCGACATATTAGACATTTCAGTACATTCACGAAGTGGTTCCCCGATCGGCCCAGCAGCGGATAAGACATAGGCTCCCCCCCAGCCCACCTGGCACTTCCGCAACAGTTCAGTCCAACAAGCCCAGCCATTTGCCCCATATACGTGCGTGTTTAGTCGGACAGCCTCGTGCCTCATACACAGTCTTTTCTTGGATGGCACACCAGTCCACTCCCCTATGCCATTTTGCGATAGAAGAGGCTATCGAGTCCTTCCATGCCGCTGCAATGCCTCTTTTGTCCACCAGCAGGGCCGTCCCCAGGAACAACTTGTCATTACGGGAACCATCCAGCCCATCCATCAACCCCAGGAGAAGAGCGAGAGGACTGAGGGGAACCACCCAACCCAGTATGGCACTTAGTTCAGCTACAATTGACTCCCAGTACCTGGAAAGGATGATACAGGACCAGACCTTATGGTAAAAATCAGCTGGCTCCATATCACAGCGAGGGCACTTTGGGGACGGGAGGAACCCCGCTCTATATAACCGCACAGGAGTAAGATATGCACAGTGAAGATAGTAAATTTGGATGAGGCGGAACCTGGCCGATATAGAGAGTACTCTGGGGGCCATTAGAGCATCTCTCCAGTCTTCCTCCTCCAACGGACCAAGCCATTGCTCCCAACGGGTCTTAAGGGAGTCTAACGTGGATGGGGTATTGTTTATCAAGAACCAATAGATTTGGGATACTCCCCCCTTCCCCAGGTTCCCCATGAGGAGTTTAGCTTCCATTGGACTGAACTCAGAGATTGTTGTGTGATTGGGAATGTGGAGGGCCGGAGCTTGCCGCAGTTGGAGATATTTGTAGAATTGAGTAGACAGTAGAGAATACATTTGCTGCAGTTGTTGGAAGGAGGACAAATGATCCTCCCTCCACACATCCCCCACCCGGGTGATACCAATCAGATCCCATTTCTGAAAGCCCGCCAGTGATCCCACCTCCCGCAGCCAAGTGCCGTGCCTGAGGGGTGTCTGCAGAGTAATCTTGCCATCCCATTGGGTGTGCCGCGACGCAGATCGTCACGCTAGAAGGGCAGTCCGGGTGACCGCAGGTAAAGTGTGAGGGATAGGGGCCCCGTATAGCATGGCCTGGATCCGGGAGAATCCAAGGCTTTCTAACTCTCGCAGGTAGGCCGGGTCCGCCCATCCGCCATTAAACCAGTCATGGATCACCAATAGGTGAGTGGCCAGATAGTACAGAAATGGATTTGTCATCCCCATACCATCATCATATGGGGGGCATTGGCAGTGTATGAGAGCCAGCCACGACCTCGAGCCACCCCAGAGAAAGGTCGTGATCAATGTATCTAGCCCACGGAACCGACTACGGGGGTGGGGGAGTGGGAGGTTCTGAATTACGTAAAGGAGATGGGGCAGGACCATCATTTTGAACAGGGCAACCCTGCCTAGGGGGTTAAGCGGAAGGGTCTGCCAACGCCTAAGGTCATCCTTTGCTCGTCAGAGCAGCAGGTTCACATTAAGGGACCAGGTCAGCTCGGGGAGAAGGGCCACCCAAATGCCAAGATATTTGAAAAAGAGTCTCTGCAGGGGAATGGTGGTTTGCCAGTCCACGCACTCCCGCGTTGGATGCAGAGACACTACATTAGATTTGGCCAGATTCAGACGCAGGCCCGACGCTCTTTCAATGGATTGGAGGATTTGGAGACATCTCGGTCCAGATTGGGCCGGGTCGGCTAGAAAGAGCAGGACATCATCTGCGTAAAGGGCGATCTGGTCCTCATGAGAGTCGTGCAAATACCATCCCCGAATCTGCTCATCAGCCCATATGAGACAGGCCAGAGGCTCTATCGCAAGAGCGAATAGGAGGGGAGAGAGTGGGCACCCCTGCCGGGTACCCCTCCTGAAAGGAAATGTATTTGATAGTGCCCCGTTCACCAGGACCCGGGCAGACGGGTTGGAATAAAGGACAGGCACCAGCTTCCGGAAGCGGGGACCAAAACCTAAACTCTCCAGAACACTCCCCAAGTAATGCCAGTCGACCGTATCAAAGGCCTTTTCAAAGTCCAGTAGTACTAAGGCCAAATAGGGGGTGAGGAGATGACGGTGAGCGAGGGCCACATAAAGGCGTCTCAGGCAGTGCCATGTGCTGCGAAGTGGCATAAAGCCACATTGATCAGGGTGTATGAGAGAGTGAATCACACCTCTCAGGCAGGTGGCGAGAATCATGGCGTAGATTTTAATCTCAGTATTAATTAGCGAGATTGGGCGATAACTAGAGCTGGAGGCAGGGGGGTCCATTTTAGGTATGACCACTATGGTGGCGGTGTCCGTGACAGAGGGGAAGGTGCCTCTCTTCAGGACCTCGTCAAACAGGGTTTGGAGCTATGGGGCCAGGACATCTCGGAACGCTGCATAATATTCCACCGGGAACCCGTCTGGACCGGGAGTCTTGCGAGTGGCCAGAGTTGAGATTGCTTCACTGATTTCCTCAGTGGTGATGGGTTCGTCTATTGCCTCAGCCTCAACCTCTGGGAGCTGCGGGAGAGGGATACTCAGTAGAAAAGGGGAACTAGCGGTGAGCGTGTGTGAACGATCTGCTGAATAAAGCTCTGCATAGTAAGTCACGAAGGCCTGGGAGATTTCAGCAGGGGTGTGGAAGGTTGGCCCGCCAGAGTCCCGAACTTCGCGAACTATCCGATTGGCCAGGAGATGAGTAGCGAGCCAATGAAGCAACTTGCCATTTTTGTCTCCCCAGCTGTACACCCTGGCCACAGAGGATCTCCAGATCATTTTGGTGGATTCAAGTGAGATGGTTCTGATCTCCTCCTGCAGTAATTGGAGCAGCCGGTGATCTTCCTCCCCATTCCCTGTGCCCGCGGTCCTTTCAAGCGGGGAGGGGTTTGGCCTTGAGCTGGGAAAGATGGTGATCTTGAACTGTTATATGGCCATTAGGGTCATTGTCGACATTGCTAAGTTAGCTAGAGCACGGCTGCCATGATGCTGCTTTTGCGCACGTTACTGCGTGACTTTGTTGTGCAAGACTCTGTTTGTGCCTTTCACATGAGAACTGTCTGCTTTCTGCATTCTCTGCCTGCAGTTGGGGTTTAGTCTGAACACGATGTGCAAGGTCGATAAACAATGCTCCTTGTTATTCTGTTCTGGTCAGTTCCTACTATCTAGACAAAACATGCTAACACAGCTGCGCTGCTGAAAGCTCGTGCTTTGATATTATTGGGATACATGTTGTTCTGACACACACTTGGAGAGGGTCCTTTCCAGGGAGAAGAGCTATGCGGTTCCTATGATGTAAAGCTTTCATCTAGGCACTAAGGTAGGGGGTCTGCTGACAAATCCCAGAGATCTTCTATTATATAATAAACCTCATTTTGCCAAGGGGAGGGTGGTTAGGCCTTATAGTCCTTTTTCCACTGTCTATATATAATGACTTTCCCCTTCATATTCTATGGAATTGTAACAATACTAATTGTTCTAGGTTTGTGCATTTCGCCGCTGGTAGTGGCTCGTATGCTGCATTATAGAGCACGATAGTTAAAATAAACATTTTGAACTATAACAGTGACTCTGACCATTCTTATTGTGGACAAGTACGAGTGAGCGAGCGACAGGGTATGTCTTGCTACCGCGATTCCTGAGAGAGTCGGGAGTGTTGTGTTCTGGGTTGTCTAATCATTTGTAGCTTCGTGATTTTGGAGAAGAACGAATGAGACACTATAGCTAGTCGGTTTTGGGATTTTGGGTACTAAGGTGGTAGGTTGGTACACCCCTATACACCGAGGTCCTGTTTTCCTGCGCATAGTTCTGTGTAGGTGCAGAATCCCCGCAACATGGCACTGCCAATGTTTGGTCTGGTTCTTATCTACGAGACTCTTGAGTAGTGCTTGTGCTTGTCCACAATCACCTCACATCTGTTTACTGAGACGGTTGTGACGGTGTAACCTCCTATATTGATGTTTTATAGGTTCATTCAAGCTTGAATTTTAAAAGGTTCCGTCTCTTTCTTATTAACCCGTTATTGTGCTGCCGCACATAGGTTGTTATTTTTACTATCCATTATGGCGGTTGCCATTGCACCGCCTAATCGGGCTGCAATCACAGCTTATTTGACTCAAAATGGAGTCCCTGATGATGGTATTGCGCTCATTTTTGTGGCCGAAGTGAAGGCAGCTTACCGCTTCGAAGTCTTTTATTCTTGGGTCACCTTTCCGGCAGCGGATGGAACAGATTATTTGTTTCACGAATATACTGCCACTGCCCTACCTCTGAATTATCAGCCTTATAGGTCCTTTGAAGTTCCACTAACGGCTTGGCAACACCAAATATGGTTTAATGGTGCCCTTCCTCACCCAATAACGCCGGTCCGTTTAGGCCTTTTATCAATAGATGGGGCCACGTGGCCCGTTTTGGCTGGGTATACCCCACACCCGCGTTATGTAACAACTGCGACACTCGCAGAACTTCGGGTATTGCATACTTCTTTGATACGTATACATAGATCTGTTATACAGTTTGTGTCGCGCAACTTCCAGGCTGCGCCCGCTGGTGTCACCATCAGTCCTCTTATGGTTAATTCAATCATGGGCAAGCGCCCACAGAATAAGGATGAATTCCCTTATTGGCTTGCTGAAAAATTTGGACAGATCAAAGCTGTTTTTCCAAACACCACTCCGGTGGAGAAACACAGGATACTAACCATAAGTTTACCTAAAGACTTAGGGCCATATGTATCAAAGTTTGTGTTTGCGATTCTCAAATAGCGAATTTTTGAGAATCGCTATTTGAGAATCGCAAATGAGATGTATGTAGGATTCGCAAGAAAATTTGCGAATCCTACATATTCCTTAATTGCGATTCGCAAATTGCGAATCGCAGTTAAGGAAACCCTCCCCATTCATTCCTATGGGCCTAGAGGCCCATAGGAATGAATGGGAGGACATTCTCAATTTGCGATTAGCAATTAGAGAATCGCAAATTGAGAATGCAATTTCAAGGTTGCAAGGGTGTCCAAAGGACACCCTGTTGCACCCCTGAAATGAGCATGGGTGCACATGTGGCGCACATACATGCCCTAAGGGCATGTATGTGCGCCACATGCCTTTTTGAAAAATGCAAAAAAAAGCATTTCTCTAAGAAATCGCAAGTTACCACCAACCTGTAGATGGTGGTAATTTGCGATTCCTTAAGCCATAATCGCACAACTTAGGTGCTTCATACATTTCATTTAAGGAATCGCAATTTGCGATTCCTTAAATGCATTCGCAAAATAGAGAATCGCAATTTTTGCGATTCTCTATTTTGCAAATGCCTTTTGGGATACATCCCAAAAGGCTTGTTCCCGTTCGCAAACGGGCCGATTCTGAGAATCGGCCCGTTTGCGAACGGGAAATGGGCTTGATACATATGGCCCTTAGTTCCCGAATTAGCTGATTGTAACACTTGGGGCAAAGTGTTTGCAGCGGTATATTCGATGTGTTTCGGCACCCCCTCCATGACCGTACTCCCTTCCGTGATAAAACGTGTTCAGGATGAACACGGAGCCGAAGCGGCTCAGGAGTTGGGGATGAGACTGGTCGGGGTGTTCGACGTGTTTGCTGATATGATCCTTGCTAATGTTAAGGGTGATGCTGTAAGCTTACAAGTGGCTAACCGCTTGGAGGCTGTTGCAGATGCAGACAAGCCACGTGAATTACCAAAGATTATTGAAAAGGCTTATAAAACCTTAGGCCGCAATAGTCTGGGAGTTAAGCCTTTTACTCAAACGTAGACACAATCTCAAACTCAACAAAAAGCCCAGACTGATAAAGATGGGCACCCGTTCTTTCCTAAAAAGACCTGGAAAAATAAAAAGCAGGGGCAGCAACAGCAGAAGCAGGGTTCGCAAGCTGGTTCACTGACACCTGCGTACTTATGACTTGCGCGACCGCGTGAAAATGAAGACTCCTGATAGATTTCAGGTCCCTGATCAGCGCTCTCCTCGTTCTTTACAGGACTCATCGGACTCTCAAGTCGGTGGAGGGGAGCGCCAAGATTGTAGCAAAGGTCCGACGAAACAACAGGGAAGGGATCTACCTCGACAGTTTGACGTCAAAGCCAAACAAGAGGAACTGCCTCGTTTTCGACCCCCGTATCAGAAGAAAAAAGTTGCCGCTTTAACAGCAAAGTATGCCTCAGACGGTGAGAACGCGACTACTAGATTGGACATGGGCAGTGACTCTGCTCGACAGCGCAGTGGAGGATACCATAGTGCGGGAGGCACTGCGCCCCTGTCTGGAGGCGACAGCAACTGATACATTCATAACAGTAGAAACTGCAGATACCCTGGTTGCCCCCCCGAATAGACTCTATGAGATCATAATTCAAATTGAAGGTGATATACTGCGTCCTATCAAAGCGGTTTTCTGGGAAAATCTTACCTCCTCATACAACATTTTGTTGGCGGAGGCAGATTGGCCTCCACCCTTTGTTTTAGCCGCATCTAGGAGGGAGGACGTGATACTTCCGAGTTTTTTGCGTTACGTCCCTGAGGAACATGCAAAGGCTAATGCAGATGAATGGACTTTTGCCTTTGCCCCAGCGGTGTATCGTAATCAGGTGGGCTGGGATATTGATTCACCGGCACATGAGATACCATTACGGTCTATGCCACAACCACAACCGCAATATCCAATCAGATGTGAGGCTAAGGCTCACGTTTGTGATATTCTAACGCAGTTGGAGTATCAAGGAGTGATTGAATCCTGTGTATCACCGATGAATAATCTTCTTTTTCCGGTATCAAAACCTGACGGTTCATATCGAGCTGTATTGGATTATCGAAATTTGAATAGTCATTGTCGCATGTTTGCAGTGCAAAACACGCACAGCTCTGCGCTGGTAAACAACCTTGTACGTAAAAAATATAAAACTACACTGGACATATCCAATGGTTTCTACAGTCATTATTTGGCTCCTGAGAGCCGTGACTTGACAGCATTTACCGCTGTCGGAAATCAGAAAAAATTTACACGTTTGCCTATGGGTATAAAAACATCCCCGGGGCATTTGCTGCACGTGTTGTGTCTTTGTTGCACGACATAGATCCCGATGCGTTCTCGTACGTTGATGACATTTATCTGACGGACGACGAACTAATACCGCATCTTGTCCGAGTCAACCGCATCATTTTATCCTTTGCCGACTATGGATACAAATTCAATTTTGCAAAATCACACATCGCTCATTTGGCGGTGCTCTTTTTGGGCTATGAGCTCAATAATGAGGGTCGGGGTTAGCCCCCGACTCTCTGGAGAAATGTGCACAATTGCAACCTCCCTCTACGCTGAAGAAACTTCAGTCTTTGCTGGGATATTTGAATTTAGGGAGGACATACATTCCCGATTATGCCCAGCGTATCAAACCGCTTTATGCGTTGATACAACCAACATATTCTTCTGCCAGCTGGCTACCGGAACATACCACTATCCTATGCAATCTCATATGCTTGCAACTAACTTCTTGTTGACGCGTGATAATACCACGAACCTGGTGATACGTATTGTGCCAGGGAAGGTGGGTTTCACCTACTTAACGTTCAATGAGGGGGGCACAGTTCCTATGGCATACAAATCACATTTATACACTGCGGCTGAAATGCGTTTTTCGAATGTTGAAAAGATTTTGACGGCGGTCCAAATGGCGATTCTAAAAGAACGCTCACTGGCGCAAGGTAAACGCATTCTTATGGTCACGCCTTTCCCTGCTTTGGAAGCAGTGACTAAGGCAAGTGTACCTAACTCTAAGGCACTACATCCCCGTTGGATACAATGGGCTACTTCTTTGACATCATCTGATGTCACGTTTATCTTTGACCCTGCACTTCAGACACAGGAGTTTTTACAGAATGAACACGTTCCTCCTCCTCCGCTGTCGTTACTTCCTTTACATGAGTACAAATGTATCATTTATACCGATGGCTCGGCTCAACCGGCCACCGGCTCTAAACATGCTTATTCAGTGGCTTGCGCTATTGTGGCTGGTTCAATTGTCAATGGAGAATTCAAGTCTTCCATAGTGCATACTCAGGCACTTGGAGACTGTACAGCACAATTGGCGGAGCTGCGTGCTCTTGTTCTTGCCCTTGAGTTTGCCGATCCTAATGTGAATACTCTTATTGTATGCGATTCTTACTACTGTGTTCAATCTTTTAATGACAACTTATTCTTTTGGTCTCAGAATGACTATCGAGACTCTAAAGGTAGCGCAATCAAGCATAAAACGCTTTGGGTTTGAGTGGCAGACCTTAAACAGCGTCTGCCCCTCATGCATGTTATCCATACTCTTGGCCATCAGCGTGTGGGAGCACATGCTCTTGGTAATTCTTTGGCTGATGAAGCAGCCAAATCTGCAGTAGCCACGTGTTTCGTAGCAGCAGTTACAAGGTCCATGACTAATATGGATAATGATATTCTGGCAGCGGTGGCTGCTACGAAGGAGGGAATGGCTTATCCGCAGGGATTCCCTTCGAAATACTCTTATCATATATCTCCTGAACAAGTTCCTTACGCTTCTATTCCATCTGTTGGGGATCAAAGCTGCACACAAGGGCATGGCTTCTGCACATGCCGGGGTGTCTGCGACAGTCTCGATTCTACAGCAACGTTATTGGTGGCATGGTTTACATAAACAAACCCGTAATTATGTGCTTTCTTGTGACGTTTGTCAACAAATCAAACCATCTACGGTGTCACGCCCACCACAAACACAGCTATGTATTTCTAATCAACCATTTGGCTGTGTATATCTTGATCACTGCGGTCCATTCTCTTCTGATACTGCATATAAATACATTTTAGTTGCAGTTGATTCATGCACTGGATTCCTTTGGGTTTGGCCACAACGCAGTGCTGACGCTCGAAATGTCATCAGGGATTTGCGTGTCTTTGTCATGATGTTTGCCTGTGGCACCTTCCATTCAGACCAAGGTCCAGCGTTCTCCTCTAAGGCGTACAAGGATGCGATGAAGTCGATGGGGGTGCTGGTGCACTTTTCGTCTCCATACAGGCCTGAGGGCAATTCTATTGTGGAGCGAATGAACCGCGACTTTAAGCAATCTTTGACAGCTAGAGTCTTAGGTACTGGCAGGAACTGGCTGGCTCATTTGTAGGAGGTTCAACGTGCACTTAATTATCTCCCTAGAAGATCTCTGGGTGGGCGGACCCCCTACGAACTGCTCTTTGGCATTAAAATGTTTGTGCCTGACCTTGATGGTCTAGACGTTGTGGCGGCAGCCGCAACCTTTGACGTAGATAATCATTCTACTATGTTACAGGACCTACAAAAGACCCATGACAGCTACTCGACTGAACATTTACCCTCTTCCAATGACACATCGATGCAGATTCCGGTTACCGGCTGGCTTCCTAAGATAGGTGATCTGGTATGAGAAAAGCTGGAGAACAAGAAAGAATTTGGTCCCTCTTATCGTGCACCGGTCTCGGTTCTTGGATTGAAGGGTACTCGTACCGTAACACTACTACCTTTACCTGGTCGCAAAGACAACAGATATATTTCAGTGGACAATCTCAAGTTACACCGTCTGGCTGATTCTGAATAGTGTGACTCCTGCTGTTTCCTGCAACGCTATCACAATGAATCCGGTGCATTCGTCCACTTCGACTCATCTGCATGTTACAGAGGGTGACATGGAAACTAATATTGACCTTTCACCTATCCCCACACCTTCCGGTTCACCTGCAGACATTGAGTATACTTATCCTGCGGAAGAGTGTCCGAGTGAAGTGCCGGACAAGCAACGTCAACATCAAACTGATACCGCCCGACCGCCTTTGATGGGTATGGGTGCAAGCGGTTACTATGGGGACTGTCCAAGCTTCTCCTGTGACTCTTCCTCCTCGTCTTCCACGTTGGCCCTTCAACCGACAAAATTAAGTATTTTCAGTACATGGTTCAAAAAAACTTACATGGTCGCACCCTGGACATACACCTGGATGGTGCTTATCCTGATTTTCCTCTTCATGTCAATCGGATTTGTGACTGTCTTTTTCTTGCTCATCAATGGTCATTATTTGCCAGAACGCTCTGCAGTGAAGTTGGTCGATGGAATTCTGGCCCCTCATACATCGTGTAACTCACAGAAAAGAGGGGTAGGAGGATCAAGTCCCTCTTCGACCTCCGTCAACAACTATGAAACCACTACATAGAAGAGGGACTGTGTATAAATTTAATGCTATAAGTTAGAAGACTGGGGGAATCACACACAGGTGTTAAAACTGCCCTCACACACAGAAATCTGTGTCATGCTTCATCATAGGGCTGCTAACACACCCCCACGCCGACCAACGCTGGAGGTGGAGCAATAGGGAGGGGAAAGACAATACAACATAAAAAGTGGCAAATAACGTGGGGATCACAGGTGAAAATAGAAGCAGAAATGGTGAATTTAAAACTGGCTCCAGGGAGTCCCTATTCTAGTTTTAATATTGAGTACCCTGTCCAGAATACAAAGTGGTCACACCTGGACCTGTGGATGGTGGTTTGGGAAACCTGTAATGAGATACCACCCCCTCCACTCTGCAAAAAATGTCGACATGTTTCAGCCGGAGAAGTCAAATTGCCCGGCTTTCATCAGGACTTCACTACTGAATGACCCCAGAGGTACTCACCCTGCCACCTTTATTCAGGGATGGAGGGAAAACAACCTTGCTGAGTAACTTACTCCGAACACTTTAAGGTAGAGCGCCTTGCTCTCCAAAGTGGAACCTGCAAAGAACCAAACAAAAGTAAGTAAGAATGGAACAGTGATGTGCCCATTGTGCTATACATAGTACCAGCTGTAGTGATGTGTGACCCCCCTACAATAAAAGTAAAAAGCATTCGTGTTAGGGCGCGGAAATGCCAGCTCAGAATAGTGACACATTGTTAACTGAGCCCAGCTATGTGCTTCGATATCTGCTAACAACCCTGAAAAATGCGCTAAATTCGCATATAGGAGCTAGTGATAGGATTATACTGGTCTAGTTAAAAACAATTGTAAATGCTAGGAGAAATAGACACACCACCAAACATCCTGTGAGGCTTACCGAGTTCATATAAAATCTAAACTTGAACTGGCGGGGGAGCGAGGACAGCTCCCTATAGTCACACTCTGTTGGGAGTAAAAGTGCATAAAAAGAGAGAGAACGCTATTAGGCAATGTTATTGGGTGGCGTTGTCAGCAGGTTAAAACACCACCTTCAAAAAGTCATGGGGATGACAGTGAGAGGGGGAGGGAAAGGAAAAATGCGGGCTGCGTATATCATGCCAAGCATTTACCTTACCCCCTCGTTCAGTTAGTGCAGTATCGGTAAGAGTTTCCAGCCCAATGGTTAACTGCCAAACAAATCTCCATCCTGTGAAACTCTCCCAACGGACCGTGGGCTCATGAACGCTAAGCAGTTCAAGCCTAGTGGTTTATGGCCACCGAACTTCGTCCTGGAGTGCTCACACATAATACCCACTCATGGGTCTAAAGTATCGTGATGTACCCCTTACTTCGTCAAGGTGAGCTGTGTCCACTTCAATCGTCTCTCCCTGCGCCGTGTAGGTTAGGGAAAGCGAGCCGCCCCGGACCTCTTACTCCCACCGGCCACGGCCCCAGTGATGTCGTCATGGACGCGCCTCCGTGGAGCGACTCCTGGGAGGGACGGGGATTCTGCAACGACTAGAGCGAAAACACGGCTACCATGTTGGAAGTAAAGCGCGGTGGCTCATGATTAATTGAGTGACATCCACGCCTACAGCAGAAATGCATATATATATAAAACCAAACGGCAGAGATACAAATTAAAATTAAAATGTAGAGAACTCGCCTGAAGTGGGATATACATATATCGCTATGTATCTTTGCAAATAATAGGGGAGAGTAAAACCTCATACATCGTCCCATATCATGAAACGAGATCAAGCCCTTGTGAACATTTCGGCTTTTCCAGTTGCAGATGGCATCATTTGGGATAAAGTAGCATTTGAAATCCATGGTCCGACAGAGGTCCTCAACGTGCCATACGTATTTTGAGTCTCTTTGGGAGACGTGGTGACACAGGACATACTTTCGGATGATTGGGATGTACAAGCAGTACATTCATTGTTTTCAGATTTAAAGTATTATGCTGCTTTTGATGCTGAAGATTTATATTTAAATTCGGCCAATTATGCAAATTTATTCTGTTACCAACATTATGGGCATCATTACTTACACAAGACAAACACGTTAAGACCTGTTTTTAATTACACACAATGGGAACATTGTCCAACCCCTTTACAGGGAACTTCTAAAAAGCTTAGGGATAAGTTCACCTATTTTACGGATTATGACATGTCCAATCCTGAATCCTATTTTTTAAATTACATTTGTCATCGCAATCTAAATTTAGTCTCACCCATACTAAATTGGTCTATTCCAATTCTTTTAGAGATGAATTGGCCATGCAGGGTTATGATCACTGGAGTGCTACCATTGATTTAAAAACAATATGGGGCACTAAGAATTGGCAGGCTCGGGGAACTGAGGCCTTACATCGTGCTTGCCTGATACCTACACAAATCTTATTTTTAAATGATACGATATATCAAACTACTTGCCTTGGCCTGGCAACCGCTAAAAATTGGAATTATCCGTCCTTTCCATCTTTGGCTGAATATGATAATTGGCGCTCGCACACGAATTATTCAATTGAAGTTTTGCAAGCTCTTTTTCGTAACGGCACCTTCAATACTTCTAGTGTTCACCCTAACGGTTGGCTGCTGTGGCAAACCAGTTCAAATTCATGCCAACTGCGTTTTTATAATATAACGCCAGGTTTTACACAGGCTAGACCAGATCCATGTTTTTCGCAATCACATTCGGTCACAACATATTCGGTGGATAAATTGTGCCAACAATGGTTGGAACACTCAACGTTGTCCTCCGTTAAAAAACACTTGTCTCAATTGTCGAGTGATATTAATTTGGCTGATTTTCTTCTAGATCCTAGGACCCCCAGAAAGAAAAGGTTTTTCTATGCTGCGTATAATGAGATATGGAAGTTATCGCAGATGGAGGCAGCATTTCGTCTGCGACAAATTGATAAAGCAAATTTGGAAAAAGTGCTTGCAGTGGTTGACAATAGCATTAACACACTGTCTTCCCGCATTTATACCCTTGATAATATTGTTTCATCTGTTATTGATATTGTTCAGGCTGATGTATCTGTATTATATCATGGTCAAAATCAATTACGATCCATAATGCAGTTTGCATGGACGTTGCAAACTCTAAAAATGGGTAAAGTACCTTGGGATTATTTGAATGCTACAGCTTTATTTTTAACGTTTAGTTTAACTGATAAATAACGTTTTATGTCCATGAAAGATGCAACATATACATTATTACACATTGAACAATTAGAACATTTGCCAATCTCTGTGGCGGAAACAGATTCTGCTGTGTGGTTAATACACAGGGTTATCTCTCTCCCTTTCTCACTATTTCAATTTAAATCTTGCATGAAACATTTCCCGATTGGCCGTTTTGAACCCCTTGGTAGTGCATTTCTCCATGAGTTATGGTCCCTGCCTTTCACTTACAGATGTCACCGGGAAGATAAGGAAGTTTTCCTAACAGGGGAGGACTGCAATTCTACGGTGGGACACTCCTTAGTTTGCAAACACGTAAAATTGCACGGCACTTGTAATGTATCCGCACCTAATCTTGCTTGCTTTTTGAAAGGAAGTCCAGTCCCAGCAATAATTCCCGCTTTTACATTGCTTACTAACGGCAGTTATCTTATTTTGAATAACCATGACTGCTGTGGTTTACGGGCAGGAATCCCGTATATAGTAACAGTTTCACAACGGGTTACTTGTTGTAGCAATGTGCTTTTCCCGCCCCCGCATGAGAAAGTAGATATCTCTATTAGGCCTTCCATTCCGACTTTGAAAACAGATTTCAACAAATTAAGCAGGCTCAAAGCTCTATTGTTTCAACAAGATGTGGCTCTCACTTCAGCCCGAGAGACCTTCAAATTACAGGTGGCTCAAATTTCGAGCAAGATTCAGTCACTTCTGAACACAAATCTCCCACTTCTTTTTGGGGAGCTTATACATCAAATATATAATGCATCTGACACCTAAGGCCTTGCTCATTTTTTTAAACTGGTGGGATCCGGCCTTGTAACTTCTTTTCAGGCTATATTTGGTGTAATACTGGCCTTTATTCATTCTATTTTTTCCAGTGCCTTCAGAGGATTCCCATTGATACTGGCGCTAGCTGGTAGAATCTTGCTGCTTCTGTTCCTGCTACGCAATGGCTGCTCATCTTGTGGTAATGCACAGACCTGGCCAATTGCAACTGTACCGTGATCGAATGCGACAAGTTTTTGGATGCTTGCCATTAGCGACGCTTAGCGTGAGTTATGGATTAACTTTTTGCTTTGCCTACTTCACTTGCGTGCAACCTGTGTTCTACTGTCAACGGTGCCCCTTCTATTGGGCCTTGGATTTATGCCTTTCCAATACGTCATGTCCAGTCCCGGATTTTAATCAGTTAATGGGTCCCTTAGAGGCCCATGAGCTTGTTCTGGGGATGGCCGTATGGTGCGTGTTGCTGCACTTGGAATCTTGGCTGAATCGGATATCTGTGCGGCTGCACAGAACCTACTGCAACGGAGCTTTATTGAATATCACGCAAGTTGCCCGGATATGCTCTTGGAAGCATCGGATTACGAGGAACAAGTTTGTTCCTTCGGCCTACTTGATTGGATTGCATCCCTTTTTGCTGCTAACGATCGGGATGAACTTTTGGAATGCATTGCATTGACAGGGTCACGTGCCTTCATGGATACGCCACCTCCGTGTTAGTCCATGAACAATGAACACATTTTTATCAACTTACAAACATTATCAAGAAACTTTTTTTTTTTTTGTAACTTTTTCCAATCTGGGTTTTTTCTTTTTTTTTTCTCTCAAGCGTATTTGAACTCTGCTTACCCTTGAAATCTGTTTTGGTCCTTTGTCTATATACTATGATCTTACCAAGGGGAGGGTGTTATATAGCCATTAGGGTCATTGTCGACATTGCTAAGTTAGCTAGAGCACGGCTGCCATGATGCTGCTTTGGCGCACGTTACTGCATGACTTTGTTGTGCAAGACTCTGTTTGTGCCTTTCACATGAGAACTGTCTGCTTTCTGCATTCTCTGCCTGCTCTTGGGGTTTAGTCTGAACACGATGTGCAAGGTCGATAAACAATGCTCCTTGTTATTCTGTTCTGGTCAGTTCCTACCATCTAGACAAAACATGCTAACACAGCTGCACTGCTGAAAGCTCGTGCTTTGATATTATGGGGATACATGTTGTTCTGACACACACTTGGAGAGGGTCCTTTCCAGGGAGAAGAGCTATGCAGTTCCTATGATGTAAAGCTTTCATCTAGGCACTAAGGTAGGGGGTCTGCTGACAAAGCCCAATGATCTTCTATTATATAATAAACCTCATTTTGCCAAGGGGAGGATGGTTAGGCCTTATAGTCCTTTTTCCAATGTCTATATATAATGACTTTCCCCTTCATATTCTATGGAATTGTAACAATGCTAATTGTTCTAGGTTTGTGCATTTCGCTGCTGGTAGTGGCTCTGATGCTGCATTATAGAGCACGATAGTTAAAATAAACATTTTGAACTATAACAGTGACTCTGACCATCCTTATTGTGGACAAGTACGAGTGAGCGAGCGAAAGGGTATGTCTTGCTACCGCGATTCCTGAGAGAGTCGGGAGTGTTGTGTTCTGGGTTGTCTAATCATTTGTAGCTTCGTGATTTTGGAGAAGAACGAATGAGACACTATAGCTAGTCGGTTTTGGGATTTTGGGTACTAAGGTGGAAGGTTGGTACACCCCTATACATAGAGGTCCTGTTTTCCTGCGCATAATTCTGTGTAGGTGCAGAATCCCCGCAACAGAACCTGCCGCCTTTGCTTAAGGGGCCCTTTAGCGTACCCCCGAATTGTGGCCTTGCTCGCCTCCCACAGTGTTCCCTGAAGATGTACAGTGCCCTCATTAGTACGAAAGTAGTGTCTCAATTCTCCCTCAATCCCTTGTTTATACTCTTGGTCCTGAAGGAACCACGCATTCAGCCTCCAGATGGGACGCGGCGCCCCCGAAGGGCCTGCCACCTGCATCAGGAGTGGGAGTGATCTGAAACACCCAGTGCCAGGATCTGAACCTCTGTGACTAATCTGCAGTCCGGGGCGGGCATGTAGATGAGGTCAATGCGGGAGTGGGTGTAATGCGCAGCAGATGTATGCGTATATTGCAATGTTCTGGGGTGCCAGGTACGCCAGACATCGCAGAGGCCCAGTTTATTAGACCAGTCTCCGAGAAGTCTAGCCCCTCGCCGTCTATGAGAGGATGGTGAGCCTGTGGCATCAATGGTGGGGTCAGGGACAGCATTAAAATCTCCTCCAATCACTGTTAGGTCTTGGGGGAGGGAGGATAGTGTCTCTACAGCTGCCCTGAGTGTGGACTCTAGGTTCCCGGGGGGCCTACACTGCCATCAGATTGAGAACTGTACCCCCCAAGGTGCCTGAAAGGTTGACAAAACTGCCTAGGGGATCAACAACCGTGTGAGTCGGTGAAAATGGGAGGATCGCCGCTCCTCGAGCCCTCCTAGAGAACCCAGAGTGCCACACTCTATCAAAGCCCTGGCGTGCTAAAAAGGGGCATCGATTTCCCATCAGGTGGATCTCTTGCAGCAAGCGGACATCTGGGCGAGCCCAACGTGCATAATTTAAGATCGCCGTCTGCTTCATTTTATCTAAGAGTTCATTGACGTTCCATGAAAGGATTCTAAGGGGCTCACTCCCACTATAAGGTTGTGACATCATGACAGGGTAGCAGCGGGCGGGGCCAGGGGTCCGGGGTGCCCACATAGCTTGGAAGACCAGGCTCGAGGAGTAGCTGAGGGTGCGCAGCTTCACCGCGCGGACCATGCGGGGATGCACCAATGACTTTGTGCACAGCGTCCCTGAAAAATAGGGTAACAGCAACAAAAGCAGGGAAAACAGTTCCTACCCACTTTTCCACCCAACCGCCCTCCCCATACTTGCCCAAACGAAGCATCTGTTGCCAAGTAAACGATAAGTTAGAATGTAAGGGTACTAGCTATGAAAGCGTCATGTATAGTAAAGCCTAAGATCCCTCTATATTTAAGGATTGGTGTTTCCTCCAGTGAAGGGCATTACCAATGATGGCATGCATATTTAGATATGGGGGCTGTATGAGAGGTCTGTTTCCTCAAAGCTGGGTCCAGGAGAGGCAACGGAGTGGACCTCCGGTGCCGGGTCCAGACTCACAGTATTCTCAATGATTTCTGCCAGTTCCTGGGGTGCAGATGATCCGTTTCTCTCGATGGAGGAGCCAGCGGGAGAAGCCGAAGCCGCACCATGAGCATTACGCCTTCTTCGGGATCCGGCGAGTAGCCCGCGAGAGCTCGCAGCCGCACCTGCTCTTGGTCCCCTCTGGGGCTCCGGCTGGGGGGCCTCTCTCTATGGGCTGATTGGGCACTCCTCGATCGCCCAAGACCATGCTGCCTCCGGCGAATCAAAGAAAAATGTCTTATTTTGGAATAGCACCTTGAGACAAGTTGAGGGTCCCTAGTTTTTGCTTCACATTTGTATATGATCTTCGTTGGGCTTGCACGTCCTTGGTGTAATCAGGGAAGATCATGACTTTGTTGCGTATGTGGGACAGCTCTGGTCGGGAGCGGGCTTCCTGCAGGATGGCATCGTGATCCCTGAAGTTTAGTATCCGTGCGATTATTGGCCAGTGCGGGGCCCCCAGCGGCAGTTCAGGCGCAAGCGCCCGGTGAACCCTCACAACAAACCATGAAGACAGGGCACTCGGGGCATCCAGGACCTAACCCAGTCTTCGATGAAGGTATTCAATTGTGAGGGCTCGCATCCCTCAGGAAAGCCCGCCAGGCGGAGATTATTTCGCTGCGATCAGTTTTTAGCGTCTTCAGACCGTCTATGAAACTCAGTTGTGCGAGACAAGAGCTGCTGTACTTGCACCTTGAGGGTGGAGACATCATCCTCAACTTCCAAGATGCGGGACTCCGTTGCTGTGATGCGGGCGGTTGCATTGCGGAGGTCCTGACGGATGAGGGCCATGTCTACTCTGACTTCTCCAATCTTTGTCTTCATGGACTCCTGGCAGGACTTGATAGCGTGGAGGATTTTAGCCAGGACGCCTTCTGGATGACCGGGTGTGGGAGGGTGGCCCCTCCATGACCAGGACCATTAATGGCACATTGAGTCTGAGTCAGCTGGGTTTTAGCCCCTCTGTCCTTCCCCATGGCTGCACAACTCCACCGAGGGGGGCAGCCCAGCTCCACTGCGCCCTGTGGTGTTCAGGCTCCAGGAAACCCAAAGAACCCAGCCACGTAAACCCCAGCAGGTCAGACAGTCCAGGATGCATGGGGTGACTTTTAGGGCCGGGATCACCGTGCCCATCAGACCCTGGTCATGCGAGACTGCCCCACACGGCCCAAAGAGTGAGAGGTCTCAGTGGTGGGGATCACTGGAGCGGAGGCCAGGGAGCGTTTCGGGTCCATTCAAGGATCTTTAGGGAAGCTGGGGGTGCTGTCTCCCACGGATCACGGGCCTAGCAACGCAGCCCCAGCCCACTTCGGGGCCCCAGTCACAATCAAGCGTCCCAGGGGAGCGCCAGTGTCACAAGTCTCTTCACCCCCAATGCCGTCTGCCCGCCAGAGCAGACTCGGGATCACTCAGCACGAGCCCCTCGCAGCGGGACCGGAGGACACCGCCGCCTAGGATCTCAGCATGGGCCCTCTCAATAGCTTCTTTCCTGGGTGTTCGGACGTTCCCACCACAGGAGCCACACAACCTCATCTCAAGGGTCACAGGCCGGGAGCCAGGAGCGGTTCCCACAGTTCAGTCTAATTCAGCAGGCTCCCTCGGGTCCCCCAGCCACGCCTCGGAGCATCAAGCCAACACCAGGGGGCAGAAGGCCCAAGATCTAGCAGCGTCAGGGATCATTGAGAGTGCCCACAGACTGAGATCCAGAATCCCTAATTCCCAACCAGGCCTCACTCGACCAGCGCCAGTGGGGGGCCAAAGGAAAGAGGGATCAATGCTGAGGGAGGCTCGCTGTAGGGTCTCTGAGTTCTCCACCCTCCCCTTTTCCTGCCCCAGAGCTCCCGCCAAATGTCTATTTACGCAAGGCGTCCCGCCGATCGTGGGTCGACTGCCTCATATGGGCCCCAGCCTACTCCTCCCCAGGTGCCGCCTCCTCACCTCTCCGGCACTGCAGGCCTCGCCGGTCCCTCCCAGCATCCGGCTGCTCCTCAGGCGATATGGTGGCGGGAGGGCCCCGGGGGCTGCATGTAGGGCAAAGCCAGTCACGGGCAGAGGTACCTGTGCAGCTCCGGCAGGGCAGGACGGAGCAGGGATCACTGCCGGTGCGGCTGCCACAGGGTCACGGGCTACAGGTGGCTGGACGCCTCCAGTCCTGGCCTCGCAGGATGTCCCGCTGATCGCAGGCTGATCTTTAGGTGTGTTATGTTCCCCCGCTTGGGATCCAGCCTCTGAGGGTTGCAGCCCCCCCTGGAGAGCGGCGGGCGGCCTTGCCATCAGGGTCCCGCCCCCAGCTTGGGCACCCGCGCCGGCCTCAATCAGGGATCGCCCTTCTGGCTGCAGCGGTGTCAGCAAGCTCTGGAGGCACAGCCGGACTGGATTGACGAGAACGGCCCCAACCTCACGACCAGCAAAGTAGCGGGATCTCCCCGGGCGCCCCTCCGTCCCAAGGCATTACCCACCGGGCAAACAGCGTCCACAGCTAGCAGGTAGGCCGCTCCACCGCCATTTTAGTGTAATTCGGATGGCCCCACGAAGCACCACCGGGAGCCACCCGGACCCCTACAGGCGCCCCTCGATCACCGGAATGCTGCAGGGGAGGGCGCCGCCAGACTAGAGGTGCCCCAGGAGATGTTTTACATGGCACAAGAAGACTGAATTCATGGCAGCTACCTTTAACATAAAGGAGGTTCAGGGGAGTATTTGTAGGAAGCTGGCTCTGTATATACTATACCAAAGTGAGGTATAGTGTGCACAGAGTCCAGTGGAACCCCAAAGTTAGGCAGAGGTAAAATTAGATAGCACCTCACTCTCTATTTGTGGTAGTGTTGCGAGCAGTAAGGCAGTACCAGAGGACAGTGTTAAGCATTTGTTGTACCCACTCAGTCAGCAAATGAATTCACACACTCAAAGACTGAACTTCAGACCAATTGTTTTTGTATAAAAATATTCTTTTAGTTATTTTATTTCCTAGAACCAAGCAAGCCTGGTAAAGGTAAGTGATAAGTACTTTGCAGTAAATATACAGATTGTAACACAGTTTGGATTGCAATTGTAAATGTACTTTGATTTGAGTACAGTAGTGTTACTGATAATGCAATGCTTTTCAGAACACAGTACATATACTTTGAATGGGCTTTTCTGTAAGATTACAGGTAAGATACTTTTGAGATAACTTGTCTTACTCAGAGTAGTATGCCTGGATACTACTCTGGGACATTTCCTGTAAACGGGTAAGTAAAATCGTTTTTGTTAAACAGTACAATTTTAAAGAATTTCTTTAGGTTTTCAAACTCCACACTTAGAAACTTTTCCAAGAAAAACAGTCAATGTTATCCTATGGAGGAAAATAGTGTTATTGGTTATAAGGTAAGTATTCGGTAGTGGGAGTTGAGGTTCTGGGCGTAGACTCAAGGGTCCCCCAGGGTCAAGGATGCACTCTCGTTACACCCTCAGCAGCACTAGGGTGGCTGGGTGCAGAGTGCTGAGGCCCATTGTTATCCAATGGGGGATAGGGGGCCTCTGGTTGCTGGCTGCTGACGAGCAGGCCACTTGGTTGTGGGAGAAAAGCTCCTGGACTTTAGCTCAGGGCAAATGGGGAAACAAAGTAGCACAAAAGGTGCACCCGCAGCGGCACTAGGGCGGCCGGGTGCAGGGTGCTGTTTCGATGTCGGGCGCCCTGTTGTTTGCAATGTGGAACCTCCGGTTTGCAAAGGCACTGCAGGCTTGGGGACGAAGGTCTTCTGGGTGCGACCACCACTTCGAGAGGTAAGTTGGGAAGTTGGGGGTTGGTGAGGCACCGTTGGTTGGGCCACCCAAGGCCGTGGGGCGTCGGGTGCAGGGGTGCCTTTTAGGGTCGAATCTTCCTACCAGCTCTTGGTTGTTGTTGGGGGACCTTCCGGATTTAGACTGCAGGCGTCGGTTGGAGGCTTGAGGCAGGTCAGGGGTCGCCGGATCTCGGGTTAGGATTGCTGGGGGACCTCCTCGTGGTGTTTGCCCACTCGAGCTTGGGCCGTGGACGGCGGGTGCAGAGTGGGGTGGATCCGCGGTGTACGGCCGGAACCAGAGGTTGCAGATGAACAAATACGGTGTTCACGGGAGACACAGTCTTTGTGGATGAAGGCAGGCAGGTCCTCTGGGGTTTTCGAGGTTGCTGGCTGCAGGACACACCGGGATTTCGCAGGAGCATGTTCGAGGTGGAGACAGGCCGGTAGGGCTGGGGCCAAGTCAGTGGGCGTCTTCCTCTTGTTAGCTTCTGCACGGGTGTTCGGACCTTCTTCTTCTTGTAGTTTCTTCTTGTCTGAGGAAGCAAGGTTCAAGGGTGCCCCTAAATACTAGATTGAGGGGCGTTACAGGTAGGTAAAAGGTTGAGACCAATGGGTCCCTTCCCTGGGGTGGGTACACCCCCTATTATGCCACCCTCCAGTGGGAGGGGGGCATAAGCCTTTCCCTGGTTGGCTGAGTCCCCCCATCTGCCAAATGGCGGGGACTGAGAGTTGTGCTTCACCTAGCCTCCCCCACCTGAGGGGTGGAGTTGGCAGAGGTGGGCACACCTCTCTTCCTCACTTGTTTTTCCCGCCGGTTCTCCCGCCCAAAGTGGGGGTCAGAACCAGTGGGGACCAGTTGCTGAAAGCAGCAAGTGGCCTGGGGAAGCTCACAAAAGCGGCAAGCCTTTGAAGCTTCCCCTTCGTGAACCCTGCCCATCCTGGGGGAGGAGGCTTGGCACCTTGTCCCAGGATGTGCATTGTTTCAGGCCCCAGAGAGCAGCAGGCTCTCGACCCAGGGGTCCAGAAACATGTCTGGTGGTGGCAGCTGAAAGCAGCCACTCAGCCTGGACACTAGTGGTAGGTTAGTTTTTAGAGGGCATCTCTAAGATGCCCTCTGTGTGCATTTTTCATTAAATCCCACACTGGCATCAGTGTGGGTTTAATGTGCTGAGAAGTTTGATACCAAACTTCTCAGTTTTCAGTGTAGCCATTATGGTGCTGTGGAGTTTGTAATGACAAACTCCCAGCACCATATACTCTTAATGACAGCACTGCACTTACAATGTCTAAGAATGGACTTAGACACTGTATGGGTACAGGGCTCATGCACCTGTACCCTCACCACTGGTATAGTGCACCCAGCCAGAGGGGTGACTGATCTATGCCAGGGCAGTGGGTTGTAGGCATGGCACACAGGGATGTGTGCCATGTCGACTCTTCACTTTGTTCTGCACCAAAACACGCAGCCTGCAAAGACAGTGTGTGAGTGTAATGGTACAGGACCTCTAAGGGTGGCACAATAAGTGCTGCAGTCCTTAGAGGCCTTCTCTGGTCACAGTGCCCTGGGTACCTGTGGTACCATTTACCAGGGGCTGACCTGTGGCCAGAGATGCCAATTGGGTTTAGACTTCAATGCAGTTTTAGGGAAAGAACATAGGCCCTGGGTACCTGATTGGCAGGAGCCCAGGGCACACTCAGTCAAAGCACATCAGCAATTCAGCAAAAAGTGGGGGCAACCATGCAGAAAGAGGGCACTTTCTCACAGTATTGGTCTATTCTTTCATCTTATAAACAACAAATGGCCTGACCACAAGAGTACACCTAGTATTGCAAGTTCGACACTCAAGGGGTTTCCAATACTTTTCAACTACCTCATACACGTGTTCCCTACCGCTAGTCAAAGTGTTGTGGTGTATCAATTTACAACGGAAACGTCAAATAACCATCATCGAACATTTCCCACCCAAAAATACTAAAGAAAAAGTGTGGGAAAGGAGAGAAAGCACCTCACGGTCGTAACACCAAAGGGGTTGCTGGCTGGTACTCACCGGCACACCCACTTCTCATCATAGGTTACTTTCTCTCCATATAGAAAAAGGAAAAGTGTGTGTTCTATCGTGAGAATTTCAAACCCAATGAAGTAAAAGAACAGGAAAACCTAAGTGAAAAAATAAACTGTCAGTGCATAGTGTCATTGCAAGTGCCCATTGGACCCCAGTGAGAATACAAAGATATAATTCTCACCTATTAAAAAACGGTAAAGCTTACTGGCTCGACGTAACTTTATTGAGTGCTGTAAGCTTTCCCAATTAAAAATGGTTTTAATCAAACCATAATCAATTCCCTTAAGCCAACATGTTTCGTTGCTATAAAGTCATGCAACTTCTTCAGGGCTGCTGGGGTTCCAATTATAAACGTTGTTCGAGATTCACATACAACCTGTGATGGTATGACAATAAAAAGAAGAAATAACGTGCCACTTGTAAAAACCATCCGACTATTCAGCGCATATGATGCAGTCATAATTAGCTCTGAAAAGTAAAACAAATACTTCTTTACCAGCTGGTTGCGGAGACTCCTCATACCTGCAACCGTCTTTTAGTGACACACGCGTCAACCGATCACGTGCCCACGAGGTGACTGCCCAAGGTCAAGTCCCCTACAATTGTATAAAAAATGACATTACTTCCCCCATCCACTCTTGCTAAAATACCGTTCTCATGGCATTGTCCCGAAGGAGCATATCAGGTCAATCTTTCGATACTCCCTCCGCATCACGGCTTTTCTCAACTTAGCAGACCATACTGCGGACACCCACATTTTAGATGACCACCCTCTCCTCCTTAAAATACAGCCTAATTTCCATAATAACTACAAACTGCAGCCGTACCTCAATACCTCTACCAACTCCTTGGTCATCCCTTTGACAACCTGGCTCGAAATGTAATAGCCATGCGCACAACCATACCCATATATTCAGACCCTGCACCCGTTTTTCATTCACAACAAGTGGGTCAAATGGAACTTTTTCACGTTGCCTGCATGCCCACATACATACATCTTACCCCTGCCACGTCCCGCCGGCGTCTGTGATGCTCCGTCTTGGAGCTCCATCGACCGCGCGGTAAAAATATACATGCAAGGCCCCGCCCTCATTCTACGTGGGCGCCGTGCATAAATGATGACTATCGTAAGCCTACAACGGCGGCCATCTTATCATGGGGCCAGAGGTACCAATACCACATTATAAATCAGTGTTAGGGGTTGCAACTGCTGAAAAACCCCATTTTTATTTGAATAAAACAAACTCCCTCGCACCCCACATGCTTAATGAAAAACGAGGGGAACAAAACTCCTTTTCCAAGGAGTGGACACACAAGACTTTGCCAATTCTTCTTGGGGTAGCAAGGTGCGAGTTGTCAATGCGGCACATAAAAAGGCAATGCACCCATCACGGCACATAGCGACATATTTTAAATAAAAATATATATAAAAATGTCCATAAATGTTCATATAACATCAGGGGTAACTGGAAGCACGGCCACACGCAACGTATACCAGGAGTACGCGCAACATCACGTCCCGCTCTTACCCATTGGTCAATATAGCGGGTAAGCCTGATGTACTTGCGGGGCCCTATGTAAAAGGCCAGCAGATATCTAAACATGAACAAAACTATGGCCGGACATTCATATGCAGCCAGACAATGTGTCTAACCATGTCACACACCATCTCAACGTATTGACGAGTATCCGGCAAAACCCCAGTAAATGTAGTCATGATTCTACCGTGGTATACTCCAATACTAAGCCCTACGTCTTAAAAGCACATAGTCAGGGTTGTATTATGATGTAATACACTGACAAACACTGCAGAGACAAGATAAGAAAGGCCACAGAGCTCATTGAAGATTCTCAGTGTCTACTAACTTTATTCCACTAAATAGAATCATTCAATCCTACCTGGTCTGCTCTCTCAGAAAAAATCCATTTAGCTTCCTTTCTTGCCACGATGGATTCGATGTTATGTGTGTCACCCAGTACCCTCTCGAGAACAGTCCATCTCAGATCCCTGGGATCATGTTGTTTCTCGAGAAAGTGTTGCACCAACCTTGTTGTCAATTTTCTGGCTTTGAGAGTACTTAGATGTTCTTGTACACGTATTTTCACCTTGCGGGAGGTCAATCCAATGTAATGCAACCCACAGTTACACGTCAGTCTGTAAATGACGTTCGTGGTATTGCAATTACTAAACCTATTCAAAAACCATATTCTGCCATCCTCCAAGGTTACGCTTTTAGTGGCCTGGGTGAGGCTGCAAACTGAACAGCCACTACACGGATAGTGGCCAGATGGAAGGTTAGATGACTGTGGTGTTGTGAGGGTGCGGGTATGAACCAGTTTGTCCTTAAGATTGGGAGCCCTCTTAAATGCAAACCGTGGAGGTGGCATTTTATTAGTGGCTGTGTCAAGAAGGGACCAGTGTTTACGCACTATCTGTCTCACTTTGGTGGATAGTGGATCAAACGTTGTGACAACTGGGAGGCACTCATTCTTCTGCTTTACATTTCTCTCCAGCAATACATCACGTGGGGTGTTCAAAGCACGCTTACGTGCTTGTTTAATTACTTTGATAGGGTAATCTCTCTCTTTTAACTTGGTCACCAATTGCTCTGATTGTTCTACAAACTTGCCAGTTGTAGAGCAATTGCGGCGATATCGCAAGAACTGGCCCACCGGGAGGTTATCCCGTAGGGCTCTGGGGTGGAACGAGTGATAATGAAGGAGAGAGTTCCTATCTGTGGGCTTTTGATGAACATTGGTAACCAACCCCTGGTCTATGGCTGTAATATCTACATCCAGATAAACAGCAGAGGTATGGCTGTAAGACCAGGTAAAGCGCAAGCACTCATCTGCTTGATTAAGCCATGACAAGAAGGATAACAAACGGTCCTCTGATCCAGTCCAGATGCAGAGAACATCATCAATATACCTCCTCCAAAGAGAAATATTCTCCTTGAAGGGGTTGGAGGCCTGATAAATAACATTCTCCTCAAACTGGCCTACATAAATGCAGGCCAGACTGGGGGTGAATGTGGCCCCCATTGAAGTCCCCGACACCTGGAGGTACAATTGGTTCTTATATTCAAAAAAGTTTCTTGTCAGTGCCAATTCAATACATTGCAGGACAAACTACTGAGAGGTGTCATAAAACCATTCCAGTCCCCCAAGAGCACGCGCTGCTGCCACCATCGTGGCATCTTGGGGTATACTGGTGTACAAGGATCCGATGTCAATAGTTACCAGAAATTGTTTCTCACAATCAAATTTCACGGTCTTTAGAATGTTCAGTATATCAGTCATATCCTGCACAAATGAGGGTTGTGTAATGACTGATTCCCTCAGAAAAAAGTCCGCAAATTGGGACAGGGGCTCCAATACTGACTGGATGCCCGAAACAATCGGTCGCCCTGGTGGTGGACGTTGTGGTTTATGAATCTTCGGCAAGATGTAGAATGCCGGAACACGCGTCAGTATTGGAACCCCTGTCCCAATTTGCGGACTTTTTTCTGAGGGAATCAGTCATTACACAACCCTCATTTGTGCAGGATACGACTGATATACTGAACATTCTAAAGTCCGTGAAATTTGATTGTGAGAATCAATTTCTGGTAACTATTGACATCGAATCCTTGTACACCAGTATACCCCAAGATGCCACGCTGGTGGCAGCAGCGCGTGCTCTTGGGGGACTGGAATGGTTTTATGACACCTCTTAGTCGTTTGTCCTGCAATGTATTGAATTGGCACTGACAAGAAACTTTTTTGAATATAAGAACCAATTGTACCTCCAGGTGTCGGGGACTTCAATGGGGGCCACATTCGCCCCCAGTCTGGCCTGCATTTATGTAGGTCAGTTTGAGGAGAATGTTATTTATCAGGCCTCCAACCCCTTCAAGGAGAATATTTCTCTTTGGAGGAGGTATATTGATGATGTCCTCTGCATCTGGACTGGATCAGAGGACCGTTTGTTATCATTCTTGTCATGGCTTAATCAAGCAGATGAGTGCTTGCGCTTTACCTGGTCTTACAGCCATACCTCTGATGTTTATCTGGATGTAGATATTACAGCCATGGACCAGGGGTTGGTTACCAATGTTCATCAAAAGCCCACAGATAGGAACTCTCTCCTTCATTATCGCTCGTTCCACCCCAGAGCCCTACGGGATAACCTACCGGTGGGCCAGTTCTTGCGATATCGCCGCAATTGCTCTACAACTGGCAAGTTTGTAGAACAATCAGAGCAATTGGTGACCAAGTTAAAAGAGAGAGATTACCCTATCAAAGTAATTAAACAAGCACGTAAGCGTGCTTTGAACACCCCACGTGATGTATTGCTGGAGAGAAATGTAAAGCAGAAGAATGAGTGCCTCCCAGTTGTCACACTGTTTGATCCACTATCCACCAAAGTGAGACAGATAGTGCGTAAACACTGGTCCCTTCTTGACACAGCCACTAATAAAATGCCACCTCCACGGATTGCATTTAAGAGGGCTCCCAATCTTAAGGACAAACTGGTTCATACCCGCACCCTCACAACACTACAGTCATCTAACCTTCCATCTGGCCACTATCCGTCTGGTGGCTGTTCAGTTTGCAGCCTCACCCAGGCCACTAAAAGCGTAACCTTGGAGGATGGCAGAATATGGTTTTTGAATAGGTTTAGTAATTGCAATACCACGAACGTCATTTACAGACTGACGTGTAACTGTGGGTTGCATTACATTGGATTGACCTCCCGTAAGGTGAAAATACGTGTGCAAGAACATCTAAGTACTCTCAAAGCCAGAAAATTGACAACAAGGTTGGTGCAACACTTTCTCGAGAAACAACATGATCCCAGGGATCTGAGATGGACTGTTCTCGAGAGGGTACTGGGTGACACACATAACATCGAATCCATCTTGGCAAGAAAGGAAGCTAAATGGATTTTTTCTGAGAGAGCAGACCAGGTAGGATTGAATGATTCTATTGAGTGGAATAAAGTTAGTAGACACTGAGAATCTTCAATGAGCTCTGTGGCCTTTCTTATCTTGTCTCTGCAGTGTTTGTCAGTGTATTACATCATAATACAACCCTGACTATGTGCTTTTAAGACGTAGGGCTTAGTATTGGAGTATACCACGGTAGAATCATGACTACATTTACTGGGGTTGTGCCTGATACTCATCAATACGTTGAGATGGTGTGTGACATGGTTAGACACATTGTCTGGCTGCATATGAATGTCCGGCCATAGTTTTGTTCATGTTTAGATATCTGCTGGCCTTTTACATAGGGCCCCGCAAGTACATCAGGCTTACCCGCTATATTGACCAATGGGTAAGAGCGGGACGTGATGTTGCGCGTACTCCTGGTATACGTTGCGTGTGGCCGTGCTTCCAGTTACCCCTGATGTTATATGAACATTTATGGACATTTTTATATATATTTTTATTTAAAATATGTCGCTATGTGCCGTGATGGGTGCATTGCCTTTTATGTGCCGCATTGACAACTCGCACCTTGCTACCCCAAGAAGAATTGGCAAAGTCTTGTGTGTCCACTCCTTGGAAAAGGAGTTTTGTTCCCCTCGTTTTTCATTAAGCGTGTAGGGTGCAAGGGAGTTTGTTTTATTCAAATAAAAATGGGGTTTTCAGCAGTTGCAACCCCTAACACTGATTTATAATGTGGTATTGGTACCTCTGGCCCCATGATAAGATGGCCGCCGCTGTAGGCTTACGATAGTCATCATTTATGCACGGCGCCCACGTAGAATGAGGGCAGGGCCTTGCACGTATATTTTTACCGCGGGGTCGATGTAGCTCCAAGCCGGAGCATCACAGACGCCGGCGGGACGCGGCAGGGGTAAGATGTATGTATGTGGGCATGCAGGCAACGTGAAAAGTTCCATTTGACCCACTTGTTGTGAATGAAAACGGTGCAGGGTCTGAATATATGGGTATGGTTGTGCGCATGGCTATTACATTTCGAGCCAGGTTGTCAAAGGGATGACCAAGGAGTTGGTAGAGGTATTGAGGTACGGCTGCAGTTTGTAGTTATTATGGAAATTAGGCTGTATTTTAAGGAGGAGAGGGTGGTCATCTAAAATGTGGGTGTCCGCTAAGTTGAGAAAAGCCGTGATGCGGAGGGAGTATCGAAAGATTGACCTGATATGCTCCTTCGGGACAATGCCATGAGAACGGTATTTTAGCAAGAGTGGATGGGGGAAGTAATGTCATTTTTTATACAATTGTAGGGGACTTGACCTTGGGCAGTCACCTCGTGGGCACGTGATCGGTTGACGCGTGTGTCACTAAAAGACGGTTGCAGGTATGAGGAGTCTCTGCAACCAGCTGGTAAAGAAGTATTTGTTTTACTTTTCAGAGCTAATTATGACTGCATCAGAAGCTCTGAATAGTCGGATGGTTTTTACAAGTGGCACGTTCTTTCTTCTTTTATTGTCATACCATCACAGGTTTGATGTGAATCAAGAAAAACGTTTATAATTGGAACCCTAGCAGCCTTGAAGAAGTTGCATGACTTTATAGCAACGAAACATGTTGGCTTAAGGGAATTGATTATGGTTTGATTAAAACCATTTTTAATGGGAAAGCTTACAGCACTCAATAAAGTTACGTCGAGCCAGTAAGCTTTACCGTTTTTTAATAGGTGAGAATTATATCTTTGTATTCTCACTGGGGTCCAATGGGCACTTGCAATGACACTATGCACTGACAGTTTATTTTTCACTTAGGTTTTACTGTTGTTTTACTTCATTGGGTTTGAGATTCTCACGATAGAACACACACTTTTCCTTTTTCTATATGGAGAGAAAGTAACCTATGATGAGAAGTGGGTGTGCCGGTGAGTACCAGCCAGCAACCCCTTTGGTGTTACGACCGTGAGGTGCTTTCTCTCCTTTCCCACACTTTTTCTTTAGTATTTTTGGGTGGGAAATGTTCGATGATGGTTATTTGACGTTTCCGTTGTAAATTGATACACCACGACACTTTGACTAGCGGTAGGGAACACGTGTATGAGGGAGTTGAAAAGTATTGGAAACCCCTTGAGTGTCGAACTTGCAATACTAGGTGTACTCTTGTGGTCAGGCCATTTGTTGTTTATAATGTGTTGAGTGGGGGGCGGCCTGGCCTTTTCTCTCCCCCTGTAGCTCCTATTGTGTTGATCTATTCTTTCATCTAACAGTATACCTAGATATTTCTACTGTGAGAAAGTCCTCATTTTTGCCCTCGTCACCCCTATTTTACACTAGGTATTGGTGGTAAGTGACCCTTACTGTGCCCTGGGCTCTGCTTACCAGACCCAGGGCCATTGCTCTGCTGTAAAGGTATATGGTCTACTTACGATTGGCGCTGACAGACCCTGTACGTCCCTAGTAGATAACAGGGATAGGGGGATTCAACCTACCTATAAGTCCCCAGTATGTAATAGGGCAAGGAGGTTTGGAGGCCCAGTAGATTTCCTGCACTTTTGTGTGCACTGCTGGTTTGCCTACTGTCATTTTAAAGGCAGCCTTGCTTTGCAGACTGTCTTTAAAATTAAATTATATGCAAATTTGACTTTGGATTTAAAGGTATTTCCAAAGTCTCAAACTACCTTATTTTACATATAAGTCACCCCTGAGGTGCCCCAGGGGTAGGGTGCCTTGTAACTATAACCAGGGACATTATAAAATATATTTTATAAGCCCTAGTGAGAGAAAAACTGCCAATTCCATATTTCCTATTGTAGTGAATGGCTCCATTGGCTAACATTGTAATATTTTATTTAACAATAAATATTGTTAGGAGTCATGTAAATATACTTCAAGATATCAAACTAATAGGTGAGATAAACCCAACAACTTGCCACTGTTGAATATGTAATAACTATTACAGGAAAAAAGTTATTAAACTTTCTTTTCTGTGAGCCAAAGTCCAGCTTTCCATCTGCTCTCCCCTGATTGGCCAGCCTGCTCCCAGGCTGTGCCAGTGCTGCCTGATGAGGTGTGAAGTGTCCTGTCAGAGGACACAATAGGTTTCCTGTGGGCGGAGAAGTACAAGCTACTGAACAGACAGCAGGAAAGAGGTGATGGGTAGCCAAACTGGTCTTCAAAGGGAGAATGCCACTTTAGGACAGCACAGGCCCACCCCCACATCCTGCTTTTTCAGCCACACAGGAGCCCCATGAATTAGATTAGGGAGAGGGTTGGAAAGGGAGTGTTTAGGGAAAATAGCCACACCAGTAGGTTGGGTTAGCCTGATCCAGCTCCTCTGGAGAGATTTTGTCCAAGTTGGATTTTGAGAGAATAGTGCTTTCTGGGACAAGAATATGCCACACTTTTGAGGAAGTGGTCATACACCTGGGTGGCACCCTTCTTCCCATTGGCCAGGGGTGCCTCCCTGCTTGAAGCCCAGAAACTGCAAATAAATATGGGAGAGCTGCATAGTTCCTCAGATCTTCTGCCTGAAGAAACAAGAAGATGGGCTGTCCTGCTGACTCCCAGGCCTGCACCAATAGGACTGCACTTACCAAGACTGCACCTGCTGCACACTGTGGGACCCAGCACCAGAAGGACTTTGCCTGACTCTGAAAGTCTAAGGAGTGGACTCCCTGCAAGCTACAGGTTAACAGAGCCCACCAGCATTATTGCCACCAAGAGTCCCCAGTCTGGAGTGCGTCCAGTGGACTTTTAAGGATTTGGCTAAGTGCATTGTGGGAATTGTAGCCTAGACCAAGTCAAAGACCATCTAGGAGATTCCAGACCCTTGTATTTGTGTTTTGGACACTTTGAAACCTCAAGAGGGACTTCAGGAAGAAGTTCCAAAAGTTCGGGGACATTTTTGGAAAAAGCCCCATAAGGTTACTGACCTGACGTTGAGAGTCAAGCCGGCTACCTTCAACTGCAACCTGGCCTGGATTTCAGGTTCATGCCGCTGAAAGCTCCGGAGCTCGACTTCCAGGATTTGACAAGGCCTACCAGAAACTCAAGCTGGAGAATCCGCACCGAATCCAGCCTGACAAAGTGGCTTGCTCGACGTCAGAGAAAAAAGCTCCAGAAAATTTCTTAAGTGTGAAGGTAAAATTTTGACCGAGGCTTCCTGCTTAATGTATCCAACCAGGGCTCCATCACGGTCGGCCTCAAACTTTGACTTTGTCCCGGTCAAGCGCAACCAGATGTTCCAAAGTGGCACTCTATGTTTTTAAGCACTAGAAAGTGTTTATTCTTCAAAAATTCATTCATTCATTCTCCGATTTCCTACATTGGATTTTGTCGTTTTGGTGTCTATTTGTTCATAAAAATATAATCAATTGTTATAAATTGAAGTTAGATTTTTATTGTGTGTTGTGTCTTACTTATTTATTATATTGGTGTTTTTAAGTGCTTTACACACCTGTCTTCTAAGTTACGCCTGCCTGCTCGTTGCCAGCTACCAAGGGTTGTGCAAGGGAATAATTATTGAGACTTTGTCTGAAACTTTTATTGTGTTTGTGGCCTTATTACTCGTGGTAGGTCACTACTTATCACTACTAATAATACACTTTCCAACATCTACAAAGTAATTCTTTCAAAGATGTCTGTTCAAGAACTACTTTGAACTACTTTCTAGTCTTTGATGTCCTGCAACCCCGGAACATAAAGTTCACAATTTCTGCATTGATGGATTGTTTATTGGAGCAATAAATACACAATGCTTTGATGGCCTTCTACAGTCTAATAGCTGCCCGTCCAGTAGGACAGTATTGTCTGTGTCAGAACCCTTTTAGATGGCCTTGGGGTAAGCAGGAGCTCTGGGCCTAACCATAGGGGTTAAGGCCTTTTACTCCTGATGCCCTGAGACCCCACCTGCTATTGATCCTGAGACAATGGGCCAAGTACCTCTTCAGCACTTGCCTCTCAGTGGTAGAGCAGGTAGAGCGGTCCAAGGCTTCTCGGAGGGGTAGTAGATACAGGCGGGTGAACACAGGCTCACAACTCAAATTATGTTCAATAGCAGCAATAAATGACCGTCCAGCCAAATACTGTCTTTTATGACAAAAGTATTATTTTTACGCAAACACAAAGTGAAATACAGCATGCACAAACAGTACACACAGCCCCTTGAGGTCAGGGCTCTAGTGTTTAATAGGCAGGGCCCTGATTCCCACTGTCCTCTCACTAGCAGTAGTGGTTATTTCCCATTCAATATAGGTGACATTCAAGCTACGTGCCACTAGCAGTCCGAGCCTCAGGAGTCCCACTCTGACTCTTTTTAGAAAAGTTAAAAGTGTTACAGCACCGAAGCGCTATCTGGTAGACAAGTTCCCCAGTGGCCTTTTGGCCCTTCGATCAGTCTTACCCACATCAGCAGGGATTGCACGACCGGAGTCTCTGAAAGTGTCTCACTCGTAGGCGCGGAGGATGCAACAACTGCCTTCGGTGAGTAACACTCGCTGTTCTACAGGGGCAGTGGCTGGGTGTCCTCGTTGCTCTTACAAAGCAACAGTAAGTTTCCTTTGATCCTTCCTACAGGTGGATGGGGGATTCAACGGCTTCTGGTTCCAATCCTCAGTCAAG
This sequence comes from Calotriton arnoldi, assembly GCA_963921515.1. Classification (NCBI taxonomy): domain Eukaryota; kingdom Metazoa; phylum Chordata; class Amphibia; order Caudata; family Salamandridae; genus Calotriton; species Calotriton arnoldi. The sequence goes on along the minus strand of CAWUFW010005281.1, from coordinate 638,828 downwards.
GCTTAGGGCCACCTGGGTCTCGATGGTGGTCTCTCCTCTGGATGACGGCATCAACCAGGATATGATCCTTGTCCTTTCCGGTGGCTCCCTCTGGCATACAGGGTCACCACTCCTACTCTGCACTCAGGCACGGGCCTAATTAGCATGGCAGCAGGGTCCTCATCACAATGGCCCCCCTCTAGCATACATGGTTGCCACTCTCCACCTTACACAGGCAATGGCCCGATCAGCACGGTTAACTTCACAGCAGCCCCCTCTGGCATACGGCTCTGGCATACGGTGTCCCCGATTTACACACAGCACATGGGCGACTGCCCAATCTGCACAGTTAACTTCACGGCACCCCCTCTGGCATACAGGGCCACCGACTTACATACCGCACACAGGCAATGGTCTGATTGGCAGAGATCAATCAATCAATCAATCACAGAATTTGTAGAGCGCACTACTTACCCGCGAGGGTCTCAAGGCGCTGGGGAGAAAAAAAGGGGGGGGTGCTGCTACTGGTCGAACAGCCAGGTCTTGAGTAGCCTCCTGAAGGTCAGCAGGTCTTGGGTCTGTCGTAGGCTTAGTGGAAGGGTGTTCCAGGTCTTGGCGGCGAGGTGTGAGAAGGATCTGCCGCCGGTGGTTGTTCTTCGAATGCGAGGGACGGTGGCGAGGGAGAGGTCGGCGGAGCAGAGCTGGCGGTTGGGGACGTAGAAGAAGAGTCGTCTGTTGAGGTAGGCTGGGCCAGTCTTGTGGAGTGCCTTGTGTGCGTGGATGAGGAGTTTGAAGGAGATTCTCCTGTCGATGGGGAGCCAGTGCAGGTTCCTCAGGTGGGGGTGATGTGGCTGTGGCGTGGTACGTCGAGGATCAGGCGTGCAGAGGCGTTTTGTATGCGTTGCAGTCGCTTGATGAGCTTGGCCGGGGCTCCCGCGTAGAGGGCGTTCCCATAGTCAAGTCTGCTACTGACGAGGGCCTGGGTGACTGTTCTTCTTGTATCTGTCGGGATCCACCTGTAGATCTTGCGAAGCATGCGGAGGGTGTTGAAGCAGGAGGAGGAGACTGCGTTGACTTGCTTGGCCATGGAGAGCGTTGAGTCGAGGATGACTCCCAGGTTGCGTGCGTGGTCGGTGGGTGTCGGGGCTGCTCCCAGTGTCGTTGGCCACCAGGAGTCGTCCCAGGCTGAGGGGTTGGAGCCGAGGATGAGGACCTCTGTCTTGTCCATGTTCAGCTTTAGTCGGCTGATCTTCATCCAATCGGCGACGGCCTTCATTCCTTCATGGAGATTGGATTTGGCGGCGATGGGCTCCTTGGTGAGGGAGAGGGTCAGTTGAGTGTCGTCGGCGTAGGAGATTATGTTGAGGCCATGCTGTCTAGCGATGCGTGCGAGCGGGGCCATGTAGATGTTGAACAGTGTTGGGCTGAGGGAAGATCCCTGGGGTACGCCGCAGATGATCTCGGAGGCTTCGGATCGGAAAAGTGGGAGGCGGACTCTCTGGGTTCTGCCGTCGAGGAAGGAGGTGGTCCATTCCAGGGCCTTGTCTCGGATCCCTGCGTCGTGGAGGCGTGCGCGTAGAGTGCGGTGGCAGACAGTGTCGAAGGCGGCGGAGAGGTCCAGCAGGATGAGGGCTGCGGTCTCACCGTTGTCCAGCAGGGTCCTGATGTCGTCGGTGGCGGCGATGAGGGCAGTCTCAGTGCTGTGGTTGCTGCGGAACCCTGATTGGGATGGGTCCAGGATGCTGTTTTCTTCAAGGTATCGGGTTAGCTGTTTGTTGACGATCTTCTCGATGACCTTGGCTGGGAACGGAAGCAGGGAGATGGGCCGGAAGTTCTTGAGGTCTCTCGGGTCCGCCTTGGGTTTTTGAGTAGGGCGTTGATCTCTGCGTGTTTCCAGCTCTCTGGGAAGGTCGCGGTCTCGAAGGAGAGATTGATAATGTTGCACAGGTGGGGTGCGATGGAGCTGCTGGCTTTGTTGAAGATGTGGTGCGGGAAAGGGTCTGACGGGGAGCAGGAGTGTATTGTGCTCATGGTCTTGATGGTGTCATCGATGTTCACGCTGGCCCAGGCTGGCAAGGGGTCATGGTTGATGGTGTGTGGCGGGTCTGGTGTATCTATCTTAGTAGGGGCTGTCTGGGTGTTGAAGCTGTCGTGGATGTCGGCGATCTTGCGGTGGAAGAAGGTGGCGAGGGAATCGCACAGGGCTTGCGACGGCGGGATGTCGTTGGTGTTGGAGCTGGGGTTGGAGAGTTCCTTCACGATGTTGAAGAGCTCCTTGCTGTTGTGTGCGTTGTTGTCGAGGCGGTCTTTGAAGGAGATTCTCTTGGCGGACCTGATGAGGTGGTGGTGGTTACGGATGGCGTCTTTGTGGGCTGCGTGGCTGTCCGGTGTCTTATCACTGTGCCATTTCTTCTCTAGTTTCCGGCAGGTACGCTTGGAAGCTAGGAGTTCCGGGGTGAACCAGCTGGCTCTTTTGGTGGTGTCGCTGTAGGTGAGTTTTTTCAGCGGGGCGAGGGTGTTGGCACAGTCGTCTATCCATCGTCTGAGGTTGCAGGCAGCGTCGTCGGTGTTGGATGGGTCGGAGGGAGGGCTGAGAGCGAGGTTTGCCCGTAGTTGGTCTTCGGTGACTTTGCTCCAGCAGCGGCGTGGGATCTGTTGGGTGCGGTGGTGTGTGGTGGGTTTCTGGAAGGTGAAGTGGATGCAGCGGTGGTCGGTCCAGAGGAGTTCCGTGGTGTGGCTGAAGGAGACGTGGGAGCTTGAGGAGAAGACGGGGTCGAGCGTGTGGCCGGCGGAATGAGTCGGTGTTGTGACGAGCTGTCTCAGTCCGAGGTTGGCGAGGTTGTCGATCAGGGTGGTGGAGTTGCTGTCGTTGTTGTTCTCCAGGTGAAAATTCAGGTCTCCGAGGAGGATGTAGTCGGTAGAGGTCAGGGCGTGCGTGCTGATGAAGTCGGCGATGGAGTCGCTGAACTGGGGTCGGGCCCAGGGCGTCTGTAGACAAGGGTGCCTCTAAGGGTGGTGTTGGGGTCCGTGTGGATGTGGAAGTGCATGTGTTCGGCGGTGCAGAGAAAGTCGTCGGTGCTGGTCAAGACCCTGATGGAGTTCTTGTGGACGATGGCGATTCCTCCTCCTACTCCGTTGACGCGGTCTCTGCGGGTGATCTTATAGCCGTCTGGGATGGCTATGGCGATGTCGGGTGCGGAGGAGTTGTTCATCCAGGTCTCTGTCAGGAAGGCGACGTCTGGTGATGATGTGTCGAGCAGGTCCCAGAGCTCGACGGCGTGTTTGCGTGCGGAGCGGGTGTTCAGTAGGATGCATCGGAGGTGGTTGAGGTCCTTCTTGGCGGGCGCTTCGGTGGCTCCGAGGCTGGTGTAGCTGCAGTTCCGGCAGGTGAAGGGGCCATGAGTGCGTTTCAGGGCGGCCTTGAAGCAGTTGTGTGTCCGTCCGGGGTTGAGAGCGTGGAGCGTGGTGGCATCGTGAACGGCGTCGGTCCTCGAGGCTGGAGCGGGGGCGCGCGGCCCAGGGGTTCTGGCACTGGGGCGCGGTCCAGGCGTGGACGGGCACAGACGGGCTTGCTTTCGGCGCGCCAGCGCGCGGCGCGCAGCGGCCGCCATATATGGGGAGGTGGGAGGGAGGAGCAGCTGGGAGGCGGGAGGCAGGGGCAGCGAATGGGCAGTCAGGGGGCGGGGCCGCAGGGGACGCAGCGGCGGGAGTGGAGAGAGGCAACGGGGGGTACAGAAGGCAAAGTTGGGCACGGAAAAATGGGGGCACGAGGGGAAACAGAAGGCAAAATGGACACAAAAAATGGGGGCACGAGGGGAAACAGAAGGCAAAAATTGGGCACAGAAAAATGGGGGCACGAGGGGAAACAGAAGGCAAAAATTGGGCACAGAAAAATGGGGGCACAAGGGGAAAACAGAAGGCAAAATTGGGCACAAGAAATGGGGGCAACGAGGGGAAACAGAAGGCAAAAATGGGCACAAAAAATGGGGGCACGAGGGGAAACAGAAAGCAAAATTGGGCACAAAAAATGGGGGCACGAGGGGAAACAGAAAGCAAAATGGACACAGGAAATGGGGCAACGAGGGGAAACAGAAGGCAAAATGGACACAGGAAATGGGGGCAACGAGGGGAAACAGAAGGCAAAAATGGACACACAAAATGGGGGCACGAGGGGAAACAGAAGGCAAAACGGGCACCGAGGCAACAAGCAGAGGGCGAGCTTACCAGCAGCAGCAGCGGGCAGGACAACACAGGCGGAGCTGTGTGGCGGGGGAGCGACCTACCTGGCAAGGTCAAGGGTCGCTCTCCTCACCGCGCAGCGGCCGCCATATATGGGGAGGTGGGAGGGAGGAGCAGCTGGGAGGCGGGAGGCAGGGGCAGCGAATGGGCAGTCAGGAGGGCAGGGCCGCAGGGGACGCAGCGGCGGGAGTGGAGAGAGGCAATGGGGGGTACAGAAGGCAAAGTTGGGCATGGAAAAATGGGGGCACGAGGGGAAACAGAAGGCAAAATGGACACAAAAAATGGGGGCACGAGGGGAAACAGAAGGCAAAAATTGGGCACAGAAAAATGGGGGCACGAGGGGAAACAGAGGCAAAAATTGGGCACAGAAAAATGGGGGCACGAGGGGAAAACAGAAGGCAAAATTGGGCACAAGAAATGGGGGCAACGAGGGGAAACAGAAGGCAAAAATGGGCACAAAAAATGGGGGCACGAGGGGAAACACAAAGCAAAATTGGGCACAAAAAATGGGGGCACGAGGGGAAACAGAAAGCAAAATGGACACAGGAAATGGGGGCAACGAGGGGAAACAGAAGGCAAAATGGACACAGGAAATGGGGGCAACGAGGGGAAACAGAAGGCAAAAATGGACACACAAAATGGGGGCATGAGGGGAAACAGAAGGCAAAACGGGCACCGAGGCAACAAGCAGAGGGGCGAGCTTACCAGCAGCAGCAGCGGGCAGGACAACACAGGCGGAGCTGTGTGGCGGGGGAGCGACCTACCTGGCAAGGTCAAGGGTACTTCACAGACACCCCTTCTGTCCTACAGGGTTGCTGAATCTCCACCGCATATGGGCAATGGCCCAATTGGAATGACTAACTTCACAGAGGTCCCCCACTAGCATACGGAGTCGCTGACTTACACACCACACACAGGCAACAGCCCGATTGGCATGGCTAACTTCACAGCAGCCCCCTCTGGCATATAGGGTTGCCGAGTTACACACCGCAGACGGGCAATAGCTCGAGTGGCATGATTAACTTCACATCGGCCCCCTCTGGCATACAGTGTTACCGACTTACACACCACACACGAGAGATGGCCCACACCGCTAACTGCACGGCAGCCCCCTCTGGCATACAGGGTTGGTGACTTACATACTGCACACAAGCAACAGCCTGGTAGGCATGGCAGTCCTCTCCTCATATATATATGAGCCACCTATAGCCACCAACTCATCAGAATCCCCAACTAGATATTGCTCCCTCCAGCAATCTCCTCTTCCTCACATGGCACACTGGTCTTGGCAAGCAGGCAGTCACTGGTGCTCCAGTTTCCAGGGGCAGGTGGTCTTGGATTTCCCTGGGTGATGTCCCCTCACTGAGCTGGGAGAGTGGCAGGGCTTAACTCTAGGTGCTTTCAAAGATAGAACTCTTGCAGAACTTCTCCTTCTTGTACAGCCTGACGGGCTGCTTGACAGTTGACAATTTTCGGGGTCCCGAGGTCCCCTTCTCATAGTCCAATTCCAGACACCAAATGTGATTTAGGGTCTGGGTCTTTGAAATTTGTGTTGGGGGTCTGTTTCCTTTTGAATTCCCTCTCCTCTGTCCCGCCCTTCCTCCAGAAAGCAGTCTGTCACAGCAGGAGTGACTCCAAATCTGATAGCCCCACAACACAGCCCATGGGAGTGACTAGTAGTTCACACATGGATGTCAGCCACAGTGATATATTCATCAAAAGGTTACCCAGGGCTCCCACCCTACTCTTTATGATTCTCTTATCAGCCTCATCTCCTTGTTGAGATGTTCAGAGGCCCCTTTCCAGTGACCTCTCCCTAAATCAAAGAGCACCCTTTGAAGTGTACTGAACAGTCTGTCTCTCCTTCCTCCAGTGTGTGTGTGTGTCCCACCCAGCTCACAGGAATGCAGCAATCCACAAATCGGTCTATGGGGATTCCTCTACCTCCCCATGTTCCTCCAGTAAACCCTGGGTCTCCCAAAATGGAACCCAGAATTTTCCATGCATTGTACCGTTCACAGGCACACAGAAACCCAGCATATGCATGCTACACACATGCTCTGCACAGCGCTACAAACTTGATGTAGGCCAAGGGTGAGTTAAGCACACTGCATCGGAACTTTATGTGCCTCACTCCTGTGACACAGGTAAAAAGGGCCTGTTCCTGTTCACTAATACTGATCACTAGATGGTATGCTGTCACCCCCGCACTCGTGCTACTTAACTCCTGGTCAAGGCAATAGCCTTTCACACTATAAGGATAGCGCTTTGGGCACTCCTCCCGGTCCAACAAGACCACAATCCATGAGATAAACCTATGTCATTGCACACATGCATGATCCGTGTTCACTCATGACAACAAAAATCAGCACCAGGGATCCAGACATCATTGCAACTGGGGCTCTCTGGACAGGGGTACAAGTCTGTCACCATGCAAGGGAGTTTTCCATCCAACTGCTGCATACTGCAGAATAGATTGATATTTACAGCCAATCTTAGGTAAAAATACCCTAGCCTAGGGGCTAATCTAAATTGGCTTTAAGGAGATTAAAAAGCGTGGTCACACAAACCCATCCCTGCTTCAAACCTGTGGCAATATAGATGTTTAATGAAAGAAATGTACATTCCTCATTTTATTATGCTTCAACTGCCTGAATATAATTCTAAAGAGTTGATGGAATTCCCCACTCTGCCAATTTAACTACAACAGATTTCTATCCACAGTATCAAACATGGTTTTACAGTCAATAAACGATGCATACAACAATGACCCTTCACTGAGGACTCTGTCATGGATAAGCGTACGCCATGCTTAATTCGACAATGCTGTTGAAAACCCATTTTGTACATAGGAATGAGTTTATTTCCACTTACCCAATGCTCCAACGCATGCATCAGCACTTTAGCAAAACATCTCATCAACTTCCGGCAGGGCAATTAATTGGTAGCAAGAGGGAGACATTTGGGCGCCCTTTTTATTAATGTCTGGTTAGACAGCACAGCTGTCTGCAAGCCCTGTTGTTACAATATTCATGTTATAGGCTGTTTGGTGTATCATTTTAACTACTGTAGAGTGGTTGGATTGTAATGTCTGTGGCGATATTTTACATCTCAAAAGTACACTGAAGCAACCGCTTTTTTGTCTTGTATTTTTATAGCTGCAGGCTTTTTTGATGTTTCAGTCAGGATTCAAAATGCAAGTCAGACCTATTGGTTTTGCTAGTGCTTGTGCTTGATTGAAGTCAAAATCAAACCCCTCCAGCTGTCCGGAATTCTTCCTAACAATAAGCAGAGATTAAATATTGGGCTAAACAACTTAACCAAAAATTCGAAATTATCCTTAACGATACGAGCAGAGACTCAATTTGGACCAGGAGCCCATTTGATTTATGACTGCTAATTATTATTCCATGCCTATCTGAGTTAACTGAAATAAAAATATCACTGCCATCATATGCAATATCACTTAAGCCTTGACAGTATCTGCTACATATCGTTCTTTAATGAAGCACTACCACCACTTTGGAGGTATACAATTGTCTGTAGGGTTTTTTTCAACATAATAAAATCATTCACGTTTCTAAAACCAATGAGGAGGTTATTCTCTATATACATGGGGAGGCGATCAATGCATTGTTTCCCCTTGGCTCATTATTTACCTGACCAAATGGCCTTTTTAGGTCTCGCCTCCAGACAGTTTAAAACCGTATTGTGTACTATACCAGTATTACTAGTGAGCTTTGTCTGCCCACTGCTTAACATTGATTGGCTTTCTTGTCAATCTTATTTGCTTGTTTCTTACGTAGTGGCTTTCCTTGCTCTTCTTATGTTTATTGCTCCCCCTTTTTGTTGCTTTTAATAGCCCCTATTCAGCTCCTCCATTGTGCCCCCAGCCATCCCAGTCTCTGTTGCTTCCGCCTCTTGGTTACACTTACTTGCACCCATCTAACTTCTTGCCTGTTCACTGTTGCTCCCTTCCCCCTTCGTCTTGTTTTTTATTTTTTATTTTTTGTGGGGCTGGCAGCTGCAATATGCTGCTCGACACTCTTCTAAATACGACAATTTTGCACATACTTTTTATGTAATTAATATTTTTTTTAAAGTCAAAACGCGAGCGCTATTGGCTTTGCCAATGCTTGTTACATTAAACTAATATGTTTTTGATTTTCTCAACTAAATTCAAATCATCCTTACAGTCTGGGTTTCTTGTCTTTCGGCTTACGTGCCTTTTGTCAAAATACAGTTCTTTTGTGTACCATTCATGCTTTTTCCAATTCTTCTTTTGTAAACCATTCATGCTTTTTCCAATTCGTTCATTGCTTCTATGTGCACACGAGGAGTAGAGGTATCATCCATCGGCCAAGCTGTGAGGATCCTTAATTATCGAGTTCTAAACTTGCTCACTAACTAAAGTAACATGAGGGGAAAGGTTTCACAGAAAATTGATACAAGAAATGTATCTACCCACTGACATAACCGGACTTTATTTGATTGTGGCCAGGTAATTCTTTTTAATTTTTCAGTAACTGCCTAACTGCTATCATTCAGTATTTCAATGGGGGGATGGATGTCAAAATCTAGAACAAATGTCTGTGGTAAACGGCCACTTTAAGAGCTCAGCAACACTTTCTGATTTTGAACCGTGCCAAAAAAAGGCTGAGATGAAGGCATAATCAAGTACAGCACTTCTATGGTTTGAGAAAAGAGTGTGGTGTGCAGGTAAAAAACGACAATTTATGGAGTGGAACCCTAAATATGCAGTGCTATTTATACACAGTGCTTCGATTTTTAACCTTTCTTTGAGCCAGGGTAGTAGGCCTGGGTATTTGCCAATTTAAGTCTGACCAATGCCAGCCATTAGCCTAATCGCAAAATTACAAATTTGTGTTAAATTCCTCAATTCGAATTAGGCTGAATTACCAATACTGAGCATGCAGGTTATCGATAATGGCTGTCAGCTATTTAAGTATTTCCGTTTCTATAGCAATAGCAGGATTAACATATATCTTACATAAAAATAACCACTATGCATTTGGCATAGCACCTTAAGATCTGCAAGAAAGGGCTCCAACAAAATCGCTAAAATATAGGAAAGCCCGAAATGTAATGTGCATTGCCATTAAGATGGGATGCAATACTGATAGACCACCTGATGCATGCCTTGTACAGGCTACTCTTGATCCAGAAATAAAGTGTTCACTGACCCTCCCAGTCTCGAATCTTCCATGGCTTAAGTATCTTGAAAGCAGACTAAATCAAAGTCTGATGCAAAACTTGTTTGCTTAGAACCGTGCACACCTTTCTGAATTCCCCATATGTCCCTTTGAGCAAATTTCCTAAAATTTAACCCTTGGTGGCTTACAATGGGCACCCCATGGCAGAATGCACCAGTTGGGGGGTAGAAAAACGTGCGCTTGCTTCGCTGGCTAAGAGGTAGCCAACAATCTCCAATCAATTTTGTTTCGGTTGCATTACCCAAAGTGCAATTCCGAAACTTGCCTGATTCCCAGACAAACTTAACTTTAGATTGAGCCTGTCCTCTGACAACTTTGCATTTCATCTCGCCTTTCCACACGGAGGAGATTTGTTATGTCCAAAGGCTCAGTGCTGTTTGACTACATCAATAGGACCGTAGGGTAGCATTCAGCTTGAACCTTAGCAACTCTAATTCCCCACTCGTCCAACCTCTGTCAGGTGTTGAAAACGAACTCAGCGGTGCCCCTGTCTGTCAAATCACCTCAGTTAATTGTCTCATGTCTGATCAAGCTGGAGTTGTAAAAACATATCCACTATGTCGTTTGCTTTCAGATATTTTAACAATTAGTTTGTGTAACAACATTTTGTACAAAATCTAATCAGTTTAAGAAACTCATTAATCAAAACTGACACTTGATTACTAACTGGGATGACTCTTTTAAGAAACCACTTTTTGCATTCAAAAAGGAGAAGAGTGTGGGCAATCAAATAGTCCGTGCAGCCCTTCCAAAGCCATCGCCTAAAATGAATATGCACGGGGGCGTGGCTTGAGCGCCGATGAAGATGGCGGCCAGCTGATACCGCTCCGGACTGAGATCGAGGGAGTCGGTAAAAGTCGACCAATGGAGTGACCTCGCGACAGCTCCTAAATGAAGATTTTGCTGGCAGGATTATTTACTGCATCAGAGGACACCTTTATAATGCCGCGGTAAGCCCGCATTCCTCTTGAACTCAGCCTTCGTCACGCGGCGCGCGCTTTGAAGGATCCGCGACCGCCATCTTGTGCTTGCTACTCACAGCCCTCGTCCTACGCAGCGGTTTTCACTTCACAAAATATACCGCTTTAATTGGTACATGTGCAACATCGAAAGTCACTCTTTACTTTTGCACTGATAAGCCCATTTTCAATCTTAATGTGAATTTTACTTTAATATGCGGCGTGCTCCGTGAGTGGACCTCGACTGCCATCTTGTGCTTTCTACAGTTTTTACCTCACACAGCGGCTATCACCTTATGAGAATGCCATTTTGCTTGGTATGTGTATGGAATTGAAGGATGCTGTTTACCCGACATTGTTAAATCCACATTACTTTTTGAATTCCATTTAATACGCGGCGCGCTCCGTGAGTGAACCGCGACCTCCTGCTTGTGCTCTTCTCAGAGTTTTCTCTACTACAGCCGTTTCTCTTCACAAATATGCCGCTCTAATTGAAATATGTGCTGCATTGGAAAACATACCTTGATCTGCAACGGTGAACCTTCATAGCCTCTACAAATCTGCCTTGACATGCGGTGAGCTCTATGACTGAATTGTAACCGCCATCTTGTGGTCTCTTTATCATTTTGCCTCATACTGTGTTCCTTCAGAAAAATGCTGCTTTACCTGGAAATGTTTTGACATCCTAAAAGAGGGTCCTTCTACCTATTTGTTGCTTACTTCATAAGTAGTTTCATCTCTGCTCCATTCCTCTCATCTTGTGGTCAGCAACATTTATATCTCAAATACTGGTTATTATCCCACAATCTGACTACTAATTTTAAACAATACTACTATTTCTACCATGGTCGCTTTGTAATATTTGCGCTTCTTCATTGTGAATTTCCAAACTTTTTTCTTCCATGTCTATAGGGAGGATCAGAGTGGGACGAGGCAACATCTCACCCAATTTGTCTACTTCTCGCTCCAAATCTACCATATTGCCTACTCCTAACCCCTTTTTTGTCCTACAGGACGACATGGAGGAACCTACGCAAACCAATACATCTCACCTTAGTGAAACTTCATCTAACTTGTCCTCCACAGTGCCCACTTCTGGATCTCCTTCCTCTCAAATCAATATTAAAAATGCACCTAAAGCAAATGCTTCGTCATCACTCTCCTCCATTAAACGAGTCAAAAAAGACCCTCCTACACCTACTGTCTCACTTCCACCTCCCTCAATAGAACTACTTCTGGATGAAATACGTGCTCTTAAACCGTACATGGAGGAAACGAATACTCGCCTGCAAGGTCTGGAGGATAATTGGTTCTCACTTCAAAGTAAAATGTCTTCTGTGGAAGGTCAAATTGAATCATTACAAGTTTCTACACGATAAATCTCCCCTATGAAAGCGGAAATCTTACAACTCCAGAAACAGGTTGAAAACCTCAAAAATCGTAGTAGATGCAATAATCTACGTACTTATGGTTTATCCGAAGCCTTTGACCTTCTTTCAATCTTTTCTCCCACAACTGCTTGATTTTCCAGAATCTCCACCACTGAACATACAAAGAGCCCACAGATTGGGTCGTCCTCCCTCTGCTTCTTCATCTCAGCTTAAACCAAGAGGTGTAATACTCTACTTCCTAGAATATACTGACTTGTTAAAAGTTTTGCAGGCAGTTAAAATCAAACGTCGTATTTCCTGGCAAGGCTCACAACTATTTTTCTCACAAGATTACGCCAAAACCACTGCAGATAAAAGGAAAAGCTTTCTTGCCATGCGACCCGCACTACGAGACTTAAATGCCAGATATGGTTTGATACACCCTTGCCTCTTCAAAGTAACCTATAAAAACAAAACAACCACGTATGAAGATCCAGCTTTACTCCAACGTTTCCTGGAAAACTGCAGAGAAGAATCTATGGAATTTGCAGGATCATCTTCTTCCTAAGAACTCTATTATTTTTTCTATGTCAGATTTGTAGTCGTATATTTATCTCATGACTTCCTTGTTCATGATACATGAAGTAACTTCTCTTTTTCTCCCATGTCTTCCCTTTCAGATGTCAACTCCCTCCTGTTCTTATCCTCCATTGTTTTAATATCGTCTAGAACATTTCCTCCCTCGTGATCTCCCCGGAGGTGTTATGCTGGTTCGTCTTCTCGTCCTGTTGCCTCAACACCCCCACCCATGTTTGAGTCTCTGGTATGTTTTGATGTTCTTTTTCTATCTTTTTTATATATTTATTTATTCTATTCTTCCTTTTCTTTCTTCTTTGTTTCCCTTTCCTCTTTCCTTTATCTACTTCCATTTCAACACTACTTCCTCTTCTTCTTTTATATTCCAACTCAAGAGCTAGTTACTATTCTATTCTCACTACTCAGTACGAATTGTTTATTACATTTGCGTTTTTGCTGTAATATTTTAAAAAGTTCTATTTCATATGGTTGATTAATGACTTTGCGCATTATCTCTTGGAATGTTAAAGGTTTGGGTACACCCATTAAAAGACAAAGAGTACTTTCCCACTTATCTAATCTTAAATCTGATATTGTGATCTTACAAGAGTCCCGTTTAATAGCTTCAGAAGTTCTTAAACTCAAGAGACAATGGGTAGGACATGTTTTTTCTTCCCCAGGCACTAGTAAAAGAAATGGCACTGTAATTCTTATTCATAAAAACTTAAAGTTTCTCTTCTCTCTCAAGATTCAGATGATGATGGTCGATGGCTAATTGTTCACCTTAAAATCAATGATGTACCTATTACTTTATTTAATATATATGCACCTACTAAACCTGACAATACTTTCTGACCACACATTACCTCTCTTTTGATGTCTATTGATACACCATACGTTATTTTCGGTGGCGATTGTAATTTAATTGTTGACCCTTATATTGATCGTACATCTAAATCACCTTTTACTCCTTCCCCAATGCACCAACACTTCTCCAACCTTATCTCTCACAGATCCCTCGTTGACTCCTGGAGACTCTGTCACCCACAACTTCGTGAATACACTTTTTTGTCCCCCACCCACCTTTCTCAATCACGCATAGATTATTTATTTGTCTCAAAGGCGCTAACACAATCTATCTTACAAGCAGACATTGGATCCATTTTGATCTCTGATCACGCTCCTGTAATTTTAGACCTAGAACTACTCCCTGTCACTAATTCTAATAAAAGATGGCACTTTAACACTTCTTTATTAGCTGACCAATTTTTCACTTCCTCTTTTGAAGATTTCAATACTGACTTTTTAACCATAATTTATCCTCTGTTTCAACTTTTTCTACTGTTTGGGACTCCTTTAAAGCTTCAGCCAGAGATTTTATTATTTCTTATGTTGCTAAAAAGAAACGTCAAAATTCCCATAAAGCAAATGAAATTCTTAAATCCATTAAACTACTAGAATCCCTTTATACATCAACTAATTCTGCAGCTGACCTTAATAATCTAATTAAAGAAAAGTTTAAATATAATAAATTATCCACAGAAAATGCCTCTGCATACCTTCTAAGAGGTAGTGCTCGTTACTATGGCGGTCAAAACAAAGCGGGCAAGCTTCTTGCTTCATATCTCAAAATTAAAAGGACCGCTCCAATTTAGATTATGTATTAAATTCTGCCTCTGTACCAGTCACTAAACATCTTGAGATCTTAGAAGAATTCAAAAATACTATACCTCCCTACATACTCCTGAATTTTCTCCAGATTCTATAGACATACAAAATTATCTTGCCTCCATACAAAAACAATTTTCCACAGATATTGATTTTTCTTCACTGGAACAAGATATCACCATAAAAGATATTTCTCAGGCTCTAAAACTTCTAAATACGAGGAAAGCACCCGGCCCAGATGGATTCCCTGTGGAATTCTACTCTCATTTCTCCAAAGCCCTTCTTCCTTATCTCCTCTCATTATTTTTACATTTCATTTCCTCTAATGCTTCCTCCGGCACCTTTCAAGATGCTCTCATTTGCTTAATCCCTAAAGAAGGGAAAGATACTCATTTTTGAAAAAATTACAGACCAATATCATTAATCAATTCTGATTACAAAATATTTGCTAAAATTCTTTCTCTTCGATTAGAACCTTTTCTACAATCTATTATTTGTAAAGAACAATCTGGCTTTATTAAAGGACGGAATATCTCAGATAATACCCGGACTTTCTTTAATATATTACATAGATCTAATAAATATCCCCACTCTCTTGCAGCCATCCCTTTAGATGAAGAGAAAGCGTTTGACCATATGGATTGGTCCTTTATTTTTCATACTTTATCTTGGTTCGGTTTTGGTTCCAAATTCATTTCTTATATTTCTTTATTATACACCTCACCCAAAGCCACCATTTTTACTAATGGTTCTTTTTCTAATTCTTTTACGTTATAAAGAGGTGTTCGCCAAGGCTGTCCCCTTTCCCCCCTCCTTTTCATTCTTGCACTAGAACCGTTCCTAGCTAAAATCAAACAAAATTCTAAAATATATGGTTTCCAACATGATAAACTTCATGCTAAATTGAGTGTCTATGCAGATGATATTCTATTATTTTTATCCAAACCAGAACACTCCATTCCAGCCTTCCTAGCAGAAGTCAATGCTTTCTCTTTACTTTGTGGATACAAACTAAACCATGATAAATGCGAAATCCTTCCCTTGAATATCTTTTGCTTTAAACAGGAATTCATTTCTACTAATTTTTTATGGAATCCCCAAAAAATTAAATATTTAGGTCTTTGGTTCGCTCCCTCTATTAAACAAACACTTTCCCTAAATATGACCCATCTCTTCTCTACTTTATCTACTTCTACTTCCAAATGGCACCCTTTATATCTGTCTTGGTGGGGTAGACTTGATACCATTAAAATGATGCTTGCT
The DNA here is from genome assembly GCA_963921515.1 of Calotriton arnoldi. Lineage (NCBI taxonomy): Eukaryota > Metazoa > Chordata > Amphibia > Caudata > Salamandridae > Calotriton > Calotriton arnoldi. Next base: position 623,540 of record CAWUFW010005281.1, on the reverse strand, counting down.
CCCATTATTTTTTATATGATTTCGGCTATCCCTCTCAATCTTCCTGTATACTTTTTCAAAAAAATTAATTCTATTTTATCAATATTTCTATGGAACAAGAAAAAACCATGTATGTCTTTAATTAAGCTAAAACGTCCTAAATCACAAGGTGGTGTTAATTTTCCAGATTTTCAACTTTACTATAATGCCTTCCTTCTCAAACAATTCTCTAAATCTCTACATGACTCTACTCCTAACCCCTCCCCATTATGGAAAGATTTAGAACATTCCTTTTTATCTCCCTTCTCCCTTGAGGAATCCCTCACTTTCACTCATAAATCACGTCTTTTATCCTCACCTATACATAACACTACTCATAAATTATTTCACTCTTTTATGCTTTCACACCTCTCAGCTAAGGACCGATTTCTTAATTCATCTATTTGGCATAATAACTTTCTTAAAATTAAAAATAAACCCATTTTTTGGAAAGCTTGGCGAGACAGAAGTTTACTTTGGATCCATCAGTTATATTTAAACAACTCTTTTCTTTCTTTTTCTGAAGCACAATTACTCTATCAACTGCCAAAATCTTTTTCTGTCAAATTTAATTTGTTGATCAAACATATAGCCGATTCTCTACTTTTTATATCATCTACACCATCCTCCTCATTACCTCAACGCAACATTCTTCCCATTTTAAGTGCCCAAGTTAGTGCCTCATCTATTTACAAATTCCTCAGTGCACCCATTGAACACAGGCCTAAAACTCACACTGAACTCCAGTGGGAATCTGAATTCCACTCTTCATGGCCTACCATATTTTGGGATAAATTATGGTTGAAACTTCGCAACGACACAAACACTTTTCTTCATATACAATCGGCTTATGTTCACACCATTATCCCTACATAAATTTCAACCCACACTTTCTTCAGACTGCTGGTCCTGCAAAGCTTCTCACGCAAACTTATTTCATATGCTCTTTTCCTGCCCTTTTACACATCAATTTTGGTTGAAAGTATGGTCTCAAATTAATACTATTTGCCATACCCGCTTTCCTTTCTCCCCTGAAGCTATATTTCTAGGTACATTATCTGATCATTGGCAAACCCTCTCTCATAACATAGACATTGTGGATTTATTACTTGCAATTGCTTTTCAGCAAATAACAAAAAATTGGAAACAATCCTCACAACTCTCCTTTCAATCTTGGTGGTATAGTGTATGTTATAATCATCTACTAGATCGTGCCTATGTCTCTACTCCTGAAAAGAGAACATATATGGTCTCCTGTGACTATTTTCGTAGACACTTCTGCACAAAGATCTACCCAACATCATCCTTCATCGGAAGAAGTCCCCAAACCACCATGAATGGTTTATAATGATATATTGTTAATTTATATTTGTAATTAAATAACTTATCTCTTTCTTTCGTCTTAACAGTTATCATACTTTGGCTTACAGCAATTACTCTTTATACTGTTTAATATCTCTTTATAGTATATTAAGCTTCTCATGTATTTATTCAACCATTTTACTAGTGTTTTCCCTTTGCCTCTGTTTCCCTTCCCCCCTTTTTTCTTCCACATGCTATTATAACAAAAGTTTTATATGCAACCACTTTCTATTTATTATTTCTTGTTTCTATATTGCATACGTTTCAGTTCAATCGACGTTTTTAATTATTTTCTGATAATTGTTTGATTGTTTGTACTTGGTTGCATTTTTTCAAAAATAAAATCTATTTTTCAAACTAAAAAAATGAATATGCGCCAGTATTTCAACTTACCTCGAATCCAAGGACATCATAAATGTGGGACTTGTGTCTGTTGCAACCAGACAATAGAAGGAAATCTGTTTTCATTCGAGTCTAAACACTGGAAACACAATACATTTACAAACTGTAAAACAAAAATGTTTGTGTATGGTATAATTTGCCCATGTAATAAACTTTATATTGGGAAAACCAACCAAGAAATACGACAACGTGTTTCCCAACACAAATCGCGAATTCACAAACAAATTATCACAGCACCTCTGGTCAACCTCTGGATGGAAAGCAAACATACAGAGGCTGAACTAAAGTGGACAGTGATTTCATCCATTGTACAAAATGATAGAGGTGGGGATTTGGATCGTCGCTTGAACCAGCGGGAGGCGTTCCTCATTGTTAAATTCAATACTGCAATCAATGGCCTTAATGAACTTTCTGAACTACAAAACTTGTGACTGCCACTCATCTCATTAAAGATAATGCGTTTTCCGCTAGCTGCTTCAATTAGGAAATAAAGCCATAACATTCCCCATAGGGCAACAATCATCTGACGGATCTGACTTAGTAACCTTAGCAGATAATGGACTTTAATGTCTTATTACAAAACACTCTTAATCTAAAATAAACTACACACTTCCGGTTCTTTTGCCGGATCAAACCATTCCGCATATATATTTATTATTTTTTTATTTACATTTTTTTATTAATGGTTACTGACGCGTCATTTTCTTGCAAATGATTCAAAGTGCGCTGTGTTCACACTATCCTTAAATGAAACCATTGATCCAAGCAGCCCTTGTGCGGGTTTTTTGCAATTATCACTTTTTCAGCACAACTAGCAATTCTGTATACTCGCTTCCAAACAGCTCAAATTTGTTTTGCAAAAAGTATCCCCAATAGAACTACATTACCAAGAAGCCAAGAGGTGGGTTTTTGTGAACAGTATGTACAAATAAGGATCTGGCAACTTGCCCTCACGACGAGCTAACATAAGGAATGTCTTTCCACAACACATCAAGCTTTAGGTGATTGTGTACTATAAAGATTAAGGCAAAAGCATTGGTGTTTCATAAGCACAAGCTGAAGTGGAACTAAGTACTATTTTCAGTAGTCCCCGTTTCTGGGCAGTTTAAAAAAACCATCATGATATAGTACTCTCGATTCGGTCGCAAAGATCAGCATTTTTGAAGGAATAGGCAGCAATGGCCGCCTTTGTCGAACTTTAACATTCAAATAAAGTTTTCTGTTTCCAAAAACATCGTGACCCAGAAGTTGAAAGATTTTGGACCGGTATTCAAACAGTTCAGCTAGTACATGCCATTACTCGCAACCTGGGCAACATGGACGCCCTGCCTTGATGGACCACAGCAAGCTTCTCAAGTAAGTTTTTCCCTGAATGGCTTTTGTTTTCAAATTTCGTGTTGCTGTAACTTTGACAGCGAGTGCCGCATTCATGGCACGCGTAGGGTCTGCCGAGTGGCTTAAGCTTGGTGTAACATTTCTGAATGACTTGAAAACCTTTTCCGGGATTCAATGACACGCTCACAGGCTGCGAAATATTGCTTCCGGCTAAAACAACCCCACTATCAAGTTTCTATACATATTAGCACGTTGTTTTTGGGTATGCGCACAGTGCGATTGGTTTAAAAAAAAAAAAGAATTCAGATATGCATGGACTAATAAATACATTGGCACAACTATGGACTGCCTAAACGCCGCCACCAATTAAAAAGAAAAGCCCGACAAGCGGGAACGTATTTAAAGGCGTTATGAAAAATAAGGCTATGAGTCAAAGGCGACATTGGACCACAAGTGCTTTTCTTCAAATATACGAACATGCATGCCAAATGACCTTCTGTCACGCAAATTGACATAGAACATGGCACAGTCATCAAGTTGTTTTTTCCAGAAAAAACGACAAGCAGGCTCAGCAATCACCACAAACCTTTCCGTTTCTTTGATCCTCAGATTGTAAAAATTGAAGTTTTCCCATTTAGAAGAGATGCGAGTGAGGAGATCAAATTTCTCAATAAAAGTAAGTGCTCGAACAACAACACAGGACTACTTTACACATTTATAAAATTTTATAAGACACACCAGCTTGACATGACTTTTTCTGATGCTATCTTGTTTTTAGAGTGGTGCCATTGGTGGCAAAAGTCACTGGACTGTGAATTGTGGCTAGTAAAGCAAGGATATTGAAGTACCCACAAAAGACAGAGGTAATAGAAGTGAGTTGTGCTAAATCGAATGAGTGGAGTGGGAATGAATGAGAATGGAGATTAATTTCTAAACTTTAGTATTCTCTTTTTTTTTTTTTTTTTTTTTAAAGTTTTGAAAACCTTTATTGGTAGCTGAAGAAGTTTACACAGTAAAATGCCTACATCCCCGAGCGGGCCGGCATAACGAGGCAGCGTGCACAGATTCACCATTGATGTTCGAAGGGTAACACAGCATGTCGCCTACAACCGCATCGGGCCGGCCGCGTTAGAGGGAATGGGGAGCTACCAGGGATCAGATACTTCACTGTGCGTATTTGATTCAAATCAACAACTTTATGGGACAAAGAAAGAACAAAGAGAATGATCCGTTCCGCTCACGTGTTACATGTATAGGAACCAAGGTGTAGTGAGTGTGTCGTATCTTGTACTGGGGACATGGGGGGTTGTGCGCCTGGGTGGCCTAGTGTCTGTCATGGAAAGCGTGTGTCATCTTACATGGAGGATCGCCTCTCCACCATTTCTCTCATGTCGCAGGGGTGGGAGGGGAAGGGTCAGTGGTGTCTGCGTCGTCGGTGTGTTCTAACAAGTATATCTGCAGAGGTGCCCAGATCTCCCGTGGCCGGGAGGAGGGGGGTTCCGCATAGAGGTGTAGTTGTTCTTGGCAGTAGATGAGGTCTCGAATCCAGATCTTAAATTTCGGCGCCCTCCCTCTACCCCATCTGTAGGCCACCCGTCTCTTAGCGAGGAGGAGTGCAAGGGATGTGTATTTTCATATTTTAGCAGCTAGAGGTGCAGTGTAGCTCAGAAGTGCAGTCAGGGGGTCGTCTGGAATATGTAGGCCCGTCATTTGGTCTAGTGCTATGAAGACCTCTTTCCAGAACTGACGAACAGGGGGGCAATCCCAGGCCAAGTGATGAAAATCGGCTGCCACGCCGCCACATCTATCACATCTGTCGTTATCTCGGAGGCGTAGGCGGTATAAGCGCGCTAGTGTGTAATAGAGGCGGTGGACAAATTTATAATGGAGGATACGGAATTTGCTATTTGCCGAGACTTCTCCTGTTTGTCTGCAACAGAAGGTCCACTGGTCCTCAGTTAGTGGATGTCCCAGTTCTGTTTCCCATTTGGCCTTGGCCAGAGGGGGTTCATAGTCTCAATCTTTCTGCACAGTGCGGTATAATAGTGATATGACATGAGAAGGGACGGCTTGCTGCAGTAGGGCGTGCAGGGGAGACAGAGTGGGCGGCTCCAGTGGGAAAGCATATGTGAGTGCCCTCACATCTTTACGCAATCTGACATAATAAAATCTCTCCAGAAGGGAGGGGGATGTGGAGCCCAAAAATTCCTCGCTTGTGCGGAATTTGTTCTTTTCGTATAGTTGTCCCCAGGTTCGTATGGACAGCTTACGAAGGAGTTTGCGGCATCCTCCCTCTTGCGTGACTGGAATGTCATACCTGCTGGCAAGGGGCAGAAGGGGGGAATAGAGCAATGTGGTGCGTGTAAGGTTCGCTATGTCGCGCCATGCGCTGGTGGTGCATTGGGCGGTGGTGGAGGCAAGACGCCGCAGGACCGCGGGGGTGCTCAGGTACGCAGTGCAGGGGATGGAGTTCATATATCCATCTTCAATTGCCAGATGTGGCATATAGGGGGGTGGGTGTATCCAGTATGTGGCAAAGTGGGCTTGGGCGCAGGTGAAGTACAGCTCCAGATCTGGTATTTCAAACCCACCTTCGGTGAAGGGCCGCGTGAGAACATCCCAGCGTAGCCGAGCCTGCCTACCTCCCCAGGTGAGCCTAATGAGTTGGCTCTTGATGGTCGAAAAGAAGTGGCGGCCAGGGGCATAGGGAATATTTACGAACAAGTATAATAGCTTGGGCAGTATTGCCATTTTAATAAGGGCAGCTCTGCCCGCCATAGACAGTGGCATCGCAATCCACCGTGTGATTTTATCCGTCAGTGAACTTAGTGCGCGACCATAGTTGGCTTTTATTAGCTCTTCCCGGTTGCGGGAGATTACTATGCCTAGGTAAGTGAGTGTGTCGTCGCACCATTTGAGGGGGTAGTCTGGTATAAATCTAGGGGTGGAGTCAGTGAGGGGGTAGATTTGAGACTTTCCCCAGTTAATATTTACACCGGATAGACGTCCAAAGAAGATGAACAATCTGAGGATGGGATTCAGACTTTCTGCTGGGTTACGCAAGTAGAGGGTAATATCATCTGCATATAGAGAGATTAGAATTTGACGCTGCGGGTAAATAATAGCATAGTCCCGGAAGTGTTGACGTATTTTGGCGGCCAGTGGTTCAAACGCTAAGGCGAATAAAAGGGGAGACAGGGGGCACCCCTGTCTGGTGCCTCTGGCTATAGTAAAAGCAGGTGTGCGTTTGCCATTAAGCAATACTGTGGCGTGTAAATCTGTATATAATAGGTTTATCCAGGCAAGAAACGGGAGAGGGAAACCCATGCGCTGTAAAACAAAGGCGAGATAGTCCCACTCCAAGGAATCAAACGCCTTAGTGGCGTCTAGAAAAATAGCAGCAGCGTTGATATCAGGGTCTATATCATGGAGGATAGCGAAGAGGGTGCGCAAATTGTGGGAAGTGCTCCTGGTCGGCACAAACCCCGATTGATCTCGAAGGACTAGGGCAGGCATGAGGGGACTGATGCGGTTAGCGATTAATTTGGCTAAAATCTTGGCGTCCACATTGATGAGGGACAAGGGGCGATACGAATCCACCTGTGATGTCGGTTTTCCTGGCTTGGGCAGGGATATAATGAGCGCTTCTCTCATTGTCGGCGGGTCAGCGCGTCGGGGACAGGTGTCCCGCAGGTGTTTTGGGCAGAGTTTTGAGAAAGTCCTGGGCGTGCTGCGGATTCGTGAAAAAATGCTGTTTTCCCTGATGCGTTACTTTAAGGCGGGCCGGGAACAACATGGCATAGGGCATATTGAGCTGTTGCAGTTTTTTCTTCACCTGTAGGAATTTACGCCTTTGGTCCTGAACAGCCATGGTGAAGTCGGGATATATTGATATCTCCATGCCTTCATATTGCAGTTGTCCTTTTTCTCTAGAGAGGCGGAGGTCAGCATCCCTGTCACGATAATTGAGCATCCTGGCGATGATGGGCCTAGGAGGAGTTCCAGGGGCTGGTCGATTTGCTAATGAACGGTGCGCACGTTCTACGACTAGTAGTTGTGAAAAAGCGTCTCTTCCGAAGAGTGTAATGAGGAGCTTTTCAACATATTCCTCCACCTTTCCGGTGGCTGTTGATTCCGATATTCCAAGGATTCTTAGGTTGTTTCTTCTCGAGCGAGATTCCAAATCTTCGTTTTTGGCGGCTATCACCTTCAGGACTCTCTCCATCTCAAGGGTGCGGCTGGTGGTAGCGTTGGTTGTATCTTCCAAATCCGATATTCGACGTTCCGCCTCTATGAGGCGGTCATCGTATTTTTCCACTCTATGGTGAGCCCCTCCAGCCTGGTATTCATGGAGTCCATTTTGGATTCAATGGAGGTTAGGCTTGATTGCACCGCCAGCAACAGTTCCTTGAGGTCCGCGGTCGAGGGGGACGGTGTGTCTTGTTGGTCTTCCTCGGGTTCCGTCTGGGACCGGGTCGATTTGCGGGTATCAAAATTTAGTTTCGGCTGCCGTCCGTCCGGCTTCCCCATGACTGCAGAACAGAGGATCAGGGATCGGTTGTTTCTCGGTTAGCGGTATGGGGTGTGGACCCCAACCTGTGGCGCAGGATGCCCTCTGGGTGTGTTTGATGCCGGCGGCGATTAAGGTAAGCAGCGTGCAGGACAAGCCTCTTCGTGTGGGCAGAGTAAACAGAGGCAGGGGGCCAGTGCCGGAGGCCAGTCGCGCCTCTCCGGGGCCACTTCACTGCTCTCGACCCCCCTCGTCCAAGGCGGATGCAGCGGTAAGTGTTAGGCGAAGGAGCGAGGTGTCCGAGTCAGGGGATTCTCAGGGGTATCGCAACGCACACAGCGTGGGCTTCCAGGGCAGCTCAAGTTCCCAATGTCAGGTGCTCTCTGGTGTGCCAGATGTCAGGTCCCAGGGCGACTTACTCCCGCATATGTCTGCTGGCCACTATGGAAGACGCTCTGGTTAGGCCGTCTTCGGTGAATCCTTCCTCTTCCCTCCTATCCGGCCAGGGCCCCGAGAAGGGGGGCCAAAAACATGGTCCGGGACCTCCGAGGCTGGCGCTTATGGGTGTGGGGTAAGACGGTAGGAGCGTGGTCCACGGCTCTGGAGTGCAGCGCCCGCCTGGGGATTTCTTAGCAGGACAAGCCGTCTTTTATAGCAGCGCTTAGGGGAAGCCTCGTGCCGCGATCCCATCCCCGGCGATTGTTTTGATGGCCCGTGTACAGGAGGCCCGGCTCACTCCTACCTCGAGGGCGGCGACAGAGGCGCCGCAGTCATCGCCCCCGGTCTTTACAGCGCCGTAGACGGGCCTCCGGTGGCGTTCTCCAGGGGGGGCTCTCACTCTCCGTCCTCGCGGCCGGTTCGGAGCAGGCGTCGCGGGTCTCTTAATCCTGCCAGTGATGCCGCAACTGCGGGCTGGGGGGCAGGCAGCCTTCTGTTCCTCCGTCCCCGTATCGGCCTAAGAGGCGGTTCCCTGGCCGTCCGCCGTGTCGCTCCAGGCAAGCGCAGCAGGGAGGCAGCCCGCAGCGGAGGCCGCCGATCTTTTCTCTCACCAGGGGCGGCGGCAGCCTCCCTATCCGGCGGTATCGCTGGGTCTGTTAGGGCATTGACAGTGTGTGTTCGGCCGTTGGAGGTCAGCGACCACTCCGCTCGTGCAGTCGGCGTCTGCCAACGTACGGGTTCGGCGGGGCTCAGTCCTGTCCCCTGGAGCGTCAGTCCGCCATTTTGTCCGCTCCGTCAGACCGATGACGGGGCCGCTTAGGTGCTCTTCCGAGCCGATATATCAGCCCCTGGGCAGTGCAGACTATTCCCTGATGGATCGGCTCTCCGGTGCTGCCGGTTTTGAACAAGTAATGCAGGAGATGACCAGGATAATAAGAGGACATCGGCCCGAGCTGCAAGAACCTCACGGAGGTGCGGCCATCTTGCTTGGCGCCCTCTAGCGTCCCCCAGTATTCTTCTCTTTTCTTTAATTCCTAGCTCTTCAAGTGTTCTGTGTCCTGAGGAGAACCCCTCAAGAAACTTATTTGGGTTCGAAACGCGTCAACAGTTTTTCTATTAGCCAAATAGGTGTTCATATCAATGTGCTACCACTTTCGCTCACAAACCATTCTTCTCTTGTTATAAAACAATTAGAGTGAGCACAGTAGGGTCACCATTTGGCCATTATCTCTGAGCTAAAGAATGATGATGGATTAAACCCAGATCACTTGACTGGGGGTGAGTGCTTGCAATGTTCAACACTCCGTCCATCATCCCCTTTGGTTTTGCTATGTTTGCCCTAAGTTGGCAGGGTATGCCCAGACGTGGGTCCCTTGCTCACTTTGCCACTTGATTCAAGATAGCCTGGCTGATGACGGCTGTAAGCCAGAAACCGGTCCCAGGATGCTTGTTTCCGGTCCAGGGAAGACATGGCTTGGCAGTTCGGGCTGGACTGTTCCCATGAGGCACAGGGTCAGACTGATTTGCATATGGCCATGTCTGAACTGGGGTGGCGGAGTGAGCTAAAGAATGATGATGGATTAAACCCAGATCACTTGACTGGGGGTGAGTGCTTGCAATGTTCAACACTCCGTCCATCATCCCCTTTGGTTTTGCTATGTTCGCCCTAAGTTGGCAGGGTATGCCCAGACGTGGGTCCCTTGCTCACTTTGCCACTTGATTCAAGATAGCCTGGCTGATGACGGCTGTAAGCCAGAAACCAGTCCCAGGATGCTTGTTTCCGGTCCAGGGAAGACATGGCTTGGCAGTTCGGGCTGGACTGTTCCCATGAGGCACAGGGTCAGACTGATTTGCATATGGCCATGTCTGAACTGGGGTGGCGGAGTGAGCTAAAGAATGATGATGGATTAAACCCTGATCACTTGACTGGGGGTGAGTGCTTGCAAAGTTCAACACTCCGTCCATCATCCCCTTTGGTTTTGCTATGTTCGCCCTAAGTTGGCAGGGTATGCCCAGACGTGGGTCCCTTGCTCACTTTGCCACTTGATTCAAGATAGCCTGGCTGATGACGGCTGTAAGCCAGAAACCGGTCCCAAGATGCTTGTTTCCGGTCCAGGGAAGACATGGCTTGGCAGTTCGGGCTGGACTGTTCCCATGAGGCACAGGGTCAGACTGATTTGCATATGGCCATGTCTGAACTGGGGTGGCGGAGTGAGCTAAAGAATGATGATGGATTAAACCCAGATCACTTGACTGGGGTGAGTGCTTGCAATGTTCAACACTCCGTCCATCATCCCCTTTGGTTTTGCTATGTTCGCCCTAAGTTGGCAGGGTATGCCCAGACGTGGGTCCCTTGCTCACTTTGCCACTTGATTCAAGATAGCCTGGCTGATGATGGCTGTAAGCCAGAAACCGGTCCCAGGATGCTTGTTTCCGGTCCAGGGAAGACATGGCTTGGCAGTTCGGGCTGGACTGTTCCCATGAGGCACAGGGTCAGACTGATTTGCATATGGCCATGTCTGAACTGGGGTGGCGGAGTGAGCTAAAGAATGATGATGGATTAAACCCAGATCACTTGACTGGGGGTGAATGCTTGCAATGTTCAACACTCCGTCCATCATCCCCTTTGGTTTTGCTATGTTCGCCCTAAGTTGGCAGGGTATACCCAGACGTGGGTCCCTTGCTCACTTTGCCACTTGATTCAAGATAGCCTGGCTGATGACGGCTGTAAGCCAGAAACCGGTCCCAGGATGCTTGTTTCCGGTCCAGGGAAGACATGGCTTGGCAGTTCGGGCTGGACTGTTCCCATGAGGCACAGGGTCAGACTGATTTGCATATGGCCATGTCTGAACTGGGGTGGCGGAGTGAGCTAAAGAATGATGATGGATTAAACCCAGATCACTTGACTGGGGGTGAGTGCTTGCAATGTTCAACACTCCGTCCATCATCCCCTTTGGTTTTGCTATGTTCGCCCTAAGTTGGCAGGGTATGCCCAGACGTGGGTCCCTTGCTCACTTTGCCACTTAATTCAAGATAGCCTGGCTGATGACGGCTGTAAGCCAGAAACCGGTCCCAGGATGCTTGTTTCTGGTCCAGGGAAGGCATGGCTTGGCAGTTCGGGCTGGACTGTTCCCATGAGGCACAGGGTCAGACTGATTTGCATATGGCCATGTCTGAACTGGGGTGGCGGAGTGAGCTAAAGAATGTTGATGGATTAAACCCAGATCACTTGACTGGGGGTGAGTGCTTGCAATGTTCAACACTCCGTCCATCATCCCCTTTGGTTTTGCTATGTTCGCCCTAAGTTGGCAGGGTATGCCCAGACGTGGGTCCCTTGCTCACTTTGCCACTTGATTCAAGATAGCCTGGCTGATGACGGCTGTAAGCCAGAAACTGGTCCCAGGATGCTTGTTTCTGGTCCAGGGAAGACATGGCTTGGCAGTTCGGGCTGGACTGTTCCCATGAGGCACAGGGTCAGACTGATTTACATATGGCCATGTCTGAACTGGGGTGGCGGAGTGAGCTAAAGAATGATGATGGATTAAACCCAGATCACTTGACTGGGGGTGAGTGCTTGCAATGTTCAACACTCCGTCCATCATCCCCTTTGGTTTTGCTATGTTCGCCCTAAGTTGGCAGGGTATGCCCAGACGTGGGTCCCTTGCTCACTTTGCCACTTGATTCAAGATAGCCTGGCTGATGATGGCTGTAAGCCAGAAACCGGTCCCAGGATGCTTGTTTCCGGTCCAGGGAAGACATGGCTTGGCAGTTCGGGCTGGACTGTTCCCATGAGGCACAGGGTCAGACTGATTTGCATATGGCCATGTCTGAACTGGGGTGGCGGAGTGAGCTAAAGAATGATGATGGATTAAACCCAGATCACTTGACTGGGGGTGAATGCTTGCAATGTTCTACACTCCGTCCATCATCCCCTTTGGTTTTGCTATGTTCGCCCTAAGTTGGCAGGGTATGCCCAGACGTGGGTCCCTTGCTCACTTTGCCACTTGATTCAAGATAGCCTGGCTGATGACGGCTGTAAGCCAGAAACCGGTCCCAGGATGCTTGTTTCCGGTCCAGGTAAGACATGGCTTGGCAGTTCGGGCTGGACTGTTCCCATGAGGCACAGGGTCAGACTGATTTGCATATGGCCATGTCTGAACTGGGGTGGCGGAGTGAGCTAAAGAATGATGATGGATTAAACCCAGATCACTTGACTGGGGGTGAGTGCTTGCAATGTTCAACACTCCGTCCATCATCCCCTTTGGTTTTGCTATGTTCGCCCTAAGTTGGCAGGGTATGCCCAGACGTGGGTCCCTTGCTCACTTTGCCACTTAATTCAAGATAGCCTGGCTGATGACGGCTGTAAGCCAGAAACCGGTCCCAGGATGCTTGTTTCTGGTCCAGGGAAGACATGGCTTGGCAGTTCGGGCTGGACTGTTCCCATGAGGCACAGGGTCAGACTGATTTGCATATGGCCATGTCTGAACTGGGGTGGCGGAGTGAGCTAAAGAATGTTGATGGATTAAACCCAGATCACTTGACTGGGGGTGAGTGCTTGCAATGTTCAACACTCCGTCCATCATCCCCTTTGGTTTTGCTATGTTCGCCCTAAGTTGGCAGGGTATGCCCAGACGTGGGTCCCTTGCTCACTTTGCCACTTGATTCAAGATAGCCTGGCTGATGACGGCTGTAAGCCAGAAACCGGTCCCAGGATGCTTGTTTCCGGTCCAGGGAAGACATGGCTTGGCAGTTCGGGCTGGACTGTTCCCATGAGGCACAGGGTCAGACTGATTTGCATATGGCCATGTCTGAACTGGGGTGGCGGAGTGAGCTCAAGAATGATGATGGATTAAACCCAGATCACTTGACTGGGGGTGAGTGCTTGCAATGTTCAACACTCCGTCCATCATCCCCTTTGGTTTTGCTATGTTCGCCCTAAGTTGGCAGGGTATGCCCAGACGTGGGTCCCTTGCTCACTTTGCCACTTGATTCAAGATAGCCTGACTGATGACGGCTGTAAGCCAGAAACCGGTCCCAGGATGTTTGTTTCTGGTCCAGGGAAGACATGGCTTGGCAGTTCGGGCTGGACTGTTCCCATGAGGCACAGGGTCAGACTGATTTGCATATGGCCATGTCTGAACTGGGGTGGCGGAGTGGGCTAAAGAATGATGATGGATTAAACCCAGATCACTTGACTGGGGGTGAGTGCTTGCAATGTTCAACACTCCGTCCATCATCCCCTTTGGTATTATTAAGCAATACTGTGGCGTGTAAATCTGTATATAATAGGTTTATGCAGGCAAGAAACGGGAGAGGGAAACCCATGCGCTGTAAAACAAAGGCGAGATAGTCCCACTCCAAGGAATCAAACGCCTTAGTGGCGTCTAGAAAAATAGCAGCAGCGTTGATATCAGGGACTGTATCGTGGAGGATAGCGAAGAGGGTGCGCAAATTGTGGGAAGTGCTCCTGGTCGGCACAAACCCCGATTCATCTGGAAGGTCTAGGGCAGGCATGAGGGGACTGATGCGGTTAGCGATTAATTTGGCTAAAATCTTGGCGTCCACATTGATGAGGGACAAGGGCCGATACGAATCCACCTGTGATGTCGGTTTTCCTGGCTTGGGCAGGGATATAATGAGCACTTCTCGCATTGATTGAGGGAGAATGCCCGTCTCACGCGCTTCTTCAAGCACATGGCGCAGGACAGGAATAAGGAGATGTCGAAACATCTTATAGAATTCGGCCGGGAGGCCATCCGGCCCTGGGGCCTTGCCTGATTGCAATTGCATTATTGCCGAAGTCATCTCTTCATCTTCGTGGTGCGCAAGGAGGGATTCTCTCTGTCCGTCCCCCAGCCAGGCTATGGCGGTGTCCTCAAAGAATGGGGCGAAGTCTACTGGGTGTTTTCTGTGCGTTTTATACATGTGTTTGTAAAATTTGTAAAAAGTTACCACTATCTCCGAGTTGTCTCTGTGGATCTGACCATCCTCGTCCTCTATTTCTAGCACAGTATTGACGAATCGGGGGGGTGGACCACCGAGGCCAGCGCTTTTCCCGGCCTCTCTCCCTCTCCGTATCGTCGCGCTTGATGATACTTCCCCCTGAATCTACACTCCCTTTCCGCTGTTTCTTGATAGTCAGTGAGAAGTTCGCGGAGACGCGCCTTCTGCTCAGGAGTGGGTGTGGTTTCTAGGGTTATCTCCGCTTGCTTAAGGTTTTGTTCTATTTTTTGCAGTGTGTTTCGAATGTCTTTTAATATCCCACCACTTTTGGCTATGCAGATGCCCCGTATGGTGACCTTAAAGGCTTCCCACACCGTCGAGTATTGCGTAACTGAGTTGTCATTACGAGGGAAAAAGTCAGTTATTTCTTGCTCAAGTTCACTTTTGAACACAGGGTCTAGCAATGACTGGGGGTTGAGCCGCCAAGAGATATAGGGTGGTTCAGCCTGAGGAGGTGTAAGAGAAAGGAGGACTGGCGAGTGGTCTGAATATGTTCGGGGAAGGTGAGATGCGTGTGTCAGCCAAGTGGCTAGCCCCCTATCCAGGAGCCAGGCATCTATACGGGACCAGGAGGAGTGGGCGGTGGAGTAGCATGTCCCCTCCCGGGTTTGTGGGTGAAGCGTTCTCCAGGTGTCTGTAAGACCATTGTCCTCCATGATGCTTCGGAGGGTCGCCTGCGATGTAGTGTAGTGTCTGGTCTGTGGGTGTGATCTGTCTAGGGCTGGATTGACAGTCACGTTGAAGTCCCCTCCCCATATCAGGTGTGTGGAGCCAATGTCCATGATTTTGCCCCATAGGATGCGGAAAAATTCCGGGTTGTCAGTGTTGGGCCCATAGCATGAGACAAGCGTAATGGATTGCGCGGACAGTCTCCCCCATAGGATGCTGTATCTACCTTGTGGATCCCGTAGGAGCCAATAGGGGTGTAGGGGAGCGAGCGTTTCACCAATATGAGGGTGCCTCGGGCATATGAGGAGTAGGATGAAAAGCATTTACTGGTGGCCCACCTGGCCGCGAATGTAGGGGGTGGGGTGGGAGCCAGGTGAGTTTCTTGAAGCATGGCACAGTGGATATTGTGTTGCTCCAAATAAGCAAGTATGTGTCAGCGTTTTCTAGGGTCCCCAAGTCCCCTGATATTCCAGGTCAAGAAGTTATAGTGTAGAGGTCCGGAATGTGTCCCCATTTATTTCATGTGTGCTACATGGTGGAGGATCATCTAGTGTAAACCACAGGTGAGCAGAACCGTGTGAGGCGGAACAGTGGAACTTTGCATAAAAACGTTTCCCAATCCCTCCCCCCTCCCACATCAGCGACCCAATCTCGCTGTGCCCCATCCCTCTCCCCTCCCACATTAGAAGATCCATTGCCATCTCCCCAACAGGGGCGGTGGAGTTCAACCATTTAACCATTTACTGTATGAAGTGTTTAGGGTTCACCTGTAGGGTGGTCGTCAGAGGGAGGACAAGTCCTCCTCGTCGAAGCGAGGGTGCTCGGGTGTCAATGTGTAGTGTCATCCCGCCGTTGGTAGAAGAGCGGGTCTGTAGGTATAGAAATTGCCTGGATAAGTGTCACCTCTCCTCACGCCAGAGGGGGGGAGGTATCTGTGTGATGTGATCAGAGAGTTGTGCGTGAGTGGTTGGAGATTGTTCAACTTGTGTCTCATTCGATATCCGACGTGTTTTCGTTGTCGGTGGGTCGGCGCGTCGGGGACAGGTGTCCCGCAGGTGTTTTGGGCAGAGTTTTGAGAAAGTCCTGGGCGTGCTGCGGATTTGTGAAAAAATGCTGTTTTCACTGATGCGTTACTTTAAGGCGGGCAGGGAACAACATGGCATAGGGCATATTGAGCTGTTGCAGTTTTTTCTTCACCTGTAGGAATTTATGCCTTTGGTCCTGAACAGCCATGGTGAAGTCGGGATATATTGATATCTCCATGCCTTCATATTGCAGTTGTCCTTTTTCTCTAGAGAGGCGGAGGGCAGCATCCCTGTCACGATAATTGAGCATCCTGGCGATGATGGGCCTAGGAGGAGTTCCAGGGGCTGGTCGATTTCCTAATGAATGGTGCGCACGTTCTACGACTAGTAGTTGTGAAAAAGCGTCTCTTCCGAAGAGTGTAATGAGGAGCTTTTCAACATATTCCTCCATCTTTCCGGTGGCTGTTGATTCCGATATTCCAAGGATTCTTAGGTTGTTTCTTCTCGAGCGAGATTCCTAATCTTCGTTTTTGGCGGCTATCACCTTCAGGACTCTCTCCATCTCAAGGGTGCGGCTGGTGGTAGCGTTGGTTGTATCTTCCAAATCCGATATTCGTGTTTTTCCACTCTATGGTGAGCCCCTCCAGCCTGGTATTCATGGAGTCCATTTTGGATTCGATGGAGGTTAGGCTTGATTGCACCGCCAGCAACAGTTCCTTGAGGTCCGCGGTCGAGGGGGACAGTGTGTCTTGTTGGTCTTCCTCGGGTTCCGTCTGGGACCGGGTCGATTTGCGGGTATCAAAATTTAGTTTCGGCTGCCGTCCGTCCGGCTTCCCCATGACTGCAGAACAGAGGATCAGGGATCGGTTGTTTCTCGGTTAGCGGTATGGGGTGCGGACCCCAACCTGTGGCGCAGGATGCCCTCTGGGTGTGTTTGACGCCGGCGGCGATTAAGGTATGCAGCGTGCAGGACAAGCCTCTTCCGCGTGTAGGCAGAGTAAACAGAGGCAGGGGGCCAGTGCCGGAGGCCAGTCGCGCCTCTCCGGGGCCACTTCACTGCCCTCGACCCCCCCCGTCCAAGGCGGATGCAGCGGTAAGTGTTAGGCGAAGGAGCGAGGCGTCCGAGTCAGGGGATTCTCAGGGGTATCGCAACGCGCACAGCGTGGGCTTCCAGGGCAGCTCAAGTTCCCAATGTCAGGTGCTCTCTGGTGTGCCAGATGTCAGGTCCCAGGGCGACTTACTCCCGCATATGTCTGCTGGCCACTATGGAAGACGCTCTGGTTAGGCCGTCTTTGGTGAATCCTTCCTCTTCCCTCCTATCCGGCCAGGGCGCCGAGGAGGGGGGCCAAAAACATGGTCCGGGACCTCCGAGGCTGGCGCTTATGGGTGTGGGGTAAGACGGTAGGAGCGTGGTCCACGGCTCTGGAGTGCAGCGCCCGCCTGGGGATTTCTTAGCAGGACAAGCCGTCTTTTATAGCAGCGCTTAGGGGAAGCCTCGTGCCGCGATCCCCTCCCCGGCGATTGTTTTGATGGCCCGTGTACAGGAGGCCTGGCTCACTCCTACCTCGAGGGCGGCGGCAGAGGCACCACAGTCATCACCCCCGGTCTTTACAGCGCCGCAGACGGGCCTCCGGTGGCGTTCTCCAGGGGGGGCTCTCACTCTCCGTCCTCGCGGCCGGTTCGGAGCAGGCGTCGCAGGTCTCTTAATCCTGCCAGTGATCCTGCAACTGCGGGCTGGGGGGCAGGCAGCCTTCTGTTCCTCCGTCCCCGTATCGGCCTAAGAGGCGGTTCCCTGGCCATCCGCCGTGTCGCTCCAGGCAAGCGCAGCAGGGCGGCAGCCCGCAGCAGAGGCCGCCGATCTTTTCTCTCACCAGGGGCGGCGGCAGCCTCCCTATCCGGCGGTATCGCTGGGTCTGTTAGGGCATTGACAGTGTCTGTTTGGCCGTCGGAGGTCAGCGACCACTCCGCTCGTGCAGTCGGTGTCTGCCAACGTACGGGTTCGGCGGGGCTCAGTCCTGTCCCCGGGAGCATCAGTCCGCCATTTTGTCCGCTCTGTCAGACCGATGACGGGGCCGCTTAGGTGCTCTTCCGAGCCGATATATCAGCCCCTGGGCAGTGCAGACTATTCCCTGATGGATCGGCTCTCCGGTGCTGCCGGTTTTGAACAAGTAATGCAGGAGATGACCAGGATAATAAGAGGACATCGGCCCGAGCTGCAAGAGCCTCACGGAGTTGCGGCCATCTTGCTTGGCGCCCTCTAGCGCCCCCCAGTATTCTTCTCTTTTCTTTAATTCCTAGCTCTTCAAGTGTTCTGTGTCCTGAGGAGAACCCCTCAAGAAACTTATTTGGGTTCGAAACACATCGACAGTTTTTCTATTAGCCAAATAGGTGTTCATATCAATGTGCTACCACTTTCGCTCACAAACCATTCTTCTCTTGTTATAAAACAATTATAGTGAGCGCAGTAGGTTCACCATTTGGCCATTATCTCTGAAATTATTTATAAATACAACAGAGCGAGACATTAGCCACAGGTATTGGCTGATATTATTGTGGTTGTAAAACCTATACAGAACCTGAGCTGTATATGTGTTATATGTTATTTTTCCTGAATGTGATGTATTGGGGTATTGGAAATGTTTTGCGTCATTTAATATGTATGTCTAATTTTCCATGTTGTGATTTCAGTGTATGTCCGAGTATCCAAAAGTGTTGCATGTACTAAAACAAACACATTTTCTAAAATGAATTAAATTAATAAAAAACAAAAAAATCAAAAGCAAAGAAAATAAAAATCATGTTTTTCAGATCATAGTGATTAATTTATGTGATCGTTGATTGAAAGTCTGAGTGACTGTATATCAGTATTGGCATTTCTTGTGTTGTTTTTAGATATTTTAATGCATCAATTGATAGGAAAATTATATTGTCTCTAATTAAAGCATCAATATTCAGTCTGGACCTCAGCAAGACCTCTGACCTCCTGGTCAGGGAAACTTTTCTACCCTCGCACAGCTCCGTTGTTAAGGCACTGCCCCCAGCGCCTTTCTGGTTCCCAGGTAGGTGTTCGAGGCCCTCCTCCACCCGCAGGCTCCTGACTGCGCCTCATTCCTGGTTGTCCAGTGGAAGAGCCTGCTCTACTGCTGGTCCGCTCCATGTTTGCCAGTCTTTTTCCGTTCCTTTTTTCTGTTTGCCTGTCTTTTCTGTCTTTTTCAGTCTTTCTCTTTCTCGCCTTTTTGTGATTCTGCCTTTTGTTCCCTTTTTAGGTCTCGCGCCTAGCGTTGCAGTGCGCAGCACTGCTCGCGCAGCGCGAGACCTCTAGAAAGGGCTTCTGAAAACGACCCACACGCTCGTACGTGTGGTTTTGTTTTCAGAAGCCCTCATTGGCTGTAGCGTGCGTTTTTTAGAAAAACGGCACGCGATTGGGCAAAGGCGGGCGCATGTCCCGCCTTGCCGCACCCATTCCCGACGGTGGCCAGAACGCGCAGCAGCGCACGTTCGTCTCGCTTTTGCTGCCGCGCTCTCTAGCCCCCGCTCCTCTGTGGTGCGCGCGCACCACTTGTTTTCATTTAGTGGTGAAGAAAGCATTCTTTGTCCGCGCTGCGCTGGTTTCACTTTCTATGTTGTGTATTTCCCCGGCTCCTCCACCCCACTCTACTCTCCATCCCCCTACCCATCCCTTACAATCACGCACGGAGCTCCATCCTGCTCCTGTCTGACACCACCCCTCCGCCTCCTCACTCATGGCAGCTTGCCCCTCCTTGTTATTCTTTTGAAGTGAAGGATCTGAAAGGTGGGATCGTCTCTCTGGAGACATATCGAGGCAAAGTAAGTAGTTTCCATCGGAGACTTTGCGAGTACGGTACTTGTGTTAGAATGCCAAGCGCTTTTAGAAATATCAGATGTATGCAGTAGACTCGGTGAAAATCCAGCCGTGGTTGCTGTTTACTTCTCAAAAAAATCTGACATGTAGCACTTTCGGAGAGGGACAAAACGGGGTTGCATCTGACGGGGCTATGTGTGATTCCATATATGCTTGAACATCTTTTGAAAGCAAATAACAAAAGGGAATGAATTGAATGCACTTGGGACAACGCTGATAAACCTTTACTACAATGCTGTCAGTTCAGTAGGTTTTATAAAGTTAGCCTGGCTGTATATGCAAATAAAAATTATTTATCGTTGGTGACATTGTCTGGGTGAAGATTGAATCGTATCGTAACTGCATTCATATAGTGCTTCCCTACTCCCGACAAAGAGTTAAAGCGCTTCATTAGAACACTTTGCCTCTATATCATTAAGCGTTTCCTTGCAGGTGGCGTTATAACTGCATTTTCAGTTATGTTTCGCTGTGTATGTTGCTCGCTGCACAGCCTGGGATGGTGTATGTTGATGTGTTTCCTAGAGTTGCTAACCCCGTTCTTTGGATCCAGGCCGCCCTGGTTGTAAACGTGGTTAGTAAATGTCAGCACACAGAAAGGAACTACAGGGAACTGCAAAAGCTGCACAGGGAGCTCCTTACAGTCCTGACCTTTCCTTGCAATCAGTTTGGAGAGATCAAAGCTTTTGCCTCCAGGAGCTAGGCGGCCACCTTTCCCATCTTCAACAAGATCAACAATCTGGTGACGAAGCCGAGCCGGCCTTCAGATTCCTTGCAGATAACTGACTCAAAACACACCTGCTTCTGGCAAAAATCGTACATGTATCCAACTCATGCTTGCACCAACACTTGTGTTTTCTGATTTTGAAAGAGAAAAATGCTGGTTTATTCACATATAATAGAAATAATATTGTTGGCTAGCAGTGACTGAAATACCATCTGTCATAACTGGTGCAAAGCTTATAGTGTCTTTATCACTTATGGTAAAAGGTGCTTTGGAAAGCCAAGTGTTAGAAACAATATTTACTTTGCATTGTTTTTTCAAAATGTCACATAAGAGCATTGTTTCAGGAAAAATCCTTTTGAAATTTGGATGCAACTTATCATTAGGTACACTGCCTAAAAAGCGCCTTAAAAACGTGCTTCAAAGTTGCTCCATGGCAGCAAATGGTGCTCTCCACAGCTTCAGCAAGAGGCTCGCTCTGGCCTATCACAACAGAAGGGTCTGCAGTGATGTGGCAAAGTAGAGAAAGCACGTGTTGTGTTGTCATTATTAGCATTTCTAAAGCATGCATTCTGTCCTGCGCATGGCCTCAGAAACTGGATATACAAAGGTAGAAACTTATGAAAACTTGATTGTAACCGGATTTTATACTATGTCTTTGGGAAAAAGAAAGCTGGAAAATAGTTAGCCGCTCCACGTTCCAATACTGACAACCTCGGTTAGCTTCCAACACAATTTGCATATTTAAAACAAAACATGACTATACATGTAGATCAGCTCGGCTTCAGATAAGAGGACAATTGGTTTCTACTCCTTCATGATCTAGGTCTTTAAAATTCATCTTACTTTCCACAGAAGAGCTGCAAGCTGCTGCAGTGCATTTTGGACATATTTCCAAACCACACCACATAATTGTACACCAAACCACATAATTCACCTCAACTACACAATTACACAACACACCACATACATCCAAACCACACCACACAATTCCACATCATGCCATACATTTCAACAGCACACCACATAATTAAACTCCAGTATAACTCCAGTACATACCACTCCACAAAACAAAACACCATTCCACACAATTACACTCCATAACACAATCCTACTCCACATAATACCAGTACACTCAATACCACATAATTACTATCCACATAATTCCACAACTAACAATTCCAATCCAACCCAAATAATTCCACTACACACCACATATATGCACTCCATATCTCATGGGTAAAATACATTGTCATTTACAACGCCAATAGCTGTAACTCAAGCAAATGCGAGACCTATTGCATTCCCAATGCTTGTTCTCTGTTTGCCTCTGTTCTCGCTGTTTCCCTCCGCGGCTGCCCCTGCAGCCCCTCCCCCCTGCGTGTTCCCGCCTCCCAGCTGTTCTCCCTCCCCCGACCCCTACTTCATGGCGGCCGCTGCGTGACAGGGTGAGCAAGACCTCTGACCTCCTGGTCAGGGAAACTGCTCTCACCTCGCGCAGCTCCGTCGTTAAGGCACTGCCCCCAGCGCCTTTCTGGTTCCCAGGTAGGTGTTCGAGGCCCTCCTCCACCCGCAGGCTCCTGCCTTTGCCTCATCCCTGGTGGTCCAGTGGAAGAGTCTGCTCTTCTGCTGGTCGGCTATGTGTTAGCCGTTTTCTGTTCCTATTTTCTGTTTCTCTGTCTTTTCTGTCTTTCTCTTTTCTGCCTTTTTGTGATTCTGCCTTTTGTTCCCTTTTTCTCTGTTTGCCTCTGTTCTCGCTGTCTCCTGCTGCTGCTGCCCCCACGGCCCCTCCCTCCCTGCGTGTTCCCGCTCCCGCCTCCCAGCTGCTCTCCCTCCCCCGACCCCTAATTCATGGCGGCCACTGCACGACAGGGCGAGCAAGACCTCTGACCTCCTGGTCAGGGAAACTGCTCTCCCCTCACCCAGCTCCGTCGTTAAGGCACTGCCCCCAGCGCCATTCTGGTTCCCAGGTAGGTGTTAGAGGCCCTCCTCCACCCGCAGGCTCCTGCCTGCGCCTCATCCCTGGTGGTCCAGTGGAAGAGCCTGCTCTTCTGCTAGTCTGCTCCACTTTTGTCAGCCTTTTTCTGTTCCTTTTTTCTGTTTGCCTTCCTTTTCTGTCTTTTTCTGTTTTTCTCTTTTCTGCCTTTTTGTGATTCTGCCTATTGTTCCCTTTTTCTCTGTTTGCCTCTGTTCTCACTGTTTCCCGCTGCTGCTGCCCCCGCGGCCCCTCCCACCGCGTGTTTCCGCCTCCCAACTGCTCTCCCTCCCCAACCCCTACGTAATAGCAGTTGCGCTGAAGGTGTGCCAAAGGCAAGCCAGTCTGCGCCCATCCGCGACCAGCTCTAGGGACCCTGGTCCTCTGACCCCCGCCACTACGACTCCAGCACCCTCCACGCACTCAACCCTGGATGCAACAACAACTGCCAGCTGTCAACGCCGAGCAACTCCCAAGGCTCGTTCTCCTGCCTACACTGCTGCCGCACCTTCACCCACCCTCGGACCCACACAGCTACAGCCAACCCACCGGATGCCAGCGCACCTAAACCCCTGAGCTGCATCCTCCTCAACATACGCTCCCTGCACAGACACGCAGTAGAAGTTTGGGATCTCCTCAACACCATCTCGCCGACGTCGCCTACCTCACAGAGACCTGGACCAACGCCAGCTTCGCTCCCGACATCACAACCGCCATCCCAGACAGATTCAAGATCCTGAGGAAAGACTGCCCCAACCGCCCTGGAGGAGGCCTCGCCATCGTCCACAAAAGCTCGCTCTGACTGACAACCTCCATCTCGAATGACGCCTCGCCCCCCATGGAACACATCCATTTCCATATCCAGCCCAATCATAGAACGACACTCTGCGGAAAACTCGCCTTCAGACCACCCAGACCACGCTCCCCGTTCACCAACACCATCGCAGACTACATCGCGCCCCACGGCCTCGCCTCCACTAGACAACCTCAGCGACCCCAACTCAACCACCCTCCTAGAGAACCTCGCCAATATTGGACTGAAGCAACTCATCTACACCCCCACCCACACAGTAGGACACACTCTCAACCCCATCTTCGCCGAAGGAAACAACATTCGCTTCAGTCACACCATGGAACCGCACTGGACGGACCACCACTGCATCCACTTCTCCTTCTCGAAACCCACCGCACACAAGCCTACGCCATGCCTCCCACGCAGAAACTGGAGAAAGATCACAGAAGAGCACCTCACCTCTGCCCTCAGCCGCACTCCTCCCGCTACCATGACAGACGCCAACACTGCAGCCAACAACCTCCACCAATGGATCGCCAACTGCCTCAGCACTCTCGCCCTCCTCCAGAACTCCGACAGACGACTCAACATGAAAGCCACCTGGTTCACCACAGACCTCCGAGAATCCAAGCACTCATGCCGACGACTGGAGAAAGCATGAAGAAACAGCAAAACCCCGGAAGCATGCTCCGCTTACAGGGCCGCCACCACGGCACACTACCAACTCATCAGATCAACGAAGAGAAACTTAATTCAGGACAGAATCCTCTCCAATTCCCACAACTCCAAGGAACTCTTCACCATCATACAAGAATTCACCAGACCCCACAGCAAAACCACTGACGTCCCTCCCTTCCAGGACATCTGCAACAAACTCAGCTCTTTCTTCCACCACAAGATCAGGACACTCTACGACAACTTCGACGACCAAGACCAAGGCACCGATCCAACACCATCCACCAGCTACGCCACCCAGCCGACCCTCCTCACCTGGACCACTGTCACCACAGAAGACACCGCAAAGACTATGAAGAGCATCCACTAACCCCTGCCCGCCGCACATCTTTAAAAAACATTTTTTATTTATTAAAGTTTTGTTCAGACATAGACATGTTACAAACAGGTATGCAGTATCGAAACATACAGTTTCCTTACAGAGTTGTAGCGCTGCAGAGCTTAAGGACGAATCATTACAAAACCAGACTGCGTTACATCTTGCTAGACAGTAAGCGTTCGTATTCTGTGCTCATTTTGCTGTCCAAGAATCCAAGTACATAAATATTACGATTAGAGGTTGGCCTGAAAGTCCTGAAGCATTTGCGGGCATATCTTACAGAACATGCGAAAAACATCACACTACCTTAATACAAAGTAAATACACAGGGTGTACCGCGTGTAACAGCAGCTGCTTAGGAGAGCAGTGACCTCAGGATGTTTTGAACCAGGTCAGCAATTAGTGTGATGTTGGTAGTTAGGTACCTGTGGCCTGTGTTAGATTATCAGTGATTGTCCCGTCTTTTCCTTTAAGCCAGGTCGTGAAGGGTTCCCAAATATCTTTTGGGCGGGAGGCAATGGGCATTAGATCCCAGAATGCAGTAAGTTGCTCCTGACAGTATGCGATGTCCTGTACCCAAGTCTTTGTATGGGGGGTTTGAGAGGCACCCCAGTTTATGGCCAATATACGTTTTGCGAGTACTAGCATCATGGCTATGAGTCGGCGTTTCTCGGGCGGGGCACCTTCAATGCACCCCAACAGAGCCACTAGTGGCGTGCAGTCAAGTGATATCCCTGTGACCTCCTTTATGGTGCCATATACCTCCTCCCAAAATCTGGCTATGGATGGGCAGTCCCACGCCATGTGTATAAAGGTTGCGTTATCCTGTTTGCATTTCCAACATCTCGAGTCCTGGCGTAGCCCTAATTTGTGTAATTGCAAAGGAGTGCTATGTAAAAACCTAAAGTGAATGAGCCTCAGTTTATAATTTGGGGATAGGTGTCATAGCTGGGAGCAGCAGAATGACCATTGCTCATCTGTGGGCAAGTCATTCAGATCGTCCCTCCACTGGACCAGAGCCTTCGGGCAGCTAATGGGGTGCCTGGTTGAGTAAGATTGTATAATCTAGTGATCAGTTTCGGGGAGATGGAGTGACTAATAGGTGCTCCAGCTGCATCATAGTGGCGAGAGGTAATGGGAAAGAAGAGTATAATGTTCTACAGGCCGCTCTGAGCTGGTAGTATAGGAGTAATTCAAGTATGGGTATTGGGCTGCCATCTTGATTTTGGGTATCTCTAAGAATGTATCCTGTGGGTAAAGATCGCCCAGCTTGGAAAGGCCCATATTATGGGCGCGTGTTATGGTGCCATTATCTTGAAGAATAGGGAACAGTGGGTGATGTTCAAGAGGAGTGGATGGAGCGTATAGCAATGGAGTGCCGACACGTTTCCTTAAGCCCTCCCAGGCCCATCGAAGAGTCTCGACTGTGTTCACTTCTCCAGCCGTTCTATGGTATGGCTTATATATAGCAGCGTGCAATGGAATAGGGTCCGCCACGTCTTTTTCAATAGCTACGTGCGGCTGAAATGGGATAGGGTGTATCCAAAAATGAAGAAATTGAGCTTGTGCACACAGTGCGTAGAGTTCGAGATCGGGGGCCCCCAGCCCTCCCTGCGAGAGCGGGCGTGTCAACAGTTCCCAGCTCACTCGTGGCAGCCTCCCAGCCCACACCAGAGCTATTAGGCTAGATCTAAGAGATTTAAAAAAGGCCTGTGTTAGGGGAATAGGTATGTAAACAAATAAATATAGAAATTTGGGGAGGACTATTATTTTGGTTATGGCTATTCTGCCAGCCAAGGACAGTGGCAGAGCTGACTAGAATCTAGATTTACATTCCAGCCAGTCCAGCAATTTCCCAAAGTTCATGCGCCAGATTTCTTGCATGTCTCTGCTGAGCCACACACCTAGGTATTTTACAGCACCGTCAGCCCAAGTAAGCGGGAATTCGAGGTATGTTTCTAATGTTGCAACAGTTAGTGGTAGGATTGATGATTTTGACCAGTTGATTTTTATGCCTGACATGCCACCAAAGTGAAGAATTTCGCGTAACACTGGATTCAGGTTTTCATCTGGTTTATGAATGTATAATGTGATGTCCGCATACCTTGAAATTATTAGGCTTCTATCTGTGAATCCCAGCCCGCGAGCGGAATGGTGTTGACGTATTCTGGCAGCTAATGGTTCCATCGCCACCGCAAACAGCAGCGGCGATAGTGGGCAACCCTGTCTTGTGCCGCGTGTTATAGCGAATGGTTCTGATAGGAGTCCATTAGCTCTTAGGCGGGCCGTAGGTTTAGTATAGAGCAGGCTAATCAATTTGATGAAGTTGGGACTTAATCCCAGTCTAGGCAATATAGTGAATAAAAATGGCCACTCCAAAGAGTCGAATGCCTTGGTGGCATCTAGAAATGTCGCGATGGCAGGTAGTTGGGGGTCGATCTGATGGACTGTAGCGAAAAAGGTACGCAGGTTATGGGCTGTTGATCTGCCCGGAATGAATCCGGACTGCTCCGGTCTGGCTATAAGTGGTAGGAGCTGCTGCAACCTGTTAGCAATCAGTTTGGCGAGGATCTTGACATCAACATTAATTAAAGAGAGAGGTCTATATGAATCTCAGAAATTGGCTTGCTTATCGGGTTTTAGAAGGGAGATGATCACCGCCTCCCGCAAGGTTGACGGCAGCGACCCGCTCTCCAATGACTCTTGATATACTTCCAGCAAACGGGGCGCCAGCTCCTCTGCGTAAGTTTTATAGAAAGAAGTTGTCGGCCCATCCAACCCAGGCGCTTTCTCTCCCGGCAGGCTGTTTATAACCTGTGTTATGTCTTCCACCGAAAACGGGACATCTAAATAGGCCCTATTGGCTCCGCTTAGCCAAAGTAGTTCGATGGAGTCAAGATACGCGCCCAACTCAGGTTGAGGAGCGCTTTGCGTGGCTTTGTATAAAGAGGAATAGAAATTTGTGAGATGGTTGTGTGTGGCTTGTTGTCCCCTGATGGGATTTGAATTGTGATTGAGTAGCTCAGCCATGAAGGTTGGAGATGTATGTTGTTTAAGTGTGTTGGCGAGGGTTCTGCCCGACCTATCGCCTTCGCCGTAACTGCGCGCTTTCGCGTTTTTCCCCAGAAAACGGGTCTCTCTCTCAGCCTCTACCCCGAACTCTGATATCTTCTCCAGAAGGGAAGCAAGGTGTATGGGCGACCCCGACTGAAAAAACATTAATTCTGAGGATCTAATATCTTTTTCCAACTTCGATAGTGTTGCCCTTATTGACTTTAAAACCCCTGCTTGCTTAGAGATACTGTTGACCTTCACTCACCTGAAATCCAGGCCGTTCCAGTTGAGAGATGTGAAGACTTTTTCCCAATGCCCCCTAACACCTAAACTCTAGAAAAAGGGTTTTAGTAATCAGGGAAAGAAACTAGGCGCTCTGCCCTATATACGCACTAATCGCAAGCTCAAAATGTATTCAGTATGGTGCAACTAGGAGAGGGGATAAACCCTATAACCCCCCAATTGTGTGCAGGTTAAAAAACCCTCACCAAACAGACAAAACCGAAACCTAGCACACATAAATGTAAAATTAACACAATATGTACATTGGGTGCTGCAATACACAATACATAAAAATCGGAAAGGAAAAATCTTCAAGGATGTTAATGAATGTTCAGCCTTTAAGTTTATTCTTTAGGTTTCATAGATAGGAAGAAAAACCAGCCGACACGTGTTTCGGTCGCATGTGGAAATTACTTCCGCGACTTCCTCAGGGCTGTAAACAGATGAAGAGTATTCTGATTGTCGCTCAGCCGGTGATAGTTCCAACCCGGCTAGGCAAACAAACCACCAGTCATGAATAAGTCTATTCATTTAAGGCGTCAAAATAGCGGTAACGATGCATATCCCGCATATAAGGGATAAAAAAGGAATAGCGGTCGTCACATCAGGTTACGGTGGACCAACTGCGTGTCAGGATGCTGTGAGGGGGTTGGAAGAACCGGCAAGGTAATGCCAGCGTTAAAAAAGATCTCAAGGCGGGTGCGCCCGGGGAACCCCTCTGGCAGATCACTGTGTTCCAAGTTGTGGACCACCGTAACCTGATGTGACGACCGCTATTCCTTTTTTATCCCTTATATGCGGGATATGCATAAACTTAAAGGCTGAACATTCATTAACATCCTTGAAGATTTTTCCTTTCCGATTTTTATGTATTGTGTATTGCAGCACCCAATGTACATATTGTGTTAATTTTACATTTATGTGTGCCTAGGTTTCGGTTTTGCCCCTAACACCTAGTTCCTCCTAAACCGTTTGTAAATATACAGCTTGGATTTGTAGGTCCTTGGGGGAAGGGGAAAAAAGGGACAAAATAACCAAAAGGCAAATAAAAGGACACACACGCCACTCTCTTCACTTCTGTCAAGAGCGTCTATCTGCAAAACCTTTAGTGGATCATTCCCTACAAGAAAATAAACAACAATGAGTGCAATACTGCTTACTTCTCTAAACATGAATGTTCATAAGTTGCTTTACTTTAATACTGTTCCTTGCACTTTTAGTACCTTTGCTTTTACTGTATGCCTCTTATTGATATTAAGAGATTACTTCAATGTGCCACTCCCTTTTTCTGTAAAACAAGAACACATTAGCCCACAAACATTCGTGATGTAGATTACACAAATGAGCCTTTTATTTTGGCCACTTACTTAACGTCAGGTCCTTGTGACACTTCACAATAATGCCCCAAAAATAAATAACAGAAAAGAAAATTGTTCTTTCGCAATGATTGAAAGCACAGAGTCTTCTTTCACAAACTCTGTTGAAATCTATGCGTTCTTTTTTTGGTATTTGTCTAGCTCTTGTCAGAAGATTGTGGCAGGAAGTCTTAACTCAGCCAGAAAGTTCAACGATAAGTTTTTGCTTTACCTTTTAATTGTTCTGCATGCATGCGTGCGCGCGCGCTCCGCAAGCGGAACGTTCTTACTTGTTTTACGATTCTTTTCTCTTTGTTTTTCTTGCAGGTTGGATGAAGAAAACTGGACCAGGAAGTATGTGCCGGACGGATAATGGGGACAGAACCGGAACCGAGTCTTCGATGCAGAGAAGAGCAGCGGAAGCAGGAAGAAAACCGGAAGTCAAGAGACGGGACCAGAGCGCTGCTGTTTCGTCGGAAGATTTCAGGTAAGTGGAGATGCTGGATAGCGGTAACGAACACAAGCGCGAGTAAGCGTGAGCTGCAGTCTTTTATAGCTGAGGAAGGGTGGGGTTGCTTTTCACGTTGCTAGACACGTTTGACAGTTAAACAGAAAGCAACGTGCGCACGAGGTCTTGCACCTGTTCTTGTTGCTCGAGTCTGGTGAACACTTTTACCGATGTGCAATTCAAAACAGGCAAACATAATCGTAATAATAATCTGAAGCCTATTAATACTAAGAAGGGTTTACAAAGGCAAACTTGTACAAAGGCAAACTTGAATAACCATAAGGCAGTGCACACAAAAATAGGGTTGGTGTTACCACAGAATAAACCTGACCTATTAATCACAGTTTGGTCAAGCTTACCTTGCTGTGTTTAACACCTGGTCAAACATTCCCTTACTGAGTTCTTCTCGGAGGGCTATTATGATGGCTGTGCTGGCTATTATGATGGCTGTGCTCTACAAACCCCAACAGTCGCTCCCCTCAAAGGCCTCCCTACTGGACGTGGTTTGTGTGGATTTCTGAGGTAAAAAACTCTAATTAACCGAGGGGCGTGCACTGCCGAAGCAGGTTCCCAAGAGTTTTCTTCTGCTGGGTAACCTTTCCAAGAAACCAAATAGTGTAATTTTCCTTGTAGTCGTTTTGCATCTAGAATTTTTTGAACATCATACTCTAAATGGCCATCTATAACAATAGGAGGAGGAGGGGGTTCTTGTCTAGTAAGTGGATTATAGGCTTTCAGTAATGATACATGAAAGGTAGGATGCACAGAGTATTCCGGGGGTAAGTGTAGTTTCACTGATACTGGGGTCAATATTTGAATGATGTTAAAGGGTCCGATATATTTAGGCTGCAGCTTCCTAGGGCCTACTAATTGCAAATTCTTTGTGGAAAGCCATACCTTGTCTCCTACCTTAAAATTAGGGCTGGGATTCTATGTTTATCAGCTTGAGTTTTCATTTGCTCTTTGTACTTAGTTAAGTGTTTTACTGCTCTTGCCTGTATGTCTAATAAATTGTGCAATCGATCCGTTACTAATGGTAAACAAGACTGTTCAACAGACAGAGGTAATGACTTGGGATGGAAACCTTGTAAAAAGTAAAACGGAGAACATTGTGTTGCCACATGAATGCTATTGTTATAACAGAATTCAGCTAGAGCTAAAGCTTTATCCCAGTGACTGGTGAATTCCGCCATTAGACATCTTAAAGTTTGTAATAAAGTCTGGTTAGCTCTGCTCTGTCTGGCCATCGGTTTCTGGGTGGAAGGCCGTGGACAGAGCTACTTTTACCTTTAATAATTCACAAAAATGTTTCCAGAACTTTGACACAAATTGACTCCCTCTGTCCGAAACAATTTTATTCGGCAAGCCATGCAATCTCACAATGTGTGATAGAAAAATATGACTAAACTCTATTGCAGAGGGGAGTTTTGATAAGGGAACAAAATGGGCCATTTTGGACAATAGTC
The DNA here is from genome assembly GCA_963921515.1 of Calotriton arnoldi. NCBI lineage: Eukaryota > Metazoa > Chordata > Amphibia > Caudata > Salamandridae > Calotriton > Calotriton arnoldi. Next base: position 592,687 of record CAWUFW010005281.1, on the reverse strand, counting down.
CACCACCACCAAAATTGTGGTGTGACCATTTGACACAGGAAGTCCAGTAATGAAATCCACACTTATAGTGTGCCAGGGTTGGGGGGTACAGGTAAGGGTTGAAGTAAACCAGTAGGAGCGGTGTGAGAAGATTTATTACTGGCACAAATAGGACAGGTAGCTACAAATTCTTTAACATCTTTCACTAAGGTAGGCCACCAAAAGTGTTTCCGGCAATTTTCTAAAGTTTTCTGAGCTCCAGGATGACCAGCAAGAGGTGACTCATGATTCCACTGCATAACTTTTTGTTGTAAATCTGCACTGGGTACGTATAACAAATTGTCATGATAGATCAGACCTTCTTGAAGGGAATTCTTTGAGTCTTGTAACCATTCTTTCACATGTTCTTTTAAATGTATTTGTCTAATCTGGGTCATAAAATCAGGGGAACTCAAAGTGCTACTATTTTCTGTGGTGGAATAATAGAGGGATTTTCTGTCTCTTTTTAGACTCAACTGTATGCCCGAACCGAGACAACAGATCCGATAATACCTGTCTGGTACCTGGTCTGAATGTGATTACAAAATCAAAGGAACTAAAAAATTCAACCAGCGCATCTGTCGAGTAGTGAGAGCTTTTACTGAACTAAAAATTGCAAGTTTTTATGATCACTGAAAATCGTAACCGGGAATTTGGCTCCCATCAAATGATGACGCCATTCAGTAAATACCAATTTTATTGCCAACAATTCTCTTTCCATAACTGTGTAATTTTGTTCTGCTGGAAGCAACTTTTTGAATAGAAGGCCACGGGTGCAACTGACCATCCTGTTCATCCCGTTGTGAGAGAACTCCCCCACAGCTACCTGTGAAGCGTCAGCTTCCGCAAAAAGGGCAAATCTGGATTAGGATGTCGGAGTACAGGTGCTGAAGTAAACTTTTCTTTAATATTTGAAAAGCTCTGCGAGGCCTCTTTAGACCAGTCGAATGGGTGTCCTTTCTTTAACAGCTTCGTAATGGGGACCACTGTTTCCGCAAATTGAGGAATGAAGCGTCTATAAAAATTAGCAAAGCCCAACACTCGCTGAACCTCTTTGACCGACGCGGGCTCTGGCCAATCTAAAATAGCACTCACTTTTTTCTGGTCCATCATGATACCATTAGGTGAGAGACAATAACCAAGAAATTCCACCTGTCTCGTGTTAAACACGCATTTTTCAAGTTTTACAAAAAGGTGGTTCTCCTGTAATTTTGCTAACACGGCCTTAACCTGCTGTGTATGTTCTGTTTCATCCTTGGAATAAATCAAAATATCGTCAATATACACGATAACACATATGTCCAAAAATTTGTTTAAAACTTCATTAATAAAAACTGAAATGCAGCGGGGCGTTGCACAGGCCAAAGGGCATGACGGTGTACTCGAACAGCCCAAATTTGGTTCTGAATGCCGTCTTCCACTCATCATGCTCCTTGACCCATACAAGATGGTATGCCCTCGCAAGTCCAATTTAGTGTAGATTGTTGAATCCCTCAACTGGTCTAATAATACGGGTATTAGTGGTAAAGGATATTTATTTTTTATAGTGATCTTATTCAATCCTCGATAATCGAGGCAAGCTCTAAGCCGCCATCCCGTTTCGGGATAAAAATAAAGGCGAGGAGACAGGGGATGTGGAATGATGGATAAAACCCAATTCCAGAAGTTCATCCAAATAAGATCTTAGATATTTTGTTTCTTCCTCTGATAACGCATACACCCTACTGTTTGGAAGAGGAGCTCCTGGTATCAAGTCTATGCGACAATCATATGGTCTGTGAGGTGGTAGGACAGTGGCCTTGACAGGATCAAACACATCTGTAAACTCCTGATACTCAGGTGGAATGAGACTTGAAGTGACTAACGAGTTTGCGCAATGAACAATGGTTTCAAACTCTTGGTGGTCTACTTGATAACATTGGGCCTTGCAAAACACCGAATTCAGGGTTACTGTTCTAGACTCCCAATTTATTAACGGATTATGTGTTATAAGCCAAGGAACTCCCAATATTACACCAAAAGCAGGATTATCAATAAGATCAAAACTAATGGACTCCGTATGCCCATTTTGACAGACCATGACCATAGGCTCTGTTTGATGGGTTATTTTTCCTGAAGACAGAGCAGTGCCATCTACAGCGCATACCGGTTCTGGTTGCTCCTTAAGTATAGTGGGTATCTGAAGTTTCTGGGCTAGTTGATTATCTACAAAATTTCCTATTGCTCCTGAATCCAATAGGACAGACACTGTATGTCTCACTTGAGCATTCAAAATTAAGATGACCAGAATTATGAAATGTTTTGATATTCTGGGTACAAACTTAAGTCGGGATTGGGAGATCTTGTTCTGATACTGCCTCGTGCAAGTGATCTCCTTCCTTGACGAGTTACCTAGTTTTCCTGCTCTGAAGGGTTCTTTGCTGCAACACTAACCTTTTATGAGTCTTTGGTTTAGTAGGGCAGTCCTTTGCAAATGCCCTGACCGACCACAATAAAGACACAGGTTAAACTTTCTACGTCGTTCTTTTTCTTCAGGGGTGAGTGGGCCCTTAATAATGCCTATCTGCATGGGTTCTGAATCTGTTTGTTTGACTTCTGTCTCTTTCTTTTCTGACTTTATCCATGTCAACCTACTTTCAACTCTGGTTTTGTCACCTTTTCTTTCACCCAACCTATGGTCTAGTTTAACCACCAGATCTACAAAGTCGGCATATTCGTCTGGGAGGTCCACTATATGGGCTAGGGCATCTTTCAGCTCATCACGTAATCCACGATAAAACAGAGATATACGTTTTTCTTCCGGCCATTGAGTCTCTGTTAGTAGTCGATTGAAATGTGTTAAATATGTCAAAAGATCTTTACCAGATTGTTTCAAATTAAGCAGCTCATTATCGCTAACTTGTACATAGGTATGTTTAGCAAACAATTTGGTCATAGTCTGTTTAAACACTGGCCAATTATACAGCACTGGATCATTTCTATCTATATATGGTATTGACCAGTTTGCAGCAGTGCCTCCTAGATATGAAAGCACAAATGCCACCTTAGCCGCATCAGACTTAAATGCCTGAGGTTTACACATAAAATGTAATTGACATTGACTAATGAAGATGTTAAACTTTGCACTATCGCCCAAAAACCTTTCAGGGGCCGACAATGGCACCGTAGGCAGAACTGCAACTGTGACCTGTATTGGTGTCGTACTATCATCGGTAGTCCTAAAAATATTTGCGGTTTTAGGGTTGGTTCCTGTCTCAAAAGATGTGGTAAAGGGCGGGAAAGCTGTACTTGGCCAAGCCGAATCCCTAGGTTTATAACGTATGACTTCTTGTCGCAATTCTAAGTTTTCTTGTTTTAACTTCTCCATTTCCAATTGCATATTCTGTAACAATCCAGTAATAGTTCTATCAGTCTCGGTATCTTCAAATAAAGCTTGCGCCATGTCACGGGTATCAATATGATCTCTGCTTGGGTCCATCTCTCAAATAGAACTTTAATGTTGTGAAGTCTTGTGTTTCTGTTGACCTTCACTCACCTGAAATCCAGGCCGTTCCAGTTGAGAGATGTGAAGACTTTTTCCCAATGCCCCCTAACACCTAGTTCCTCCTAAACCGTTTGTAAATATACAGCTTGGATTCGTAGGTCCTTGGGGGAAGGGGAAAAAAGGGACAAAATAACCAAAAGGCAAATAAAAGGACACACACGCCACTCTCTTCACTTCTGTCAAGAGCGTCTATCTGCAAAACCTTTAGTGGATCATTCCCTACAAGAAAATAAACAACAATGAGTGCAATACTGCTTACTTCTCTAAACATGAATGTTCATAAGTTGCTTTACTTTAATACTGTTCCTTGCACTTTTAGTACCTTTGCTTTTACTGTATGCCTCTTATTGATATTAAGAGATGACTTCAATGTGCCACTCCCTTTTTCTGTAAAACAAGAACACATTAGCCCACAAACATTCGTGATGTAGATTACACAAATGAGCCTTTTATTTTGGCCACTTACTCAAAAATAAATAACAGAAATGAAAATTGTTCTTTCGCAATGATTGAAAGCACAGAGTCTTCTTTCACAAACTCTGTTGAAATCTATGCGTTCTTTTTTTGTATTTGTCTAGCTCTTGTCAGAAGATTGTGGCAGGAAGACTTAACTCAGCCAGAAAGTTCAACGATAAGTTTTTGCTTTACCTTTTAATTGTTCTGCATGCATGCGTGCGCGCGCGCTCCGCAAGCGGAACGTTCTTACTTGTTTTACGATTCTTTTCTCTTTGTTTTTCTTGCAGGTTGGATGAAGAAAACTGGACCAGGAAGTATGTGCCGGATGGATAATGGGGACGGAACCGGAACCGAGTCTTCGATGCAGAGAAGAGCAGCGGAAGCAGGAAGAAAACCGGAAGTCAAGAAACGGGACCAGAGCGCTGCTGTTTCGTCTGAAGATTTCAGGTAAGTGGAGATGCTGGATAGCGGTAACGAACACAAGTGCGAGTAAGCGGGAGCGGCAGTCTTTTATAGCTGAGGATGGGTGGGGTTGCTTTTCACGTTGCTAGACACGTTTGTCAGTTAAACAGAAAGCAACGTGCGCACGAGGTCTTGCACCTGTTCTTGTTGCTCGAGTCTGGTGAACACTTTTACCGATGTGCAATTCAAAACAGGCAAACATAATCGTAATAATAATCTGAAGCCTATTAATACTAAGAAGGGTTTACAAAGGCAAACTTGTACAAAGGCAAACTTGAATAACCATAAGGCAGTGCACACAAAAATAGGGTTGGTGTTACCACAGAATAAACCTGACCTATTAATCACAGTTTGGTCAAGCTTACCTTGCTGTGTTTAACACCTGGTCAAACATTCCCTTACTGAGTTCTTCTCGGAGGGCTATTATGATGGCTGTGCTGGCTATTATGATGGCTGTGCTCTACAAACCCCAACAGATACACGCACCCCTGATAACCTCCTTAAAGGCTTCCCATAGGGTGGAGGGAGAGTCCACCGATCCTTCATTTGTGGAAAAGAATTGGGTGATCTCAATTCTGATCTCTTCTTTAAATGCCGCGTCTAGGAGAGCATGTGGTGGGAGATGCCAGCTGAACGCACGGGGCAAGGTCTGTGGCACCGTCCAGCGCAGTACAACTGGGGCATGGTCTGATAGCGTGCGAGGCAGGTGTAGCACGTGTGTGGTCCAGGATGCAATGTCACCAGTAACCAACCAATAGTCCAGTCTGGACCAGGCACTATGGTGTGAGGAGATACAGGTTCCCTCCCTAGTTTCAGGGTTTCTGCTGCGCCAGTTGTCTGTGAGACCATGGTCAAGTATAATGGTGTTCAGTTGTTGGGCTGCCCTTGTGTGCAGGCAGCAAGTGGCCCCAACTCTGTCCAATTCGTTTTTTAAAGTGACATATGATTGTATCGCCCCCTGCGGCCAGTACCTTGGCCCATACAGTGAGAAAAAATTGTGGGTCGTCAACATTTGTACCATATAAGGCCACCAGTGTCACCTTTGTAGATAACAGCGTGCCATTTAAAATAACGTAGTCCCCCTCTGGGTCAATCTGTGCATGTGTAGTTGTCCAGCCTAATCCTCGTCTGATCAGCACCGAGACTCCCCCTGCATAATTTGAGAATGAGGCCGAGTGTATCTCCCCCCAGTATCTGTTGTGCAGTTTGGGATCCGCACCACCTTTCAAGTGGGTTTCTTGCAGATAACACACATCTATACAATGTCTGATTAAATATGCATGCATTAATCTAGACTTCCTGAAGTCGTTAAGCCCTCTAATGTTCCAGGTAAGAAATTTAGCCTCTGTCATGTTTCAACTGTCATGTTATGGTGTGTGTACTTGTATTGAACATACGCACAGTGGAACAAGGAGTGTAGGAGAGTAGGATCTGCCTCTTATGTTGCCCCCACTTTTTTTCTGATGTTTACACTGGTTTCTGGCTATAGTCTGGCTGGGTCCCTGCTAATCAGGACCCCAGCCTCTCTGTTCTCTCTAAATGACTTGGAGTGCACTCTAGGTGCACTAGTGATTGGATACTGTGGTACCTTATGAGTCCCTAGTATATGGTACCTTAGGTACCAAGGGCATAAGTACTTCACAGGCCTACCAGGGGCTGAAGCATGTATTATGCCACCCCTGCGAAGCAGACTAAATCTGACACCACAGGCCTGCTACTGCAGCCTGGGTGAGGTGGTGCTAGCACCCCTCACTGAGATATAGGTTTCCTATATCTCTCCTGCACACACATTTAAACATATCAGTCACCCCTAAGGCAGGCCCTATCAATCCTGAGGGCAGGGTGCTTGGTTCCTATGTGAGAGGGTGCCTCTGCCTGAGCAGGGCCCCTCTGCAGCTCTCAGAGTCCATTCTCTGGGGCTGTTTGTGGATGCGGTTAAACCATATACTTTTAAGTGCATTATATCCTCGCGGTAAAATGCTAACTGTGGAATGGCTGCATCAAAACATGTCGTGTTTGGTGTCAAACATCTTGGAATACTACCCCCCCGCCAGTCCTGGTGGCGGGGGTAGCATTCCACCCTTCTAGAGGGATAGACATGTACCTACTGTGGGAACGCGGTAGAATCCTGCAGAGCCCTGGCATCACAAAATGGATGCCACCAGTCACAGACACTGGGCTGCCCTCCTGCTGATGACCAACACTCGCAGTGGAGGAAGCCCAACAATAGATATCCTGTCCCAAGGGGGTGTGAGCACCTCCCAGACAGGGTTTAGTGTATTGGGGCTGGGTGGGTGCACTCTTAGAGTGCTTTGAAGTCCTGCACTGGGGAGCAGAAGGCTCCTCTGTGCATACCCCAGTTCAAACCGGCTCAGGGGCTACCTGCCCCTGCTCTGGCGCGAAACTGGACAAAGGGAAGTAGGTGTAACCACCCACTCCCCTGACCCTCCCATAGGTGGGGTCATAGAGCTAGTCCCTCCCTTTCTTTTAGTATAAGAGGGGGAACCTGTGCATTGCAAACTAGTTACCCCTGGACGATGCTCTAAAGAAGAATCCTGGACCTTCGACGTTCCACTACCTCTGGAAGACTGAAGAATCTCCCTTGGAGTCAAGGAGTGACTCCCCTGCTTGGCAGGCACCAAAAACTACAAACGACGGTCGCACACTATGCCGCTCCCGCCGGAGTCCGAAGTCCCTGCAGCCCCAGAAGTAGATTTCCTGACTTCTCAAAGGCCATCGTGAGTCCCCAGCGAAGTTGAAGCCAGTGGACCCCAAGAGTGACAAGGAACCGTGACCCCTGGGTACCGTGCACTATTGTCAAGTGCAACCCCTTTACAACATTCTACGAACTTGTGCTTTGGACCACGTATGGTCCTAGCCTCCAGCAGGAATCCCTCTGAAGATCAGAGGCCTACCACGTCCCGAGTGACCGTGGGCCCCTGTTGAGCGAATCCTCCCGAGGCGTCTTTGCGATCCCTTGCCAGCCGGCTTGTGGGTCCCCAGAAGGCTTTCCTACAGAACCAAAGGGCTCCTCTGGTTGCTCCAGGCCTGCCCTGACTTACCCTCGCTGGGTGAGTCTCTCAGACCTTGCTGGTCTGCGCCATTGACTTTTTACACTTTCCCTAAGACTTACTGTTACCAAGGCTTGTTGGCTCCAATCGAGTCGCCGACACCGCAGTACGCTGCAGACATCGTGGGACACGCCAAATCCAGCTCCTGGTTGTCGTCGACGCCTCCTGGACCTCGTGGCTGAAGAGTCAAGGCACCCGTGAACGACCTGAATCTTGCGACGACGGTGGGCATCCATCTTCCTTGCCCCGAGTCACTGCCAAGTGACTTTGAACACTGTCCCCTCTGCTTTCAGGTCTTCCATCTTCTGAATCCAGGCTTGGATTCCTCCGGACACTTCTCCTGTCGCCGCAAGCAGCAAGTCTTCACTGGCTCCCATTGAAAACGACGCCGCGACGCGACACCAAAGAACACCTATGCACCCGGCTCCCCTGGGTGAGGTAACTTCAGCACTACGGTGCTCCTGTGGGTGTGGGCCCTAGAACTACTTACCCTGTAAGTGACTTGCTTGTAGCTACCCTAGAAGTGCCCTAAAACTCTTATTTTCTAAGTGCGACAATTGCGCTGACTCGTACACGGTTCGCGTCTGTGTTAGACACATCGCGTCCACCTCCCTTGTAACCCTATCTAGAACTGTGTCCTTCGACTCGTACTGAGTCCGATCGGTGTTCGCCTCGAACACACAAGGGGCCTGTAACATTGAAATCTCCATTGCGCTGACTCGTACCACGTTCGCGTCTGTGTTAGACACAGCGCGTCCATCTCCTTGCAACTCTATCTGTAACCGCGTCCTTCGACTCGTACAAGGACCGATCGGTGTGTTCGCCTCGAACACGCAAGGGACCCTCTAACATTGAAATCTCAATCGCGTCTGTGCGCATAGACTCGTGCAGGACTCGCACCGGTGCCAGGACACCGCGTCCGTCCCCTGTGGGTCTCCTACAACTACCTGGGGTGGTTCTTGGGGTCCCTCGATTCTAGATGCCCTAGACCTAGGTCTAGCCAAACTAAGATTGTGATATTCGATTGTGCTAAACTTATTTTGATAACATTTGACTTGTACATATGTTCCTGACTTCTAATCTCATAAAGAGATTAGTAGAGAGTGTTTATTAATAAATACATATATATTTGATATATATACCTGTGTGGTGTCTTTTCATTTGGTGATTCAAGAGATTGTGTGGTAAAACAAGCTGCTTTACATTCCTTCAAGACTTAGCCTGAAGGCTGCTCTCCATAGCTACCACTAGGATAGCTTTCAATAAAGGTTGTCTTTAACCTATCTCCAATAAGGGGTTGTTTGGACTGGTGCAAGGTGTCCACTTTAATTAGTGAACAGCATATACCAGGCCAACTTCTCACATTGGTGGGCAGCGTGTGGGATTCCAGCTTGCTATTGTTTTACCAGAAAATCTCTATTTGAATTACTAACTGAAAACCACTATAGGTACTTAAGGTACATATAAAGTCAAGCTTAGTATCAATAAGTTCTACTGAACTTAGAGCTGTGTGCCAAGGGATAGCACACCCTTTCTACAGCTCAAGCTAGTATCAGTAGGCCACAAACTAGTGTAGGTAGTACAACACTGCACAACACTAGAATGTCCTTAAAGGGTGGAACCAGTGGATCCACTCAGCCTCAGTATAAGGACATGGCTTTCTCTGACTTGAGAGCCATGTGTGTTGAAAGACACCTGAAGCTAGGACAGAGTCCCTCCACACTACACCTGATAGATCTGCTGACAGCAGATGATCTTAGATTGGCTCTAGGAGCTAATGGGTCTGAATCAGGGGTGGGTCAATGACAGTGTCTGGGTCAGATGATGAAAATCAGAATGACCAAGACTCTGTGATTGAAGGGCCAGGCTCCAAGGGGCCTGAGAAGGACAGAGGAATTCTCCCTAAGAGAACTGACAGAGTGGATGAGAGGCATAGGTCCCCTTCCAGGGAATCTGAGCACTCTTATCACTCTGGCAGAGAATTTGTCCAGCAGAGGAACTCATACTTTCCCATAAGAGAGAGCTCCTCTGACAGAATGTGCAAACTGCTGCAGTATGAGGAAGCAAGAGTTGCCCTCAGAACCAAGCAGTTGGCACTAGATAGAGAAGCCCTGGAGATCCAGAGAGCTTCTAGAAGAGAGGGGTTAGAACCCCTTGGTGGCAGCAACAGTGTCCCTAGAGGCAGAGAATCTATTCCAGACCATAGGAACCTGAGCAAGGTTGTTCCTCCCTACCAGAGTGGGGATGATATCCACAAGTGGATAACTGCTATGGAGAGGGCCTGTAGAGTACAGCAGGTCCCCCAAAAGCAGTGGGCAGCAATCTTGTGGCTCTCCTTTTCAGACAAAGGTAGAGACAAGCTCCTCACTGTTAGAGAAGAGGATGCTGATGATTATGAAGTCCTGAAGAGTGCACTGATAGATGGGTTTGGCTTAACCACTGAGCAGTACAGGTTGAAGTTCAGAGACACCCAGAAGGCACAGACTCAGGACTGGACTGACTTTGTAGATTGTGCAACCAAGGCTCTGGAGGGTTGGCTGGTTGGCAGTAGGGTTACTGATTTCAAGGGATTGTATAATCTGATGATGAGAGAACAGATCCTTAATAATTGCCAGAACCAGTTGTTGCATCAATACCTGGTGGACTCAGATCTGACCTCTCCCCAAGAATTGGGAAAGAAGGCAGACAAATGGGTCAGAACCAGGGTAAGGCAGAAACCCCAGAACCAAGGGGGTGACACCAAGAAGCAAGATCCTAAGGGCTCTGAGAAAGGTGGGGATAAGTCAAAAGACCAGAAGTCTTCACAAGGGCCCCAAAAATCTGCATCTGGTGGGGAGTCACAATCCAACAAGGGGAAAGGCCAAAAGAAGCCCTGGTGCAAATTCTGTAAACAGAAAGGGCACTGGACTTCTGATTGTAACAAGTCCAAAGACCAAACCACCACCACTCCTGCCCCTAAGGCAACTGTTCCCCCTAGGGCCTAATGAGCGGTGTGCGCGTTCAACGATCATCACTGACGAGAGCGCCGGCTCAAACAGTTCCCGCAGTAGGTTCTCGATGAATGGCTCCATTTTCGGGATGGCAGTAGTTTCCGGCAAACCACTAATTCTGAGGTTGTTGCGCCTTGAGCGCGCTTCTAAGTCTTCATTTTTCACTTTAATCACCGCCAGCACCTTTTCCATGTTTAGTAGTTGTACCCTAGATTCGACTTGGAAGTCCTGGGTGTCTGAGAACCTATTCTCCAGGGTATCTAGGCGGGTTTCATGAGCGTCTACTCTTTTTTTGACCCTGTCTAGGCTCGTGGTCAGGGTATCGATCTTGTTGTCGATCGTTTTAATGCTTGAGCGTACATCCAGCAGTATGGCGCGCAAATCCTCCTCTTGGTGTTTCCCCATGTCTTTGGCGCCATGATCAGTGTCTGGTTCAGAGCTAGGGTCCGTTGTACGGGTCTGGTGCTTGTTTTCAAATGGGAGCTTTGATTGTCTGGGGTCTGTCTTCCCCATTATGCCTGGTGCCACACTGGAGTGTACGGTAGCTTGGGGGACCAAATGTTTCCACCACTGTGGTTTGTATCGGGGTTAGCTGTTTGAATATGAGTCAACTATTTCGCAGGTGCCACCTCAGCTCACGTTAGGATAGTCGTTTCACTGTATTAGGTTGGGTTATTCAGAGCGGGACATCACAAGGCACAGGGTCTGGCGCTTAATGGGAGCTCGCTGCAGTGCAGGCAAAGGGAATCTCCTATATGGGTCACTTCCGAGCAGACATGGGGGGGGGCCCTCGCAACTCTGACACCACACGCAATGCTATATCACGTGTGGAGGAGTATGTAGTTCAGCCCACAGCCCCCACAACATACACGGGGAGGCCTCGCCGTGCAGAGATCACCCGGCCCAGGAGATCAAGCAGGGCACAGCGGAGCGCGGGCCTTGATGCACTCCCCGCCAGTCCGAGCCCAGCCCCAACGGGCACAGGAGCCAAATGGGGAAAGGCCCAGGCAGCGGAAGCGCACGCGGCCATGTACACCCCCGGCCCGCACTCACCGCACTAGGCAGTTCCGCCGCTCCTCAGCAGTCTCCACAGCAGGCCAGATCTGCAGCTTCCCTCGCACCACTCTGTCGTCCTCAGGCGTCCACCAGCGCCAGTCCGGCGAGGGGCCCCCGCACGCTGGATGTGGCTTCCGGCGGCGGCAACGCAGATCACGTAGGCTGCAGGCGGCAGCACCGGCCCCACAGCAATCACAGCACCAGTCCGGCCACCACCCCGACAAGCAGCCCCCAGCCGCAGACGGACCAGCACCGGCACGCTGTCTGCTGGATCACCACAGTACAGCCGAGATGGAGGTAAGCCCAGAAGAGCGCAGCCTGTTTTATCCGCTCCGCAGCGTCATGGTGGCCATGTTGCTGCACAGGTTCAACGGGCTCTATATCTCTGCCTCGGCCCCGCCTGCACGCCCGCAGAGCCTCACAGACAAAGCGAAGGATGTTTTCTTTCGATTTCCCTTGTTTGTGGCGGCGGATTCCAAGCGTGGATAACGATGTTTATTAGGATAATTTGGCCTGGCCTGCAGAGCCCCTCTAGAAGGCGGCCATACTGCAGCACAGCAAAGCCACGCCCCCACCCGCCACACATCTTCCACAGAGCCGCCTCCGCCATTGCACCAGAACTATGACGGATAATCAACTGCGCCCTCGAAACAGGCACATTTCCCGACGACTGGAAACGTGCCGAAGTCAAACCCCTCCTCAAGAAGCCCTCCACAGACCCGACGGACCTCAAGAACTAGAGGCCCATCTATCTCCTCCCCTTTGCCGCCAAAGTCATTGAGAAAATTGTCAACACCCAGATAACGCACTTCATAGAAACAAACAACATCCTCGACTCATCTCAATCTGGATTCCAGGGCAACCACAGCACCGAGACCACCCTCTTAGCTGCCAATGATGACATCCGCACCCTCCTCAAGCAAGGCCACACCGCAGTCCTCATTCTACTAGACCTCTCAGCAGCCTTCGACACCGTCTCCCACTGCACACTAGCCGCCAGACTCCACGACACCGGCATACAGGGAACTGCTTTAGACTGGATTCGCTCTTTCCTCTCTGGCAGAACACAAAGAATAAGACTCCCGCCCTTCCTCTCCAAACCCACAGAGATCAGATGCGGAGTACCCCAAGGATCCTCCCTCAGCCCCACGCTCTTCAACATCTACATGGCCCCCCTTGCAACCATCATCAGAAAACACGGACTCAGCATAGTATCCTACGCCGATGACACCCAGCTCATCCTCTCCCTCACCAAGGAACCCGACATCACCAGGCACAGTTTCCAGGAAGGAATGAAGGACATCGCATCCTGGATGAGCAGCAGCTGCCTTAAGCTCAACTCGGAGAAAACGGCAGGCCTCATCCTCGGATCCACCCCCGCCTCGTGGGATGACACCTGGTGGCCCCCCGCCCTCGGATACCCTTCCACCCTCACGGACCACACCCGCAACCTCTGCATCATACTCGACTCTTCACTCATCATGAACCGCCACATCAACGCTGTGTCCTCCACATGCTTCAACAACCTCTGCATACTCCGAAAGACCTTCAAATGGATCCCCCCTGACTCCAGGAAGACTGTCACCCACGCACTCATCACCAGCAGGCTGGACCACGGAAACGCTCTCTACGCCGGAATCAACAAATCACTCCTTCGCAAACTCCAGACCGGCCAGAACACCGCAGCCAGACTCGTCCTCAGCATCCCTTAACACAACCACATCACTCAGCACCTCCAAGTCCTCCACTGGCTCCCTGTCGAAAAGAGAGTTACCTTAAAGCTGCTCACACACGCCTACAAAGCCCTCCACAACACCGGACCCCAATACCTCAATGAAAGAATCTCCTTCCACGCCCCCAAGAGAAACCTCTGCTCCGCTGACCTAGCCCATGCAGAAATCCCCCACATCCACAGAGCCAGAACGGGTGGCAGATCCTTCTCCTACATCGCGGCCAAGACCTGGAACAAACCCCCCTTCAGCATCAGACGAAGCCCTACACTGCAAGTCTTTAGAAAGGACCTCAAGATCTGGCTCTTGGGATGACCTCGGAGCTACTTGAGCCCCCCCCCCAGCACCTTGAGACGCTTACGGGTGAGTAGTGCGCTCTATAAATCCCCGATTGATTGATTGATTGATTGACGATAAAACAAAATTGTATGAATATTTTTCGTTTCACCGAAGATATGCTCATAATCAAAAGTTGAAGGATCTGCTCCCCACTCATAAGGTTACTATTATTCAGACCCTGAAGGACATTTTTACTTTTTTCTAAACCATTGAGCAAACCCCTAGGAGTATTTGCAATAGATACTTGGGCCTATTTGATGGTGTATTATTGTTCGACCACCCGAAGAAAGGTGTTCTCGAGTCTGAACATTTATTGACCTTAAGTGCCATTCTAATCGGAGTTAAGATGCCATTAATTGGTCTAATGTGGCAATCATCACAAACTTTCCTTCCCTCCCTAACCACTTAATGGGCAATAATCAAGGTTTAAGTACTTGTTCCTTCGATTTTACTGCCTTTAAAAGAAATCCTGAATTGATATGAATAGTGGATACGGGTATGATTACATCACTTTGTCACCCATTGTCTTTAACTTGCAATGATGCCGATTCAACTTTTGGTTTGATGTGTGGATTTAAAACTGAGAACTCAGAAGACACTTTTACATTCAGCCAAATGGAGCTGTAATCCATATCCTTGCAATTTGAGAAGACAGGAAAGAATTTTGAAGGGAATGACTGAGTACATATTACCTGATGTAAGGCAGTGCCTCTTTTTGCATGATCATCCCCAAAGGTTTGAACTGATGTTACTGTTTTTTCGATTCCAAGAGTGCACTGAGGCCTGCTAACCGTACCTCAGTGCCAGTGCCCTGACTCCTAAAAGTGCATGTTTGATTGTCTTATACCCAACTGGTATAACTTTACTTACTTATAAGTCCCTAGTATATGGTACCAGAGTTACCCAGGACCTGTAAGCCTAAGTGTCCCACTAGGACTGCAGCACTTATTGTACCACCTGACAGTCCTTAGGCAGGGTACTGTATAATTAAAAGTAGGACATGTATTTTTATATGTCCTAATAGAAAACCCCCCAAATTGTTGTTTTTACTGCAGATAAGCTAGTATCCCCATTGGAGAGTACAGGGTTACACACTGAACAACTCAGCTGTGCTAAATTGAATGGGACTACTAAAGTTGGTAGTTCAAGGTATCAAAATAATCGTCACATTAAACCCGACTTGATGCCTATGTTGGATTTACTGTAACATTTTAAGAAATGCAACTTTTACAAAGCTGCCACTCTGTTGTCTAAGTTTTCCATCTGCCTTTCGCAGATGGTGGGCACAAGACAGCCTTCCTCCCTCCTGGGTGGAAGGGTGAACAGGAAGGGTGAACAACTCTAGAAACAGAAACAACAGAGGCCTGCCATTGGAAGTGGTGTCCCCTCTCCCTGGCAGGAAGCCACACAGGGTGTGAGCCCAAAAGGTGAACTTCAAAGAGGAAGTAGTCTTTGAAGGGGAAATGGTGAACACACATGAGACGGGGTGCTTTTCCGTTCAGGTAGACAAGTTGATGGTGGGTACAGAGAGTGGAGACCAGTTGCCAACACATTTTTTCTTTGAGTGTGTAGCCTTCAGGTAGCCACACCTCTAGGGTGGGCAACCAAGCTCAACACACCAAAAGAGGGGTTCTTTCATCTTGAAAGTGGGCAGAATGGTGCACTCTGGGATAGCTAGATCCCGCACATTGCAGGAAGTTGTCTTCAGGCAGGGAGGGTCCTATTAGCCCATTAGGTAGTAACCACTGCATCCAGAGGGCATTTTCTGGGCATAATTATGGCACCCCATGGCACACAGACATCAAATCACATCTGCACTGGAGAGGACCAAATG
This sequence comes from Calotriton arnoldi, assembly GCA_963921515.1. Lineage (NCBI taxonomy): Eukaryota > Metazoa > Chordata > Amphibia > Caudata > Salamandridae > Calotriton > Calotriton arnoldi. The sequence goes on along the minus strand of CAWUFW010005281.1, from coordinate 577,187 downwards.
AGGACTGCCTTGCTGTTCCCTGGACCTGGCAAGAGAGGCTGCACCTACCGCTGGACTACACCTGCTGATTCTTGTGCTAACAAAAAGAGGATTGTGCCTGTTGTGCCTGGCTTGTGGAAAAGTCACTTCCGAGCCCCAGACAGAAGAGGTCAATTCCAAGAGTCAGTTGGCTGATTTCCTGTTCCAGCACCAGCGACACAAAACCTGAAGAAGCCCGTTCTGTCAGTCAGTAGCCACAATCACCTGATAGCCTCTGACTGCCGAAGTGCTGCTGCTCATCTGAGTCTCCTGGACCTGGGAGAGTCATCGGTGTGCAGTTTGGTTACCCAAAACAGACAATAGCCTTCACCAAAGGGAACTGCGGGCTTCGCTGGGACTGGAGACCAGTAGCCCAGTGGCAAATGGACTTTTACTGAACCAAAAAGGACTTTGAGGGATGTTGGCTCCTGTTGCCAAGGTCGTCCCACCTGGACAGTGCATGAAGGATAAACCCCAGGGAGACCCCCCGTCGACCACGCATCATCCTCAGCATTTTAAGGCATCTTCAGCATCCTGTATCCCTTGCATCAGGACCACTCCATTAAAGTCTATGGCATTTTGCCCATAGAGTCTGGAACGTGATGTGAGACTGCTTTGGTGACAAGGTAACTGTCCTACAACTCCTTTCTGGCCCCCTTGACCTTTCCTCTGCTGGAGTTGGTCACCCAACGTGGACCGGAGAAGCCAAACACAACTCTTTAAAACTTTTACAAATTTTTCAAACTTTGCAGTTACCAATCTTTGTTGGAATTTTACAGTGATTTTCATTTTACTTAAAAATCTAGATCTCCGGAACCCTCTGGTAGATTTTGTTCATTTTGGTGTCTAAAAATCCATTAAAAAAATTTACTTTTATAAATTGGTGTTGGATCGCTTTTGTGTTGCATCACTTTCTTACTTCGTTTTTTTGGTACTTCTAAATATTTTTTACACTTGTTCCATTCTTTAAGCCTGACTGGCCAAAGCCACAGCTACCCAGGGGTGAGCTAAGGTTTAACATACAAGCCTGACTGGACCCAGGTTGATATCATTAGTGTATTCCACCAGGAGTTCGCACATCCACACTATATAATACACCACTTTCCTCACACCTTATTTTATTTTTTTCCATTTTTATACAGTTTCTTCAGTTTTTCCTGTTTTCCCTGAAGCACTGCTGATGAATTGTTCTTATTGTGCTTACACAATTAGTCGTATAATGAGTTTCGCTCGCACCTAAATGACCCTGAATGGTAGCTATTTTCTTATTCATTGTGGTGCTTATTATTTGCATAGGGATATACTGGTAACAGGCACAGTGGACTGTTTACCTAAGAACATATGTACAATACTCCTGATCTGACCAGGCAAAACTTCCCACCCACTGCCTACCACCCAGCCAACCCAACGGTGGCACACTTTGCACAATAGAGCGAATCGCGCCAATGCTGTTGCTCGGCATTGTGCTACTTCGGTCTAGCAAAACGTTTGAAATCTGAAACTTGGCTGGTAGTTTACTACAACTTTGCCCCCTCCCCACAATCTTCACTAGGGTTCTGGAGAAAACAAACTGTGGGACCGGACTTCCTAGGGGGAGGCAAGTTTGCAGTCAAAGGCTGAATAGAAACGGGCAGAGAAAGAAACAAAGTGACGCATACACTGATCAGATAAGTATTGAAGTAGCAGTAGACTTCTATATGATATCTGCACCACTTCAGTGTTGCAACAACCTGATACAGGGTTTTATATTTAAATGTACAATAGCATTAATACGTTAAACAAATTTAACATGTAGTTGAAATTAAGATATTATATTGAGGTTACTGTACATACTATGGGGCCGATTCCGATTCAGGCCGGAAATCTCCCTGACCGAGCCGGACCCGGAGAGATTTCCGACCGAATCGGACCCTAGCAGCCCGACCGAACGAGTACGATGCGCACGTATGCTATCGGACTCGATTCGGTCGGACTCCCATTGAAGTCAATGGGAGCCAGTCGTACGACGCGTACACGGGCTCCCATTGACTCAATGGGCACGACGCAAACAAGGGCGCCCCCTACAGCGTGTTCGCGTCGATGCGGGTCGCGCCGTATATGCACTTCTGTAGGGGGGACCCATGGGTCCCCCCTGTGTGCGACTCGCTTGCCTACGCTTCCAGGGGTGTCCGACACGGACCCCCAAAGTGCGGCTCCGACAGCTCCTTGGAGCCGGACTGCGCGAGTCGGTCGGAGCGGTCGAGGTGCGCATCGTACTTACCCGGCCGGGGAACGTCTCCATTGCGCGGTGCGAGTCGTCCCCGTGCGAGTTGGTCGGAGCGGTCGGGTCCTGCGAACGAGTCGGTCGGCGATTTCGCGAGCGCACGCATCGTACTCGCTCGCCCGGACGCACGTACGAATCGGTCGGGAAATAGGGCTCCGAATCGGATCCGGTTAAGCCAAATCCGATTCGGTGCCCTACCGGCCAAGATCGGAATCGACCCCTCTGTCTTTTGTATGCCCACATCGTTTTTTGTTGGCTACTCCTTCTGTGAATAGTCACTAATATGTTGCATACCTTAGGGTGTCATTTTAAATTTAGTGGACAGTACCACCAAACATATAGGGTAGTGGAGGTCCTTTGTTTGCCACATCTGTGGTGGCCCGCTTATCAAATTTTGAGTGGTGATAGCTTGGTGATATGGAATGGTATTTTTGTTGAAGCTACCCCCTGCCAGATGACAGGATCAGGGGCGCAGTTAGACCTGAACTTTGGGGAGGCTAACAGGTCAACCAATGGAGGCTGAGCTAACACTACAAACAATGGGGCAGAGCTACCCTTAGAGTCTATACAAGAAAATAGTGACAAATTATGCATTTTAAGCATATTGGTCAAACCCAATATGATTGCAATAAACCTGTTTTAGTCGATTTGATAATGGTTTAAGGCTACTGATGTGTTTTAGTGATTTGACAATGTTTCATAGGTTACTGGCAGATATCTTTAAAAAGGCAAATAAGTGATTTGACAATGAAAAAGCAGCTTCTACAGATTTCAATGGAAGGCACTTTAGAATCAGTCATTTCAAGACAATGACCTTTTTTGCCGATGCTCCAAAAATTCCATCTATGAAATGACATGAAATATTTTTAATTCCATCTTCAGAAAGGTGTTGCTGCCTGACTGTTGACTACAGGTACGTAGTCAGTCTGCTCATTAAGACGTAACAGAAGTTTCTTGTTTGAGGCTGCAAAAATGTACAGGTCACAGAATATTGAGCATGAGAGTGGGTTAAAACACCTGAATTTGGGATGTGTGATTGGCAAGTCATGAGTCTGATTCCAAATGCATCTCCCATTCCTCCTGTGATTGCATGAGTGCCAATCAGTTGGCAATATTACCTCCTGTTAAATACTGTCCCAGGAATCTGTGCTATCCTAAATCAAAATAAAATAACAAATTATCGTACCACATTGAGCATTTCCTATATAAGATGAATGAGCTACATTCAAGTAGAAAGCCATGATGCCCAAAGAACTGACAAAAAAAGTTGTTGCCTTGAAATTAATTTCCAACAACTGGTGTTCTAGCATACAATCAATAAAAGTATTCTTTCAAACTCCAGGACACATAGAATGTGTGCTGATGGGCAAAATCCTGCAAAGAGGTCACTCCAACAAAAACAGAAATCATGCCTTTTAATGGCATATGTTATAATAACAAAATTTATGCTTTCAATTCTGTTCTGAAGCTCCCAGAGTATAAAATGTCAAATTGACTAAAATATCAATGTTGTTATTAAAACCTGCAGGGGCACTGTGCGTTGTAAAATGCAAAATGGCCATATTTTCTGATTGTTCCTAAATGTGTGTACTAATTATAGCAATTAGCCTGACCTGGGTAGCTAAAGGGACACCCTTCAATGGGGCACAAGAGAAACACTGGACAGATAACACGGTTACCTGCTTGTATTGTAACACTGGAAAATATAGTGCACAAAGTAGTGTTTGCATTTTGCTGTGCTTTTCAATTGACATTCTAGTATACACAATATCAGACGTATGCTCCTTTTGACAAACACAGGCTTAGTTTGATAGCTGAATAAGGGGTTTCAAGCATTTTACTGCCAAACTACACTAGCTTGATGAGGCAAGATACAATGATGCAATGCCTACACAAGAGGAGTGCTGATGTTCTTCCTCTGCCTGGACATCATTCCAGAGAAAAACCAAACAAGCCATTTGTTAAAGCAAATTCTATATCTATTCTACAATTCCCTCTGGGAAACTGATCATCGAGGCCTTTCCTTTGGGTGGAAGAGGTGTGAATCTGGTTAGACATAAATTATATGCTCAGGCCTCACATACTTGAACTTTTTTCAGTCTACCCATAGGTCATGCAACAGACACTTGAGCTATCCCTTAGGTGACAATGCTCCATCACCAGAGGACAGAATGACAGCCTATTACTTCTGCTCGATTTCTCTTAAAATTACACTTGGTCCTGCTTTAGTGATTAAAGGCACCCACTACATAAATTGAAAAGCTTTACAAGCAAGATATGAGTGAGTTACTTACAAAGTGCAACCAATCCCCTCTGGTATCTTGGCACTGAACTAACAACAATCGAAGAGATAACAAGATAATCAATAAACTAGATTAATTTTAAGAACCTTTCTAAACATAGAACGGTCTTCTATTTTGGACAGGCCAAGGTGAAATGCTTTCCAAAGAGAGAAGGGACTTCATGACAAGTCATGCTGCATATTCTGAACACCTTGTAGCTTGTGAATAGCTGTCCCAGAAAGGCCAAGACAGCAAGCCTCAATCTAGAAATGATGGTAGCAATAAGAACACAAGCTTTCCTGTGACAAAAAATAAAAGGAAGGTTTTCCTTCAAATTCCTCAGGTAAAAGGATAACACAACTGCAACAGCAGGATGGGGCAGGTAGAAATACCATCATTGTCTGATGCCATTCAATATAGTTACTTGGGCAGTTGCAGTGCCTAAACCAGGTCTTAAACTCATTTGGCGAGCATCTAGTCTTAATAACCATAAGAGACAGTTTGTAATGCCCAAGTTGTTGACATTTATGAAATGAAATTTGTACTTGTAAAGCGCACCCATACCCCCAAAGGGGTGTCCAGGCGCTGTACACATACTGCTGTGGAACCCTTCCTGGCTTTTCCCTGTGAAATGTCCACTCCTGGGCAACCCCAGGGTGAAGCCAGGCATCCCAGCACTGTTGGGGCCGTTGTGGAGATTAAGCAAGCTATTGCCCAGAGTTGCAGAGTGGGACCCATGATTAGAATAGGCACCGAGGCGAGAATTATCAGGTCCGAAGAAATTGAGCCCAAGACCCGCCGAGGCGGGAATTGAACCCTGGTCCCGGGCCAGATCTCTGCATCAGGGTCTGCCGCTCTAACCATTGAGCCACACTTCTCCCTTAATGTGGTGCTTTCAGAGTCTGGTGTATGTGTGTGATTACATCAATGTTTGTGTTTTGCTAAATGCAAAATTGTATATATTTTACATACAAAGGTGGAGAGGTTGCAGTCCTGCTTCTCTTCTCTTACCTCAGCAGGATATGCTGAAACTGCCTCCAGCGTGTCCTATTCTCTAAAGAATTATGCTTTGTTGGTTATCAGACCAATCTTGGTATTTTCTTAAGCACTATAGACCGCATGCTGGCAGGTTCAAAGCACCAGGACATTAAACTAAGAGCCCCATCCAACCTGCTGCTCTCCTGCTCTATTTAGAGTTGAAGGAGTACCATATTACACTAGTGGAACCTCACCTGCTTTTCTGGTGTAAACCTCTGAAATGGCAGCCCATATGTAAAGAGGCTGCCACGTCACAATGGCGGTTGCCCACACTATTGATGGTATTGCTACCATCAGCCATTTCCCTGCCTGAGGCATGGTGGATATGGTAGGAGAATATGTATAATAGCCCCCATACGCATGGGGAATAACCCCACTTTGAGAGTTTGTTTTCTCAATACAAAGAAGTTTGCCGAGTGGGTGCTTAAAAATAGTGCCTGCTCAGCAACCCTTCAGTGTCTGAAAGGCATGTCCCTGCACGGGCTGCCCTCACAGCACAGAAATCCCAGCCAGGTAGTTGGGGATCTCTAGATAGAGCTTGAAACCATGAACATAGTTGTGAAAGGGACAGTCTGATTGTGTATTAAAAAATATATTTTTTTTTAACACACTTCTTTTATCTTAAACACGTAATTACAGATTTTCTAACTTTTCACACAATGCAGCTCAGCAACAAAAGCTGATCTGGGGTTAAGACTATCCATTCCCTTAAAAGTCGATAATTGCTGAATGGTGAAAAATGCAACATGGGAGGTGCTGCTTCTGTGGGCTGTAGTCTCTGTGAGGTGTTCTTTTGTGGAGAAATGAAGAACCTAGCCAAATGATTGTGATGCAGGAACACTGCATCTTCTTGGCATGTTGAAGGATTCAAGTCCTTTTGTGCACACCAGAGTCATTCTGGAGCCAGGGAGCCAAGTTGACAGGTTAACATTGGTAGAGAATGTGTTCTTGAATCCAGATGAGGAATTCTGGTTCACATAGCAACCTCTTTTGAATTTTCTCCAACATGTGGAGGAAATCTGGGAACTAGGGTTGCCACACCTACTATAGTGCTATCAAAATCATCCTTCTTTGGTGTACATCACTGTTATTAGCATTGTTTGAATTAAGCGAATAAGTGGAAAGGTGTTCATAAATTTCCACAACCAGTTGGTCAACAGGGCACTTGCATATATCCCTAGTTTTTCAAATCTAGTGGTGAAGTCAGGGCATTAGCTGTCATTTGGGGTAGCGAAGAGATCAATTTGCAAGAAACCCTACTCTCAAAAGACAATGGGCTTAACCTTGCCATTTAGGACTCATGGTTCTCCTGAAACACTCTGATGAATGTATCCACATTTATGTTTTCAACACCTGAGTGGTACAAAGCCATGATGTTGACATTCTTGGGTATTACCTATTGTCAGAAGGTGTACACCTGTAGAGACAGAACTCTCAATCTCATTACCTCTTACTTGTTTAGAGACCACATTGTGGTGTAACACATGTTTTGAATACATTTAGTGATAATTATTTTGCCCTGAGTCACAGCAGATTTATGTGAGGGGAGAAAACCGTGTTATTCTAGACTTCCGTTCCGCTGGGGGAAAAACTACACTGCCCATCATCCTCTGCAGCCCAGCAATGTGCATTTAAGCATGATGCCGACCCGCTGTGTTTGTAGCCACTACGTGAGGGGAGAAAGCCGTGCCATTATGGACTTCAGCACCTCTGGGGGAAAAGCTACACTCCCCATCATCCTCTGCAGCCCAGCAACGTACACTTAAGCACGGTGCCAACCCGCTGTGTTTGTAGCCAGTACGTGAGGGGAGAAAGCCGTGCCATACTGGACTTCCACACCACTGGAGGAAAACTACACTCCCCATCATCCTCTGCAGCCCAGGAACTTACATTTAAGGGGGATGCCAAGGGCAGGCCAGTCCACGCCCGTGGGAGCTTGGAGGGGACTGGCCTGGGTCCCCCTCTAACTTTTTGGGCATCGTGAGAAGGCGATTTTAAATCCACCATGGGCAAAAAGAAGACCAAACAACCTGATACAGATAGGGTAACTAGTTCTATGCTAGGTTCTTTTCTTGTTAAGGCAACACGTTATATCAAATGAGATTCCACTCATAGAACTGAGACTTTCATTGGGAGGGGGGGAGTGGCATTATTACTAGTAATGGCCCCCAGAGCTCACCTCCAAATGAAGCCCATAGGGGTCATCCTCCTGGTTTAACCTCTTTTTGTCATGACAAAAGCGACAATCCAGCAATATCACCCAAGGAGCCATTAGGAAAAAGAAAATGAGGAGGGACCAGAGAGCCACAACCCACTAAAACGAAAAAACCAAGGAAAGCCCCAACAACTGGGTCCATATCTGACTCCCAAAATCAACCACCGGCTCCTCCCATCTTAAATTTGGATGATCTCTATGATAAACTGAAATCTCTTTTGTTAACTATGGTGCAACCTTTCATTGTCTCATTTAGAAAATATCGAAACTGCGGGTATCAGAATTAATTGAGAAGGGTGGGCAAACTCAAATCATAGAGACCCATGTTTTAATTTTCAATACTACTAATGCCCCGAATAGCCTCCAAAAATCACACGAGCAAATCGGGGGGATGAGGCACAATGGAAAGGCAGGGCCCAGTCTTTTAGATACTCATCACATCACCCAGACGCAAATACGGTTGCAAGACTGTTAGATAAAGTACCAAATGAGGAGAAATCAGGGATAGCATCCACAATTACCCCAGACACGTGGCCTATACTAAAACATCATTGCCATAGGGAAGAAGAATGCAGTTTAGAACCGAGAGGGGGAGTGACACACGTGTTTACCAGCAAGTGGGAGGGAACAAAATCTCTATTACTTAAACCTCCTACCGGCAGCGAGTCCATTTGTTATTATAATGGTTAATGTCCCGGAGTTAAGGCCACTACAACAAGAGTCCACAGAGCAAATAATGGCTAAAGCACGTTACTGGCTGACTAAGTTTGCCAGAATGGGACCGCACATCCAGGGACATCATTTTATGGCAAGAAGAATACCCTGGGTGGGCACAACTACAAAAAAAATCACTGGGGATAGTATTGTACTTAACTTTGATAGTTCACACCTAGTGGGAGACTTGTTAGGCCAACTCACTATAGCACCATCCATAGGCATGCATATATATGCCTTACCTTTAGGGTTCTTTTATAAGCCCCAAGATACCTCTAGGTTCCAGAATGCAAGAGATGGGGACCTGGTTCCTTCTAGTATTAATTTTGCCACTCCGAGAGGAGCTTCTGTAATTGACACTAATAATAGGTTTGCCCTTCTGGAGACAGCTGCGATTGAGTTTCTGGGTCCGCAAGAAATGGGGTAAATAAGAGTATCAATAGGCAAGTAGATAAAGGGGTAAATGAGAAGAAGAGAGAGGCGAAAATGGGTTGGAGGCTATTATCATGGAACATTGCAGGATACAATAATAAGAAAGACAATACTGAGTGGATAGAAGAAATCACAAAATTTGACATCATCTGCTTTCAGGAAACTTGGGAGGTGGGACCCATTTTTTGGGATGGTTATCGATCATACCAAACCCCGGCACAGCCATCCAGAGCTGGAAGGGCAAGGTGGGGGGGGCTTACTGACATTGATAGCAAATACTGTCAGTCTTAACATTTTTACATTTTCTAACGGTTCCCCCTATTATCATACTCTGGTTTGTAAGGGGCAAAGTAATTGGGATTGTGTGATAATAAATTACTATGATAACAATTTTAGCAATATGGTACCAGTGGCAGAAGAAGTTGATAGGACGATTAACGAAATTAGCCACCAGCATTCTAAATCCCTGAAAATTATTTGGATGGGCGACTTTAACATTGTCTGAAACTCGAATCCCTGATTTGTGGAGTAACAGACTGTGACGGAGACCCTATAATACATATTAGCCACACTCCCTATGGGGGTATCCTAAATAGGTTATTGATGACATGGGGTTTAGTGGTTGGAAACAGAATAAATCCACAAACTAGATTAATGGACAAAACCTTTGATAGTGCAGGTAGGGGGATCTACGATTGACTACATTATTGTCTCAGTCATTCTGATACATAATGTTAAAAATATGCAAGTACAGTCCATTGACTTTAGCGATCACGCTCCACTTACTTGCGAATTGGGTTGGGGAGGGTTCATTAATGGGACAGAGAAGGCAGTTCCAAAACCTATTCTAGCAAGAAATAAAGGTTACATTTTAAAATGGGACAGAGTTGATGAGGGTGATCTATTTACCTCAATTCTTATTCTTAACAACAGGGAGATCATGACGTTTTTAGACGATGCAGCCAATCCAAATCAGGTGGTGAGGACCTTTGAAAAAGTTCTAAAAGGCACCAAGCAGTATCTAACTCGCCCAGTACCTACTAAAGAGCGCCAATCAATGCGCTGGTTTGATAGTGATTGCTCTAACACATTAGTAAACTTGCGTAAAGCTCTGAAAAATGTGCCGAGAGATAACCAGCTTGCACGGATCCTGCCACTATGGTATAAAGAAATCAGAGACAATAGGTTGAAACAGTTAAGAGACGAAGCATGGGAAAACCTAAGGCAAGCCTCTGAAAAAATTATAGTAAAGATTTTTGGAAGGTGGTAAACGCCCCATTTTAATAGATGCAAGGGAACGTGCATATTGAGGAGGATGGTTGGGTTACGCACTATTAAAAGAGATTTCAATACAATGATGGAGTAACCCCCTATGTAGCCTTCCTGGTTCCGATAGATCATTGACATCTAACTTTTGAAGTGGCAGAAATAGAACTCGCCTTCCATCAGTCATCCTCATTGAAGGCCCCTGGACAGACGGGGCTCCCGTTGACATTTTTCTATTTAATAAATTAATGTGGGCTTCACTATTAACACATGTGTTTAACTCAATAGCTAAAACGGGCCGCCTACCTCTTGGAAGCATTCTATAATTATTCCTGTCTTTAAAAGGAGGGATGGTTCTAACCCAAAAAACTATAGACCCATCTCCCTAATTGACTGCACAGTCAAGTTAATGGGTTGCCTTCTACTGAACAGACTTCAAAAATGGGTAGAGGAAAAGAAGGCCCTTTCTGAGGTCCAGTTTGGCTTCAGGAAGGGGAAGCTCATCAGGACGTTGCCATCACTGCCCTCGGTACTCTGTCGGGAGCGGGAGCGGGACCGGACTACACGTCCCAGGCTCCTTGGCCAGCACAGCACAGCTGATCCTACGCGCCCGGAGGCGCCTACATAATCCTTGGAACTGTCCAGCAGCGCGGGAAGCTCATCAGGACGTTGCCATCACTGCCCTCGGTACTCTGTCGGGAGCTGGTCAGGACTACACGTCCCAGGCTCCTTTGCCAGCACAGCACAGCTGATCCTATGCGCCCGGAGGCGCCTACATAATTCTTGGAGCTCTCCCACAGCGCGGGACGTGCGCAGGCGTGCCCGGGCCGCGCCCGGGCCGCGCCCGGGCCAAGGGCAGGCCCATCCACGCCCGTCAGAGCCCGGAGGAGGCTGGGCTGGGCCCATTCCCTTTCACCTGCGTTTTGACAAAGGTACTGTTTATCCCTTACTTTCCCTGTTTGTTAACATGTTGAAAGTAAAGGGAGTAAAAGAGAAGTCTGGAGGGAGGGTTGGAGCAATGCTGGACTCTTTCTTAGTTAGAGCAGCAAGCGTTCTTTCGCACGAGATAGAGCTGACCGAAAGACGCCTCTCCCTGGACCCTACTTCATTAATACTGGGCCTGCCCCCGGCCCCAGCTCCTGAGACTGTTACTTTACCACTCAATACGATCCCAGCACCTGTAACCCCAACAGCCCTTTCACCAGATAAATGCGGCTTCCCTCCTTTAAACCAGATTACAGAGTGCGTTTCAGGAAGGGGTTTAGACTGTTCCTTCCAGAATGTCTCCCTACTGGATTCCTCCTCACCGCTGCCACCTGCCAAATGAACCAGAGCAGGGGGGGCTACTAAAGGCGCAATACCCAAAAAACCTAAAAACATTCGTGCTCCTAAACCTAAAACTGCCCAAATAAGGGTGCACTCTATGAATTCTAAAGTGATAGCACCACCGGGGCTAGTAAACACCTTGTCGCCTCAGGTACTCCAACCGGCTCCCATTGGGTCAGAGATCGGGTTGGAGATCACAGTAAAGCTGAACGAAATAATGGCTCCCATTCTTGTCAAATTGTCCCAAATAGAGTTACGTTTGGTGGAGTTAGAATCACAGAATCAGACCCTACTTGCCAGAACGCCTGCTATGCATGATCCCCACCCGATAACATCTATAATCCAAGTACCATCAACAGAAATACGGGGGCCACTCTCAGCGGCAAAAACGACGCAGCCATCAGCATTACTTTTACCACCCAGTGGCCCCGTTAGTCACGCTACACAGCCTGTCAACATTCCCTCTAATCCCAATCTGACACGGGCCACACAACGCCTCTCAGGTTCGAATGAATGAGATTCTATCTCCCAGCCACCTCTACCCCAGAAGGGACCAACAGGAGTAGCACATAAGGCAACACGCCAAGATAACAGTAATGGAGCGCAAGAGCATTTCCCGCAACAAACTCTTCATCTTCCACCCGCAGCTGCCCCACTGGTTCTGGTTCTGGCAAATGTCCCCCCCCTTCGTGAAAACCAGAGTGAATCTACTGGACAGTTAATGGACAAATGCCTGCATTGGCTATTGTATAATGTTAATGTGACCGACCGGGGGAGGAGGCTGTTGGCCCATGAATAAATTATGGCCAGGAGAGTGGGTTGGGTGGGGGGGACAAAGAAAAACTTTTGGCGGTGACTGCGTGGTAATCAATTTTAATAATGCGTATGCAAGTGCTTCCCTTTTGGCTAACCTTCACAGTCCCGCTTTAAGGAACACCCAGATAATACCTTTAGCGTTGGAATTCTTTTATACTGGCCAGGATGTTTCCATGGGGAGGGTTCTCACGGACAGAAATACGAATCCATTTATCGACCGGAATGGGGGTCCCATTACAAATCCTGGGATTAGTCTACACAATAGATTTGCTGCCTTGTCGAATCTGGAGGATTGTGACTGACTAACCCTATCACCACCTCAACTATCCATCAGGCTATCCACCGTGGCCCCAGTAGAGTGTAGCCCACTGATACCTTCACCCAGTATATTACCCTCTGAGGTGGTCCCTGTAGCTGTAACTTTAGCGCAAGGTACACAGGGACATGGGCAGATTTCACCACCCGCTGTAAACAAAACTGAGGGTACTAGAGCGAACATGGTATCATGGAATGTGGCAGGCTTAGCCTCCAAAATAGTGAACCCACACTGGCTAAATGAGTGGCAAGACATGGAGATAGTTCTATTCCAGGAAACCTGGGCAATAGACCCTCCCTTTTTTACGGGGTTTCGCACCTTCCATTCTCCAGCTGTTCGCTCAGCCTCTGGAAGGGCAAAGGGGGGTTTACTTATCTTAATTTCAAATACTACTCCACTCCAAGTCAGACAAGTTGGGCCCCCAAATACCCATTTCCAGATTTTAGAGTTGGCCATCAGGAAACAGACCATCTGCACCCTTGTTAACTTTTATAACATTGAGTTTGGGAGGAACTCGAGGGCTGTGGTGGATGCTTTAGTGATGGAGATTGAGAAATCGTACAAAGGGAAAAAAGGGGGAAATGTGAACCTTATATGGGCGGGGGACTTTAACACCCACCCTTGTAAGCTTAACGGGACCAGGGTTTGTGGTGTAGAAGATACTCATGGTAATCTCCTCCCACATTTTTTACATAATGGGTACGGAGAGACTCTAAATAGCCTGTTATTTCAGTGGAATCTGTCTATGTTAGGTGTGTCGAATGAGAGAGGGCAAGGGACAACTTTCAGAAGGGGCACTCAGGAGTCCACTATTGATTTTGTTTTAGTGTCCAGTCACCTACTTCGGAAAGTGGCCCTTAAGTGCATCCGGTTTTCACCCTATAGTGATCATGCCATGCTATTGACTTATTTAAATATCCTACCCACACCTAAAGAACATAATCAGGCTGTTGAGGATCTGAACCTGTCTAGGAAAAATGGTTATCAATTGAAATGGACAGTGGTAATAAAATCAAATTTGGTCCCCGAAATCCTTTTGCAGGTAAAGAAAGATATCATAGAATGCTTGGGAGAAAAGGTATTGCCCGCAGACCTGGTCACTAGATTCCTCGCCCTTTTGGTAAAAATAAAAATAGCAATCACGCAGGTGAAGTCATCAAACTCTACAGCAAAAAAGGGGTGGTTTGACTCAGCCTGCACCAAAGCGAAAACAGCCCTCGTAAATGCCTTAAAAACTCCCCCCAGAGATTACTTCAAGATCCGCTCACTACGCAATGAGTATAAATTAGCCAGGAGGGTGAGAGAGAATGATCTAAAGGCACAGGCGTGGGAAGACCTTGAGCAAGCAGCCAGCTCTGGCAGCAGCAAAGATTTTTGGGAAGTTGTAAATGCCCCTTATTTTAAAGACATTAGTGACCTCGTATTAGATGTCCACGTAGATGAAGAGGCATGGGTGAGACATTTTGAAGGAATTTTTGGGCTATCAACTCCTTCACCTACATTAGTATGCCCTCCAGAAAATTCACCTCAGGAAGGACTAATTTTTACTGTATCTGAGGTACGAAAGGCGCTAGAATCCTGTACCCCCGGTAAGGCTCCGGGGTTGGACGGCGTACCAATTGACCTCTTCCAATATGATTATGACATGTGGGCCCCCTTACTTGCAAACATCTTTAACAGCATTCTGATAGTAGGTCCACCGCCATCATGGAACCAGAACCCAAAGGGGACAGGGGCTCTCCGAAGAATTACCGCCCTATATCTCTCCTTGATACTACAGCCAAACTAATGGGGCGGGTTCTACTGGCCAAATTGGAGGATTGGGCAGAATTGCATAGCATAATCATGAAGGCACAATATGGGTTCCGTAGAGGTATGGGGACAGTTGACCAGTGTCTAAACCTCTCCCTAACCATAGGAAAATACTCGAATGCTAGAAACGGGAAGCTATACATGGCCTTCATGGACTTAACATCAGCCTTCGATTGCGTGTCACATTCCAGACTATGGTCCATGATGGAGGGTATGGGCATAGACCCACCGATCATTGGGTTCATCCGCCAGCTATATGCCAATGCCACTACCTGTGTAAGGTATGGCAGGAAGGGGGAGTGCACTCGTCATTTTAAAATCGAAAAGGGAGTAAGACAGGGGTGTGTGCTCGCCCCGTTTCTTTTTTCAATCTATACGAACGGAGTCGAGTCCTCCCTGTCTGTTCTCTCATTGGACGTGCCCAAATTTGATCAAACCCCCCTTCCGATCCTGGCATACGCTGATGACGCGGTACTGATAGCAAGAACGGGGTTGACCTTACAAAAATTAATTAAAGCTTATTCCATCTTCTTGACCTAAAAGTCAATTAAACGAAATCATTTATAATTGTGGCCGGAGAGACTAGAGGTGAGAAACATCCCCACTTTCAGATGGCTGGCAAGGAAATCAAGGTGGTTGACTCCTTTTCATACCTAGGAGTGCTCTTTGATAAGGATCACTCGTGGTCCAAATTAGTAAAAACAAGAGGCCAGGGTATACAAAAGAGCCTCAATGCCGTTAAGAGATTTGCTAAAAAGTTGGGTGGAAGCCCATTGGATGTAACTAAAAACATTTACCTAGCTAAAATAAAATCAGCCGCAATATATGGAGCAGGGGTCTGGGGGATGGTCAACGCTAGTTCGTTACAGCAAATGGAAGACTCCTTTTTTAAAAATCGTGTGTCTCTACCTCAATCGGCCCCAAATCACATTTTACATCTTGAACTTGGGCTTCCTTACTTGAGTGACACCATAAGGTTGGCCCCGGTCCTCTTGTGGCTATCAATATGGTAGAGAACTACGGTCGACCTGACACAAACCATTATAAGAGAATGCTGTAATCTAGATCACTACAAAAGGATTGGGTGGCTAAATTATGTAGAAACTGTACTGAAAGCTCTAGGGATGGTAAAACTTTTTCAGGATCCTGATTCCTGTAAAGAGGTCAATAAGAAATGGTTAACGGATTTATACTTTCAAAGAGCAGAACACACCCGTAGGGAAAAAAACCGGATCCATCAATCTTCCATTGCATACGACCTAGTCCCACCAATATCAGGAGAAGGTTTCCATTATTTAGCTCGTATAAACAATGCAAAGCACAGATTTATATTACTGCGCTTCAGACTGAATATGATCCCGTTACTCCTGGGATACCCACAAAATAAATATAGATTTGCAGATCTCGCCCCCTGCCCTTGTAATAATCATGCCGTGCAGTCAGATCTGCATATCTTATTATTTTGCAAAAATTACTCCAAGGAAAGGAAAATCTTTATACTCCCAATTCTGAGGCACCATAAATTTAGGCAATGTCGGGTCGCCATGTATTTTCTAAAAGCTTTACTGGACCCATTTGTATGTTTCTGTGTCGCTTCATTTCTATGGGCCTGTTTCAGGAAGAGGAAAAAGGCGGGCCCACATTTTAGTAGTATTGTGTAATTTTAATCATGAATTGTTCTTCCTTTTTTAAATGATTTTAAAGGTCCTATTTGGATCACAGCAAACTTGTTTAGTACTCATCTTAACCAATGTATATATGTATATTTATTGACTTGGAAATTTTTATATGTAGCTTTGTGCTTTTATGGTCTGTTCATAAAGATCGAATAAAGCTGTGTGACTGACTGACTGGCTTTAGGAAGGGCAAGGGAACAATACACCAATGTCTGAATTTAATGATGGTGGCTGCGAAATATTCCATGGTAAAGAAAGGTCAACAATGTATGGCCTTTATGGATCTTTCTGCAGCCTTTGACTGTGTGGTCCACAGCAAACTGTGGACCATCGTGGAGAACATGGGTGTGGATGTTTCAATAATAATATTTATAAGGCAACTATTTATGGGAGCAACAGCAAGCATCCGATACGGGAAGCAGGGGAAATGCTCAAAACCTTTTAAAATTGAAAAAGGCGTAAGACAGGGCTGCGTCCTGGCCCCATTTCTTTTTGCCCTCTATACTAACAAGCTAGACAAAGCCTTAGTGGAAAATGTAAAAGACACTGCATATGTTGGCTCTCTACCCTTCCTGTTCTTCTCTATTGTGACAACTCACTGCTATAGGCCAGAACACCTTTGGCACTGCAGAATCTCGTAGAGAAGTACATGACTTTTATGGCCAACTTGGACCTATATGTCAACAAAACTAAAACATTCATATTGATTACGGGGGCAGACATCAAGAAACCTACGAGATTTGTCAAAGGAAAAAGAATATAACTAGGGGAGAAATTCACATATTTGGGTGTTCTTTTTGATTCTAGATTAAACTGGAAGGATATGGTGCTTAATAGAGCAAACCTTATGGAAAAAGGTATAGCTGCATTATTTAGATTTTCAAAGAAATTAAGCTCAAAACCAATTCAGGAAATGATATGGGTCTATCTAGCCAAAGCTAAAGCGATTACTACCTCTGAGGCAGCAATCTGGGGTATGGTGGACGTCGGGTTGTTGCAGCGTGTAGAGGATGCATTTTGCAAAAGATTAATATCCGCGCCCCATGCCTGCTCGAATTTCATTTGCATCGTGGAATCGGGATTACCATACAACAGTGATTCAATTAAAATGGCTACCATATTGCTGTGGCTTTCGATATGGAAAAGGGATACAGCCAAACTGAATCAACTAGTGTTAAGAAACATCTTGAAATTGGATCACACATTTAGAATCCCATGGTTGACTTATGTAAAGACCACCCTTATATCCCTGGGTCTACGCGAACTCTGTGATACTCCATTGTTATATGGTAGCTTCCCTAAGGTCAAGCTTAAAGACATTTTTCTGGCCAAAACAACAAATGATAGATGGGCCATAAACAAAGACAAAAGCTCTATAAATCATGTATCAGCGGTTGTCCATTGCGAGCCATGGTGCTTTTTCTTATTTGTGTTTTGTAGAGAATCTACAGCATCGGTTGATTTTATTAACGTTTCGCTTAAACTACATTCCACTCATGTTGGGTTATCCTGCAAATTCCTATTCGATTAACCAGTTGTCTACCTGCCCATGTGATGGAAATTCCTCACAGTCAAGTTTGCACTTTTTTTTCTTTTGTTCCCTGTATACTCAGCAGAGAAAAAAGTTGATTGTTCCGCTATACGCAAATATAATTTCAGATAGTGTTTGCCAGCTTTACTCTTTATTCAACAAATGGAAAATCCGTATGTGTGCTATACGCTTGCATCCTTTTTATGGGCAGCCCTGAAGAATCGACCTGTACCCCAATTGATGTGAAATAAACTGGGACAGTGTCCATACAAAGGGAAAGAAAGTGGGGAAACATAGATATCACCCATCACAGGACATAGTAACCTTAGTCTATGATCTGTAATAGATATTCAGAAGAAAATGTAAGGAATATTAGTTTGTAATCACCAGCACGATAAGGGCTTTATTGTTGATGTTGTACAGGGGGCAGGACATGGAACCGTTTAAATCACCTACAGTCTAAAAGAAAAAAGTTACGGAGATCCATCTAATTAACTATATGTCTAAAATTATTTATGGATTTTAGTATTATAGAATGAAGATTTTAAATGGTTATAACTGTTAGGTTTTAAGTATTTATGTTTAATAGATGTTTTTAAAATATTTAGCAGAGATTAATTGGTATATTGATGAATCTAATGGAGGTTCACTGGGGGCAAATGTGAGGGAAATCTAGATATTGTATAAATGTTGAGTGACAAGACAAGATGATAAAAATATTCGTATCTAGCCCAAAAACTTAGAATCATGTTCTGCCTCAAGCAAATTGAATGTTCTTTTTTCCATTTTTATGTACTTTTATGCATTTAATTGATGCGAAATAAAGTTTGTGTGATGATGATGATATGGTTCAATGATTCCTTTCATGAACAAGTGCCCAAAATTTGGAGCTGCTCTATGTGGGCTTCACACCGTTCTAGAAAAGTATCTGTCATGTTTGTGTGAGAACAACTCTTGATGAAATTGCACGGTTTTTATGAGGTTCTCTGAAAAGTTGAAGGACTTTTAGGGCTGCCTTGATCAGAGACACAATTGCCCCCAGTTTCCGTACTACTACCTCCACTGATTTTCAAGTACTTCTAAACTGGTCCCCTGTTCAGTCAGTGAATTTTGTATCAAATTGCCAGGAATGGGAAGTTTCAGAATTTGTTACTAATCATCTTACTTCCCTCGAGATATATGGACCGAGGAAGGTCTTTGAAATGCCACACCATTACAATTTCCATGGACTTCCATACCAATACCTGCACATACCAACTGGTTCAATATTAGTGAGCCTTCACTGAACACTTCCTAAAAGTCATGTCATTTATTATTCTGGAGGTTTTATGTAAGCCTTTGTATAGTCTCCAAGAAGGATCTGTCATAAAACCTGTCACGGTGGTGACACTAGCATCTTCATGACTGTTGGCTTAGCGCCTGCATGCTTTGTGTGCCATGGGGTGCAACTACTATTCCTGTCAGGTGGACCTGACATTAAAGGTGAGAAGGAGTGCTTCTTACAGACAGCTACTATGATGACTGAGTCTGGATGAGGATTTGCCATCAAGAATGAGGGATCCTGTGCAGGTGGCTTGCATTCTTCTCTGCCTCTATAGGTACAAGACCTTCTATTGACAGCTCAATTAGCATGAAAAAAGGCTAGAACTCTAGGTTGATGAGTAGTAATCACTGTGTTTTTAGTATGAAGAGATACCATGGGGATGTTGAACTTCGCTGCACCCTTGCCACTGAATTATGGAAAGTGATGATACATCATTTCCAGGACAGATCCGAATGGAAGCGGCATTGGTGATGTAAGCATATATGTGCCCCAATCTAGGGCATTGTCTGTGTTTGGTTTAGTGTAATGATTAGTTAGTCCTATCCTGGAGTAAGCCATCTCCTTAGAATATGATCCTTCCTATGTGTGTGCCCTCATCTCAGTGTGTCTGCTTGGCTAGGGGTGCTGCTTTGTCTTTCAAAATTAGGGGTATATGATCTTGGCATATTTTCTGTGCAAATCCATGATCACCTAGGTGTAGGATCCCTGGACCAATGTCTTCTCATTTTTCTGGGACTTGGAGGCAGGCCAGAAACCTTACTTTGCACAGCAACTCTTGTAGGGGACTAAGAAGACTCAAACTGGGTTGGATGGAAGGTCTGGGATCTTGAGGAGTGAAGCCTTTTTTTCGGTGGCTAGTAGACACCTGAGTAATCAGATTGAAATGTTGGGATATGTTGTGATATCAATGGTGACTTCAACCTCATCTCAACATTGAAGGTCTCCTCTGCACTGAGTGCCTTAAAGATGGAATCTTGCTTGTCATCATAATGGTTCTCAGCAACATCCTTGTTCTTGATGGCAGACAAATTGATGCCATAGCTCTTCTTAATAT
Source organism: Calotriton arnoldi (assembly GCA_963921515.1). NCBI lineage: Eukaryota > Metazoa > Chordata > Amphibia > Caudata > Salamandridae > Calotriton > Calotriton arnoldi. The sequence goes on along the minus strand of CAWUFW010005281.1, from coordinate 557,104 downwards.
TCATTTGCTTGGCATTGCCATACATGGGAAGCAATAGTGACATTTTTCTTCATGTTGCCTTTTTTCTGATTTACCACTCTGGGGGCCCTGACAGGGATTATGGTGGCTAACAGTGCTGTTTGTATCTTTCCAGTGCATTGTGACTCCATCCTTCTGATCTCTCAAAGTTCTCTTGCACCTTTGTTGCACCCATTTAGCCAGGGGCACTCTTGATCCAGGAGGGTTCTCCTCAACATCTTTTTGTTAAACTCACACTCCACCGAACTTGTGTGGTCCAAAAGGCAGATTACACACAGCGAGTGAGGTCTTTCTCTGCCTTCTTCATCGTATAATAGGGACATTTCTAAAAATAAAGGCATTCCACTATACAAATGTTTAGAAAAATAGTTGTGAAAAACTACACTTTTAGTAAAAAAGTAGTGGAAATCAACCCGGTCTGTGGAAGACATCGAATAAATGTCAATATTTGGAACATGGAACACATTTTTTCAGTAAGAATGGGAGCTGGCAGGGCACAATGCCCAGGAAGGCTTACAACAGACATGGAAAAAAGAACTGCCAGTGCTGGCTAGGATGGCTGTCCATGACTGTACAGACAATGTAATATAATCTCCACCCTCTATGTTTATTCTTTTGGCCTGTTTACCTTGAATTAGAAGCTTTTCAATTAAAAAGCAAATGACTCTGTTGATATAGACTGAACATAAGCTTGTGTAAAAATGATTTTTTTAAACAAGGTGTGCTCTCAAATCCCACACATGGGTGAAGATAGTCGATGTTTATAAATGTCAATAGAGATACTATGATAGAGGTTTGCTGGCTAATTCGGAGAGAAAATGTATGCTGTATGTGAATAGGTTATTTACTTGTAGTCCTAGTCCGTAGGAATCTTTATTGAAGTCATAAAAGCTTGAATGATTCTGTGATGTTTGCATTGCCCCAGAGCACCTTAGCATAAATGCATTGTTCATAGGAAATAGCACCGGGTGCCAATGCAAGTCCGTTTGTACAAAGGATGAGCAGCACCCTGAAGCAGTGGCTAGATTTCTTACTAGAATTGACAAACAGGTTTACTATAGCATTGTGAAGAAACTAAAAAGCAGACTGATAGACTTCCCTCATGAACAGAGTGTAAAGAGCCTTATCACTTTAAGATTTTCTGGAGATTCTTCTAACCAAGATGCAACCTACTGGTGGTTTGCCTACCCCAGTCAGTTCTTTATTTCTGGCTCCTGTGAGAAGGATCTAAGAGCATGTGAGAGGTTTTATATCTCAGTCTTTTCTCAAATCAAGAGTTTTCCAAGACATTATTTGACTTTCATGTGGTGTTTTAAACATTTCCCTGTCAAATTAAATATTATTTAGCACCTTCGGACTATTGTTCCTCACAGAGAGAAATGTCCCCCCTGTGCAAGAAAGAAAAGCAGTTAAAGACCTCTACTAGGTCTGTGTGGTATGTTTTTCTCCATCCTATACTGTAAAAGACTGTACTATCTGCCACAAAATGTCCAAGAGTACTCTCGAGGATAGAGAGAACATCAGACTTTGAGGTATGCTTCAGAAAATGAAGGCAGAGGAAGAATGAGGCAGCCTTTCAGGAATCCTTTCCCAAGAAAGCACACTCTGTTACAGACTTCTCAAGAGGGAGATTCTCAGTGAAAAGACAAGTCAAAGAAGTTCACCATCAGTGCCATTGTTCTAGACTTCATTCAAAATCAACATCACTGACTGTTGCCACTGTTGCTGAGAGCCTTGACCCAGACTTGTTCACCCACTAAGGTGGGTTCAACACATTCCCACCTGCATCATTGAGGCAAGAGTTATCGATTTCCAAAACATACCACATTGTTGACATCAAATACTCCTGCAAAGGAAGCAAGAAGACCTTCCTCGAAGCCGTGTTGCTGAACTCCTTCACCATCGAGATCCCAAAGGTGAACTTTGTCACCGCTGTCGTCGAGACACCACCATTCGATGTTGATAAAGCTGTCTTCATCACCATCAAAACAACATCGCTGTCAATGTTCAATTTCTAAAGCATCTCCATCGACGTCAAGAAAATGCAGTCATACACACTCTCCAGAATCTACTGAAATTCCAGTGGGCTCAGTGCATTTTATTGCAGAGTTATCACACTCTCATCACCAACTGTAGAAGTTTTAAGGTCTCCTTCTCTAGTGCAATTCTCCGCAACTCCCACTGATTCCTCATCAGGCACTCCTGTTGCAGGCTTGTCACCTTCTCTGACTTCACTACTGCTGATGAGTCAAGTTCCACTGGTCAGTAAACTTCCAAACCCCCTCATTCAGTGAGACCGCCCTTAACACCAAATCCTCACCCCTTACCACTCAGACCAATAAGGCCTATCAACCCTTTTGAGGTTCCTCTTCAAGATCCTCTTTGTACTCCACAATTATCTCCTCTGAAGATGGGTTCCAAGATGACTTTAATGTCTCCTCCATATCTAGTTTCACTTAGACCTCCTTTATCTCACAAAGGGCTCACTCCTGAAAAATGGAAAGCTGCCACTTCGGCATCCAGGCAAAGATCATCTTTCTCGGATACAGATGATTCACATTATTCTATACTCCGACATCAACGCAGCTTCTCCAACTCATGTCTCCCTTGTGGATGAGATTAACACCTCACATGGGAGTTTGGCTAGAGGTGATGCTAAATTGAAATTCCTTTGAAGACTTGAAAGCCAACTATCTCAATCATTATTGAGACACTTCAGACAAGAGCAGTTAAAAAAAAAACCTTGCTCTCTTTTGTTCCACGACATCTGGATGTAACGCATGAGAAATTCTTGACATTGGCAATGGTTACAGGCACTGAAGTCAGGTTATTTAAAAAATTAAAGCTCTGCATCAAGATCCGGACTTTCTGAAAACTGATCCCAATCCAGACTCGATCACTGTCACTTCTGTTGGGAGGCATGCGTCACCTCAGGAGACCACTGCCCTTCCGAAAAAGAAAATAAAAAAAGGGGACGAACTGGTAAGAAGGTGTGTTATACAAATGCAATTCATCTAAAAAATGCTAGTGCCAAGGCTCTTCTTGGAAGGTACCAGAGAGAGATTATGGGCAGTATGGAGTTCTTCGTTGATGATTTGCCCAAAAATCAGCAACAGGATTATTTGGAACAACTGAACGAGAGCTCACAGATATCAAACCAAGTCATCAGTGCAGCAGTTGACTCAGACGATCTAGCCATGACTGGTTACCGCCATGGTGTGGTTACTAGAAGATCATCCTGGCTTTGCTTAACATCTTTGAAGAGTAAAAGAGTAAATTTTCTAATACAGCTCACATCAAGATTGTGGGCACTCGCTCCTAGGGTTTGCCAGTGGATTTTCCAAAATGCATAGATGAGATATATATAGAATATACAATTCTTCAGTGGAAGCACATAGTCATATAACCTGAGCATTTGGAATTTTTTGACAGCTTAAAAAAAGGTGTATAAGGTGGAGAAATTATTATTTTTTAACATGTAATTGTTTATTACAATAAAATACAATCAACAACTATTGAAATCGATATTATGGCAACAATTTGCATTCTTCGGTAAAGCACATTAAGAACCCATGAGTTTGGTTGGCTCTTCTTACATAGTAGGTTACATTAGTTTTCTGTTATCCAGGTCAAGCAGTATGTTAATATGTCTGTTGCTAAATTAAGCCATTCGCTCTTTCTTTATATGATCTGGAAATGTTTCATGGTGACATATCATCAGATGCCTACAACAAGGTAGTCAAGGTCAAATCAAATATATATCAAATTCTTCCCCACTAAACAGTGTTTGTTTCTCTATATATGATTTTTTCCTAAGTTGGAGTTCATTTGATCAAGTCCTTGATCCATAGAGAAAGTACAGGCCCATTTGCTTTTTTTTCTTCAAAATATCACAACGCACCTCTTCACCCATACTACACCCATTGCTATGCGTTTGCTGGTATGTTTATCCATCTTCTTTCTCGAGATATCTCCTAATAAACATCCTCTTGAAGTTTGTGTAATTTCCCAGCCTGTCAGTTTTTCAAATTTCTTAACTACTCCATTCAGAACTCACAAATATTTATACATTCCTCCCACATAAGTCTCCATTGCTGAAACATTTTCTATATTATTTTGGCAGATTTTGTACGTCACTTGTGGTGTGTAATGAATCAATGTAACCCTGGCATTTAGAGTTAGTGCACAGCATAAGCTATATTTTTCGATCGATCTTTAAGTTCAAAATGTACTTCTGCATTTTTTTCCTATGTGTCTTCCTGGGATCATGCAAATGTAACTTTTTTTGGTTTAGATGGCTTCTAAAGTTAGGTCATCAACCTTCCACCTTACCCCAGAAAAAATATTACTTTGTTCAGTGAATGAACAATTGGCTCTGATGGGAAGATTGGGCAGGTTGTTCTCTTACTTGCCCCCGTGCCTACATACATCAAAAAGATTGTGCTATTTATTTATGAGTGGTTTCAGAACTCCCCAAAACTCATCAACCTACCCTTTTAGTAGAAATCTCTCATTTTGACAGTGGCTTTATCTTTGGGATATGTAGGGTGGGAAGCTGTGGTACAATGTTGTTTGTCAAATTCATAATTGTAACAGATGAATGGCTTTCTATCGTAATGAATGCATCGTTGCTCCATTCTGTGGTAATCATTCCATCTTCGGTTTGGTTAAGAACGATTTAGAGAGGTATCAAACTCAATTTGATGGGGTGGATTAATTCAGCAATAAGCTTCATAATTAAAGTTTGCTCCCCCTTAGTGAACCATGGGACTTCATGGCTAAGCTGCATTGTCATGTAATATTTATAGCAATCTGCCACTAGCATGCCTCCTATTTCCAAGATTAACTTAATGTCCAGAGTGCAATTTGCACTGCATCATTTCTCCACAGTAGTCACGTTAATAGTGAGTCAAGTTTCTTGAAGCAAGATTCTGGTATTACCATTGGCATGTTTTGAATGGTATGGTATGTAGAGGGTCATTATCATTTTTGTGAGGGCAACAGGCCCCATGCAATTTTCCCTTGCAACATTTTTTGTTGGTGGGTGCCATTGCAGAGCCTGTGTGTGCAGTTGTAACTGCCATTTCGACTTTGCAAAATAAACCTTTTGGCAGGCCCACATGTTTCTTTTTAATACATATAAGTCGCCCCTTAGGTAGGCCCTAGACAGCCCCAAGGGCAGGGTGGAGTGTATTTAAAAGACATGTACTTTTACGTTTTACATGTCCTGGCAGTGAGAAACTCTTAAATTAGTTTTTCACTACTGCATGGCCTATCTCTCCCATAGGATAAGATTGGAGTTGCCTTATCACATTTTATAAGTTTAATTTTCAAATGGGTAGTGATAACTGGTTCATGTTCAGTGTCTCTGGAATACTAATTTAAAATCCTAACCTATGGAGAAATCAGATTTTAAATTACAATTCTGAGAATTCCACTTTGGCATTTCTTGCCTTAGCCATTTGGTGCCTGCAGCCTGTCTCTGGCCACATGACTGGGTGCAGTTGGCAGTTGGGCTTTGTGTATTCCTCCTAGACAATAGGGACTTAGGTGTTATTGGATGGGCCCTCACTGGCAGGATGGAAGGGAGACCCTGTCCCAGCCTCACTTACACCTGACTAGGCTGTGTCCTGTTTCCACACAAAGCTCTGCATACACCCTGTAGTTAGCCTGGAGCCAGGGCAGGCAAGGCAGGGCATCTGTGCATATAAAGACATGCATCCAGAAGCTTCTCCCCACTCCAAAGGCACAAATGTGTATAAAAGAATGACCTCAGACATCACCACTTCAGTACACTTCCGACCTGTGGATACTCTGCCAGGAAGAAGGACTGCTGTGCTGCTGAAGGACTGCCACTCTGCTGGACTCCTGCTTTGCTGTGCTGACCTGCTGTCTTCTTGCCTGGTGAGAAGGGCTGGACCTGCATCTCTTAAACCCAGAGTGACTCCAAGGGCTAGTTAGCTGGCCTCCTAATCTGAAGCCTCAGGCACATAACAGACTTCCAACAACCTTGCATCTGCAACTGGACTCTGCCATCTGTGAGTCTACCCTGCCAAGTGGTGCCACCCCAGTCCCAGACCCTTGGAGGTCGACCCAAAAAAGGCCTACGATAGGATATAATGGGAAAGATCAACCTGGTGAGATTTACAGACCAAGTCTTTCGGCAAAGATTCACAAACATGACAGCAATTGTGGTGTCCATAACGCCACAGCAAAACACCAGCCATCAGACTTGGCGAATCATGTTTTTACGCTACTCACTCGGTATCATGGATAAACCTGAAATACAGGTGGAGGAGGATCAGAGAACAATCAACTCCACAAGAGAAAAGAGAAACCTTCTGTGCCCGGAATATGATTCCATGGGGCCACACAACATATTGAACACAGGGAACATTCTGAACTTGCTTGGGGCTCTGCCAACACTTGCCCACTTAAAAACCGGGGATATTATCCCCGTTGAATTTACACTATCAACTAAGGGTAGCCATAGAGAAACCACACTGCTCATGTGGGCTACAGTGGACACAGAGGCAGTGTTACTAAAAGAAAAGTCCCATTTTGACCCATGGGGATAAATATCTTCCCCTTCTCTTACCAGTGATATCCTCAGCTATTGGAGACTCACTGAAATGTAACTAGCTCACAACCCAAACCCCAGGCTCAGTCAATTCTTAGAGGTGCACTCAGCAAAACCCCCCAAAGAATCCAGTGGCAATCAAAGGGAAAACTCAAAACCGATATGACATAGTCAGGGCACAAGTCCTAAAAAAAGAAGTGGGGGGACTAACCAAGTTGGGCAGTATGCAAGTGACATCACAGCGTGTGACATCGGACGTGGCATCACAGGAAGTGACATCACAGGAAGTGGCATAACAACCCATGACTTTACAGGAAGAGACATCACATTCAGTGACATCAGATCTTAAGACCTCACACATATGTTTAGCAGGTCTATCGTGAGTTCATTTGAGTGCATTACAAGTATTCATGCAAACATTCCTGATTTAGGCAGAAGGCTCACGCTTTTGTAAGCTACATAAAAAACAATGTGCCTTTTGTCAGCATAAAGCTTTCTTTACTCAAGGATTGAACAAACAAACTACGCCGCCAGCCTACTCCAACAGGCATAATATTCCATATGCAGCACATTTCCATGTAGATATGATTGCTTTAGCTGCCTGCACTCTCCAGAGGTGAGACGGTCTCCAAGCAAAGTATGCTTACTCAGCTCTACCCACCACTTAATGTGTCTGTGGTGGGCACCTGCACTCATTTTAGGAGATTGGGGATCATTTTTCACCAATAACCGTGACCCAAAGCAAGGCAGAAAGGGAAGAAAGAGAGATAGGAAAACAATGATGAGGGCAGAAAAAGGGAAGGAAAAGAACCTGCAAGAATAAGCAAGTGTAAAGTAGTGAAAGAAGGAGGTTATGGCAACCTTGGCATTTATCAATGGGACCATAAACATTTTTGTGACTCTACATTTATGTTTTTACAAATTGCACACTGCCCCTCAAAATGTCACCTCCACATTTAGCAGCAGACATTTCTCATGTTCTTATTGTTGGCATAACTATATCTAAACTACCCTCAAATTCACAAGCACAACCTGACAGCTCACCTTGCAAGCAATACCACCAGAATACCCATACAAAGAATGGACCATAAATTTAAATGTACGAGGTATCAGCTCCACATCACAATAAGTGTAATCGACCCAATATCCACGGGTAAGAAGGAAATGGCACTAAAGGTAACACACAAGACAAAAACACATGCAATTCCAGTCACAACTAGCACTTTCAAGAAAATATTGGCCGTCAGAAGGAAATAATGCTAGTATGCATAGAAAACCTACCCAAATGGGGAGATGTAGGAACAGCGAGAGACACCACAAACTATGGCCAGTGATCAGAATCTACACTAGACTATGCTCGCTAATAAGAACTTTGCATGCCCTAGACATGTTACATTGCCAACATGGTACAATGGAGATGGCCTACTTGACTTACTTGTTTACAGTAGCATTGACCTATGGGCTCGCCTATTCACTGTAACCGTATCCTGAAGGAGCCAGCCCTAAGTAAGTGTGCATGATCTTTCAAACATAGCAGAACTCTGAATTACATCAGTCTCCCAGACCTAAGAGCATCATAACAACAAAGTTACCCTGTGTTATTGCGTCATGATACTGTACAATGCAAACTTTACAGCATTTCTGCATCAGGTAGCTGTGAGAAGGGCAAAAAACAAGACCACCCATACTCCGGCAGGGAAACAACTTGGCAAATTTTAACACAGCCATATACAGCGCTCTTGAATCTCCAGAGCTACAAAGAACCAACTTGTCTTCCTTTAAAGGAAGACATCTCTTCAACATTTACTAATTAGAACTGGTAAATAAAGCACATAATTTCAAATGTTTGGAAATCATTTTTGTTGTGGTGTGATGGATTTAGATACTTCTGCACAAAACTGAAATATTTGGGACATGGAGGTGCAGGCAGGATTAGGCAAGGCAGTCCTTATTTGAAGTGAAATATGCACAGTTGCGGCATCTCTCTGCCACCCACGCTCCAACCTCATGTACCAAGAAATAAAGACTAAGCATTAACCTTTGATGTAAAACAGGAGAAATAGGAGAAATAAAAAGCTGCCCATCTAATGGCTGAAATGAACAATGTGAAAGCAGAAAACCTGGGATCAAGCCCAGCTTTCCAACTTGACCAAATTGTGTGAATCTAGACAAATCTCTCTTTTGTGTTTGATTTAATAAGCTATAATGTTGCATCATGTATAATAAGAATCTAGGCCACATACAGGATGCACTCAACACTTGACTTTCATGTGGCTTCTGCCTGCCAGCCACACTCTAACCTCATGAGCCAAGAATTAAAGGCAAAACATTAACCCTTGATGTGAAATAAGGGAAACAAAGATATGTCCATTTAGTGACTGTATTGCACAAAGTCAATACAGAAAGAAAATGAGTTACCTGTAACTACGGTTCTCCAATATTGGTATCTTTCATAGATTCACATGCTTGAATCATCCCTGTCGTCATAGTGGGAGTACTACGGTATACTTATAACAGCAGTAGTTAACACTACCATAGGCTACCATGCAATGAACAGACACTGCAATGGCCAATCCATTTTCTTTTGTAAAAAGAACCAAACTTAAGTAGTAGCCACTCAGGTGACAGCACCCTGTAGAACACTCCCAAGAGAGGCTAGGTTCCTCAGATTTTCAAGCACAAGTGTGAAACTTTCTATCTTGAGGAAATAAGGGAAGCCTCTCAGGGGAGGAGGTTGGTCGTAAGTGAATCTATGAAAGATACCAATACTGGAGAACCGTAGTTACAGGTAAGTAACTCATTTTCTTCTAAAGTATTGGATATTTCATAGATTCACATGCTTGAATCAGAGTGGCTAGAAGTTGCATAGATAAATGCGTATAGAAATAATCCGATATATACATATCTACCCTTAGAAGGTAATATACATGCATATACTGTAAAATATATATATATATATATATACACACAAAGCAATCCTGACTTGCCCCAACCCTTTGCAGGCGAAAACAGGTACGGACCACCAAATGAAGTTTCAATGATGCAGTGCTTTATTTCATGATTCAATCCTCATAGCAACCAGTCAGTCCTTGACGCGTTTCAACCGTTATCTCACGGTCTTGATCTATATATATTATTATTATTATTATTTTTTTATTAGAACCCTCAAATTGAGAAGACTAGAATCAAGGATGATCATTAGATTTAGGACAAAGACCTCACACGGACTCAGCGGGGATGAAGTATTGTTCATACATTTATAAAGCCAGATGAACCAAAGTGGAAAAAACAGAGACAAGCAATATTAACATTGATACATGCACCAGGATTAAGCGCGTGAGAAACAAAACAGCAATAAATAGAGCGGATCAACGATTGTGTACAAAGAAAGAGAAACTATTCTCAGAGGGGTTCACAAACAACAAATAGTAGGGATGTCAGATAAACAATTGGCATGGATAAAGGCACTTCGCCTGAAGGACTTATTTCTATATCAATATCAACGTTGCACTTTACAACAACAGTACTAAACTGATGATATAGTCATTGTTGTGACAGTTCCCAATTCATTGTGAAATAAAATTGTGCACCAATCTAAGTTTAAAAAGGTAGAATGCAATATCCAATAACACAAGGCATTATGTATCACGCTAAAAAAACTGCTGATCTGAAACATCCTTATTCCGAAAAAATGGTTATTCTCATAGGTGTTGAAAATAATAATGTAAACATCAACATCAAGTACACTGAAACATTGAAACACTGACAGAATACCCAGTTGAAGTATAGTATAAAATTGTACACACTTAGAACAGTATACTTAAGAGAACTGTAACCTGAACTTGAAAAACTACATGTCCCATAATGCCTCATAGTGGGCGCTAATGGGCCAGGACTATATAAAGAATAATGGAAGATGGACTCACATTACCGTGAACTAGACCCGGCAGGGTTGAAACGCGTAGGTGGTGGTAGTGGGATATTCTGCACGTTTGCAAATAAAAGTCTGAATAAGATTCCCTTGGTGTGCGGTGAAATCCTTGGCTGGATAATTTGTTGATTAAGAATTTACGAGGGGCAGTCCACCCTCGACACCGGCACCCTCTGTGAGAGAGAGCGCGTCACCACGGACAAATTGGTGGAATATATATATATATATATATATTTCCAGAAAGCCTCTGAAGAAAGCCCTGCTTTTACCACTCCATCACCAGGACCAACAGAAGGACGGCACACAGGAATCCTTTTAACGAAGCGATTTATTAGGCTTCAAATGCTCCCATACTTTATGGAGCAGGTAAACAGCAACGTGCAAGGTGCATATTAATCCACAAAGCAGACCTACGCGTTTCGGCCGTAGCCTTCTACTGGGTGATAGTGTTTAGTGCACAGAGTGTCAATTTAAAGGGACAGCAATACCCTTTCCCCACCACCAATTAAAAACATCCATAATGTTTGAAGGAGAAACAACCAATTTTTTCTCATCCTTGTAAAATAAGGTATATCATTGCAGCAGGTTGTTACAGGCATGAACAGAGAATCAAAAACAATCTTTGTGAAGTACACAGAATGTGAAAGACACAGTTCACCGTAGTCATGAGTTTCAGGCTCTTAATCAGATAATTTTAGTGTTTAGTCTTATTAGGCAGTTGTTTTTTTGGATGGCTATATAGTTCATAATGATTAAATCACAGGTTTTTGATAACATATTCAGATAACATATTTTCAAAGAGGAAAGGACCAGTGTTGATCGCATCATACCAATTCTATTGTAACTCAAACAATTTCATTGAGCCCTCGTATTAATGTTGTAATATACATAAATATATTTATAAAGTGCAAAGTGCTTTTCATAGAATATATTACCCCATAAAATACACAGAAGGTGCAAAGTTCAATGTACTATCTCTGTAAAGTACCAGAGATAAAAATGCAACATACCAAAGCAGGTATTCTAGTACTAAATTCCAGATCATCTCAATATTGGATATAAAGTGACAAGTGCCATATCCATCCTAATTATAAGTTAGACAGAGCCAAAATCCGCTCCTCTATCATCTCCTCTAATACAACAATATCAGATAAAAAAAAAAAAATGGCTCTGATATTTACTCCACACATAACATATATATAAACAAAGTAACATGAGACAACCAAATAGCATACCATCACTTTAAACCGTTAAGTAATGTGAAGGAACAAACACCTCTAAGAGTAGAGGATTACCTTATTAAAACAGATGATGTAGAACCGCATGTCCCACCGCTGCTTTGCTGTAAGTTGCCATATCCAGGCAATAATGCCGCGTGAAAGTATGAGCACTCTTCCAGGTAGCGGCACAGCAAATCTTGTCCAATGATACTCCAGCGAAAAGAGCAGCAGAAGAGGAAACTGCTTTCGTAGAATGTGCCTTGGCCTTGATCATAAGCGGTTTACCCGCCTTAGTATGACAGAGCTAAATAGTAGCAGTGATCCATCGTGCAATAGTTCTTTTAGTGACAGCAGAACCCAGTCTTAGATTTCTCCGCCGGTGAAGAAGGATGTGGGAAAAAGGTGCGCAGGACAACAGGTTAATTAAGGTGAAACTGAGATGGAACCTTCGGGATTGACTTAGGGTTTGTTCTTAGTACAACATAGTCCTCTGTAAAGCGTAAGTAGGGCTCTCTTATGATGAAGGCTTGAATTTCACTTACTCTCCTTGCAGAAGTAAGCGCGAGAAGCAATGCCACTTTCCAGGTGAGAAACTTTAGCTCAATTTTGTGAATTGGTTCAAACTGTGGTTTCATTAGTTGAGACAGGACTACATTAAGGCTCCATTCCGGCAGAAGAGGCAGAATGAGAGGAAAAGTCCTGATTAATCCCTTCATGAACTGTTTGATGATGCGAGAAGAGCAAAGGGAAGAAGTGTCGGAAGTGCGTCTGTATCGGGAGAGGTCCGCGAGATGGACCCTTACTGGCACATACGCCAGACCTGATTTTGCCAGAGATAGGAGATAAAGCAAGATTTGTTCTGAAGATGAGAAAAGAGGGTGAGTGTCATTCTGAAGGCACCAAGAACAATAACATTTCCATTTTAATCTGTACGTTTTAGTAGTGGACTCGGCTCTAACTCTGGACAATATATCTCTACAGTCTTGGGGAATGACTATATCTTTGAACTCAGGTGCCAAGCATGCAACTGAAGAGAAGGTGGGTGCGGATGCAGGATTTGCCCCTTGCTCATGGTTAGCAGAGTCGTTGTTACTGGCAGGCGATAAGGCTTGGATTGTGACAGCAGGAGTAGCTCTGTGAAGCAATGCTGGCGGGGCCAACGTGGAGCAATGAGGATGAGCTGGCACGGTTCCCTTTTCATTTTAATCAGAACCCTGGAGATGAGAGGGCATGGGGGAAAAGCGTACGTAAAGATTCCTGACTATCTTATTGAAAACGCATTCCCCCCAGGACCCTCTCTGAGGTTCCCTGCTGGCGAAGAACTGGCATTTCTGGTTCCCTTGAGATGCAAATAGGTCTAAGTTGGGTGTTCCCCATTTCTGGAAGATGGAATCGAGAATCAGCTGATCGAGTTCCCACTCGTGATTTGTATGAGGTAATCTGCTCAAGGGGTCTGCCAGATTGTTCTTTGCTCCTGGGAGATGCCGCCTTGGTGGTTATGTGATGCCGTAATGCCCATTTCCAGATCCTTTGAGCTTCCAAATATAGGATTGGAGATCTTGTTCCTCCCTTCATGTTGAGATAAAGCATACAGGTGGTATTGTCTGTACGAATTAGTACTGAGGATGCTCGTATCCTTGGGAGAAACAACTGGAGGGCTAGGAAAATTGCTCTCAGTTCCTGAAAATTGATATGCATTTTTGAAAGAGATAGACTCCATTTGCCGCTTATTTTAAGGTCCTGAAGATGCGCCCCCCCAGCCGTCTAATGATGCATCTGTGGTCAGAACGAACTCTGGAAGAGGCGAGAGGAATGACAGCCCCACAGAGAGATTGTTGGCGGACTGCCACCAAGGAAGTGCGCTCCTCATGACCGGAGTGATCCAAATGATATCCTCGAATGATCCTGTTATCTGAAGCCATTGTCTGCCCAATTGCTCCTGAAAAGGTCTCATCCTTAGACGTGCGTGAGACACCATGAGGATGGCAGAAGACATCATGCCGAGAAAGGATTTGAGGAGATGGACAGAAGCCAACTCTCTTTTGCAGAGATTGTGAGCCAGAGATAGAATGGTGTTCTGTCTTTCTGTGGATAAGAATGCCTTGTTTTGGAGGGGATTCAATGTTGCTCCAAGAAACGTTATTCGCTGTGAAGGTATGAGAAAGGGTTTTTGATAATTGACTGTCAGCCCTAGAGAGCGGAAGAGCTGTAGACAGAAGGAGATGGCCTCTGAGGCTTGATGAAGAGAATGAGCCTTCACTAACCAATCGTCAAGATATGGAAATATCTGCAGGCCTTTTAATCGTAGGTATGCTACCACGGGAGCAAGCCACTTGGTAAAAACTTCGAGGGGCCGAAGGGAAGCACTTTGAATTGATAGTGCGTGCCTGTCACAGTGAAACGGAGACATTTTCGATGCTTGAGATGGATAGGGATATGGAAATATGCGTTCTGTAAATCTAGGCTGGCCAGAAAATCCGAATGGTGCAGATGCTGTAATATTTCCTGGAGAGTTACCATGCGAAAGGACTTTTTCTGCAGGTATTTGTTGAGCTTTCAGAGGTCTAGAATAGGACGCCGTTCTCCCGACTTCTTCTTTACCAAGAAAAATCGGGAGTAGAAGCCCCTTCCTCTCCGAGAGCGTGGCACATATGTTATTGCTCCTTTCTGGAGCATGATCAATGCCTCCTTCTTTAGCAATTGAAGATGGGGTGGTATTGATTTTTGAGGCGGATGAGGAGGTGGTGCTGTGACAAACTCTAGGGTATAACCATATTTTATTATATCCAGAACCCATTTTTCTGTGGTTATTTTCTGCCATTGACCTAGATAATGAGAGAGGGGAGTTTTCTTGGATGAAGTAATCGCGGGGAGAACGGCAGGCGGCGAGACCTCGTCACTGTTTTCTGACAGCATCCCTGGATTGACCTTGTTGCTTCTGCCTGGGCTGTTTGGAGTAAGCAGCCTGTGGTGGTGCACGATATTGGTGCTGATGTTGGTAGGAAGGGCGAAATGAGGTGTAAGCGTGAGGTTGGTATTTCTGGTAACCACCTCAAACTGAATAGGCTCCTCTGCCACGTGCTCCATGAAAGGGGGTCTTCCTGTATTGGAGCGTGCCCAAAGCCTTAGCTGTGTCAGTGTCAGTCTTAATGGTCTGTAAGGCGTCATCAATATGTTTGTCAAAAAGCTTCTCACCATCAAACGCCATATCCAGTATTTTGCCTTGCACCTCACGGCGGAACGTTTTTGCCTTCAGCCAACCCAGACGCCTGTGGACAGCCGCTCCAGCGAGCTGACAAAAGGCTAGGGAAGCCACATCCATAGAAGCATCTATAATTTCTGAAGCAGATCTTTCCCCCTCAAGAAGAATCTTTCTTGCTTCTAGTCTTTTATCCTCCGGAAGGAGGTCTATACAAGGAGTGATATCGGACCACATTTGGCAGTCGTATCTTGCTAATATCGCTAGAGTGTTAGCCACATGTACAGTAGTACCTGAAGTGGTTGCAAATCTCTTGAAAATATTATCAAGGCGCCTTCCCTCCTTGTCAGGTGGTAATCGCGCTAAAGGATTTCTTGATCTCCGTTGGGCAGCCTGCAAAATAACGGAATCTGGCTTAGGATGCCCTACCAGAAAAGCTGGAGCATCATCAGGAGCTCTCTATTTTTTGTCAATCCTGGACAAGACCGGGATAACTGTGGCGAGTGTTTTCATTACCTTCACACCTTCCTCCCAGATGTGATCTATAATGGATATCGCCCTAACAGTCTTTCTAGACAGATCCTTAAAATCATAAAGAAAACAGTCAGTCCGCTTGACTGTCATTGACAACTGAAAACGAGAAGCCGCCCTTTCCATTAGTGCGTGGAAGCCGCCAATGTCTTCCGGCGGAGAATCCGCCATTTGAGGAGATGGAGAAGCAGGCGTTGAAATAACATAGGCCTCCCATTCATCACCTATTTGCCCTTCTTTCTGAGGTTGACCCTCCTCAATTTCTCCGTCATCAGAAGTGTCATGTTGTTGTGATGGCAAAACAAAATCCGTCACAGGGGACGCCGTAGGAGAAGGCTCAGACCTACGTGGAGGAGAAGCAAGTGGTGAATGTGCAGGTGGTGGTGGCAGTGGAGGTGGAGGAGCAGTTGATGAAGGAAAATGAGTGCGGTAGTCATGTAGCATGTCTTGTAGATCTTGAACCAAAGCCACAGGAAGGTGGACCATGGGCTCACCAACAGGCTCCATGTTTTGTATTTTTGCATGTGGAGGGTGATATTCCTGCTGTTAGTAACCTTCATAGTCATCCTCATCACCGTCCTTATTCTTGAAGCTGAGAGGGACTGTGAGCAGGACCAAACATTCCATCATCATCAGATTCCTCCAAAAATGTTGAAGGTGGGAAAGGCGAGACCAGTGCAGGATTCTGGAAAAAATGCCTCATCGACGGTGTCGTTGACGAGAATGTCGTTGATGGGTATACAGGCGTTAGTTGCAACATTGACGGTCACTTACGACCAGGCATGGGATACAGCGTCATCAGCTTCGTCGACGGCAGCGGTGTCTGTGTTATCAGCGAGGACATGATAGAAGCAGCCGAAGAAATCGTCGTCACTATCGTCGACAATGCCATAGCGGTCGTCGTGGTTGTAGACGAGGAGGAGGAGGTCGTCGACGGAACCAACGTCATCGACGAGGATGCCGACGAGGAAGTCGTCGTCATCCGAGTCATCGTTGACGAGGAAGTCGTCGGCGGAGTTGAAGCCTTCGTCGTTGCTGGTAGCGTCGGCGGTGGGCCGTCGTCGATAGTGCAGTCGTATCCGTCGTCGACGATGTAGTTTTCGACGACGAGATCTTCGATGACGAGGTAGGTGAAATACGTTCAGATGGTGATTTTTGTGTTGACGGGGAGCCAGAAGTTAGCGCCGTCGACAATATATGCTTCCTAGAGACTGTAATCTTCATGGATGGTTCTGAAGATTGTTTTTTATGCTTATGTGCTAGATGGCTTTTCTCCTCAGTAGGAAATGAATGCTTTCCTTTTTGTAAGGTGTCTGCATCTTCCTGACAAGGCTTTTTAGAAGCCTTTTTTCTTGGAAACTTCAGGAGATTCATGAGATCTTTCTCTCCTTCTAGATGTTTCCTGAGAAGCCTCTGATGTAGAGCTCTCCTCATCCTCAGAGACGACATCAGATTTACTTTTTAGTCTCTGAAGCCAAATCAACAACCTGCCATCTCTGTCTTTAAGGGTTTTGGTTGAAAAAGTCCTACAAATCTTGCAGTCTTTTACCTTGTGTTGAGGGTAGAGACAGTAGAGACAGTTCTTATGGGGATCTTCAGCATGTAGCCTCTTCTTACCGCGTGTTCCACACGACCTGAAGAGACCTTTCTTTGAAGAATCCGACATTTTGAGTAGAAATCTGGAGAATTGAAGAAGAAACTGAGCAGAGCTCAGGGAGACTCCCTTTCACATGACGTGCGGTAGAAAATCTGAGGAACCTAGCCTCTCTTGGGAGTGTTCTACAGGGTGCTGTTGCCTGATTGGCTACTACTTAAGTTTGGTTCTTTTTACAAAAGAAAATGGACAGGCTATTGTAGTGACTGTTCATTGCATGGTAGCCTATGGTAGTGTTAACTATGGCTGTTATAAGTATACAGTGGGGCTCCCACTACAACGACGGGGATGATTCAAGCATGTGAATCTATGAACGATCCAATACTGGAGAAACCTGTGTTCTGCCCATGACCTCTGTATGCCAGGTGGGAGCTGCAGTAATGATTGAGGGCTGCATCCTGATGCGTTGCTATATTGAGAAGATGGCCATTGCCCTGTGCAATGCTGTGACCTGAAGGGGTTGTTTCCCTGTATGAGCTACTACAAACCCTGTATGCTAGTACGAGGGCTGTCTACTAGGAGCAGCGCGCAGCTGTGAAGGTGAAGCAAGCCATTTCATGCGGCAGAAGTGCTACGATTCAACTACCCAACAATCCAAGAGGACCCAAGACCTGCCCCCGGATTCAGGAAGACTTACCGCATAGGCTAAGGTGTGTGTGGATGGCTGGTGTCTCTAATGTAGCATTCACACTTCTGCTCACCAGCGGGCTGCAGAAGCATGGCAGGGCACTCCGAACCTCCACTCCAGTGAGAGTGGGTAAGACTGAATACTCGGCCACCAGGCCTTGGGGGCAAATTGCACTGTATGACACGGTACAGTGTGGAGGCATTTTAACTTTCTCAAAGCCATCATTGAACTTCTAAGACTTGAACTCACTAGTGGGGCCTAGCTGGAATGTCATCTCACATAAATGGGGAATAACCACAATCCTTTGACAAAGAAGTGGGACTCGAGAGCTGACCCAGGGAAAGCTAGTGTGCCTGACCTAAGAAGTCTGTGTATATTATTTCTAGACAAAATACATGGGTGGATGTATGGGAATGCCAATGCACCACTATGTAATGCCCACCTGATGCAAGGTAAGGTAAGGCAGGGCAATGTACTGCTTTGCGTTCGTTCTTTCTTTTTTAACAAAACCACGTAAACGTGATTTGTGTGGCACTGTAAATCCAAAAATAGATTTTGTATCAGTGATGTGTCGGAAAAGTGACGCAACCCCAATGCAAAATCTGGGTCTCAACTTATACATTTACTTTTTTTAAAACGCTGCCAGAAAGAAATTGGCAAAAGGAGAAACATGACAGTGAATCTGTACTGCTTAACTGGTTGCAAATGTAATTTTTTTATGGGATTAAGGCACCTGCTGCAGAGACTTTTGTGTTCCCATTATATCTAAGGGAATAATAATAATGGTAAGATAACTCTGGTGGTTAACGCATTTGCTGGAAATATCTGTGTTTTCTCTAGTCCCAGTTTTGACTCAAAGTACCATAGAGGGTTAATGTGTCCCCTGCAAAGCACATCATGTAGCATGCAGGTGACATGTTCGCCCTAAGTTGGCAGGGTATGCCCAGACGTGGGTCCCTTGCTCACTTTGCCACTGTATTCAAGCTAGCCTAGCTGATGAGGGGTATTACCCCGAAATCGGTCCCAGGATGCTTGTTTCCGGTCCAGGGAAGACCTGGCTTGGCAGTTCGGGCTAGACTGTTCCCATGAGGCACAGGGTCAAGACTGATTTGCATATGGCTGGGTCTGAACTGGGGTGGCGAAGTGAGCTAAATAACGATGATGGATTCAACCCAGATCTGTGACTGGGGTGAGTGTCTGAAAAGTTTCAGTGCTCCGTCCATCATCTCCCTGTGTTTACAGTGAATTATACAAGGGGCAAATGCTCAGACATAACAATACTTCAGACAGCGAAAAGAGTGGAGGAAATGTTCGAAAAATCTGAACCCTTCCACTCAGATACAGTTCATCACTGGGAAGAATTCTGCCAAAAACTGGTTCAACAACATAGCAAGGAGGAAGAAGGCCATAGAAACAAGTATAATGATGGCAAATACCAAAGAAGAAATGATCTAACTCCGTACTGCAGACAGGCTAAACAGAAACTGAACCAAGCACAAGGAGCCTTAAGGAAACGCCCCCTTTCAGTCCAAAAACAGAGAACAAGAAGCAGAGATGGGAGGCAAAGAAGCTGCAATTAGACTCTTATTGGGCCAAGTTAAAGTATGATAGTAAAGATAACAATTCAAAAAATGTCTGGAAAACAATAAGTGAGATTGCAAGAGCAACCTGCACCATAAATAGTACACTTGGGACTTCTATTTAAGGGATGTATTTGCCAATAGGCAACCAACCATTACTGCTATTCTACAAAATTGGCCCACAGATGACCCTTCCACATCTGGAACCTAATCTAACGACTTCTAAAGCAGGACCAAACACATCGTCCAGCCCAGGAGGCACAGGGGAGACGCAGACCAAGTTTATAATTCTAAAAACAGAACTCGTAAAAATCATCAGATCTGGTAGGTGGGATGAGGTAGATGTCCCAAACGGTATACCGTAGGCAATTTACAAAGAACATCCACAGTCTTGGGGGGATAAACTCACCAACCTATTTAATCATATCCTTATTTTAGGCACTGTCCCTGACGCCTGGCGTGGTTCCATCTTAAACCCAATTTTTAAAGAAGGTGACAGGTCTAAACTGGAAAACTACCACCTGGGATCGTTATTGGATGCAGAGGAAAAGTATTTCGCATCAGCTCTCTTAATCAAACTAACCACCTGGGTCCGCACAAAAAACATTATCCCCATAAATCAAACTGGGTTCATAAAGGCGACTGGGGAGATAGCGAACATCTTGACAATCACTCTTATCATTGACATGTTGAAACAAACAAAATGACCACTGCATCTATGCTTTGTAGATTTGAAGTTGGCGTTTGACAGGGTTGATCGCAAGAAATTCTGGTAGAAACTTGTCAAGTGGAGCATTCCACAGCCTCTTCTGAGAGGGATACTACTATTGTATTCCAATACCTGGATCTGAATAAAAATAGGAATTGGCACCCAGGTCTCCAGAAAAATAAGGACATATCAAGGCCTCAAACAGGGTTGTGTCCTTGCGCCGTTTCTCTTTAACCTATTCATAGCTGACCAAATAAAGCTAGTTAACCAGACAAACGGTCACCACGATCTATTGGATCCATTGTGACTAATTTTTATACACCAGAAGGAGTAGGGAGTGGTAAAATATCTCTATATGTGGTGGCATGTGCTGTGTGTCCTAATACTGCCCTCACTCACACAGTTGTGTGACATGCTTCATCATAGGGCTGCTTCAAAACACCCCCACGCAGCCAACGCCTGGGGTGGAGCAATAGGGTAAGGAAAGACAAAACACAAGACATAAGAGAAACAATTAATGTATAAAGTGACTGGGATCACCGGAAGTGAAAGTGCAGTGTAAGTTAAAACTAGCTCGGAGGTGTCGCTGTGCATACAATTTATTCCAGGACCCTCCGGCTAGGATTAAAAACGTGAAGGATGGTGGTGATTGGGAGATGTTATGGGCTCCTTACACCCCTCCTTACTGCCAATTCGTCGACATGTTTCAGCCGTAAGTTTGTGCCCCTAGTGCAGGGTCACGCCGGCCTTCTTCAGGACTCTACCGGTCCCAGGATATATATCACACCTCATTTCCCGAAATGAGGGGGTGTCAGAACCCGTTGTTCTAGCACCGAGGGTTCCCCTAGAGTGTACTCTACTGTTGTACGAGTTTACCCCTAAACAATGTTAAAACTGGCGAGAGACAAGGAGAGACCCCCTGTAGTCACACTTACATCAAGGTGGGTGCTCCTCCTCTTGACCGCTTGTCTGCTCTCGCCGTGTATGCTGGAAATCAGTAAGAATAAGACCAAAGTCATGACAATCTCGGTTGGGAACAATCAAATGAAAAGTTGGTTTCTTCATGGACAGCAAATTGAGCGCATAGAAGTCCTCAAATATTTGGAGCTTCTGGTCGAGAACAAAGGATCATTTCTTCCGCAAATGCATGACCTAATCAGAAAGGGTAATGCCCTCACAGCCACATTTTTCACTTTATACAGCAACCTAAATGGCCCTACTTTATCACCAGTGTAGACAGCCATGGTGGCAAAACTTGTCCCAACCATCACGTGTGGAAGCGAGGTGCTGCATGGTCATGATAAAGCCCTGCTTGAAGGTTTGATAATTAAAACATACAGACAGGTTTTTCAGCTCCCAAGAACAGCATCACCGGCTCAGGTACATTTAGAATTTTGTCTTACAAAGCAATCCATAGCGAGGTAGTGTGCCTTAATCAGGTGCTGTTACAGGCTGTAGCGCTAAGAACAAAAGTCCATCAACAAAATGCTGTGGTCAGTAATTGCAAATTTCTCACAGACCCCCTTCAAATCCTATTTGGAAAGATGCATTGCCAACATGGAAATTCAATTTTTATGGGATCTGTGTCTACCCCACAGGGCTTTTCAAAAATATACCAAATAAACCCATCCTTGAGGACAAACAGGCTTTGTCTAAATGATCACATGGCTGGATGCTGCTTAACACCTATAAAACCTTGAAACCCGCATTCCACTTTGGAGCCTCCTATTCAGTCATTATGAAATGGAAATTCCTGGCCTTAAGGCTCGGGTCGTTCCCATCATTAGTGGGGCAACTGCCTCGGCTGGCAAACCAGGGAACAGCTAGCAGGTTGTGCGGTGCTCCAAAAGAGGACCTAATTCATCTAGTTTGCATCTGCCCAAAACTAAAGCATTACAAAAGGGGATGATGGACGGAACGCTTGAGCCAATCAAACACTCACCCCCAGTCAACTGATCTGGGTTTAATCCATCATCATTCTTTAGCTCACTCCACCACCCCAGTTCAGATTATGTCTTCCCTGGACCGGAAAAAAGCATCCTAGGACCGGTTTCTGGCATTCCAGCCGTCATCAGCCAGGCTTGCTTGAATCCAGTGGCAAAGTGAGCAAGGGACCCACGTCTGGGCATACCCCCGCCAACTTAGGGCGAACAAAGCGATACAAAAGGGGATGATGGACGGAACGCTTGAGCAAAACTAAAGCAAGCAAGATGCGAACTAGTGAAAACACCCTTTAAAGACAAAGGTATATGTACCTGCAGACAGGCAATCATTGCCTGTCTAACTCAAGAGGACACTATGTTGAACTGTCAACTCGTAAAGTTTCTTTGCAGGCTCCAATCACCCACTGACCCAGGACATGGAGGTTGCCAGAACCTAGTTCAATGTTCACCACGTCTTTTTTAAATCTATTCTTATGTCTTCATTTACTTTTAGAAAATTGTTTTATATAGACTTCTCTTATAGTGTGTGAAATACTTAATAATTGTGATGGTTTTAATTAATTTGATGCAATAAACTTGGTCTTTTAATACATATAAGTCACCCCTAAGGTAGGCCCTAGACAGTCCCAAGGGCAGGGTGCAGTGTATTTAAAAAGTTTGACATGTACTTTTAAATTTTACATGTCATGGTAGTGAAAAACTCAAAATTGTTTTTCACTAATGCAAGGCCTATCTCTCCCATAGGATAACATTGGAGTTGCCTTATTACATTTTATAAGTGTAATTTCCAAATGGGAAGAGATGGCTTATTCATGATTGGTGTCTCTGGAATCCTAATTTAAAATCCTAACTGAGAGTGTAGTTGTATTTTTAACTGCAATTCTAAAACTTCCACTTCTAGAAAGTTGGCATTTTCTTGCTTTAGCCATTTGGTGCCTGCAGCCTCACTTTGGTCATATGACTGGGTGAAGTTGGCAATTGGGCTTTGTGTATTCCTCCTAGACAGACGCACACAATGGGAGTGCAGGTGTTACTGGGTGTGCCATCACAGGCAGGATGGGAGGGAGGAGCTGGGCGCAGCCTCACTTACACCTGAATAGGCTGTGTCCTGTCTCCACATAAAGGTCTTCATACCCCCTGTAGTTAGTCTGCAGCCAGGGAAGGAAAGGCAGGGCATCTGCACACTTCAAACACATGCCTCCAGAAGCTTCACCCCACTTCATAGGCACAAATGTGTATAAAAGAAGGATCTCAGACACCACCACTTCAGTACACTTCTGAACCTGTGGATAATCTGCCAGGAAGAAGGACTGCTGTGCTGCTGAAGGACTGCCACTCTGCTGGATTCCTGCTTTGCTGTGCTAACCTGCTGCCTGCTGCCCTCTTGCCTGGTGAGAAGGACTGGACCTGCTTTTCTTGAACCCAGAGTGACTCCAAGGGCTAGATGGCTGACCTCCTGAACTGAACGCTCAGGGACGTAACAGGCTTTCAACAACCTTGCATCTGCACCTGGACTCTGCTGTCTGTGAGTCTACCAGCCAAGTGGTGTCACCCCAGTCCTGGATCCTGGGAGGTGGGCTCAAGGTGCTTGACCAGCCTCCGTGGATCCAGCGGACCCAACAATTCTCTGCTGCGTGGCGCAAACCAGAGCAGAACTGACGCATCTCTGCTACTGTGTGGATTGGACCTGTCGCAAAGACCCGCATCACCACCAGGACCCGCAATGCCTGTGGTACAGCCACAGCGCAACTCTTCCTCGATGCTGGCCCTCGCATCCCTTGTCGAATGCAGCCTCGACGACAACGCTGGACTACGCATCTCAGCCTCACAGCTCTTTGGGACCAACGCATCGCCCCGGCTGCACGCCACATCCTCGACACTGAACTTCGCATCGCAAGCCCTGTCGATGGGGTCTCGATGACAATGCAGTCCCTCCATCATAGCCTTGCCGCATTTCTGAACTGATGAATCGCTTCGGCTATGTGATGCATCTTTGACGTGGATCCTCGCAATGCTCCACAAGCCAGGATTTAAGGTACTTTGTTTAGCGGGCCTAACTGATTGCCTGAAGCCAGTCTACGCTCCATCGCAGTTGGCCTGAATTTGTGACTTTGTCCCGGTCCGACACTACCAGATAGCTACGGTCGGCGCTTTTTGCTTTTTGGCACTATTTCTACCTACAACTTTAAAACTCAATATCTCTTGTTCTACTAATTGGAGTTTTGTTGTTACTGTCTTGTTTTATTTATTAAATTAAGCTCTAATTTTCTAACCTGGTGTGGGATCTTTTTGTGGGGTGTTTTCACTATTTTACTGTTTGAAGTGTTGTACAAATACTTTGCCTCCAAGTTAAACCTGACTGCTCTGTGCCAAGCAACCAGGGGGTGAGCACAGGTTAATTTGGGGTTTGCTTATGGCTTACCCTAACTAGGATTATGGTTGTCGCTTGACCAGGGCTCACACCAGTCAACCAGTAACCTGATTTCTAACACCCAGTGTCCCTGCATTGTTCATTTTTGTGTTTGCTGTTCCTTCGGTTCTTAGCTTGCTTAACATCTGGTCTTTTGTTATGTTCCCCCTTTCCTTCCACTTTGTGTGATATTTTCCCTGAGAGTTTTGAACCTTCAGTTAACAGTCTATGCGTCGTCCAATACAGGTTCCTCCTAGCCCTGAGAATGGTGAGTCTAAAAAGTACTCTTTTGGGGATCACTATTTGTAGTCGTGTGCATAAATTTTTGAAAACCACTTAAAATTTCTTCTGTTCATTAGCACTTTGGTGCTATCTGTTCAGCTCTTGTGGATGCTACAGCCACCATCCTATCTGTTCCTGATCTCCCCGTTTCCCATCGTGTTAGTACAGGTTCACACTTTGGTGACTACTTAGGAATTGGGGAGGCAACAGACATGGCAGAACCTCTCGTTTTTACACTTATTATTAAGAAATCCTGTTAGGTTGCCAAGCTGCTCCAGTATACAACCATGAGTTAATCTGAAGACCCTCTGACCATTGTTTGGCTTAAGCAACTGAAGCTATGAAGCAAGGACTCCAAGTATTTGTTCAGAGAGAACTCTTTTACTTGTTAGAGTTAATAAACTACAAAGGAACAATTTGTCTTTTCACAGATACCTCCAACCTGTCTCGTTTTGGTCCCCTTCACTCCCTGCCAGATAGGAATACAGGTTCTCCATTAGTCAGCTCCTCTTCACCTACAACATGTTCAGTGGGAACAACAACATTACTCCCTGAGGAATGTGAAGGAGATCCCACATTTGTCCCTGCCTTCTTGACGTGATGATTACTGCACTTTCTGAATCAGCTACAGCAGTTCAATACAGGTTTGCTAAGATAAATGTTCTATTATAATTCATAGTATAGAACACTCTGATCTGTGCTACAGCAGTTATATTGAAACAAAGCCCTCTGTTGTACAATTACAATCAGTTTTTAATGTAACCCTCACGTTACTGATATGGGGTGTCTCATGTTACAACTTAGTTCACAAGATCTTATCACATACATTACACATCATCATCAATTACAAGCAGAAGTAAATTTGACAAATGAAGCAGCAGCTGCTGCTGTTTAGGGTTTCAGAGTAAGTATTGAAGATGCTCTCTGATTGATGGTCAGCAATCCTACCAGTATTACATCTCCTATTGAATTAGTTTTCAACACATAGATTAGCAGTCGTCTGAAAAACGTAATGAGATATACCATGAGTGTGCTGTTTATATCCCACCCCAAATAAGGCTGTAGAAGAATGAATTCAACTGGGAAGTTTAAGAAAACAATTCTCTTCAGAAGAAAGGGAAAAACATCTAAGAACATGGCTGGACTCCAAGCTCTCTTTCGATAATCATATAAGGCGTGTGGCGGGGAAATGTTTTGGGGTTATGAGAGGTCTTTGGAAGACCTTAGATGTATTGCCAGTTGCAGCAAGGAAAACTATGGTCCATGCCCTGGTGACGTCACGCTTGGATTATGGGAATGTCCTGTATCTGGGTGCCAGTTCCAAGTGTGTGCAAAGACTCCAGCGCATTCAGAATGCTGCGGCTCGTCTTGTTTTAATGTTACCGAGGAGAGCCTCCTCCAATAAGGCCCTTGTTTCCCTTCACTGGCTCCCGGTAAGGGAACGCATCCTGTTTAAGGCTATGTGTGTGAGCCATCGTATTTTACAGAGAAAGGGTCCCACCTACCTGCATGATCTCCTTACTCCATACTCTCCTTCCCGTCAGTTGAGATCTAGCGGGACAGGGCAGGTCTGTATTCCTAGCATCAGAAGAGCGAGGATGGGTGGCCGCTCTTTCCGTTTTCTAGCTGCCAAACACTGGAATAAACTCCCCCCGGGGCTCCGTGTGGAGCCTGTGGAGACACTTTTTCGGAAAAGACTCAAGACTTGGCTTTTTCCTTCTCTGAGCTCTCTGGTTTAAATTTCGTGCCTTTCCTCTCTGCCAGCGTTTCTGAATTTATGCCGCAGCGCGGGGACACACTGGTTAGTGTAACCATGCGCTTTATAAGTTTCTTATTATTATTATTATTTAACAATCCTTACCTACAGTGTGGAACCTCAGGTCATTTTGAAAAACAACGTTCCCAATCATCAGGAAACTCCACAACTCGGCTGTGAATGGCAGAGATGGTTCGAACCCTTGTTAGAGAGCCTGGTCTGCTGAAGACTCAGCTAATTTGTTTTTTATAGCAATCATGATTTCATTAACAGGACAGTCACTCTACATTATGGTCTTTTTGAACTGTGATACCTCTGGTGTATTTATCAATGATGGTTTTGTAGCTTGGAGTGCTATCTTGATCAACAGTAAACATAAGGCTGAGCCAAGCTATGGAGTCGATGGTAAACCTTTAACCTCCAGAGATGTTACACATGCTAACCAATATCTGATTATGGTTACAGTAGGTGAGCACCCTGAGAAGACTAGATTTGAAGATATTTATGTCTTTCACCTTCTCCCATATGTTGACTACAACCTGCTTTAGAAGGCACAATCCTCATAGTGATTGCAGTGGAAACTCAATTTATTTTACTTCAGCCTTTTGTAAAAAGGCGTGTTTTCTGTGGATTCCAGAAACGAATCTGTATCACTGAGTCCCATAAAGAACGACCAAAAGATTTAACTCCTCTCTCATTCCTTCTGTGATGTATTTATTGAAAATAACTGCTGAGGAATTACTACTTCACTGGGAATAGTACTGTGCAGTTGATCTTCATAGAAAGAGTTAGGACATAGCGGTAAAAGAGGAGGAGGAATTGAAGAAGCACATCCAGGATAATTCAGTTTTAGCTTTTATTGGGTTTGAGTTATAGTCTGACGGATAGGTTATTCCATTACAAATGTGACAGATATCCTGTCCACATTAGTACAAGTGCATTTTATACTATGGTACTTGTAATAAGGCAGAAGGGATATCTGTCACAGCTGTGACAGATTGACCTGCCCGCCAAACTCTAAATCAGGCCTTCAGTCTCGTCAGCTGGAGCTCCTAAATTCTTTGTCTATTGACTAAATGGAGAATTAAGGCAATGTATGGACTATTAGTGAATTAATATGATCACTATAAGAAACAGGTAGTATTGCCTTTAATTCAGTCCTGTGCCGACTGTGTGGTGCTACTAT
The DNA here is from genome assembly GCA_963921515.1 of Calotriton arnoldi. Classification (NCBI taxonomy): domain Eukaryota; kingdom Metazoa; phylum Chordata; class Amphibia; order Caudata; family Salamandridae; genus Calotriton; species Calotriton arnoldi. Next base: position 529,477 of record CAWUFW010005281.1, on the reverse strand, counting down.
TTGTTCTACATTTGATCTAAGAGGTGTCTATAATCTTTTAAGAATTAAAGAAGGAGCTGACTTGAAGACAGCATTCAATACTAAATTTAGAAACTATGGGACAGATTTATAGTTTGACAGACAGTGCTCTGTCTATCAGTATGGTGAAGGACATTATGACTGCCACCTGACGGACTGCCATCGGTTAAATTAAGAGATAATCACTAGCCTATCGGTCATCTCTGTACATTGAAAGGATACGTCATGGTGGTTTCATTCAATGTACAAAAGGTTTTGTGGATGACCGCCATCGGTTTTCAAGCACGCACAACAAATGTTTCCAAACAAAAAACAAATGACCCCCTCAACCTGGGAGTTTTCTCTCAGGGTGTGGGGGGTCATCATTTTTCTACTGTGCTATACTGCCTAAACATTACACTATTCACCCTAAATAGGGCAGACAGTGTAATGTACTTCTTCCAATGGCCATTACTCTGTCAGTCCATCAGAGGAAGTTTTCTATTCACAGAGCCTGCGGGGGCTCTGTCGACTGAAAACTTAAGGTCCACCCATCTTTAAATATGGTGGAGGGAACAAAGATTTGGCTGACAGGGTACACCATTGTGTTTGCATGGAGTATCCCGTCCTCTAACCTCTAAATTAGGCACTAATAATGACTGTTGGGCTTTGCAATGCCTTTGCTCCCTTGTAGAACCTCATTAATTATGTTTTCAGAGGCCCAGTAGATGTCTGTGTTATGGTTTACTTCCAGAAGAACAAGTTACTTATCTTCTGTAACATCTTTTCTGGTGGCTACAATATCTACTTGCAGATTCCTCACATTTCAAATATCCCCATGTGCCAGCTCGGACCGGAAACTTTTCAATAGCACTCCCATGCCGATAGGGTGCACCGGCTTCAACACGGCTCTGCACAAGGCACTGCATGACATCACTGGAGCCGTCAACATGATGACATCAGTTTCTATAATCTTTTTACGTGCCTTCAAGGTGAACGGGTTAAACTAACATCAAATGTATAGGTGCTGTTTTCAATAAATTCACATCACTGGAGCCGTCAACATGGTGACATCAGTTTCTTTCCTCTTTTTTACGAGCCTTCGAGGTGAACGGATTAAATTAACATCAAACATGTAGGTGTAGTTTTCATTAAATTCATGCACATATACATAGAGATTAATAGATGAACAGGATTATCTTGGTATTTTCACACATTCAACGGGAAGAAGGGTGGGTTGGTGAGGAATCTACAGGTAGATACCATATCCACCAGAAAAGGCCTTACCGAAGGTAAGAAATTTGGATACATCTACCTGCAGATTACTCATATTTTGAATGGACTCCCCAAGCAATCCCCCAACCGGAGGTGGGCAAATGTCTATTCATAAAAAAAAATCCTGCAGAACAGAACGTGCAAAGTGTCCAACCCTTCTCACTTCAGAATCCATGCAAAAATGTTTCATAAAAGTGGGATGATAAGACCAGGTTGCTGCTTTACAGATATCAGTTAGTGGTACACCTCTAGAACGAGCAGAAGTAGATGACTTTGCTCTAGTAGAATGAGCACGATTGCCTTCAGGAGTTTTTTTTGTGGGTCATGGCATAGAAGATCTTGATGACAAGGATAATCCATCTGGAGATAGTTCGTTTGTGGAATGCATTGCCTCTCATTTTTCCAACGTAACCTATGAAGAGTTGATCATCCAGCCTGAACTCTCAAGTTCTATCAATGTAGAAGTTTACAGCTCTCTTGGGATGGCGGTGATGAAGTCTTTCCTTCTCTTTAGGAGGGTGTAAAAGAATATAAAATGTGGAGAAAGTGATGGATTGTCCTAAGTGGAATGGAGTAACTACCTTCGGTAGAAAAGCAGCTCTGGTTCTCACTACCAATTTGTCAGCGAAAAAAGGAGGCTAATGGAGGTTTTATACTTAAGGCTTGAAGTTCACTAACTCTTCTGGCTGAAGAGATTGCCACTAAGAAAATTATCTTGAATTTGAGCAACGAAAAGTGTCAGCTGTGAAGAGGTTTAAATGGTGAACACATAAGAAATGTAAGGACTATTTGCAGGTCCCACTGAGATATAACAAACGGAGAGGGAGAGAACTTGTTTGTATGTCCTCTAATTAAACTCATAACTATAGGAGACTTGAACAGGGCTGGTTGATCTGGAAAGCATATAAAAGCCGAAAGGGCTGACAAATAACTTTTAACTGAAGCAACTGTACAGCCTTGTTGGGCTAGTGAAAGACCAAAACGTAGAACATCAGATAGGTGAGTGTGAAGAGGATCTAAGGCATTGTCCTCAAACCATTTGACAAATTTTGTCCATTTGTTAGCATAAATGGATTGGTGAAGGGTTTTCTGGAGCATAATATAACATTCACCCCTTCAGGATTAACAGAAAAAGAACCCAGGTTGCCTCTTTCAGTCCCCAGGCATGTAGGTGTAGGCTCTGGAAATGGGGGTGTATACACTGCCCCTGCAACTGTGAGAGGAGGTCTGTCATGTGAGGGAGATGGAGCGGAGGGCACAGGGAGAGGTGGATGAGGTCTGCATACCGCACCCTTCTCTGCCAGTCCAGTGCAATCAATATTACTTGGGCCCGGGTGAGGCAAACTTTTCTCAGCACCCGAGGAATCAAGGGTATGGGGAGAAATCTTGCAGAGAACCTGAAAACTCCAGCTCAAAAGAAACGCATCTCCTAATGCTCCCTGCATTGGATACTGGAGGGTACACAATGTCGGACAATGCGTGTTCTCCTGAGTGGCAAAGAGGTCTATCTGAGGAATCCCCTAATTCGAAAAATGTTCAGTACAAAGTCTGGATGGAGATGCCGCTCGTCTGGTCATGAATAGAGCACTCTCTTTAAAGAAAGAAACATTTAGGATGTAATTCAATTTTAATAATCTTACAGGATATTTTACAAACCATTTGTTTTTGGAAATTGAAGCAAAGAGGGCAGACTAAATCAATTTGTTTCAATATTAGCTTTCAAATCCAACCATTGTTTGTTTAATTTTCTTATTTCATCAGTACATTGAGCACCTATGAAAATACCGCCAAGAAACTGCCCTGGTTGCTTCTGCTGTTTGCTGCTGCTTTCATTGCTGCTTCCTGACCCCACTCCCGCTGTTTTCTCTCGAGGGGCCCTAGAGGCAAGGAGGGAAAACCCTAGTCCCATGGAGTGTCCCGCCGAGTGCTTGTGGGCGGCAGATTACGGCGGTTGGAGAAGATTGCTGTCCTTGGACCGCTCTCTTACTTGATCAGCGTCCCTGCTCTATGCAGGAGAAAAAAAGATGGCCCACAAGCTGCTAGGAAGTCTGCATTATTCCAGTATTCACGCATAGCGTGTTTTAGAAAGCCTAGGAGAGGAGGTGAAGCAGCATGAGGCAAATGAAGGTGAGGAAGATAGCGGATGACAGTGGAGGTGGAGGCTGTGGTGGTTTGGAGGTAAGGAGCTGGTTGCTGGCAGTGAGGCAGGGGGAAGGAAAAGCTGTGAGGCAGTGCACGCTCAAGAGCTAGGTGGTCCTCTCGTGTTGAGCGGAAGTGGCCGACATTAGGCTGGTGCAGCTTTCTCACCTTGGGGGGACTCCCTTCTACACCTCCTATTTTCCCCCTGCTGCCTTTGCAGGGAGTCATCAAGGAGTTGTCAGGAGTCGTTAGGTTGTCAGAGGCACCCCTTGAACTATACTCAGCACCTATGTACATTGCTGCGCCTCTGTGTTCCTGTCTCTCTCTAAGCAGCACCCACTAGCCTGATTACAGTACCACCTATGGTGCAGCACCTCCTACCCAAGGCCTTTGCCTGCCAGCATCCTGGAGCATCTTGGAGTATTGAAGTACTGTCAGTCCTGCAAAAAGGACTGAGTGACTATAAAGGTACTTAGCGTGCTCGTGCCCCTTCCCTACAATTATTCAACTGCATTTTTCCTCTAGGGAGGGTGAGGCGACGCTCACTTCTTGTAGCTGGCCACAAGGTCTTAAGGTCCTTCACTCATGACTTGGGCGGATAACCAAAATTACCAAGGAAAACTGAGGGAGAGAGTCCTGCAGTCGGGCAAGGTCCACGGGGCCACTGAACCAGCACGTAGTCAAATCGATAAGGGGTGAAGTAAAAACAGGGCTCACAATATAGATACCCCTATTGATGAGCTGCGGTAGGGGGAGGGTGTTAATGACATTGTGAGCCAGGAAGAAATGGGTTTCCCTTCTCCTTTGTCAAAAAACCAAGAATTACAGACTTCTTAAAGTCTCTCATGAATATCGGGAGATCGTCACCACTGTTAACCTTGGCTAGTCCATCAGTCGAAAACAAGCAAGCAGTCAAGCAAGCTATGACCCTTTAATCACCCTTTGCTGGAGGGCTAGCCTGGTAAATAGGAGGTCATTTGTAACACAAGCCCTAGTGCATTTAACTGGTCCTGGAATTCTGCTCCCCGTAAATACTAGTGGATCTGGGGTTCCCCTTGGAAGGACGCTGCACTTACGTGAGGAAGGAGGTAACTCTGCAGATGGGGCATCCTCTGAAAGTAAACTCTCACTGTGGCGTACTAACAGCACAGGCCATGGGAAGGTCATTGATACATTCCCCGTTTTGGTAGATGAAGCTGTCAACGAGCCAGCCGATTCACTCCTATTACAGGAGATGGAGTCGATTCTCCTTAGCACCTTTGGACCACCTGAATCGAGCCTGAGCAGGGCCTCTAAGAGAGAGACTATGGGGGATTATAACAAATGGCTTAATCCCATAAAGTTATCTCTCACTAAATTTGTATCCATCATCTGAGCAAATATCTCAAGCCCAACCAGACTTAGTTCCCTTGATTCAACCTAAAGGAAATCTTTAGGAATCATCTGCTTCTACACCTGGGAGAATGCAAAGTGGGGTAGATAATGCTGGTGCAGAGGCCGAAAGCACGCCTCATAAGATAGTACATGTTACTCCCTCGGGTGCTAGTACAAGGGACGGACAAATTGATAGCGCTGTCCATCCCATCTCTCTGGGAGCCTCACTCTGGTACTCTCTCCTACACAATCTGAACGTAATTTCGTCGGCTCTCAAATTTCATTCCGAAAAATTGGAGCTTAGAATTTCATGGGCATTGATAATAAATTAAAGGACTTTAATGAAATGGTACTCAAGGTACAACCTGATCCTGCGACCAATTTTCACACCTGCTTGTGTTCAACCACACCTGATCTCCTTGCCTCCCTGTGTCAGTACTCTCTCCCATTTTGGAGGAAATTAAAGGCTCCACTGTCCGGCATGAAAATCGCCTCTCTAAAATGTGTCATGTGGAGGAGTCCATATCTGTGGTGCAAACACCTTCACAGACACATATGACCTCCTCGCCGATTGGCAAGGATACAGGGTTTACCAACGAGACTGTCCAGCCCAGTGAAGTCCCATCTAACCCTGGGCCCACAATCAGTGCTCCGCTAAATATAGGGCCACCTAACCAGGCGCATTCCGCACTTCTTGTATCCTGTAGGTCCCTTTCAAAAAAGGAAAGCAAATGGTTGAGGAAAATGAGAAAGAACTAGGCCATCCAGGGCAGTCGTGTCAGCCTTCTTGGGGCCAGCACAGATCCATCTGCCCAGCCAGCACTTAGCCCTACTAAACAGCCTGTGACATCAGCCATTTCAGCATCCCATCCAATAGCGAGTATTTCACCAGATGGCAAGCAGTCCTACCCCATTTTCCAGTCATCTGCAGCCTTAAAGCACCCCAGCCCCAAGAAGGGGTGGACAACTGTAAACAAGACTCAAACCCCATTTCACAAGCATTTTTTCAGTCTTGCTTATCTTTTCAGCCTGATTTACCAATCACTGTTGGGCACTTTCCTTTGGCAAAGCCGGTAGCACCCTCTTTGTCTCTTTCCAGGCCCAGTGTCATACCTACCATTTCTATGGAGGGTGCTGCGTCAAATACTCAGCTAGCCACCTATAATCATCACTATATGGAGGGGGCAGTTCCTAACATCTACCAACTGGATCAGCATCAAGCTATCTACCCCAAGGGCCCTATAACCAGATCTTTAATGCCTCATGGCATAGGAGCCTCGGGAGTTACAGAACATTTCTGCGAACTCGGTTCACTCCACTCACAGGTAGCCTGAGACTCAAGCAGGAGTTCCTGAGCTAAACACCAGTGTGGCAACTTCAGCTGACTCAGAGCTCCATAACACTGCGCCAACATATGAAGAATTTAGTGATTACCCCCTGCTATATGTCTAAAAGCAATCATGACACACTTAACAGGAGCACTATACTTAAACTGATTGGCTCCCCAGAGGGCTTGGAACATATAAAATCAAATTACCTTGAATTTGTGGAGTTTAAGCCCCATCATACAATGCAAGGAAGAGATATATATGTGACCTCTTTGTCCACCCAGGAAATTGCCACACAGGTCTGGGAATGCAGAGATAAATTCTTTGACAGGGGTGTCGATGTTGCATTTCAGACCCCTCCTCGCTATCCCACCCCACTACATTTGAGTCCTACTTACCCTTTTATCTCCCATAAAGGTGTTCTTAGAGGAGTGGCTGGCGCAGAGCAGCAATGGAACAGTTTAGAATATCTGCAGGTCACCAGCGTTCATATCAATGGCCGATCCTGGCAAATCGTCACACGCCTCCCCGTCCCCCAGGATGGTAGCATGGGGCTCTGGCACCCAGTTTACTCATGGGAACTCTAACGCTGAACCCAGTTTAATGATGGGTGAAAAAAAGTGATGAGCACTGTGGGATGGTTGCTGGTAGTTTTCTATTCAAACCCACCATATTGACCACACAACAGGTGCTTCCTAATGAGATTATGGTGAGTAGAATGGAAATGTCCTGCAGGACGTCTAATCACTCAAGGGGGCCCTCCCGTGACCATGTCCTTAACCTTTGTGATGCTGAACTTTCATCCCAGGGTCCATTGAATCTTCCAAATAGCAAGGCAAAGAAGTTGTTGTTTCTCTTCTGGAATGTAGCAGACCTTAGGACTAAATGCAACAATGCCTTATGGGTTGATTTCATGGTGTCTTTTGTTATTGCTTGTCTGCAAGAAACTTGGGTTATTACACCCTCACACTTCAACAGCTTTAAGACTTTCCATCTTGCTGCTTCTCCATCCTTTTCTGGTAGACCTATGGGAGGTCTGGTAATCTACTTCTCAATCATAGTGCATTCAAAAATATCATTGTTATTTTTTTGAAATAATATTCCTTCTGTCAATAGATCTAGGGGTATATTCACAAGAACGTGTGATAACTATCGCAAGAGTAGCGTAACGCAACTTTCAATATCGCAGCCTATCACGGGAAAATAACCCCGTGTCAACGTGGAATTCACAACAAGGCGGTACCATGCGATAGTCACCAGATAACGCGTCAAATGTCAGCGTGAAAATCAACGCCACGCTGAAAAAATGCAAAACGCGAACGCGAGAAATCATGCGATGAGGCCAATCGCGGTACAAAAAGTAGCGAAAAGCAGCCTCAGGCCTGCAGATCCCACGCGTCTGGTGGGAAATTGCACCATAAAAACCACAGAAACAACACACCAGAAACAAGCCAAAGCACGTAGCAACATGGATGCACCCTGACACAGTGCACAGGTCAACGCGAACCCCACAACCCCCACAGACCACCAGCAAGGAACAACTGGTTTGGGGAAGGCCAAGGAGAAAAGGGAGAGGAAGACGGGGTGCAGACCGCAGGAAAACAAGACCAGCGCCATGGAGGCGACAGAACACTACCAGCAACTGACCCACAAGCAGACCACCTGGAATGCAGTCGGAGTGCCCAGGAGGCCAATCCAGGAGGCCAAGAGGCGCCGGCAGGACGTGACAACCTAAACCAGGTACAAACCCGCTGCCAACAGGAAGGCAGCAACGGCGACAGGAGGTGGCCGTCCAGCGCCACAGGAGGAGCTGGAGGAAACCCAGGCCACAGTCATCAGTGTGGAGACGGTGCAAGGAGTAGGGAGTACGGACACAGCTCGAGAGGACCTGACACAACAACAACAGGGTGAGGATCCAACAGGGACTGGGGGGACGGGGGGTGATGGGCACAATGCCACACATGCACAATGAGGTGTAACACACTGCAAACCCACAATTACCCAGGGACATGTCCCCCATCCCCATGGCACACTGCAGCACACACACATAGCAATCACAGCACATACCATGACAATGTGGCACAAAGTGCAACACCCACACTGCAGAACAGGGGACACAACTGGGTCCACCCATGCGCAGAAACAGAACAATCACATTGGACAGAGCAGGGAACTGTGAGATGCACATCTACCCCTACAACCCCACATCAGCCATGTAGGCCAAATGTACACTGTCCCAACTCAAATAGCCACCACCACCCAAACAGTCACAATGTACATTGTCACATAGTCTGCATGTCGACAAGAACAAGGCGCCAACACAATGCCAACATGCACCTCCCCTTCACAATGCAGAGGGACAAACAACACCTCCAGCAGGTCAGAACAGACTATCCATCAGTGATGCCCGAGACGAACACCACACCCCGACACCGACGCCCTACAACAGCCCATGGACATCCCACACAACCCACCACCAGGACCAGGGCAGACAAGCTACTCAGAGGAGAACCCAGCCCCTGCAACAGACCACACAGCATGAAGCACCCGCAATCACGGCTGCCTCACAACACTTCACCCACCCACACATGGCACCCCAATGCCAGGTGGCAGAACGCCAAAAGGAGGTGGCCCAACAGGTGAGGGTGTTGCCGAACCCATGGAATGCGAACTAGAACACATACGTGGGTGTCCAATACCCTTCAGGGACCACCTACACCCCACAAAGGAGACCCACACCTCCACAGAGACACATGCACATATCATGTTGAACTGGCTACGGGCACGTGCGCCCGGCCCCTTTATTGGCAGGGCCACATGTACAGTGATGCCTGTGCTGGATGTGTGTTGGGTGAGTATAAGCCAGCCCGCACGGAGTGCTTGGTGCTGCCAACAACCTGAACAGTGGACACCAGTGTAATGGAAACAGAAAACACCAGCATAACAGAGTCAAATGCAGAGCAACATGGAGGGATCCGGAGTAAGGACAGAGGTCACCCAATATTCAGTCAGGAGGTTCCGTGAGTTGCAGTGCACTGAGGTAGGGGCACTAGAGAAGAGCGCGCTCATGTGAAGAAATTGCTAGGATTGTGTCCCTTCGGGTTAGTCCTGATGCAGATGCAGTGGGGTGTGTTACACCTGCATCAACATCCTCATCAACGTCCCAGGTCTCCCACACTGCCTGAGGTGACAGTTGCGTCCGCAGTCCACAGCGCAATACCCAGTATTAGATCCGGGTGTGTAGCTTGACTACCGCCACCAGTCTGCATTCCTGCCTTGGGGCTATTGCCACCTGCCCTCCCATTGTCTGTGCCTTCTCCCGTCCGCACACTTGACACATCCTCCTCATCATGGTCCCAGGTCTTCCCCACTGCATGAGGTGACATTGCTGCGCAACCTCACAACAGCACAAAACTCAATCAGTAATGGACAATGGCTTGCGGTGCACTGAGTCACTGGCACCTGGAGTGCTGAGCAGGGTATCAGGCCGATGATGGCATCCACGACAGGTCTGAGCAACTCCGTAGGTCTGTCAGGACCACCGTTTCGACTCTGGCAGATGGCGGTTGGAGGTGGTCCTTGTGGTGGTGGCGTGTGCCTCCTGCGGTGATGCGACGTCCGGGCCGGTCAAGACTCGATGCTTTGTGTGGGCCCTGGTGGCCCGCAGTTGAGGCCGGAGGATGCGGACAGCGCAGGGCCACAGACACATGGCGTTGATGACCCCAAGACCATCGCTACAGAGGCCATTCAGTGTCCCAGAAGGAGGGGTCCCAGGCCTGAGCAGCACAGAGTTAGTGGCCCCGGATGCACTGCGGCTGGCACAGGCACCCAGCCACGGGACGGTGACTTGCGGTGCAGTCAGATGGGCCATGCGACCTGAGCGGGTCCCCATCAATGTCCGAGGTGTATGTTGCGGAGGGTTTCGGGGGACAGTGGAAGGTGTCCTCCAGGGCATGATGCGGAAGGTCTGATGTTATCTGGAAGCAGCAAATGGAGGAGTGGAAAGCGCAACCCTCGTTTCCACCAACAATTCGGTATCAGCTACATGAGGATGAAAACTAGCCCCTAGTCCATAGACTCAAACGCCACCAATGTGCGACCAGTGAGTGTCCATGAATGTCGGGGAACACACTTAGTGGCACAGGTGCTGAGAGGGGATGCAGTCTGCGATGATGCCGGTACACAGATGTGAACTCCAACATTACCAAATCAAGGCTCTGTGACCTACTGGACCGCAGTGTAGGCCGGAGGCAGCGGTCAGCATGGGCCCACAGACACGTGTCGTGTGCCTGTGATGCATTGGTTTGCTTCACTGAAAGCAGGGAGTTCAGTGATATCACCCCTGCAGTAGACATCCCGTCACTGCCATGGTGTAATCAAGACTCAGTTCCAAATGTGTGACCTACCTGACCGTGGTGTAGGCCTGAGGCAGCGGTCAGCACGGCCCATTCGCCGAGTGTCGCCGGCATAGGTTGGATGGCCCCACCGGCCTGCGTAGTTCAGGTTCAGTGGCACCACGTGTAGCTGGCTGGCGTTGAACAGGGTTAGTGGCACCACGTGTAGCCAGCTGACATTGAACAGGGTTAGTGGCACCACGTGTCGCAAGAAGCCCATATGGAACTATGCCTCACTGATCGGGGGGGTCTGGTGCTGTGGCCGCTGTCCCGGATTTGGGGTCACTGCCATTCATGACTCAGGACACAGTTTCACATATGGGACCTACTGGTCCAAAGAGTAGGCCGAAGGCGGCAGTGGAGTACGTCAACGAGAAAGGAATAAAGCGGGCCTGTGTCGTGGAGGCCGTGGTGGTCTGAGGTGGCTGCCAAGGTCGCGGGCCTCGGGTTTGGAGCTTGCACCGACACGTGGTGGGCCCTCCTTGACACACGCCGGTATTGGCAGGTGATCATTGTGGCCTGGCTGCGCAGGGGCGGGCCTGACGGGTTCGTGGTCCAGTGTGCCGGGGTCCGGCAGGCGCACAGCATCGCTGGCAACTCTGCTCACAAGGACGGCGTCGGCCTCGTGGCGGGGTGGGAGGCGCTGCCCTGGCAGAGACGTGGGTCTTTCCGGAAGAGGACCACGCCCAGGCCTACGTGCTTTTTATTCACACCCCTATGCTGTCGTGGCGTACGCCGGGCCATCCCACTCCGGTGACGCTTAGGGGGGGCGTAACAGGCAACATTTCCGCGAGGTCCCCCACTGGCTGGGGTGACATGGTTGCGTCCACTGTCCACTGCACTCCATACACCAGCGGTGTATGTCGCCGTGGATAGGGGTGTGTTCTGCATACTGCGGTGTGTCCAGCACATCTCCGCCACCCATGGCATTGTGTACTTTCCCAATCATGGTTCTACTGCATCCTTCACACATGCCTGGTTGCCACCTCTCCACACATTCGGCTATTATGTGGCTGTGGTGCCATGCCGTTGCTGGCTCATGTTCAGGGCTTGCCCATGTGAACATTGTAAGTTGTTCTGTCGTGTTTGGTGGGTGGGCATGTTGTTGTGCCTGTTGTATGTGATTTTGTGACGTGTGTATTGCCAGAGTTGTGAGTTGCATGGTTGTGGAGTTGAGGTGTGTGGGGTGTTCATTTGGATATTGCCAAGGGGCTGTGCATTTCCCTTGTTGCCATCCTGGGAACACTGGTTGATGATGGACTGTCGGAGGATGAAGGTATCATGCACACTGGCTGTGTGTTTGAAGGCGACATTGTTGGGGTTTCCACGGTGTACTGTTGTTGCCTGCACATTGATGTGAGACGTGTGCTTCCTGTTGCGGTGATTGTGTGCTGTGTCACCAGGGTGCACAGGTAGTACATGTGTGCTGTGTATTGCCCCCAACACGTGCGTGCATCCTGCTTGGGCGCATGGTCCTTGCTTGGTCTCCAGCGGATCCTGCGCATTGTGTTTTACGTATGGGGACTGGGGTGCCAGGGTGATGGTGATGTCCAGGACAGGTGTGGGGGACTTGGATGTGGCTGGCTGTGAGACTCCTCCGACTCTGGTGGGTGTTGTTTGGGGGGTACCAGGGGCCAACAGGTGCAGCCAAGCCAGCAGCTTTGTGTGGGGTGGGATGTTGGTTGTCCGCTGTGTTGTTGCCATAGGCCTGTTAGGCGATGATGGTCAGGATGCGTAGGATGTTTGTCACTTTCAGCCTGTGGTGGACGGTGACATTGTCAGATGTTGGGTCTGTGAGGCTGGTAAGCTTCCTGGGGGTCCGCTGTCTTTGGCTGCGCTGCGTCTGTGGTGGTCCGTGGGGGGGGGGGTTTCTAGTGTGGGTTGGGGTCCTGGGGTGGTGGCGGTGGGTGTTGTGGCCCTCTTGGGTGTCCGGGCCGCATGATGAGTGGCTCCATGGCATCTGTTGCCCTTCGGTTGTGGCCCTGGGCTGTGCTCCCTTTTGTGGTGCTGGCTGCCATCCGACTTTACACCAGGTCAGAGCAGGTGTATATTTCCTGGTGCTAACGCGCCTTATCGCCTGCTTTGTGTTCTTATCGCCGATGTGGCTGGTCATTGTGAATGTTGAGGTGTGCTGTTGTCTCGGCTTTTGTCACGGGAACGCCTACTCTGCATCTCATTAGCGATATTTGAGGGGGTCCTCTGTGGCAATGTTTTTTGCGGCTGCTATCGCGGGTAAACTGGTGCTGTGGGCTGTTTACACCGGCTTGTGAATGGGGGGGTAAATTTATCATGACTTTGGCTGCGATAAAGTGCCGTTAATTCGGCGATAGCTCCTTCTGAATATGCCCCCTAGAGTCTTGTCTGGGTTAGACACAGACTTGGGAACCCTGACCCTAAGAGGTGGCAAGAATCTGGGCTTGGTTTGCGGGGGCGACATTAACATTCATCTATGTTCTCCAGCACTTCGAGACGCTTGTGGGATTTTAGATGCAGATGGGTCTCCACGGTTTCACTTTCCACATGACGCCCTTGGCAATAGTCTTAATTTTATTATGATCAAGCAAAATCTGGGCTTTGCTAACGAATCTAGCAGAAACAATGTGCCTTTCTTGAATACGTTTATAGGTGAAGGAGAAGGTTCTCTTATCGATTTCATTCTTTTTTTGTCCAACTTAGACCATTGTATCAGCAATCTTATTACCCACTCTAGCCCTTTTAGTGATCATCTGTTGATAAGTTTATCAATCAACCTCTCTTCTTGACAGGCTATCTATAGTCTAGATAGACGTGTAGCTCATATTTCTGTCCATGGCAAGAACGGCTCATGGATAAAGTGGGAAACAGTGAATACTGAGGCCTTTTTGTCTAAGCTGGTTGAGGACAACCGTTCTTTGTTAAATATCTGTTTGGACGATATAGTGAACGCCACTCACATCATTAAAGCTTTTTTGTCTCTTTCCAAAGCTATTTAAGTTGCACTCCAAAGGACCAGTTACCCACACTCAGTGAAGCTGGTTTAACAAAGAATATTCAAGCATGCACAAGGACCTTAAGTTTGTTCTTCAATAACCCCTTAAGTCACCGCTAGAAGTGGCTCAGTGCTCGTAAAGCAGTCAAGGCTAGGAAAAATGCTCTGAAAATGAAAGTCTGGGAGGATTTTGAGGATTCTAGTTGTAAAAAAGACCACAGGGCTTTTTGGAGCATCGTGAATCGGCCCTTCTTATGTGAGGGGAATGAGTCCTCCTTAGAAATTACTTTTTCTGTCTAGGAATGGACGTCTTTTTTTGGAGGGATCTACTCTGCAGCCCCAGGGGGGGAAGAGATGAGTGAACTTAAGTCCACTCCCTGCATAGATCAAAGGGACAGCTTCAAGCCCAAATATCTTCCGACTTATGACAAAGTCTTGGAGACTATTAGAATAAGCCCCAGCTGTAAAGTCCCCTTGGATCTCTTCAAGAGCCAGCTGGAACTCTGGGCCTCATTGGTCACAAATGTTCTCCGAGTGGCTTGTCGCTCCTGTAAGCTACCAACTTGGCCAAAATCAATCATCGCCCCCATCTTTAACAAGCATTGGCATAGCCAATAGGTCTCGCTTTTGGGACCTTATAAGTATTTAGTTATGCAACACAATATCCTTGGTGCAACAACATCAACTGTTGCATGGCTAAACACTTATAAGGTCCCAAAGGCGAGACCTATTTGCTATGCCAATGCTTGTTTATTTACTGTAGCCGCCACCGAGTATTAAACGACAGAGTGGGATAAGCCCAGTGGGCAGAGCATCTCATTATAAAATCCCCCCAAAAATGCCGCGGCATGGAAACTCTAGCTCGTTTTTCAGGTGTATTTACTGTCAGACTCCATTATTTTTAATGACCCTTGACAGTTTTCCGGTTAAGTAAACATTAACTGGAAGATTGAAAAAAGAACTAGTTGAAAGTACATTACTCTTGAACATCGATGAAATGACAATCCGCTGCCCCTTGAAAGCCCAGTACAAAAAAAAAGTTTTTCACAATTTCAAACTGAAGGACGCGCTTGAAAAGCGACTTCAAAAAGCACGTCCATTTATTCTAAAAACAAGAACTCTCTCCGAGCATCAGAACAAATTCGAAATGCAAAAAAGAACTGGTGGTGGCCGAATTATCAGGTGGTGGTTTTCCTGCCCTTCCTTGGACACTGGAGGTGGGGTTGTGTGGTGGGTGGTCTGCTTGTTCTGCGCTGGGTGCTTGATGCTGTAGACCCGAAGCACAAGTTACTAACTTGTGTAACGATATATCTGTAAGAGACAGTAGTTAGTGACAGATTCCTTACCTTAGAATATCCCCAGGCGTCAGGCTGGATCCGGAAAGTTTTGCGTAGCAGTACCCTTGCGCGTCGGTAGGCGGCGTCGTGCGGCTCCGCGTCCGTCGTCGGCGTCGTGATCGCCGGGATGACATCGCGGGCAGTACTTAGGCGCCGCCCCTGCGCGCTGACGTCAGTTCTGTACACGACTTTCCGCGCCAGGAACGCAGAGCCATGCAAGAAGCTGACATAGGTGTCTGAAAAATACTAGGGCCCTGAAAGGGATGTCCTTAACCCTAGAAATCAGTTCGCAGAACGGGGAGGATGGGTGGGGCGGTAAGGAATCTGTCACTAACTACTGTCTCTTACAGATATATCGTTACACAAGTTAGTAACTTGTGCATCTGAAAGAGACACGTTAGTGACAGATTCCTTACCTTAGAATAGATACCCCAGCAATACCAACCCCGGTGGTGGGTCTGCGAACAAAGATCAGACAAGGAAGTCCTGGAGGACAGAACGGCCAAAGAAGCCGTCCCTCCGGACCTGACTGTCAAGGCAGTAATGTTTTGTAAACGTGTGCAGCGAGGCCCACGTAGCTGCCTGACAAATAACGGGCAGCGGAACACCGCGGCCCAAGGCCGTGGTAGCAGCTGTTGCCCTGGTGGAATGGGCACGCAGCCCAACAGGAGGCTCCTTCTTAGCCAAAGAATAGCAGGTCTTGATGCACAAGGTAACCCAGCGGGAGATGGTTCGTTTGTGCACCGCCCAACCTTTTTGGCGCCCACGTAGCCAACAAAGAGCTGGTCATCCACCCGGAAGTGTTTTGTGCGGTCGATATAGAAGGAGAGCGCACGTTTTGGGTCCAGACGGTGGAGCCTCTCTTCCTCTCTGGAAGGATGCGGAGGCGGAAAGAAGGTAGGCAAAGTGATGGTCTGCCCAATGTGAAAGGCAGTAACCACCTTTGGCAAGAAGGACGGACGCGTCCGAAGAACAACCTTGTCTGGATGAACAGACAGAAAGGGAGGTTTGCAAGATAAAGCCTGGAGCTCACTCACCCGCCGAGCGGAGGTGATGGCCACCAGAAAGGCTGTCTTTAGAGTCAAAAGACGAAGAGGACAGTTATGCAGAGGCTCAAAGGGAGCGCACATTAAAAAGGTAAGAACCAAGTTCAAGTCCCACTGAGGCATCACAAACGGAACAGGAGGGAAAAGGTGTGTAATGCCTTTAAGAAACCTGTTAACAACAGGGGACTTGAAAAGGGAGGGCTGATCAGGGAGCCTGAGGAAGGCCGAGATAGCACAGAGATAACCCTTGATGGTACCCAGGGCAGAACCCTGTTGGGCCAGAGAGAGAAGGAACAGAAGGACCTCAGAAAGAGGGGCAGAAAGGGGATTCACAGCCTTTGCTGTGCACCATGCCACAAATTTGTTACACCTGCAGGCGTATACCACCTTAGTGGAGGGACGCCTGGCTGCCAGAATCACATCACAAACTTCGGGAGGCAAGTCGAAAGGAATCAACTGCCGCCGCTCAATCTCCACGCAAGCAGGTGTAGACTGGACAGGTTCGGGTGGAGGACCGTCCCCTGCTGCTGCGACAGAAGATCCTCCCGAAGAGGCAGACGGATCGGGGATCTATGCTCATATTGAGTAGCTCGGGATACCAAACTCTTCGAGCCCAGTCCGGAGCCACAAGAATGACTTGGGCCCGGTCGTGCCGAATCTTCTTCAACACTCTGGGTAGAAGTGGTATAGGCGGAAAGGCGTACAACAGACCGCAACTCCACTCGTGACGAAACGCGTCGCCGAGCGAGTGCCGCCTTGGAAATTCCAACGCGCAGAACTGATGACATTGCGCGTTCTCTTCGGTGGCGAATAGATCTAACCAAGGCTCTCCCCATTGTAGAAAGAGTCCTTGCGCCACTTCCGAGTGAAGACGCCATTCGTGATCCATCATGCACCTGCGGCTGAGTTCGTCCGCCCTGGCGTTCAGGGAACCTGCCAGGTGTTGAACCATCAGGAACATGCCCTGATGTGCCAGCCATGTCCAGAGGCGCAGAGCCTCCTGACAAAGGGTCCAAGACCCCACCCCGCCTTGTTTGTTGCAGTACCACATGGCGGTGGTGTTGTCTGTGAACACCTGCACTACCTTCCCTTTGACAGAGGGAAGGAATGCCTTGAGTGCAAGCCGGATCGCCCGGAGCTCCAGAAGGTTGATATGGAGCCGGGACTCCGCCGGAGACCAGAGGCCTCTGATCTCCGCCTCTCCCATGTGACCGCCCCATCCCAGAAGGGACGCGTCCGTCACAACTGTGTGCTCTGGCTGGGGAAGGGAGAGGGATCTGCCCATGACCCATTGCCGGTTCGAGAGCCACCTCTGCAACTGTCTTGCAGTCCCCTCCGAGATCTGGACGTGATCGGACAGGTTGCCCTGGTGCTGCGCCCACTGGAACTTCAGGTCCCACTGCAGAGCCCGCATATGCCATCTGGCATGATTGACCAGCAGGATGCAGGAGGCCATGAGGCCCAGCAGCCTCAGGGTCATCCGGACCGAAACCCAGGATAAAGGCTGAAAGATCGGAATCATAGCCTGAATATCCCGGACTCGCCGTTCGGGAGGATAGGCCCGAAACTGCGTCGTGTCCAGAACTGCTCCGATGAAAAGGAGCTGTGGAGAAGGAATCAGATGCGACTTCGGCACATTGATGGAGAACCCCAGCGAGTGCAGGAGTTCGGCCGGAGTCTGGAGGTGGGAGACGACTGCCTGGGACGAGCCCGCCTTCAGCAACCAGTCGTCGAGGTAGGGGAAGACTGAAACCCCTGCCCGGCGCAGATGAGCTGCGACCACCGCCATCACTTTCGTGAACACCCGAGGGGCACTGGTAAGGCCAAAGGGGAGCACGGTGAACTGAAAATGCTCGGGGCCTACCGTGAACCGAAGGTAACGCCGGTGGGCCGGCAGGACGGGGATGTGGAAATATGCGTCCTGCAAGTCCAACGCTACCAACCAGTCTCCAGGGTCGAGGGCAGTCAAGACCTGAGCTAGGGTGAGCATCTTGAACTTCTCCTTCCGGAGGAAGCGATTGACGTTCCGGAGGTCCAAGATAGGACGCATGTCCTCCTTGTCCTTTTTGGGCACCAGAAAGTAGTGGGAGTAGCAACCACGCCCTACTTCTGGGGTCGGAACATGCTCGATGGCCCTCTTGGTCAAGAGGGCCGTGACTTCCTTCTGTAGAAGCACCAAGTGATCCCCTGACATGCGGTGGAATTGAGGTGGCATGGCTGGGGGGTCGTCTCGAAGGGGAGGAGTAGCCCCTTCGGACAATGTCCAAGACCCACCTGTCCGAGGTGATGGTGCGCCAGTGGGGAAGGTGATGGCGGACCCTGCCCTCTACTGGCGTGCCGTGCACCTGAAAGGAGGGAC
The DNA here is from genome assembly GCA_963921515.1 of Calotriton arnoldi. Lineage (NCBI taxonomy): Eukaryota > Metazoa > Chordata > Amphibia > Caudata > Salamandridae > Calotriton > Calotriton arnoldi. The sequence goes on along the minus strand of CAWUFW010005281.1, from coordinate 511,260 downwards.
TAGGAGGGCTTGGAGGCCGCGGACGGGTTGGAGGTGGTGGCCTGACCCGCACGCTGGTTGCCCGATCCGCCACGGCGGAATCCACGTCCTCGGCCACGCGAAGACGCCTGCTGCACGGGCCGGTGGCTGGGCTGCTGACGTGAAGGGGCGCCCCTACCGTGGCCACGATAGGGGCGAAAAGCAGAAGTCAGCGGAGGGCGTGTAGCAGAAAGGCCCAGGGACTTGGCAGTAGCCCGTGAGTCCTTAAAGCGCTCCAACGCATGGTCTGCTTTGGACCCAAAAAGACCGACTCCATCAAAGGGCATGTCCATGAGAGTATTCTGGACATCCCCTGAAAACCAGTGGTTCTCAGCCAGGCGTGGCGTCTGAGCGCCACCGTCGTTGCAATAGACCTGCCCAGCGAGTCGGCGGTGTCAAGGCCACAACGAATGGTGAATTTAGCCGCATCCCTTCCTTCCGCAATGGCGCGGGAAAGCAGTGTCTGGACCTCCTCAGGACACTGGGGCAAAACATCCGCCACCGAATCCCACAGGGAGTGGGTATATCGGCCCAAAAGACAAGCGGTGTTAACGGACCGCAAGCCAGCACTGGAGGAAGAAAACCCTTCTTCCCAAACTGATCCAGGCGTTTGGATTCCCTATCCGGAGGGGCGGTAGGGAAGGCGGTTTGGGAAGCGGAGGCTTGGACAACCAAGCTCTCAGGAGTGGGGTGGACAGAGAGAAACAGGGGTCGCCCGGAGCTGGGCGATGGCGTCGTGACACGTTCCGATCCACAGGAGCCCCTGTGTTGGGCTTGGACCTGGCGCCCAAAAGAACGTCAGTGAGGGCGTCGTTAAACGGCAGCACAGTCTCCGCAGAGGAGGCTGCCGGCTGAAGCACCTCTGTCAAGATGTTAGGCTTGACCGTCAAGGTAGGAAGTTGGAGACGTAAGGCCCCTGCTGCCCTACGCAACACCGTACCAAAATTGGCTCCCTCCTCCGTAGCCACGGGAGGAGACAGCATGCCAGTGTCAGGGGAAGTATCCAGACCACTGGCCTCCCCTAGACTCTCTGTCCAGTCCTGATCGTACTGACAGTGTCGTGTCAGAGGGTCATCAGACCCCTCCCAGTCCAACTGGTCCTCCTCTGGTTCAAAATAAGGAGGAGGAGGGACATTTGGGACCCAAGGTCCCATCGGCGCCGGAGCCGGCGTCGAGCGACGTCGCTCCGGGTCCATGTCCGGAGCCGGAAGGAACTGGGGACGACGCCGCCCGGAGCCCAGGGCGGCGTCGAGAACGGCACCGGAGACATCGGCGCCGGCGGAGGTGTCGTTAGGGTCGACCGGCGTCGATGGGGGTTGTGGAGCCGGGATCGAGGCCGGGGCCGGAGCCGGAGCCGGGATCGAGGCTGGAGGCACGGGCGACGCCGGGGCCGGAGCCGTCGGCGACGCCGGAGCAACCCCATCAGGGCCCGCGGGGCCCGAAGGCGCACCGGAGGGGCCTGAAGGCCCGAAGAGGCGGGCCATGGCCGACAGGAATTCCTGTACTTTGGCCGGATCCGCCCCTGAACCCGGGAAGGGCGGGTATGGCGGGGGCGACTCCACAGGCATGTCCGGGGCCGCGGGGGCGGGGACGGTGCCGGGAGGGGCCTCAGCCGAGTCGCGAGACCGGCGAGGCGAAGTCCTAGAACGATGATGCTTTTGGACTTTTTGTGCTTCGACTTACCGGACGAAGAAGACTTCGACGCCGACGACCGGTGTGGACTCCGCGATCGACCCCTGGACCTCTCACGCGACCGGGGCTTCCGCGGAGCCGAATGCCGGGCCTCGAGGAGCTTTCGAGACCGCTCCCGCAAAGCTTTCGGGTGGAGGGCCTGGCAGTCGGTACAAGACGCCGTGTCGTGGCCTCGGCTGAGGCAGAAGAGACACTCCCAATGCGGGTCGGTGACGGACATCATCCGCGCACAGGCGCCGCATCGCTTGAAGCCGGGCATCCCTACGACACCTTGAAAGATGGAAAAACAGTGAAAAAATCACCAAAAAGTATGGTCAAAAAATGACCAGGGCACTGCTCTTCCCGGATCTGCGCTTGCTGGCGCAGAAAAGAAGAACTGACGTCAGCGCGCAGGGGCGGCGCCTAAGTACTGCCCGCGACGTCATCCCGGCGATCACGACGCCGACGACGGACGCGGAGCCGCACGACGCCGCCTACCGACGCGCAAGGGTACTGCTACGCAAAACTTTCCGGATCCAGCCTGACGCCTGGGGATATTCTAAGGTAAGGAATCTGTCACTAACGTGTCTCTTTCAGATTTTGGAGTTACCTCTAAACAGATATACCTTCCACAAAGCAAAATATTTTGGCGTGAGCAGGGTGTAGTTGGGGGTACTGGGGGCAAGGGGATGACACGATCTGTAATGTACGACTGTCTGCGTGCATCATACAAATCTGTCTCCAAACATACATAAAACTGTATTTGTGTAGGGTTTGGAAAGAGAAATGACACTAAAGTGCCAGATGCACAGCACTTTTCGAGCTGAAAAATAAGTGAGGCCGCTCCAGATTCAAAGCAACCTGGCTTCTACCAAAAAGTATAATATTGTAAGATGAAAAAGGGAACGAGGAATCCTGTTTTAGTTACAATTGGTGAATATCGTCTAAATGAGGCGCGTTTAATTGAGGATATGTTCTTCTAGGCGTTGTTTGACTATCTGCAAGACTCTTTATTAACTTTCACGACAGCTCCGGGGTCTTCCCCACCTGCCATACAACAGGTTTGTCTTCTTGTTGATATAAATAGGATTTATCGTATTCCTTCGTCCCTTCAGTTCACTGCAGGAGTCCTGTTGGATTTGCTGCTCGCTTGCCAGTCACCCAGCACACACACTGTTCTTCAGGCGAGCTGCAGTTGTAAATATGTAACTACAAACTGCAAGGGGCACCCATAAAAATTCTAAGGAACAATCATTTAGGGCAGCAAAAGGGGGGCCTTTGGTGCTGGCGCTCGGAGACAGGCTGGCTGGGAGGCCGGCGTGTGAGGGGCAGGCTGCCGCTGCTGAAGGTGTTTGAGGCCAGACAGATCCTTATCTGATGCTTATCCGTTGTGTGCGGCTGCAGGGTGGCTTCTGGGCGCACCAGAGTCCACTGGCGGCCAGAGAGGGCTGCAGATGACCGATTACCGCTCACAAATGGCTGCCTCTTTGGCGCTGTCCAGTGATAACTCATCTCTGCGGCATGTGTCCAAAAGCAATACGTGACCACGTCAGACGGACAGATAGAAAACTGGGCGCACGCACCCACAAACACGCCAACCAAGGCACACGCGTGCTCATAGGTAAACGGACACGCTCACGGGTACACACACTCTAAAGTAGTCCTGCAGCCTGGCACACACATACACGCACAAAAAGAAACACAAACATACAGTGACGAGCATGAACATAGGCAAGCACGCACAAACACACACGGGCAGAAAAATGCACAGACGCAAACATCCAGAAACACAGTCAAACAAGCGCGCGCGCCTCGCGCCAAAAGTAAACAAGCACAAGCGCACGCCTCGCGCGTCAGCAGAGGGAGGGGCGAAAGGAGGGGGCCAGCGCGATTCCCTTGCGGGAGCGAGCGGCAAGGCGCGATAATTAACATATGGCGCCAGCTGCTCGCTCCCGCAAGTGAATCGCCAGACGTGCACGCGTTGCCATTGGAAGCAATGCAACGCGTGCACGTTTTTGCAGGGAAAGCTGTGCCGATTTCTAAAGGTCTCTCCTATGCAGCGCATGCGCGCTGCGTAGGCGAGACCTAAAAAGGGGGACCGAGGGATGTGAGCTGCTGCTGCCCAATCTCTCTCTTGGACTCTGTGGTGAAGATTTTGGGTTGTGATCTTTTATCACACCTTTAGTCCTGGACTGAGGATTCCAGAACCCTTTCCGATGTTCAGTATGGGTTCAGGAGGAGGCTTGAGATGGAGGACCAATGCCTTAATCTTTCTCTCTTGCTGGGCAAGTATACTATCAGTAAGCGGGGCTCCTTATTTTGGGATTTTATGGACCTGTCTAGTGCCTTTGTGTTTCGCAAAGTAAACTGTAGAATATAATGGAAGATCTCTGCATGGACAGGCCCTTAATTAACACCATCAGAGAGATATATCGGAACTCCAGCGCCTCAGTGAAGTTCGGCTTGGGAGGTGAATGCTCAGAGTCTTTCTGCATTCGTAGGGGGGTAAGGCAGGGTTGTATTCTTGCACCTGTCCTCTTCATATTATATATTAACCATATAGAGAGGGAATTGGTTAAAATTTGTCCCCTTCTAACTCTAATGTGCTCAGATTACGGTGTCCTTATGGGGCTAACTCCTCTAGCGTTACAGCACCTTTTAGATCGCTTTTTCAGCCTTCATGAAAGGGTTGGATCTTAAAGTTAACATCAGCAAAACCTTTGTTATGTCCTGTGGTCTCTACAGTAAGATGAAACCAAACTTGTTTTTGCATTCTATACCCACCCAATCCGCGAAAAACTACAGCTACCTGGGTATGGTCTTTAATAATGCTGGGTCCTGGCATCAGCAGCTTGAAACCAGAAACAGTGAGTTTGGGCGGAGTATTAATGCTCTCTTTCGATTTGCCGTCAAATTAGGAAGGAGACAAGTCCATCATATGTTAGTGATCTATTTGGCAAAATACTTCAGTGTGGCTACCTATGGGGCCTGGGTCTGGAGCTTTAACAAAGTAACTTGGCTTCAGACAACCGAAAATTAGTTTGCCTGATGCCTGCTTTCCCTCCCCTAATGCACTGCAACTTTCATTTGTCTTAAAGAGTTGGGGTTAATCCAGATGGAGGCAAAAATATGGACCGGCCCGCTAATCCTGTGATGGCGAGTTTGGACCAACAAGGCTTTGGTATTAAGTAGAGCGATCATTAGAGACTACCTGACATTGGACCAGGCCTGGATATTCCTTGGCTGAGGGAAATTAAGGACTTGACTCTAGCTCTATCTAGACCAGAGCTGTTTGAAAATCTTTTTTCCTTTCCTCTTTCAGCAAAAGGATATTGATGGACTTGTGTTATGCAAAGCACAGGGCAGCAAGGTGGGAGAACAGGCCTTCCCTTAAATCAAACATCTCGCTGGCCCCCTTGAGGGAACGCCGACATATTTGCTACTCAATGCCGAGCAACGTCAGACCTTCCTCTTATCGAGGTTCAGACTCAACTTATTCCATCAACTTGTAGCTTTCTCTTATTGTAATAATTGGGAGTGCAACCTTGATCCCTGCCCATACGATTTGATATCTCAACAAAGCACTGTACATGTTATGTTCTTTTGTAGATTTTACTCCAAACGCAGATCATACACTATTAAAGCAATTTTGAACAAATACTCCTTAAGACACTGCATGCATGCACTTTACTTCCTTCAACGTTTAGCCTTGGACGAAGTAACTGTGACTGTCTATACCTTTCTGAGACTGGTATCAAACATTAGGAGGTCTCAGGGGTTTAGCGGGGAAGCTACCGCTGGGCTAGTTAACGGTTAATGGCCCATGACATTTGGATATGGTAGCTCTGTGCTGGTCCACTGTGTGGATTTCCCCGACCCCCCCTTGCTGGTATGCTTACATTACTATGTCTGAGGATATGGTCTTGCACGGGGGTTGATTTTGATTATACATTTTATAACGTTATTTAAGAGATGACCGCTTTTAAGACCTACTCATTTTAGTGCACCGCACTACCAGCACCTTAGTTACTGGCCTCCTCGCCGCCCTTTTTATCTTTACTACATTGTAGGGCTGTGGCCTCTTGTTCTTGTTTCCTTCTCTTGAGGTGTGAGTACACGGTTTTGGCTTTCATTGTTGTGGCCCCCACATTATGCCACTAACACGGCCCAGCCCGGTACTCACTTCTCTTGGAATCAATATTTGCTGTGATCCAGCTTATTGGCATGCCCCTTAGTACATTTTGAAAATTGGAAGGGATGACTAGGTATTAAGGAGTGCATAGCGGACCCTTAGATGAGGTTTTTGCCCTCACCTTCTCCTTTTGATTCCAAATATGTAACATCTCTTTTTGGATATTACGGACAGGGGTATGATAAGGCATGAAAGTGCTCATCATGAACTGCTTTCATAATGCATTGTAAAGACGTTGTGGAATATCAATTGTATTTTAATGTTTTCCTTTTATTGTACATCTCTTGGAGTCAACATCTGCAGTGAGCTGGCCTATTAGTGTGCCTTTTAGTAAGTTTTGATAATTGGAAGTAAACTTCCAGCTGGCTGGAGCGCATAGCGGACCCTTAGTTGAGTTTTTTTTGTCCTCCTCCCTTTCCTCTCGATTTCAATGCAAACATGCAACATTGTTATTTGGACGTCATGGATAGGGGTATGACAAGGCATGATAGTACGCTATATGAACTATTTTTATAATGTAAAGACACTGTTGGATATCAATTGAATTTTAATGTATTTCTTTTATTCTACTTTTATGGCCTATTTATTTAGATTGAATACAGTTTACTCTGACTCTACTGTACGGCATAAACGTGCCGGGATCAACACACAGATGAGCATGTAGACCTCATATACGTAGGCACATAATTGCCTCAAACCAGGAATTATTCACCAAAATGTCAGGGTTAGTAGAAATTACATCAGTTACTCTTTGACCCATATAAAAATCACATCGTTCACTCCTTGTTCCACCCATATCCCTTCAACAGTCTCCTGTTTGTGATTATGGGCTAACTGAAGGGACACGAATGTAAAGTACAGAAGACAAATAGAACTGTCAGAGCAATATTTTTGGTTTGTTTTTGTGAATTGCACTTGCACGATTAATATGATAAATCTTTTTGGTGATACCTAAGAGAAAGGTACTGTGGAATTTCAGGCTTTGTGGCTGCCTGAATAAGAGAGGAATGCAAGTGCCATTCAAGAATGGACTTTAGACTTTGCACATTGTAGCTTTGACGTTTGTATTTTAAATTGTTGGTGATGGGAGAAAAAAATCCACTTGGCTGTGAAACCATAGAAGCAGGCAAGATGTGACAAAATCGACACACTTTTGAGTATGTAGCAAGTTAAAAAATGCCAAGCCAATAGGAAACACTTTCAGTGTTGCTACATCTCCACACACACATTAAACACCATATTTCTAGACCGTAATTTTCATTTAACTAATCAGTGCATTATTTGCTTTCTTCATCTTATTTGGACTAACACACTGAATGACGGTGATTTGCAAAACAAAAGTCCAGAACTGTATACATGATGTGCATCATGCAATGAGCGATCTTGCACCCACAAAAGTGGCATATGTCCTAAAGAGAGAGAGAAATACTGAAGAGCAGTGCTGCATTCTTGCGATTATACCAAAGAGAAAACGAATGCAATGGTCATGCACTGTAATGTCACATACAGGTTTTGACTGCAAAGAGAAAGGGCATAGAAATTGAGGACCGACCTCTCACCCAGTGGAAGTATTTTTTTCTAAGGAGAGGTCAAAGATTACTTTCTCCATAACTTTGTCCACAACAAACCTAGATATCTTAAGTGAACTGAGCATCTATCTGTCTGTCCGTTTGTCTGTTCATCCCTCCCATGTGTCCAGCTGGCCCATTTCTGTCTAAGTGTGCTTGCTTATGTGTTTTTCAAATGTTTATTTGCTGTGTGGGACTCCATTAACGTTTGCATGTGTATTTGTTGTCCGAGTGTGAGCCTGTTTGTGCTGGTCTGTGTTGTGTTGGGTATGTTGGTCTGTGTTGATGGGTGTCTGCAGTGCTTAATTTCCAAAAGTGCAGGTGCTCAAACTGTTTCTAGAAGCCCATAGCCGGCACTTGCAAATGTCGGAAGTGCCGAAGGCTACATAGTCTTGATTCCACCACGTGCTTCTTTCTTTCAGCATCATACACTTCGTGATCGTTTATTGTACTCATTTCAATCTTGCAGGTTCTTTTTCATCCCTACCATCTCCCTTTGTCACTATTTTTCTGTCTTTCTTTTCCTCCTCCTTTCGTCGTTCTGTGTTTTTCTCTCTCTTGCTGTCGGTCAAAGTCTAATGCCGGTCCCCAAAAATGAGTTGTGGTGGTCCCCACTTTAAACTATCGACTCAAATTAAGCACTGGGTACTTGCATATCTGTTGGTCTGTGAGCTTTGGTAGCTTTGTGTCTGATGATCTGTGTACTTGGGTGGCTGGTGTTCTAGTGGAGTGTTTGAGTTGGTGTCTGTAGGTGCATTGCTTTGTGTGCGTGTCTCTGTAGGTGTGTTGCTCTTATTTCACGTGTATGTAGGTATGTGTGCATCATGCCAAAGCATCAACTTGTGAAATAACCTTATGTAAGGAAGTCGTGAGAAACGCTAAACACATAAAGATACCTTGCCTTGTCTGGAACAAACATCATATCTGTTTTTTTCAGGTGAAAACTCTGTGTGTGGCAAAGGTCCTTGGGGTTTACCATGTGGGCTTATTCACATTTTATGGTTGCGGGCCTGAATTTCAGCTGAATTATGCCGTGTTTAATTAGAAGGCAATCAGGAAACCTGCTTAGCTGTAACTCCACAGGGTTATTTTAGATAAAGCTGACACTAATGAATATCGCAACTTAGACAATGATATAGGGGGATATTCTCAAGAATGTGCGATAATCTTCGCCAAAATATGTTAACGCAATTTTTCACATCGCCGTCTACCGCAGGAAAATAACTCTGTGTTAACGTCGTATTCCCAACACGGCGGTAACATGCGATAGTCTCCCGACAACGCGTCAAATGTCCGCGATAAAATTACCTGGACAGCGATAAAAATCTAAACCCGAACGTGAAAAAAGTTGCAATGTGCCCAACTGCGATAAAAAATTCCGCGATAAGCAGCGCCAGGCCTGCAAGTCACACAAGTCAGGCAGGAAAAACCACTATAAAAGCGGCAAACAAAAACACAACCAAGACACAAACAACCGCGAAGCACCATGGAGGTAGCCGGACAAGTACAGAGGACAACCAGAACCCCACAAGCCCCACGGAGGACCAGCCTGGGACCATCATTGGGGAGACGGTGGCAGGATTTGGGGTACCGGACACTGCACAACATGACCTGACCCAACAGCAACAGGGTGAGTAACGACCAGGGACTGGGGGGACGGGGGGAGATGGGCACAGTGGCACACATGCACAATTAAGTATAGCACATCTGCGGACAAACCATGCCCAAGAGTCAGGAAGATGGCCGCCAGGTAGAGCTCTGCCTCAGAGCTCCCGGGTTGGGGATCACCAAATTTGGAATTTATCCCCGGATAACCCTGCCATCCACCTCTCGCTGCAGCACACCACATAAGTTCCTTTATTCAGGACTTACCTGCGCCGAAAATTTTCCAGGAGAAGGTCGCCGCACTCCCTCCGACGCCGACCATCTTGACCGCCTCTCTAGGAGACACCGCGGTGCCTTGCTGTGAAGCGGGTCCTCGATTCGCCCTTCCAGGGATCGCCAAGCGAAACATCAAGCGGGCTCGTGTAGCCCTGGTAAGGAGCCGACCTCACTGGCAGCAATCACCCTCAGTCGGAGAGGATGCCGAGGCTGAGCCCTCTTCTCTGCCGATGCTGAGCCCGCCTCTCCGCCTGCAGCCGTTACCGAAGTTGAGGCCGGTGCTGATGCCGGTATTTTGCTCTTTTCACACCCGCATCTGATGAGCCCGCCCTCCACCCGCCTCTCATGCAGGTACGGGAGCCTGCCATTCCGCCTGCCATCGATCCCGACATCGAGCCTGCCATCTGCCCGCCGCTGATGCCGAGCCGAGTCCTGCCTACGACGCCGTCTGACACTGGAGTTGGATGCCGCAGTCGAGCTCCCTCCGCCCACCTCTGATTTCATATCCTCACGGTGCCCAGTGAAAAGCCGGCTGGTTCGCAGACCGGCCGTTGAACCTGCGAATTAGCTCACTAGGCAGACGGACCTGACCCTTACTGCCTGGTAGAAGCAGGGAGCGCCCCGCTGGGCATCTTGCCTGTATCCCTTCGCATTCTGATCCCGGCTCGCCTGCCTGTGAGACACATATCAGCTGACTGCCTGCCTGCCTCAACTATCAAACGGTGAGCGCCTCGCCATCCTAATTCAATTTTAACGGGGCAGTCTTCTTATGTGCCGACTCATCCACCTGTGAGGCGCCTACTTCATACACTCCCTAGCCTGAAACTGTGTGAGACGGCCATTTTAACCTTCTATGTGCTGGCGCTCCCATTAACCATTTACGTACGGGGGCATCCATTCTGAGTGTGCTTGCATTACACAATAGAAGTTATCCTCACTTGCCCTAATCATAGCAAGTAAAAGTGGACTGCCTTGCATAGTAAGGGAAAGAGGACTGTTCCATGATTCCACAACAATAGAAAGAGGACTAAGCCAGAAGCCACCCACAACAACAGAAAGAGGTCTGCCTCGGTGGCCATCTTGGCACGGACCTCTGTACTACAACTCTTTCAACTTGAAAACCCACTTGCCCTATTCTTAGCAACTGAAAGAGGACTGATCCGCACCTCTCCTAGTCATTGTAAATGAAAGCGGACTGATCCACGCTTTCACATCAATAGAAAGAGCTCTGAGCCAGTAGCTACCTACAATATCCGAAAGAAGACCCCCTACAGTGGCCATCTTGGCATGGGCTCCTAGACTACAGCCCTTTCTACCTATGGCACTGAAAAAGACCTGGTAAACCCTCACCCTGACATGAGCATTTGACTAACAGCCTTTCGCTGCTCATCTGACCATCTTGACATGGAAGCACTTTCCATAAGCAATCCTTGATAGTAGGACGGACCTGCGGATACATCTCTCCTCGCAATCCGACCACTGGGGCGGTGGCATCATCACTCTCCCCAGCATGGCAGAGCCCTGCTTGACCTCCACGGGAGACAACTACTACACCGTTATCTATCCTCCTAATCTCTCCAAATCCGCCTCCAAAGCCCTCAAACACTCCATCCTGAAAAGCCATCCTGAGACGTTGATATCCGATCATCGTCTCTGCGTAAACCAGGGCACTGTCATCAACGGCCTCATCTTCCATTCCAGAAAAATATCTCGCTGGCGTAATGCCTTCTCAAGCCTCCTCAAAGTACAAGAAGCAAGGAACATCCCTCACGGAAAAAAACTCACAATCACTCCATCTGCAAACCTGCGTGCTGACCTTACCATCACCTTATACAACAGCGGCATTATCCTAATTCAAGGATCTCCCAAAAACCTCATCAAATTTGCTGACCTCTTCACCCTCCTTAAAAAACATGTTCAAAACCCGTCTCAGTTCACGCTCCCGCCGCTCCACCCCTCACCGCCCACTCTGCCAAATGCACCTTGCCTCTCACCAACCACTCCTGCCAGTGACCTCGTCAGTGGGCGACCCGGCCCTGTCACCCTGTCTCCGACACATGCCATCCTCTGCGCGCCCACACCACTTAACCCAGACCTCCCAGCGACCCCCGCTCAGCTGCCCTCTGTTACTCCCCCCAGGGCCCACCTAACATGTCAACCCGGCCTCGCCATCACGCTTCCAGCACATAACAGTAGACGTGTCCCTAAACCCTTAACCTCCTGCCCGCGTAATCTTCCTGTACTCCGGGCTACCGAAACTCCCACTAGGGCCCTCAACAATGTTACAGAAACACCTAATAGGGCCCAGTACTCTGGTCAAGTTAGCCCCACCACTAGGTTGCAAAAGCAGTCAGCCGAAATTGCCCCCACCCCTTTGGCCCCCTGCCCGCAAGACCTTCCCTCCCATAGGGACGCGGATCGACCTAGCCCCCCTCACTCCTCCCGAACAACTTGCATGCAACCAGCTCTCGGCCCGCCTGAACCCACCCCCAGGCTACCAGCACATACTATCAGAACCGCTCCCTTGCAACTGGCCCCCGGCCTGCCAGAACATACCTCTCTTAGAGATATTGATATTCTCCACCGCAGATCCTCCGAATTAACACGGAGCATCCACAAATCGATTCTGGACCTAAAGCACCTCCTTCACATCACCGAACTCTCCTTCTCGAGCCTCTGGCTCTCACAGAATGCGACCCACATCCACCTCACGATGCCCCTCCATCACCCACTACCACTATCCATGAGACACTTGCGCCCACGCAAGCAACCCTGCTACCTCTCGGAGGAGGAAATTCTTGCTCTCCTCCACACCTACAAACCCACCCCACGCACAATTAATCCCTCAGAACTCACGGAGGAAGTAGGGACTGACCTCCTCAATAGCGACGAATCTGCCTTGACAACCTCATGCCACTTAGACCTAAGGGGAGAACACCCTATCTGCACGGTTGCAAACAACCCCAACAGATCTGCTACCCTCCGCAGCAGAGGGGTGGTCAATAGCAACCTAGCTAAAGTTCCCACCTCTGCTTCTACCTGCGACACCCTCCCATACCCCTCCCTAGCCGGCCTCCTAATAAACTGCAGGTCAGCTGTTAAGCATGCATCTGATGTCGCTGACCTCATCCTGAGTCATAAATCGGATCTAGCGATCCTGACTGAATCGTGGCTCAAGGAATCCTCATCCCCCTACCTAGACCTCTTAGTTCCGCCCAACTATAACATCGTAAGGATGGACAGGCACTCAAAGAAAAAAGGGGGTGGCATTGCCTGTATCTACCATTCCAATCTCCTTGTTATGGAACTGCCGGTGGACCCCACAGATTCCTACGAATACCTCGCACTCGCCATTTCCAACAACACCTCACAGCTGTGCAAACTTCACATCTTTTACCACCCCCCAGGCAAGAACGACGCCTTTACGGACCTCCTCATGGAAATCATCACAGCCAAGGTTTCTCCAAACTCTACTGACATTTTCCTTGGCGACTTTAACTTGCATTGGAATGATCCTAAGGACCCACAGGTCAATGCCATCAGAGACTTCTTGGCTGATCAAGCCCTTATCCAAGCTTGCTCCCTCCCTACTCATTCGAAAGGTGCCACTCTAGACTGGATCATTGCCAAGGAATCAGCGGTCAAAATTATCTCTATTGACCCTTGTGATTGGTCCGACCACCACGCCATCACCTTCCTCCTGCCCAGCACCCACAAATCATGGACCCCTCAACCCGCGATTCCCAAACAATGGGTTAGAGACACCAAGAACCTCAACCACAAGAAACTGGCAGCGCGTTGTGAGTCCGACCTCCCCCCCCCTCAGTGCACCTCGGTCGACAACCTAGCGGATCATTACTCCTCAACCATATCCGACATTCTCGATGACCTGGCACCACTAAAATTAAAAAGAACCCAGATTAAAGACAGAAATCCCTGGTTCAGCGGATCCCTCAACAAGGAGAGGAGATCCCTTCGACAGACTGAACGAATCTGGAAACAACACCCATCAGCAGCACATCTAAAACTTCTCCGCCAGGCCAGAAACGCCTACAATAAGAAAATCCTCAACACTAAAAAGAATTCTTCAGAACTGAACTGGAGAATACCAAAAATCGACCTCGCAAGCTGTTCGACTTGGTCAAACACCAATCCAACAAACTAGCGAAAACCTCCAAAGACTCACCTAAACCCCTCATATCAAGCGAGGAATTCTCGTCCTTCTTCTGCAACAAAATCTCTGCCCTAGGAAATGAACTTAAATCCGCAACTCACCACCAAAAACAAATTCTGCCAGCTCCACCTCCTCTCTCTGCGTTGTCCTCCCAAACCTCACCCAAGAACCTTGCGCACTGGTCCAACTTTAGAATCTACGACGAATACTCTATCTCGAGAATTCTTGCCTCCTTAAAACCGAACAATCACTTTAATGATCCTCTCCCCTCTAACTGCCTAGCTGCCGCCTCTCAGGCTATCATCCCTTCCTGGACCTCAATAATCAACGCCTCCCTCCTACAGGGCTCAATTCCTGACTCGCTCAAGGCTGGCCAAGTTGTCCCCATCCTAAAAAAACCCACGCTGGACCCTGCCTCCGCTGAGAACTACAGACCCATATCCAACATCCTACTCCTTGCCAAAGTTCTAGAAAAATGTGTGCAACAGCAGCTAAGCCTACACATCAACAACTTTCACCTACTAGATGACTTCCAATCAGGGTTCAGACCTGGACACAGCACGGAAACCACCCTCCTCCACATTGTGGATGACGCCCTCCAAGCCCTCGACCCAGGCGACACCTGTCTCCTAATCCTTCTAGACCTGTCCTCCGCCTTTGATACGGTTAACCACGAATTTCTCCTAGAACGCCTCAAACTCAGGATGGGGTTGGATGGCACCGTCCTTGAATGGTTTAGATCTTTCCTCCAAAACCGCTCACAGAGAGTCCTCATCAACGGTGATCTTTCCGCCCCCTCTCCGGTTTCGGTTGGAGTCCCTCAAGGATCAACCCTCTCCCCTACCCTCTTCAATCTTTACCTTGAACCTCTCACCGAGGTGCTTCGTGCCGCCAACATCTCCTACCTCATGTACGCCGGCGATACACAGATCTACATAAAAATCTCTTCACCTGAGGACATTTTCTCCCTGAACGAGGCCCTGAAGCTGACAGTCCATTGGCTCACCGCCAACCAGCTTAAACTCAACGCAAATAAAACTGAATTTCTTCTGATCTCCCCACCCAAACCCAATCCTGACATCCAGGAATGGATCAAGACCATCACAGCACTAAACTGCCCTCCTACCATTGTTGACTCGGCGAAATCCCTTGGAATAACCCTTGACAGCAGCCTGAATATGCGTGGCCATATAAACTCAATGGCCAAAACAGCCAGATTCCATCTGAGCTACCTAAGAAACCTAAAACCCTTCCTCGATGCGTCCGACCTTAAAACGGCAACCCAGGCCCTAGTCATTTCCAGACTAGAATATGGATGCTCTACTCTGGCAGGGCTACCCAAGAGCTCTCTGGCCCCATTGAAAGCCTGCCTCAACACCGCCGCCAGACTCCTAACGGGCACAAAGAAATTCGACCACATCACTCCTCACCTCAAAGCTCTGAACTGGCTTCCCCTTCAGGCCAGAATCCAATTTAAAGTGGCCTGCATCACTCACAAAGCTCTTTACTCCAATTCCCCTACTTTTCTCGCACAAAAACTCGTGGAATCTGGAGAGGCCAGAAACTCCCGATCTGCCAAAGACCTGCTGTTGCAACCAGCACGCTTCCGGAAGAAAAAAACCTACAATCAGGCCTTCTCTGGGGCCGCACCAAGGATTTGGAACTCTCTCCCACCCGCCATCAGAAGACTTCCGTCCTTGGCACACTTTAAGAAGGAGACCAAAACATTCTTAATGGGAAAATACCTCGTCTAAGGAATACTTTACAATCACCTCATCGACATGTTCCACCCTCCACCTCGGCACGAATGGCCTCTATGGATGATACATCTTTCTGCACTCTGGGCATCCCCCCAAGAGCTGAGACTGCGAGCCTTCTTATATACTATATCCACTTTGTTTTTTTCCCCACATGTAGCTTGGACTCTAGACTGCGTGCTTGTATATTCTATCCACTTGCTTTAAGTCTCTGTTTTTCTTCCCCACATGTAGCCTGGACTTTAAACTGCGTGCTCTTCTTGTATAATGTATGCCCTATCTTTCCCAATTTGACCCCTCCCACCCTTAAGCGTTGTATCCCCCCCCTTAATCATGTAAAGCGCTCTGATACCCTCACGGGTCTGGTTCGCGCTCTATAAAACTATAAAATAAATAAATAAATAAGTCACAACTCCGAACAAGAGACCAATTTACCCAAGTCCGCAACATCTCAGCACTGTATAAGCACAGAAGTGAAAGGCACACCGCCTGAAAGGGATAAGGGCCAGCCAAATCAGAGCTGAAGGGGCAACTCACCCACAATGCAGCACACACACATAAGAATCAGAGCACCTCAACATTGACAACAATGTGGTACAAACTGCAACATTCACACAACAGAACAGAGGACACAACTGCTGCCGCTTGTGTGTAGAAAATGGCCATTCGCATGTGGCATAGCAGGAAACTGTGAGATGATAATGTACAAGTACACCCTCACATCCCTGATGGTGCAGAAATGTCAACTGTCCCGCATCAAATTGGCATCTCCTCACAAACAGTCACAATGTACATTGTCATGCAGTCTGTATGTAAACTTGTACAATGCGTGAACATACATGTGAACACAATGTCAATCTGCATCTCCCCTTCACATTGCAGAGGGAGAATCAACACCTCCTGCAGAGCAGACCCAACAACACAGCACTGATGATGAAGAGGACCACACCAACATCTACACCGACGCCCTCCAACAGCTCATGGACAGCTCCGGCACCCCACCTCCAGCAGCAGGGCAGCCCAGCTGCATCGATGAGACCCCACCCCCTGCACAGACCACACAGCAGGAAGCACCCATCACCACGGCTGTCTCCCAGGACCCCCACGACCAACACATGGCATTCCAACGCTGTGTGTTCGGGTGCCAGGAGAAGATGGCTGACCAGCTGCGGGTGGGGTCCGAACTCATGTCAGCCAAACTAGAAGCCATACGTGGGTGTCTAAGTTCCATCAGGGACGACTTACAGTCCCTAACGGACACCCACTGTCCGTTCCATGCTCTCCAACAATCCATGGCTGACATCGCTGGAGTCATGACTCTGAGCCAAGAACAACTGTCTAGTCAGAGTGGCTCCAGCGATGTCAGCCGGGAGTTGGGACACATAAGGAGAATGATGGAGAGCTTGGAGCGGATGCAGGTGGAAAGAATGTTTGCCACGGCTGCACACCAGTCAGATGTAGCTGTGATCCTCCATGCCCTGCAGATCCTCGTCATGGCATTGCCACCACAAGGCCTGGCATGGATGAATGCTGCTGCTACTACTCCATCCACATCTCCGCCCCCTGAAGTGTCAGTACCACACACTGTGGCAGACATTCCACCTCCAGCCCCTGACGTGTCACTGCCACACAGTGATGCAGACAAAACACCACCACCCGCATGTGAGGCACCGGACACATCAGAGGACGGAGATGATGATGAATCGGGCTTTGTGGTAAGAATGAAGTGGTAGCATTCATCTCCGCCATATGGCCTGTTTCAGCTTGGTTCTGCCCTCTGCATCATGCCCTGGAATAACACCTTCCACTGTCCCCCGATACACTCAGCGACACTCACCTTGGACCTCGACATGGACTGCCATATTTGGTTTGGTTACCAATGACACAGCAAGCACACTGCGGACTGAAGTCTTCCACTCCCGATGAACTTGTCAATCCCTAAAGGACTCCGGCTGGCCCTCCACGGGGCAACATTGCAAAGTGGGGTTTGCATGTCCCTATACTGGTCCAGCTTCAACACTCCACTGAATGTGAATAAAACATTCTAATTCACACAGATGTGTCATGGCTATGCTCAATCAAGTATGAAAGTATGGATGAATGTAGGGACAGTGATTCCACAAAAGGTACTCCCTGGGTAATGCTATCAGTGCGCATGTATGGCCGTGACCCAGATAGGCAGTGAGACACACATTGTCATTCAAACCAACACTCATCACAGTTGAATACAAGTGAAGGTGCGTAGACTTTATTAGCATATGCGTGTCAGTACGGGCAAGATTAGTGCCACAACATGCAGACCAATGCAGCAGTATGTCAGAATGAGGAACGTTGCCAAGCGCCGCTGACCACTCCGGGGGAGTGCCTCACCTTTCACAGGTGCGTGTTGTTCGGCGTTGTTGTCCGCTCATGTATTCGGAGTCCAGGCGAATGCAGCCATGTCCACTGTTGTCGTTGGATATGTGACCAGATCTCCAAGATGCAACAAGGTTTTGGGACATGTGCAATGAGTTCCAATCTGTTGTGGCTGCAGGTACGTAGTTACTCGTCCATAAAAGCGATTGCAGCTTCGTAGGCTATCATTTCCAACATGAGCTTGTTGTCGACTTCATCAAACAGGACGGCGAGGCCATCCATTAGCAGGTCCGGACAGATGTGCTGCGTCCACCCCCTTTCACCAATTAGCACTACAGCCCAATAGGGGAGCGGTTCAATGTGGTCACTGCACACGAGGAGTTGTGCAATCTCCCAGGTCCAGCTACCAGCATGTATGCCAAGTATCAAGGCATCCCATAAACGGGTATAGCAGTGACACTCCTGGTCGTGGGTCAACAGGGGGTGCACACACATGTCAAAATCCAGTTCAGCTACCGTCCTGTGGGATAGGCAGACATCCATGGACCACTCGAATATGCACGATCGACAATGCAACACAGGCTGAACGCAGGTGACGTTGGCAAGGTGGAAGCTTAGCCGGTAACTGATCCGCAGCACTGCCAATGGCAGTACCCCCAGTAAATGCAGCATACGTGCACGGTACAGTTCCACGTAACAGGGGTTGTGCATGTGTCCGGGATATTCTGCCATTGCGTTAGTGGCTCTGGTTGAAGCGGCACTGTTCTGACCTGCGCCAGTTCTGTGGGTGAAATGCCACAGCTCGGATCAATGAGTTGTTTTAGTGTGCAACAGTTGTACGCCTGGGAGGGTGTGGGAGTATGTGTGAAGGCCATTCCATGCAAGATAACTTCGAGCAAGGACTTCTGTGTGTGGGGTGTGTATACGTTGGTCTTTTGTCAGGCTGTGCGTAGTGTTGGAGGCGACATCAGCTGCTATAGTATCTGTCAGGGGTGCCGGGCACATGCAATTCCGAGGTCGGAGGTGCAGATGTGCTTCCGCCTGATAGTTCAGACAAAGGAGCTTTCATCCCTTATGTTAGTTTCTCATCTGCTTGCATTCAGGAAATGTGAAGTGGCTTGTTGGGGGTGGGGTGGGATGTGTGCGACTTTGGGATTCATGTTTGACATGTTTTGCATGTGGCAAATGTGCGGCATCACTGTGTGTTACGTTGCCTCACAGCTGCTCCTCCCTCCCCCAAGCCTATTTACTTGTGCGCGCAGCGCGGTTGCATCACTTGCACTCCTACAGAACACCATTGTCATGCCTGTCTGCGCATGTCCACAAGCCTGACAACCACACTGTGATGTTGTCCGTTGAAGGTGGACGGCCATGTGAGTGTAGGCCTATGGTAAGGATAGGGCGGACACAGATGTAGAGTCCATGTGTGGCTGAACTCGCGCTGCGAGTAGGTCTAGGCATTTGGCTCTTGCTGCGGCATTACAGATACATACAACACTTGGCATGTATGAGCCAAGACCCCGAGCGGTCTTGCGCTTCTTCATTTCTCCGTTCGTGCGAGCCCGCCCTCAGGGTGCATGCTACATTGCAACATTGTCGATTGCGGGCAGGGTGGCGCCGACACTACAACAGAGACACACGCATTAGTTACTTCCTTGTCCAGGCCAGAACCGAACCACACCCACAGCCCCGGGCAAATCCTTCACACCCCTACGCTGGCCTGGCGTACGCCGGCCCAGCCCACTCCACTTACGCTTACAGGGGGGGACAACAGAGCTACATGTCCAAGGTCTTAGACACTGCCTGAGGTGACATGGTTGCGTCCGCAGTCTACAGCACAAGGTAAGGTGGTAGGTCCCTGGCCCATCATGCATACATAATGACCACAAGGACACACTTAGATAGATAGTGGAACTGGCTACGGGCACGTGCGCCCGGCCACTTTTTATTGCCAGGGTCACATGTCCAGTGATGCCTGTGCTGGATGGGTGTGGGGTGAGTGTAAGCCAGCACTCAGGGAGTGGTTGGTGCTGGCAACAACTAGACCAGTGATCTTCGTATCACACACACAGATTCAATCATAAAGGGTCCATGACTTGTGGTGCACTGAGGTAGGGGCACCAGAGATGAGCGTGCTCATGTGAAGTGATTGTTAATCATTGTGTCCCTTCGGGATATTCCCGTTGCAGCTGCAGTGGGGTGTGGTACACCTGCCTCATCTTCATCATCATCGTCCCAGGTCTTCCCCACTGCCTGAGGCGACATTGTTGCGTCAGCTGTCCACAGCACAAAGCTCAATCATAAAGGGTACATGTGTTGTGGGGCACTGAGTTGGTGGCACCTGAAGCGCTCAGCGGGTGCGAAGCCTGTGATGATGCATCGTCCGGGCGGGCCGCACTGATAGCAATGTCTGTTGCCTACTGGACTGCGCCATTAATAAATCAAGTCTCAATTTGAATTGTGAGCCCTACTGACTGCAGTGTAGGCCGGAGGCAGCAGTCAGAAAGGGCCCACAGCCACGTGGCAATGACTTGTGGTGCACTGAGTTGGTGGCACCTGAAGCGCTCAGCGTGTGTGCAGCCAGAGATGATGGCGTGTCCTCGCAGGTCAGGATTGGATTTGATTTGAGAGCCCTGCTGACCGCAGTGTAGGCCGCAGACAGTAGTCAGCACACACATAACTCTGCTGTGCTTTGCTGCTGGGTGCGCTGGGGGCCTGTGTTGCGGACGCCAGCGATCGGCTGAGGAGGCTGGCGGTAATGGCGGCGGACTCGTGGCAGGGTGAGGGGTGCCTCCCTGGCAGACGCGTTGGCCATCCGGGAAGTGAACCACGCCCAGAGCCCTGGCCTATTTATTCACACTCCTACGCTGGCCTGGCCTACGTCGGCCCAGCCCACTCCGCTTACGCTTACAAGGGGGACAACACGGATACATGACCGGGGTCTTCCCCACTGCCTGAGGTAACATGGTTGCGTCCACTGTCCACAACACTACAAACACCAGCAGTATATGTCCACATGGACATGTCTGTGCTCTGCATACTGTAGTCTGTCCAGCACATCACCGCCACACTTGGCATTGTGTACATTCTTATTCATGGGTGACTTGCCTCCTTCACACATACTTGGTTCCCACCTCTCCCCACATTCTGCAATTGTGTGGCTGAGGGGCCATGCCGTTTTGGGAAGGTCAGCTGTCTTGTTCTGCGCTGCCCCGGTGGTAGTCCGGGGGGGGGGTCCTGGGGGTGGTGGCGGTTGTGGCCCTCTTGGGTCTCCGAGCTGCATGGTCAGTAGCTCCATGACATGTGTTGGTCTTCAGATGTGGCTCTGGGCTGGGCTCCCTTTCATGCTGCAGGTTGTCGTCCTGCTTTACACCAGTAAAAGGCAGGTGTTAAATCCCTGCTGCTGACGCACCTTATCGCCTGTTTTTGGGTCGCATTGCGGATCTGGCTGGTCATTGAGAATATCGCGAAGTGGTGATTTCGTGTGTTTTTGCATGGGAACGCCTACTCTGCATATCATTAGTGTTAGTTGTCGCTCTCATCCGTGGCGATGTTTTTTGCAGAGGATATCACTGGGAAACTGGCGATATCGGCAGTTTGCACCAGCTTGAGAAATAGGTGATAAGTCTATCGCCACTTTTGCGGCGCTAAAGTGCCGATAAATCGGCGATGACTCCTTGAGAATATGCCCCACACTGTTATAGAAGTGGATGAAAAGCAATACTGCCATATCTGTGTTAATGGATGAAATATTTAATGCCGAAAGTCAGAAAATGTTACAATAATTAAAATTATGTTATAGCTATCAATGAAAAATTTCCTAGCTATCGTGACGGAAAGTTTCAATTCTATTAAGGACTCAGAGGCGAGGATTATGTCTTCTTTCTTCACTTTAACAACACAAACTACGTTTCCCATGAACACTTGGGAAAACTGTAGTAGAAAAGCAACATCCAATCAGGGAACAGTCCTGTGACATCCAATGAGGAGGCCCATTGGCCCAACACAGTCCTTCTTTAATGGCCCTTAACCCTCTTTCGTCACGCGAAGTCAGCCAATTGGATCACGTTCATGAATCCTGTTTATTTGCATCAGAGCCTACAAAGACAAAGGGACATTGTTACCACCTGAGCACGTAACCACTAAAGCCTGCGGAACAAATAGCAGTGAAAGCAGTCATCGTGCAATCGAATCAAGTGCGTCAACCAAGACAATTTCAAACTCAAGCAGTATTACTTACTCTTATACGGGAAAGGCGATCTTCTTAGGGAATCCCTAGGGTGGGATAATCCTCACCTCCGAGCCCTTAATAGAATTGAAGCTTTCCGTTACGATAGCTAGGAAATCTTTCATTCTATGTCAGGCCTGGAGGCGAGGATTATGCTAGTTTAAAGCTTGCTCACCACGAGGTGAGCCATGTCCAGTACTGCCTTGAAGTAAAACCTCTTAAAGGTAGAGTCAGATGACCAATCTGCCTCGTTGAGGATATCCTCCAAACGGGCACCCAAGCCAAATGCTTTAGAGGCCATTGCACCTTGTGCCGAGTGGGCCCCAAAAATCCGAAGGTTAATACCAGCTTCTTGCATTACCCATCTAATCCACCTAGCTATGGTGGGGGAAGAAACCACCTTAAAAGGCTTACGCAGTGCAATGAGGAGCTGTTGCTCCCCCGGAGGAAGAAACTCTTCAGTCATTTCCTAATGCCTTCAGGCATCGGACAACACACAGCTTAGGAGAGTCCGTGAATTCTGGGTAAGTGACGACTCTTGTGTGACAATTCTTTCTTCTGTGGAGTGTGAACGTTACTCCAGTAGGGGAGAATATCCTGCCCCTGATGTCTAACGCCCTCACGTCTGAGAAGCGGCGGCAAGAGATGAGGCAGAGCAGCATAGCCAGCTGAGCGGACAATTCCTTCTTGGCAGAAAACGATTCGGCTGCCAGCAGAGGAACAGGTTGAGAACCTGGTTCACATCCCAAAGAGCTAAGTAGCAGAGCTCTGGAGGTAGGGAGAGCCTGATACCTCGTAACAATCTGCATACTAGGGGGTGCTCCCCAACCGCCACATCATTTATCGGTACGTGGTCGGCTGAAATGGCTGACCGGAAGGTATTTATCGATCTGTAAGCCAAACCGCTAGAAGCCAAATGTGCTAGAAAATTCAGAATGTGCATTACATCTGCATCGAGGGGATTAAGACTCCGTCGCATACACCAATGGGACCATCTGCCCCATGCGGATCTGTATCCTTTGACAGTACTGTCTGCCCAAGCCTTGGACATGAAGGTTTCAGCCTTTTCCGAAAGGCCTGGGACCTCCCATCGTCCCCTGTAATCCATGAGCCACAACAAGGTCCCCTGAATCAGTGGATGGGGAACTTGGTCGGGATTCAAGAGGAGAGTCAGAAAACGGGGGAGTAGGATTGGAGAATCCCAGGAAAGTTACAGTAGAACCGGAAACCAAACTTGCGATCTCCAAAGGGGGGTGATCAGTACCACCTCCACACGTTGTCTCCTGACTTGCGCTGTCGCCCTTATGATCATTGGCAAAGGGGGCAAAAGCACACCCCTTCTCCCAACTCCTGTCCTGGAGGAAGGCATCTGTGGCCACTGCTGGTGGGTCTGGCCTCCAGCTAAAGAAGCAGGGAAGCTGGTGGTCTAGTCTCGAGGCAAACAGGTCCACCGAGAAAGGACCCCAGCGGTCGTTCAATATTGCAGAAATCTCCGGGTCGAGCTTCCAAAGACTAGAATCCTTGAAGTTGCGGGACTGGAAGACCGCCACTTGGTTCTCCCGTCCGGGCAAGTACTCTGCCGTGACTGATACTTGATGGTCCAGGCAATACTGCCAAAAGCCGGCGGCGAGGTCCGAGAGGGCTTTGGACCGAGTGCCCCCTAAGTGGTTGATATAGCGGACCGCCGAGATGTTGTCCATTTTCAGAAGGACACATGACTGGATAGAATCTCTCGTCCAACAACGGACTGCGAAAGAGCCTGCTAGAAGTTCCAAGCAGTTGATATGTAACTTTCATTCTTCTGGCGACCACAAGCCTCCTGTAGAAAAGGCGCTGCATCTGGCCCCCCAGCCTACCCTGCTGGTGTCGGATTCTATAACCAAGTCTGGGGCCGATCCGAAGGTTACTCGGCCATTCCAGGCCTCCATGTGGTCTAACTACCACTGGATTTCCTCTTGAGCCTCCTCGGAAAGAAACACCTTGTGAGAGTAGGGAGAAGGTGAGCAGCCTTCAGACGCTGCAGTGCCCGGAGGTCCCGGGAAGATGGCCTGAATCGATGCGGAGAGGAGGCCCACTACCCGAGGCACTGTCTGAGAGACACCTGTAGTTTGGTGAGGGTACGCCTCAGCTCGCGCCAAATCTTCGGCATCTTCTTAGAGGGAAGACTTAGAGTCGATGAGGTGGAGTCTATTACGAATCCCAGAAAGGTCAAACTCTGAGTAGGTGTTAGGAGTGACTTCTTCTCGTTGACCACAAAGCCTAAGCTCTGAAGCAGATCCACCGCCATTCGGAGGTGGGACAACAGCTGGCATGGGCATGGGTCCATTAGGAGCAGATCGTCCAAGTACACTATCATTCGTATACCCGAGCCCTCAGGTATTCCACCACCGGCTTGAGAACCTTTGTGAAGCACCAAGGGGCTGAGGATAGGCCGAAGGGAAGAGCAGAGAACTTGTATGCCTGTTGCCGCCATATGAACTGGAGGAACCGGCGGTGAGGCGGGAAAATCGGAATGACCAGGTAGACGTCTTTGAGATCTAGCCGTACCATCCAATCCAAGGGCTGTAGGACATCCCTGAGGAGGTGAATACCCTCCATTTTGAAGTGGCGGTAAACCAGCCACTCGTTGAACTCGCTGAGGTTTATCACTGGTCTTTGGTCCCCGTCGGTCTTGTCGACCAGAAAGATATTGCTGATGAACACCTGGGGATGAGGGTATGAGAGGGAATTAGCGCCCTTGGTGAGGAGGGATGAGACTTCCTAGCCCACCAGGGTGGCCTCTTGCTGTGAGAACTGGATGGGGTGGGGTCTGGCTCATTGGGAGGATTCTCCAAGATACTCTATGTGGAATCCTTGAATTGTTCGAAGGACCCACGCATCCCCTGTGATGGAAATCCAAGTCTGGAAAAAATTTGCCAGCCGCTCCCCTACCTTTAAGTGGGAAGAAGGGAGAACACTCACCGGGGATTGAGGAGGTTGCTGCTCCTCGGTATCCTCTGCCTTTGCCACGTCGGCCTCTCGCAGGGTGGAAATTCCCGAAAGGGGATTGGTACTGCTACTGGCCTTTCCTTGGAGCCTTGCCCTTTTGGAGGGTGCTGGTTGGAAGGGCGGCCTGTCGAGCGGCCCCTACCTCGACCGGCCCCATGGAAAACACGAGGGAACACATTTCTAATGGATGTCTGGGCTTGGTCAAGGGAGGTAAAGGAGTTCACGAATTTTCCTAGCTCCTTGACAAATGGCTCTCCAAAGAGCCCTCCCTGCGCAATGGCCCCTGCCTCTGAATCTGCCAGGTCTCCCCGCTTGGGGTCCACCTTAATAAGAAGGGAGCGGGGACACTCTATGGACAGGGCGCAATTTGCATTGCCCAAAAATATAATGGCTGTTTGTGCCCACCCTGAAAGTGTCTCTGGGGCAAACAGGGAGCCTGTTTGCTTGGCCTCTTCGGCCATGTCCAGGATTTTTGTGAGAGGACCCACAGTATCTAGGAGCTTGTCCTGGCATGCCCGCCAGGACCTATCAATTCCTTCCTTGGGATCTTTTATAACTCTCTGTAGGAAGGTGACAATACGTGTGTCAATTTCCGGGTTCAGAGCCACTTTCCCCTCCAGGGAGGGCCGAGGGTACTCGGCCTGGAGGCAATTACGGGCCTCTTTCTCTAGCGGCCTGCGAATGCCCCCCACCACATAACTTGCAACTTTGTCGGCCGGGCCCATTCGGAGGACTGGGGGTGAATGATGTCGTCGGGGTCGAGCATGTCTGAAGTACCCTGGGTGGTCTGAGAGGGGCGGGAGGGGAGCCACGGCCTAGACAGACCGATTTCATTGTCTGTATCTCCTGTATCATTGGAAGGGGCAGAGTTAACAGGAGTCGGGAAACCCTCATCTCCTACAGGTAAGGAAGGCTGGCTGGCCAGGAAAGCTTGCTTGAGCCTGTCAAAGGCGTCCAAGTCCACCCCGTATCGCGGGCACGCTTGGCCGTGGGTGGACATGTGTCCGCTGAAGGGGGAACACCTGAGGCCTCTGAGGGGGGAGGGAGCTGTGGGAGAGGGGGTCAATTTTGCAAAGGCCTGGACAATCTGGCGGGACAGTCTCTCCTCCAAAGGGGTCACAGCCTCCACCACTGCCTGGTAAATAGAGGCGTCCACAGCGTCGTAAAAGTCATCGTCCCAAGGGAGGTCGGCCAGAGGGTCTTCCATCAGGAGTCATCCTCATAGTCCATTATGGGTGTTACAAAAGGCCTAGAGAGGTGATCAATTAATAAAGGGGGTCTGGGTGCCAGACCAAACGGCCTTCTCAAGAGGCCTGAATTTTTAATGCGATTGTCTCGCTACTTTAAAGGGGTCTCAGCCCTGGGACACCTTACTCTGGTGCACAATGAATAGGGAGCCGGCCTGGGTTAGTGTCTCCACAGGCCTCTGGGGCCTAAATGATACTGACCCAGAAGGGCGTAAAGAAAAACCAATACAGACTCTGCTGCCAATTTTATCCCACAGGCAGCAGAGCGTTAGCCAAGCTGAGTGCGATCAGCCTTGTAATCTCTAGAAACAGCTCGATCTGCTTACTGACCCCACCGGGACGTCTCCCTCAGGCCGGCAGCTCAGAGGATCCTGGCGGGCCGAGTGAATTTCTCTGTGAGGAATTCAAAGTAGCGCCGTGGTCTCGCGCCGCCTCCAGCGCCCTCTAGCTGCAGGAGGTCGGCGACTTGAGCCGCACCAAAACGGGCCGCGTAGGAGCGGAAAACGCTCCCGCAGCCGTGAGCTGCAATTTAAAGAGAGATACAAGCAGCGATAGCAGACGCGGCGGCGCCGCGTGACAAAATCAATGATTAAATCCAACATACAATGAAATGCAGAGAAAAACACTATCAATGAAAGCACAGTATCTGAGGTACTTATCTCGGCTGCGCAGCAGAGAAGAAGGAGGGTGAAGGGCCAGTAAAGAAGGACTATGTTGGGCCAATGGGCCTCCTGATGGGATGTCACAGGACTGTTTCCTGATTGGAAGTTGTTTTTCTACTACAGTTTTTCCAAGTGTTCATGGGAAACGTAGTTTGTGTTGTTAAAGTGAAGAAAGAAGGCATAATCCTCGCCTCCAGTCCTGACATAGAATTTTGCAACAGCGTTTACGGTTTACTCTGACCGGTATGTGACATGGTTTTAACTCTATATAATCATGAAAATAAATCATTACAGTGTTTTGTGGTAAAACGATGTACATTTTCAGCCCACAGGAACTAAAATGTTTCTTTTTAAACTGTAAAAAACGAAATGCCATAGAGAGGTTATTATTATTATTATTAACAGATTTGTATCGCGCATGGCTGCCCCAGCGACGGGGCGTCCCAGCGCTACCCAAAACAGCATACCGATAAGTAGTGACAGCCTGGGAAAGGAAGAGAGAGTTACGCTGGGAAAAGCCAGGTCTTTATGGCTTTCCGGAAGGCTAGATGATCTTGGAGCCCTCTGATACCAGTAGGAAGAGAGTTCCAGAGTTTGGCAGCCAGAACTTTAAAAGAACGACCACCCGCTCTGGCTCTTAAAACTCTAGGGGTATACACCAGCCCTTGGTCAGCTGACCGTAGGCACCGGTTCGGGACATAAGATGTTAACAAGTTTGATAGGACCGGGGGGGCTTGTTTAGTCAAAATTTTGTGGGCGATGCATAAAGTCTTAAACGTTATCTAATGTAAAGCTCGTCAGAAATGATGCCCTTAAGCAGATAGATTTAAAACACATATATTTTTTTATTTTATTTGAGATACCAGCGATTTCATTTTTTACAGAGGTAATAGCAACAGCCAAGTGAGGTTAGTGCTAATTTATTCAGTATTGACTGTGCGCTATAAATTTAGCATGCTCGATCGAACGTTGTCATTTTTTGATCGCAACACATATTTCAGTTGAATAATTAGATTTCTATCTTAAATACTTATGATGTTGAATATTTGTTTCGGCACTGAAAATACAACATATAAGTAATTCATTAGTAAAATGGCATGCTTATTTTAGATCTGGCCTAGAGACAGTTTCGCATGCATATTGAAATCAAATTCATGAAAAAAATACAGACATATATATTTATTTTCTTTCAACTACATTCCAGTCCCTCTTCCTAGCTACTGAACAGCAAATAAGTAACTGTTGTGAAGCTAAGCATGGGGCAAGGGATCAACCTCTAATGCCACTTCAACTATTGCTGGCGTTTTTGTGAATGAATGCCATGGCAGCAGAGGGCTAATATCAAAACCTTCAAGATACCTCTGAATACAATTGGGAGCAGATTATTAAATAGTAATAACATTCTTGAAAATAATTTTCAACAGTTCTTGAAGAATGACAGTGTGTTTATTGATAACAATGTTTGTATATTTTTATTGAATTCTTGTGTGAAGCAAATGACAATTGAAATATGACTTCTTGGGGTGGAAGCTTAGGATACAGAAGAATGTCCTCTAATAAGAATGATGGGGCTAAATTCGAACAATTGAAAAACGTTTTGGAGTAATCATTGTGTGAGAAAAAGACTGGGTTGCAGAAAAATTAGTCTCTACTTTGTTGTGGCAGGCAGGAAATTAGACACAATCGATATGTCCTGCAAACCTAATCCCAACCTCAACCAACATATTGGCACATCTGAGCAGGAAGCGATTACTCCAGAGACAGAAAATACCTTCCCCCTACTAGCAGTCGTGGCCGGTGCAGGTAAGCGCTTGTGGGGCGGTGAAGCGCGGCGGAACGGGGCATGGCGGGGGGAAGTTGACAGACAACGGAATAGGTCTTATTTATTAATTTGTTTTTGCCTATTCCGTTGTCTGCCGACTTCCCCCCTCCAACCCCTCCCCGCCCCGCCCCACCCCACTGCGCTTACCTGCGCCGGCTGCCACTGCTTAGTAGTATCCATTTTAAGCACTGGCCCTCCTGCTAATGTAGCCTTTTCTCCTATAAACCATTGCTGAAGACAAGACATATCTAACCATGCTGGTCTCTGTCCTCAAAGAAGCCATCTCTCCTTTCCAAGTTCCCGCCTGCTGCCTCCTCAGCTCAGTGTAACTACTACAGGGAGGATCATGCTAAGTCTGCCTTGAGACCCTATGTAGCAGGTGAGAAGCTCCTGTTTCCAAGGGGCCCTTCTTGGCCCGCCCTAGTATCTCTTGAACAATGCACCTTTAATGCTGAGTCTATGCTACACCCATTCCTTTGACTGTCAACGTTCACTCTGAAAATACACGTCTTTTCCTCTTCCTCTTTTGATCCTGCCTTCTCGTATCAATGCTGTTTTTTCTTTGCTCTGTACGTTTTGGCCAGATGCGCATGCAAGGCTATTTGTAAACCATTGTTGAACAGCCAATTTGAGATACCAATATCGTGAGGAAGTCCTGCTCTATTCACAAGGCTCCTTCTTCATTTCCTCAGTCTTGTGTCCTACCTTTCTTCATCCATTTTTCTCTCATTCAAATCCCCCTTCTGTCAGTGTTTACCAAGGGGAATACCAATAAACAGCATATCATATAAACTTCTTAACTAAGCAAGACGGTGAGGGTAAAACCCGTGTGCACTGAAGGTAAATCACCCAAAAGTATCTTCCTAGTAGTTAATCCACAACGCTCAACTTCTCATGGCCCACCGTCCCAGGCACCATTAACACAAAATTGTACAATAAGGAAGGAGCGTTCAATATATATACAATTAATCTGGGAATTCTAATTTTCCCTTTTTCCACAGTTCAATACAGTCGTCCCAACAGAAAAATCCTCGTAAGGTATGCTTCTTGTATAATGTTCTTTATTTCACATCAAATCAATGTAATCCAACTTGAATATAGTTATTGTAAAACACAGCCAACGCGTTTCATCCCCCTCAGGGACATCATCAGGGCTGTAAAGCAAAAACATTTTTTTGTAACATAAGAATTTCATTTTTGCACAAATTTTCCAAAAACAACATACAATATAACCCAAATGACAAGATGGCACCATCCCACCAATAGTATTCATATTCTGCCTATTTAACAATGTATATACATATACCCAGAACAATTGATCGGTGAACGTCTAATGATCCCTACAAAAGGAGTGCAACATTATAAAATGATATTCATAAATCGCAGGACTGACATATTACACTAACTGATAATAACGGCCCCCTACTCTCGTAATTAATGGTTTAAATAATTTCATTGCAAAATCACTCTATTCAGCTCACCTTTTTCATCTATTCATCCAAATTATGTACTCCAAAAATTAAACTTGTTCATCAATCCATATAACTTCCCAGAAGAGAAATTCTTTTTCTTCTTCTTATTCTCCTGGATCCCTTTGAATATCTAAATCTAAATCTAAAATACCAAAATATATATAGGTTATCCTCACAACACCAGTAATTACATAATCCCTAATCACCACCCTCAGTTCAAATATTCCCCTCTATCTCATTCCATACCTTCAAAATCAAATTGGTTTCATTCCAAAGCGTCCTCCATCCGGCCCGATAAATCCGGAATGAATTCCACAACCCGTACGCCATCCAGTTTTAAAGTATCCACTGACCAATCAGGCGCATTTAAGCAACCACCAATCATATTGCACCTAACTTCAATCATAGGTGTTCTCTTTCTGGTCCACCGGTGACATCAGCGTCACAAATTGACCAATCAAATTCAAGCTCTTCAAGTCACTATTCAAACTAGTCCTCTACGTACCAGCCTCCTGTTTCTGTAACCACCAATCATACAGCACCTGTCTTTAATCGCTGGTGTTCCCTCTCTGGTCCACCGATGACATCAACATCATAAATTGCCCAATCAGGTGTGAGTTTGACAAATAAACATTTGCTTCAGTCCCCCATGTTCCGGCCTACTATTTCAGCAACCACCAATCATAAAACACCTATCCTGAATCGACGGGTGTTCTCTATCTGGTCCACCGGTGACATCAGCAACTCAAATTACCCAATCAGCTGGGAGTTTAGCCAATAAATATTTACACTAGTCTCCCATATACCGACCTCCTATTTCTGTAACCAGGTGACATCAGCGTAACGAATTGTCCAATGAAATGTGAGTTTTTCAAGTAACCATCTCACTACAGTCAAATGTTCACTTAATTTACGCGCAGCCATCCTGCTTCATTGTCTCCAATAATTTTCTTGATTCGCCCAATACTTTTAAATATCTAACCTGCAAAATTAGAAATGCAAAATTAACCCAACAGAGTTTCTTTCTTATTCCTACCACACATTCAGCTGTAAAACCTACCATTAACAGCTTGTCCTACGACTATTTTTCTAGAAGGAAAAAACACTAACCCTACTGACCTTGACTTCTGACCCCCTAAAATGGCATCAATCTAAAAAATAATGCAATTCAGTATCGGTATTTAACCCCAAGGAAACAGATCTGCATTTACTGATCCATCTGGCTTCAGCCTGTCGAATCTTCAGTTCCCAGTCAGCTCCTCTAATCCCTTGTACAATTCTCTGAATCCCATGGAACCTAAAGTCTTGTTGTGCATTATGTTGCTCCTTCATATGCACATACAAGGGTGATCTCATATCCTGATTGATAATCGAACGTCTATGTTCCTGAATCCTTACTTTCAAATTCCTTTTGGTGCTGCCTATATAAATTCGATTGCAGGCACAAATGATAACATAAACCACACCAATGCTATTACAATTAATGAATTCCTTAATGAGATAACGTTTCTGGGTGTTATACCTAAAATCTTTTATCTTATTCATACTCAAAGCACAAACATTGCAAGAGCCACAAGCGTAAAAGCCTTTAGGCGACGGTGGTAACCAATTCAAATCACCTCTGCCCGTGGGTTGAATATAGTTCCTTGTAACCATTTCCTTGATGGTTGGACGCCTTCTATAAATTACCAATGGCTTATCTCCTACCAAATCAAACAAACCTGGTACTCCCTTTAATAAATTCCAATTCCTGCCCAAAACCTTAGCAATCCTATCCTTCTGTACACAGTGAGTAGTGATCAAAGCCATGCGTTCCTGGGACTCTTTTTTCACCTTCTGCACCAAAGTGGATTCCCTATTGATTTTTGTCACTCTTCCTCTGGCAATCCCCAGATCTCTCCTCTTATATCCCCTGTTTGTTAGTCTGTTTTGAAGGTTATCCAATTCCCTTTTGAAATCACTCTCCAAACTACAATTCCTTCTCAAACGAATCATTTCCCCATACGGAATCCCTCTTATTACTGATGTCGGATGAAAACTATCAGCTCGCAATACCGAATTGGTTGCTGTATTCTTTCTGAATAGCCTGCTCTTAATGGAGTCACCATCCACAAATAGCTCCACATCTAAAAATTCAATTTTGCTGGTGTCATGACTAATGGTGAAACTCACATTAAAATCATTACAATTTAAATAACTGAAATATTCCAATAACTCAGCTTGAGTCCCTCTCCAAATCATCAAAATATCATCAATAAAACGGGCCCAAAATAGGATCAGGTCAGTCCATCTTGAAGCTTTCCGGCTCCAGGCGTGCTCCCTCTCAAACCAGCCCATAAATAGGTTGGCGTAAGAGGGAGCGAACCTGGAACCCATCGCGGTTCCCTCACCTGATGAAACCATTCATCCTCAAAGAGAAAAAATAATTGTTCAAAATTAATGCACTCATATCTACCAACATTTTTGAATGTTCACGTAAACTTGCACTGCGACTACTCAGAAAATGATTAAGCGCTTGTTCTCCTCTGGCATTATTAATACAAGTGTATAGTCCAACTACATCTAATGTGACCAGTATCATTCCTACTTCCCATTTAAAATCTTGCAATTTATTTAAAACATCCATAGTATCCCGTATATACGATGGTAAATTAATTACCAAAGGTTTCAAGAAACTATCTACAAATTCTGATAAATGTTCCGTGACACTTCCAATACTAGACACAATGGGTCTCCCTGGCGGTTCAGTTTTCGATTTATGAACTTTAGGTAAAGTGTAAATAAAGGGGAAGGTAGGATGAGTAACATTCAGATATTTAAATTCTGCCTCATCAATTAAACCCTCCTCCTTCCATGAGTATAGTCTCCCTGAAATTCGTCTGGACGCTTCTAATATTGGATTACCCAATATTTTAACATAACAATTCGAATCACTAAGTTGCCTTCGAATTTCTTGGGTGTAGTTGGACCTGTTCATCACCACAATGTTCCCACCCTTGTCAGCTTCACGAATTACTATGTTGTTATCACATTTTAAATCCTTAAGAGCTGCTCTCTCTTGCTGGGCTAGATTATCCCTGCTCTTGAATTTAAACCTGCTCCCATCCTCTAATCGATGGAATTCTTCAAGAGTTCTCCTCACAAAAATGTCAATGGCAGCAAACTGTGTTCCCTGAGGTATGAATTTAGATTTAGGTCTTAATCCACTAGTGCATGAAAAATCTGTTGTCACATTCAACATTTCAGCTACATCATCAATCCCCAACCCTTCTCCTTCAGTCAAAGACATTAAAAGATGAACATTTTGTAAATCAGAAATAGACATATCTGAACTTTTAATGACTGGTTTAGTATACATTGATTTATCCATTGTAGCAAAAAAACTTTTCAATTTCAATTTCCTAGAACATTTAAACAAATCTATTTCTAAATCAGTATAGTCACAAAAATTGGTTGGACAAAATGACAAACCTTTCTTCAACACAGATAATTCATGCTCATTCAATTCCCTATCTGAAAGGTTGATGACCTCAAGCTCCCTTTCACCCGCCGGGTCACCCCCTAATTCTTGTTCTTGTTCTGGCTCCTGGTCCCAATCCTGGTATTTCCTGTGTTTCCGCCCCCTTCTGGTTGTACGGAAATATTTCTCCGACCTCTTAGAGAATTGTACAAGGGATTAGAGGAGGTGACTGGGAACTGAAGATTCGACAGGCTGAAGCCAGATGGATCAGTAAATGCAGATCTGTTTCCTTGGGGTTAAATACCGATACTGAATTGCATTATTTTTTAGATTGATGCCATTTTAGGGGGTCAGAAGTCAAGGTCAGTAGGGTTGTGACTATACTGATTTAGAAATAGATTTGTTTAAATTTTCTAGGAAATTGAAATTGAAAAGTTTTTTTGCTACAATGGATAAATCAATGTATACTAAACCAGTCATTAAAAGTTCAGATATGTCTATTTCTGATTTACAAAATGTTCATCTTTTAATGTCTTTGACTGAAGGAGATGGGTTGGGGATTGATGATGTAGCTGAAATGTTGAATGTGACAACAGATTTTTCATGCACTAGTGGATTAAGACCTAAATCTAAATTCATACCTCAGGGAACACAGTTTGCTGCCATTGACATTTTTGTGAGGAGAACTCTTGAAGAATTCCATCGATTAGAGGATGGGAGCAGGTTTA
The DNA here is from genome assembly GCA_963921515.1 of Calotriton arnoldi. NCBI lineage: Eukaryota > Metazoa > Chordata > Amphibia > Caudata > Salamandridae > Calotriton > Calotriton arnoldi. The sequence goes on along the minus strand of CAWUFW010005281.1, from coordinate 477,037 downwards.
AATTCAAGAGCAGGGATAATCTAGCCCAGCAAGAGAGAGCAGCTCTTAAGGATTTAAAATGTGATAACAACATAGTAATTCGTGAAGCTGACAAGGGTGGGAACATTGTGGTGATGAACAGGTCCAACTACACCCAAGAAATTCGAAGGCAACTTAGTGATTCGAATTGTTATGTTAAAATATTGGGTAATCCAATATTAGAAGCGTCCAGACGAATTTCAGGGAGACTATACTCATGGAAGGAGGAGGGTTTAATTGATGAGGCAGAATTTAAATATCTGAATGTTACTCATCCTACCTTCCCCTTTATTTACACTTTACCTAAAGTTCATAAATCAAAAACTGAACTGCCAGGGAGACCCATTGTGTCTAGTATTGGAAGTGTCACGGAACATTTATCAGAATTTGTAGATAGTTTCTTGAAACCTTTGGTAATTAATTTACCATCGTATATACTGGGATACTATGGATGTTTTAAATAAATTGCAAGATTTTAAATGGGAAGTAGGAATGATACTGGTCACATTAGATGTAGTTGGACTATACACTTGTATTAATAATGCCAGAGGAGAACAAGCGCTAATCATTTTCTGAGTAGTCGCAGTGCAAGTTTACGTGAACATTCAAAAATGTTGGTAGATATGAGTGCATTAATTTTGAACAATTATTTTTTTCTCTTTGAGGATGAATGGTTTCATCAGGTGAGGGGAACCGCGATGGGTTCCAGGTTCGCTCCCTCTTACGCCAACCTATTTATGGGCTGGTTTGAGAGGGAGCACGCCTGGAGCTGGAAAGCTTCAAGATGGACTGACCTGATCCTATTTTGGGCCCGTTTTATTGATGATATTTTGATGATTTGGAGAGGGACTCAAGCTGAGTTATTGGAATATTTCAGTTATTTAAATTGTAATGATTTTAATGTGAGTTTCACAATTAGTCATGACACCAGCAAAATTGAATTTTTAGATGTGGAGCTATTTGTGGATGGTGACTCCATTAAGAGCAGGCTATTCAGAAAGAATACAGCGACCAATTCGGTATTGCGAGCTGATAGTTTTCATCCGACATCAGTAATAAGAGGGATTCCGTATGGGGAAATGATTCGTTTGAGAAGGAATTGTAGTTTGGAGAGTGATTTCAAAAGGGAATTGGATAACCTTCAAAACAGACTAACAAACAGGGGATATAAGAGGAGAGATCTGGGATTGCCAGAGGAAGAGTGACAAAAATCAATAGGGAATCCACTTTGGTGCAGAAGGTGAAAAAGAGTCCCAGGAACGCATGGCTTTGATCACTACTCACTGTGTACAGAAGGATAGGATTGCTAAGGTTTTGGGCAGGAATTGGAATTTATTAAAGGGAGTACCAGGTTTGTTTGATTTGGTAGGAGATAAGCCATTGGTAATTTATAGAAGGTGTCCAACCATCAAGGAAATGGTTACAAGGAACTATATTCAACCCACGGGCAGAGGTGATTTGAATTGGTTACCACCGTCAGCCTAAAGGCTTTTACGCTTGTGGCTCTTGCAATGTTTGTGCTTTGAGTATGAATAAGATAAAAGATTTTAGGTATAACACCCAGAAACGTTATCTCATTAAGGAATTCATTAATTGTAATAGCATTGGTGTGGTTTATGTTATCATTTGTGCCTGCAATCGAATTTATATAGGCAGCACCAAAAGGAATTTGAAAGTAAGGATTCAGGAACATAGACGTTTTGATTATCAATCAGGATATGAGATCACCCTTGTATGTGCATATGAAGGAGCAACATAATGCACAACAAGACTTTAGGTTCCATGGGATTCAGAGAATTGTACAAGGGATTAGAGGAGGTGACTGGGAACTGAAGATTCGACAGGCTGAAGCCAGATGGATCAGTAAATGCAGATCTGTTTCCTTGGGGTTAAATACCGATACTGAATTGCATTATTTTTTAGATTGATGCCATTTTAGGGGTCAGAAGTCAAGGTCAGTAGGGTTAGTGTTTTTCCTTCTAGAAAAATAGTCGTAGGACAAGCTGGGAATGGTAGGTTTTACAGCTGAATGTGTGGTAGGAATAAGAGAGAATCTCTGTTGGGTTAATTTTGCATTTCTAATTTTGCAGGTTAGATATTTAAAAGTATTGGGCGAATCAAGAAAATTATTGGAGACAATGAAGCAGGATGGCTGCGCGTAAATTAAGTGAACATTTGACTGTAGTGAGATGGTTACTTGAAAAACTCACATTTCATTGGACAATTCGTTACGCTGATGTCACCTGGTTACAGAAATAGGAGGTCGGTATATGGGAGACTAGTGTAAATATTTATTGGCTAAACTCCCAGCTGATTGGGTAATTTGAGTTGCTGATGTCACCGGTGGACCAGATAGAGAACACCCGTCGATTCAGGATAGGTGTTTTATGATTGGTGGTTTCTGAAATAGTAGGCCGGAACATGGGGGACTGAAGCAAATGTTTATTTGTCAAACTCACACCTGATTGGGCAATTTATGATGTTGATGTCATCGGTGGACCAGAGAGGGAACACCAGCGATTAAAGACAGGTGCTGTATGATTGGTGGTTACAGAAACAGGAGGCTGGTACGTAGAGGACTAGTTTGAATAGTGACTTGAAGAGCTTGAATTTGATTGGTCAATTTGTGACGCTGATGTCACCGGTGGACCAGAAAGAGAACACCTATGATTGAAGTTAGGTGCAATATGATTGGTGGTTGCTTAAATGCGCCTGATTGGTCAGTGGATACTTTAAAACTGGATGGCGTACGGGTTGTGGAATTCATTCCGGATTTATCGGGCCGGATGGAGGACGCTTTGGAATGAAACCAATTTGATTTTGAAGGTATGGAATGAGATAGAGGGGAATATTTGAACTGAGGGTGGTGATTAGGGATTATGTAATTACTGGTGTTGTGAGGATAACCTATATATATTTTGGTATTTTAGATTTAGATTTAGATATTCAAAGGGATCCAGGAGAATAAGAAGAAGAAAAGAATTTCTCTTCTGGGAAGTTATATGGATTGATGAACAAGTTTAATTTTGGAGTACATAATTTGGATGAATAGATGAAAAAGGTGAGCTGAATAGAGTGATTTTGCAATGAAATTATTTAAACCATTAATTAAGAGAGTAGGGGGCCGTTATTATCAGTTAGTGTAATATGTCAGACCTGCGATTTATGAATATCATTTTATAATGTTGCACTCCTTTGTAGGGATCATTAGACGTTCACCGATCAATTGTTCTGGGTATATGTATATAGATTGTTAAATAGGCAGAATATGAATACTATTGGTGGGATGGTGCCATCTTGTCATTTGGGTTATATTGTATGTTGTTTTTGGAAAATTTGTGCAAAAATGAAATTCTTATGTTACAAATTTTTTTTGCTTTACAGCCCTGATGATATCCCTGAGGGGGACGAAACGCGTTGGCTGTGTTTTACAATAACTATATTCAAGTTGGATTACATTGATTTGATGTGAAATAAAGAACATTATACAAGAAGCATACCTTACGAGGATTTTTCTGTTGGGACGACTGTATTGAACTGTGGAAAAAGGGAAAATTAGAATTCCCAGATTAATTGTATATATATTGAACGCTCCTTCCTTATTGTACTAACATATAAACTTCCTCTACAGTACTGTAGTAACAGTTTCTCAAAGTACAGATTTCTCAAACTGAATCAAATTTCACCCAAGTTTATAGAAACATAATCTACCTGTATTCCAGAAAATAGAGGTAATATGGGAGCTTTGTATGTCCAGTGCTAGGTTCACTTCATTGCGTCAGTTACCTCTCAGGCACTGGTAAATTAATGCAAAACCAAAGAATATATTTGAGGCACCCTAAAATAGGATTAACAAAGTAGTAAGTAAATCAGCAGTTCATTTTGGAGTCTTAATTTATTAGTTCAGGTTCAAAGTAGGATAAACCCACAGTATTTACAAAATAGTAATCTTACTCAAGATATAAAGAATTATTTGATTAGCAACACAGTTAATGAATATTGGCAATTGCATCGGACAATGTACGTTTGGTCACTCTGTCACTTTTTAAGGGCTCTTTGTTGAACAAACACTTCCTAAGCAGTCCCAATCAAAAGTTCAGATGTCAATTATCATCAAGGATCATAAAGGATGGGGGCGTGGCCAAGATGGCAGCCTCTCTAAGCGAGCTCCAAACAGGGCCCATGCATAATCCTGCTTAATTGAGCCCCGTCAGCCCGCTGACACTATCGACTGCCTGCAGCAGCCCTCCCCAGGGCGGTCATGGTCTGTGAGGCAAGTGGAGGTCCAGGATTCTTGCCCACAGTGACCAGTGGTGCGATTGCCATGCAGGGCCCAGATCAGGTCTTAAATTGAAATTGAGTCGGTGCCGCACTGCTCCAGCATGACAGGGACTGAATTGCCGGCGAGTCTACGACAAGGAGGCAGCAGGACCCGGTAGAGGGCTAGCCTGCTGAACAAGATGCTTGGTACATGGCCCCATTATGATATCCCCTCCTGTCTGATGCAGCCCTTCCCGGGGCGAGTGGAGTTGGAACGGGCCGCAGGAGTGCAGGGTGACCGCATGACGCGTTCAGCAGTGCGCCCACCATACCATGCCCACAGCGGATAGCGTGGAGGGGCCGCGTTGACAAGGTGTTGCCCCTGAACTGCGGCAGAGACGGCAGGATCGCCGGCGAGACAGCACCGGGGAGGAGACAGCAGAAAGGAACACAAAAGAGGTGCCTGCGGCGCATACTACCCGGTGCAGGGCCCCACGCTAACCGGGCTGAAGGGGTGGAAGCCAACTGCCGATCTGGAGGTGCTTGGGAGGAGGGGTGTGCATGCTAAGGAGGGCGCCCCCTCTAATTGACTGATTGAGCCCAGGGACCTGCGCGAGGCTGCCTGAGAAACGCATGGGGGGTGCAAGACCTCAACACTATAGTTGTAGTGTGGTGAGCCCTGGGTGGGCCCCATGCCTGCAGGAGAGTTCATAACACCCAAGCGGTGCCCCCGCTATGGGAACACCTGAGTGACTTTGTGACTGCGGATGCGCCGAGGATCTGGGTGGTGCGAGGAGACAAGGAACGTTCCCTGAAAGGCTGATGCTCCCAACTTGGGAGTGTTGAGTTAAGCAGGGCTCCTGCATCGGTGGCGGCACTGGTGGAGGGATGACCCCCCCCTTTTGGGCACTGCCTGCACGAGGGCCCGAGAATGGCAACTCTCCTAACTGCTACTGATCTGGCACTAACTACACTTACCTGGAGGACCTCGCAGGAAATGCAGGCAACCTTAGGGAAAGCAGTGGGAGAGCTCCAACGAAACTGGTGCTGTGCACCTGCAGGTGAGATGCACTACTGGACTGCTGGGACTGACCCGGAGGGAGCGCCTCCTCCCCCCGGCAACAGATTGGAGGGCTGCCATGAATTGCATTGTGGTAACAAGGTGAGGCGACAGAGGGGAAGACCCCATATAGAGACGCCTGAACTTTAAAGGTAGCGGTTATTGTCCGAGTCATGCTGGTGTCAAGAGAAGCTCTGGGGAGGCCCAACCTCTACAGCTAGAATACAGAGAGTAGCCCCCGTCCCACACCTGACCAGCAGACTGGCACGGGGCGCAATGGAGCCAGAGATAGTGGAATCACCCAAGGCCCCCACAGTGGTGGACTATTTGTGTTGACGCCCCTGGGTTGCTGCACTGACTGGGAGAGTTGGTACCTTGTTCTTTCCCCACATGCTTGCTGAGGGACTTGACCGTGGCACATGATGGGCAAGGACCGTGCCCCAGGGGAGCCCAGCAGACAAAAATTGACCAATACACAGACCAGGGAACTGCAACTGGTCCGCAAACAGAGGTCATTGAATGGCCGCGGGACCCACAGGAATCAATGGGGTTGCCAGATGCTGGTGCCCATCAGGCGTCTAGCTCGGTGGTGTAGGCAAAGATTGAGGACATGACTATAGATGTTAATCTGCTGTGCACGGTCATCCGCAAGGTAGCAGAGAGGCCAGTCGAAACTGAACAGTAGGTGTCTAAGTTGGAGGAGGAACTCACTGAGCTGAAGGCAATGGTGACTGCACTCAAATCCCAGTCACAGGCACTTGCGACACGTGTGGAAGATGCGGAGGGCTGGTCACATCAATGTAATTTGCATTTTGTGGAGTTCTCTGAGGGGGCCGAGGGGAGTGCCCCAGAGGCATTCCTGGAGGACTGGACCAAAACGGCTATACTGTCACTGAAACTGTCGCAACTCTTTGCAGTGGAGAGAGTGCACCGGTCGCTGGGCCCCCTGCCACGTCCGGGAGCCACCCCAAGCACAGTGATTGTGAAGATCCTAAAAAACAGGGACTCCATCCTGCAGGAGGGGTGCAGCAGGGGAGACCCCTCCTACGAAAACCACACAACTCATATTTTTCCAGACTAAACCAGGGTGGTCCAAATTCAGAGGCAGTCCTTTAGCAGGGTTAAACAAAAACTTAAAGCTTTGGGCCTCACTTACATGATACTTTACCCGGAGAAATTAAAAGTACTACACAGAGATTTTTTCTCATTCCCAGAAGAAGCCTGGGATTGGTTGGAGATCCGTGGTGCTGATCGAATTCTGATAACAAAGTCAATGACTACTTCCAAAGGAGCCCGGGGAGGTTGGAGATCAGTCTTTCATCAAGCCGGAAAGGCAGGAGCAGGTGAAGATCTGCATCGGGCCATAGGTGGTGGTCTGACGGGATGGCCCTTTGGACCAGGAACAGCAAAGACATTAGAGAGGCAGCCAAGGCACTGGTGGAGTCAGTTACTTCTCCTACGCCTTCTGGGGTTGGCTCAGATGTGGTTGAGGACACGCAGCTCACAGAGTCAGAAACTACCATGGATTGATGGAGACTGTGGTTGAGGACTGTGGCGGCGTCTGGTGGCACTCGGGACTCTCAGGGATTCAAATGGTGGACTTGGGCCGAAGTAGCTTTGCACCAAAAAAGGTTCTGTTAAGCCATGCACTAGTCTCTCTCCCCTGATCTCCTTGAGAGAGCACCTCTAACATTTGTCACTTCGGCAAATGCCGCGCAGGGACTTGTGGCATGGTCTGGGCTTGGCGGGACATGCTGAGGCAGTTATTTATTGGGGCCACTGACATGCCGTGGCCTAGCCCCTGCTTCTTTCTTTCTCCCTCATTTCCTGTCCCCGTCCTTCTTTTTCTTCTTTCAATTCCTTCCTTTCTCATATTTTCAGTATTGGGGTGTGACTGTTGGGGTGCGATTGAGTCTGCAGACCTATAGGGTTCCCACAGGGGTTGGGTTCAGTGCCGAGCTACCTTTGGGTTTGCCTGACCACACCATACTCCTCAGTTGATCTTTGACACAGTTACACCTAGGGAAATGTCTGCACACGTAGTTCTGATGCCGGGTTAGATATTGGGAGAGTGATACATTTCATGGGTGGGGAGACACTAGCTAGGTTCCAATGTGTTCACCCGGGGTGGGTTTTGAGGGGCCAGTTGTGTTTTCAAATTTCGGTATGCGTAGCGAAGTGTGGCTCTGGTTTGGTTTGTGGGCTGGGGGTGGGTGGGGGATGCAAGGGGGACTCACCTAACTCAGCCTTTGATGGGTGAGAATATTCAGTTTCTCACATGTAAAGTGAGGGGCCTGAATCTGTTTGTTAAGAGGCACAGGACTCACTCATAATTTAGGAGGGTGCGGGCCAAAATCGCACTGCTACAGGAAACATACCTGTCGGACAGTAAGGCCCAAAAACTGCAAAGGAGATGGAAGGGGCAGCTATCCTCATCCACATATTCCACTTATACCAGGGGAGTATCCGTATGGGTGGTGCCGGAGTCACGTTTCACTTGCACAGCCACACTGTAGCTGTGGAAGAATGCTATGTGCTACTACATGGCAGGTTAGATGGTAGGGAGATCTGCCCACGTAATGTATATGCCCCTCACAATGATGACAGAGACTTTTTTTAGCCGATTGGAGGCAGAACTAATACCTTATGTGGGAATGCCGATAGTGTGGACAGCAGACTTTAATTATGTCCTTGACGGTAGGATGGACAGGCGCCCACCCACCATGGGTACAAAGCCCCACATGGTGGCTGGGTTGTGCAAGATGATGGACAGGTTGCAACTAGTAGATGTATGGAGGAACTTCCACCCCACTACCAAAGGATACTCTTGTTACACACCAACTCATGGGGCCTATAGTCGCCTAGACCGTTTCTTACTAACAAGTGATGGGCCTTTAAATGTTCAGGCAGTAAATTACCAAGTCCGTTTTTTGTCGGACCATGCCCCTTAGCTGTTGACATGTGGTCTGAGAGGAAATAGGCCAGCCATCCCACTGTGGCGTTTGCGACTGGAGTCCCTGGGCGACCTTGAATATAAAAAAGCAGTAGAGTGGGAAGCACTAAAGGTAGTGATCAGAGGCGAAAGCTTCAGCAAGACCTATGGCATCAGAAATAAGCTGGAGTGCGAACTGCAGGAGGGAGATGACTCTCTCACCAAACTGCAGCAGCGTTCGCCGGGATATGTGGTAGGAGGTGCTGAACTGATAGAGGTACAGAGATAAGTGGCACTGCGTGGGACAGACTGGACTGTCAAGTGCGTAAAGACTATAGACGGAGACTGCACATGGAGAGTGACAGCCCCGGACGCATGTTGGCCTGGCTGCTCAAGTGGAAGTGCCCCTGCTGACAATTCTAGCCCTTAATCAGCCAGGAGGTGGGGTGGCAATGGGGCAATGAGCGATTAATTCCCTACTGGGAGACCATTTAGCCTTGTTACATGCTAAGCAGGTGGTATGGGGATACATGAGATAGCGGATTTCCTGGATCAAGTCGCGATCCCCCATCTAACGCAGGCCCAGATGGAGGGCTTAGAGGAGGATATTCAATTAGAGGAGCTGCAAGAAGCTCTTCGAGACATGGTCCAGAGAGAAATGTCCAGATCCCTATGGTCTTCCAGTCGAGTATTATCAGGCATACTCAGCTTCTTTGTTACCAGCACTGCTGGAGACTCTAGAGGAGGCCCGTATGAATGGGATCCTACCGACACATATGAGGGAGGCCCTTATAATTATGCCCTTGAAACCTGGCAAAGACTCTGCGGACCCTGGCTCATATCGCCCGCTGTCCATGCTTAATGTAGACTTCATGCTTCTTGCCAAACTCCTGGCATCGCGCTTGTGCAGGTTGGTCACCACCTAGTACAAAGTGACCAGTACGGTTTTTTGCTGGGCAGAGGCACCCACATGAACCTCCAGAGTCTTCTGCACATGATGCATGAGACCAGGAGTATGGCGATGGAAGCGGCACTGGTGCCCTTAGACATTGAGAAGACTTTTGACACCCTGCATGGGCGTTCTTAAACCTTTTTTGTCATGGGTCAGCCTTCTGTACCATTCACCCAGGGCAAGGGTGCTTACGGGACACATGGGGGCAGATGTATCAAGGATTGCATTTGCGATTCCTTAATAGCGAATTTTAGCGAATTGCTATTAAGGAATCGCAAAATGCTATGTATGTAGGAATCGCAATAATAATTGCGATTCCTTAATATTCCTTAATTGCGAATTGCAAATTGCGATTCGCAATTAAGGAATACCTTCCCATTCATTCCTATGGGCGTAGAGGCCCATAGGAATGAATGGGAAGACATTCTCAATTTGCGAATCGCAATTAGAGAATCGCAAATTGAGAATGCAATTTCAAGGGTGCCAGGGTGTCCTTTTGACACCCTGTTGCACCCCTGAAATATGTATGTGTGCACATGTGGCGCACATACATGCCCTAAGGGCATGTATGTGCGCCACATGGCACTTTGAAAAATGCTAAAAGTGCATTTTTCAAAGAAATCACATATTACCACCAACTTGAAGTTGGTGGTAATTTGCGATTCCTTAAGGACAAATTGCACTTTTTTGGTGCGTCTTACATTGGATTTAAGGAATCGCAATTTGCGATTCCTTAAATGCAATCGCAAAATAGGGAATCGCAAATTTTGCGATTCCTTATTTTGCGAGGCAGTTTTGCCTTAATACATACCACTAAGCAAAATTGCGTTCGCAAACGTCGAAATTCTGCGAATTTCGGCGTTTGCGAACGCAATTTTGCTTGATACATCTGGCCCATGGTGTCTGACGCCTTCAGCATCGAAAGGGGAAGCCACTGGCAATACACTTGAGATCCGGACTGGGGGAGTGGGGTGCACTGGTGGGTGACACAATACACATCATCACAATATACGCAGACGACACTTTGATATATGTGATGGACCCAAGATGGTTGGTGCCTCACCTCCTACACCTTATGGCCAGGTTTGGAATGGTGTCCAGACTTCATGATAACAGGCATAAAACAGTACTATTCCCCTTGGCGTCGCTGGCCGAGAAGGAGTAGGTCAATCTTCCAGAGGTTGGTCTGCCGTGAGAAACACAGCAATTACATTACCTGGGGATACAGATGACACATGAGACACGCCCACAATTTGAACTTTTCATGGGGGAAATGTTGGTGGGCTTCGAAACCTCAGTAAAGTTCTGCAAAACACTACCACTATCTGTTATAGGCAGGGTAGCACTCAGTAAAATGGTACTCCTGCCTAGATCATTCAAAAGTAGTGGCCCGCTGGTTTAGCAGGTCACGCGGGTTGCACAGCCGTATACGCATTGGTATCCCAAAGTAATACTCATCCACCATAGTAATCAAATTTGGTTCAATTTTATTTTCTCAATGTTTGTCCTCATTATTCCACATTTTATCCATCATGTCAAAAGATATAAAATTAGTTGATTTTTTAGCATTTAATTGTTCGATGTATTGCCCATCCAGGCCTATGCATGAACATATAGCGAATTTCAAGTCCTCCACAAGATTCGATTCACATCCTACTCAATGCATTTCGGTTTAAAAAACCTTCGTCAGGAGTATCTATAAAGTATAAAAATATATGTTTCAGTCACATTGCATGTACTACACCTCATAGTGTAAATATTAACTAACAAGTTTCCCCTTCTTATTTAGTGCCAAACGATTTGAACCTCAAATGCCAATTAATCACAATCCTGTACCCCCGTGACATAAGTCCAAACATCAACTAAAAATACAAATCATATCGTGTGCTCCTCAATCTAACCCCAAGTTTTAAACACTTCATCCTGATTTATGAAACCATTGTACTTTAACCCACGCACCCTCCGAGCAACTAACCCACTGAGAATCAAACCCCTGTGAACCTCAAATCACCCCTGCCCAACTGACACAACCCCCCGAACAAACTACACTACTTCCCTATGTCAAGTTTTTCACCATCTCCAACCCCGTGCATACCTGATGTAAAACTCGCAAAGCATCAACCTCCTCGTGCGCGCTCATTGTTTATTTTACGCGACCTTGCTAATCCTCCCTGATTTAAATCGATGTTACCCGCCCCACCTCCATGGTCATTGGTGTAAACCATCACGTGTTTCCCCACCACCACCAAATCACATTACCTGACGAAGGTTTTTTAAACCGAAATGCATTGAGTAGGATGTGAATCGAATCTTGTGGAGGACTTGAAATTCGCTATATGTTCATGCATAGGCCTGGATGGGCAATACATCGAACAATTAAATGCTAAAAAATCAACGAATTTTATATCTTTTGACGTGATGGATAAAATGTGGAATAATGAGGACAAACATTGAGAAAATAAAATTGAACCAAATTTGATTACTATGGTGGATGAGTATTACTTTGGAATACCAATGCGTATACGGCTGTGCAACCCGGGTGACCTGCTAAACCAGCGGGCCACTACTTTTGAATGAATTATGTTCAGGTGCGAAAGGAACGGCGCACCAATTACGGGTGCTGCACGCCAAACTTGAAAAAAATAAGGTAACATGAACTTAAACGAAGAAAAGTAATGGGTGTGCTTCAGGACACTTCTGTCACTCCTGCCTAGATATGTCAACAAAAGGAGGGACGCAAAGGGCTTGATAAAGGTCCAACGTATATGCCCTAAATTAAGCCAAGAGACAAAAAGGTACGGAGTTCCTCAGGTGGGTTATTGCTCACCTTGTGTGTACTCTAGGTAGTGAGGATGTGGGGAATACCTCCTGTCGGAACTAGGACCCTCACACACCCAGCAAGCTAGGTGTCATGCTTCATCATATGGGTCTGCTCCTCGTCGGGCCAGCGCTGCAATGCTCGACGGGCACCCATAAAGGGGCTCTTTATCGGAGTTCTTTTGTTCCTCGCTGTATTGGTGCCGATAAAGAGCCCCTTTATGGGTGCCCGTCGAGGTATTCCCCACATCCTCACTACCTAGAGTACACACAAGGTGAGCAATAACCCACCTGAGGAACTCCGTACCTTTTTGTCTCTTGGCTCCTTTTGTTGACATATCTTCGCACGGGCATTCCCGTGGGACTTCCTAGGTTACCAGAGGGATAGTTACCCTCATTGGCCCATTTGCCGGGACCCATGTCTTAAGTCCCCTTCTTTTATAGTATCCCTTGTTATACTAGCCACCATGAATGACAACCCAGGTCTCAGCTTCGGCGAAGAGATAGCCGCAGAAATACTCAGGAATACCCCATCTATTTTAGGGGGGGATGGCCCTTCAGCCTCAGGGGCACCGTCCGAGGATTGGACCACCCTGACTAATATGAAGAGGGATTGGCTCAAAATCACGCTCCACGGAGCAATGATGACAGAGTACCTGAGGGCTAATATTGCACCTAATGGTCTGATAGTAAAAAACTTCCCCAGACTTTTCCTGGACGATGTAGTTTTCAGAAGGAGTGGTCCCTGGTGGCGTGGAAATGCACCAGGGACTTACTTATCCTTATCATTAACACGGCAAGAAGAATAGCTGACGCGCTCCTCATCAGAATACAAGTGGTTGAAGGGGCCATCAAAACCACCATTCAGGCAACCCTGTTTAAAACCAAACTGACAGAACTCAATAATGAGATTTCTGAGCATAAAGAATTCCTGTTGAAGCAGAAGGTCAGCAAACTCCAAAAGGATATAAACCGATTCGATAAAGAGAAAATATATCCATATTTGAAGGCTGATTATACGACCAACAAGACAAGCTACTCTTCTGATGAAAGCAGCGACACTAATAGAAGAGATTCAGCCAGTAGTGACTCCAGCAGCGGGCGTTGGGAGGCCCTAATCAGAGGAGAAATAACCGCCCACAAACTCCTAACTACCCCATACATAATTTTCAAGGCCCACAACCTCCATACTGGCCTTTTCCTATATATCCCCAAGGCCAACCCCAATTCTACCCTGCTAGCCACCCACCTTTTTTAGGCAGAGGCTGGGGCAGAGGAAGAGGGCGCAGAAGAGGAGGACAAAAACAGGTCCAGTGGCAGGACCAACAACCCAATATGGTGGAAACCAGGAGCAAAACACAGGGCAGGAGAGTCTAGTGGTAAACCTATCACATAGGCAACTGACATCAACAGAACAAATGGTACTGGAGAAGGGGCTTGGATATGTCCCTACCCCCAAAAATGATAAATTTCTAGAACAGTGCGAAATCCAGAACCTGTTCAGAAAGGTGCGCCTGAGGGCTTATTTTGAGGATACAGAAGAACCTGCCAAACTAGACTCAGGCCTACGTAACCCCTCTACCTTTACCCCCACCAGCGGTATGGTACCGGTGGAGGTATTGACATTTGAGAAAGCCGTGCTAAAAGAACTTAAAAATGAGGGAAACAGAGTTCCTTTTCACAACCTTTCGAATCAGGAACGTGCTGCTATCAAATCACTGGCAGAAGACAACAGCATCACAATAAAACAAGCTGACAAAGGGGGAGCAACGGTCATTCAATCCACTACGGATTATGACTCTGAATGCTTACGCCAACTCCAGAACAGAAAATTCTATACCCCCATAGCAACGAACCCCACAGCACGGTTATCAACTAAGATTGCTATGATGGTTTTTGAGGCAGAGAGTAATGGGTGGGTCAGCAGAAAAGAAGCTGATTTTCTGATCACTAAACATCCCAAGACCCCCTATTTTTACACTCTGCCGAAAATACATAAGGGGACCACCCCAGTCCCGGGCAGACCCATAGTCTCAGGGATCGGTTCTCTGCTAGAACCCTTGTCGCAATTTTGTGACTTTTTCTTGCAACCTCTGGTCAAACAGACTCCCTCATACATTAGGGACACCACTGATATCCTACGTATTATGGGGGATTTGGAAAACACCACTGATATCAACCTCCTGATCACCCTGGATGTTGAGCAACTATATACCAATATCCCACAAAGAGAGACACTGACAGTGATAGAAACTGCACTAAGGGAAACTGAATGGGTGGCACCGACTCCCATCCCATTCATTATGCAATGTGCCACCTTAGCCCTAACAGAGAATTTCTTCGAGTTTAACAACCAACTCTTCCATCAGTCTCAGGGAACTTCGATGGGGAGTACCTTTGCTCCCAGTGTAGCTTGTCTATACATGGCGGCTTTTGAGCAAGAGATTATCCGACATGCCAGCAATCCCTTCGGAGTTAACCTGAGACTATGGAAGAGGTTTATAGACGACATACTGATCTTCTGGCAAGGGGACATACAGACATGCAATGAATTCTGTGAGTGGATCAATACTAAGAACCAGTACTTGAGGTTCACCCATACAATTTCACCAACTGAAATTGCTTTCCTGGATCTCACCATCAAATTACAAGAGGGCAAACTAACCACTACTATGTTTAAAAAGCCTACTGACAGGAACAGCTTGCTGTTATATAGCAGTTTTCATCCAAAGACCCTGAAAAATAACTTACCCTACAGCCAGTTTTTACGGATCAGGAGGAATTGTAGTTCAATAAATGACTACAAAACTGAAGCTGAGGCACTGTCATAAAACTTACTGAAAAGACAATACCCTAAACAACAAATTAATTCTTGCATGAAACGAGCGAGAAATAACCATCGCGAAGGCCTTCTAGAGGTACATGTAAAAGAACCCTCCAATATAGTGACCTGTGTAACCACATACACACCAAGATCTAATCTGATCAAGAAGGCTGTGAATAAACATTGGGAGATCTTGAACACAGGCACGCTGACAATACCGAAACCTAGGTTTGCGTTCAAGCGTACTAACAATCTAAAAGACATGTTAATACATACGAGACCCAAAAACAGAAACAGTTCAAACCAGAGACAACTGTGGGACCTCCCCCTGTCGTAGGACACTATCCTTGCGGTTCATGTACCGTTTGTCCGCAGACAAAACACATTAAAGAACTGGCATTGACTGACACATTCACATGGACGATCATCAAACACACGAATTGTAACACACCACGTTGTGTGTACCTATTGACATGCCCCTGCGAGAAAAGATACATCGGTATGACCATGAGGGCCATTAAAACCAGAATAACTGAACATAAAAGCAGTATTCGTTGCCTCAAGACAAACACCAAACTCTATACCCATTTCACAGAACTGAGACATCCCCCAGAAAGTCTACGTTGGGTAGTCCTCGAGGCACATCAACAAATAACACATACAGCCCTGTTCAGGATTGAACAAAGATGGGTGTTTCGTCTTGATTCAGCCAATAGTGGCTTGAATGATGACATTCCTTGGAGCACCATTAATTAACACATGATCCTTACCTACAGCATACCATGGGAGCTCATTATACACTACATGATGACAACTATTGCTCCTTATAAGGTGTCCCCGTCACTGAACACCTGGGACCGTAAGGAGGTACCTTAAGCAGTGTTGATTATTTCCATATACTGAATCTATTATCTGCTGCACTTGTCCATGCTCCGACACAACCCTCATACCAACATGGCCATGATTAACTGTAACACACTTCTAAATGGCCGCCATGATTCCGTTAACAAGGACATCATATTTCAACTACTATGTGATTTTACTTATACTATCACCGAATCTGTCGGAACTTAATGAGGGACCGCATGCAGTGTCAAATACTTCCACACACTGCATTTCCCACCCTTTTTGAACACTATAGTTGGATAGCAGTAGCGACGCACTATCCCTATATGATTAGGCGATGATTAATCATTAACAGCACACTCCAAGATGGCCGCCATGATTCCGTCAACATGGACATCATGTTTTGACTACTGTGTGATCCCACTTTTGATCTTTTAGAACCTAATGAGGTACCCCTTGCAGTGTCATATATCTCGACACCTTGCATCTCCCACCCCCTTCTTTGAACTCTATAGCGAGACAGCAGTACCATCCCCACAATGATTTGGCTGTAAATAACAACTAATACACACTCCGAGATGGCCGCCATGATTCTGTCTACAATGACATCACTTTTCCACCAATCGGTGACTCCGCCTTTTGATTCCAGCTGTAGCCACTTCACCCGCTCTGCTGTCTTCGCGGCAGGTATTTAAACAGGTTCCTGCTGTGACATGATACCTTCCTGGTTGCAGCGGAGCGGGTAGGTCAGCCACGTGGCTCCGATTGGGAGCAGGTGAGTATGCACATCCTGTTGGAGGCTCATTCTGACATCGGCGATTAATGGAGGTAAGAGGTACCGGGATCAGGCGCTGCAAGCCTTAAGCCACTGAGCTTTAAGCGGACACTCTTTTCTTTTCTTATGGCATTAGCCCATTACGCGGCAGGGCCCCTGGGGCGCTCACGCTGTGCCACCTCACAGGAGCAGCACTGCGAGCATCCGGTTTGGGGCACGGCATGCGGCGCCACCAGATACACCAGCCCAGTGTGAGCACCAATAATTGATCGTGTCATTGGTTTGGGGTCATAACTGCAGGCTACAACTACCCTGACCCGGACCTTAAGCTCCTTACAACCGAGTGCACCAGGACCAGTAAGTGAGCATCGAACTAGTGTACATATAGCCTATTATGTTCTGGTAATTTATGTCTCATTTCATACAGAGACACTACATTGAGTGTCCTCATACTTCGCTGATAACTGACGAGGCAGAATTAGATACTTGGAAGAGGTGAGCTTTTGTCCACTCACCACCACTGTCCAATAAGTCACATCTTTTTGCATGTATACACAGGGGTATTGTACAGAAGTATACACAGAGCTTGAATGGCATGATAGCACTGTGTGTTTTTAATACATGTTCGATTTACAATGTGATAATTGGTCCACATTGATTGAATTTAACTGGGACCAATCTCCACTCCCATGTTATGGTTTTTAAATTTTCTCTTTTTGTACTCTAGGTTGACTGCCTTTTCCCGGGGTAATGACCCACGGGTAGAGCATTTGGTAGGTAGCGTCGCACCTTGCCACCCACTGTAGATAGTTTTTTATTCACTCGGTCCTGAAGAATCGCCAGCTGATCACTTCCGTGACTTATTGAGGCGAGAAACATGTTGACCATCTAGGGTTTGAGCGAAAATTTTGTCACATTACAACAAAACATTCGCCTCCCTTCATCTTTTTAATCAGGTTGGGACCCTAACGGAATAAAATTTATCATAGAGGCATCCTTTACCTGTTTTATATTCACATTTCACATCTACACGTACCTAGGCCCCTCACACCCACGGCACCAATACAGCGAGGAACAAAAGAACTCCGATAAAGAGCCCCTTTATGGGTGCCCGTCGAGCATTGCAGCGCTGGCCCGACGAGGAGCAGACCCATATGATGAAGCATGACACCTAGCTTGCTGGGTGTGTGAGGGTCCTAGTTCCGACAGGAGGTATTCCCCACATCCTCACTACCTAGAGTACACACAAGGTGAGCAATAACCCACCTGAGGAACTCCGTACCTTTTTGTCTCTCCACTCCTGCCTAGATGCCACTATGCTATGCAGAACTCGTTCTGCATACCATCAGCCTCCATTTTCAAAAGGCTGAATACCCTAATGGTGTCAGTAGTGTGGGTGGGGGGTGGAGCAGGGTCCGGCTGTCGACCCTAAAATTGGACATGGTAGATGGAGGCCTGGGCCTCCCAGACCTACAGCTATACTATCTGGTGGGGATGCTCCAATACACAACCATGTGGTGCGACAACAACCCGAATTGGGAACAGCTACTACTAAGGAGCACGACCCCTATAGAAGACCTCCCCAGATGGCTTATGAGAGGCCACAGACAGTCAGCAAACACCCCCTTTGTGGTCTGACAGGTCACACAGGCTTGGAAATGGACAGTCACCCTTGTCTTGCGGCAGGCACCCTATGCAAAACTATTTCCTATATGGTGGCTACACGCATTTATAAGTACACGGGACTTAATAGATGTCACATGTTGGGTGGAGGGAGGTTGTCAGAGAGCAGGTGATTTATACCTGAATGATGCATTTATCACACTGAAGAAGGAAGGCATATACTATGGCATAGGCCCTAGATAGTTTCCGCAATGTGCCAGCATATCACACACAACCCGGGAATTGCAGACAACTTTCCCAGCCGAACCCACAGAATTAAATAATCTGAAGGTGATGCTGAACCTCGAATTCACCGAGGTCATTGTTTCCCGGCTATATATACCTCTCAAGGCAGATAGACAGGTCGATCTGACGGCTGCGAGGGCCAACTAGGACGGACATCTGGTGGATCCCCTCTCGAATGGGGAGTGGAGATGGGCGTGGGCCCTGGTGAAGGAGGTAGCCAGTAACAGTAGATTCAAACTGTCATATTTCTACTATCTGCACAGGGCTTATCTAACACCACACCATTTACATCGGGTATACCCAACACGCTCCGCTGCATGCCCAAGATGTGTAGCAATCCCCGCAAACTTTGCGCATGTTACATGGGCCTGTGGGAGAATAGATATGTTTTAGGAGGGAGTGGTGCACCACACAAGGAGAGTGACAGGTGTAGACGCTACCATCACAATGTGCCACTGCCTGTTGGGGTTATTGCCACTTCTGAAAACCGGCACCAAAATGAGGTTTAGGTCCGCTCAGCTGGGATTCTATTGGCCAGGCGTCGCATCACTATCCACTGGGGGAGCCAGGCACCACCGATGGAAAAGAAATGGAGGCCAGACCTACTGGAGTGAGCGGTGGCTGAGGAGTGCAGACTTCGTAGAGTCCTCACTGATGAAAATGCAAAACTAGATATAGAACTATGGGGTGACATGATAGTACACCTGGGCTCCAACAGTGACGGGGTAACTGAGACAATAAACTCGGACTCCCTATCAACTACAGACGAACTGAGCCCCGGAATGGGGCCCGCGGACTTGTGACTGCTGTCTGGACCCTTCCCCTCCCCTCCCCTCTCCTCCACAGGGGCTCAGGAACACAGGCTGTCTGACTCGGGTAACATGGGGCATCATATGCTAGGGGGTGGCGTTCCTTGTCCCCCTCAGGGCTAGCATTCCCCTCTTGTCCTCATGCCCAGTCATTGGGTGAATCGGGCTGCTTCTGAACCCCCATCCCTTCCCCTCCTCTGCCCTGATGACATGTCTACCGCACACTTAGGCGGGATGGGGATATGATTGCCAGAGGACATTTTTCCTCCACACACCCTTTTCCTCACTTCAGGAGAAATGAGTCACCACTGAGCTGCGTATTATTATTTAAATTTTATTGTTCAAGATGTTAATATGCAATTTTATTTATTATGTTTGTGTGACCAACTTACTAAAAAATGTGAATAAAGAATTAAAAAATCATAAAGGATAATGAATAATGATTCAGGTAAGCAATATGAATACCTTCAAGGTGACAAGAAACTGTCTGGGTTTTCGCAATTTTACTGTTCTAAAGGTGCTCTTTAGGTAATGTCTAGAGTCGGTTAATTAAATAGTCTTGAAGCTGGCTGTAGATCTAGGAGATGCATCCTACTAAGGCATATTCAATTAAATATTAAATAAAAGACATATGATAAGGTCTAAAGGTAGCATTGTTTGGCTGTAAAGTTTGTTGGTGGGCTGACCCACTGATGAACTTCACGGTGAAACCCTAGGTACAGTAGGATAAATATCCTGGCTCTATAAACTGCTTTTATCCAATCAGCATGAAATGTTGTTATCAGTATTTAAATACTGCATTTTACTATTAGTATGACATTAGTATGGCATTAAGATGCTTCTTTATTCCAGGTGCCCTTTTTGTGTGGTTTCCAAGAGGTTGCTGCAACAGAATACCGATCTCTTTTCACCTGTTTCTCACCTACCCCTGCCTTCTCTTGCTTGTTCCTACTGATAGAGAGGCCCCTACCAACGATCACTGGCAAAATATTGAGGACAATAATACTGTGTGGACAGAATAGCGTGTTAAAAATATAAAGGATCAAAATATCAAGAATGAAAGCGCAAATGGGTAAGTATAGATTTATAATCTTTACTCCACATCTACGTCGAAGATATATATCCTAAAGGTACATATATGTGGAGTTTAGTATAGTAAAACTTTGCATACCCACAGAAACTGACAATATTCTTGTCTTCAGTATTCTTGACACAATATTTTGTCCACATAATATTTTGGACTCACTATTTTGTCCAAACAACCCCAACCAAGCAACTTTACATATAACAGTGCCATTGCTCTATGTGACTGAATAAAACAGCCTCTGCATCCTGAGAAACTTGAGCGTCTGGAATGCCCAATCAAATCTCACTAGATTCTTCATATCAAACCAAAGACTCACCATCTTCCATGGGTCTTTAGAACAACACATTGTGCTGGACAAACTCTGGACACAAATGGTTCCACATCACATCTCAGTGCCTGGACAGTAAATCTTCCTGTCATCTGGAGAAACCACCAACTCATATCCTTCAACATTCACCTGGCCACCATTACCTTTTTTTAAATATCAAAGAGCAAAAATACCTTCTTCAGACTAGATCAGCATCATCACACTCAACCCTCACCTTACTGCAGCCTTGGCATCACAATTGTATAACAGAAGAGAAGGCTATCCAATGGCTCCAATCCACTTAAGACCTCCTCATTTCCTGAAAAACAGACCAAAGATACTGCAGCTCAATACAAATGTAAAAAATTGAAAAGAAGGAAAGCAGAACTGAATTGAAGAAGCCAAATGACTTACAATGAACAATTCCACAACCTAGCCTCCACAGTTACCAAGATCCCACTGTCCCAATAACTTTGTCATGTGCTTCCAGGCCTTTTTGTCATGATAACTGTTATCCTAGAACACTGCCTCAGACATAGGTCACGCAGTAACCTTCCTCCTCAGTCCACAAAGTACAAGACAATCAATGCTGGTGGACAACAACTCCTCATCACCCAGTTGTAGGAACTCCTCAACATCAGCCACCCAGATATCTCCTCCATCAGACACTTGTGCACCTCTAGAGGACATCCACCTTTCCACTAACACTCCTATCCAGCCCGAACCATTACTCCTAAACTCAGACATCGTCCTCTCAATACCTCTTACACAAAGCCAATCATACAAAAGATGAACCTTAATCTACTTGATTTAGCCAGCTACTGATCAAACTCTTATAGTGCACTCCTATGCAAGCTGGAAGGGCTGCTTTCCCTTAAATGTCCAACTTTCTCTCTCTTTAATTGCCATATTGACTTCCATTCATTCTGGCAGTGGATCACAACACCCCCCCCCCATCCACCTAAAAATCACAGCTGACATGAATGCAGTGCTTAATTTGAGCCAGTGGTTTCCGGTGCTCGACACCGGTACCAAATTGGTTTCCGGTGCCCTGCACCGGCACTTAATTGTCAACACCACACGTAGGACAGTCTGCCACATGGTGGTGTTGCTCATCTGATTTAGAGATGAGTAGAACAACGGTTGTTTATGAATATAATATACATTAAAAATTACTAATACCTACCACTCCAGCCATTCCTTTAGTTTTGGGGACCTCAAATAATCTGAACTGTCGCACTTGCAGGTGAGAGAGTTGTTTTGGTAGCGTCATTGGCAGCGATGACAGGGGCAAAGGGTCGTATAAGCTGCAGTGCCCTGGCACTTATTATTTTGCAAATTAAGCACTCTATGAGTGAAGTTGCTTCATACTGCCTCTGGGCCTATCTGCCATCTTTGATATAGTCTGTTGCTCCAACCTATTTTAGAGCTGTGAGATCTTAGCATGCAAATAATCATTTTAGACTGAACTTCCTTTTGCCTTTCTGGCAGATAATATGTAAATGGGGACAGAAGCCAACTGGCTTCTAGGACAAAGATGTGCACAACTTCAATTTGTTATACATTTGTTTCAGCATATTTAAACAATGATACAATTTTCTTCTCATAAATTTAATTCATTTTCCCAAAATCATAATTGACAACTACTTCTCCAGTCAATTGTCATATCATACTCATTAAAAGCAATACACGATTTAAAGTAACAAAATCGTGTCGGACGCTCAACAATCCGTGTCGTTTAGTATTAATCAACATAAGCCCAATGCATTTCGGCACCCTTGTGCCTTCGTCAGAGGCATATCTGTGGAAAAAATAATAATGTATATAAAGACAAATTTACATGTACTTCTGTGGATCGACAATTTATATCTTAGTCAACAACCCTAAGAATTTTTTATCTACAACATCATAATTGAATTGTGTGATAATCGTCACGATTTTGTTACTTTAAATCTTGTATTGCTTTTAATGAGTATGATGTGACAATTGACTTAAGAAGTATTTATCAATTATGATTTTGGGAAAATGAATTAAATTTATGAGAAGGAAATTGTATCATTGTTTAAATATGCTGAAACAAATGTATAACAAATTAAAGTTGTGCACATCTTTGTCCTAGAAGCCAGTTGGCTTCTGGCCCCATTTACATATTAGACTGTGCAAGGTAGGCGCAAGTAAAGGTGTAGCACCCAGATCATTCTAATTATTTTTCACTCACTAATAATTCAGTTTTTGCAAAAAGGAGTGGGCGATCTACTCATGAAATTTCTGGCAGATAGAGCATAAACTCGCACCCACGATACTCAGTAACTTTATTCCCCACTACCTGAGGAATGCTGCAAGTTTCAATCATCCTGCACCTCAACTTGAACGATTACCTTAGCCCATTAACAGGCTTCATTAAGTCCTTAAATATAAACTATTACAGCTACACAGATGACATCCAGATAGTACTTAAGCTGGAAAGCCTAGAGTGATCAGGCATAGACCATTGCCTATAAGCCTATAAGCCATGGACCATTGAATGCTAATAAACCACCTGAAAAACGTATTTGAAACCAAGATACTTACAGGTAGAAAATGGAAGCATCATTCTATACCTCAAAGACCACTTTACTCCTGCTCTCAAAATACTTGGTCAGATGTTCCTCTTTCAAAGCACTTTTCATTACCCACAGGGAAATCTAAACAAAGCTTCAGTGAGGCACACAGAATAGAACACTGGTCTCAAAACTCACAACACAGCCCTCTGTCCTTTCCTTCAGAAAGATACACACTGATGGAACTTTTTTCTCTGCCCACAAACAAAATTGTAAAACTCACTCCCAGCAAAGATAAGAAACATCCAAAACCACCTCCTATTCAGGGATGCAGTAAAGACCTGGCTATTCTGTAAAAGGTGACGCCCCTACTGCAAGGCTTTCCTAAATCCTAACAATCCCACAAAGTTGAGTCAAGCACCTTTGTACTGGTGGTAGGGATTCGCCTCACTTACTTTTCTTGGCTCCAATCCAAGCTTAAGTGCATCTGAAATATTGCTTTCATGAAAGCAATCTTCTAGTCATCATGTCCCACACCAAAATGCCTCCTTGTAAGGGAAAAACACAACAATTTTATCTATAAGCATTGCCACCTATACGTCTTACTGGTCTTTGCTTCCCTAAGGGGATCTGAATTTAACCGGTGTGATAAATAGCATCAATTATGATTTTTGTCTGAAAAAGGGACACGAGATACATAATTTTAAGTTCTCTCCGCACCAAAGACTGCACGCCCTGGTATTTACAAGGCACTTATACCCCAGTAAAGTTTTTCCCAGGCAAATATTGGTATAGCAAACTTGTTGGAATTTTCCTGGAAAAAATGTTGTGGTTATGGGGCTTGCGATTCCGATATGTGCTGTAGCAGGAGTTACCATACGTTTTGAAATTAACTGGGCCAAACATAATCGGGGGATTTAACCATTTAAGTTCACATAACACTGAGTTTTAACCATGATACAAAGCAAAGGTGGCACTACAACCTACAACACTTAAAATATATATCTCAAAAGATCTCAAAATATTTTGAAATGCATCAATGATGCTGCTCCTGAAGCTGTAAGTAATTCTAAATGACTGCCATTACTCCACAGCACATGAGATAATCAAGATATCTGTCAAGTGCTGTGATTTTAAAAAGCAACATAACTGATGCCGTTCTGTACTTTTGAGACTTTTATTCATAGGGGCTCTAGTATGCAACACTTTGTCACCTTAGCATTTCTCAAAAATTGTTTAATTTAAATATGCAATTTGTGTTCTACGTTAAACAGGCTACCCAGTATTTTATAGTTTTGCAGGATTGTAAATGTTCTGAGGTGTTATCCATTTTATCAATCCCAAAAGTATAAAAGGGTAAGATGACCTTGCTGGAATTCGAATTCAAATCCATGTCAGGTGGGCTTTAGGTCTCTGTAAAAGTAGAGTTGGTTGAGAGACTGAAGGTTCAAGCCAGGCTTGAGCCAGATGTCTTGCCCTGGCTCAGTTTGAGGTCCTTTTCGACCTTTATGCCCAAAACGAGCCAAGATCGCATGAAGCTTTTCACTGCCATCCACACTCTAACCTCATGCGACAAGAATTAAAAACAAAGTATTGATCTGTGATGTAAAAGAAGAGAAAGTATTAGGCATCTAGTGGCTGAAATTCACAATGTTAAACCAGAAAAACAGAGATCTATCCCGGCTTCCCTGCTTGACCAAATGGCATGACCCGAGGCAATATTTCATTTCACTATAATGCCTTTTATTTCATTATTGCACATGACATCACCCCTTTAATGCATGAGTTTGGGATGTGTACTGCACAAAAAATCTAGCATTTGATTTAATAGACTATAAAGTTTCTACATGAATAATAAGAATCTAGGCCACATTTGGGGTGCACATGACAATTGTCTTGCTTTTTAGTTCACTAATGGCATTGCCGTTAGGATGGAGGAGGCTTGAATGTTTTTTAAGTTCATGAAAAAACTAACACTAATAATAAAAACTCCTCAATGCAATGATATATATTGAAGCCCGTTCATCCCAATGGGTGTTGCGCACCTGCCAGGAAGCAGGGTTATAGGCAGCGGCGGCTCACACAGGTAAATGCTGTGTGACGGTGAGGCGGGACGGGGCGGGCGGGGTGGGGGGTAGTGGAATCCGAAATACGATGGGAATGTGAAAACTAACGAAATAAATAAATACAACCACTTACCTTGCGCTCGCCGCATCGCAGACTTCGGTGATGCGGCAAGCGCAAGGTAAGTGGTTGTATTTATTTATTTAGTCAGTTTTCACATTCCCGTCGTATGTCGGATTCCACTACCCCCCACCCTGCCCCGCCCCGCCCCACCTTACCACCCCACAGCATCTACCTGTGCGAGCCGCCGCTGGTTATAGGAGGATCTTTTTCAGGCTTGACAGAACCAGCGAGGTTCACGTGTATGTGGCCATCTTGCTGTCCATGCCCCGTCTCTTTTCCTTTATACTTTGGGTGATAGCTAGCAGCCACCAAAAACACATCATGAATGACACTTTGGATTATATCATTACTGTGGGAACAATCATAGGACTCCATAGGACTACAGTGACCAGGCCTCCACTCGTCGTTTCATGCCAGATTTTTCAGGCAAAAGGTTGTTTTAACCACTTCCCCACCCCCTGAACCTTACATGGTAGCCTTTAGCAGTACTATATACCCCCAAATGCTTGCCAGTATAATAATTAGGTGTTCAGACTCACCCCAGCCATGGCCGTATCTGCTGAAATCAAGAGCAATGGTGGATTCGAGCTCCTCAAGTGGGAGATGCGGAGCTGCCAGCAGCAGTGGCAGTGATGGATGGTGCCATCTCGCATCACCCTCCAAATGCCCCAAGCCACGTTCTGACCACTGGAAACTACCAGCAGAAAAGATTGTTAGGCTGGTTCTGGAAATGCTCCCATGTACATCGATGATGTCCACGGGCACTGCAACCACCAAGGAAGGGTCACTACCTCAGTGCCTGGCCTCACTGCTGAGTTTGTAGAGGGCTGTGATCAGGAGGTGGATATACCAGCTGAGGAGTTCAAGATTTTGGAAAGCGGATCCTCACTCGCAGGCTTGGATGAGTGGACAAAATACGCTTCTTCCCGCCTGTCATCCCATATAACTTCTCCTCTGCGGTGCAAGCAAATCGGAAGCTGAGTTAGGTGGGGCTGGTGGCAGCAGCAATGGCCATGGCTGAAAAACAGAAACCAAAGGAAGCACATTTTACACATTCAGAGGAGGTCAGCAGGAGAGCATCAGAGGGGCAATAATGTCAGCATTTTAAAGATACCGCAAAATGAGACACTGGGTGATGAATTATAAATGTCTGATAACACAGCCAGTGCTTGTAATGGATGTGATGTAAACGCTGATGCTTAGCTGATATTGTCTGACCAAAGGACTTTTGATCCGGATGGCTATGGCCAGTATAGTTTATCAGCTTCCACTAAAACTGGGATTAAAAAAGAGAGATTAGGTTGCCACATGCAATCAGTGTCTCCTATAAGGATCACTAGAGGCATCAAACCCTGGTGAATATGTTGATAGTAACCGAGAGGCTCTGGGCATTGAGACTGGCTTGATCTTGTCTTTGGTGGAGGTGGTGGCGAAGTATAGTGAAGAAGACAATATTTCACACCAACATATGCAGAATGCCATACTGATAATACCTAAAACAGATATGTGCAGAATTGACAAAGATTAGCCTTCTGCTGCATCTTGTGTTTTATGACTGAAAGAGCAAAATCTCTACTGGCCTTACTGGTGTTGGTTGAACTATCAATACATCTAGTCATGGGGAGAAAGAACAAGCTACTTACATTCGGTAATGCCTTTTCTGGTAGAAACTCTATATAACTGCAGACTCCTCACCTTTTGAATATCCCCAGGCGTCAGACTGAATCTGGAAAGTTTTACATGACAATTTTCCCTCGCACTGACAGGTGGTGTAATTCTAGCTCATGCCGCTCCATCCTGTGTGGCTGTGGCACCGGGACCAGTATATACATGGCACCTGCTCGCGCCAGTGGCAGTTTCTTTCTGAACTTCGTTCGTGCCAACAGACGTGGCGCCCATAGCAATTAATATGAAACAGTGTGTGCAACTTTTTTGAGGTGGAATCTTATTAAGATTTGAATGAATGAGATCATTCCAGAGAAAGGGGAGGAGTGAGGGAAGATAAAAAATTTGCAGTTAGATAGAGTATCTACCCAAAAAGGCATTACCAAAAGTAAGCAACCAGGTCTTCTGATGGAGACTTCTAATCTCAGTTTCCTCACCTTTTGAATAGATACCAAAGCAGTACCTCCAAAGTGTTGGGTCTGTGGAATGACTTAGACCAGGAAATCCTGCAAGATTGATCGGGCAAAATGCCCGTCTGGTTTAACCTGGCTATCCAGGTAGCAGGGCTTGGTGTCCAAGACTGGCACACCCCGCTGCAGCAACTTTTGCCCTGTTGGAGTGAGCATGCAAACCCTCTGATGTCTTCTTTTTGACTAGCCCAGAGCAGATTTAATGCATATAACGATCCATCTACAATTGGTTCCTTTTTGTGCCACTCTCCCCTTCTTTGTTCCAGAAAATGCGATAAGTAGTTCCTCATTCTGCTGAAATTCCCTGGTCCTCTCAATGTAAAAATGAAGAGGCTTCTTAAGATCGAGGTGATGCAGACGTTCCTCTTCCTTTGATGGATGAGGTGGTGCAGAAAATGTTGATACGGTGATGGACTGCCCTACATGAAAGGGCGTGACTATGTGGGCAGGAATGTTGCCTATGTACAAAGGACTACTTATTTTGGACAAAAAGAAACACATGCTGGAATAGAACATAATTCTTGAAGTTTCATTTACCCTCCTTGGAGATGTTATGCGATGAGGAACACTGTTTTAAGTGTGAGTAGATGTAAAGGAAAACTGTGCATAGACTCAAAAGCCAAGCACATTAGATAGGTCAAGATAGACAGACTACATTGAAGGATGTCTGGCTGACAGAATAACACCAACCACCTCAGGAGGACGGTTGAATGCCATCAACTGTCGCCATTCAATCTCAACGCATGATGGTGTAGATTGTGCAGTTTTGGGCGCAATAACCGTCTCTACTGCTGCAACAGGAGATCCTCCCGAAAAGGCAGCCAGATTGGAGGACATGTCCTCATGGCCAGAGGTTCTTTGTACTACACACTCCTTGTCCAGTCCGGCACCACTAGGATGACTGGGGCCTGGTCTCTCTTGATTTTCTTATGCATTCTGGGCATGAGGGGTAGGAGAATGCATACAGCAGTCTCATGCCCCAATGTAGGTGGAAGGCATCTCCTAAAGAAGACTGCCTTGGGAACTCCTGCATGCAAAATTTGTGACAATGCACATTCTCTGCAGTGGCGAATAGATCGAGCCTGGGTTATGCCCATTGCTGGAAGATGCGCTGAGACACCTCCAAGTGTAACCACCATTTGTTATCTGCTAGGCACCATTGGTTGAGTTTGTCCACTCTGGCATTTATAGATCCTTCCAGGTGCTAGGCAATCAGGGAAATGCCTTGAGCGTTCACCCCATTCAAATTAATAGAGTCTCCTGGCACAGGGCCTACAACCCCACTCCGCCTTGTTTGTTGCAGTACCACATGGCGGATGTGTTGTCTGTAAGAACTTGTACCCATTTCCCCTTGATTGTTGGACAGAAAACTTATAGTACCAAGTGCATCGCTCGTAACATCGTGCATAGCTCGATGCTCGTGCATTGCTCGTAACCCAAGAACCAGAGTCCTCTGATCTCCACCTCTCCCAGATGACCTCTCCAACCCAGTTATGATGCATCTGTCATGACCATTATTTCTGGGGAAGAAGTTAAGAGGGAAAGATCTAGGATAGATGCAGACATCCATCCTTTTTTAGTATTAGAATTTTACAGGAGTAACAACCAGTCCGGATTTCTGAAACCGGCACCCTCTCTATTGCTTCTTTGGCTAAGAGAGCTAAGATTTCTCCTTGGAGAATAGACAAGTGATCCTCCAGAAGATGGTGTGTTCTTGGTGGTATGTCTGGAGGATGGAAAATGAAGGGTAGGGATTAACCTTATTACACAATCTGGAGCACCCATTGATCTAGGACAATGCTCCTTGCTCCTCCACTGGAGAGCTAAAAGGTGATCTGACCTCCAAGCAGTCGATTGTGCGTTGCCAAGTTTATATTAAAAAGGATTTGCATTGGCTTCAGAAGGGGAGCTGGGGCTGGGGTAGGACGCCGCCTCTGGGAACCTGAACACTGTTGATCAGCTTCACGACTTCGTCCCCTAACGGATTGTGAGATATTTTGTTGCTGAGAGGAATACTGTCTTTGTAGAAAACCCCTTCCAAACCCTCAACAAGGGTGCTGCTGTTGGGGAAGCTGTCTTGTTGGTGGAGCGAAGCCTGAGAAGGGAGGTGGCCTTACTCTACATGAATCTTCCAAGGGCAGAGTCAGCTTTTGCTCCAAACAGAGTAGCAGTGTTTCCCAATATTTTTGAAACACGATGCACTTTTTAGTACGACAACCTTTCACAATCCACATAGCTTTTATGGACATGAGACAGCAATTTTTTAATGTTATAATGCATCATGTGGTTGTGCATTGTTATTTGCAGACAGCACATTTCCCATTGAAATGGTCACTAAGTTTGCACAGACATACAATTTTATAGGTAAAACTATATTGCACACAAACGATAATGTCTGGATATTGGTTTTCAGTGAATATTTATAATTTGTGCATAAAGTATCTTGATTTGTTCTAATCCTATTAAAATCTTTGTTTTCATCACACTTCAGAATTACAAAAAGAGTGCTTGATGTTTCTTTTGTAACTGCTGAAGGTGTACAGTTCATTTTCACATATTTACATTTTGTTTTGTTTTTTAGAAGAAATGACATCCTCCATACTTCTGTTCACACTTGTACCCCAGCAGAATTGTCACATAATTCACTTTACTTTTCTTTCTCTGACTGCAAAGTTAGAGGAGACTGTAAGCACCAGTACAGTGTTAAAAAAAATAAGCAGGAGAAGACACAGCCTGACATTTGACCTCTGTCTTTAAAGTGCACCAAATGTGACACAATAAATACAAATTCTAAGGATATCTTTATAAATTTCCTGGACTTTGGCGACCCACCAAACATGGGCTCACAACCAACCAGTGGGTCGATACACACAGTTTGGGAAACAGTGGCCTGGAGCCATCAAACGGCATGTCCATAAGTAATTGTTGGACACTGGTAGAGAAGTCCACAGAGCGAATCCAGGCATGGAGCCTAAGCAATACGGTGTTGTTTACTGCCCTTCCTAGTAGTGTTGGGGCTTGACTTGATTGAGAGTTTTGCAGCATCCTGACCATCAGACACCAAGGTTGCAAGATATGTAAATGTAAGTCCGTTTTTATATAGCGCAGCTACTCACCCTTACGGGTCTCAAGGCGCTGGGGGCCGGAGTGGAAATTAAGTAAGCTATTGCCCAGAGTCACATGGTGCTGAGCTGCCTCCAGAGCCGGGGATCGAACCGTGAACCCTGTGCTCCGAAGTCAGCTGCCCTGGCCGCTGCACCACACCTCTCCACTCCAAGATCTGCCATACTTCCTCAGGGACTGCTGGCAGAACATCTGACACTTTTTCCATAATGCATAAGTAAATCTCCCCAGGATGCATGATGTTTTAACCAACCGGAGGGCCAGACTCGTCGAAGAGAAAATCCCTTTTGCAAATGCCTCCATCTTTTTTTGACTCCCTATCAGGTGGGATCAATGGGAAGGAATTTGGATTTGTACAACTCATATAAACCTGTACAACAAGGCTCTCTGGAGTTGGATGTTGTAATAAAAAGCCAAGATCCCCAGGAGCAGGCATATTTCTTCTTGCCACCTGTCTACTAACTGGAGGGCAAAAACCTGGCTTTTCCAAGGTGCCCACCAGCACATCTGTAAGGGCCTCATTAAAAGATAATATTTGCTCCAGAGAAGATTGTGCCGAGTTCAAGCCTTCTCTAAGGAGTGTTGTCCTAACCTCCTGAGTAGGTAGGATAAGATCAAGGGTTGCTGCCACAATCCTGATGATGGTTGCTAATGATGCAGTCTCTTCAGTAGCAATGGACAGATTAGGAGAAGCCAGGCCACTGGAATCCTGGAGTTCAACAATATCACCTTTTTCAAAGGGCGGATATTCTTCATCAAAAATGAACTCCTCTCTTGAATAGTCAGGTTCAGAATGTGCATGTATCCCAGTTCTAGGCGGGGAGCAAGGGCGTCGGTATCTGATAAAACAATTGGATCAATGACCGATGTTGGCGATGTCGCAATCGACGCTGGTATCAGAGCCAGCGAGGCCGCTCGTTGAAACCATGGGGTCGAACGCGATACAGCGGTAGGACCTAGAGATGTTGTTGGATCCAGATCCAAAAGAACCAGAACCAGTGATGATATCAACCCTGGGAAGAGGTCAAGAGCCATAGCTGGCGTTGAGGACGAATCCACCGATGGTAAACCAGCTAGAGGATTCTTCGGATCCATGGAGGCCAAAGACGTTCCAGTGGGATCCGATGTGGTATCAAAGATTTATCCGTTGCTATTTTAAGATGTTGATCCAACGTAACCACCAGATCAGATACGATCTGAAAGGGAATACGCAACAAAGTCAATTTTACTGGAGCAGAATGGCTCCGAGGCTTAGAGGTGCCAGCTGCATCATGCGACCCGGAATGGTGTGAGTGGTGAGATGCAGGTAAGCCATGCTTGAACTTTTTATGTTTTTTATGGCTCCTTTTCAACTTACCTGACTTTGACAAAGACGTCCAGCAAATAAGGGCAACTCAATAACCCCTTGAGAGCTAGGGTGAATACAGACAAAACAATAAAGAACAAACAAGGGGATCATTCACTGTCTTACTTATGAAATTATTCAAACACTTACTAAATATTACTTCCCTAAGAGAAACAACTGTTAAATACAAAAATATATTGGCAAGAAGAGAAACATTTTTTTGTCAACCAGTCGTAAAAAAAAATAAAAAAAAAAATGTTTTTTTACTAACAAATAAAGAAACATGACAAATGGTATGCAGAATAACATGTAGAATGAGTGGGCTACAGAAGTTTTAGCATCAAACACCGGAGTAGCCCATTTATTTATTTATTTATTTATTTAAAGTTTTGTATAGCGCGAACATGACCCAGGTGGGTAGCAGAGCGCTTTACATAAGTTTAGGTAGACAAAGGAAAGAAGCAAGGTGATAGAAATCATGGAAAGGGCGGGACAATATACAACGGGAGCAGGATGAAATTGGGAGTGCAGAGGAAGCAAGATGGGTGAGAGCTACAAATAGGGCAATATACATTCAAGAGCATCCCCGACAAAACGGTCACTTAGAGTCAATAAAAGACAACATCGGGTTCAGCGCCGTGTTCATTAGAAGAGTTTGTTCAGAAGTAGAGATTTAACTTCTCTTTTGAAGGCAAGAGTAGAGGGAATCAGTCTTGTTTCCACTGGAAGGGAGTTCCAGATTCTCGGGCGATGCCAGAGAATGCACGATTGTAGGTTTTAAGCTTATTAAATTTCTTGGGCTTGAGCAGCAGTGTGCCGGTGCTCCTTGTGGACCTGGAGCCACCCGACAGTTCCAGCTTGTTTGTCAGGTAGAGTGGAGTGTTGAAGTGGAGTGCTCTATGGGTCATACATGCGATCTTCAGTTGTATTCTAGCTTCAAAAGGAAGCCAATTGAGCGATTTAAGGTCCGGTGAAATGTGACTGGACTTTTTAGAACCAGTGATGAGTCTAGTAGCAGCATTTAGAGATGCTCTGATAGGTGCTAAACTGAGTTTCGGCAGACCGCAAAGAGTCGCACTGCCATATTCAAGTCTGGAAATGACAAGTGCTTGCACCGCCGATTTAAAGTCATCTTGGGGAAGGTAGGGTTTGAGTTTTCTTAGGATGCAGAGTTGAAAGTTCGTCCTTTGGTCGATGATCTGATGTGAGCTTGCATGTTTAGGTTTTTGTCTAGCACAACTCCCAGTGATTTAGTGGAGTCAACGATATGAGGTGTGCAGTTGAGGGCGGACAGGTTACAGAGAAATTGCAGCGCAGTGGGGGTTTGCCTAGTGGGTGCAATGAGGAGGAATTCCGTCTTGAGGGCGTTTAATTTGAGATGGTTGGTGGTTAGCCAATTAAGGGTTTTGAGAAGGGTTCCGTTGAGAGATTTGATGTCCTCGGGGAAGAGATTTTCATGTAGAGTTGGGTGTCGTCCGCATACATGTGATATTGGATGTTGGAGGCTTTAAGAATTACAGAAAGTGGTTCAAGGAAAAGGTTGAAGAGAGTGGGGAGAGTGAGGATCCTTGGGGACACCAAGTGTGCATGGACTCGGGTTGGAGAGAGACTGGTTGGATATGATTCTTTGTGTTCTGTTGTTGAGGAAAGAGTCAAACCATTTAAGGACTGTGCCTGATAGCCCCATTCTGCGTTCCAGGAGGAAGAGTAGATTGTCATGTTTGACAGTGTCAAATGCCGATGAGAGATCGAGCAGAATTAAAAGGCAGGTTTCGTTTTGGTCAAGTAAAGTAAGAGCGTCGTCCACAATGTGGGTGATGGCCGTTTCGGTGCTGTGGCCACTGCGGAAACCCGATTGGAATAGGTCAAGAAGCTGGAATTGCTCAATGTGTTTGCGAAGTTGTTCATGAACACATTTCTCCAGAAGTTTCGCCAGGGTCGGTATGTTTGTGATTGGGCGGTAGTTGTAGTCCTAAATACCACAATCAATTAGCAGGGTCACATCATTTTCAATCCACTCTTTCAGTGAGATAAACAGTCCTATAATAAATCCGTTGGTGATAAAGTAATTTGTATGTTGACAAGCACAGTCTCGTTATTGCAGAAGCAACTATAGGCGAGATGTTGATGTTTCAGTCTCTATTAAAATTATTATGTTAGAGAATCCTCAGGACAATGCTTAGAAACAAATACAATTGTGTTACACTATTTACAAAGAAAAAAGAAAATATAGGAACAATCTTAAGCTTAAATATATACCTCGGGAAACCAAAAAATGTTTATCAATGTACACGTTTGTTACACATGTGCAGATATAACAATCAATTGCAGGTTGCTTTCCCTATGTGGCAATCTTTACCAAACAACTCATTTGTTGAACACATATCACTTCCAATATGGCTGTACCATGCAGTCTAGTTGTTTAAACTTAAGCACACCTTCAAAATGGCTTCAGGTTGGCATCGCTCTGTTCAACTAGTGCCGGTATTCACGAGCAGCACCATAGAACCACCTTGAGCTTTTGAATGACCAAACCATTCTCTTTTGGAAAGCGATTTAGTCACCAGTTCCTTTTTGTCTAAAGGTCTATGTGTGACATAAGTTTTCTTTACTGAATCTCTACTTCCTCATAAATATTTCAGCATTCAGTAAATGTTCCAACTAAAAGTTGGTGAGTTACAGTAGCAATACCATACACAAAAAGCCCTTGTTGCACATTACACATCATTCCAAGTTTTTTATGGGCCCCCCACTACTTCCTTTTGGGCGGGGTAGGTTCTAGTACCTACATATGACCCAGCCCATATGTGTGTTTTCTTTAAAGCAGGTCCCATGCATCGTGGTGAATCCTACAGGCATAGGAAAAATAACAAAAATTATATTTAGGAAGTGCCACACGTAAGCAGCCACCAAGGAGCATTTGGCAGGTGCTCGCCAACTTGCTCACTCTCTCATCCAGACACTTTCCTAAAAAAGGAAACGGAACCAACACCCAAAACATGTGTGGAAGAATATTGTAAATGTGAGTAACCTAAAGACTACTAATTGTGTGTGGTACAAATCTAAAAATACTCCCTGAGGAGAACTTCTTCCTCAAGGGACACTAAAGAGTTAAAATGTGTTACAAAAAGGCACACTGCATCCGTCTTTAATTTGTAGTGCCCACACTCATGATTAAAAACCATACAATGTTTAGACCATTTTATGCTGGACGGCCAACATGTTTCATTGCCACTTCACTTTTTGGCAAATTCATTAGGGCACGGGGACCCCATTCCACCTTTGAAATGCACCGGAACATGCGGCCACCAGGTAAGAGCCTGCCACCAGACCACAGGCAAAAACATGGGGAAACGTTTAGAGATCAACACTCAGTCGCCGCAAGGCTCAGCTCGGGCTGAGCAGTAGCAAAACAAATGTTATGTAACATATTGCCACAGATATATTTGTTTTTCTTTAATTCTCATTCACCTTCCGAACTCCAGCATGATTATTTAGATGCCCTCTCAGGACTCAAGGGTCAGCTGTAGTTGGGCCCCTTCCTACCTCTTGGCCCCTTTGTAATGCACTGGCTGTATCACTGGCAACCCTGTCCCTGATAGGGTCTTAAAATATATGTATTGGTCTTCTGGCTGCCAGTGTAAAGAATGGCAGCCAATAGAAATATTTTCATATTTATGTAGCTTGCATACGGTGCACACAGCTAAATTGTGGATGTGTTGAAGTTTTGGATATCTCAGCAGTCTCATGTAGATGCTATTGCAAGAATCTAACCAAGATAAGACAAAGGCAGATACTACTGCTAAGTGTGTGTGCGTAAGGAAACAGATGAAGGCAACAGATTTAACCAGTGCATATAGGGAGGAGTTTGACTGAATAGTGACACCCAGTACTTAAGTTTTGGGTGCAGATGAAGACGGAGGTCCCAGTTTCTTAGACCATAAGTTGTTATTCCATTGGGCCTAATTGTTTCCTAAGAGCATAAGCTCAGTTTTGCATAAATTATGTTTTAGCAGTTAGAGTTTGTCCATTGTTGAATCACCGTAAGGCTATCTCTCTGTATAATCACCATATTTGGAGCCAACTGGTCTAGACTACAGATAACTTGAGTATCACCAGTGTAAGACAAAGGTTTGAACCCCCAAAAATCTAACCAATCGACAGAAAGAGCAAACATAGATATTAAAGAGAAGTGAATATCTCTGAACACTCCACAGTGGATAGGAGCCTTCTCAGAGAGAAAGGATACAAGAAATAGTAATAGGGTGGTGATTTTTTGACCACATCAAAAGCATTTGAAAGGTCTAACAAAGTAAGGTGCAGTGTCTCCTTCATCTTTCAACCTGTAACTTTACTCTAGTCCCCGAAAAATGACTGATTCTGTTCCATGCCCAAGTTAAAACCCTAGCTGCCACTGATCTAAACCATTGGCTTCTTCAAGGAATTGCAACAGCCTTCTCCAAAACTGTAGTGAGAGCTGGAAGGATTGTAATGGGATTACAGTTTACTGGCTAATCCAAATTAAGATTAGCTTTCTTCAAAACGGAAGGACACTATCCACGCTTTCCAGTTATCAGGTACCATACCTGATGATAAGGAGGAGTTGAATAATTTAGGGGCCTGGTTACAGAGACCAGGGGCAATTTTAAGAGACTATAGACATCTGAAAATTGATTCCAGGTGCTCTTGTTGACCCCAATGGTGATTTATGAGGAGATTCAATGAGTTTAAAGGGTGAGTACCTGACTGCTTGATTAGCAGCCTTCCTCGGTTGATTTCGATGAAGATATTTCACACCAGCCAGTCATGAAAGCTATGCAAGACAAATCTGACCTCTCTCAATGTTGCTGGGTTACAAAATCTCCTTATCAAACTTAATTTAGCCGAGTACATCCCTTGCTCAAGTGATTTCAAACTCCTTCACACTTAGGGGCCGATTCCGATCTCGGCCGGTAGGGCTCCGAATCGGATTCGGCTTTACCGGATCCGATTCGGAGCCCTGTTTCCCGACCGATCCGTACGCGCGTCCGGACGAGCGAGTACGATGCTGAAATCGCCCGACCGACTCGTCCGGGCATCCCGACCGCTCCGACCGACTCGTTCCCGGCTCGAACCGCACCGACCGACTCGCTCGGACTCGACTCGCACCGCGCAATGGAGACGTTTCCCGGCCGGGTGAGTACGATGCGCGCCGCGAGCAGTCCGACCGAGCCGCGCACTCCGGCTCGAAAGAGTTGTCGGTGCCGTACTTTGGGGGTCCGTGTCAGACCCCCCTGTACGCGTAACCGCGCGAGTCGCACACAGGGGGGGACCCATGGGTCCCCCCTACCTGTGCGTGTACGGCGCGAATCGCTCGCCGCGTACCCGCTGTAGGGGCGCACTTGTCCGACTTCGCACCCATTGAGTCAATGGGAGCCCGCGTACGCGTTGCACGACCGGCTCCCATTGACTTCAATGGGAGTCCGACCGACTTCGGGTCCGATGGCATACGTGCGCATCGTACTCGTTCGGTCGGACTGCACGGGTCCGATTCGGTCGGAAATCTCTCCGGGTCCGGCTCGGTCGGAGGAATTTCCGGCCCGATCCGGAATCGACCCCTTAGTCTTCAAAATAAAGAGAGTACTCTCAATTTTTTCGAGGTCCCCTTGAAAGGTCCTAGCGGGCAACCTTTGAGTGATAAGAAAACCCTTCTTAATCTTTAGAATGCAAAAAATGTGACTGCCACGCCTTCTGCCCTAATGCTATAGTATGAAAGAAATGGAGGTTCTTTCCTGACATATGGGATCAGGGAAACACCTAGGATGTCCACGCCTTCTTTCCCCACTGGAGCTGACAAGGAACCATGGCTTATCAAGGCTTTTGTTAGAAGGACGGCACCACTTGTACTGATGTCTTTATTTGGAAGTTCTGCACTCTGATACGTATATATCCGATTGAATGTTTTTGGATATTAGCGGTGCAATCCGCATAAGAAGTGGATTTCCAACAGATTGTTTTGGTCCTCAGGGCTCCGAGGATTAAGATTTCGACTGCTGATATATACTGGATGAACTAATTGTGCACTTATGCTAAAGACTTTTCCGAGCCTTGAAAAAGTCGTCGAAAATGACTAAACACGTGTCGGCTGTTTGTCAGTTCAGATTGTACAAGAAATGGAACAGTCTAAAAAAGGTTAAAGCAATTGGAACTATCAGTGTCACGTAGTGACTTCATAATCTTGGATCGTGTCTCACAACTTTGGACCTGTCAGATTGACGAACTATGTATTAACAAGTG
The DNA here is from genome assembly GCA_963921515.1 of Calotriton arnoldi. Lineage (NCBI taxonomy): Eukaryota > Metazoa > Chordata > Amphibia > Caudata > Salamandridae > Calotriton > Calotriton arnoldi. Next base: position 438,836 of record CAWUFW010005281.1, on the reverse strand, counting down.
GTGGTGTTAGAATAGAAATGGTCATGTTAGCGCATTGCACTATGTAATTTAGCATACGCTGCGTCATTTTCTTTGTAGGCGCTATTTTAAGCTGTTCGAAACTGATCTTGTTTAAATTCCGAGAAATGCTCCCCTTAGAGTTTCGTTTCCTTCATTTCTGTTCTGTTCCAGTAATGAATACACTGTTTTTATTAGCGCATACCTTTCTAGATAGAGGCCCTCTCCCACTTGTCTAGTGGCAGGCCCGAATGGAACGACCTTGGAATTGAGATACTTTGTGAGCAATAGAAGCGCTGAAACCGTTTTTTTGTATTTCACTGTTTAGCTGCACCTGACTGGAAAATTCCACTGTGGGCGTATTTTAGCCCAGTTATGAAATGTACATAATGTATCTCTATGCTTGTTGATTTCAGTCCCCTCTGCAGCACTCTTGGTGACTGGGTAGACCGGGCTCCGCTCTGAGTGTATATTAATAAACAGTTATTGGTTTGTATTCTCTACTGTCTGACCGACTCTTCATTTGGTATGGAAGGCTGAGAGGTGGTCATTTGGTGACCCGGGTGACCCTAATCGGGTCACTTTCTTCAGTGGTGCTCTGGACACTTATTATATTCTTTTGTATATTTGAGAGTGTTTTCTTATATACTTTACGCTATTTGGTGGCATAGTGTTATTTGTTCCATTGAGCAAACAATACTGTTTGTACCATTGACTTGTTTCCTGAATACTGTGATGTGCTAGCATTTAGTACAAGCCACTGTCACCTCTGTTTTCTTAGTATAATTTAAAAAATGTATAAATTTAAGAACTCACAAGTGCAATCAGTGCAAAAATTATGAGCATGTCTTAAGAATTCAACAAAAATTGACGAAACGATTGTATAAATCACTTACAAATAGGAACAATGCATAGCAAATGTTTGAGTCTAGAGGTTGTCTATTCATCAGTGATAAAGCGCAGAAATGTGTGCGTTGATTTCAAAGTAAATCTCTCCCTCGATAAAGAACTTCGTGAGGGGCTACTTAGAATAAGTGACTATGTGTTTTCTGAGACCCATTATGATGTATTTCCTATTTATTCTGCACTTGTCAGATTGCCTGGGGCTGCCGCCAGGTATCCTACTCTCTGTTCTAGGGTAGGAGGGACATTCATAAACCCGAATTTCCGTGGTTAAACTTCACTGCCCTTCTCTCCTACCAGGAATAAACTGGCTCCGTAGGTCTCCCCAAGAAAAGGGGGCTCATAAAGCAATTACAAATGTCTGACTATGCTCTTCCCGTGATCTCTTCCATTTGTTTATGATCCTCAGGTTTCTAGTGCCTAGATCTTTTTCATCTTCACAGTTTCCTGCTGCTCACTTCCCGTTTTACTGTCCAAACCATCCCCTCTTCCAAACCCCCTTCTTACAACCCCTCATCTTCATGTGGATCTACTTCACCACTGTAATCCACAGTATAATCCTACATGAGTCTACTCTATGCACTCGTTGCATTCTCCCATATGTCTCCTTTCCAGGGTCAGATTGGCCTATAGTGCAATCAGGCAGTGCCTAATGGGCTGGTCTGCCAGGTCAGTGTGTGAGAGGTTTTTTTGTTGTTAGCATGCCTTTTTTTTGGGGGACTTTTTAAAACAGCTTTATTGAAGAATAAAGTTCATCTCCACAGCATTCCGCCTACATCCCCAGCAGGGCCGGCAGTGCAAAGTATCGAGACAGTAACTCTTACGGCTGGGTAAGGGAAGTACACAGCAAGCCGCCTACAACCACATTGGGCCGGCCGCGTTAAGGAGAGCTATAGATAGTAAGGCAATAAATGTGTGTAAGTACAGCGTAATTCTCTACAGTTATTGGGTAGAAGCTTTCCTACCATCTTACGCTATCTATACTATACCTCTATTGGCGTAATGTCGAATTCACCATTTTACTATTACAACAGTGCATGGACCCACTGATTTGCGGCCTGCATGCCACTTCAACCCATGGACGATGGGAAAGAGGGTTGTCTCGGTTGTTACGCCGGAGAAACTGTTTGCACTACCCTTGTATTTCTTTCGGGCCCACCACTATAGTTAAATGTTCGCATCTTGTGCAAGAAGATGGTATGTGGGAAGCTGGACATACTGGTTCGTGGCTTTGCAAAATAGATTTGACCAGGAGAGAAACAATTAGGCTTAGAAGAAAGAAAGGAAAAGAAGAGAAAGAAGAGGCCTAAGGGGTAGGCAGAGGGAAAACATCTCTCCGGTCGGGTGGCCCGTAAGGGAGAGGAACCCGGGGCATGCGGGGGCAGTTCGTGACTGGCCGGGGAATGGCCTTCAAGCGCCAAGCATCGGGAGAACATACGGGGTTGTCGTGTGCTTAGGCTGTATCTAGTTCGTAGGTATCTCCTCTGGGGAGTATTGGGTCATCAAAGAGTTGAAGGGCGCGAATTCGCGGAGGTATCGTTCTAGCGTGCTCCAACCGGGTCAGGTACTGGATCAAGGGCTGCCAAGTGCGCTGAAATTTGGCATCTGTGTGTGTCAGTCGGTGGGTAAGGAGTTCCATCGCCATGACCTGCCAGAGTCTCGTAAACCACATGGTAATGGAAGGAGTGTGGGCCTGTTTCCAGTGGGACGCGATGACTTGTTTCGCAGCCGTAAGCATTTGAAATATCAAACGCCAGGCCATATGCGTCATGGCTTTAAGTGTGGTCGGGCGGAGGCCCAAAACGAGAACTTCCAGATCGTTGGGGAGGGAAACCCCACTATTACCCTAATGTGGTGTTGTATCTCCGACCAATACAAAGTAATAAGTGGGCACTCCCACCAGATGTGAATGAAGGAGCCCTGAGCCGTCAAGCAACGCCAGCAGTTAGGGGTAACTCCAGGAAACATTCTCTGCAGTCTAAGAGGGGTATAATACCAGCGCGTCATAAGTTTATATGCCGATTCTTGTTGTGGCGTACTTCTAAGTATGCGCCGAATGTCCCTCCAGAGCTGTGCCCACCGGCCAGGAAGAATCTCGTTCCCAATGTCCCTCTGCCACTGGCGCTGGTAGGTGTGGGGTGAGACCTCCTGAGATTGTTGAAGGACCTTATAGGTCCGAGAGATTAGCCCTCTAGACCCATCAAATGCTCGAACCAGAAGTTCAAAGGATGTAAGCTGTCGCGTGGCTCCCTCCATATAGGATGGGGCCCGAAGCCAGTGGCGAATCTGAAAGTATTCTAGCCGAGTATTCACTGGGAGGTTGAAGTCTGCCCGACACTGCTCAAACGACTTGAACATCCCTTTCTCGAAGAGCTGTTCAATGATGCGACACTCCCCTGTTTCCCACGCTCGAAACGAGGTTATGCTAGAGGCTGGGGGAAAGTCTGTGTTGAGTGCCACCGGAGTGAGGGGAGAGGGGAATGAAGTAAGGCCCTGGGGTACTGCGATTCTATCCCATATTTCTAATACCGTGCGCGTGGGCATGGCGATATAAGCACTGGGATGCCGAGCGCTTTTCTTTAGCCAAGCTAGGTCCCACAGCGGGCGACAGGCCACCGCTCGGTCCATGTGGAACCAGTGTTTTTCACTGGCCCGCACCGACCACTCCGATATATAACGTAGATGCGATGCCCAGTAGTACACCAGGAGATCCGGACACGCTAGGCCTCCACGATCGCACGGTAGCATCAGAACTTTGGTAGACAGACGCGGTCTTCCTCCTCCCCAAATGAAGGTAACCACTTCTCTTTGAAGACCCAGGATATCTCTATGGGGGATTGGCGTCGGGAGCGCTTGAAATATGTAAAGGACCTTTGAGAGTATGGACATTTTCACTGCGTTGAGGCGCCCTAGCCAAGAGAGAGGTAACGCTTTCCATCGGCGGAGGTCCTCTCGCACGGTGGTTCTACAGGCAGGCCAGTTAGCCTGCGTCCAAGTGTCAAGATTAGCTGTGATATTGATCCCCAGATAACGGATGGACTTTGAGGCCCATTGGAAGGGGTTGACTGCCTGGAGTTCTTCTAGCTGCTGGGGGGGAAGAGTGAGGTTAAGTGCACGCGATTTTGGAAGGTTGATCTTGAGACCCGATACCAACTCAAATTGGGAAAGGGTGTCCATGAGCGCCGGGAGGGAGGTCGCAGGTTCCGTGAGTGTCAAAAGTAGATCATCCGTGAAGAGGGCGATCTTATGGTCCACCCCACCCATGCGGACACCTTTAACAACCTCCGATCATCGGATAGCAATCGCCAGGGGCTCCACAGCAAGCGCAAAGAGCAGTGGCGAAAGTGGGCAGCCCTGGCGAGTGCCCCTTCGGATGGAGAAAGAAGAGGTCAGGAGCCCATTCACTCGAATTCGCGCCTTAGGGTCCGCATACGGTGCCATGATGCGGTGTATCATGAGAGGTCCTAATCCTATACGGCGGAGAACCGCCCGAAGGAATGACCAATCAACCCGGTCGAAGGCCTTCTCGGCGTCGAGGGAGAGTAAGAAGGCAGGCATGGCGTGGTGTTGAACCTTTTGTATCAGGTGGGCTATTCTCCGTAGGTTATCCGCTCCCTGTCGTTCTTGTATGAAGCCTACTTGATCAGGTTCAATTAAGCTCGGGAGGAGAGGAGCCAAGCAACGGGATAGGATTTTAGTATAGAGCTTGGCGTCAACATTTAAGAGAGATATCGGGCGGAACGATGCACATGCAGTATGATCTTTCCCGGGCTTCGGGATGAGAACAATCTCCGCCTCAGCCATTGACGGTGTCACAGCTCCAGTTTCGGTAAATGAATTAAAAAGGCGTAACAGGGGCGCCTGAAGTTCTGGGAGAAAAAGGCGGTAAAAGGCCAGCGTCAGTCCGTCAGGGCCGGGTGATTTCTCCGTCGGCATACTCTTTAGAGCGTTTAATAGCTCCTCCTCTGTAAAGCGCTCCTCTAGCTGATGCTGGTGGTGGGAACCCAGAGGTGGCCAGGGGCAAGCGTCCAGGAAGGGTTCTATCTGGTCCACACAAGTGTCCGCAGCCTTGTATAAATCAGAAAAGAACTCAAGGAATTCCTTTTGTTTGGCAAGTTCTGCGATAGCCCATCCTCCGCCCGGCAAAGTAATTTTGGCAGTGTGATTACGGGATATCTAAAGGCGGAGGCGACGTGCCAGCATGGAGCCCACTTTGTTGCCTCCTCCATAGAATTTCTGCTTTAGGGCGAGAAGGGAGTGTTCCGCCTTATTTACTCTTAGGGCTTTTAGTTGTCCCCGAAGTGACGCAAGTTTTTTCCTTGCATGTAGAGAGGGTGCTGTGTGAGTTAGCCGCTCTAGTGTTTTAATGTCGCGACCGAGGTTGTCCTCTACCAGTCTAGCCTCCCTTCGTCGGGCTATGGAAATAGAGGTGATATTGCCCCTAATCGTAGCTTTAAAGGCGTCCCATAAGAGAGAAATCGGGGTGTCCGGAAGGTCATTATGAATGAAATAGGATTGTATGGCTTGTTTTAGTTCGTCTACGTCTACCGGGTCCCGCAAGACCTGAGGAGGAAGGTGCCAACGTGGAGTGGAGCCCGAGGGTCTGCCCATCCCCGCCAGGGTGATTTCCACGTGGGCATGATCAGAAACCGATATGTCTGAAATCTCCGCTGATTCCAAGGCTCTAGCAAGTGTCTGGGAAATAAAAAAGTAGTCGATGCGGGAGTAAGATCAGTGGACATGGGAGTAAAAGGAATAATCCCGCGTGTCAGGCTCCCTGTATCACCATGCATCTACAAGGCCAAGGGCCTGTATGTCTTGTTTAAGCGTCGCGGACATAGCTCCGGTCCCTTGATACGAGGAAGCGGTGCGGTCCAAGCCAGGATCCAATACCAAGTTAAAGTCGCCTCCAATGATGGGGGGTCCATCCTCCTGGGATAGTTGTGATCGGAGGAGATCACGGAGAAAGATATCTTGCGCTTGATTAGGAGCGTAAATGTTAAATAGCGTTAGGGGTTACCCGAGCTGAGATTGCCGTCTTGAGATATCGACCTTCCCTATCACGCGTGAGTACGGGTGATTTTTATTGGGGTGCCAGCTTTGAAAAGGATTGCCACACCCGCAGTCTTAGTTTGTGCAGAGGCCCAAACCTGTAGAGGATATTTAGGGTGGGACATACGCGAGGTATCCGCTGAAAGGAGGTGGGTCTCCTGCAAGAAGATAATATCAGGGTCGCTTAGGAGGAGATATCTCCAAATTTGTCTTCGCTTGTTCGGGGAGTTCAGGCCCCGAACGTTAAGGGTCATGCATTTAAGTTGTGCCATTGGTCCAGTAGGATGGAGCACGGTCCGGCTTTGCCTCCCCTTCGCTTCTCGCCCCCATCCCGGAGTCACCCCGCTAAGGGTATATATTTCGGCGGGGAGCATATCACATGTCCATAACCCTGCCCTCTTAAGTAGACACCTGGCGCCCAAGACTGTCCCTAATAGTCCGGCCAGCGAACCAGAGTGGAATCCCGTATGCAAGCCCCGATCCTCCCAGGCCAGAGAGAGTAGAAGAGGAAAGATTGAGAGGGGGGAAAAGAGAAGGCAGAGAAAACAAGGAATATAGAATAACCAGCAACATGATGGCCAACTGGGCCATAAAGAACCAGTCCAGCCCTGGAGCGGCCCAGTGGTGTAAACCAGGGCGGCTCTGAGGAAGTCACTCCTCATTTGGACTAAGGACATGGTGGGGGAACGTGGTTCCAGACAGCCGGGGCATCTACCGTCCCCGGGGAGCCGTCTATTCATCCAGCTGTAGTCTTGAGGCGGGGAGCCTGTCTAAATGTTCACCCATATTATGTCGGGGAGCGAATCCCTACAATGGAGAACTGGGAGCGCCTGTACCTCGTATCCAATTGTGTATGGGTGTCAATTTATAAAGTCAGAGTTGTAGCTTGGGATATCTGGTGTATGGGGCGTATAATAACAGGCCCTAGTGTAGCCCGGCAGGCCTGTTCGCGATGTAACGAGCGCCTAAAAGTGTTCTCAGAGCCAGGTAGTGGCCTGAACTAGGCGTGCTATCTAGTATTACAAAAGCTTGTTGGAAGTAGGTCCCGGGCCTCGTCAGGAGGGTAGATTCGTGAAGTCCCACTTTACCTGGGCTATAGGTTAACATGGAAGATGAACTTGAGCTCCGCCAGCACCCTTTATACCCTGGACAGCTGAATGTTACCCACTTCCCAACAGTTGTGTGCGGCCGTCCTCTGCCGAATATTGCGGGAGCCCAGTGCTCACATGGGTTGCCGGTTTTAAGATGAGATCTATAAAGTGGTAGCTTTGTTACATCTTAGACCCCGGTTGGCAGATAGAACGCCCGTGGAATCTCTCAGCAGTGAGAGAAATCACGGACGAGATATGTTCACCAACAGCACGCCGCTTTGCTGACAATGGCCTTGGAAGGGTGCTAAGGGGGAGAGGCACAATTGTTTAAACAGTGTTAGACTATGGGGCAGGGGCGGGGCATTAGGTGAAGTCAATCAACAACAAAGTGGATTTCAGTCAACCTAATCTCTATACTGAGCATCCCTCAATGTATAAGGTCCTGCAGTAGCAAACTTATAGCATGGTAACACATATCATTGTGGCCTACTGGTAGGAAATGTCTCGCTGCCTCCAGTTAGATGGTACAGAAACACCGGTCATTTATATCATAGTTAACGTGACCGCTTCCCGTCGTTGACTGTAGCATCATTTGAGGTCTGTCCTGCCTAGAAAGGCCAGTTCAGGCAGGTTGTTCCCCTTGGTCCACAAAGCCCCCAGAAGCAATCTTCAGAGAGATTCCTGCGCACAGTACATAGGTGCTTCCTCCATTGCCCCGGTTGTAAATAAGACTGGGCTGTCGCAGTTCAGGGGCAGGCTCTGTCTTCCAGTGTAGGGGTGTGTGCGTGTTCGAGAAATCCGCTCGGCAGGACGAAGTTTACAGGTGTTGATCAAAAGTCATTCTCCATTACCTGGGCCCGAGGTCGATGGGGACGCTTGGCCAGACCTCTTCTCCGACAGCGGCTGGGGTTCTTCCAGAGCTTTCAGATGGCGAATGATGTCTTGCTTAGCTTGACTAGAAGCCGAGTGGGCTACAGATGATCCCGAGCCGTGGCGTTGTACCTTGGACCATTCTGGGCGCAGCGATATCTGGGAGGCCGAGTCGGCAGGGGAGGGCGAGGGAGGCCGTGAGACCCGTGAAAGGTGTAGCAATTGGAGTGCCTCTCGCAATGAGCGTATGGATCGACGCCGTCCCTCCCATTGAAAGATTATAGCGAAAGGGTGACCCCATTGATATTTGATATTGGACGCTTTCAGTTTGGCCGTCACTGGCTGGAAGTCCCGACGTCGGCGCAGAGTGATGGGCGAGAGGTCTTGAAAGATCTGAATATTGTGACCTCCATATTCCAGCTTCTCATTCGCCCTGGAGGCCCTGAGTATTGCCTCTTTTTCCGCGTAGAAGTGGACTCTGGTCAGGATGTCAGGGACCAGGTTGGGGTTGCCCCGTGGGGGAGCCACCGATGAGCCCGATCTAGCGTCGGGGGGGAGATATCCTCATCACCTCGGATGCCATGGAGGAAGTCCGCAACATATGTGAGTATGTCTGCTCCTTCCGCCCCCGTGGCACCCCCCGGATGCGAATGTTGTTCCGGCGGCTCCGATTTTCTAAATCCTCCTGTTTGATCTGGAGCTCTACGTTCTGTTCTTCTATCGCCTGAACTCTGCGGCGAAGATCTTCTAGGTCTTCTGTACGAGAGTCTATGGTGCGCTCCATATCGTCTACCCGATTGCCAATTTCGGTAATATCTCGGCGTACATCTGTCAAGTATGTTTTGACCTCCGTCTTAAGGGAGGAAATCTCCGACTTTATCTCTTGCAGGAAAGTGGCCAGCACTGCCTGTGTGATAGTACCTTGTTCGGAGTCCTTCAGGGCGGACGCCATCTCAGTGGCCTCCGGTGGAGGTGACGGGGTGCCTTTGTGCCACAGATCCTTGACCGATGTGTCCTTGGTGGCGGGGGTCGCTGCAGACTTCCCCGTACGAGGCCTGGTCATGCTGTTGGTACCGGGCTCAGTGCGGTCTTCGCCTGTGTCGCCGTGTATCCCAGTACTATTCCCCTTTCCAGCGCGCGGGTAGGCCTCAGGGTTCCCTCAGGAGCGGTATGCGGCCGATTAATATTCACTCAGTCCCGTTCCCCTCAGCAGAGCTCCACACGCATAACATCCCCATTCAGGCTCTACTCAATCTTCCAGGTTAGTTCGGGGGTTGCTCCATTGGGGGCCCCCAGGATCCCAAAAACCTGCTCTCTCCACTGGCGCCTTCTCCCTCCCAGAGTCGTCTCTCACCCCAGTTTCACGACAGGGTGTCGTCGTAGGCCTTTGGGTGCTTGCGCAGCAGGGCGACCATGCAGGATGGGAGGTCACTCCAGGTCCCAGAAGCACGGCCTTCTTCCCCACATTCAGCTTGGGTCAAGTCCTGGTCGATCAGGCAGGGGACTCCAACCCATAAAGACCTCAGTTGCCCCCTTGCGCGTTATGGCTCACTGCCTATAATAGCGTCACCTCCTCGTTTGTGGTCGGGTGAGCAGGCCAACATTCACCGCCTTGGGGCTTTTCTACGATCCCGGGGGCATTGCAGTCGCACCTCCAAGCGTTATCTCCTCCTCCCCCCGGGATCTACACCCCCGCACCTCACCTCCAGGGAATCCAATGCCTCTCCAGGGGGATCGCAGCTGCTTCGGTTGTCTGCCAGCAGGCCGCCCTGTTTGTCTCACCGAGTGTCCCAGGCCATCACCTCCCACCGCAGGGCCCTCCTCAGCTCCCGGGCCTCCGTCTCCAGACACCCGGCCTCCAGCGGTGCGTGCTGTCGTCGGACTCCGGCGGTCCGGGGAGCTCCGCTGCCACTCAGCCGGTATAATATCTCCGCTATGCAGGGCTTATGGTGTGCCAGATTTGGGGCGCTTCCCTCCTTCACCGGCGTCTATCGGCTACTCGGGCACAGCCTCGCCGCTTCCACAAGATGGCGGGTCGAGCCTCCGCACTGCCAGCCTACCCGGTCTCCGGCCGCCGGTAACTTCCCGGGCCTCTCACCGCTCAGCCGAGGGTCTCCCTGGTATGTCCCCCGCCTGTTGTTGTCTATGTGGCCGCGATCTCCTCGCAGTCTTATCCTCCGGTGCCAGCCTAGCCTCTGGATCGGCACTCCGATGTTCCTTTAAGATGGCGGCTGGTCTCTCCGTATCGCCTCTACTGGCAGTCGCGTACGAGCCAGAGGGCCTCCACCTTGGGTCTGGGGCAGCCCCGGGTGCTTGCTCATATGGGGGGGGACACCTCACGTACCCCCGTGCCGTGGATCGCTCCCCAAACGCCTTAGATAGGCCCCAGAGGACGGAGCGCCAGCCGTGTGCGTCTTACCCCAACGGAGTTGAAGCCACGCCCCCTTAGCATGCCTTTTTACAGTCTGCCGAGCAGTTTTTCAATGTTTATTTCCTTGATGGTAAAACAAACATTGATTGTAGCAAGCTCAAATCCCTGCAGTCTTCCATACCTCACAAACCAATTATATTGAGTGTCTTTACAAGTTCTAAATTGACACAATTTACAAACATTGGCCATTTTTTTAGCAATCGAATTCAGGCGTGTGCCCACTTTTATTTTGGCGCCCCGGCCTAATTTAATGTTCCAGTCCTACCCTGCTCCTTTCTCATAGACTAACTTTTCTCTCCGCTACTAGGTCATCAGTGTCTCCCTCTGTACACACTCATTCAGCGATTTCCATTTTCTTTGGCCCTCCCTTTAGCACCTCTGCTCAGTCTTAAGGTCTTAGTCTGCTTTTTTAAGCCATATTTTTCTAAGGTCTGTCGCTAATACTGTCCTACCTTCATGAAGCCTTGGCCTCTGCCCTACCCCATGCCTCTCCTTTCATATTTACTCCATTTCTCATGACTCATAAGACAGTACACCATTCTCTCCTCGATACTGTAACACTCTCACCCTCCTAGGGTTATTTAGAATTACAAGTAACTTCTTTTCAATATAGCATTTTCTGCCACAATTTTGCCATTTCTACGAGTTTTGAATAGCATTTTACTATAGTTCAGTTTAATAACACTCTACCGTTCATGAAAGATGGAAGGCAGTATCTGAATTACTCAAGGGCCAATGCCCCTGGGGCGGAGCAATTGATAGGGCCACCGGTGCAGTGGCACCAGGACCCAAGAGAGCAAGGGGCCTACTGCTTCCCAAATATATCTGTTCCCACTGCCGAAACAGGGGATGGGTGGGGCATTTCCCTTGCCTGTATTAGGGACCTTTGTCATCTCAAACTCTGTGCCTGAGTATTGGGCATCGAGTAACACAAAACAATAAAATGATGCGTGGAATGCCTGGATTTATCTCAGCCACTCGGGCTGCATTCCAGTTGTTAAGCACCTAACTCCTTCAGCTATCACTCAATGTACACATGGGATCAACCCGCTATCACTCAATGTACACATGGGATCAACCCGCAAGTCTCTTGAGCTGTTTCTGTGCTCCTGTTCTGCCAGTCCTCTCACCCACCTCCGTGCTTTTAGCTAGTTTTCACCAGGTCATATCTGATGTTTCTGTTCTGTCTCCATTTAACTTGTTCAACCCTCCAGCTACTTCACTCATGGCTTTGCAGCTAATATGCTGCTAGATTAACCACTCTCATCCTTGCCCAGGCAAATATGGGTTAGTGTTGGCCCCATCCTTCATGACCAGTTCTTTTCCTACTTTGTGCAATTGCTCTGTCCTATATACTGCCTTCCTCTACCTAATATATATCATTGTATTACAGCCACCTTTCTGTCACCAGGTCTTTGTCATCACTCTAGTATGTCTCTCACAGTGCTGCTTCACATGTTCCTGATCGCCAACCTCCTGCACTAGCATTATTATTTACCTGCACACTGTGTATGCCCATTAAAATTGCCATCCTTAAAATTCTTGAAAAGTGGGTGTTCTTCACAGAGATATTTTTTGACCACTGAACCAATCGCATTATTAAGCCCTCCGTATTCATGCATTGAACAGCGCTATTCCTTACAGAATGCCTCCAGGTCTGGGGCAACTGTGTGGCAGTTTGCAGGGTTGACAGAGGATAGAAAGCAAATAGGGAAGAGGCAGTGGGTGGGACATGTGGAGATAATTTCTGTTAGTCAAGAACACCTTAGAAATGGGCAATAGAAGTTCGGGTAGCCTCTAGGGTAAGAGTGGAGGGCAAAGGATTTTGAGCAGTTGACAGGAGCCCAAGGGAGGGTTTCGGGGTTAAGGCAAGATATTGGAGTGGAAGGGGATTTGAGTCTGCGGTGAAAGATTGGAGAAGGGAAATGGAGCGTTTGATGAGAAGGAAGATAAGGGGGCAAGCATGTGAGAGCGGTTGAGGGGGCATGGGGCCGGTGGTGAAAGAGTGGAGAAGAAAAGGGTATCCAATCTATGGTAAGAAATGTTGAGAAGAGCATAAAGTGTATGTTCTGAGAAATCAGAAGGAAAGGAACAATGTACCTTACAATGAGCCAGTGGAAGAGGTATGGAGCCTATAGTAGGTGAGAGGCAAGGAAACTTGTATGCCATTTTCGTGAGAGCTGTGTGGAAAGTAATAGGTTTCGATAAGGGAGTTTGCACAACTGCTCACTACTGGAGGGTAGGACGTGAGTAAAAGCAAATTTACTTTCAAGGCTGCATTAGACTGGTAATGCATCTGTGCTGGCCCTTTTTAATGAATTAGGCAATAGTTGGACAAGTGCATTTCTTTACAGGACAAAAAGATTTCTGTAGCATTTAGTCCTTGGTCAAGTATATTTTTTCCTAAAATTTCAACACCCCTGAAACAGAACTGTCAATATTGCAAGGCTGGATGGCCGGCTCTGGGGATCAGAAGTGCAAGCCAGGTCTCCTTCACATTCAGGGGTATTCTACCTTCCTCCTGCTCGTGCACTCACAGATTGTGCATCCCAGAATGTGTGCACAGGAAGTAACAGCATGACATATGTGAGACACGTAGTCTAATGTGAACAAGACAAGAGAAAACAAAGAGCTCAGAATCATGAAATGCAACCAAGTTTAGAGGTGATGACCAGTACCCAGGATGTCTACAAATAAGTTGACAAAATAGTCGCTAAGCACCAACCACCAAGTGCAGCACCCTCTTTGAAAATGCTAGCCCAAAAATGCTCCTTGTGACTGTGCAGAACATAGACAATTCATGTTTCCTCATAAAGTACTTGCTAACACATGTTTGACATTTTGCATTGCAGTAAACAATAATCACCAGTACCCTGGTCAATACCACTCTGCCCAGCAACCATGAAAGGATAAAGAACTGATTGGGCCCTGGATGGGTCTGACACTGTAGCCTGTGGATCCCAGAAAGCTCCCTTGAATTGAGAGAGGATCCATGGATCATCCTAGGATTTGAGGAACTGAGAAGGATAGAGAGATACAAAAATAAAAATGAAAAAAGAATCTAGCTGTAGACCAGACCCTGGGTCAATCCCATTGCTCAGGCATTGTGCAGGTGCTGGCCGCCCATGTAAGTTCGGCTGCAGTGTCTGGCCAGTGGTCAGGCCCTGCGGCCAGTCCTCGCTTCACCTGGCTAAAGGCCATGTCCAGAAGGAGTTGCATGCCTGTGTCAGGATAGGCGCAAGGGGGTCTCGGCCTTCATCCAGCTCCGCTGCACATGTCCAAAGCCCTGCACATTGGGGGGTATCTGCATATGGAGGGTTGAACAAACACCCCTGGTGCAAGGTTGAAGACACTATGCAGCAGGGTTTGCACACCTGTGGCCGGATGGCTATAAGGGGCCAGGCCTGTAAAGTGGGGGCTGGCTGACCATGGAGGGTTGGCTGCAGGACCTGGAAAGGTCCTGTGACTAATCTCCGCTTCGCATGGCCAAAGACCATGTGCTGAAGGGGCCGGCCACCTATGGAGGGTTGGGTGCTGTGCCAAGCTAGAGGCAAAGTCCTGCAGCCCACCTGCAATGTGCATGGCCAAAGGATGTGCACAGTGGGGGTTGACTGCCCATGGAGGGCTGTGTGCAAGGCCTGGCCATGCACAGCAGAGGTTGGCCACTGGTTCAGGGCACAGGAAAGTCTTAGATGCGATATATGACGAAAAAGCCCCCAAAAATCACTGAACAAAAACGCTGAAATTCACCTAAAAAACACAGTTAAAGTCCAGTTACGGTTTCAAATTAAAATCACAAACCACTGAAATTCACAAGTTAAGGTTAGAAACACAATTCATAACCCACACAACATCCATACAAACCATAGCTTGCACACCATATGTAATGTGTATGGTGTCCCAATATTTATACCAATGAATAACAACACCTAAAATCTAAAATGTAAGTAAAGAACAACACATAATCAAACCTATTGATGAACATACATTAATAGTTATCTCTGACAAAGTGGAAAAGATAATCTGTACAAGGATTTACATCATTTGTAATTGCATCTCTTTCATTAAAGGAGAGATCAGGCCAATGTCAGAATTAAGAATACTCCACATCTTCCAGCCCTTATCACACACATTTTGTGCCAGTGAGTATCCTTCTTGTCTTTTGCACCAAATGCATTTCATTAATCGAAGCATTTAAAAATGCATTTTTTAGCTTGTGTCTGTAGACTTGTTGCTAATGGCAGGGTTACTGAAAATATAATGGCTGTTTGGAAGAGCGTTTGGAAATACAAGAAAACTAAATCAATCCAGTGGTGAACAAAGAAGCTTTAAAATATGATTGGAACTATAACTAGAATTAAATGTAGTGCATCAGTAAAGCGGAGGCCAAGTGTAGTTCACCCATCTGAACATGTTAAAGCATTTGTCTTTAAAAAGAAAGGTTGTCAATTCAATTATCGTGCGCCAGACAAGGACAGAAACAGAATTTCTCTCTCAAAAAGTAGTGAATGTATTATGTTTGAAACCTTCAGCATAATGTGCACAGTAGAGAAGACAAATAATTGTAACAAGGTATTTAAGTTCATGGCAGCCAGAAATCAGAAAAAGGCAAATCGCATCTCTTTATTCTGATCAGTTTTAAAATGCTTTGGTCTAGTACATGGCTTATGCTGTGCACATATACAAGAAAATAACAGAATATCATAATCTCTCAGAAAAAAGAGACAAAAAGTACAGAAACTGAAAATGTCTGGAGAAGCAGTATTCTCATTCTTATGTAAAAGTGATCAAAGTCATCTAGTTCCATGAGTTTTGGTCTGATGTTCCTTTTTTAGTCAAACTGTTGTGTTTGGAACGCCATAATATTTTAAAAGAACCGCTGCGTGTTAAGAAAAGAAAAGTATGTCTTTATTGTGTCAGTAACAAAATGCATGAGCGCAGGAAATCCAAAAATAAGAGAGGTCATTTTATATGGATCTTTGCAGTGTAGTAACCAACTGTACATCAAAATAGTTTAAAGTAGATGTTTTCAAAATATCATCTGATACCGCGAGGTGGGGCAAAATGTATATAATATGGTTCAACCTTTTCTTACCATCAATTTCAGGGTTAAGCCCCGTTCCTGCGCTGGCTTCCGAGAACAACTCGCTTCATGTGACAGATCTTTGCCACCGTTTTGAATAAGGAGCTATTTCATCATCATAAGTTAAATCACAATGACAGCTCCAAGTTCAGTCAATGATGAGAGTTTAGATTAGTTTTAAAAGTTCATTTCTCTTTTAGAGTTTAGTAATATTCTTTTTGTTCTTTTTATTCAGATTAGTTGATAAATTTAAGTAAGTTTCCAGAAATATCATAAAAAAGTGGTTAGAACAAATCATCAAATAATGCATCACTTGAGTTCCATAAAGGACCAATTCCCTATTCTAAAATAACAGGACCAGAATTTTAGAGTAAGTAGAACTCATGAAGAGTGCAAATTCAAAGGAAAAGAGTGAGATAAAGAGAGCATAAAGTTCAGAATCCAATCAAAGCAGCTGAAGTTCCCATTAAGGGTAGTTCATGAAACTTAGCCGAGTCTCATTAATTAAAACAAATAAGCAAAATCGAGCATCAATATTAAGGCAAAGTATGCAGCGGGAGCCACAACAGTCAAAAGGGGACCGGGGAAAATGGGTCTCTGGGAATAGTTGAGAGGAAAAAGCTTTGATCTACACTAGGAACATGCACTTATACAAAAGGCAAAAAGTATTTTGCAAAATGTGTAGCAGATCTATCCTTTTCGGATCCAATCAGGCAACAACATTCGCCTGAGAGTGAGTTCAGCTCTTCCTTTCTCATGAAATAACACGCAGATCGCAAAGTTTTATCGCAAAGTTTGTTGCAAACATTTTTAATGTATGTAGCTTCTTGATTCATAAGTCTTCGTTCCAATAGGCATCAAACACAATTTAACCTTTTCATGTTAAATGTTTCATTGCGTAAACAATAAACTATGCTAAAGAAGAGAAACATCAACTTGCAAAAATATGTATTTAGTAATGTATTTCACTAACCCAAACAAGAAATGCTGCTTTAAAATATACAACTATTCTATTCAAGCATTATGCGAAATATGGGGAAAACAGGAAGTTTAGTTATCACAAGCAGATGTTTCTTAGCAAAATGTAATTGAACATTCTGCAGTTAGGACGAATATTTCTAAGCATGTCCCATTAAGGTCAGGTCTCTAAATCACATTGTGCACATTTCGGCATTGTGCCGTTCACTTCTAGTTAAAAGAAAACTTGCTGTTAAGCATTAAGCTTCCAATTTCTTGGTTGGTCCAGGAAAAGGTATAATAACCTGGGGGACGATTACGATGAGTGTCGGAAAGCCTCCGACCTTAAGTCGGAGGCTTACCGACACTCATCGTCGGTTTCACTTCTGACCGACTAATTACAATCTAGGCAGTCGGAAGTGAAACCAGCCGGTCATTCTGGGTGGGTTCTGACAGGCTCAAGGAGCCTGTCGGCCAGTCAGAGACCGGCCCGTAATCCCAATGGACGGCGTTTCCGCAGTTGGGATTACGATGCTCGGTTTCCCACAGGCTTTCCATGCCGGGCTTTCCGATATGGAAAACCTGTCGGAAAGCGAGTTTGGGGGCCTCTAGCAGGGCCCCCTTCTTTTTTGTGAAGTGCCGAAGGGGCACCTATGGTGCCCCCCTGTTGATCCGTGCACCGTGTGGCAGGCACCTTGAGGTGCCTGCCACGCGGTGCAGGGATAAACACAATCTCCCATTTCTCTATGGGAGCTTGTGCTACGGCCAGTTTACGGCCTTAGCACAAGCTCCCATTGAGAAATGGGAGTATGCAACCGCACCATGTGTGGTCGCATTGTAATTGTGGTGTCGGGACCACCGACTGGAGGTGGATCGGTCAGTCCTGAGACCGCGACGGTGTCGGTCAGAGGCAACTTCGACCGACATCGTAATAAGGCCCCTGGTGTTTTTGGATCATAAGAGATAAGCACATTTCTAGAATACTTCCAATATGCAATTCTGTAAATTCTGTAAAGATGCAAGGTCAGCTGTGAGAAAAATATTTTTGGGAAATTTCAGTTTGTGTGAGGGGTTATAATAAAGGGGTGCAAACAAATAACTGCAGACACCTATGTTATTCACTATGGAAAGCTTAGTTCTAATGTGCAAAATGAAATGGTGTTTTTTTTTTTTGCTTGGGAATGCACGCTACTTCACACTGAAGAAATAAAAAGAAGAAAATGTGCATTGACTTTGGGTAATGCACGGGGGGCACTGCAATATCACTTTGAGATGTCTCGAGAGGCCTGTCAAGGTTACAGTACAAGCATTTTGAATGGAGCCACTGCAAAGAACTTGTTTTTATTCCAGTAGAACAACTTTAAGCAGGGACTTTTTCCACATAGGCTGTTTAGGGGAAGAACACAATATTGAATGGGGCTGAAAGAAATTGTATTAACTTCAAGTGTGATAAGTCACTTAAACCTTATTAGGAAGTTAGGGCCATATTTATGCCCAAGTCACGCAGTTCAACGCAGCAAGTCACCTTGCTACGCTGCACTGGAACAGGGAAAGGGCAGGAATGCATCATTTTTATGGCAATACGGTGCATCCTACCTTTTCGCCAGCGCTGGCATCCTTTTGACTGCCTAGTGCCAACGCAGGCACCCTTACACCATGGTTCAAGGGTGCCTGTGTTGTAAGAAGGATTGTTTTGGTGCAGGAAGGGGTACCTTCCTGCACAAAACAATCCCCTGAGGCATTTTCCGTTTTCTATATGTGTTGCAGAATGCAGCACACATAGAAAGAGGAAAAAACTAGGAGAAATAAAGATATTTCTCCTCGTTAAGCCTCACCTGGGGAGGTGTAGGTTTTTGGCACATTCCGAGGTCTACCACTTCTGGTAAATCTGAGAATGTGTCAAAATCCATGGATGTTGCATGGGACCACCCACGCAACGCCCATGGAAATGCCTCCCTGGTGCATAGTAATGCAACGCGGCAATTTGTGCTGTGTTGCATTACTCGAGATTTATGAATCCACTCAGGGCCATGCAAGGTGGCCTTGCATGGCTCCATAAATCTCATTTTTACTTTGCAACGCTCTTGAACCACTTTGCGTGGTGCAAGAGCGATGCAAAGGGGATCATAAATATGCCCCTAAATGTTTTGCTGCGCCTGACTTAAACAGAATTGCAAATAGTTTAGAAATGCAAATGATGCACACCATATCAACATTGCTAAACGGACAGACTGTACTTTTAGTGTTTGTTTGGATATGACATAATGGGCAGTGGTTTCGACAATTAGGAAACTGTCAAAATGGACATAAAAGTGACTAAATGAAGCATCATTAACATTCCATACTAAAACCACTATACCACACAAAGAGAATTAGAGGTTCTAAATTATTGCATGTCCTCCACATAGATAACACGAAACCACAACCAATGCGATAATATTATGAATCAATGTGTTGGCTGCACATGAAAAAAGAAAATACTTTATTTTAGACGAGGAAGCCTCATCCACACTTTTGTGACATGTTTCATCATTTGCATTCTCATCCACCCTGATAAGATAATATAATTGGGGTGTTACAGTAAGCTTTTGTCTATTGAATAGGAGGGACTTCAATTCATCAATTCATTCTTGAAAATGCAGAACAAGGGCATGGCCGGAGCAGAGACCTGAGAGGACATGCCTTCACTGAGCTCTGGGTTGTTCCCATCATGATCAGGAATGGAGCACCCTGACACCATTGGGGGCCCCTAATTCACAAGAAGGGAGAGAAGAAGCAATGCGCTCTACTAAGCACTGACAATTAAACTGATTTGGTAAATCCCCTATGTGTTAGAGGATTCTAAAGGGGTCTTCCCTGAAATGAAACCAAGGAAGCCACTGTGTCTGCTTTGCACAGGATCACCTGTATTGAAATCTGCCTGCTGAGAGACCTATCCATCACCACCAGCCCTGAAGTGTGCTCCATGACTGGCTACTTTATCTGAGATCGTGATACAGCTATAGTGACAAGCTTCTGGCCGAGCACCAGAGTGCTCTACCTGTGTTTGCACAACATACACCTCTACAGTGATACCTGACTGTGATACCAACCTTAATGTGTGGGAGAAAAAGGACAGCTTTGGGCTGAAGGAGGACTATAGGAAAGGATTCCATGCATACTGTGCAGTGGTAGTTCCCAAAGCATGGCAAGTCAGAAATTGACACCTTCTGGTTACAGTTATGCTACTTGGCAACTGTTGGCTCCTGCTCCAATCCCGATCTATACGCTTGAAGCTATACATAAACTCTCAGTGATCTTGTAATCTGTGAATCCTAAATCTCAGAAGCTGTCCACCATTAAAGACCTACTGTCTTCCTCAAGAGTCAACCCAAAAGACATACCTGAGGCTACCTTACCTCCACACCACTCTGATTCTCAACAATCAGCTCTTGATTTATTGGCACCTTCTACAAACGGAGACATACAGCTGCTACTTCAAGAACTTAAAAGGAAATTTTAGCAATACTTCACAATTTCAAAAATCCCTAATAGGTTTAGACCACTCTCTTCATAAATCCAAAACAAAGCCGGACCGTAGGGAGAACAATTTAGCAGAACAGGCTCATAATGATAAGAATAGATTTTCTGCAGATCGCTTCCTGATTGCCTTAAATTTGACTAAAGTTGATGTTTTCATAGGATGAGACTATAATTCTACAATGAACCTGGCTCTGGACTGCTCAGCGAACAGCTATTTGGCTCAATCCTAATCAACTGTATTATCTCAGGCATGGAAGCTCTAAAGCTCACATATATAAGGAGCAGACTGCACCTCTGAGAAAGGGATTATACTTTTAATTCTGCCTTATTTGATAATAGATCTCTTTATAGTCAATTCTTGTTGGGCTCCGTAAGGGTCAATTTGAAGATTATGTGAGATAACTCAGTGGTCATTTTGCTGGATAACATACCACAACTTCTTAGAATGCGACCGCAGTACACCTCCATGAATGGGCTTTCCAGGACCCTGTGGTGAAAGCAAGCACTATTTCTGGGAAAATGCAGGGAATGAGGTGAGTTGGGATGTAGTATGTGATGCAGCTAAGGCAGTCATTACAGGCAAATTAATATCACAAACTACCACTTCTGTGTGTCTGCATAATATTAAGGAACTTGATGACCTTGGACCCTATTTTCAACAGTTAGGAAACAAATATAAATTGGATTTTTCACTTTTCACCTATAGAGATTTGAGAAGAGCCAGGAGAAAACTTGAGCAATTCTTATGTACTGAATCATCCCGTAAAATGTTCTTTTCCTAATCAAAAATACAATGAACAGGGCAACAAGGCTGATCACCTATTGGCTTATAAACATATGAAACTACACTCAGAAACCACATAAGGCCAATAAAGGCTAATGAAGACACAATCAAAGAAATAAACACTGGTATGAGTGTTCTACCACTTTTATTCCTCCAAAACCCCAAGGGGTAAATAGTACCCAGATTGACATTTATTTCCTCCCTTAGGTCAGGAAGGGCTGTTACAGTTAGAGGAGCCATTCTATGAGGAAGAGATCAGGAAGGCTATATGCAAGATGTCTGGGAACAAGGCTCCTGTCCAGATGGCTTTACTGTCTCTTTCTACAACATTCGAGAACATACAAATTGGTCTTTTGATTAGGTACTTCATTATTTTATGCTGTCTGGTACAGTGGCTGGTACAATGTACAAATCAACATTGACCTTACTATTTAACCCAGGCAAACATGCATAGTCATGTGACTTATATTGCCCAACAGCATTGTTGAACCTTGAAGTTAATATTTTTACTAAAGTTCTGGGTCCAGGTTGAATACAAAATGGCCATCGAGGATATCACAATACCAATCGAGCTTTATGAAAAACGTGGAACAAAATACGACTAGCTGTTGATGTAATAAATATCGCTTAAAAAACAAATTCCTAAGTTTTTCTTCTCACTTTAGATGCAGAAAGAGATTTTGACAGGGTTGAATGGTGCTTGCTAATATAGGTTACTGGCTAAAACAGGCATGAGACCAATAATGAAAAACGTATACCAGCTGTTAGACCTGTCAGCCACAGGGTGGTCTTCCCCCAACTTTTGTTTGCCTTCTTACCTCCATTTGTGTGCTGAAATTAGTTCTTGTTAGCGTTAGACTCTCTGCGCTTTGCCACTGCTAACAAGTGTAATTGTGCTTGTGTTCAGTCCCCTAAACATGGTTTGATTGGCTTACACCTGATTGGCATATTAGAATTTATTTATAAGTTCCTTGTAGAGTGGTATACCATATACCTTGGATCTGTAAATTAAATTCTATTAGTGGGCCTGCAGCACGTATTGTGCCACCCACTTAAGTAGCACCTTAAAACTTGCCCCAGGCCTGCCAATGAAGCCTGAATGCAG
Organism: Calotriton arnoldi; assembly: GCA_963921515.1. Classification (NCBI taxonomy): domain Eukaryota; kingdom Metazoa; phylum Chordata; class Amphibia; order Caudata; family Salamandridae; genus Calotriton; species Calotriton arnoldi. The sequence continues at coordinate 417,041 of CAWUFW010005281.1, read as the reverse complement.
TTATAAACTTACAATTCAACTTGGCAATATCACCGCTTTGCCAAGCCTCAAACGCTGCTTTTATTGAATATAAGTCACCTCTAAGGTAGGCCCTAGGTGGTCCATAAGGCAGGGTACATTGTAATCAAAAGGTTGGACATGTACTTTTAAGTTTAACATGTCCTGGTAGTGAAAAACTCCTAAATTCATTTTTCACTACTGTGATGCCTAACTGTCCCATAGGGTAACATTGTGTTGCCTTATTACGTTTATTAAGTGCTAAGTTTTTGATTGGGACTGGATAGCCAGTTCATGTTTGGTATCTATGAAATTGTAATGTTATGTTATGTTGAAAAGACTTATATAACGCACGTCTGCCCATGGGTCTCTTGGCACTTGCTGAACATGAACATGCTGAGACGGGGACTGCTAGTTGTTAAACAACCATGTCTTTAGCTCTTTTCTGAAGGCGAGCAGGGAGGAGATGGCCCTCAGATGTAGAGGGAGAGTTTTCCAAAGCCTGGCCATGCTATTGGCAAAGCACCTTCCTCCGCAGCTCGCTTTCCTGAATGTAGCGGTGGCGACCATTCTGACTCCGACCTACTGAAGATGTCGGTGTGGCATGTACAAGTTAAAATGCTTCCATAGAAATTCTGGTCCTCCCCTGTGCAGTGCTTTGTGGGCCACACAGAGCGCTTTGAATTTGATTCGCTTTTGAACCGGGAGTCAGTGGAGTTTTCGAATATCAGAAGAGATCGAGTGGAATTTGGGAATATTCAAGATCAATCTGGCTGCTGCATTTTGAACAGATTGAAGTTTCCTGACCAGTTTTTCCTGAAGGTTCATGAACAGTTCATTGTAATAGTCTAGTTTTGAAAGGACTAATGCTGAGACCACAGTTTTCCTGGTATTGTTAGGAATGAAAGGAAAGATTTTTCTTAACATTTTAATTATGTGGAATGAAGAAGAGACTACCTTGGATACTTGGGCTTCATATTTGAGCTTATTGTCAATTATGAAGCCCAGGTTTTTAGCTTTCGCCACAGGTAAAGGAGGCGGGCCCAGGCTGTCGGGCCACCAAGCAGGAGACCATGCAGGGAAGAGATTGCCAAAGAGTATAACCTCAGTTTTACTTGAGTTGAGTTTTAAGCAATGCCTGCTCAGCCAGCCGCTTATGGCAACCATACAGTCGTGTAATCTTGAAGAGCCAGAGGCATCTTTATCCACTGCTGATACTACCAACTGGGTGTCATCAGCATAGGAGGTGGGGCTTAAGTTGAAGCTTTTAATCAAGGAGGCCAAATCAGAAACATATATCAAATAGGGTTGGGCTCAGCAAGGAGCCCTGGGGGACCCCACAAGGTAGTGTGAAAGGTAAGGATTTGAAATGGCCCAAGTTCAAAGTTTGAGCTCTTCCAGAAAGAAAGGATGACAGTAGTGCAAGGGCCTGATCTTTAACTCCTATGGCGTTCAGACGGTGGACCAGAAGCCCACGGTCCACAGTGTTGAACGCTGCAGATAGGTCCAATAAAATGAGGGTCGCTGACCCCCCATTATCCAGTGAGGTTCTTATTTCTTTAGTGGTTTTTATCAATGCAGTCTCAGTACTGTGGTCTGCTCTGAACCCAAACTGACTGGGCTCTAACTGATGGTTATCAAGAATGAAATTAGATAGTTCTGCAGTGATTTTCACTGGCAAAGGAAGTCTAGAGATGGGACGATAGTTGGCGGGGTCCTTGATGTCAAGAGTTGGCTTTTTTATAAGAGGGAGGATACAAGCTTATTTCCACAACGTGGGAAACATCCCTTGTGAGAACATTTGATTGAACATAGAGGATAGGTAGGTGGCAATAGGCTGTACAGCAAGTTTTAAGATACTAGGGGGACATGAGTCATCCGGAGAGTCTGATTTGGCAGCTAGTAGGAGAGTGGCTACTTGATTAGGAGAGGTGGGTGTAAAATCCGAAAGTGGGGGGTAGCCAATCACTTCCTTACGACTCATCTCAGTAGTATCTTTAGATTTGTCAAATATATGAAAAATAAGTAATGAAAAATCCTCTTTAATGGTAAAGTCGGAATTCTAATTACAATTTTGAAAATGCCACTTTTAGAAAGTTTTCAAAGAAAAACAGGATGTGGGCCAATATTGCATCAGCAAGGCTAGAAAGTTGGCATTTTCCTGCCCTTAGCCCTTTTTAGGTCGAGCCTAGCGGCAGCGCGCATTCGCTGCTCGCTCTGCAAGGCATGAAGTAGTCGAGTATGCTGTGGAAGCCTCGCCTTCTCTCCCCCCATATTTTTGATTTGCTGGTGTCATTGTCCTTGGTAAATGCTGGCTTCCGATTGATAATGAGGCTTGTTAGTCCCTCCTTGTTACCGCCCTGTCGCCATTTGTTACCTCCCAGGAGGACTGGATCTTTTACTTGTGGCGTTACACGGTCTCCTTCATTAGTCAGTATGCACTATTTTATTTTTTATTTGCAGCGCGGTCTGATTTCACTTTAGCAGCCGCGCTTGCTTATTTAATTAATTTGCCGCACGGGCTGAAAGAGAGCCTTTCTACTCACTAATCTAACAAGCATTTGCAATGCAATAGGTCTCGCATTTAGGCAAGTTTGAGCTATTGACATTGCAAATAACAATGCCTTTTATTTTCGTTTTCGTTTTTTAAAACATAAATAAAAGGCATTGTCATTTACAATGCCAATAGCTTAAACTCGCGTAAATGCGAGACCTATTGCATTGCAAATGATTGTGTTTTTTTAAGCAGCACGGCCACCCCGTAACACTGGCGCCTGCTTTCAATCACTTTAACCCGGCATTATCTCGTGTCTTTTTCAACCCCCCCACCCCCCCCCAAGTAAAATGGAATTACAAATGATTAGCGAATTAAGTCATGTGAATTCCAGGTAGCACCTAATCGTGTGCTAATGGGCTGAAGCTGACAACAGCACATCTGTGTTACATGTCATCTGTACTAAAGCCACCTGACGGGTTGTTTTCAAAAGCCTGTTTTATTAACAACAACAAAACCACCACCAATACCTCCACCACTACCAGTACCACCACCACCACCACCAACACCTCCACCACTACCAGTACCACCACCACCACCACCAGTACCACCACTACCACCAGTACCACCACCACCAGTACCACCACTAGCCCAACCAGTACCACCACCACCAGTACCACCACTACCACCAGTACCACCACCACCAGTACCACCACTACTAACAGTACCACCACTACCAGTACCACCACCACCATCACCACTACCAGTATACTACCAGTACCACCACTACCAGTACCACCACCACCACCAGTACCACCACTACCAGTACCACCACTACCAGTATCACCACCACTACCACTACTACCAGTACCACCACCACTATCAATACCACCACCACCACCACTACCACCACCAACAGTACCACCAGTACTACCACCACCAGTACCACCTCCACCACCACCAGTACCACCACCACCAGTACCACCACCACCAGTACCACCACCACTACCACCACCACCAGTACGACCAGTACCACCACCACCAGTACCACCACCACCAGTACCAGTACCACCAGTACCACCACCAGTACCACCACCACCACCAGTACCACCACCACCACCACCAGTACCACCAGCACCACCACCACCAGTACCACCAGCACCACCACCACCACCAATACCACCACCAGTACCACCACCACCAGTACCTCCAGTACCACCACCAGTACCACCACCACCAGTACCACAAGTACCAGTACCACCAGTATCATCATTACCAGTACCACCAGTACCACCACCAGTACCACCACCAGCACCACCACCACTACCACCAGTACCACCACCACCACCACCAGTACCACCAGTACCACCACCAGTACCACCACCACCGCCACCAGTGCCCATACCACCACCAGTACCACCAGTACCACCACCATCAGTACTACCACCACCAGTCCCACCACCAGTCCCACCACCACCAGTACCACCACCAGTACCACCACCACCAGTACTACCACCAGTACCACCAACACCACCAGTACCACCACCACCACCAATACCACCAGTACCACCTCCAGTACCACCACCAGCACCACCAGTACCACCACCAGTACCACCAGTACCACCACCAGTACAACCACCACCACCAGTACCACCAACACCAGTACCCCCACCAGTACCACCACCACCAGTACCACCACCACCAGTACCGCCACCACCACCACCAGTACCGCCACCACCACCAGTACCACCACCACCAGTACCACCAGTACCAGTACCACCAGTACCAGTATCACCACCACCACCAGTACCACCACCACTACCAGTATCTCCACCAGTACCACCAGTACCACCACCACCAGTACTACCACCAGTACCACCACCCGTCCCACCACCAGTACCACCAGTACCACCACCACCACCAGTACTACCACCACCACCAGTCCCACCACCAGTACCACCACCACCACCACTACCACCATCAGTACCACCAGTTCCACCACCAGTACCATCACCACCACCACCAGTACCACCACCACCAGTACCAGTACCACCACCACCAGTACCACCACCAGTACCACCACCAGTACTACCACCACCAGTACCACCACCAGTACCACCACCACCAGTACCAGTACCACCACCAGTACCACCATCACCACCACCAGTACCACCACCAGTACCACCACCACCAGAACCAGTACCACCACCACCAGTACCAGTACCACAAGTACCACCAGTACCACCACCAGTACCACCACCACCAGTACCACCACCAGTACCACCACCACCAGTACCACCACCAGTACCACCACCAGTACCACCAGTACCAGTACTACCACCACCATCAGTACCACCACCACCACCACCAGTACTACCAGTACCACCACGACTACCACCACCACCAGTACCACCACCACCACCAGTACCACAACCACCACGAGTACCACCACCACGATTACCACCACCACCACCACCAGTACCACCACCACCATTACCACCAGTACCACCACCAGTACCACCACCACCAGTACCACCATCAGTACCACCACCACCAGTACCACCAACACCACCAGTACCACTACCAGTACCACCACCAGTACCAGTAGAACCACCACCAGTACCAGTAGAACCACCACCAGTACCAGCACCAGTACCACCCATACCACCACCACCACCACCACCAGTACCACCACCACCACCACCAGTACCACCACCACCACCACCAGTACCACCACCACCACCACCAGTACCACCACCACCACCAGTACCACCACCACTCCCAGTATCTCCACCGGTACCACCAGTACCACCAGTACCACCACCACCACCACCAGTACCACCACCACCACCAGTACCAGTAGAACCACCACCAGTACCAGCACCAGTACCACCCATACCACCACCACCACCAGTACCACCACCACCACCACCAGTACCACCACCACCACTCCCAGTATCTCCACCGGTACCACCAGTACCACCACCACTACCAGTATCTCCACCAGTACCACCACCACCACCAGTACTACCACCAGTCCCACCATCAGTACCACCACCACCAGTCCCACCACCACTACCACCACCAGTACCACCAGTAACACCACCAGTACCAGTACCACCACCACAAGTACCAGTACCACCACCAGTACCACCAGTACCACCACCACCAGTACCACCACCAGTAATACCACCAGTACCACCACCACCACCACCAGTACCATCACCACCACCAGTACCATCACCACCAGTACCACCACCAGTACCACCACCAGTACCACCACCACCAGTACCACCACCAGTACCACCACCACCAGTACCACCACCACCAGTACCACCAGTACAACCACCACCAGTACCATCAGTACACCACCACCAGTACCACCAGTACCACCACCACCACCACCAGCACCACCACCAGTACCACCACCAGTACCACCACCAGTACCACCACCACCAGTACCACCAGTACATCTACCACCAGTACCAGTACCACAAGTACCACCACCACCAGTACCACCACCAGTACCACCACCACCACCAGTACCACCACCACCAGTACCACCACCAGTACCACCAGTACCAGTACTACCACCACCATCAGTACCACCACCAGTACTACCAGTACCACCACCACCAGTACCACCACCACCACCACCAGTACCACAACCACCACGAGTACCACCACCAGTACCACCACCACCAGTACCACCACCACCAGTACCACCACCACCATTACCACCAGTACCACCACCAGTACCACCACCACCAGTACCACAAGTACCAGTACCACCAGTACCTCCACCACCAGCACCACCACCACCACCAGTACCACCACCAGTACCACCACCACCAGTACCACCACCAGTATCAGTAGAACCAGCACCAGTACCACCAGTACCACCACCATGACCAGTACCACCCGTACCACCACCAGTACCACCACCACCACCACTACCAGTACCACCACCACCAGCACCAGTACCACCACCACCACCAGTACCACCACCACTACCAGTATCTCCACCAGTACTACCAGTACCACCACCAGTACCACCACCACTACCAGTATCTTCACCAGTACCACCACCACCACCAGTACTACCACCAGTACCACCACCAGTCCCACCACCAGTACCACCAGTACCACCACCACCACCACTACCACCACCAGTACCACCAGTACCACCACCACCACCACCAGTACCACCACCACCAGTACCAGTACCACCACCAGTACCACCAGTACCACCACCACCAGTACCACCACCACCACCACCAGTACTACCACCACCAGTACCACCACCAGTACCACCAGTACCAGTACCACCACCAGTACCACCACCAGTACCACCAGTACAACCACCACCAGTACCATCACCACCACCAGTACCACCAGTACACCACCACCAGTACCACCACCAGTACCACCACCACCACCACCAATACCACCAGTACCACCACCAGTACCACCACCACCAGTATCACCACAAGTACCACCACCAGTACCACCACCACCACCACCAGTACCACCATCACTACCACCAGTACCACCACCAGTACCACCACCACCACCAGTACCACCACCAGTACCACCACCAGTACCACAACCACCAGTACCACCAGTACCACCACCACCACCACCAGTACCACCAGTACCACCACCACCACCACCACCAGTACCACCACTAGTACCACCAATACCACCACCAGTACCACCACCACCAGTACCACAACCACCACGAGTACCACCACCACCAGTACCACCACCACCACCAGTACCACCACCACCAGTACCACCACCACCATTACCACCACCAGTACCACCACCACCAGTACCACCACCACCAGTACCACAAGTACCAGTACCACCAGTACCACCACCACCAGTACCACCACCACCACCAGTACCACCACCACCAGTGCCACCACCAGTACCAGTAGAACCACCACCAGTACCAGTACCACCAGTACCACCACCACGGCCAGTACCAGTACCACCCGTACCACCACCAGTACCACCACCACCACCAGTACCACCACCACCAGCACCAGTACTACCACCACCACCAGTACCACCACCACCACCAGTACCACCAGTACCACTAGTACCACTAGTACCAGTACCACCACCAATACCACCACCACCAATACCACCAGTATCAGTACCACCACCAGTACCACCAATACGACCAGTACCAGTTCCACCACCAATACCACCAGTACCACCACCAATACCAATACCACCAGTACCAGTACCACCACCAATACCACCAGAACCACCACCAATACCACCACTACCACCACAAATACCACTACCAGTACCAGTACCACCAGTACCAGTACCACTACTACCAGTACCAGTACCACCAGTACCATTACCACCAGTACCATTACCACCACCACCAGTACCACCACCACCACCACCAGTACCACTACCAGTACCACCACCACCAATACCACCACCACCAATACCACCACCAATACCACCACCACCAATTCCACCACCACCAATACCACCACCACCACCACCAATACCACCACCACCACCACCTCAGCGCCTATCGCTCACTAGTAATAGCAGGGGCACTGTACGAGGCCGGAGCTGCAGCCGAGACCATCCCTCCCTCCCTCCCTCCATGCATGCCATAAAGCACAGCCTGCCCTGCACCAGGAGGTAAAGCCAGGGCCCTACTACAGCTGCAGTGTTTTTTATTAGGCCATAGATAGCAATGACATTACGCAATGCCACACTGCACACTCAAATCACGGAGAGGGCAGGAAATAGCCCTCCTCCCGCTCTTCCTCCTGAGCCGCGACAGTGTAATCACAGTGCAAAATGTGTTGGAGCGTTTTGTTAGTGTTTATAGCTCAGATCATATGTAACTCTCACTTCACACTTTGTGTCTGTGTAATTTACAACACTTACACATCTTCTTCACAGCACTATTTATCACTACTTTGAAGACGACGCAGGCCAGTCTCTTCCTCTGATATTTACAATCTAACAAGCGGTCGAGAAGGCCCTTTATTGCAATGCAATAGGTCTCGCATTTGCGAGAGTTTAAGCTATTAGTATTGTAAATTACAATGCCTTTTATTTATGTTTTAAAACCCAAAACATAAATAAAAGGCATTGCCATTTACAATGGCAATAGCTCAAACCCGCGTGAATGCGAGACCTATTGCATTGCAAATGCTCGTTGTGCTTGCAGTCTGTCTTGGTTACGTAACTTAGTGTAACTGGCAGTTAGAGTTTGTGAATTCCTCTCAGACAGTCACACAATTGAGGTATTATGTGTGCCTGAATGGGCCATCTGCTTGCAAAATGGGAGTGTGGAGCTGAGCAGAGCCCCACTTGCAACAGAATGGGCTGTGCTCTGCCTTCCCACAAAGGACTTATCACCTCCACGTTGTCACTGCAGCCAGCTTGGAGCCAGAGCAGGGGAGTCAGGAAATTCCATGCACTTCAAAAGAGACCTTCTAGAAGCTTCTCCCACCTTCCAGAGGAAGTACACCAGGTATAAAAATAGGACACTTAGAGCCACTCTTCAGTTCACTTCTTGACCTGTAGAAGGACTCTCAGAGGACTGTCTGCTGCTGTGATCTGCTGTGCACTCTGCAAGACTGCTTTGCTGTACCTAGAAGGACTGTTTTGCTGCATAGAGCCTGCCTTGAACCCTCAGAGGCCAGCCTTTCTGTTGAATCTTGCATCTTCACCTGAACCCAGGACCACCAGAGTGACTCCAAGGGCTAGTTTGCTGGCCTCCTGTTCAGAGCCACATGAACACAAAAGGGTCCCACCATCTTGAACCCACACCTGGAACCAGCCAGCGTGAATCCTGAACCCCCAAGTGGCGTCCCACCACCGTCCCACCAGTCCTGGACCCGTGGGTGTGGTGCTAAAGGTGCCCAGATGACCAAACCTCAAAACTGACGACTTTGGCCAAAAACCTGCTCTAAGAACCAGGTGGAGACCTGGACCAACCTGCTCTCCTATCCGCTCGAGGTGCATCGCTGGTCGGATTGACTTTGCAGCTTCTTCCCCCATGTTCTTCTCCGCAGCAGCAAATCCTGTTCAGCGGTCCTTCGACAAAAGGGTATCTGAGCCCCTGGAACTGTCCTTGGCTACAGCCGTCTGCCTCATCCTGTTGGAGATTTGCAACTTCCATAAAAACGACTATGTCCGAACATAGAAATCTTCAAAGCAGCTTTGACCCGAGGCTCCTCAACGATGACACTCTCTCCTCAGACACTGCCTGCAGCCTTGCCCCAGTGCACTTTGCCTTCTCAGACTATTTTCCTCAAAATTTCGTCTAAGTCGGAAGGTAATCGCTGACCGGGCCCAATCTAATTCTTTTATCCGATCTGTGCTCCATCGCGTTCGGCCAAACTTTTCGACTTTGACCCGGTGTCATGCGGTTGGCGGTTTGATCCCTTAGGTGCTAATTTTCACAAAAAACTTTAAAAAATCATAACTCCTTTTTTACTGATTGGATTTTTTGCCATTTTATTGTGAAATCATGTATTAAAATTTGCTACATTTTTCTAAATTGGTGTGGGTTTTTTCTTGGGTTGTGTTTTCGCTTTATTATTGTTTGTGTGCTGCATAAATATTTTACACATTGCCTCTAAGTTAAACCTGACTGCTTTTTGTGCCAAGCTACCCAGGATTAAGAACAGGTTCATTCTGTGGTTCGCCCTGCAAGAGACTGTGACTGTTGCTTGACCAGGGTTCACACCCCAGTAAACCAACAACACAATTTCTCACACTACCTAACTACTAAGACTTAAAAGCTAAACTAAAATTGAATGGCTCGTCATCAGCTGATATCACTCTGTCTAGAGAAACTAGACAGGGCTGCCTTCTTTCACCCTCTCTATTTGCTTTGTCAGTGGAGCTACTCATATGTAATGGAAAAAATAATCTTAACATACATTGCTTACAATCTGGCACTGGGCAGCAAACGTTGGCACTATTTGCTGACATTGTGCTCTGCTACATAACACAATTGAAGCGGACAAGAACGTATATAGTGGAGGAAATTAATAGATTTTAGGAAGTATCGGTTTTAGAATTAACCACTCTTAGTCAAGTGGCCTGAGCATTGCCAATTCCTTCACAGTACTGAAAGACTAATAAAGGAGGCAGAGTTCAGTTGTTCCAAGGGCCTGAATACATATTTGGGAGTCTATCTTCCCTCCTCGATTCGGTAATTCTATGAGTGAATTGTACTGCATATTTTAGTCAACCTGTAAAAGGATCTTTAACGTTGGCGGCGACTGGAGTTCCCTTAGTGTGGATGGTTCACATGTATAAAGAGAAACTTTATGCCAAGACTTCTCTGTACGGCACAGACGCTCTCACTACGGTCAGGCCTGGGCATAGTTCGCAGAGTTTTGCTACGCGGAACTCCGCGAAGTTACAGAAAAACTCCGCAAAGTTCTGCGAGTGGCGGAGTGCAGTGCGAACTGCAGTTTTTGCTGGTATTCCTGATGCTCGGGTAGAAATTCTACCCGAGCGGCAGCTCGCGCTCGCGAACTTACCGTTCGCGAGCGGTGAAAAAACTCTGCTGCACATCGCGAAGCGGAGTTTTCTGCACTCCGCAAGCTCTGCGGAGTGCGGAGTGCAGAAAACACCGCAAACTCCGCGAACGGAGCGAAGTTCACCGCCCAGGCCTAACTATGGTTCCCGAAACTGTCCTCCTAACGATACTGCAGAAAATAATGGCATTCACCCGGCTCAATTAAAGCACCAATAGCCAACAATATACTGCTTAGACCAAGAGCTGAGGGCAGGACATGATTGCTAAGTACTGAAACGAGAAACGATGACGAATCATTTACAACACAACGTTCTGTTGCCACCACTCCACAGACCTTTAACTTAAGCAACCTGATATCGTATTTGTCCTTCCTTTTGTTGGAGTACTGGGATGAAATAGCCCGAAAGTATCAGTATCAGTATACCCAGCCCCCCCACCCTCCCTCCCCCCGTCGTCGCCTAAAATATTTAACCCAGGCTTCCCTCCTGCCCTGACTGATCCTGGCTTTTGTGACTGGTCTGGTGTCAACATGCTCCGCCATCACTTGGTGACCTATTTGATAACAGAGAGCTAGTTAGTGACAAGAGCTGTGTCCAATGGCAAACAACTACAGATTAATGCAGCACCTTCACTGAGCACACACACCAAGATTTGTAGAGAAAAGGGTGGAAGAGAGCTGGCATTTATCGAAGCACTTTTTTTTAGGAGGGCAGAGTAGTATCAGTGTATCTGACTGAAAAATACTTCACAGCCGCTCACACATAGTTATGAGGCTAAATATGAGAAAGAATTGAATGCAGACGGCACGGAGGGAAAGTGGGGAATCATATGGTTGAGAGCGACTAGATCCTCTATCTGCTCGCAGTATGAAGAAAACTCTTATTAAATTATAATATGATGGTATTTCACACCAGTGAGACCGCAGGCGATGTTTGGCTCTCCAAAGGTATTATGGAGGAGTTGTGGTGCAAGAGGTGCAGTGTCCCACTTATGGTCGAAATGCCCAAAGATTCAAGAATATTCAATCCATGTAGCTCAATTGATGTTGGAAATTACATGTCTGCCTTGGATCTCAATCCAATGGTATAGATGCTTGTCTGTTCTGGGTTAGGGTGACAATACCTTATAACAACACTGACTGGAAAATTAAGGACTTATGGGGCATATTAGCAAGACCGGCGATAAAATTATCGCCGTTTTAGCGGCAGGAAACTGCCGCTAAAACGGCGATAATGGGCTTGGTAATATGCGTTATAGAATTCCAATAGAAGCCCAGGTTAGATGTCCTGCACATCTAACCTGGGCTTCTATTGGATTCTATAACGCATATTAGCAAGCCCATTATCGCCGTTTTAGCGGCAGTTTCCTGCCGCTAAAACGGCGATAATTTTATCGCCGGTCTTGCTAATATGCCCCTATGTTTTTAGCGCTAGACAGCTTGGCCCAGTTCTGGAGGATGACTAATCCCCACCAATGGGCCTGTGTGTAACTTGTGGACAACATACGCTATGAAGAAGCTGATGGCTCTTGTCCACATTAGAATGGAAACATTTTAATGACTTTAGTCTCCCTGTTTATCCTATCTGAATGGCAGGAGGTCTAGCAGTGTGGCTAGACGTTTAGTGTCAAATGTGACCGAGAGGTCGGTAATGTGCCTGTTGTCATAGCTTTTGGTTATACAATATACAATGGATTTGTCTTTTTTTTTTAGTTCAGCAGATAAGCAGTTTTCATGTTCCAAATCTGGTAGCACGCACCACTTACCTGCACACAGACACAGGGTGAGGTAATTCATATGCATGTGCTTCAGCAAGTTAACTTACATTTTGCTCCTTGGGCCAATATTCCTTACATTAAGATGGAGATTATCTTCCAGTAGAAGACACAGAAATTTCACATTTTTGAAGATATCAGAAAAATTCCGAAGGAGGTTAGTCTTTCCAGGAACTCTTGGAAAGAGAGGGAATGGTCTGGCTTACATATCATGCGCTCACACGACAGATTTTTAGACATCATAGAATAATCCTCCCTAAATACAGTAACACGTTTCCATTAGAAAGCCTAACAGACACAAAGCAGCAGTTGTGTTGATTCAAAGAGTACATAATATATTGGCTTTTATGGGATAAGCACAAATAGGAATAAAAAGTAAACATGTGAAGGAAACACATGAATGACCGAAGCAGTCTTTTGAATCAAATATTTAATAACTCTATTATAAAAACACTTCTTAGTTTATAGCTACTCTTGCAGATACCAGCATGAATTGGATAGACTGCATTGAATATATAAAACGAAGCATAGGCTCTGGCTGTTTACTGTTTAAGATTCAAATATCGAGATCACTAAAACATCACGGGATTGAACAATTAAATAAGTGCAGAATACTCTTGAAGGTTTAATGCACGCTAAAATTATACTGCTACAGGTGATATTCTACCACGTATAAACACCAAATGTGGCAGGCAGTATTAGGTCCCATCTATGTTGTGCATCTCAGTCTTTATTGCCCGATTATGCACTTTTTTGTCTTCACTGATGGCGGGAAAAACTCAGTTTATACTTTAATATGTGAACAGCTATGCTCAAAGTAAAATGTTGACAGTGATGGTTACCAGCCCTCCGTGTCGCTACTTATTTTTCACTGCTGTTTCACAAGCGGTCACAAGGGGTGTTTTTTATTACGCTTTATGGTTTAACAGCTAACCTCGTGCACCAAAAATTATGTTCAGACGTTTAAGTGCTCAAGTTTTGCTAAATTATTTTGAAAATATTTTCTTTCACTGAAAGTTGTCATGTCTAGCCTCGAGACTGTCGTAGCTGTCTCGCTAGACTATTGTTTTTCAAAAAAATGTATTCATAATATACACATAAGAGTGGCTTTTGGTCAGCAGGCTTCCCCAATTGATGAATTAAATTGCCTTTCCCATCTTGCTTCTGTCGACCACATCATACAGCAAGGGGCAATGGGCCAGTCCACTTTACCAATTGGCTCCCTTCACTGTGAGGGCCTGAACAAAGACTAAGACCGTGCACATAGTTCACATTCACCTTAGTTCATTTCTCTTCAGTGATAAACTTGGTTTTATGACTAGTTTGACAGCACACCTATTGCCAGATATTATGTGATGAAACTAAAAATGGGCCTTTAAGGTGCTCGGCCAGGAAAGGATCTTGGGCTCCGCCCACATGCTGGTAGTCAGGAATACATGTTTTGAATAGGTAGCAGTTGTGTGCTTCCACAAAAAAGTGCTTGCCCTCCACATGACTGTGATCATTTTATTTAGCCCGCTGCCTGAGCTTGAACTTTCACAGGCACGTACATGACATTGTAATGCTACTAGAGTGTCTTAGATAACTAGAGGCCAGATGTACGACCAGTTTTTGTGTGCGCAAATGGGTTTGCGACCCGTTTGCGCCCGCAAAAACCTACATGGCCATGTACAAACACTATTTTGCGACTCGCAAAAAATTGCGACTTGCAAAATAGTGTTTTGCGACTCACTATTAGAAAGGGGCGTTCCCTTCCTAATAGCGAGTCTCTAGCCATGTATGAATGTTTTGCGACCGCAATTGCGGTTGCAAAACACTCGCAATTTACTGCCCTCTTCAAGAGGGTGGTAATGGAGTCGCAAATGGGGACCCCTTCCCCTTTGTGACTGGCTCTAAAAATATTTTTTAAGGGCAGGCAATGGTCCCAGGGACCACTACCTGCCCTTATAAAATGAAACGAAAAGTTTCATTTTTTTTTTAAATGCATCCCGTTTTCCTTCAAGGAAAACGGGCTGCATTAAAAAAAAAAAAAACTGCTTTATTGACAAGCAGTCCCAGACATGGAGGTCTACTGAGCCCAGCAGGCCACCATCCCTGGGAGGGCCAGTCATTCCCAATGGGGTTGCAAATTGTGGCTCAATAATATTCATGAGTCTCGCATTTTGCGACCCCATTGGGAATCGCAATCAGTGTCTCTGACACTGTTGTACATTCCAAATTGCGACTCGCAATTTGCGACTCGCAATTAAGCACGAATTGCGACTCGCAATTTGGAATAGTCGTACATCTGGCCCGAGATAAATTAGGGTGTTTTTCTCTGCCAGCAGCACAGATGGGAGGAGGGCAGTCATTAAATTTAGACATGAGTGTAGTTTTGTGTATGAGAGCCCATGCCTACACTAATCTACATGGATTTTGTAGGTCTGGCTTGACAGTGAAATTGGTGCTTGATCATATGTGATCAACAAAAAAGAGCTTTCAGAATCTTGCTGAGAGAGGGGTTTAGGTTCCACTCACATGTTGGTACCCCTAAGCACAGAATCTGATTGGGCCAGAATTGTGTGCTTCCACTAAAAAGACTGAAGCCCATATTTACAAAGGTGCCACACAACGCAGGGCAACAATTAAAGTTGCTGTGCTGTGTTTCACAAATTGGAGAGAGCAGAACAGGGCCATATCTACTAAGATGTGGTGCTGTTCTGTGCTCTCCCTGCACAGACGCACCTAAGGTAGCCATGTACAAACCCAGACACCCTGTGTCATAGTGCAAAGGTGTCTGTGCTGTGGAAAGGGTAGGTTTTGTGGTAGAAGGGGTTCCTTGAATACAAAAACTATGTTTTAAGGTGTTTCCCACTTTCTATACGTGCTGAACAATGCAGCACATAATCAAAAGTGGGAAAACCGATGAGAAATGAAAAGATTTCTTCTTGTCACGTCTGCCTCGAGGAGGTGCAGGATTTTGGCAGCAAATCCCTGTCTACAGTTCTTTGTAGCTAGGGATTTGCATCAAAAACCTTCGGTGGTTGCATGGGAACGTCCATGCAGCACCCATGGAATGCCCACTTGACACAAAGTAACACAAGGCAGCGCAATGCAGAGCTTTGTGTTAATTTTGGTGAGAATCCCCCAAAAATAATGATTTTTGTTGGATTATAAATCCTACCACAACACTTTGTGTCAAGTTTGCAATAAAAAAGCTAACCTGACACAAAGTGCTTGTGAATCTAGGCCTGTATGCATTGTCATGTTTGCCTTGTGGCAAAGTTTATACTCAAAACAGCAGGACTAAGTTGGTTATGGTGGCAAGCCAATGATCATGGCTATAGACCTGATCTGCTTATAATGAAATGTTATGATAAAGGCACTAGGCCTGGTGCCTTTATCATGAAAAGTATATGGTAAAGTCCATAAGCATTTAAATGTTGATTGATATTATTCTGTATTAAGGCCTACAGATAGGCATTTTGTTACATGGAACCTCAAAGATTAATGTAGTAGGCAACAGTTTTGAAGGTGGTCACCCAGTGTGACAAACCGTGGATATATAGAAAGTTTGATCTGTGAGAATCCTTGTTAGGCCGTTTTAGGAGAGATAGTATTTAGCTTAGCCAACTGTTATTTTGCACACCTTTATAATTTTATGACTGTCTGATGGTTGCCTTGTGGAAAAGCTTACGCTCAAAACTGTAGGCCTGAGTTGGTTATGGTGACAAGCTATATGCCTGTTTGGTGCACTAAAAACGTTGTGTCCGATGCCATAGGTATGGTCTGCTTATTAGGGTCTAGTTTAATAATTGTGAAAAGCAAAAGCGTAGGTTAAAGCCAATAAAACATTAACAGTTGGTTGTTATCATACTATGTTCCATATTATAGGCAGGTATTTAGTTAAAGGTAATCTCACTGATTACTAAAGTAGACAATGGTTTTGGCTTTGGCCACCTATCTTGACAAACCCTGGTGGTTTGCTCTCTGATGACTTTTGGTAGGCCCTGTTGAGAGGAGTTGTATATTATTTTGCAAGCTGTACTTTTCTACATATTTGTAACTTTATACCTGTATGCATGATGGTTGCAAGTTTATACGCATTTGAATAGGCCAGTGTTAAAGTGTAAAGCCATGTTATTATAATATAATAATCATAACCTGTATTTGTAAAGTGTGAACTAATCACCCCTAAGGGTCTCAAGGCGCTGGGGGCTGTTGGGGAGATTAAGCGAGCTATTGCCCAGAGTCACAAGGTGCTGGACTGAGCTGCCCCTGGTGCCGGGAATCGAACCATGAGCCCCGTGCTCCGGAGTCAGCTGCCCTGGCCACCATGCCACTCCTCTCCCTGAGTTAAATGTTAAAGTTTAAAGGCTTCATCGGTTCATTGGGAAAAGTCATACCAGATTTTCTAGGTTTGATCTATTTATTATGAAACGTTCTGACAAAGTCAGTAGGCCTAACCTACTTATCGTGAAAAGCATGTGCTAAAGACAATGGGATTTTAAGGGTGATTTATTATTACACCATGCTAAAAGCTGTATGTTATGTTATGTTGATTTGCATAGTGCACTAATCATCCAAGAGGGTTTAAAGGCACTTGGGCAGGTGTGTAGAAGTATGGTCCCATAGGCGATTATACGATGAGCCAGGTCTTCAGCTTCTTGCAGGACTCTACAAGTGAAGAGGAGGCTCTGATGTGTTGAGGGGGATCATTCCATGTCTTAGGCGTGATGTAGAAGAATGAGTGACCTCCTGAATTGCTTGTCTGGATGTGGAGAGCCTATGCAAGTGAGAGTGAGGCAGAGCGTGGGTGTCTAGTGAGTTTGTGAAAGAGTATGTGGCTCTTGGTGTGGTGTGAGAAGTTTGAATTGGCTGCGTTTGTGAATGGAGAGAGAGTGAAGGTTCCTGAGGTGCGTTGTGATGTGGGTGTGGCGCGGGAGGTCGAATTTGAGTCTTGTGGCAGCATTCTGGATGGTCTGGAGTCTGTGTAGGAGTTGTTTGGAGATTCTGGTGTAGATAGTATTGCCTTAGGCCAGTCTGCTGGTGATGAGTGATTGTGAGACAATCCGTTTGGTGTTCTGAGGCAACCATTTTAAGATCTTTCGCAGTATGCATAGGTTGTGGAAGCAGGAGGTACTCACTGCATTGACTTGAGCTGTCATGTTGAGCTTGTCATCTAGGATGATCCCTAGATTTCTTGGGTGATCTGTGGGCGTGAATGTGGCCCTAGCTCCGATGGCCACCAGGTGGATTCCCATGGGGAAGTCTTGCTGCTGAAGTCCAGTAGTTCCATGTTGTGCTTCAGGCAGTTGGTTCGTATCTAGTCCATTATCATGCAGTTGGTGAAGTGGGTTCTGACAGTGGTTGTCTTGTCCACCAGGGAGAGAATGAGTTGGGTGTCATCAGTGTAGGAGATGACAGTGATTTCTTGTGATTGGATGATGTTGGTGAGTGGTGTCATCTATATGATGTGAAGGGTGACAGCCTGAGCCTTTGGGTTTTTCCTGTGAGGAAGGAACCGATCCAGTTGGGAGCGGATCCTTGTATGCCAATATCATGGAGTTTACTGATGAGGGTGTTGTGGGAGATAGTGTCATAGTCAGCGGAGAGATCAAACAGGATGAGTGCGCTGTTTCTCCTCAGTCCTGAATGGTTTGAATGCCACAATGAGTGCTGTTTTGGTGCTGTGGTTCTTTTTGAAACCTAATTTAGTGTTGTCTAGAACATGGCGAAGCTGGAGGTGGGCTGTGAGGAGCTTGTTGATGGCCTTCTCAATTACTTTGGCTGTATAGGGTAGCAGAGAGATGGGTCAGAAGTTGCTCAATTGATTCGGGTCAGCTGTGGGCTTCTTGAGGAGGGTATTGATTTTTGCAAGTATCCATTCATCCAGGAAAGTGGTGGACATAATGGAGGTGTTGATGATGTGGTTCAGGGTGGCGCTGATTGGTGATGTTCCCAGATTGTGAATGTGGTGGGGGAATGGGTCCATTGCGGCCCCTGAGTGGATGGTCCGCATGATTGCCGCTGCGTCATTTCTGAGAAGGGTTGTCCATTTGGTCAGGTAGCTGTCTTGGTTGGTGGTGGGTAGGTTAGTGATGAGTTCTCTAGGGTTGGGTTGGTGTGCAAAGTTGATGTAGATGTTTGCGATTATGCTGTAGAAGAAGTTGGATTGGTTGTTGCAGAGTTGTTAGGAGGCAGTGATGTTGTTGACAGAGGCTGAGGGCGAGGTGAAATCCTTGAAAATCAAGAATATCTCCTTGCACCTGTTGGAGCTTACTTCAATGTGGCCCACTAGTGCTTTTTTCCTGGTGTCTCACATTTGTTGGTGACAACGTCTGAGTGCAGCCTTGTAGGTAGTCCTGTTGGTGGTGTCATGGCTGGCTCTCAATTTCCTTTCTAGCTGTTTACAGTGTCATTTGGAGTCTAAGAGGACTTCTGTGTACAAGCTGGTCTGCTTGTTTGATCTACTATGCTTGTTGTGTTTGATGGGTGCAAGGGAGTCAGTGAAGTTCTTGATCCAGTTGATGAAGCTGTTGATGTCCTTGTCGAGGTTGTCTGTGGGGCTAGGTTGCTCCATGCTAAGGGTGCTGAACCAGCCTGCTTCTGTGATTTTACCCCAACTGCGGCTTGGAATGCTGAACCTGGTAGGGGTGTTGACTTGAGATGCGTTGATTTGGAAGTGGATGATGGAGTGGTCGATCCATGTGAGTTGCATAGTGTAATTGTATTTGATGCTGTCACTTGTGGTAAAGATGGGGTCCAGTGTGTGTCCCGCGGTTTGTATTACTTCTGAGACAAGTGTGGTGAGTCCGATGTTGCTCAAGGTTTCGAGGAGTGTTGTGAAGAAGGGGTAATTTATCTCTTTCAGGTGAAAGTTGAGGTCACCGAAGAGAATGTAGGCTCTGGAGTTGATGGTGAGTGGGGCATTAAAGTCGGCGATGAGGTTTTAAAGGTGGCTCATAATCTGGGTGGTTGGTAGACGAGGGTTTCAATCAGGGTGATGTTTTTGTAGATTTGCATCTTGAAGTGCAGGTGTTCCATCAATGGGGTGGCATTCTCTGTGGATCTTGTGCATTTGATGTATTCCTTTTAGATTATAGTTAGTCCTCCTCTGGCTTGTGAAGACGGTCCTGTTGAGCAATCTTGTAGCCCGCTGGGATTGATGTGGCCATGTTGGGAGCCGATGAGCAGTTGAGCCGGGTGTCTGTGATGTAGAAGATGTCGGCTGCATCGCTGCTAAGCAGGTCTAATATTTCAGTTGTGTGTTTGCTGAGTGATTGTGTGTTGAGGCAGGTATTATGTTACATATTTAACAGATAACTTGAGTCGGCAAGGGACTTGGTGTTGTTGACCCACCTGAACAAACCAGAGGGATAGGAGATACACACCACAAAACTCCTTCATAGGCTTTGTTAGGAGATACATTATTGTGCTTTGTCAACTGTAATTTTGTATTAATTTGTACTTTTATGACTGTGTGCTGGATGGTTGCCTTGTAGAAAGCTTATGCTCAGGTACAGAGGACTTGAGTTAGTTATGGTGAAAAGCCAATGATGAAAGATAAATGCCTGATTGTTAATTATGAAAAGCTACGTTATAGGCATTAAGCCTGACATTTTAATTGTGCAAAGCACATGTTAAAGTAAATAGGCATTTAAGTGTGGATTGTTATTACTCTGAATTAAAGCCTACAGATGGAGTCTGATAAATTACCTTAGTAGGCAAGGGGTCTGGTGTTGGTTATCTGGTCTGACAAACCATGAGTATAGAAGATTTGCACAGTGAGAATATTGTTAAGCCCTATTTAGAGAGGTAGTATTTTGCTCTGCCCACTGTAATTTTGTATACATTTGTGATTTTATGACTATATGCCTGATGTTTGCCTTGTAGGAAAGCTTATGCTCAGTACAAGAGGCCTGAATTAGTTTTGGTGACAAGCCAATGATAACAGCTATAAGCTTGACTGGTGTGTAGGGAAATGTTAGGCACAATGCCATAGATCTAGCCTGTTTAATTTGAAAAGTTATTACAAAGGCAGTAGGCCTAGTATTCTTATTGTGAAAAGCTACTATGCCTCTGACATGGATTGTTATCACATTATGATACAGTCCGTAGAAAGTATTAAAATGGAATTGTTTCTGCTTGCGCATTACCCTATGTAAGTTAGCATTCACGGCACCATTTTCTGTTAAGACGCCATTTTGAATCATGATCGAAACTAATCCTTTGCTATTTCTGAGAAAAGGCCTCTGATAAGTTTCACTTCCCCAAGGTTGGGTTTTGCTTCACTAATGAATAGACTGTTCTTATTAGCGCATACCTTTCTCACTAGATACAGGCCTTCTCCCACTCGTCTGGTGAGGGGCCCGCCTGGAGTAACCTTGGACTTTGTAACTCTGAAAGATATGAGCACTGAGATTGTTTTTCTCTCTTATTCCATTGCTTTGCAGCACCTGCCTGGAAAATTCCATTATGGGCATGTTCTAGCCCAGTTACGAAATGTACATAATGTATCTTTATGCTTGTTGATTTCAGTCGCTCTGCAGCACTACTAGAGACTGGGAAGACTGGGCTCCGCTCTGAGTGGATTCTGAATAAACAGATATTGGTTTGTATTCTCTACTGTCTGACCGACTCTTCATTTGGTATGGAAGGCTGAGAGGTGGTCATTAGTGACCCGGGTGACCCGAATCGGATAATTTCCTTCAACAGCTAATTGGTTACAAGTCATCTCACAGATTACAATAGCAGGTAAAGGTTTTGGTCACCCACCCTGACAAACCATGTGAGTAGAATTTCAATGTGATTATTCTTGTTAGGCTTCATTGAGAGATGCTGTATATTGCTGTACCAACTGTTATTTCCACATATTTTAAATTATATCAATGTATGCTTGATGGTTGGCAGTTTATGTGCACTTCAGTATACCTGGGTTATATATAGTGTTAAACCACTGGTAAATACCAGAGGATTTATTGGTTCACTTGGAAAAGTTATGTCAAATTCCTTAGGTGTGATGTGTTTACTTGCTTATTTTGAAAGGAATGTAATAAAGGAAATAGGATTTTAAGGATTGATTGCTATTACACTTGTCTAAAGTTTGTAGGCAAGTATTTTGTGACGTGTAATCTCGCAGATTACTGTACTAGGCAAGGGTTTTGGTGTTGGTGTCCACCTGAACAAATCATAGGGAAAGATGATTTGCACTATGGTAAACCTTATTAGGCTGTATTAGTAGGGATTTTATATTGTTTTGACAGCAGTATTTTGTACATATTTGTAATTTTACTACTGTATACCTGAAGGCTGCCTTGTAGGAAGGTTTCTAAACAAACACAGTAGGTCTGAGTTGGTTCTGGTGACAAGCCAATGATAAAGATTATAGGCCTGATTGTTTATAATGAAAAGTTATTATAGAGTCAGGAGGCCTGGCATAGTGATTGGGAAATGCATACATTGCAGTCAGTAAATATTTAAAGGTAGATTGTTGTTAATCTGTATTAAAGCCTACAGACAGGAATTTTGTTACATGGAAGCAGAGCGGGATCGCAGAAGCGCACAATGTTTCCTTGTGCCTCTCCTTCTGCTTACTAGGAGGGCCACCGTAAGTGCACGCCTCCCTCACAATTTGTCATGCCACTCATTGGCACCACTCTTACGCCTGCTGACTATTTGTGAGGAGTTGGGAGTGGAGGGCCGTCTGAGTACCTAGCTTCTTCTTCTGGATCTTCTTTTTGCCTGCAGCTTTCTGGCAATCCACCTCTTTTTTTTCAGCGGTGGCCAACTTGGAGACACCGCGTGGTTGCGATGGTTTCTAATGGCTTTTTCCTCAACGTCTTCTTCTTGCTCAATATCTTGGGGGCATGGGTACCCCCATCTCTGTTGGGCTCTCTGGAATTCCCCCGTTGGTTGATGGGGCTGGTAGTCCAGGTGCAGAACGGGAGCTTCACTTCAAAGTGAGCACCTGGTCAAGTGCCCCATAGTGCAGTTTTAAAGCTTGTAGTACTCTACTTGAACAGAGATCAAACTAAAATAAAACTCTAAGTTGATATGTTTTATATGTATTAACAAATAATGTGATATATTTAAAGCATATGAAGTTTTGCCTTAGTGCACAAATGCGAAGACAGATTTGGAACAACTGTTTTGTTTTTGAGACAATCATAGCTCTGCGTACAGTGCGGAGTTCCGTAGTGGTGCAGAGTTTTTCCTCTCTTGCGGCTCACCAACGTTAAGTTAGAGAGTGCGAGCAAGGAAAATCGAATGCTAGACCACCTCCTGGTGAGATTTCTCAATGCGGGCAGTCGCGGCAGGTCGTTACCGCTCAAGTTGAGAAACATGCTGCTCACATTGAGGAGGCTGCTGCTCGAGCGGCAGAAAGAACATGCACCCTCTTGCATTGCATGTGGTGCCATTCGTGCTGATTTTACAGTGTGAGAAGCGAGACTTACCTCACTATGCCGCTTGCGGAACTCCACGGAGCGCTGAGTTTTTTTGTCACTTCGCTGAATTTCGCCTAGCGGAACTCCGCGAACTCCGCCCAGGCCTAATGCGAACCAGGTTCCCTACACAGGCTAAAAAACTTAATAAGGTTTGCCAAGAATGGCACACACACACAAAGGCACATACATTTCCCTGGCCAAAGAAGGGAACTTCTGACACTAACATACTTGAACACATGAGAACATATATACAAACCAAATATATAGGTCAAATGAAAGATAAGAGAGAGGCATTATTAGAACTATGGGCCATCTTTGAGGAATCCCAGATCAACAGCCCTGCGCTACAGGTAGCAAACAAGGCGCCAGCACCTCCCCCACCATATGCAGGTATGGAGGTGCTCTCGCCCGCTCTCCCTGCAGTAGGATACTCCAATCCACCATTTAAAGAAATCGGTGGGCCCCCCACCCGACAACAAGCGGTTCGATCCAGGCATGAGAGTCTAACATGCCAGCAGGCCCAGGCAGTCACAGAGAAACCCCAGTCTGGTGCAAGGGCTCCTAGAAGTTTGACTCTCTGTCTGTCGCACCCAACACATATAAGCCCAGCGGTGCAGAGAACTTGCACCCTAACTGATTTAGATGAACACACATGAGTGACAGGGGGGTTTGTAGTGGTTCTAGACAGTGATACAGCTAGCGGGAGTGAGGAAGGGGGCCCCAGTCCCCTGGGATCTCATGACGAGGGTGGAGCTACAGGACTTGCTCAGGTAGCCGAGGAAACAACAGAGAGCAAATTTGAGGGCAAAGCCCGACTGAATAGAACAGCGTATAGCTTAGAGTGAAGGAGGCAACCTAGACGGGATGTGGAAGAAAGCCGTGAGCTAAGGAGGGAAAGAGAAAGAGCTTGCACCCAGGAAGCACAGCAAGAAAACAGAGCAGTGTGCCACCCCACATGAGGAAAGCAGGGGTAGGCACACAGCACCGATCGGGGAAGAGTAAGAGGAAGAACTTGATAAAAGGCTTCTGGCTGGGATCCAAGCATCACAGAATTTCCACAAAGGAGAGGGGCTGATTGGAAAATAAGATACCAAAGTAACCTGGTGCTGACCCAATCAAGACATAGGAAAAACAGGATGGTGCCTTTGCGACTGGCATGGGGGGGCAGCGATGAAGACGTACGCTGCTCCACCCAAACGCACGGGATAGATAGACTAACCCCAAGGGAGATAGTGGCCAGAGAGGAAGGCGAGCCCTTTGCACTGCAATTCTGCTGCCTGCTAGCCCACTGGACTAAGGGAAAAGACCAGTACGATAGACCTTGGCTGAAGGAGGCAACCTTTGAACCAGAGGACATGGCCATAGCGGAACACTGCATCCAGCATAGAGGAGGAGATCCCGAGTGGAACTTCCCCTATATGCAGTAATGCCTAAAAAGATGGAAATGCCATATTAGGGAGAAACCAGTAGAGTTACCTAAAGCAGAAATGTACCCACTGCTACAGAAGGGCACGTCAGGGACCAACTGTGTGCCATAGGCTCAAATGGATAAGAAAGGGCTAAGGACAAAGATACCGCCATTGCTGGATGGAGCGGGGAAATGGATCTCATGTTTTGAGAAACCCCCCCTGGGAATAAACCTGGCAATAGGCGATATCAATGTTCTACCAAATAGTCTTATCGGGGAGCAGACTAATACGGTGTTCACCCGAGCTTGTATCTCAGCAATTATGCTGACAAACACTGAGCATGACAGGGTCGCATTAAATTCATACAGGCATCGAATATAGACGGCCCTGAGGGAGATGTGCCCTGATCGCCCTGACATAGGAGGGCTAATGGAGGAGACTATGAAGCCAGGGGAGACAATAGCCAATTTTCTGGATAGGATGAGGGAACGATGTGGACAAGAGACAGGACAGTCGTGGACTGATACAGGCCCACAAGTCGCATTCTTTTACAATATTCTCAAAAAGGGGCTGCCCACTGAGATACAGCGTGATTTGGACTGCATAGTTGGGTTAGACACCAAGCCCTGGTGGGAGATACAAGCCCATGTATTGCATTACCACAAAAAGAATCAAGAAAAGGATAGGGAAAAACAGAAGCAAGCCCAGAGAGACACTGCTAAATTGATCTAACACAAGTTGAAAAAGACGGCCCTCGAGGGGGCCGCCGTATTGGTCACAAGCATGCAAAGGACACCATTCTTAGGGTCTCATTTAGATCTTGCTGGACAGGGTACTTTGTCACAGCAGTGAAGAATATCCTGTCTGCCGACATATAAATCCCATTATATCCTATGGGATTTATATTTTGGCGGACGGGATATACGTCACTGTTGTGATGGAGTACCCCATCTGCCAAGATCTAAATCAGGCCCTGAAAGGGGGCTCAACCGCAGAACCCCAGAGGGTTTCAACCTAGATATGGCAGCAGAGGCCAGGGAGGTTGACAGTAACTAGACCCTACAGAATGTTACTTTTGCCACAGGATGGGCCATCTGGCAGACAGATGACGGTTAAAAGCATACCACAAACAGAGATCGAGGAGCCAGGGCCAGCTACCACAATCCACAGAACCAAGCCCAGTGAAACCAGAACACACCTTATATTCAGCTGCAGGGAAGCCAGTCAGCTGCCATACCCCCGCAACAGGGATAAGGTAGTTGGACACACATGTGGCAACAGCAACTGCAGACAGGGAACCCAGCCCAACAGGGACCAGGGCCACAGCCTCAGCAGGGAGGGGTAACTGTCTGGGGAGGTAATGCCTTCACACTAACATAAAGTTCAAATGTGCATTAAGATAAAACCCCAGAATAAAATTCCACCCATTCACCCACATCCCAAGAACTAACAGTACCAAAACCAAAAGAAGGACAAATGAGACATTGGGAATACAAACGTTTACTTGCATCTGGGAAATCAGGGCTGCTATATGTGTTCTGCTGATCATGTATCCTCTGTAACGTTCACCATTAAGGGCGCCTGCGATAGCCAAGGCCCCACTCTGCTGCTGATTCCTTAGGGTGGGGTTTCGAGCCACACCATAGGGGTATGGGGAGGGCAGTCTGACAAGGAGGCAGGGCGGCTCCCAGACCAAGTACTTAAAAAGCAGGCACCCAGGTTCCAGTGTCCAAAGCCAATAGGGACGGGTTCCAATTACCAAATCGAAAGGTCCTCATTCTCGGGCATTCGGCCTGGGACCCATGTTTCCTTCATGGAGTGAAGTTCCAAAAGCGCCCCCAAAAACTAGAAGCCTCCGGCTAGTTGGAGGCCCCCTTTTCAGTTCTAAAATGAAGGTGTCCTCAAGTGACAGGTACCAGGATTTCCGCACACCTGAGATAGTGAAGATTCCATAACCTCCACAGCACACGCACAAGAGCCAATAAGTTGCGGGGTCCCCGCAAGGCGTCTACTCGGTTGAGTGGTTTGCCAGGCTAGCCAAAAGTCCCGGTGTTGTGAGGCAGTCCCAGTCCAGTCATCATCCCAAGGCAAAGTTCAGTGAGCGTTCTTCGCCATGGCCCTGGGCTCCCGACGTTCTTATGATCTCTGCAATGTTTTCTTTTCTTTCCTTCCGTTTTTTCAAATCTCCGAATTCTGGTCACTGTATCATACCCCTCCAAGATAGTGACAGGAGCACGCCCGCTAGTTAGAAGTTCCTAGCCACAAGTCAGGAACTGACGATCCAAACACACTCAGAAGACATGGTCGGAGGGAGAGGGGAGTGCCTGGGAGAGGGGAGGCCACAAAGTCCATCACAGATCCAGGCCAGAGTGGAATGCAGAATACGCTCGCCTAGCAATTAACCAATGCACCAGGCCTCACACACACCATTCAGAGAAAGCAGTAAGCCTCGACCTTGAACAGCCCAAGACGGCACGATCAGGGGCACATGGGGGCCAATGAATGACTTTCCTACCCCTTCTGCCTCAGGATAAGTGAAATAGCAAATTGCACAAGATCTGGGGAAGCGCCCAAAAACCAACAAATGTAGCCCAAAGTTAGTCCAAAAAGTAGTATTTGGAGAAACGGTGGAACTGAGATATCTGGCGCCACAAGGAAGGGGCACGTTGCATGCTGCATGCTGAGACACACATGATCCCGGGGCATGTTGCAACCACCAACAACACTTAACAGTGCCATGCGCCCTCCTCGTATAGTCCCATGAAGGTGTAGGTTGAAAGCTACCCACACCCATGACGCCCCCATGTACACACCAGGAGAGACAAGGTCTCAGAAAACTGGCAGCACCCATAAAACCCTAGATAAAAACTGATATGATCCATCCTTATGAACACAAGACCACTCCATAACCATCTCGCAGTAATCCAAGCACTTATTTAAGTACAAAGTTAGGTACCAAGGCTCAGAAAATAGATTTATTTGCGTGATTACCCATAAGCCACCTTTAAGGTTTAACCATCAAAAAGATACCACAATTAGGGCCACCTTCCGGTGCCTAACTAAAAACTTAGTATATATGGAGTGTGGAGAACACACCCCTGAGGAAAAAACAGGAACTCTGAAGAAAAGTTAATTTACAATGACGCACCTGCACTGTTTTTCTGAGTTAACAAATTAACCATGATCTTAAAGAACAGGTCTTCAATCGAACCTCCAAGTGTTCCACCTTTTCATCTGCCACATCATCACCCCAACTCAAATCTAAAGTGTGTGAATCACACTTATAAACTGCACTGTGAACTTTGATTTATTGAACTGTTGAACGAAAACACCTGATAACCATAGGACCACAGATATCTCCCCATGATCCATATCAAAGACCTGCAATGTTCAATTACAAGTTAAGTATTTTTGCGCTTCTATGTACCCTTTGTCTAGTTTGGGCGCTGCCACACCTATTCGCTGCTAAAGAACAGCCTAGCCAAATGGAGTCTGCTCAGAAACTATCACAGCGCTTGCATAAGGATGTCGCCCATGTCACTTATAATGACACCAACCCAAACACTAGCATTCCACGTGCACTACACAGCACCCTTTTACACAACACATGGTATCAGCCCATGACCTCCGTGGGCTCCAAGACATCAGCTAGGTCGTGTTACGTCTGTTTGCTGGTACTGCATGCAGTAGGCGCAGGTAGACTTTATTTGCCCCAAAAGGTAGCCTCTGAAAAAGCAAAATGCCTTCTCCACTTATACCTATGCAGAATCAGGGCCAGAATCCAGCCAAACATGGTAGAACCTCACAGAGTAGTAGTGAATCTGACCCGTTACGAGACCAACCCAATGGCTTTAAACCATTTTACCAAGCCTAGCGATATTCAAACTGAGCTAGACAGGATGCGCAGCAAGGACACCATACTGTTTGGCCCTGAGTCTTCCCAAAGAAGAGATTCTTGGAGGAAGCAAAACCTCCAATTCAATGCACAAACACATCTGCTACTGCCTCCATTTGTGGTCCAAGGATGGCCCTTAGTGCATTTGGAGCAGTCTTCTTTAACAAAAAACTGACCCCTGAAATGGAGTTCCTGTGTAGGGCCATCTAGCTTGATGATATGAAAGGAAATGGGTCTCGTAGGGGAGGGTTGAACGAAAGCAGAGATGGCCCATGTCAGGAAATCTGAGATACCGAGGTGGGTGGATACACTTGGCTAGAAGGAAAGGGGCAACCCCTAATTGTACGTAAACTAACACTGTATTCCTTATGTTTCAGAGGTAAAGGAATGCTTCCACTGGGTATGAATGAAAATGGTGGGACAATCCTGCACATTCTGGATATATATTGGCAGTGCGGCAAGTTTCATAAAACTCAGCTCGTCCCTGGACGGCGTGGACTCTATTCTATGGTAACCATACACACCCCTACCCTGGTCATTCCTGGAGAAAAACTATCAGACTTTTACCAGCACCTGCTCAGGAAGAAGACAAGCTTGCTGCATCAGACGTGTAAGAAAAAAACTGCCAATTGTTTTGTCTGGGCTCAATACAAGGACATTTCAGAAGAATTTAGACTGTTCTCAGACTCACAAATATTGGCGGGAGGGTATATACCCTTCTTCACCGTGCAGACGGAAGCCAATACCCACTGGCTCCAAATCACCAGATGGGAAATGCTTAAAATGATGAACAGCACTGAGCACAGCTATAATGCAATCATAGAAGAACTGAGAGCAATCCACCTCATGGTGATGCAGCATCGGTATGTGTTAGACTTAATGACTGCGATGTAGGGAGGAGTGTGTGCCAAGAGTGTTGTGCCTGCTGGACATTTATCCCAGGGAATGACCTGGATAATGGGACATTGACTCTTGCCATTCAAGCACTGCACTGTTTACAAAGAGACATGCATGAGGAGGGAGGTGCCCCTGAGCAGGAGTGGGTCTCAAATAGGTTCTCCTGCCTCCCCCGGTGGCTTTCCGGATAGTGCACGTTATTGTTCCCAGCTTTCATTATGTTCTTTTTTGTGTGTGGTTCCATGCAATTAGGAATTTCCTACTGTAAAATTGCATCCTCTAATTGAGTAGAATGCAAATAACTAAGAAAGTAGTACTTGTCAAAACCAAAGAAGAACAGTCCCCCAATAAGGAACTGTCGTGAAGTATGGGTTAGATATTGTAGTTGAAAATTCAACTAGAGGGGGGAATGTTAATATTGAAAAAGTCAAGTCAATATAAATAACGATACATTCATGAATAAAAATAAAATAGCATTCTTCTTTGATGAATTCGCCCCTTTTGAGCTCCACATCAAACCAAACTCAGAAATACGTGGTTAGGCTGGCCTTTAGACGCAGGCCCAGGGTCACTGATTGACAGATCACTGGTGGGGTAGCACGTAGCCAGCAGACAAACGTGCAAACAGGAAATCCCAGATCAATCCCACCGATAGGCGCAAAGACACGGCAATGGATCAGGGAGATCGGCCCCAATAAAGCACATATGGCCGGAGGGGTGCGCACGTTCCCAAAACACCTTAAAGTCAGATACCACAAGAAGTTAGGAACACTTAGCTAATCAGGATACAACACACACAGTACAAGAAGTGATCATGTGTTCTCCATGCCAGATATCTGGCCCCTTTTGTTTCCCCTCCGTCAACCTTTTCATGGTGGTGAGCCCACCATGAAAAGGCTTGCGGAGGAGGAACGAATAATATGCTCGGCTGACCGTGGCGGTCCAGCCATGCATATTATATATGCCTGTGCGCTGCACAACCACCAGGGAATGGCGGTTCCCTGGCGCAGCCGGCACAGGGGTGGACGGTCCAAAAAGCCACCTCAGAATAGGGCAGACACAGGACCACCACTGCTGTACCACTGTGAAAACTGCAGACAAATACCACTGTACTTGTAATCGGCCCCTAAATCTTATTGATGGGCACCAAGGAGGATTTGGATAGCCCCCAGACAATTACAAATTCTAGATGCTCCAGATGAGCATGGTAAGACCAGACATTTCTTCTCACTTGAAGCTGCTTTGATGAGACATTATCACAATTAGGGTAGCACCGGACATTCTGAAGCTGCTGAAAGGCTATCACCAAGGATGGGATCTTGGTAAAGATCCAAGAAAAGAAGTGAGAACTTCCCCCGATAAAACATGTACTATCTGTGTTTCTGCAGGATGGGTACATGAAAGTTAAGTGTTCCAGATCCACTAAACAGGGATAACTGCCGTTCTTGGTAACTTCCATGACCTAAGAAATATCATCATCTTGGACTTATGCAGGGAGAGAAACTGATTCAGATTGTGCAGATCCAGAATATGGTGGACTCCCATGCACATTTTAATTAGTACAAGGAAATAGTGGAAGCTACATCCCTGACCCCTTACTCTGGTGGGACCATATCTATTGTGCCAAAAAGGTGGAGCCTTTCAACCTAGTACAACATTTTTGGAATGCTAACTGAGGCTCAGATAGTCTTAATGTACGGGATAGGGGAGCTGTAGAGCACAGCCATTCTTCAAGCCTGAGAGGACTCACATACTGGTGGTTAACTGGAGCTGGTGGAAGTGTAAGGAAAGACTTGCTCTATAGATGGTGTCAAGTGAGGTGGGAGTACTTGGTAGGGCCATTAAGACTTGTTTAGGGTGAGGCAATGTACGTTTCCTTTCTCCTGAAATGTCTCCTATTCAATTACTAGCTGGGTCCTTAGGAGCAGTGGTGGCTGGTAGGGAACAGGGGTGGGGGGGCGGGGGCATGCAAGGGAAAAGGGAGAGGTAAAAATAAATATAAAAACTTACCTTTTCCGGCGGCCACGTCTCTCCTCTGTCTGCTTCTCTGCCCTTCCTGACTCCAGTCCGGAAGAACCTGCAGGAAGCACACGGGCACACAGGCTCTCCTGAGCCAATCACAATGCTGCAATGCAGCTTTGTGATTGGCCTGCGCGCCGGGGATCGGCACTCAGATAGGACAGGGAGCCTGTGCATATTCCCCACCAGGCTGTGTAATGCAGCATGGTGGGGAATAAGCAAAGTGCGCATGACTGCTTCGTTGGCCAAAACAGCCGCCCAAGCAGTCATGCGCACTTACTGTGCACAGTCCACTCCTCCTCCCTGAGCCACCAGCCCCACTCTGCCTGAACCCAGCCATGCAGCAACAAAAAACAAGCATTTGCAATGCAATAGGTCTCGCATTCACACGAGTTTGAGCTATTGGCATTGTAAATGACAATGCCTTTTATTTATGTTTTGGGTTTTAAAACATAAATAAAAGGCATTGTCATTTACAATACTAATAGCTTAAACTCTCGCAAATGCGAGACCTATTGCATTGCAATAAAGGGCCTTCTCGACCGCTTGTTAGATTGTAAATATAAGAGGAAGAGACCGGCCTGTGACGTCTTCAAAGTAGTGATAAATAGTGCTGTGAAGAAGATGTGTAAGTGTTGTAAATTACACAGAAACAAAGTGTGAAGTGAGAGTTACATATGATCTGAGCTATAAGCACTAACAAAGCGCTCCAACACCTTTCACACTGTGATTACACTGTCGCGGCTCAGGAGGAAGAGCGGAAGGGGGCAATTTCCTTCCCTCTCTGTGATTTGAGTGTGCAATGTGGCATTGCGTAATGTCATTGCTATCTTTGGCCTAATAAAAAACACTCCATCTGTAGTAGGGCCCTGGCTTTACCTCCTGGTGCAGGGCGGGCTGTGCTTTATGGCAGGCATGGAGGGAGGGAGGGATGGTCTTGGCTGCAGCTCCAGCCTCGTACAGTGCCCCTGCTATTACTAGTGAGTGAGAGGTGCTGAGGTGGTGGTATTGGTATTGGTGGTGGTGGTATTGGTGGTGGTGGTATTGGTGGTGGTGGTATTGGTGGTGGTGGTATTGGTGGTGGTATTGGTGGTGGTGGTGGTGGCATTCATGGTATTGGTGGTGGTGGTATTGGTGGTGGTGTGGTATTGGCGGTATTGGTATTGGTGGTGGTGGTATTGGTGGTGGTGGTATTGGTATTGGTGGTGGTGGTGGTACTGGTATTGGTGGTGGTGGTATTGGTGGTGGCTGTACTGGTATTGGTGGTGGTGGTACTGGTATTGGTGGTGGTGGTAGTATTAGTGGTGGTGGTGGTATTGGTGGTAGTGGTATTGGTGGTGTTGGTATTGGTGGTGGTGGTATTGGTGGTGGTGCTGGTGGTGGTGGGATTGGTGGTGGTGGTGGTATTGGTGGTGGTATTGGTAGTGGTGGAGGTGGTGGTGGTGGTATTGATGGTGGTGGTAGTATTGGTGGTGGTGGTATTGGTGGTGGTAGTGGTATTGGTGGTGGTGGTATTGATGGTGGTAGTATTGGTGGTGGTGGTATTGGTGGTGTTGGTAGTGGTGGTGTTGGTGGTGGTGGTATTGGTAGTGGTGGTGGTATTGGTGGTGGTGGTGATATTGGTGGTAGTGATATTGGTGGTATTGGTGGTGGTATTGGTGGTGGTGGTGGTATTAGTGGTGGTATTGGTGGTGGTATTGGTGGTGGTGGTATTGGTGGTGGTATTGGTGGTGGTGGTGGTATTGGTGGTGGAGGTATTGGTATTGGTGGTGGTGGTATAGGTCGTGGTGGTGGTATTGGTAGTGGTGGTATTAGTGGTGGTGGTAGTATTATTGGTGGTGGTATCGGTATTGGCGGTGGTATTGGTGGTGGTGGTGGTATTGGTGGTGGCGGTGGTATTAGTGGTGATGGTATTGGTGGTGGTGGTATTGGTGGTGGTGGTATTGGTGGTGGTGGTGGTATTGGTGGTGGTGACATTGGTGGTGGTGGTGGTATTGGTTGTGGCATTGGTGATGGTGGTATTAGTGATGGTATTGATGGTGGTATTGGTGGTGGTGGTATTGGTGGTGGTACTGGTGGTGGTGGTGGTATTGGTGGTGGTGGTTGTATTGCTTGTATTGGTGGTGGTGGTATTTGTACTGGTGGTGGTGGTATTGGTGGTGGTATTGGTGGTGGTGGTATTGGTATTGGTGGTGGTGGTATTGGTGGTGGTATTGATATTGGAAGTGGTATTGGTGGTGGTGATGGTATTGGTGGTGGTGGTATAGGTCATGGTGGTGGTATTGGTGGTGGTGGTATTAGTGGTGGTGGTGGTATTATTGGTGGTGGTATCGGTATTGGCGGTGGTATTGTGGTGGTGGTGGTATTGGTGGTGGCGGTGGTATTAGTGGTGATGGTATTGGTGGTATTGGTGGTGGTATTGGTGGTGGTGACATTGGTGGTGGTGGTGGTATTGGTGGTATTGGTTGTGGTATTGGTGGTGATAGTATTAGTGGTGGTATTGGTGGTGATATTGGTGGTGGTGGTATTGCTGGTGGTATTGGTGGTGGTATTGGTGGTGGTGGTATTGCTGGTGGTATTGGTGGTGGTGGTGGTGGTGGTATAGGTGGTGGTGGTGGTATTGGTGGTGGTATTTGTGGGATTGGTGGTATTGGTGGTGGTGGTATTGGTATTAGTGGTGGTGGTATTGGTGGTGGTATTGGTATTGGCGGTAGTATTGGTTGTGGTGGTATTGGTGGTGGTGGTATTGGTGGTCGCATTGGTGGTGGTATTGGTGGTGGTGGTGTTGGTGGTGGTGGTGGTATTGGTGGTGGTGGTGGTAGTAATGGTGGTGGTATTGGTGGTGGTATTGGTATTGGTGGTGGTGGTATTGGTGATGGTATTGGTGGTGGTGGAGGTGGTGGTGGTGGTATTGGTGGTGGCATTGGTGGTGGTGGTATTGGTGGTGGTATTGGAGGTGCTGGTGGTGGTAGGGGTATTGGTGGTGTTGATGGTGGTGGTGGTGGTATTGGCAGTGGTGGTGGTATTGGTGGTGGTATTGGTGGTGGTGGTGGGGTTGGTGGTGGTATTGGTCGTGGTGGTGGTGTTGTTGTTAATAAAACAGGCTTTTGAAAACAACCGGTCAGGTGGCTTTAGTACAGATGACATGTAACACAGATGTGCTGTTGTCAGCTCCAGCCCATTAGCACAGGATTACAGACACGAGATAATGCCGGGTGAAAGTGATTGAAAGCAGGCAACCGTATTACGGGGCGGCCCTGCTGCTTAAAAAAATACAAGCAGTTTCAGCTGAAGCAGGCATGTCCGGCCTGCAGTAAAAGAATCTCAATAAAGTAAATAGTGCTTACTGAGTAAATAACAGGTCCCGTGTAACAACTGAAGTGAAAGGGCCAGTCGCCATGGGAGGGTACAAATGAAGACAAGGCCGCACTAAGGAGGGACTAACAAACCTATTAATGAATCCGAAGGCAGCATTTACGAAAGACAATGACACAAGCCAATGAAAAATATGGGAGGAGAGTGGGCACGGCTTCTCTCCCATACTCTCCTACAGCAGTCTCACAGAGTGAGCAATGCATGCGCGCTGCCGCTAGGCTCGACCTAATAAAACGATAATATCCTTTTATTTTTCCTCTTTTCACTGCTTTAGGAGCAGTGGGGCGATGCTCCTCCGCCTTAGCGGAGAAGCCGCCACTGCTTAGGAGGAGGATGGTCCTGCTAATAGTTTGGAGTAAAATGATGCACTAGATCTGAAGGACTGAAAGATCTTATGGACTGGAAGAGACAAGGACATCTCAACAATATGTTTGAATGGTAATCTTCCCATTACCGCACCATTGTTGTGAATGCTGCAGGACTTTTTTATTCTTATTAAGTTTTCCAGGGCCACTAGCTTAAGGTCCATCTATTAAAGCCACAGTTGCTGCCACGTGTAGAGGCTCAAAATCATGCATAAATATGACATCAGCCATCTTTATTTATCAGCCTCGTTGCCCAGATTGAACGCAGCTCTTTAAAAACACTTCATCCAGAAGAGGTTTGGCCAGTCACAACAAGACACACTCCTCAAGAAAATAGTACATAAAACTGAGAAAATCGTCTCAAAGGAGCTGCATAAAAGCCCACGCTTACATGCCTTTATAGTAATCAAATCGTACACGACCAGAGCTGAGCAACATTATCTTCGACAGCCATTTTCGCCAAAAATGAAATTAAGATTCCTATAGCATCGCTTCGGAATCTTTCCGTTCATAGATCAAGCACGCACATAGGGCCAGATGTATCAATATTGGATTTTGCGATTCCATAATAGCAAATTTTACCGATTCGCTATTATGGAATCGCAAAATGCAATGTATGTAGGTTTCGCAATAATAATTGCGATTCCTACATATTCCTTATTTGCGACTCGCAAATTGCGAGTCGCCAATAAGGAAT
The DNA here is from genome assembly GCA_963921515.1 of Calotriton arnoldi. Classification (NCBI taxonomy): domain Eukaryota; kingdom Metazoa; phylum Chordata; class Amphibia; order Caudata; family Salamandridae; genus Calotriton; species Calotriton arnoldi. The sequence continues at coordinate 381,148 of CAWUFW010005281.1, read as the reverse complement.
GGCTTCCCATTCATTCCTATGGGCCTAGAGGCCCATAGGAATGAATGGGAATTGCATGAGCAATTTGCGAGTACCCAATAGGTACTCTCAAATTGCGCATGCAATTTCAAGGGTGCAAGGGTGCCAAAAGGACACCCTGTTGCACCCCTGGAATATGCATGTGTGCACATGTGGCGCACATACTATGTACGCCACATGGCACCTTGGAAAATGCAAAAAAGTGCATTTTTCATGGAATTCGCATATTACCACCAACTTGAAGTTGGTGGTAATTTGCGATTCCTTAAAGGCAGGTCGCACATTATTTTAGCTTCCTGCATTTCATTTAAGGAATCGCAAATTGCGATTCCTTAAATGCATTCGCAAAATAGGGAATCGCGATTCCCTATTTTCCGAATGCCTTTTGGGATGATACATCCCAAAAGGCTTTTTCCCGTTCGCAAATGAGAAAAAGGCTTGATACATCTGGCCCATAGATCCCTAGTGACAAAGATAAAAGCAGTAGGCGCTGTGGCTACCATGAAGAGCCCGTTTTGCACATCCTCTCTTCTCCACTTTTAAACGAGACAAGAAGATTCTGTCTAAAATGTTTTTTCTAACTCTAAAACATTCAGACATGCGCCAAGCGTTAATTGGACGTCTGAGTGTGGGAAATATTCAATAGAACTGCAGATTTGTAAAGTTTATGATGACAGCCGAGAACCTTCTTAACTGAATAACTTTGCTTTTTACTCTGTCTTATTCAAGCTCTTGATAGAGCTTTTACCCTCTTACTAATTCGATTGATAAGTGTATCATGTAATTTATATTTGTTCAGTTTGTACATGTATTTATTTTTTATCTATTGCAATGATCTTAAATAACCACACAATAAAATTAGCCATTCATTCATCCCTTCATTCATTATTTGATTCGTTCGGCCATTCATCCATCCACCAGTCATTAATGAATTAATTATTTGTGGGTTGGCAGGGGCAGGTACCTAACAGTGCCTCAGTTTCTAATGGCAAATTGTCCAGGCGGATGATTAGCTGCAGATCATTGGTATAAATTATATAAAATATACTCACACAGTCGACTAATCTTAACAGCTCGGCTACGTGTCTGGCGTAGAAGTTAAAGGCCAGGCGGACAGGACTAAATCCAAAGAAATCAACTGCCATGAGAGGGAATGGGAAGGAGAGAGGAATAACAAATGATTTCCTAAGAATGATGTAAACTACATCAACACTGTGTGGGTGACCTGACTTCTTTCAGTCCCTCTGCCAGAAGGGAATCCGTGTTGCTAAGGATCTAGCACATCAGCACCTTCAAGAAGTTTGGAGAGCTTGGTTGCAATAATTCTCTCAATAATTTGGGCAATGGGATGATAGCCATTGGCCTCACCTAGGGAAGAGGGTATTCCTCACAATCTAGTTCTATATTCAGTCTTCCCCGTCGCTTAATAAGAGGCCAAATGTGTTTATTCCTTCTTGGTTGGCTGATGTCAAAGAGAATAAATAATGGTATGTCCAGAAAGGCGGCTTACTGGCCTTATTCGTGTCCAACTCATTTTGTGCTACTCCCAGATCAAATGGGTGGCCTATTTAACGTGTGATCTCTTGCAATAGCTGAGTGACATCAAAGTTGACTACGTTTTTAAAGTCATCCACCGTGGTGTCATTGAGAGCCTCAACATGGAAATTGAAATCTCCCTCGAATCAGACTTGTAAAACTGTAGGGTCATCTCTTCGATAGTGTCAATTAAGTTTGTAAATAAATCCTTAGTGTGGCCTGGATCTGATTGATCACTGCAAATGATCTTTAAGAAGATACCTGATGGTGGAAGACTAAGAAGTCAGGGTCAACAATGTCCCAGTCAAGGATTAATTTACAATTTATATGCTCTTGAAAAATAACTGCAAACCTACCCCTTATATATTGTACCACTTTGAAGGACTTTGTACTACTGTGGCATAGCAATGACAATGCCAGGTTTAAAGCCAAGTTTCAATGAGGTATTTCAGTCATTATTAGTGATAAGAATGAACATGTCCCTATTACTTTTGGCTAATGAACACATGCAGCAAGGTGAATCACTCCTGCTTATCACTTTACCATAGGTATCAGTGATGACCATCGCCCTGACTTCCACATTTTTTTTCTCCACAAGGCCAAGCTGAACTAAAACAGAAAAGACATTGTCGGGCAAAGAGAGGTTGCAGTGTCGCAGTTTCAATAACTGGCATGTTTTGATTCTAATTCATATGACATATGAAGCCCTGAAACGAGGGGCTTGTAGACAGCATTAAATATAGTTAATCTGAGCATTTTTACTTAATGTAGGGCTATCAGTTTTATATAGTCACACCCAACAAAGGTATGCACTGCACACTGTACATCATTCGTATCATATGTAAGATTATTTCTTATCTTCTTCATTATTTTCTGCCAGACAAATGTTATTTTGCTTTTTTCCAGACAACCGCATGCAATTTTTGAGTCCAATTTTTAGTGTTACCCTAAATGTAAATATAAACAGTCATGTATGAAGCATACTCATTATTCAGTGCTTCATTCTCACTTTTCTTTAGTTTAGATCAAGCGATAGTATACTTTGTAAGCAGGTTTCCCTCTAAAAAATTGACGTTTTTCATTATATGGTTTACATGCATTTTTCTGTGACATACTGTTTGCAATCTTGGGGTATTAGTTGAGGGGGTGAGAACCACCCTTAAATAATAACCACAACCCTTGTCAAGGTGAACTAGTAAAGTCAGTAAATAAACCTGTAGTTAATGCTCTGGTAGCTTGGCACGAAGCAGTCAAGCTTAACTTGGAGGCAACTTATTTATACAGTACTCAAACAGTAATAATGTAAAAACACGGCACAAGAAAAATGCCAAACCAATTTTGAAAAACTGTGTTAATTTCAGTAACTAAAATGCCATCAAAACAACAAAAATCCAATCAGTAGAACCAGAGTTATGGTTTGAACTTAAAGAGTATGAACTTTAAGGTTCAAAAAGTGTCAAAAAACATTAAGCTCCAACTGCGGTCATCTGGTTATGCGTGACCAGGACAAAGTTAAAAGTTGAGACCGACCACAATAGAGCACGATTCAGATACAGGGACCAGGTTCATCCTGGTGAAAAGTATTACCTTCAGACATAGTGTATCTATCTAGCCGCAGATTCCTTACCTTAGATTTATCCCCAGGCGTTAGACTGGATCCGGAAATGTTTCTTGAGCAGTACCCCTAAGCGCCGTTAGGTGGCGTCATTCAGCTCCATATGGCGTCGTCCACACCGGAAGTTACTTGTGCGGTGCCTATACAGGCGCCACCCCAGTGCTCTGACGTGAGTTACTTTTCACGACTTTCCACGCCTGAAGGTAAGAGCCACAAAGCACTGGTGGGGAATACTGGTGCCCTGAAAGAGGGAAGCCCTATCCCTAGAAAGCTGCTTGCAGAGCAGGAAGGATGGGTGGGTTGGTAAGGAATCTGCAGCTAGAGTCTCTTCTAGATAAGGCATTACACAAGGTAAGTAACTTGTTCAGCTGATAGAGACTTCTAGCCACATATTCCTCACTTTAGAATAGATACCCAGTAATACCTCCCCAGAGGTGGATCTGCAGACCGATTTCATATGAGGAAGTCCTGCAGTATCAAACGGGCAAAATGCCCATCCCTACGGACCTGACTGTCCAGGCTGTAGTGCTTGGTAAACGCATCCAAGGAAACCCACATTGCCGCCTGGCAGATGTCCAGGACCGGAACTCCAAGTGCTAACACAGTGGTTGCAGCTTTAGCTCTGGTGAAATGAGCATGCAAACACTCAGAGGGTTGCTTCTTAGCCAATACGTAGCAGTCTTTGATACAGAGCACAATCCATCATGAGATGGTCATCTTCTGTACGGCCTGACCTTTCTTTTCTCCGACATATCCCACAAAGAGTTGGCCATCCACCTGGAACTCTTGTATGCAGTCAAAGTAGAACAACACTACTCTTTTTGGGTCCACATGGTGAAGTCGCTCCTCTTCCTTGGAGGATGCAGTGGAGAGTAAAAAGTAGGCAGAGTGATGGATTGGCCCACATGAAAGGGAGTGACCACTTTTGGGAGAAAGGAAACACTTGTACGAAGCACCAGTTTGTCTACATAGATGTTCAGATACGGAAGCTTGGATAACAGAGCCTGAAGCTCACTGACCCTCCCGGCAGATGTTATAGCCACGAGAAAGTCCGTCTTGACGGTTAGGAGCCTGAGTAGACAAATGTGCAGACGCTCAAAGGACGCGCACATAAGGAAAGTGAGGGCAAGATTGAGGTCCCCCTGGGGAATAATGAAAGGAGAAGGTGGGAACAAGTGTTGTAAACCTTTCAGAAACCTATTTCCAATAGGGGACTTAAAGGGGGATGGCTGGTCAGGCAACCGCACCAAAGCGGAAATAGCAGAGAGATAGTGCTTTAGAGTGCCCAGAGCTGAGCCCTGCTGGGCAAGGGAAAGGGTGAAAAGGAGAACCTGAGAAAGAGGGGCAAAAAGTGGATTGATCTGTCTTTCTGAACACCATGCCACAAATTTTCCACAAGGGCAGGTGTAAACCGTCATGGTGGAGGGATGCCAGGTTGCCAAGATAACGTTACAGACTTTGGAAGGAAGGTCGAAACCTGTAAACTGTCGCCTCTCAATCTCGAGGCACAAAGGCAGAGCATTGACAGCTTCAGGTGGAAAACTCCCTCCGGCTGCTGCAGCAGAAGATCCTCCCGAAGGGGAAGCCTGATCCGATGCTCAACAGCCTGAGACTATAACTAGTCAGACCCGGGCTCATGGTTACTAAAGTGGTAGGATAACTCAGTCCCTGCCTGCTAAGGCTCTATGGTCCCAAGCATAGTTCTGTGATTTTGCAGAATCCCTGCAACATGGTACTGCCAACGTTTGGTCTGGAACTTGTTTGCGGGACCCCTGTGTAGCGCTTGTGCTTATCCACAATACTCTTGCACCATTGTCTGGAGACGTCCGTGGTGCGGGGCTTTACCTCCTCAATTTGTAGGTACTTCCTATTGCTGTAGGTTTTTCAAGCTTGAATTTTCAAAGGTTACAACCCATTTTTGTGCTGCTGTTTGAAACCCTTACGTTTCCATATGGCTCAACCAGCTGCGATCTCGGCTCATTGCTGCGCAGCGGTTATTCAACACCTGTTACAGAATGGTGACCCCAAAGCGGGGTCTCCAGTTGCTTTTGTGGTGAAGCAGATCCTACATACCGCTTTGAGGTTGTTTACTCTTGGGTTACGCTCCCCGCTGTTGATGCGAATTATAATACTTTTCATTCTTATACAGTAGCTAATGATCCTGCGGCTTATCGCCCCTATGCGATCATTTAGCTTCCTCTTACAGCCTGGGAACACCAGATTTGGTTTAATGGCGCCCTTCCCCATCCTCTTGCTTCTGTTTGCATGGGCTCTTTAAATATTGATGGGGCCACATTGCCTGTTTTGGCAGGTTTTACTCCGTATCCACAGTATGCCACTGCTAATGTGGCAGATGTACGCTTGTTGTATGCTCAAGTAGTCCATTTAAATAGGCATTTGATTCAGTTTGTTGCCCATGCCTTTTTGGCAGCTCCACCAGGGGCTGCACCTACAGTGCAGGCCCCACAAGGTGGAGGCCTTGTAATTAGCCCCGTTATTATAAACCCCGTTATGGGCAAATTACCCCTTAATCATGAAGACTTTCCATTTTGGATTGCTCCAAAAATTGATCAGCTTGATGCTGGTTTTTCCCTCATGGGTCCTGTGGAGTAGCATAGGATCCTGACTATGTGTTTGCCTACTGGTCTGGCCCCCCCCCTTGGTTGACTGTAACACCTGGGGAACGGTGTTTGCTACAGTGTATACACTTGGTTATGGCACCCCCTCGATGAGCGTTCTTCCGAAAGTTCTCAAACATGTACAGAATGAACATGGGGCAGGTCCTGCCCTAGATTTGGGGATGAAGCTAATGGGTAATGTTCCCGTAGTCTCCAAAATTATTCTTTCTAATGCTAAAGGTGAAGCAGCATCCTTGATTATACGCCAGCGACTTACTGCTGTGGCCACAGCAGCTTCCGTGCATAAGTTGCCTGTAATTACTTCTGATGTTTATACATCTTTGGTACGTAATAATTTGGGGTCCATACCATATGTGCAATCTCTGGGCAATTCTCCTTCTGAAATGGAAGGACATCCAGTTTTTCCTAATAAATCTTGGGATAAATCTAGACAACAACAGAAGCCCAGGTCTCGAGGTGGGTCACCGCCACCGGACGCCTCTGTGCGACAATATGATTTGCGTAATTATGCTAAAATTAAAACTCCGGAGCGTTTTCAGGTTCCTGATCCTTAATCTCCTTGTTCCTTTCAGGAAACGTCTGATCAACAGTACGATAGAGGCAGGCGACAGGATCGCAGGCAAGGAGAGCCCGTGCAGCCTTAAACGGGACACACAGCACTCTTTTGATTCTAAAGTCAAGAGAGAGGAATCGCCTCCGTATAGAGCTCCCTTCTAAAAGTAGACGGTTGCTGCTTTAACAGCGAAATATGCCCCAGGCGGTGAGAACCCTTCTCCTGGACAGGAGTTGGGCAGTGACCCTGCTCAACAACGCAGCGGAAGTCACAGTAGTATGCCAGACACTCCGCCGCTTTCTGGAGGCGAGAGCAACTGAAACCTTTGTTACGGTTGAGATCTTGGATACCTGTGTTGCACCTCCTGATAGAATTTATCATTTAGACATTCAGATTGAAGGTGCTATTCAATGCACCATTACTGCTATTTTTTGGGACAATTTGATTTCTTCATATGACATTTTATTGGCGGAGGTCAATTGGCCTTCCTCATTTGTTCTTGCTTGTCCTTATGGGGAAGATATAATCCTCCCCAACTTTTTGCATCTCTTCCTTGAGGAGACGCAGCATGCTTATGTTTCCGAGTGGGCCCTTGTGTTGGCTCCTGCCCTATACCGCAACCAGGTTGGTTGGGATGTGAACTCTCCACAACATGTTATTCTGATTCGCTCCACCCATCAACTGCAGCCTCAGTATCCTATTAAACGTGATGCAAAGGCATCTGTTAAAGACATTCTTAGTCAGTGGGAATATCATTGTGTTCTTGAGCCCTGTGTCTCTTCTATGAATAATCCTCTTTTTCCGGTTTTGAAACCTGACAGTTCTTATTGCATAGTCTTAGATTATAGACATTTAAATAGTCATACACACACTCTTGCAGTGCAGAACACCCACAGTACGGCTCTGATGAACAATATTGTCCGTAAAAGAGTTAAAACTATGCTAGACATTTCTAATGGGTTTTTTAGTCCCAACTTGGCTCCAGAGAGCCATGATTGGTCCGCATTTACAGCTCTCGGTCCACAGAGACGATACACTTGTTTACCAATGGGCTATAAGAACAGCCCCGGCATTTTTGCAGCACTTAACGTGTCCCTTTTACATGATATTGATCCTGATGCTTTATCCTATGTCAATGACATATACCTTACCAATCGTGAATTGAATCCGCATTTGGCGAGCATGGATCACATTATTACGTGATTCGCTGAACTCTGCTACAAGTTAAATTTTGCAAACTCACATTGCATTTCTTGCTGTCCTTTTTCTTGGTTATGAATTATCCCATGAGGGTAGAGGTTTGGCTTCCCATTTTTTGATGAAGTGTGTACAATTGCAACCACCGTCTACCCTCAAAAAATTGCAGTCTCTGCTTGTTTTTTTAAATTTCGGCAGGACTTACATTCCTGAGTACACTCAGCGAATCAAACCTCTTTATGCTTCGATACACCTGACTTTTTCCACTTCCTCTTGGCTTCCAGAACATACTGTAGTCTTACACGACTTACAGTCCAATCTACTTGCTACGCTGTCTAACAGACCAGGATTAACACCACTAATTTGGTCATCCGGATAGTACCGGGTACAATTGGTTTTACTTATGTCACGTTAAATGAGGGTGACACTGTTCCCATTGCCTATAAATCTCATCTTTACACTCCTGCTGAGATGCATTTTTCATCTACCGAAAATGTTTTGACTGCAGTGCAGATGGTCATCCTTAAAGAACGGCCTCTTGCTCAAGGTAAATACATCTTTGTCATTTCACCTGGGCCTGCCTTAGAGGTGGTCACAAAAGCTAGCGTTCCCAATTCAAAAGCCCTTCACCAGTGTTGGATTCAGTGGGCTACGTCTCTGACATCTGTTGATATTTCCTTTGTTTTTGACCCTTTGCTACAAAGACAGGAGTTTCTTCAATTTGAACATGTTCATCATCTGCCTTCTACGCGTCTTCCTCTTGACCAGTATAAATGTATCATTTATACTCATAGTTCGGCACAAGTGGCCATTGGTTCTAAGCAGACTTATTCTGCAGCTTGCGCTATAGTAGTAGGCACTATGATCAATGGAGTTTTCCACTCCACTGTGATTCATACACTGTCTCTTGATGACTGTACAGCACAGTTGGCTGAGCTGAAAGTGTTGCATGTGGGTCTCAATGATTCTGATCCTGAGTCGCTCACCCTTGTGGTCTGTGATTCTTTTTACTGTGTACAATCTTACAATGAAAATTTACATTTTTAGAAACAAAATTACTTTTGCGATTCCAAAGGCAGCACAATAAAGCATAAAATGCTTTGGGTAAAGGTGGCCGATCTTAAAGATGACCTTCCACTTACATACGTTTTACATGCATTGGCCCATCAGCGTGTGGGTGCTTACGATGTTGAAAATTCAATGGCTGATAAAGCATCCCAATCCGCAAAAGCCACAACTAGAATAGCGGCAATTATGAGTTCTATGACTAAAATTGATGATGACATCTTGGTTGCTATAGCAGAATGTCGGGAGGGAACTGCTTTTCCTCAAGGATTTCCTTCTAAGCATACTTATCAGTTAACCACTGACAAGGTTCCCTTTATAACAATTCCTGGGGTTGGTGATTGCCTGATACCAAACCTCGACTACTGACACTCTTTAATAATGGCCACTCATGAAGGCATAGCTTCTGCACATGCAGGGGTTGCGGCCACTGTTTCTCTCTTACAACAACGTTACTGGTGGCGAGGTCTATACCAACAGACTTGCGTTATGTCTTATATTGTGATGTACGTCAACAGATTACATTTTTGACTGTGTCCCGTCCACCTCAGACACATCTTTATATTTTGAATCAGCCATTAGGCTGTGTTTATCTTGACCCCTCTTTCAGACAATCCATTCAAATATATTTGGTTGCAGTTGATTCTTGCTCTAGGTTACTCTGGGTCTGGCCACAGTGCTCGGCTGGTGCTCAAACTGTTATTAAGGATTTGCAGGTCTTTGTCGGAACTTATGCCTTTTGCTATTTCCATTCGGACCAGGGTCCGGCATTCGCTTCTAAGGCATACCGTGATTCAATGGCATCAATGGGAGTGTAGGTACATTTCTTGTCTCCATATAGGCCTGAGGGCAACTCTGTTGTGGAGCAGATGAACCATGACTTAAAGCAGTCTTTAACAGTGAGGGTATTAGGTATGGGGCGTTGATGGTTAACTCATCTTTATGGGGTTCAGCGAGTGCTTAATAATCTCCCTAAAAGATCTCTGGGTGGGCAGCTGCTCTTTGGCATCAAGATGTATGTTCCAGACCTTGATGGTCTAGACATTGTGGCAGCAGCTGCAACCTTTGACATAGATAACCACTGGGCTGTCTTGCAGGATCTACAGAAAAGTCGTGATAGTCTGGCCAGAAGTCATTTGCCTTCTCCTCTCCTATCGGATGTGGCTGTTCAGATTCCTCCTACTGGCTGGCTTCCTAAAGTTGGTGATTTGGTTCATGAAAAGGTGGTGATCAAGAAAGAATTCAGCCCTTCCTGCCATGCACCTGTTCCAGTCCTTGGTCTTCAGGGTACCAGAACTGTGATTTTACCTCCACTTACCTCCACTTCCCAGATACAAAGAAATTGTTTTGTTTCAACCGAACATGTCAAGTTACACCATATGGCCAATCATAAATAGAATACCTTGAGGTATTCCTACACAGAATGTTGCTTTACAGCTAGTGAGCTCCATCCTTGCTGATTCTTCCCGGCTGCAGGAGGAGGATATCGAGACTTCAGTTGACCCGATAACTTTTACACCTTCTACACATTCAGTAATGGACATTGTGTATTCTGATCCTCCCATTGATGCCTTATCTGTGGTACAAGAACCAACTGTCCATCCAGAATCACAGCCTCCTCTATTTCAGCTGAGTTCTTCTGGTTACTATATAAATCAGGAACATTTTTCTTCAGACAGTTCGTTGTTGTCTTCTATTCTGCCTTTACCACCAGCATGGATTTGTGTTTTCATCTCTTGGTTAAGCGCACTTATCTGGTTGTGCCTTGGATATATATCTGCATCGTATTTTCCATGGTATTTTTGTTCATGTGGATTGGGTTTGTGACTGTTTTTCTCCTTTTGATCAATGGCCATTACCTCCCAGAAAGTTCTGCTGCAGAAATGGTCGACGGGGTGTTGGCCCCACATTCCTCATTGCATAAAATAAAAAGAGACCAGTCCCTTGTTAACATTTCAGCGGTCCCAGTCACTGATGGAATTGTTTGGGATAAAGTACCATTCGATGTATATAGTCCTACGGAGACCCTGCAAATACCATATGTGTTCTGAGTATCCATGGGCGATGTCATAATACCTGGGGTGCATGCCGATGATTGGTGTGCTGATACTGTGAATTTGACATTTTCCGAACTACAATATTACACTGTCTTTGACTCTGAGGATTTGTATTTAAATTCTGCTAACTATGCCGAATTGTTCTATCAACATTATGGACATCATTTTTTGCAGAGGACTAGTAGACAGCGTCCCCAATAAAATTGTACTCAATGGGAGCATTGCCCAATTCCACCTCAGGCTAACTCAAAAACACAAAAAAAGAAGTACACATATTTCACTGGTTATAACACATCATACCCAAAATCATAATATTTTAAATGGGTTCCTACTCCCTTGAAGAAATATATGCTTACTTAAACTAAGCTAATCTGTACAGCTTCCTTTATTGAAGAATTAGCCTTAAAAGGCTATGATTATTGGAAAGACAGTATTGATTTGAAATCAGTTTGGTGCACTAAGTCCTGGCAGGTCCAAGGTACAGAATCTTTAGTTCGTGCATGTCTCAAATAATTTTTCTAAATGATACGGTCCAACAAACTACTTGTATGGGACTGGCTAAAATTAAATAATTGAATACTCCAGCTATTTCATACCTTGCCCTTTTTGATGATTGGCAATCTTATACAAATTATACTGAAGATCATTTGAATGGCATGATACAAAATGGTACGTTTAATTCTTCACTTAGGGCTCCAGGAGGGTGGTTGATAAGGGCAGTGGACACTAATGATTGTCATGCTCGCTTTTTAAACTCCACATCTGGGTTCAAATCAAATAGACCTGATCCCCTATATTCACAATTCACGCAACATAACACTGTTACTACTTATTTCATGGGTAAATTATGCCAACAATGGTTAGAACATTCCACATTGTCTGCAATGAAACAACATATTTCCCTCTTATCCGAAGACATGAATCTGTCTGATTTTCTTTTGGGACCAAAATCCCCACTTTCTAAACGATTTGTTTATGCTGCTTACAATGAAATTTGGAAATTATCGCAAATGGGAGCTGCAGTACGTTTACGCCAAATTGATCAAGATAATTTGGATAAAGTCCTTGCTGTGGTAGACAACAGTATAAATACTTTGTCATCTCGTGTTTATAGTTTGGATAATATTGTATTGTCTGTCATTGATATTGTGCAAAGTGATGTGTCATATAATGACGGGTCCTTTTTTGATTTATGGATTACTTACTATGCTGACGTATTTGTGTTAGGCATCTTCTTATTCTTATTGTGGCACGTATACTGCATACTAGAGCACAATTGTTAAAATAAATATTTTAAACTTTTCTCGTGTCACTGTCATATCTTATTGTGGACAAGTACGAGTGTGAGAGCAAAAGGGTGTGTCCTGTCACCGCGATTCCTGGGAGGGTCAGAAGGGTTGTGTTCTGGGGTGTCTAATCATTTGTTCCTCTGTGAGTGAGTAGGAGCGCAAGTGTGACATTATAGCTAATCGGTCTCGGGCTCATGGGTACTAAGGTGGTGGGGTAACTAAGTCCCTGCCGAACAAGGTTCTATGGTCCCAAGCATAGTTCTGTGATTTTGCAGAATCCCTGCAACAGTGTGACTTCGGCATGTTGATAGTGAACCCCAGCGAATGTAGGAGGTCAACTGTAGTCTGAAGGTGGGAGACGACAGCTTTGGGCGAGCCCGCCTTCAACAGCCAGTCGTCGAGATAGGGAAAGACTGGCACACCTGGTCTCCGTGGATGAGCTGCAACCACTGCCATCACCTTCGTAAACACCCAGGGGTCGCTGATAAGGCCAAAGGGGAGCACAGCAATCTCAAAGTGCTTGTGACCTACAGTGAACAGCAGGTAACATCTGTGGATGGGCAGGACGGGGATGTGAAAATATGTGTCCTGCAAGTCAAACGCTACGATCCAGTCTCCTGGGTCAATGGCAGACAGGACCTGAACAAGAGTAGGCATTTTGAACTTCTCCTTCTAGAGGAATAAATTGAGAAAGCGCAGGTCGAGGATAGGATAAAGGCCACCATGGTTTTTGGGTACCAGAAAGTAGCGGGAATAGCAACCACAACCCACTTCTGTCATCAGCACTCTCTCTATGGCTCCCTTGGCCAAGAGAGTGGCCTCTTCCTGGTGGAGATGGGATAAGTGATCCTCCATCAGCCTGCCATAAGTAGGTGGCATGGAGGAAGTGGTTGTCTCAAAGGGGAGGGAGTAGCCCCTTCGGATGATCTGCAAAACCTACTGGTCCGATGTTATAGTGGGGGGGGGGTGATGGCGGATCCTGCCCCCCATTGGGTGCCCATGTTGGTAAGAGGGCAGACTATAAGGGTTTGGAGGCTGCAGCTGTCGGGGGAGTGGTGGACTGGCCCGACCTCTGGCTGCCCGACCCATGGCGTCCTCAGCCAATGAGAGGCTGGGAAGCTTGCTGGCTGTGGTGGCTGGGTGGATAAATACGCATCTGAAAGCTCCTTCCGTGCCCACGAAACGAGTAAAAGAAGTATTGGTGGTGACGAGGGACAATGAAAAGGCCCGAGGACCTGGCCAAAGCTCTGCTGTCCTTAAAGCACTCTGACGCAGAATCCGCCTTGTCTCTAAAGATACGGGAATCATCAAAGGTAAGTCCATAAGTAATGTTTGGACATCCCCAGAAAAGTTAGTAGCCTTCAAACAGGCATGGCGCCCCACAGCCACTGTTGATGAAACCACTCTGCTCAGTGAGTCGATGTCCAGTACACATCAAATGGTGAACTTCACTACATCCCTCCCATCAGCAAGAGCCTGGGAGAGCAGGCCCGGGCCTCCTGTGGAACCATTGGCAACACCTGTGCAACTGTATCCCACAGAGTGTGGGAATAGTGGCCCAAAAGGGATGCAGTATTCACAGACCGCAATGCCATGCTGGTGGAAGAAAACATTTTCTTGCCTAAAGTGTCCAGCCTCTTGGATCCCCAATCTGGTGGTGTGATTGGGAATGCACCAGGATTAACATTGGAAGCAGAGGCTTGGACCACTAAGCTGTCTGGGGTAGAGTGTTCTGAGAGGAATTTGGGGTCCCTTGGAGAATAGCGGTGGCAGTGGGCAATTGTCCTGTTCACAGGAGCCCCTGTGTTGGGTTTGGACCAGGTCCCAAGCATGACATCAGTAAATGATTTGTTAAATGGGAGAAGCGGTTCTGAAGGGGACACTCCTAGCTGAAGCGCTTCCATTAAGACATTAGGTTTAACTGTCACCGAAGGCAAGCTCAGGTCCAGGACCTCAGCCGCCCTCCTCACCATTATTGTGAATAAAGCTCCGTCCTCCATAGCCACGTTAGGGGGCGAAAACAAACCCGTATCAGGAGAAGCATCCAGTCTGCTGGTGTCCGCCAAATCCTCACACCAGTCCATGTTGGTATCATATGGCTGGTGTTCATCAGGGTCCAGTGACCTACCCCATTCCTTCCCAAGTCCTAGACCACAAGAATAGGGCCCAGGCTCCAGCCAGGAAGGCATGGCTCTAGTCGGCGCCAGAATCGGTGTTGGATGACGCCCTTCCTGCTCCGTGTCGTAGTTGGGGATATAAATGGGGAAGGAGCCAGCGTTGGGCGCTGGCGCTGGGTGTGTCAGCCTCAGGACTGGCACCGGAGATGGTCGACATGTCAAAACTGGTGCCGATACGGACCGGTCTGTGGATTCCTGGGGCCTGGCTGGCACCAGAGCTGCCGGTGTGGATCTAGTAGGGGCCCCTGCAAAACCCACGGGGGCCTGAAGGTGCGCCGGAGGGAACGGGCCACCCAAATATGAGGTGCATAACCTCATAAAATTCTCTCAATTGGGCGGGGGCCGCTCCGGCTCCGGAAACTCAGGGAGGCACAGAGATGGCCCAGGTGCTGGCTCAACCATGGAGCCAGGCCTCAAATGATGCTCCCTCGTCTTGTTGGCTGACGGACGGGGTGAAGTTGAAGCACACTTCAGCTTATTCTTCTTCTTGTGGCGGGACTTACCCGAATGGCCCAATGACTTCGAATGCAAAGAGGACCTCGGACTCCGTGACCACTCCTGTGACCTTCTTCTTGACCGTGATCTGGATCATCGCGGCATTCCACGTCAAGCCACAAGGAGCTTGAGGGATCACTCCCTTAAGGCCTTCAGGTGCATGGCATGGCAATCGGAGCAAGCCTTTGGTTTGTGGTCGCGCTTGAGGCACCAAAGGCATACAAGGTGTGGGTCCGTCACCGACATTGAGTGGTGACAGGCACCGCAGTGCTTGAAGTAGGCCTTTGTAGATGACATTCCTGCAATAACAGGAGGAAAAAACCTCAAAACACTTCGACAAAACATCAAAAAAAGTTAGTCGAAAATGGACTAAGTGGTAGCTCTTCCCAGATTTTTGCTGACTGGCACAGAAAGAAAAGAACTGATATCAGCTCACTGGGGTGGCACATATATAGGTACCACTCACATCACTTCCGGTGCTGACAACCCCGACGAAGCCACGCAGAGCCGAACGATGCCAGCTACTGGCGCGCAGGGGTACTGCTGAAGAAAACATTCTGGATCCAATCTGACACCTGGGGCTAATTCTAAGGTAAGGAATCTTCGGCTAGAACTCTATCTGATCAGAATGATCAAAATAAAATATATTTATTATTTATAGAAAATAATTTCTCAAAAAACACAATGAACATACAGTAATATCTAAGAACACAATGCAATAAATCTATCTCACCTTACAACTAAATAATAATAAAAAATACACTTACAATTTTGTAGCTTAAGTCCTCCATACACATTATAATTAAAGAATTTATAAACTGCAGCCTCATCCCCTAAAGGATATCCCAGTGCTAGTCCTCACACTTGCCCAGTTCCAGCCTTCATCAAGTCATTAGAGTGGAAACAACCAACTCTTCAGCATTCTCTGAAAGACTAACGAATCAGATCTCAAACATAGATTTGGAGGGAGATTATTTGAGTGGGCAGCTGCCAAAAAATTAAAACAGTGACCATCCATTCTGGATTTCTTGATTTGTCTGCAATCTACCAAAGCATGATTAGCGGAGTGAAGATCCTGCTCTGGCTTACAGAATGCAACTTTGCTGCATAGATTTGCTGGACCATTATCATAAAGTGCTCTGTGCAAGTGGCAAACTAACTTAAAAATTGCTCTCTTACAAACTGGAAGCCAGTGAAGAGAATTAAGACCGGCTGAAGCAGAACTCCTGTTAGTCCTGTTACAAATCGGTCTTGCTGCTGCATTCTGAATACATTGAAGACGCGCGAACAAATATTCTAACATATACAGTGTTTCTATAGTCTAGCCTTCTCAGAATCGAAGTTTGATCGATATTCCTTCGCCATGTTACTGGGATCCATCGAAATAGTCTACGAAGAGTGCATAGTACTCCAAGCAGCTCCTGCACTCTGTATTTATCTTTTCCTGCATTGAAAGAGAATCATCAATTAGGAAACCCAAATGCTTTGCCACCCTTTTAGGCCTGGGTGCGGGACCTAACAATGAAACCCACCAAGAATCATTCAAAACCATTCAGGCCCCACCAGAAAGCTAGATATCCGTATTGTCTACATTACGTTTTAAACAATGTGCCTGCAGCCACCCTGCTACTTTTGAGAGGCAGCCAACTAAGTTCCCCTGAGTCTCAGTACACTTATCTTGTACATAAATACATAATCTATCAAAAATGCACTCACAATATTGCATACAAAATGCAAAAATACAAATAATTAAATCCATCCACTTTGATAATATAGTCCTGTGAAATCCTCCAAAGCTTGAAAAACATTAAAATGGTAAAAGAAAATCCATAAAACCACAACAAATGAAAAATTAAATCAATACTTGGTAAAAAAAAAAAATCAACAATTTTCCCTTGTAATTTTTTTTTATTGCATCCACCATATAAAAATAGAAGTTCGATTCTGATAAAAAAGAACACCTATAAAAGATAATGCCCAATAGCTCACACTCAAAATAAAAATACCCCACATAAATAGTAACACACACCTCAAAATTTCTAAAAGTAATTAAAAATATAGCATATTTCCTCACAATAACAAATATGAAATACAACATAAGTAGGCCTATCACATGCCCCTTGACTACAACAAGGCTCTGCACTAATTATAACATTAAAAAATCACATTAATATACAAATACTAATCTTACTAACAATCTACTACCCCTCATCCCCCACACATTCAAATCTTAAAAAACGATTAAAATTCGGTTTACCAAATCTGCTGAACAGCGCAATGAACTGTTGCGTAAACATGAAATACCTTGAAAAAACAAAAGACAAGAGGCGTTTAGCAAAACAGGAACAGTTAGTTTAATTAACCAATCCGGCCAGGAGCACAGTCACAGGCATATGGTTTGAGGACTGTCTCAATTTACAATCAGTCTAACATGGGTTTTTATACAGTTCATTCAATGCAATAAAATAGTTCTTGTGATCCTTTTTTGGTAGGGAATGTGAACCTCTGTCTTTGGAGTCATAAATTAATGTATTGGATGAGGAATCCAGTTGGGCCTCGACCTTGCTTGGACACACACCAGCTAGTGGGTAACGTGTCCAGATGTCTGGCCTGGGGGCCACGTGATCACTGCATGTACTGTGTGTGCTGTGTCCTGATGCGCTATGTGTTCTTAACTTGATGTGGCATCTGACTTTATGGTATTTTGGGAACGCATGCACCCCTCCGGCCATGTGTGCTTTATTAGAGGCCTATCTCTGTGGACCATTGTGGTGTCACTGCGCCTATCTGTGGGTAAGATCTGGGATTTCCTGTTTGCGTGTTTGTCTGCCAGGTATGTGCCACCCTACCTTTGACCTGTCAATCAGTGACCTTGGGCCTGGGTCTCAGGGCCTGCCTAACTACATATTTTTGATTTGGGATTGCCGTGGAGTTTGCAACTGGCAAATTCGTCAATAAAGACGGGATTTCATTTTTGTACATGAATGCATCGTTTTTCATATTGACATAGGTTTTTTCATAATTAACATTCCCCCCTCTAGTTGAATTTTCAACCACACTATCTAACCCATACTTCATGCCAGTTACTTTATTGGGGGACTGTTGTTATTTGGTTTTGACAGTTACTCGTTTCCTAGTTACTTGCATTCTACCCAATTTGAGGACTGTATTTTTAGGGCAGGAAATCCTCAGTTCCACTGAACCATACACAAACAAGAACATGATGAAAACTGGCAGCAAAGATGAACACTGACCAGAAAGCCACTGGGGGAGCCAAGAGAACCAATTCGAGAACCACTCCTGCTTAGGGGCACCTCCCTCCTCACGCATGTCTCTCTGTAAATGGTGCAGTGCTTGGACAGCAAGCGTCAACGTCCCATTATCCAGGTCATTCCCTGGGATAAACGTATAGCAGGATGCTCCAATCTTGGCACACACCCCTCCCTCCATCGTTGTCATTAAGTCTAACACATTCTGATGCTGCATCACCATGAGGCGGATTGCTCTCAGTTCTTCCGTGATCGAATTAAGGCTGAGCTCAGTGCTATTCATCATTTTAAGCATTTCCCACCTGGTTATTTAGCGCCAGCGGGCATTAGCTTTCGTCTGCGCGGTGAAGAAGGGTATGGACACTCCCGCTGATACTTGTGAGTCTGAGAACAGTCTGAATTCTTCTGGAATATCCTTTTACTGAGCCCATCTAAAATAATTTGCAATTCTTTTTTCATGGGCCTGATGCAGAAAGGTTGTCTTTTTCCTTAGCGGATGCTGGTACGAATCTGACAGTTCTTGTCCGGGAATGATCAGGGTCGGGTGTGTATGGTTATGAGGGAACAAAGCCTGAGCTGAGTGTAGGCAAACTTGCTGCACTGCCAGTACATATCCATCTGTGTGGAGGTGCTCCATTGCATATCCGGAATGTGCACTATTGTGTCACGGTTTTCATTTGCGCCCAGTGGAAGCGTTCCTTTACCTCTGAAACATGAGGAATACATTGTAAGTTTCTGTACAATTAGGGGTTGCCCCTTCCTTTTTAGCCAAGTGTATCCACCCACCTTGGTATTCCAGATTTCCAGACATGGGGTGCATATGCTTCAGTTCAACCCTCTCCTCCAAGACCAATTTCCCTTTGTATCATTGAGCTGGATGGCCCTGCACTGGAACTCCATATTGGGGTTCACTTGAAGACTGCCCCAGATAAGCTAATGGCCACCCTTGGACCACAAATGGAGGCAAGAGTGGATGTGTTTGTGCATTGAGTTGGGGGTTTCACTACCTCCAGGAATCTTTTCTCTGAGAAGTATCGGGGCTAAACAGCATCCTCCCCTATGGTTTCCTTTCTGCGCATCCTGTCTAGCTCAGTTTGAGTATCGCTAGGCCCAGTGAAAAGGTATAGAGCCATTGGGTTGGTCTTGAAACAGGTCAGATTTACTACTACTCTGTGGGGTTCTACCTTGTTGGGCTGGATTTTGGCCCTGATTCTGCATACGTGGAGAAGTGTTGCAAAGTCATTCTGTGCCCTGGGCACCCCCATTTTTTGCTGACTGGTACTGGTGGTAACAGACTCTGACCGTCGCTGTGCTATGGTGAAAACACAGTGAAAATACACACACTCATTAGGGTACAGTATGTGTTAGGGTATCCCTATGATTGGCATGACCTACCCTATAACCTCTTGTACATAATAGGGCTGGGGGGGGCTGAAAACTACCTTTAAGTCCCAGGTATATAATAGGGCATGGCAGTTTAGAGGCCAGCTGCCCTTTCTTCACTTGCATGTGTCCACTGCTGAGAGCCTGAGGTCATGTTAAAATCAGCCCTGTGTTGCAGGACTGCTTTTAAATATAAATTGTGCCCAAACTTGACTTTGGTGGTAGGAGCACTTAAGAATGGATAAACTACAATATTGTGGTATACTAGGTACCCCCAGGGTCTCCCCTAGGTGTCCCAAGGATGGGGGTCAGGTACATATAAGGAGGACCCTTATAAAAGAGGTTTCATATGCCCTGGGGATAGAGAAATTGCACATTTCACTTCCCCCATTGTAGTAAAGTGCTTCCCAAAATCGACTTTTGTGCTAGAAGCACTGTGGAGTGAGGATCTACATTATTTGTGCACATGTAGAACCCCAAAAGTTGCCCCTAGGTGTCACAGGGTGCAGGGGTAATGTAGCTATAAGCAGGGTCCTTATAAAAGATGTTTTATAGGCCCTGGTGTTGGAAAAGTTGGACATTTCATTTTCCCCATTGTAGATCTCCAGTCGCAAAGGTTAACATTGCAATAGTTTATGAACTCATAACTAATGCAAGGAATCAAAGAAAGTATCATTCAAGGACTTAGGCGAATGGTGCTGATAAATCCAACAATATGCTATTGTTGAATTTATCCTAAACTATACAGAAAAGAAGTTATAAAACTTTCTTGTCTGCAAGCCAAAATTCAGCCTTTCTGTCGTCTCCTCTGATTGGTCAGAGTTAAGAGGAATAGCCAGGCTGCTTTGATGAAATGATAAGTGGCACCCAGGGAGATTGGCTATCTCTTGTAGGAGGACCCTGCTCCATAGGAATGCCAGATCAGGGGGGAGGGGTCGTAAAGCATCAGCTTCAAAGGCAGAAGGGAACAGGCAGAGACAGCCAGCTCCATTTACCCCCCTCCACTCTGAACCCAGCCAGATGGTAGGCTTAAGGAAGGAATTTGCAGATGCCAGGGGGAGGAGAGCTATGGAAATGAGCCACACTGGAGATTGGTTTAGCTAGTTCTTGCTCCTCTGCTAAGATTTCAGCCATATTGAATTTTGGAAGAATAGTGCTCTCTGGGAGACCGTTGTGCCACACTTTGGAGGAAGTGGTCTGTTCTGGGGTGTTGCCCTGCACCTCATTGGACAGAAGTGCCCTCCTGCTTGACCCCAGAGAACACTGAACAAGTATCTGAGAGGGGCAGAGCCTCTCTGGTCTGCGGCTTAAAACTAAGAGAAGAAGAATTGATTTGCACCAACCAGGCCCTGCACTCTGACTGACTGCGCCTGTGGCACAATCTAGAAATACAGCTCTGTAGACCTAACTGGCTTCAAGAGGAATAAAGAGTGGACTCTCTGCAAGCCACAGGTTAACAGAGCTCACCTGGACCATCACCACCAAGAAATCCCAGCGTGGAGTGCTTCCAGTGGATTTGTAAGGGTTTTGTCCAAGTGGATTGTGGGAACTGAAGTCCCAAACTTTCAAGGAACATCGTGGAGCTTCCAGACCATTGTATTGTGTTTTGGACACTTTGGGACCCCCCCCAGAGGAACTTCAGGAAGAAGTTCCAGAAGTTTAGAGAAGTTTGGTGCAACTTTGAAAAAAAGTTCCATAAGTGAACCAACTCCTGCCCTGCTGGTTCGTCCTACTGAAAAGCTCCTGAGGTCCAACTTCCAGAGTTTGACCAGGAGCTCGTTTAAAGTCAAGTTTGCGAACCCTCACCTAACCCGGCTTGGTGAAGCGCCATCGAAGTACCCCAGCAGAAAAAGCTCCAGGAAAGTTTCTAAGTCCGAAGGTAAAAGACTTGACCGGCTCCACTGCGAGTGTCAAGCCGCCCACCTTCAACCGCGAGCGGCCCTGGATCCCTGGTTTGTCCCACTGAAAAGCTCCGGAGGTCCGACTTCCAGAGTTTGACCGGGAGCGCGTCGAAAGTCAGGCCGGCGAACCCTCACCAAAGCCGTACTGGTGAAGAGCCTTGAGGGACCCTTGCAGACAAATCTCCAGAAAAGTTTCTTAGTCAGAAGGTAAAAACTTTGACCGAGGCCTACCGCGAGGGGTAGCCACGCAGGCCTCTATCGCGGTCGGCCTGAAACTTTTACTTTGTCTAGCGTGACCAGATGTCCCAATAGGCGCTATAGGTTTCTATGTGCTGTATAGTGCTAAATCTTTAAAATTCCTATCACCAGTTCCATATATTAGTGTTTTGTCATTTTGCTCTAATTATAAAGGTTAAAATATTTCCTATTTTTGTAAATTGGTGTTGGATTTTTATTGTGTGTTGTGACTTAAATATTTAATGAATTGGTGTTTTTAAATGTTTTACATATCTTTCTCTGAAGTAAAGCTTGCCTGCTCACAGCCAAGCTACAGTTGAGCATGGGAATAATTTTCTGAGCTCTAGACTGTGTTAGTGGCCTTATTGCCAGTGGTAGATATATATTTACCACTACTAATAATCCACTTTCCAACAAGAAGGCACTTTGCTTTTTCAGGGGCTTCCTCTTGGGACAAGGAAAGTTGGTCTGCTCCTACTTCATGTGGTATCAGCGAACAGACGTAACAAAACCTGACTGATGTCTTGGAGCCCACGGCGGTCATGTGCTGATACCACATGTTGTTTGAAAGGGTTCTGTGCAGTGCATGTGGAGTGCTAGTGTTGGGGTTTGTGTAATTATAAGTGACATGGAGAGATCCCTACTCAAGCGCTGTGATTGATTTTGAACAGACTTCATTTGGCCATGCGTTTCTTTAGCAGTGAATAGGTACAGCAGCACCCAAACTAGACAGAGAGTACATAAAAGTGCAATAATATATAACTTGTTAGTGAACATTGCAGGTCTTGGTATGGATATAGATCCAGGGTAGGTGTCTGTAGTCCTCTGGTGAATGGGTTTTTTCATTTAACAGTTCAATCAAAATAAATTCACAGTGCAGTTCGTAGTTTTGATCTGCACTCTTTAGATCTGCGTTGGGGTGATGATGTGACAGTTGAAAGGTGGTGCACTTGGAGGTTTGATAGCAGACCTGTTGGATTAGAACTTGGTTCATTTGTTAGTTCAGCACAACATTGCCTGTGCACAGTCGTTAATGATATTTTGTTCGGGTTCCTGTAATTCCCCTAGGGGTGTGTTCCCCACAGTCCCTTTACGCAATTTTTAGTAAGGCACTGGAAGGGAACCCCGATCATGGTATCTTTTTGATGATTAACCTTACAGGTGGCTTATTGGTGATCAGACAAACTATTCTGTTTTATGCGCCTTCGTACCAGACTGGGTGCTTGGATTAGAGAGAAATGTATATGGAGTGGTCTTGTGATCAAAGGGGGGATCGAATCAGTTTGTATCTAGGGTTTTATGGATGCTGCCAGGTTTTCTGAGACCCTGTCTCTCCTGGTGTGTGCATGGGGTCACCATCGGTGTGGGTTGCTTTCAACCTACACATGCGCTGGACTGTGTGAGGAGGGTGCGTGTGGCTTTTAAGTGTTGTAGATGGTTGCACTGTTTTACATGTGTCTTGGCATGCGGAGTGCAACGTGCACTTCCCCTGTGGTCCCAGATATCTAGACTCTACCCTACTAGAGACTTCTTTTTGGGCTAACTTTGGGGTCCTTTTGTTGGTTTTTGGACATTTCCTAGATCTCGCATGATCTGCTATTTCACTTACCATGAGGCAGAGGGGGTTGGAAAGTTGGTCTGCGACCCACTGGTACCCCTAATCGTGCAGTCTTATGGTGCCCCAGGTTGGGACGTGCTGCTTTCTCTGGATTGTGTATGTGAGGCCTGGTGCATTGGTTCATTGCTAGGCCTGGTACGTGGTAAGCATGTTCTGTGTTCTACTCTCGCCGGGAGCTGTGATGGACCTTGCAAACTCCCCTCTCACCGGCACCCCACTCTACCTCGTACCACGTCTTTTCAGTATCTTTGGATCTGCGGTTCCTGGCTTGAGGCTAGGGACTTCTAACTAGTGGACATGCTCCTGCCACTATTTTGGAGGGGTATGGCACATTGACCAGATGTTGAAGATTCGAAAAGCCCGAAGGAAAGAAAAGAAACACTACAGGGATCATAAGAACGTGGGTAGTCCGTGCCCAAGGCCAAGAACCCTCGCTCAACTTTGCCTAGGCATGATGACTGGACTGGGACTGCCTTGCAACTCTGGGATGTATCGGTAACCTGGCAAATCTCCTGATTGACTCAAAGTCATGTAGGTGCCTCGCAACTTATTGGTTCTTGTGTGTGTGCTGTGGAGGTAATGGGATCTTCACTATCCCAGGTGTACGGGAATCCTGGCTCCCGTGACTTGAGGACAGCTCTGTTTTAGAACTAAAAAGGGTGCCACCAGAGGCCTATAGTTTTTGAGGGTGCTGTTGGAACTTCACACCATGAAGGAAACATGGTTCCTGGGCAAAATGCCCCGGAATGGGGACCTTTTGACTTGCTCATTGAAACCCGTCCCAATTCTTTGGATGCAGGGACCCAGGGGCCGTTTTTAAGTACTTGGTCTGGGAGCTGCCCCGCCCCCCTCGTCAGACTGCCCTCCCCCTGAGGTGTGGCCAGCCAGCCCGCCCTGGGGGATCAGTAGCAGGGTGGGGCCTTGGCTCTCGCAGGCTCCCTTGATGGCGAACTTTAGTGAGAATACCAGATCAACAGAACACACACAGCAGCCCTGAATCGCAAGATGAAAGCAAAAGTTTGTATTCCTGATGCTGTCTCATTGGTCCTTCTTTTGGTTTTGGTAGAGTTCATTCTTGGGATGGGGTGAATGGGTGGCATTTTACTCTGGGGTTTTATCGTACTGCACATTTGGACTCTGTGTTTGTGTGAAGGCATTACCTCCCCAGACAGTTACACCTCCCTGTCAAGGCTGTGGCCCCGGTCCCTGTTGGGCTGAGTTCCCTGTCTGTGGTTGCTGTTGCCACATGTTTGTCAAACTACCTGATCCCTGTTGCGGTGGTCCAGCAGCTGACCGGCCTCCCTGCGGCTGAATGTAAGGTATATTTGGGTTTCCCTGGGCTTGGTTTTGTGGATGTGGATTTTGTGGGGCTTGGCCCTGGCCCATTCATCTCTGTTTGTGGTATGCTTTTAACCGGTATATGTCTGCCATGTGGCCCATCCTGTGGCATTAGTAACCTTCTTTGGGGGACTTTGGGGGTGGGGGATTAGAATTAGTATTCCTACTCTTTTGGGGTCATTTGATTAACTATTCAAACTCCAAAGTTAAACACATTAGTGGAAATGTTGGCATTTGTGCAGATGAACTTTGCTATTCTCATTCCGCACTAAACTACTTTGTTGGTGATATTGGATTACGGAGGAGTTATATTTACCGGTCACATTCCAAAATAACACACAAAATCTCAAATTCTTCAAACTTCCAACAAAATGTATTCAAACTAAATTACAATCAGACCCCCCAGGATTTCACAATTTTGTGATTTGCAAAAAATCGGAAAATCAGCACTTTTGTAAAAATCCTGCGATTTTTACAGAAGTACCTGCACATTATGTTTAAAAAAAAAAAACTGGATTTCACTCTTTCTTTACTGGCTCTGTGCTGCCACTGAGCCAGTAAAGAGAGGGTGAGCAACAGGCCAGCAGAGGTGTTAAATTCCTCTGTCGCCTTTGAAATGCACCTAGCCCCCTCCTGAGCAATTAGCCTGCAGCCCGCCTCACACGTTTGTGTGCCCCCTGCAGACCCTGCTGGCCATTGAAAGGCTCTCCTGCCCCCCACCCTCCATTGCACTCCTCTCCTTCGGCCCCCCATTGTCTCTTGTTAACCCCTAACCTCCCCATGTCTCCTCATTTTTTTATATACCCTCAAACTTCTCTGACACCACTCCACCCCTCCACTCTCGCCTGCTGTCCTGCATGCACAGGTTGTCTGATGCCAAAAAAAGCATGTTTTACATTGTAATCTACTCTCTTTGGCATCAGACATCATTCTGTTCCAAGAGCTGTACTACTGGAGACTCTACAACGTTACAGACTGTGACATAATACAGTCTCCAGCAGTGACAGAGCACATTTTTTGCCAACGTCAAAAATCATGCTAATTTTGAGGTTTTGGGCATCAAATTTTGCTTTTTTTGGCCGTGAAATTTACCACTCAAAGCCGCAAAATACTGGAGATTCTGTACAATATTACTGTAACAACATTAAAGACTGACAATATTTATGATACGATATTAAGGAAAAACACCTTATAGACAGCTCTGAGGTGGTTGACCCACAACTCTTATTCCTATTTGGTTGCTCCTCTCTTGCTATGAACAGAGTGAGTCCGTTTTAGCATGAACTTGCTTAAGGGGCTTAATATGATCCTCGCGGTCCACGGACTGCCAGACTCACGGTGGCGGTCTCCAGACTGCCCTATTACGACTAGAGCGGTCGGGCTGCCCTGGGACCACTGCATCCGCCGCAACCGGCAGGGAACCGCTGTTCCCTGGTGGTTGTGCTGCTGTCCTGAGGCTGCAATATGTGTGGCGGGGCCGCTGGGGCCCCACCAGGCCTATTACGAGTTTCCTCACCGCCACACTTTTCATGGCGGTGCAAGGCTGGCTTGTGCCTCACGCCATGTGGATGCACCCAAGAGGCACAACATGTGCCCCCCCTGTGTTCAGGCACACCAGTACTTGCACGGCATGGACTGCAGCAGTTCATGCCGTGCAGGTACTGCCTTTGACGTTCCCATTGCAGTGCCTATTTCACAGGCACCACCCTGGGAACGCCAAAGGACCGCCCACAAGACAGAAAACTCCTGATCTGGAGGGAGGTTTCTACATGGGTTTGGTGGTGCGGAAGTGGGGGGTCCCGCTCCCGCACTGCCAAACTCTTAATAAGACCCTTAGGCAGACATTGCATGAGAGGATTCCTGCGCCATGCTTGGGGTGCTCACCTCCAGCCCTTCAAACCTAAAATAAGGTCCATGTGTCTCAGAGTTATGAGTAGTGAGGAACTAGTTGTCCCTGTTTTCAGCTGTCGGTTTCTCAGTAACTAGCATACAACAGACAGATCTCAAACCTGATCATCCAGCTAATTTATTATTGCAATTCAGTTCAGGCTTGAGGTATCATTTCTCACCCATTTCTAAGAAAATTTGCTCTCCTGTTAATTATTTATCCTGAATAATTATAGTCACAATCAACAAATGGGAACCTAGGGCTTACCTTCCCCCGTTGTTTAATTTTGTTTAAGGACTATATGGGAAAATTTTCCATCAAATGCACAATTGACCTTCTGAGGGTTTGGCTAAGAGAAAAAGCTATCCTATCTTTACATTAAGCAGAGATTGTGGCAGGTGTGACAGAGTATGCCTGGGCAAAAATAGCTTGCCCAATGAGCACAGGACCTGAGCATGAACGGCTGCTGGCTGCTGCTGTTCCTGTTATGTTGTATTTAGCATTCATTTCTTAGTGCACAATGCATTTTATGGTTCATTTTGGATGTTAGGGTGCCTTTTACGCAAAGAAAATAACAGAAAACACAGGGTTATACTCCTCCCGTAATTCCGTGTTATCTTGTCAAATTTTGCGGTAACTTCACGTAATTATGCCACAGCAAATTACGCGATTTACGGCAAATCCTGGTACAGAACTCTCAAGAAGCACTGCTCTCCTAATCTATCATGCTGGTATATAAATTCTCTGAAAAAAACAAAGGTTAAAGTGAGACTATAGTTAAGTGAAAATTTCAGTGAAAATGTAACACTTTAAACTAAAAAAACACTGCAATTCACCAGTTATAGTTATCTCTAGTAACTGTAACTCGTGAACTAAGGTAACTATAAATCGCACCCCACCCACCATGCACAGCTTCCTCAACAATAATTTCATTGCAAATGTTGCAGTGATGTTATCAATGGGGGTGGGGTAATTAGTTGTGCCTGGCGAGCGCACAAGCTATAGTTACCTAGGGCATGCTTTACAGTTATTAGAGATAGTGTTTTTTTAGTTTAAAATGCTACATTGTCACAAATGCTTTCACCTAACTATAACGTCACTATAACCTTTGCTTTTTCAGTTAAGTTTTAGTTTTTTTAAATTTAAAGTAATAATATATTAACATAAGTAAGGCCAATCCCCTGCCTTGCACAGCCAAAGGCTGTGAGCGGCAGGGGATTGGCTTTATGTACGGTAATATAACATTACTTTAGGTTAACAAAAAACAACAACAAGACCAACCCCACAGTAGGCGCTGTGGTCAAACCCCACAGGCTGACAACTCCACTCCATGCATGGCCTTTGGTCTTGCACAGTGTGGAGTTTACCTCAACTCCATGCCAGGCCCCGCGCCCAACCCATTGACATAGCCCCAGTCCTCAAGCCACTTCGGGCTCAGGGACCTCATCCAACAGGGCCTTTGTTTTTGGTGAAGGGGTCCCACAGTCCCCTCCCTGATCTACTTTGTGCCCACGGCCCCTGGAGCCAACACACCCACAGGCAGTCAAACCCATGCATGCCCCCCTCCCCTTAAAATGTACATTTGGCCCTGGATGATGGGTTCCCCGGGGCCCTTAGTGGCTCAGGGAGGAGGGCTCCACTCAAATATAGATAGAGAGAGAGATATTGAAGAATTGTGGTAGCCATTGTGTAGTCATAGTCAAGATTCCAAGAGATAGGAATTCCTTTGAATTTTGATTGGCAATAACTTTACCACCATTTGAAAAATATTCATGAAACCTTGCAGAGCTATTCCTTTTTTGACATTTGCTGATGATGCAAAGTTTGGTGGTAACTAGTTTAGGGGGTGCCAAGAAAAAAGGAGGTCCCAAAACAAGTTTTTCTAATAATGCATTTTCCATAGACTTTTATATTAGAAATAGCAACAAAGTGGCTGAACAGATTTACATGAAATTTCGCAAGAATGTAGCTTATGGAATGGAAAGGGTCCTTTTTGGCATTTGATCTAAATTGGTGCAGTTCTTCTGAAGTTATAATGGCCAAAATGTTAGTGATATATTGAGATGCAGTATACCGTAGTACCTTTGCGGTATGCCCCGGTAGACAGTGATAACAAAACACAACCCTAATCGTTAATAAAAGCTTTCACAAAATAAAAAGGCAGCCATACTGTTCAGACAATACTTTGCATTTGTTCTGTGGTTTAAAGTAAAATATAGGGGATTATTGTTGTTTTAATGTGCAAGGAGAAAAAAGGCACTATAGCTAACTCTGGAGAGGTAAGGAAGAGTAGTTTTATTCATTTATATATATATTTTTTTAAAGTTAATGGAGTACTGCGGTAGGTTTACAAAAGTATCTAGAAAGTGCTGTGGTACTTTTTGAAATGTAAAAAGAATTTATATATGAAAAAATATATTTAGACATAATATATAGGTGGCTCTTAAAAGAGCCTCTGTTGTTTTTTAACTACACATATTTAAATATGTTTGTGAAACCAAATTGTTAGGTTTGAAATATCAAGATGGTTTCCACAGGTTGTAAAATGTACACCATCAGGACTGAATTGGAATATTTTATATTCAAATGAAAAATGGAAGATATTTGATGACTTCTAAGAAATGCTGACACTGTCTTGTTGACATGTCTTTGAGTCTTTTCAATCTTTACAGCATTTTTAGTAGCCCAATTCCATTTTTTGTCCCTGACAACTATTTGAGAACACAAAATGTGTGTTTGGAAATTAAGGGGCTGATTACGATGGCGTGCATCGCATTTCCCTGTACCGCGTGACAGGCACCACATGGTGCCTGTCACTTGGTGCATGGAAATGCAGGGGGGTACCATGGGTACCCCCCAGTGCATCGACACCCACCCCACACAAGGGGGGCACGCAACGGTCCCCCAAACCCAATCCCCGCCAGCCTTTCCATGGCGGCATCGGCGCCATGGAAAGGCGCCTGGCCACACACATCCTAATATGGCGGACGGTGCCTGCTAGGCACCGCCACCATATTAGTGGCCCTGCTCTGCCCACCAGGCAATCAGTGCGATTGCCACCGGCGGAAAAGTGGCAGACGGACTTTGCGTCCGCCGCGATTCCCACCGCCATCCTAATATGGCGGTGGGTAAATCTCAATATGATGGTGGAACGATCGCCACGGCCGGCCCGGCGGTGGCGATCGTTCCGCCATCGTAATGAGCCCCTTAGATATTAGGATGGAAAATGTCTCCTTCATCTCAGCTTCCAATTTAACTCCAGTTAAGTGTCCTATATCATTGCCACCACAGTGGATAACCATAAATCGGGATGGTCACATTCACTAACAGAGGAAAGCAGAGGAAGTAACTGATCCAATTTCAAACCTCTTTCGCCAATCCATGTTATTCCAACTTCTTTCAAACCTAAATCATTCATCAACACCTTCTTTCTTGGCATACTGCCTGGCCCAAAATATAAAACTGTGCCCAAAAAGTCAAACTTGAACCACCTTGCACATAGACTAACACACAAGAATGAGGAACAGAGCGGCAGATAACTACATATATAAAGAATTAGCTAATTGGCCATTAGGAAAATACATCATATGAACAACTTACTTTTGGAAGGAGCATAAATATTGGCTTAGATATAAATTGGGCTTCTTATGTAGCACAATACTAGCAACAAATAAAATGATCTATGAAAATAAACTGATCTGTAGGACTAAAGTTAAACAAGTATTACAAAGGCATGTCAAACACACATTTCTGGTCACATGACAATGAAAACCAATAGAGAACTAGATAAGAAATAAAAAATAAAATTAAGAACTAAAGCATTATGTGATTGCTTATTAACACAAAGTGGTTTATACACACAGCCCATTACTACTAAATAAATCCAACAAACATAGAGACTCTGCTGACTGTTGGAAAGCAATACAGCTCCATTTATTTTTCAAAGACTTTACAGAGAGATTTAAAATTATACCTCATCACCTCCATCTCTTCACATTCAACTCCACTCTACGACATGCCACTCCACTCTATGACACTCCACTCTATGAGACCCACTCAACTGAATGAAACGCCACTTCACTCTATGACATGCTACTCCACTGTATGCCACTACACTGTATGCCACACCACTCTAAGACATTTTCTGACACACCACTCTAGTCCACGTCATTTTGCTCTATTCTCCGACACAACATCACTCTATGCCACTCCACTCTACTCTACAACATGTCACTCCACGATACGCCACCCCACTTGACTGCACTCCACGCCATGCCACACGCCACTCCAGTGTACAAATCACCACTCCACTCCACGCCACTCAACTCTAAGACATGCCACTCAACTGTACGCCACTCCACTTTACACCATGCCCCTTCACTCTAAGACACTGTACGATGTGCCACTCTATGAAGCACCACTCCACTCTACTGTACGTCTCGCCACTCCACTCTACAACACTCTACTCCACTCTATGCCCCTCCACTTTACGCCACTTTACTGTACGCCATGCCCCTTCACTCTAAGACACTGTACGATGTGCCACTCTATGAAGCACCACTCCACTCTACTGTACATCTCGCCACTCCACTCTACAACACTCTACTCCACTCTATGCCCCTCCACTTTACGCCACTCTGTTCCATGCTACAACACTCTACAGCAGGGTAGATCACTACACTACCACTCTACAACACACCACTACAAAGTACACCACTTCACTATATGCCTCTCTATTCTAGGACTATCTACAAAACACCACTCTATGAAACCCCACTACACTGTACTTTACGACACACCACTCTACTCTATGACAGTGTACGACATGCCACTCTACTCCACAACGCGTCACTGCAGTCTCTAACATGCCACTCCATTCTACCACATGCCAATCCACTCCACAACACTCCAGTCCACCCTATGAGACTCCACGCCACTCCCCTCCCCTCAATGACACGCCCCTCCACTGTACGACATGGTACTCCACTCTACGGCATACTACTCCACTCTAATCCCCTGTACTCTATGTCCCTCCACTCTAAGACACTTTACGACATTCCAGTCTATGAGATGCGAGCCCACTCTATTCTACAACACACCACTCCACTCTATGCTACTTCCCTCTACTCTATGACATGCCACTCTACTGTATGCCACTCCACTCTACACCACTCTATGACAGTTAACTCCTCTCTACAACACTCTATGCTCCTCCACTGTCCAACACTCTACTCCACTCTATGCCATTCTATGAAACTCTACTCCACTCTGTGCCATGCTATGACACTGTACTCCACTCTACAACACTCTATGTGACTCCTATGCCATTCAGTGCCACTTTACTCCAGTCTACTCTATGACATAGTACTCCACTGTTCTTGACTACTTTACTCTATGCCACTCCACTCTATGACATTATATGCCACTCTACTTTACAACACTTTACATTGTACCCCACTATATGCCACTCCACTGTACAACACTGTACTACACTCTATGCCACCCCACTTTACTACACTCTACCGCATTCTACGACACTCCATTCTATGACACTTTACGACACTCTATGCCACTCCACTGCATGCAATGCCACTCTATGCCACTGCACTCTATGCCACAAAACTCTATGCCACTCTACTCCACTCTGCTCCACTCTCTTCCACTCCACTCTGCAATACTCTACACCGTTGTATGCCACTGTACAACACTACACTGAATGACACTTCACTGAAAAACACTCCACTCAACGACACTCCTCTAGATGACATTTCCCTTCACTCCACAGCACTCCACTTTATGACACTCTGCTCCACTTTTCTCTACTGTATGCCACTCCACTGCACAACATTCTAGTCCACTCAGTGCCACTGTATGACACTGTACTGAACTCAATGACACTTGCTGTATGATGCACCAATTGGCTCTATGAAATGCCACTACATTCTACAACATATCACTCCACTCTACTCTCTTCCACTCTAAGACACTGTATGAGACACAACTCTTTGAGATGCCAGTACACTACATTGTACAACACAGCACTCAACTCTACACCACTCCACTCTACTGTACGACATGCGACTCCATTGTATGCCACTCCACTATACACCACTCCTGCCTATGTCACTCCACTCTATGCCATTTTATTTCACACCACTCCACTCTATACCACTCCGCTGTACACCACTGCACTCTTCACGACAACACTGTACCCCACTCTACTCCACTCTACTGCACTCTGTGCTACTACAGTGTACAACACTCTACTCTACTCTTTGACATTGAACTTGACAAGACTCCACCTGACGACACTCCACTGAACGCAATTCCACTCTATGAAGCTAAAGTCTATGTCACTCGACTACACTCTATGACACTCCCCTCTTCAACACTACTCCATTGTAAAGGCAATCAGATATCACTGTATTAATCTATTATTACATTTTCAACTACTATGAAGCCACCATAAGGCACATGTTAAACTTACCTTACACTTACCAAAGATCTCTATATTAATTACAAAAATATGGGTGTTACAATTCTTTCTCATTTGAGACATTTGGTTAGTGCTTAAAAAATCTTTTTTATGATTTTTTCTTGATTTTCTTTTTAAGCTCAACATGACCAAACCAACCAATAGTCTCCACAGGAGACAGGAGTAAAATAATTAACAACAAAAAAAAATACTACGGATGTTGGAAAGGACACTGGTTAGCCATGACCAGCTCCTAATGTATTGCCATGTTCCTCTCGCCTGCAACACTCGCAGTATGGCAGAGGAGACAGTACATAACAGTACTGCCATACTGCTCGATATTTCCCCATTCTGCGTCACCAATTGAATTGGCACCGCAGTACCAGGAGCAGGTAGTGATGCGGGCCAGATGCAGCTGAAGGTGGTGGAGGTGTATATGCGTGTGTGTGTGTGTGTGTATATACACACACACGCACACACACACACATATATATATATATATATATATATATATATATATATATACATATACATATTACCTACTGGCGGTCGCCAGTATGTAGTTATAGTTAGGATGCAGTTTCTATAGGAAGAACTTTTTTCATTTGCCAATAACTTTGGCGTCGTTTGACGAGTCCTCATGAAATTTTCAAAACTAGTTTGCCATTCACTTCAGCTGCTGTCCTTAAAGTTTCGGGGTGATCCGTAAGTGGAGACCGAGAAAAAGGGGGACCCCATGTTAATTTCTATAGGAAACTTTAAACACGGTTACAACTGCTGTACAGAATTACATCAAATTTTGCAGGAAGGTAGCTGTTGGTCCAGAAAGTGCCCTTCTTGTTAAATGGTGTAAATCCATTTAGTGGTTGCAGAAAAATGTTAAGTCATTTCCAGTTGTATATCTAGGGATGCGGAGAATCCGCAACCCCTTCTGATCTCGGACCGAGATCTGATTGGCTGCCAACACTTCAAACTAGGAAGTGCTGGCAGCCATCTTGCAACTCAGTTTAACTGAGTCACTGGAAAAAAAAATTCAAAAAGAAAGGGGGGCAGGGTAAAAACACCCTGACCCCCTATGTCTCTTGGGGGGGGGGGGTCACACAGGGACCAAGCAGGGCCAAAAAAGCATTTTCTTAAAAACATTTCAGCTGGATTCGCGCTGGAAATGTGAATCCCACCCAAAAAAACTCCAAATTATCGGCCCCCTGGTGGGCCAGGTCCCGGGGGCATTATGCAAAAAAAAGGGAGGGCACAAGGCACCTCCTCCTAGGGCTTATTATGCCCCAGGGACCACCACCTCCCTGGGGCTTCTTTAGTAATTAATGCAGGAAAGGCCCATACAGCCTTACCCGCTGCAACGGGGACCACCGCAGCCCTGGGGCTTATTTGTTTTTAGATGGGGGGTCCTCTCAGACTCCACAGCCCTGGGGACCACCATCTCCCGGGGCTTAGTGTGAAAATAATGTGGGGGACTGCGCAGACCCCCCGCCTCCCCAGGGGCTGCCACCTCCCTCAGGCTTTAATTATAAACAATGTGGGGGGCTGCGCAAACCCCTCCAAAGCCCGGGGATGCCACCTCCCTGGGGGTTTTCTTAAATTGAGTGTGGGGGCAACATGCCCCCCACAACCCCGGGGACCACCACCTCCCAAGGACAAAATTGAAGCAAGGAGGGAGACAGCGCAGGCCCTCTCCTGGAGCCATTGATAGCCCTGGGGACCGCCACCCCCCAGGGCTGGCTCTTGCTATGTTCTGGGGTGCCTATCCCCGGGACATAGCTGTTTGGTAGGGCTTGGTGGGAGCTTTACCGCTCCCGCCAAGCCATAGAAAACTGTACTCCGCTTTAAAATTATTAAAAATGTTTTTTTTAAAAGGCCGAGCACCAGGGATGGAGTCCC
This sequence comes from Calotriton arnoldi, assembly GCA_963921515.1. Lineage (NCBI taxonomy): Eukaryota > Metazoa > Chordata > Amphibia > Caudata > Salamandridae > Calotriton > Calotriton arnoldi. The sequence goes on along the minus strand of CAWUFW010005281.1, from coordinate 346,502 downwards.
CAGGTTGAAATCAGCCAAGGGAGGGGGGCCGCTTGCCCCCTCGCTTTCTCCAAATGCACCTCCTGGCACACTGCTGGTGGGGTATGAAGTCCCCTTGTATGCTAAGGACCCTTGGGAGCCAACAACCCTTCTTGTTACCACTAGTAAGTCCCACAGAGCGTGATTGCTGAGAGGACTTCAGAGGCCACGCCCCCTTTCTTCACCACTCTGCAAACGTGCCTCCTGATGTAATATGTGAGGTCATAAGCAGTGCAATGCGGAGGCGTAAGTTATAGTTAGCTCAGGTGCAAACACAAGGAGATGATGGACGGAGCGCTGAAATGTTTCAGACACTCACCCCCAGTCACAGATCTGGGTTGAATCCATCATCATTCTTCAGCTCACTTCGCCACCCCAGTTCAGACACAGCTATATGCAAATCAGTCTTGGCCCTGTGCCTCATGGGAACAATCCAGCCCGAACTGCCAAGCCATGTCTTCCCTGGACCGGAAACAAGCATCCTGGGACCGGTTTCGGGTTAACAGCCCTCATCAGCCAGGCTAGCTTGAATCCAGTGGCAAAGTGAGCAAGGGACCCACGGGTCTGGGCATACCCTGCCAACTTAGGGCGAACAAAGCAAACACAAGGAGATGATGGACGGAGCGCTGAAATGTTTCAGACACTCACGCCCAGTCACAGATCTGGGTTGAATCCATCATCATTCTTTAGCTCACTTCGCCACCCCAGTTCAGACACAGCTATATGCAAAATAGGTCTTGGCCCTGTGCCTCATGGGAACAGTCCAGCCCGAACTGCCAAGCCATGTCTTCCCTGGACCGGAAACAAGCATCCTGGGACTGGTTTTGGGCTAACAGCCCTCATCAGCCAGGCTAGCTTGAATCCAGTGGCAAAGTGAGCAAGGGACCCACGTCTGGCCATACCCTGCCAACTTAGGGCGAACAAAGCAAACACAAGGAGATGATGGACGGAGCGCTGAAATGTTTCAGACACTCACCCCCAGTCACAGATCTGGGTTGAATCCATCATCATTCTTTAGCTCACTTCGCCACCCCAGTTCAGACACAGCTATATGCAAATCAGTCTTGGCCCTGTGCCTCATGGGAACAGTCCAGCCCGAACTGCCAAGCCATGTCTTCCCTGGACCAGAAACAAGCATCCTGGGACCGGTTTCGGGCTAACAGCTCTCATCAGCCAGGCTAGCTTGAATCCAGTGGCAAAGTGAGCAAGGGACCCACGTCTGGGCATACCCTGCCAACTTAGGGCGAACAAAGCAAACACAAGGAGATGATGGACGGAGCGCTGAAATGTTTCAGACACTCACCCCCAGTCACAGATCTGGGTTGAATCCATCATCATTCTTTAGCTCACTTCGCCACCCCAGTTCAGACACAGCTATATGCAAATCAGTCTTGGCCCTGTGCCTCATGGGAACAGTCCAGCCCGAACTGCCAAGCCATGTCTTCCCTGGACCAGAAACAAGCATCCTGGGACCGGTTTCGGGCTAACAGCTCTCATCAGCCAGGCTAGCTTGAATCCAGTGGCAAAGTGAGCAAGGGACCCACGTCTGGGCATACCCTGCCAACTTAGGGCGAACAAAGCAAACACAAGGAGATGATGGACGGAGCGCTGAAATGTTTCAGACACTCACCCCCAGTCACAGATCTGGGTTGAATCCATCATCATTCTTTAGCTCACTTCGCCACCCAGTTCAGACACAGCTATATGCAAATCAGTCTTGGCCCTGTGCCTCATGGGAACAGTCCAGCCCCAACTGCCAAGCCATGTCTTCCCTGGACCGGAAACAAGCATCCTGGGACCGGTTTCGGGCTAACAGCCCTCATCAGCCAGGCTAGCTTGAATCCAGTGGCAAAGTGAGCAAGGGACCCACGTCTGGGCATACCCTGCCAACTTAGGGCGAACAAAGCAAACACAAGGAGATGATGGACGGAGCGCTGAAATGTTTCAGACACTCACCCCCAGTCACAGATCTGGGTTGAATCCATCATCATTCTTTAGCTCACTTCGCCACCCCAGTTCAGACACAGCTATATGCAAATCAGTCTTGGCCCTGTGCCTCATGGTAACAGTCCAGCCCGAACTGCCAAGCCATGTCTTCCCTGGACCGGAAACAAGCACCCGGGACCGGTTTTGGGCTAACAGCCCTCATCAGCCAGGCTAGCTTGAATCCAGTGGCAAAGTGAGCAAGGGACCCCCGTCTGGGCATACCCTGCCAACTTAGGGCGAACAAAGCAAACACAAGGAGATGATGGACGGAGCGCTGAAATGTTTCAGACACTCACCCCCAGTCACAGATCTGGGTTGAATCCATCATCATTCTTTAGCTCACTTCGCCACCCCAGTTCAGACACAGCTATATGCAAATCAGTCTTGGCCCTGTGCTTCATGGGAACAGTCCAGCCCGAACTGCCAAGCCATGTCTTCCCTGGACCGGAAACAAGCATCCTGGGACCGGTTTCAGGCTAACAGCCCTCATCAGCCAGGCTAGCTTGAATCCAGTGGCAAAGTGAGCAAGGGACCCACGTCTGGGCATACCCTGCCAACTTAGGGCGAACAAAGCAAACACAAGGAGATGATGGACGGAGCGCTGAAATGTTTCAGACACTCACCCCCAGTCACAGATCTGGGTTGAATCCATCATCATTCTTTAGCTCACTTTGCCACCCCAGTTCAGACACAGCTATATGCAAATCAGTCTTGGCCCTGTGCCTCATGGGAACAGTCCAGCCCGATCTGCCAAGCCATGTCTTCCCTGGACCGGAAACAAGCATCCTGGGACCGGTTTCGGGCTAACACCCTCATCAGCCAGGCTAGCTCAAATCCAGTTGCAAAGTGAGCAAGGGACCCACGTCTGGGCATACCCTGCCAACTTAGGGCGAACAAAGCAAACACAAGGAGATGATGGACGGAGCGCTGAAATGTTTCAGACACTCACCCAGTCACAGATCTGGGTTGAATCCATCATCATTCTTTAGCTCACTTCGCCACCCCAGTTCAGACACAGCTATATGCAAATCAGTCTTGGCCCTGTGCCTCATGGGAACAGTCCAGCCCAAACTGCTAAGCCATGTCTTCCCTGGACCGGGAACAAGCATCCTGGGACCGGTTTCGGGCTAACAGCCCTCATCAGCCAGGCTAGCTTGAATCCAGTGGCAAAGTGAGCAAGGGACCCACGTCTGGGCATACCCTGCCAACTTAGGGCGAACAAAGCAAACACAAGGAGATGATGGACGGAGCGCTGAAATGTTTCAGACACTCACCCCCAGTCACAGATCTGGGTTGAATCCATCATCATTCTTTAGCTCACTTCGCCACCCCAGTTCAGACACAGCTATATGCAAATCAGTCTTGGCCCTGTGCCTCATAGTTAGCTCAGGTAACTATAACTGCGGAATTTCACTGGTTTGTACGAGTGAAATCTGAGCCTATCTATAACATTCCTGTAACCTTTGTTTTTTTAGTGAATATAAATATATATATTTATATATGTATATATAAGCATATATAAATGTATAAATAGGCATATATATATATATATATATATATATATATATATATATATATATATATATTCACTGAAAAACAACGGTTAAAGTAACATTATAGTTAGGTGAATCTGTCGGTGGCAACATTAACCTTTTGAACTTAAAAAACACACAGGAATTCACCAGTTATAGATAGCACAGCTAACTATAACTTGCGCCCCCGCAATTCACTACTTATGACCTCACATGTTACGTCACTCATGACATGTTCTATGACATCATTTATAACATCACTGATGACATCTCAAATGGCATTACTGATGACATCATCCAATGAGTGTGTTAGTTTGTTTTACAGTTTACATAGTGACTGCTACCATCTTACTTTGTTACCTACTTTTTTTACAGTCCGTGTCTAGATGATGGCTATAAGTGTTTACAAAACGCATGTGCTCCTAATGCATCTTAGGTGTGTAGAGGTAAGGAACATGTATAAATGTTTGCATTGAATAGTAACCCTGTGTGCAGGTGACAGTTGAGATTTTGTGTCCAGCATGTCCCACACAAGGTTTTAGGGTCTGCAGAAAAAGTCTGCAACAGGGCAAAGATTCTATATACAAGATACCAAGTAGTGTAAGCAGCCTTGAGTTAGTAGACAGAGTGGTCTCAGCATGGCAATTTCAATGTAACATAAAATACTGTGTATTAAGCTATTTACATGTGCTTGTTTTGCTTCAGAAGATAGGCTATCTGTAAAGCTTTCACCACAATATGAAGGCTGCAGCTAGTATAATCTTTGGCACCTTCAGACGTTGCTTATTTTGGGATGGGATCCAGGGGTGTTGTCATTGCTGCTGAGCCTTTATTGTGTTGCTAATCCCTTTGGATCTTTCTTTCTAACAGCTGCTATTGTGATGTATTCGCTGATAGTCCTCTCTGAATTTTAACTACGTAAGGCCTCTTATTGTATAACAGTTCTTACTTTTTTAACAAAATGTTATAATGGGTCTCCAAACTCTTATTTATTTTTAAATGCACATGTACGTGTTGTACTCATGACTCCTGTGATCGAAATAAAGCATACAGTGTACATTGTTCTTAGTAGATACTTTTTAATACTCTGTAGTGCATTTCTCATGAGAGTTTCACTGTCTGCAAAGAGTGTGTGATAGGGTAAACTCTCTCCATAGAGTGAATATTGTTCACAGGACCCACTTCTCCACTCATTTTAACTTAATTTCTCAATATAGGTTCAGTAACTGTCAGGGGTTTGATACAGATAAAAGCTATCCATAGCAGGGCATTCGTTTTGGAACAGAAGTTCAGTATTTGGAGAAGTTTGGCTTTCTCTGAACAGTTGTTGAAAGATTGAACACAGTATGCAATGAGGGTTTCCCATATATCTGTGGTTGAATGTTAATGTGACCTATGCTACCCGTGAAGTGTATATCATAGGGTCAATGTGGCACATAACCCATGTTTTCTACACCCAAGGGAGTTGTTCCTGTGATGGCATTAATGATGCCACATATTCTTCAGAGCTATTTTGTAGTTACTTTCAGAGCTCTAATGTTATACCCGTTTATAGAGCAATGTGTACAAAAGAAGCTTAGATGATGGCATCAGTGATTTCACCTGTGGTGTTATCAATGGTGCCATGTGAGATGTCATCAGTGATATCATAAATGATATGATAGAACATGTCATGGGTGATGTAATATGCGAAGTCCTAAGCAGTGCATTGCAAGGCGCAAATTATAGTTAATTCTGCTAAATATAATTGGTGAATTACTGTGTTTTTTTAGATCAAAACGAAAATGTTGTCACTGATAAATTCACCTAAATATAACATTACTTTAACCTTTGTTTTTTCTGTGAATTTCCAAGGTTTTTAAATTAAAAAAAAAAACGGATCCTTTTATCACACCTATCTAAAACGTTACTTTAACATTTGGTTCTTTCAGTGAATTTCTAAGTTTTTTTACATAATTCTTTTTCTTGAGTGTATGTATGGTGGAGTAACTGAATAATGTATCATGGGTGCACAGATTATTTTGAAATGCAATTGCTGTCTTATTGTATCTTAACAGGAAAGGGTGCACACTTTGCAAAATATTTCTAAAAAATTACGTTTTAATATAAAACAGAGTAATACAACAATATTTGTGTTGAGAATGTCTATCTACTCAGTTTTTCTGACTCTCATATTGAGACATTTTCCAAACAAGTTCATTAACATTATAATAGCATACCTTTCATAGCCTTTGTATGTGTATGTGTTTTTACATAAAAGTCGTAATTATAATTCTGAAAGAAAATTATCAGTTATTTTAATATTGTATAATATTAAGTTTCATTATATAAATAAATTTGTACCTGTGTGATTACTCATTAGAGTTCTATATTTTGTTTAAATCTACTGTTTAGAGTTCTTTTTCATGTGTTCAGTTATTATTTAATGTTAATCTGTAAAAAGAGAGTATGGTTGTAATATTCATTTTATTTTTTTTAAAGGTGTTGACTGTTGCGAGACGCTCGCGGGTGTCAAACATACAATTCCCTGCGTGGGCTCCTAGGGGGATGTACTTCCTGATCGACTCTTGTGACCCTCTCGTGAGATCGTACATTTGGGATTAAGTTAAAAACAATGGGGCATATTAGCAAGACCAGCGATAAAATTATCGCCGTTTTAGCGGCAGGAAACTGCCGCTAAAACGGCGATAATGAGCTTGCTAATATACGTTATAGAATTCCAATAGAAGCCCAGGTTAGATGTCCTGCACATCTAACCTGGGCTTCTATTGAATTCTATAACGCATATTAGCAAGCCCATTATCGCCGTTTTAGCGGCAGTTTCCTGCCGCTAAAACGGCGATAATTTTATCGCCGGTCTTGCTAATATGCCCCCGTGTTTTCCTGTATCTCTGAACATAGTAAAAGATTACAGAGTTGATTACATCAGTGAAATTGATTATGATTTGTTCCACTGAGTTTGTAAAGCAATAATATTTTTATGATCTCACAAGACGCTCGTGGGAGTCGAACACACAATCCCATGTGTAGATTCGGGGTGGGCTGAACCTCCTGTTCAGCTCTCACGATCTACCTGCAAGATCATGCATTTGCAAATAATTTACAGTGGTTTCTTGTAATTCGGAACAAATTAAGACATTAGGGATGTTATTAGCTTTTAAAAATTGATTATGAATTGTTCTATGAAATATATAAAGCAATAATATTTTACTTTACGAGACACTCATGGGTATGTGGCAAGAGTTACGGGATAGGAATCACATACTAAGGAAGGATTGTGATTGGTTCATATGGATATCCTTTTTCAGAAGAAGAAGATTTCACTAGTTTTGCCTTATTTCACCAATGGATTTTGGTGAGAGTAGACATATTTGGCTTTCTCTCCTATCCAGTTTTCCTTTGAGCGGAAAGATGTGTTCATCTGATTCAGATGAACAGCCAGGGGCTTGTACACCACTTCAGCCACCCCAGCTACCCAAGGAATCCTTTCGGTGGCAATTCTTTGAAATGAGTGCAGGTGCTATGAAAGTATCTATGAAGTATATGACCTGTACACTTTGCAGCAAAGAGCTCAGCCGGGGGAGCAGAAATAAACAATATAGTATGAGTACCACATGGATGTAGAGACACCTGACGTCTATGCATTCACAAAAGCTTGCATGGACAGAGTTGGCTCATGCTGCGGAGGCAGAAAACTTTACTGGGGCTTCAACATCTTTTGCACCTGGAGATACTCCACCTACTGGTTATAACTGCACAGATGAACAATAACCCTACTTTTTAAAAATAAAGTGCTATTTTTGCTGCTTATGCAAGCAGATTGTCTTTTCATCTCAGACAAGCAGGTCTGCCCAAGAGCAAAAATAGGCCCCTTGGCAGTATTTTATTTTTGTAATCATTTTTTTGTAAGTTTTTCTCCTTTTTTTAAGGAGATGGTGTTTATATTTGTTTAAAACCTCAATCACATTTCTGTCCTACTCTTTTTTTTAAAAATTAAATACCCCAAAAATATTAAAAATGTTGGAAAACACACAAAAAATTATAGTCAGTCAAAACTGTTAACAAAAACGTCTCTTTTCAGAGCTACCCTATAGTTTCATGATCTATGTTGGTTGTACTATGTTTCCCTTTTTTGCTCCTCTCCAAAGCTCCTGCGAGACTCTTGTGAGAGCAGGGAAGCAATCCCTCATGTGCAGTCTGAGGGGGCAGTGCTTCCTGGTTTGCTCTTGTGAGTCTCTTGCAAGACCGTACTTTATATAATGGACTTTGCATTTACACTGAATATATCCTGATATAGTATTTATGATTTATACACACCAGAATAGTAGCAGTGCGTTTCGTTTAATGAAATGCAATCCATTCTATAATTGTGAAGAAAAATATATCACTTAGATTCATGAAAAAAAACACTTGTATTATCTGCACGATACCAACATTGATACATAGCACACATTGATACTCATTTATTTACTTTAAGGCCATTTATTATTATTGGAAAAAGTTCAATCACTACTTTGTTTTACAATCCCCCGAGAGAATTGCAAGATCAAACCCTTTTTGTTGGTGGAAGAATTTACACTTTCCTTTATTACAGAAAGTAGACTCTCAAATGAGACATTTTCACAGTATAACAACAGTGCACAGTAGGGTATAAGGAGACATTTGTATCTCACTGACACCTCTTCACAGCCTAACAAACTGTGCATAGTAGACTATGGCGAGAGACTGGTCTCTGTAGTGAGACCTTGCATGAAGGTAACCACTGTGTAGAGTAGGATGTAAAGAGACACTGCCTCTCCACTCACACCTTTTTCCAGGCTCAGCAGTATGCATAGTAGAGGAGGAAAGGTACACACCTCAGATGTAAGACCTTACTATTCTATAGTAAGTATAACAAGTAGTGGCCTCTCCACTGAGACCTCTCCCCGGAAAATAATCATATATATTAGGGTGCGGGAATGGATTTCACTGTCCAGTAACAGCTCTCCCCAGGATAACAGACATATACAGTAGTATGTGGGAAAACAATCTTCCCTCCACTAACACCTATCTCCAGAACAACATAAATGTACAGTACAGTGTTGGTAAGGAGTAGCCTCTCTGCTGACACCTCTCCCTAGACCAACAGAGAAATGCAGTGGTGTTTGGGAAAGGAGAGGCCTGTCCGCTAACACATATTACCAGGGTGAGAGGTGTCTGTTAATGTGTAGTGTAGCTCCTATTTCCCTAATAGGCTCTGCGCATTGGAATAATATACCCTATAGGTTTGACATAGGACTAAGGTCGATATGTCCCTATCGAGTATATTAAACTTAATTACTTGTGCCAGCTAGCTCAGAGGCCACTAGAAACTCCTTGAATAACAAGAAGGGAGTAGTTTCTGGCAGCCGCAAAACATGACCACTTTGTTTCCCTTTAGAATCGGAACATGTCCCAGAGTCGTGGAAACAATAGATAACCGTTTCACTCAGCTCAATTGTGCATGCTTAGTTTTCCTCAAAGTTACACAGAAAGAATAGACGGGCGTTTCAATAAAAGATTTATTGAACAGTCTTGTTTCTCGTGTAAGTTATATGTGCTGTTACGATCACAAGATAGTATGCAAGATAAATAATGTACAGCGTAAGCAGTAGAAATAAGTAATACTGCGCTAGCATTATCTTTTAGCATTTATTCACATACATAAATAACATGAACTAAAAATGCGAGTACTCATATGATGCGTACCTACGCTAGTTCTACCCCAATGTACCTAACCTAACCTAGGTGTAGGGAAAGGTAAGAAGTAGGTGAAGTATTCCTTACTACGGTATACTAAGAGTATGTTAAGCCGAGTATGCCAAGTATGCCAAGAATCCCTCTAGGTTCTAGTCAGCTCCAAACCTTAAGAATGAGAGAGGTGGAAATCTCTTTCTGGACTCGAACTCTAACACCCCGCGAGGGAAGTCAGATCACTGGAAGCGGGACTCTCTGCGAGCAGGGATGACAGCGTCTTCTCAGTGCGTCAGGCCGGGATACGGGCTCCTCTGAAGTCGAGGTCTCCTCTAACTTGCTTGGGCAAGGGAAGGTATATTTATACCTGGTAGGTACTTTGGAATGTTAGCATTGACGTGAACTCGGACAGAGGAAGACGTCAGGAATGAACCCTTAAGGTATAATGGTTCATACATAATAGATGAGTTCTTGGAGAAATCAATAGTCCTGTGCTGGGGGAACTCCCGAAGCTTAAGGGTCTTGTTTCTAAGAACTCGTTGTGACGTTAGGGTGGACGGATGTCGGTGACCATGCCTGTATTTGGAGTGCACGGTTAATGCCTAAATAAGGACTGGGATTCTATGCCTATATAAGGGCAATGCAAATTGTGCCTATATAAGGACATGATTCAGGAAAACCTATATACGGACACCTAAAGCGGAATACAACACCCACTCCACTTTCGTATGTACGATAATACTAAAATGCTAAACATTTAAATGCTAAACATAAAATTGAGTACCACATGTCGCTAAAAACATTCTAAAAGCATTGAAAAGGAGTTAAAACCGTTGAAATGCAAATGGTACTGTACATTTTAAGCATTGTTTTCATTTCAAGCATATATTAAAAATAAAATGCAACTTGAAAGAATAAACAGCAAAATTTATATATGACGAAATGATTGATAAGTTGTTCAAAAATCAAAGTCACTTCATATCATGGAAATTAATAAAAAAATTCTAGACAAATAAGGTGACAATGTGTCCCTGGAAGTACTTTGAAGTCCATACTATAAGAATAGTTCTACTGTAAGTAGATTGATTTGCCATGTATTTTCAGAAAAGTTCAATTTTGGGAAGAGTTCCAAGTTTTGAAAACATGAAGGCCAAATTCATTGCGTCTCTGGTACACTGTGAGCCGAATCAAAGTCAGTGTACGAGTCTGGAGTAAACATGAGATCATCTATTTCCGTAGCCAAAATATCGTCTACCGAAGTTGGTGACATTTGGAACACCTCGTTCAGAATGTTAATTGCACAGAGATGAGAAACATCGCCTTCAGCAGAAGATGCAATGTTCGCGTCCGTTGCTACCTGTGTGCCTGGTGATCCATCTCGTACCTCAGCAGCAGCCGGAAGCATCTGTGAGATCTCAATGAATGCCGTCATCAGGATTGGAAGCCTCTGGGGACAACACAGAGCATGGGCCGTTATCGGGTCCAGCAGAGTATCGATATCCGTTGGCATGACTGATGGGAGTGTTAGACAGGTGTCTAGCACGCATTCTTCACCGCAAAACAGGCAGCGTAGAACAGGTAAGATGCAATCTTGCCAGATTGGTCTGAATGACAGGAACCAAGTTGTATTAAGCTCCCGTAGACGAGGTATGCCCAAAAGTTGTACTATTCGCTCATGGCACTTTCGTTCAAGTAGAGCTTTCTCCACTTCGCTCGGAGTGATGTTGGCAAACAGACTGGCCATAGCGTAATAGCAGGAATAGAAACAGGATTCCTGCAACAAGTGCTAGAATTAATGGCACACCACCAAACACAGAATGTGCAAAGTTTGGGATGATTCCGAGGACCGCCTGGAAAGGTGCTAATAGTCCGGAACAGCTGGTCTTAAATACATGTACAATTCCGCTTGTATCTGACATGTTAAAGATACGTCCTATCATTTCTACAAAATGTATAGGGCAGTTTGTACCAATTAAAGCCTGTATCTCAGCCGAAGTCCTTGCAACTTGTAGATCATAGGTTTCTTTGGCCGAGGTCAAAGGCACTGTTTGTTGTATAAGCATGGCTTTCATTCTGCTTAAAGTATCAAATCTTATAAAAGAGACATTCAACGAAGGCCACAAAGGCGACTCCCTGACTGTGTCTATTGGGGCAAACAATACTTGCATACAGCAAGTGACCCTGGAGTTGACCGTTACTAGATATGGGATGCCTGGCAACATGCCACAGCAACTCTGATCATTCAACATGAGGTAACTCCCATTAGAAAGTTGTCCAAACGTTGGATTAATCACAGCAGCTGGTGTACGCTGCTGATGGCAGGACAAATTTGCCACAGAACCATTACAAGCCCCGTGTATAAAATGTCCTGACAAATTAGTGAACCGCTTAGTGCACTTTTACAGTGTGTACCGCTCAGAAACACTTCTCGATCCTCACTCCTACATCTATATGTGTACGGCAAAGTCCAGGATGTCTTAATGTATTCCTTACCCAACCTTTCATATTTGCCTGCTTGCATTTGTTTGAGGCAATACTGAAACTGAAAAGTAGTCACAGGTAGAGTGATTTTGCCATGAATAAGCCATTCTGTAGCTGGTTTTTCTGCCACAGTGAATGGTAATTTTTCCAGTTTTTCAATGCTCAGCACTGTATACTTCGCTCCCCTTTGTGCCAGTTCGATCTGTTTATCACTTAGATTGTATTCTGCAAACAGAGCCGACGTGTTGATAAAACGCCAAGGCACATAGCCCGCACGCAAAGATTGCAGCGTCCAGCTTAACAACACAATAGAACGTAATTGAGATTGGCCTTGTTGTAACATGGCTAAATCTTGTTCTAGTATGTCGATAGCAGAGGATACAATGTTGTCCAATGAATAGATTCTGGATGACAAAGTTGTTAACCCGTTATCGACCACAGTGAGAGTTTTATCTAAGTTAATACGATCAATTTCACGTATTCGTTCTGCGGCCTCCATCTGTGACACCTTCCATGCTTCATCATAAGCAGCATAAATGCCGGCATATATGAAACATTTTTGACGCGGTTTTCTTGGTCCAAGCAAGAATTCCCTAAGGTCTGCGTCTTCTTTAAGTAAGGATAAGTGTTGTTTCACATCCTTAAGTGTAGATTTCTGCAGCCAATCGAGGCATCATTTTCCTACACTGTATGTTGTTACTACCCCTGGATGTTGTCTTTGGACGTATCGTGGGTCTGGCCTGTGAATAGTAAAGCCCTGTGTTTTATTCAGGAATCTTTCTTGACAGGTGTTTGTGTCTGTGGGCCAGATCACCCATTTTATCCAATCAGGATTTGTTCTGTTGAGTTGTAGTATTGTGTCAACTGTAACCGCTGCCTGTGTATTGTTATCACTTGCAGGTGTTGGTACAGAAGGTGTTTTCATGTCTTTGATCTTGGCTAACCCAAGGCAAGACGTTTGTTGGACAGTGTCATTCAAAAACATTATTTGCTGAGGGATGATACATGCTCTAAATAAAGCTTCTGTCCCCTGCACTTGCCATTCTTTAGTACCCCAGACCGATTTTGTGTCTATTGAGTCTTTCCAAAGGTTGTATCCCTGTCTAGACAATTGGGCACTAAATGCTGCAGAGTAAATCTGTTTTGTATTTGTTAACATAATTTTCAGTCCTGTTTTGTTTACATTTTTATAGTAAAATGTTTCTGGGTCAGATGTATTGTATCCTGAAAAATATGGAAACTTTTTAGCAAATGTTTTTGAACTACCTTTTGGAGGTGTAGGACAATGCTCCCATTGGTTAAACATAAACACATTTCTAAGTATTGAAGATTTATGCAAAAAATGATGACCATAGTGGTTATAGCAATACAGCTGTTCATAGTCTGATGAACCATCTAAATATTCATTATTAGAAAATGCAGCAAACCTCTCTAGATCAAACATTATGTCATTTACAGTCTCAAAGTCCCAATCATCAGAATAGGTACTGGACGAAATAAGATCACTTAGTGAAATTTTAAATAAATGTGGAATGTTCAATTGTTCCGTCGGGCCGAAGATATTGAATTCAGTTTTGTCCCACACTATACCATCCTGTATAGGAACGGCTGTGATGTTCACTGCTGACAAGTCTCTTGCTTCACGATGGGAAGATTTGTGAGGTTTCAAAAGTAAGTTCACATCTTTTCTTTCAGTGTTCACATGGATGTATCTGCCATTTATAAGCACACTTATAGTCATAACCAAAGCTAGCCAAAGCAGGAAGAAAAATATTCCAGAAATAATCCATAGTTCAATCCATGGTGAAACCAGATAAGTTTTTTTCAAAAAATGAAGAAAGTCTTGTACTTGCTGTTTGAATTTTAATGATGCTGGCGACGTCTCAGGCTCACTCGGATCCTCAGAAAACGTATCAAAGTTAATGAAGTAGCCAGAAGCAGTTCTGTCAATTGTTGGAATTGCATCAGGATTTGTTGAAATCGCTGGAACCAGTTGATCACTTGTTACATTGGTGTAGACAGGTGTATTTGGACGAACTGTTACTTGAGTTTCAAGAGGTATGAGTTCCATAGCATTGTTGCTTAGTCCTTCATCTGTTACTGCTGAATTCTCGATGGTTATCAGTCTTTCAGTCTGAACCTCTTGGATAGTAGCGAGAGTAGTGTGTCTGCTACTAGGTCGGAGTCCACGAGGCCTACTATTTAGTATTGGCCACATACTGTGGTTTGATGAGGTCGATGGACACAAATCTTTTCTCCTTTTTTCCAGCAAGGGGCGGCAGAAGTACTGTTCTTGTTCCGTGGATAGCTAGGACAGGTACTGGTTGTCTGTAAGAAGGTCCAAATTCCTTCTTGTCCGCAATCTTCTCTCTGACTAGATCCCCAACTTTTGGAATCCAGACAGGCCTTGCTGGGACTGCCGGTTTTTCCCCAGTGGTGGTTGGCTGCAGGAATACGTTGCTTTGTTTCGATCTTAGTTCATTTAGATCCTGTAAAACAGCCAAACGATCTTTGATATCAAAAGGTTTATTTTCCACCACTGTGCCTACGTGTTCGAGGTCAGGTACCCACATTCTTGTCCCAAATAGGACCTCATATGGAGTGACCCCCCCTAGAGAACTTCTTGGCAAATTATTTAATGAGCGTTGGACCCCATAAAGATGTTTGACCCACCCATCACCCGAACCTAATACCCTAGCTGTTATAGACTGCTTTATGTCCCGGTTTTTCCTTTCCACAACAGAATTTCCCTCAGGATGAAATGGAGAGGAGTACCGCAATGCAACGCCCAGACTGGCCATGGCTTCTTTGTAAAACGCTAAACGCAGGACCCTGGTCAGAATGTAGCGTACCTATTGCGTATGTGCCGATAAAGACTCGCAAATCTTTTATAACAGTTCGAGCGTCAGCCGAGCGCTGAGGCCATATCCATAGGAACCTTGAGCACGAATCCACTACGACCATTATATATTTATAGTTACCGTCCCTTTGCAAGGGACCGCAGTGGTCCAGGTAAACACAAGCTAATGGTTTGTCTGAAATTAACAGGGGTGTCTGCGCAGGACGTTTCACTGTGGAGACTTTCATCTGTTGGCATATGTCACATTCTAAAACATAGTTCTTGGTTTGTTTCCTAATGCCAGGCCACCAATATCTTTGCTTGAGTAAAGATACTGTTGCAGAAACACCTGCATGGGCAGAAGCTATCCCTTCATGTGCTGCTAGGATTAGTCCTAATCTACGTTCCTTGTTTGGAATTACCCTATCCCCCACTCCAGGGATTCGAGCAAAAGGAACATTGTTCGCATCAATTACATAAGAGTACTTGAGTGGAAACTTTTTTGGTAACGCTGCACCACTGCCTTTGCTCGTAGCATTGACAGCCAACATTATCTCACTGTCTATTCTCGTTTTTGAACGAGTGATCGCAGCTACAGAAGTCGTTTGAACAGCCCCCTTTGCGGCTTCATCAGCCAATGAATTCCCTGCAACGTGAACGCCATCACGTTAATGACTCAGTGTATGGATCACGTGAGCCTTTGGTAGTTTGTTTTTTAACTGAACTACTTGTTACCAAAGCATTTTATGCTTTATTGTGCCACCTTTTGCATCTTTGAACCCATTTTCAAGCCAATTTTGTATATATTCATTATACGACTGAACACAGTAAAAAGAATCGCACACTATTAGTGTGGGGAATTTGCGATCTGTACTTTCAAGTGCCAGTTTGAATGCTTGTAGTTCAGCTCGCTGAGCTGTACAATCTCCTAGAGATTGCGTTTTTGTGACCATAGGTCTGAAGATACCATCTCGCATGCGACCTTTAACGATTGCACACTCTGCACTGTAAGCTTGCTTACTCCCTGTAGCGGGTTGTGCTGATCCGTCAGTGTAAATTATGAATTCGTACTGATTGAGAGGCAGAATTTCAGTGGGCAGAGGACATTCATGTTCATATTACAGGAACGCTTGTGTTTTTAAATCAGGATCAAAAACATATTCAACATCTGTTGCAGCAAGAGAGTTAACCCATTGTATCCATCTAGGATGTAAAGCTTTTGCATTCGGGATGCTCGCTTTTGTGACCGCTTCTAAAGCTGGTACTGGGGTTACGACAATAATGCGTTTCCCTTGGGCTAGGGCTCTTTCTTTTGCTACAGCGGTTTGAACTGCTGTCAGTATTTTTTCTGTTGAAGTTAAGCGCATTTCTGCTTGTGTATACAAATGAGATTTGTATGCAATTGGTACTTTTTCACCCTCATTAAATGTTAAGTAGGTGAATCCGCATTGACCCGAAATTATTCGGATCACTAAGTTGCGTTGACTTACGCGTGTTTGTAAGTGATTTGTTGCTAACATGTTAGCTTGGATTGAACGCAAGATTTCTGTGTGTTCTTGTGTCCAATTTTTGATTGAAAAATCAGGTTTGATTAATTCGTAGAGAGGTTTAACCCTTTCTGCGTAATTTAGAATGTAAGTTCTTCCAAAATTTAGGAAACCCAGGATGGATTGTAAGTTTTTTAGCGTTTTTGGAGGTTGGAGCAGCGCACACCTTTCTAAAAAGTTGGCTGCCAGGCTCTTGCCTTCACTTGAAAGCTCATATCCAAAGAAGAGGACATTGAGATGGGCAATTCTGGATTTTTTAAAGTTAAACTTATAGCCCTCGGAGGCGAAGCCCAATATAATGGTACTCACCCTGTTCAAGTGTTTGTTTAGGTCATCGTCTGTCAGGTAGATGTCATCGACATATGACAATGCCTCATTATCATAAATTTGTAGTAACTCTGTTACCCTCGCTGAGAATAACCCCGGGCTATTCTTGAACCGTTGTGGGAGTCGACAAAATTGACGCTGGGTCCCCATTATTGAGAAAGCTGTTAAGTACCTGCTTCCAGGTGCTATGTTTTGACAAAAGAAACCATTTGAGATGTCTAATGTGGTTTTATATTTTTTGCGCAAAATGTTATTCATTAATGCTGTGCTATGTGCATTTTGCACTGCAAATGTTTTTGAACAAGTGTTTAAGTGTCTGTAATCCAAAATTAGACAATATGTATTGTCTGGTTTGGAGACAGGAAACAAAGGATTGTTCATTGAGGAGATGCATGTTTAAATCACCCCTTGGTATTCAAGTTGATCTAGGATCTCCCTGACCTGCTTTTTAGCTTCTTGTTTTATTGGGTACTGCCTTTGTGCAGTAGGTTCATGTTTCAGATGTATTTTATGGTGAGGTGAGTCCTCATCCCATCCTACATGATTTTTATATAATGCTGGGGCCTGGGCTACTGCCCATTTCCTGGCATATGTATATTTTAGGTGAATTGGAATATGGTTGGAGAAGGCAGGCATAATAATGTCCTCGCCATGTGGGCACTCCCTGAAAAATTGTGGTGGCCAGTCTTTTTCTGCTAGAAGTATGTCATAGCCCCTTGAAAGTTTTTCCCAAAAGAGTGCTTTCACCTTTCTTGGTATGTCTCCCTCCATCCGAAGTGTTATTTCATATAACTTTTGTGGAGTACTAACCCTGGTGTCTTCAGTCTCAACTGTAATGTACTCATTCAAGTCCACTATCTCCAGAAGTTCCTTCAGGTTCTGGCGAGCTATTGTGACTTCTGATGCACTGTCCAGCATTGTCTGAGCCCATTCTCCGTTCTTGAGTTGTGTTCTCAGTATCCTCGGCATGTTTGACCTTCAGACCTGCTACCTTCTTTTTGGAGAATTGAGGTTTTGTTTTATTTTTCTGAGCGTGTTTATCTTCTTTGGATTTTACGCGTTCTTCTTTATGTTCTGACCGTCCTCTTCTTTCCGATGTCTGTGACGAGATCTGAAAGGTACGAGAGGAACGTGTATCAGTATCTTGATACCTGTCAGGCTTTTTTAAATTATCCCTATTCCTGAGGTTATACCTCCTTTCAGAGGGCTCCTTTTGAGGAGACCTACCTCGGGATTGAGAACGTTTCTCGTTTGAATTTTGTTTATTAGTTTCCCACTTCTTTTTAGAAGATGTAGGAGTTTGTTTAATAGAGTCCTTCTCAGGACTTTCAGATAGTTTTGGCTTCAATGGTCTTCCACCCAAACTATCTCTGCCTAATTCTGCATAAGATTGTTCTATTATTCTGGGTAGTTCTGTTTGATGTTCTGTAACATCGAATTCTCTTAATCGTTGGCGGATCGCCACTGCTGCTGCCTCCCCTTTAATATTAGATAATATTATTGTTGAGACCTGGTCGAAATTTTTCAGTAGTTTGATACCTAAATTCAGAGCAGGCTCTGCCCCATATTCGTTTTGAATTTGTTTCAGGACATCTGGTATTACTGCAATTGACGGAACACCATGTGTTTTAGTATAGATGGCAGCAAAGACTGAGCCCCAAGTGGTGTAGTCTTCCAGTTGTGGTGTGATCCCCATTGGTAAACAGATTGTTAGGATTCTGTATTTCTCATAAGGGCTAGTATTTGGAAATACTGCTTCTATTTGAGTAATTTTTTGAGCTATCCAGAACGGAATTTGCTCACGTTTTGTGGGCATTTTACCCATGACTGCGTATAAAGTCTGTGGTGTAATTTTTAGTGTATTCCCCTGTTGAGGAGTTTGATTTGGAATGGTTAATGGTGGTTGGACTGTGAAAGTCCGCATGACATATTGGACCAATTGTCTGTAAATCTGTATTAACTCTGTAAGTTGAGTAAGTAATTCCTCATCTGTCATTATATCCAGTTCAGGATGAGGAGTGTAGCCGGCTAGAATCGGCCATGTTGCTCCTGGTCTACCTAGTGGACTGAGCCTGGTAATGTTTCTGTGATGTTTTAGGGCGCCTTTAAACCAGAGCTGATGCTCCTGGTATGTTAGTGGAATTTCAATATCCTCGAAAGGAATATATTCCTCTGGTGGATCATCTTCTTTGTAGAAGTGAAACAGTTTTGTTACTGAATTTGATTCAGGGAATATTATCCATAAATAGAATACCTCTGTCTGAAAGGATTCGTGTGCCTCTATCACGAAAACTGCTCTACCGCCTCTTGGTGGTAGGCCGTGTTTTATACGTTTTAGAGTGATGGCTCTTCTTAAGTTTGGATGGATGTCTATAACACCCTCCTCGGTTTCATTAAAACCGGTTAAGTTAAAAGCTGTTACGACTGGGTCAGCCGCAGCTCCACCATTCTCGGAGTCAGGCATTTGTTTTTTGAAAAATGTAGAACAAGTTTCAAGGAAACAAAAGATAAGGTGCACAATATTTTGGAACACTGTATCCTTCAACGTTGAACAAGCCAAACAGCTAATATATAGGGTGCTTCCCTATGTAGCTTTGGCGGATACTTAACCCTGCCCACTCCAGACGTCTTATGGAGTATATGGGTAGGGGTCTCTGAGAGAAAAAGCACGTCTGAGTTACTCAGTATCTAGCGTTAAATTACTGCCTTACCAAACGTTGGGCGCCATGTAGTGTAGCTCCTATTTCCCTAATAGGCTCTGCGCATTGGAATAATATACCCTATAGGTTTGACATAGGACTAAGGTCGATATGTCCCTATCGAGTATATTAAACTTAATTACTTGTGCCAGCTAGCTCAGAGGCCACTAGAAACTCCTTGAATAACAAGAAGGGAGTAGTTTCTGGCACCCTCAAAACATGACCACTTTGTTTCCCTTTAGAATCGGAACATGTCCCAGAGTCGTGGAAACAATAGATAACCGTTTCACTCAGCTCAATTGTGCATGCTTAGTTTTCCTCAAAGTTACACAGAAAGAATAGACGGGCGTTTCAATAAAAGATTTATTGAACAGTCTTGTTTCTCGTGTAAGTTATATGTGCTGTTACGATCACAAGACAGTATGCAAGATAAATAATGTACAGCGTAAGCAGTAGAAATAAGTAATACTGCGCTAGCATTATCTTTTAGCATATATTCACATACATAAATAACATGAGCTAAAAATGCGAGTACTCATATGATGCATACCTACGCTAGTTCTACCCCAATGTACCTAACCTAGGTGTAGGGAAAGGTAAGAAGTAGGTGAAGTATTCCTTACTACGGTATACTAAGAGTATGTTAAGCCTAGTATTCCAAGTATGCCAAGAGTCCCTCTAGGTTCTAGTCAGCTCCATACCTTAAGAATGAGAGAGGTGGGAATCTCTTTCCGGACTCGAACTCTAACACCCTGCGAGGGAAGTCAGATCACTGGAAGCGGGACTCTCTGCGAGCAGGGATGACAGCGTCTTCTCAGTGCGTCAGGCCGGGATACGGGCTCCTCTGAAGTCGAGGTCTCCTCTAACTTGCTTGGGCAAGGGAAGGTATATTTATACCTGGTAGGTACTTTGGAATGTTAGCATTGATGTGAAGTCGGACAGAGGAAGACGTCAGGAATGAACCCTTAAGGTATAATGGTTCATACATAATAGATGAGTTCTTGGAGAAATCAATAGTCCTGTGCTGGGGGAACTCCCGAAGCTTAAGGGTCTTGTTTCTAAGAACTCATTGTGACGTTAGGGTGGACGGATGTCGGTGACCATGCCTGTATTTGGAGTGCACGGTTAATGCTTAAATAAGGACTGAGATTCTATGCCTATATAAGGGCAATGCGAATTGTGCCTATATAAGGACATGATTCAGGAAAACCTATATACGGACACCTAAAGCGGAATACAACAAAAGGTTTGAGAAAAATGTATCTCTCTGCTCATGCCTCTTCCTATACTGACAGATATGCATAGAAGGCTGTTGGGAGGAACTGCCTTGCTTCCTGACAGATCTCTCTTGCATGAAAAGTCTGCATAGTACATTGTGACCTGTGACCTGTGACTTGGATGATGGGTGTGCAAATTAGGCTGTGAAAATGAACTTACCTCTCTGGTCACAGCTCTGCCCAAGATGACAAACATACAAGTAAGGTGAAGGGATGTAATTACCTCTATGCTGAGAAGTCTGTCTTCCAAAACAACTATAGAGACTATGGTATGAAAATGCACTGCCCTGTTAGCTGAGACATCTTCCCAGGGTAACATATGTGTAAAGTAGACTGTGGGTAGAGGCTATTTTCTCTGTGCATACCTCAGTTCATAGTGATGAATGTCCATAGTAGAGTATAAAATTGGGGCTCCTCTCTGTTGAGAACTGCCAGTTTTAGTCAATGTTGCAATTCTATAATAAAATAAAGATTTATACTAACTGTTAAAAAATTAAATCAAAATTATACCCCACTTCACTCTACATTTGTTTGCTACATCAAATGATGTGGGACTTGGTTTGAGTTAAGATGTTGCAATTTTCTGTTTTGGAAATGTAATTAATTTTGTTGATGATTTTGTGTTCATGATGGTCTGACAGTCCGAATTCAGCATAAAAAAGTCATGTGGAATGAGGAAGTGGGAGTCTGGAGCTCTGTTTTGGTTTTTATGTATTTTAAAAAAAAAATCTGTATATATTTGTTTCACAGCCCTGATGAAGTCCTTTTGGAAGGACGAAACGCTTTGGCTGGGCTGGATGTCTTGTATTTGATGAATAAACTTTGTTGAAGACTCACCTTCATGACTGTCGTGTATTTATGAACTAATTGAAGAACTTTTCACCCATCTTGAAGGACCATTTTTGTGTATTATTTGGATATGTGAATTTTCCTTTTTCGAATACTCATACTATCTCAATGCCCCAGTGTAATTTTGGTAATGCTCCCTATTCTATTTTTCAGATTACAAGTTGAGGCCCAAGAGCAGTTGGGCTATTTGGGAGGTGTGGTGCTGAACAGGCAACATACAATAACCAACACTTGTGTGGTCGTAGAAAGCCTAACACTGCTCTGTTTGGATTTGTGGCCAAGTTGAAACTACATAAAGTGTAAAAATTCTAAAGTTATAGTTATACATTTCATTTACAATTCATACACCACCTTCAAATTATTATAAGTAGCGGACCTTGTTACACACTCTTTTCAGCTCGCTAACCAGACAACACTAACTATATAATTCCCTACTCTATCACGTACTGCAATTAACTATAACTAAGCTTTACATTTTAGTTTTTCATTGAATTTCAATGTTTTTTTTTAGATTTTTAATAAAAATGTGTTTAAAATTGTGAAGTCCAGTGTCACAAGTGGAAAGTTGTTTTGTGGAGTGTCATACAGTACAATGGAGGAGAGAGTTGTAAAGTCTATTGTCATAGACTGAAGTAATGTAGATTAAAATCGAGTGGAGTAGAGTAGAGTGCAGTAGCATATCTAAATAGAGTTGTAAAGTGTTATATAGTGTAGTGGAATGGTGTCTCATATAGTAGAGTCAAGTTTTGTAGGATGGAGCAGCGAGTTGTATAGTGAAATGGTGTGTCGAACAGTAGGGTAAGATGTGGAGAAGTGTGGCTCAATGGTTAGAGCGGCAGACCCTGATGCAGAGATCTGGCCCGGGACCAGGGTTCAATTCCCGCCTCGGCGGGTCTTGGGCTTAATTTCCTCGGACCTGATAATTCTCGCCTCGGTGCCTATTCTAATCATGGGTCCCACTCTGCAACTCTGGGCAATAGCTTGCTTAATCTCCACAACGGCCCCACCAGCGCTGGGATGCCTGGCTTCACCTTGGGGGTGCCCAGGAGTGGACATTTCACAGGGAATAGCCAGGAAGGGTTCCACAGCGGTATGCGTATAGCGCCAGGACACCCCAGCTGGGGTAGCAGTGCGCTTTACAAGTACGAATTTCATTACGAATTTCATTCATGTCGTAGACTGTCATAGAGTGGAGTATATTGTTTTAGAGTACGATGAAGTAGAGTGTCATAGAGTGGGATATCGTCAAGTGGAGTGTCGTAGGGTACAGTGGAGGAGAGTGTCGTAGAGTGGAGTGCCATGTCAAATAGTGGCATGGCGTGTCCTAGAGAGAAGTTGAGTGGTGTGTCATTGAGTGTCATACAGTGTAATACAGCGTAGGGTAGATAGGCATAGAGTAGAGTAGAGTGTCATACAGTGGCATAGAGTGTAGTAACATCTTGTAGAGTGGAGTTGCATACAGTGGAGTAGAGTGTCGGACAGTGGAACTGCACAGAGCAGAGGATAGTACAGGTGTGTGGAATAGGATAAAGTGGAGTACACTGGAGTAAGGTAGTGTAGAGTGGAGTAAAGTGTCATGGAGTGGCATGTCGTAGATTATAGTGGCGTGGAGTGCAGTAGAGTGAAGTGGCGTAGCATACAGTTGAGTAAAGTGACATAAATTGGAGCACCATGTTGGACAGTAGAGTGTAGTGGGGTGTCGAACAGTTTTGGAAAGTGATGAATACTACAGTAGAGTAGAGTGGCATACAGTCTAGTTAATTTTTGTGGTGTGCGACAAATTGAAAAATTGACCTAGCAGTGAGCCACACAAACTACTATTTGGAGGACATGATAATTGGCCACTAGGAAAAAAATAATAATCTTGATTTTTATAACAATACCAATGATTGCCTTTTATTCACTTTGGCCTTCACACGTAGCACAATCCCACTAAAAGTAGCAAGGAAGACCAAAAACTAAACTGGAAGGCGTATGTAAAGTTTCAGATTTATTGGATAAACAGTTGAAAGACCCATTTATGGTCACATGCTTATGGAAACCTATAAACAAATACATAACAAATAGAATACATCTTAATTTAAATACGTTTTCTTTGTATGCTCTCTGGATCACAAAAAAAGTGGTCCAACAAGCCAAACAAAAAACATCTTTCTTATACATGCTTGTGCAACAAAACGAAAATTGCCCAAAACAGTGAGCCACACAAACTACTATTTGGAGGACATGATAGTATAAAACGAGGAAAAAAATAATAATCTCCATTTAATAACAAAAAAAATGATTGCTTTTCATTCACTTTGGCCTTAATATGTAGTGCAATCCCACCCAAAGTAGCAAGGAAGCCCAAAGAATAAACTAGACTGCATATGTAAAGTTTCAGATTCACTACACGATCACCTAAATCTCCTGTGCAACAAAATGGAAAAGGAAATGGATAAATAAAAAAGTGATCTAGCTGTGAGCCAAACAAACTACTATGTGGAGGAGATAATAATTGCACACATACAAAGGGAGGGTAGCTGTTCCTATGGAAAAGACTAAAGGGGGGTGGTTGGAATATACTATGATCAGGAAAATCCTCCTTATCAGAAGCTGGAGTCCTCACACACCCAAATGGCTGTCATGCTTCATCATAGGGTTTTGCTCCTCATGGGGCCAGCGCTGCAATGCCCTACAGGCCCCGTGAGAGGGCTCTTTGTCTGAGGTTTTCTCTTTTTGCCATTATGATGAGTGAGGGAATGTGAACGCAGGGTAGTGTGTATAGTGAAATGTGTGTTAAAACTACCTAAGGAGTACCGTTTTTGGTTTTAATATAGGAGTCCCCTTGGCAGGGCTAAAAGCAAAAATGTGAGCACTGTCAGTGGGATATTATGAACCGTGACAGTCTCATAGTGTATCTACTAAGATCAACATGTTTCAAGTCTTGACTTCCAGACGGGCAGAAAAGGGTAGGTCACGAACGCAAATCCGTGTGGGACCAAATTGAGCCGCAGTTTACATGCAGTTCTCTGGCCTGATCTAAGGTGCATTTATCAAAATACCAGCAGGGTTGGAATTTGAGATGTAGGTAGTGATTCAACATACACATAGGTATAACAAACCTTAGCTTTCTCTAAATATCATTTTAAACCCAGTCACATACCCCGCTTTGGTGTAGGGTAGGGATAGATTTCCTTTTGGTCCTGAAGAAATGCCAGTACATCAGGAGCCGAGCTTTCAGTCAGCCATGTCTCAGATAAAAAGATCGCATCTTGCTGATAGTCAGTCAAAAAGTCAAACACCTCTAATTTATGTTTGACTAGCGAGCGACAGTTAAGAGAGTAACAGCGTGCCACAAAAGGGGATTGCAGAATCTCACTCCCCTTTGATATAGACGTCAATGCGGCTATGGGCACAAATCCACACTTACCGCAAATAGGGTTCTCTTGGGCTAAATCCAGTGTGTGACAGCAGTCTTTCAGAATAAAGGGGCCCAATTGCAGTAGCTCCAAAGAAGTGTACTACTTAGTGGATGACCCCAAATGACCAGAAAGCCTGGTGCCTTCCAGGCACGGGTGGGCGCTAACAGGCTTGCCTTGGGCATAGCCTTGGAGTGCCAGTGGCGTGGCCATGCAGCTGACATGACTAAATTGACCACCTCTGAAGGGGGCATGAAAAGTGGCAAGAACTGAAGGGGGGGCAAAGAAACACAAACTGGAGCCCAGCAGCTCCACTCCAGTCAGGAAGGCTTCCCTCCAAAATAGAAGTACTGGAGAAAGCAAATATGACTTAAAAATGAAAGTGTGAAAAGAACACAAACACATTAACAGAGGTGAGGGTAACCGAAGTAAGGGTAGTCTATAGACAGCCTCTTAGAAAACACTTCACATTATATTGATAATAATTTTCTAAGACTGTTGGTGTCCACATTGCTGTCTCATATAGAAGATACCAAAGATTTCCTTAAGAGCATTGAGGGCATAAATTGGGAGGATAATTTTCTTTTAATGACGTTAGATGTCTCCTCTCTTTATACTAGTATACAACACCATGATGGAATAGCTGCATGTGAACATTTTCTGAGAGACAGGCCAATTTGCATGCCATGATGTTACTTGAAATGATGTTTAAATAATGTTGAATAAACACATTTTTTTCTTTAATTGGACATTGCACAGGCAGATTCGGGGGATTGCCATGGGCACCTGCTTTGTCCCCATCTATTCCAAACTCTGAATGGGCTGGTGGGAAAAGCAGAGACTACCTGATTTTTCCCTAGACATGGAGAAGGTATTGATGTGGGTCAGATTTATCGATGACTTGTTTATCATTTGGCAGAGTCATGATAAGGATGCAAACAACTTTACTAATTGTTTAAATGACAATAATCTAAACCTAGAACTCACTTGAAACATCAGTAGAGAGAATATTGTTTGCCTAGATCAGTCTGTAGAAGTGTCTGGGAAAAAGCTGGTATCTATGTTATATAGAAATCCTACAGCAGGTAATAGCCTACTTCACGCCCTCAGCAGCCACAATTTCATCCTAGTTTGGACCCAGGCATATGCACATCAGTCTTGATCCTGTTCCCCATTGAAGCAGTCAAGCCCGAACCACCAGGCCAGGCCCTCCCTGGACAGGAAGCAAGCATCCTGGGACCGGTTTCCAGGTATCACCCCTCATCGGCCAGGTTAGCTTGAATCCAGTGGCACAGCGAGCAAGGGACCCATTTCTGTGCATACACTTGGCCACTTAGGGAGAACATAGCAAACACAACAAGATGATGGAACGGAGAGCTGAAACTTTTCAAACACTCACCACCAGTCAAGAGATCTGGGCTAAATCCATCTTTCTTTTGTTCACCATGCCACCCCAGTTTGGCCCGAGCCATATGCAAATTCATCTTGACCCTGCTTCCCATGGGAACAGTCCAGCCCGAACTGCCAGGCCAGATCCTCCCTGGACCGGAAACAAGCATCCTGAGAACTGGTTTTGGGGTATCACCCCTCATCAGACAGGCTAGCCTGAATACAGTGGCACAGCGAGCAGGGGGCCCACATTACTTGGTCCATTTTGTGAACCCATAAGACATATTCTTATGCTACATTTTCTATAAATGAAAAAGTAATATAAAATGATTTATGAATGTATGTTGAAATAATGATTGTATCACAACCGGATGATGTATCACTACTGACTATATTGTTGATTATCACTGAGCATCAAACCACCCTTCCAAGATGGATTACATTTGTTCATCCAAAATCTGTCCTCCTTTCATGCCTGTTGTATACACATGTTGATTGACTGCACTTTGGTCAGTGAGCATGAGCAAAGTCTTTGTGCCGAAATGTGTTGCTGAGGTGATTCAGTCCTGAGTGCGCGTTTGGTGTACCGTACTTACTGTGGTGCAGAGTGATATATATATATATATATATATATATATATATATATATATATATATATATATATATATATATAGGCGCTTGCCAGTAGGTAGTTATAGTTAGGACCTAGTTTCAATCTGAAATGCATTTTTTGTTTTGCTAATAACTTTGGCGCTGTTTGACGAATCTTCTTGAAATTTTCAAAACTATGTGCCAGACACTTTAGCTGCTGTCTGGAAAGTTTTGGATGGATTTGTCAAGCGGGGGGCAGAGAAAAGGGGGGTCCCAAAAATTTTTTTTCCCCATGCAATATCTCATAGGAAATTTAGACATGACTACAGCCTAGTGAGAAACTAGGTCTTTCTGCAGTGTCCCCCCACATTTTTGCCCCCATTTTGACTACTAGATGCTCGTTTTTCTAACTCTGATTGCGCCCTGGGCCCTGCTAACAAGACCCATGGCCTGTGCTTGGTGTAAAAGGTACATTGTAATTAGGTATAATTACAATTGGTACTGCCAACCTACCTGTAAACACTTAGTAATTTTTTTTTATCTTTTAATTCAAGTTTAAGTTGATTACAGTTAGTCCATAATTTCTGCAACAAAGCAAAGTGGGATTGCAGTCCCAATTACAGTCAGAGTAAACCAAGCAAGTGTTGTCACAGATTTGCCTAAATCAGCTTTTCTTCGATGATCAAACATATTCCAGAACTCATTTCTCCCAAACTGACTGACATTTTAAATACGATATTTGTTTTTTGGATCCTTCCTCTCTATTTGGAAGAAAGCTTCAATCCTTCCACTCATGAAGAAACACAACCTTAATCCTAATGCTCCAGTCAACTACCGCCCCATATCAAGACTACCTTTCCCAGCAAAGATTATGGAGAAATTCATGAATTCTCAACTCACCCAATTCATCCAGGCAAACCAACTGCTAGACTCTACACAATTTGGGTTTAGACCCTGACACAGTACAGAGACTGCTCTGATCAAAGCCACAGATGAGGTAAGAGCGGTATTCGATGGGGGAGGCACTGCAGCCCTCATCCTTCTTGATCTATCAGCCACCTTTGATATGGTGGACCACACCACCTTGGTTCACCATCTTGAATCCTTAGGCGTTAAAGGTAGAGCCCTAGCTCTTCCAGACTCCTTACTGAAGGAACAGAAAGCATATAGTAATGCTGGATAATTTCACTTCTAAACCTTTCACACCTCCCCTTGTGGGGTCTATCAATGGGCCTCACTTAGCCCACTACTGTTCAATTTGTATGTCTCAGAATTGGCCTCCCTCATCAGATCATTTGGGCTCTCCCCCACATCCTATGCAAATGACACACAAATTGTGCTGTCCGCATCCAATGGCTCTGTTGATATAAGCTCTCAACTGCATAACTAGATGCAAGACATTAGTGTTTAGATGGGCAATCACTGCCTTAAACTAAACTCAGATAAAACCGAGGTTATCCTTTATGGCAACAATCCTCAATTCTGGACCCACACTGGCTGTCCTTCAGAAATGTGATCACTTCCATCGCAAGTCTAAAAATCCAAAAGTCTAGGGGTCGTAATAGACGATAAGCTTCACCTTAGCAAGCAAGTCAATTCAGTTATCTCCTCTAGCAACAACACCCTTAGAATCATTAGGAAAATTCTGCCATTTATTCCTAATAATTAAAAAAAACTGTTATCATCCTGCTGATCCTTTCTAAAATTGACCACTGTAATGGCTTGTACCTAGGCCTCCAAGAACAATATCTCAACAAGCTACAGATCCTTCAGAATGCGGTAGCCAGGTTATCACTCAGGCTTCCAAGATATCACTCAGTCTCAAAGGCCATTAAAAGGCTCCACTGGCTGACCGTTAGGAATCGTATCAAGTTTACGGCTCTCTGAATCACCTACAAAGCCTTACACAATCTGAGCTGTGAATACTTGATTCAAACGCTAAGTTGGTGCGAACCTAGCAGGAACCTCCGTTCAAAAGCAGCTTTGAAAGTCCCTTACCCCAGATTCAAAAAAGCAATTTGGGGTGAAAGTAACTTGATCTCGAGAACGTCCATACTCTGGAATCTTCTGCCTCCTAATATCAGAGCCGCCCCCACTCTGTTAACATTCAGAAAACTTCTTAAGACCTGGCTTATTAACATGTAGTCCATCTCTGTCCTTGTTCATGTTGAGCCAGCGCCAAGACACCTCCGGGTATATGTGCGCTCTATAAATGTATTAACATAACAACAAGTGTGGGGGATAGGAAGTCAAGTAAGCCTTTGGACAATGAAAGGGCTGCACATAGCAACGGATATTTAGCAATGCAAAGCATCAAGTAGATCGGCCAAGCCCCACAAGTGTTAACAATACATATCTTTGCAATAAAGGAGAAAAGATTCCATTATAGAAGAATGAAACAATAAAATCAACTGGAAGACCCTCCCCGTCCCACACCATCCAGCGGAACATCACATCACAACAGTAGTGAGCTAAGACTGAGCGTAGCCCATTCAGGACTTGAGGAAAGAATGTATACTAGAGTGTCGAATTGCTGGCTAGGGTGCAGCTCTAACATCTCCTATAGTGCCCCCAGGGGCCTCAAAAATCAGGGGTAGCCCCACCCTCTCTGAACAGTAGCGCTCTAAGATAGGACAGCATTGCATCCCAGCTGGGGGCTAAAAAGTATTTGCACAAACCCACGTTGTCCTCCCTCCGCAATGTCACCCCTTCCGCCTGTGTCCATACAAGGAAGGATTGTGTCCGCGCCTCAAGTGATGGGGGTCCCGGGGATTTACACTGTCTGGTAATAAGATGCTTAGCCATCAGGAAGCCCAGATCAAGGAACCTGGAGGTTGCTCTGTATTTCTTAGCCCTATGGAGCAAACCCAATATACATACTTCCCAGGTTTGCAAGTTGGGTCGTGCCGCACATGTCGACAGCCCGGCCGGAGTGCCCGGTCAGTAAGTGTGCAAAGAGGGACAAGATCACAGCATGCGAAGTATGTCCGCTGCCACCAGGGCGCATCTGGGGCAGGCTGCGTCAGTACAGTGAAAATATCAGTTGATTTTAGCTGGTGTGAGGTAGGCCCTCTGCACTATATAGAATTGTATCAGGCGGATTCTCGTGTTGTGTGGTATGTTAGTGGGGCTTTCCAAGATTGCGGCCCATTTGCTATCGGCACAGTAGTACATAGCTGAGCAAGTTCACCTTCCCAGTGGGCATGTAGGGTGGTGTGCAAGGGTGTAGTGTGTGCTCTTAATGAACTAGCCAGCCAGTGCACCAGATGCCTACCCGTCCCCATGACTTGCAGATATTGTACCACTAAATACCTAAATAAGTTGCTGGTTCAGCAGTCAGATATCCCCAGTGTCAGGTCAGCGCTGCCAGCAAGGAGTTGTATAAAAGGAACTGTCCCGACGGTAGGCCTGTGTCATCTATCAGTGTGTCGTATGGGGTCAGGATACGATTAGTATAAAGATCTTCCAGCATGTGCAGTCCCACAGCAAGCCAGGTCTCCATTTCTACCACTGATATAGATGTAGCAGTTCTGGCAGTACCAAGTAAGGCGAGTGCTGGTGTATAAGGAACCATTGCATGCGTAAGGTAGAGGCTTCGGCGGTAACAGCAGTGTGAGACACCTAACAGCAAAGGGTTTAGTGCCTTAGCTTGCGTAATCAGGTGAAACAGGTGGAATATGTTGGACAGCGTCCAGGGTGGTAGCGTGGTGGCTGTGTCATACAACTGCAAACCAGAGAGCCATTTAGCCACCCGTTGCAATTAAGAGGCCGTCAGGCCCCGGAGTCTTGCCAGTAGCAAGTGCACGTATGTTTTCTTGGATCTCAAATTGAGTAATAGGTTCCTCCGACTCCTCCCACTGCTCAAACGTGAGACGGGGCAAGGAGAGTGAGGGGACAAAAGCGCCAAGGTCCTCGGACTCTGCCGCCACAGTCAATTGGTACAAAGATGTAGAGTGACATGTGAGTTCGTTGTGTATCTCACTCTGGGTGTGAAGTAAGGAGCCGTGGCAGGGCACAATGATAAAATAGCAGAGCAAGATTGGTCCTGGTGAATGAGCCACAACAGTAATCGATCTGACCTGTTGGCAGCGGCATGTGTGCGGGCTGAGTGGGCTAAAACAGCGGAATCTCTCCAGTAATGCCACGCGTTCCTGTGCTTATCAGCCAGATTACACCGTACTGCTGAGTCATGTACCACACGACTCTTGTGGTGTAGAAGTGTGAGTTCAATGTGGGTAAGGCCGCCCTCAATGGATCTACTCATGTTCCATTGGGTACCCATGCAGTGTCCACGCATAGTGACCTTGAATGCATCCCACTCAAGGAGTCTCGTAGATGCTGTGCCGTAATTATGATAGAAATATTCAGTTATGCGAGATCCAAGGGATGCACGGAGGGGGGAGTCCTCCAGTGCCTCTGGTTGCAACCTCCAAGTGGGAATGACAGGTGTGGTGTTATCCCATGTTATTTTTGATATATTGGGGGCTGTGATCGGAGTGAATCCAACCCAAATAATCAGTTTGCAATACTGTGGGTATCAGAATACCATACAGAGGATTCTGTCCAATCGGACATGTAGTTGGTGTGGAACAGAGAAGAACGAGTATACCCTGACCACGGCATTACGCGAGCATTACGCTGGCACCAATGCCAATAAGTTGCCAATGTTGAAGCAAGGTACATAGCGACTGACAGCATGGGTGCAGTGGGTAACTGAGGGAATGAGTGATCAAGTCCCAGGTCAATGACCCTATTAAAGTCCCCGCCTATAAGCCATGGAAGGCCACTCCAGCGAGAAAGTATACCAGACAGCTTGTTAAAAAAAGGGAGCCTGTTCTGTGTTTGGCACATAGATCGATCCTAATAGAAGCTGTTGGCCATCCAGGGGCCCACACACATAGTAACCTTCGGCGTCAACATCAAGTTCATCTGACACAAAAGGGGTCCCTGGCCTAATCCATACTAACGCCCCTCTAACATAGTTGGAAAAATTGGTTGCAAACAGCTGCCTGCACCAGCTCCTCTGGGAGTGAGAAGTGCGTTTTCTGCAGGAGCGCAATATGGATAGAATAAAGCAAAAGGTAAGAATAAATAGAGCACCTATGTGCAGGTATGTGTATATCCCTCACATTCAATGTGAGAATTTTAGTGGGAGCCATTTACAAACAAAGAGAGTGAGACTACATGCTACCGTATGACGCCATGGGAGTGCCGCGCAGCCGCCGGTCAGTCCATGTGGGCATGGGGGTGGGGTCGGGCTCTGTCAAACAAAAAACAAATACGCTTCATGAATCACAAAACAAGAATTAGGAATTCCATCAGTGCGGAGGGACAACGCCCTCACCCCCAAACAACTGAACTATGTAGTCCGGTACAACAGAGGTAGAGGAAGAAAGTACCTGCAGGAGAGTCAGGTCACGGGGAACTCAGTGGCGGAAGCCCCAATAAATGTATAGGCAATAACAGGATATTCAGCACAACATATTTTGTCTCATTGCAATTGAGTTCATACAGAATCCAAATGCTGGGTGCAATCAGAGATAACAGTAGACAAAGGGAAGGGGAAGAGAGGAGAGGGGGTGATTGGGAAAAAGAAGGAGGGGGAAGTGTAGGTAGAACACCTTCCATGCTGATTAACAACTTCAGGTATGCAGTAGTAGCACACAGGCACAGTTTGAAGATGGCTATTATCACCAGAAAATATTGGGTAACGTTCACATGTGGAGCTCTGAAACAACTTTTAACTCAAATTATAACATCTGCCATTTGTGGTGTTACATCAGGAGGGGCTGCAGAGTCAGTTTTAGAGGGACCATTGCTCAAAGACCCGTCTTCACTGCCAGAGCCAGCGGGGACCTCATCGAGGTCCGAAGTCTGCGCCGCATCTCAGATAGCTGCCACTGTCTGTAGGGCCCAATGTTGATCTCAGATAATTTGTTCTAGGTCAGGAGCATGATCTGGTCATCAAGAGCGATTCCTGCATCGCCCTTCAGCTCAGGAGCAGCAGGACAGCGACTCTTGGGATCCAATCGGGGTCCTCGATGACGATGTTTGGTAAGTCAGGCCCACTGATTCCAGCCACTCCCAGGCAGCTTCAAGGGTGCCAAAGAACCGTGTTTTCCCTGGGCCACAACCCTCAATCATGCAGTAAAAGAAGAGAGTACTTCAAATTGAGGGTGTGTAACCGATGCTTCACGGACACGAAGGAGCTTCTCTGTTTCTGCACTTTAATGGTTTAATCCGGAAACATCATTATCTTAGCATTTTCAACCGTGGTGACCGAGTGCGTTCTTACCTCTTGCAGTATAGAGTCTCTATTCACATAATGAAGTAACCAAAACAGTAACAGTCTTGGATTAGATCCAGGCGGTGGCGGTCACAGCGGTACCCTATGAGCATACTCAATGAAAAGAAAAACTGCGAGAGTGCCTAAGGTAGGATCAGTTTACATATCCATTGCTCCACGTAGAAGACAGTGTCTTTCCCTTCCACCTCTTCCGGTAGGCCCAAAACGCGAATGTTGTTCCTCCTGGAACGCCGTTTCAAGACATTAACATGGTCAATTAATGTCTGCACAGAGGTTTCCATCGCACAGGCTTTAGGAGTGAGGTCGTTTAAAGTGTGCTCCATGGAGCGGGTCTTATCAGCCAGCTTGCGGTGGTCCGCATGGAGCAAGGTGAGGTCAGCGACCACTTTGTCAATCTTGTGCGCTAGAGATGCTCTTGTCTGATCCAGGAAAGTTCCATTACACTCCATTGCCTCGAGGATGGCATCTAGTTTACTCCCAGTAGACATGGAGGGAATGGAGCCAACGGCAGAGGAGGTGTTACCAGTCCCAGATCGCAAATGGCCCATCGTGCTAGTCATTTCTATTTCTATTTGAGAGATTTATAGAGCGCAACAGCTGCCCCGGCCAAGAGGCGTCCCGGCGCTAAACAACAAATTAGGAGACCACAACGCAAAGAGGGAGCCAGGAGACCTACACAGTGGGAAAGAGAAAAGTTTTAATAGCTTTCCTAAATTTGGCAAAATTACTAAGACCACGAATATGGAGGGGCAAAGAATTCCAAAGAATGGCTGCTCTATACCGGAAGGAACGCCCACCGGCCCGGATCCTCCTAACCCGAGGAACCACTAGTAGATGTTGGCCCATAGAGCGAAGCTGACGGGAGGGGACATAAAAGGATAGCAGATCCTTCAAGATGCTAGGGGAGGCGGCCTTCGAGATTTTAAAGGCAAAACAGAGAGCCTTGAACTCGATCCGTTGAGCTACAGGCAGCCAATGGAGGCGGCGAATTGAGTTGGCAACTGAGCAGACTCTACGCAGACCCAGAAGAGATCTTGCCGCAGCGTTCTGAACTCTCTGTAACCTGAGTACTTCCGCCTTGTTAGCCCCCAGATACAGGAAGTTCGCATAATCAAGCCTCGATATAATCAGGGCCTGGATAATAATCTGTCTGGTCGGGGTATCAAAGAAGCCCAGAATAGGTTTGAGACCGCGCAACAAACCAAAACAGGTACCCGCCACCTTCTTCGTTTGGGTCTGGAAATTGAGAGAGGCATCCATCCAAACCCCCAAATTCTTCACCACCTGTTTAGGGGGAGGGGGGGTGCCTAAATTCATGGGCCACCAATACTCATTCCATAACCCATGATCCCTACCCACCAGCAACACCTCTGACTTGCTAGCATTCAGCTGGAGGCAGTTAGCTGTCATCCACCCGGCAACTGCAGCAAGATCGCCTTGAAACTTAGAGGCGTCGTGCTTAGCGTTGCTCGAGAGGGCTACCACCAGCTGCATGTCATCGGTGTAGGAGACCACAGTCAGTCCTCTGCTCTTGGCTAGTACAGCCAAAGGTTGTACATACAAATTAAAGAGCAGAGGGCTCAATGAAGAGCCCTGTGGTACCCCGTGCTTGATAGAGAAGGTGGACAATGTAAAAGGAGGAGCAATCACCTGAAAAGTCCTGTCGGACAAAAATGACGCCAGCCACTTCAGAGCAAGACCACCAATGCCAGCCTCTTCCAGACGGCGCAACAGGACAGCATGGGACACAGTGTCGAAAGCGGCACTGAGATCCAAAAGGATCAGTGCCGATGTCTGTCCTGCGTCCATAGCTGTCCAGAGATGTTCTGTCATTGCCAGGAGCGCTGACTCAGTGCTATGTCCGGGGCGGAAGCCATTTTGCGAGGGGTCAAGAATATCGTTGGTGGTCAAATGGT
The DNA here is from genome assembly GCA_963921515.1 of Calotriton arnoldi. Taxonomy (NCBI): domain Eukaryota; kingdom Metazoa; phylum Chordata; class Amphibia; order Caudata; family Salamandridae; genus Calotriton; species Calotriton arnoldi. Next base: position 311,631 of record CAWUFW010005281.1, on the reverse strand, counting down.
CTGAAAGGATGGAATTAATATATGCCTCTGTGATCTTAGCAGGCCATGGAAGTAGTGAGATTGGCCTAAAATTTTCTGGCTTTTTAGGGTCCGATGAAGGTTTTTTAAGCAATGGTATCACCCTAGCCTGTTTCCATGCTGTGGGCACAACAGCTAGGCTTAGCGATTTATTAATCACTTGACCTAGGAGAGGAGATATAGAGGGTAAAATTTTCCTAAAATGGTCAGGTTTCAGTGGGTCGGCCGGTGAGCCCGATTTAATTTTAGCACAGAGGGCAAGTAGGCGGTCCAACTGAATCTGAGGGAAAACCTCTAAAGTGGTAGTCGTATCCTTAGTAGGTATAGCAGGGCGGTCGGATTGGGTCGCAGGAAAAAATTTATAAATGTCTTCTACCTTTTTCAGAAAAAATAAAGCAAGCTCCTCGCATTGTTTGTCCAAGGTAATCAGTGGACCAGCGCTCCCCCTCTGAGTTTTAAGACTTGAAACAATAGAAAAAATACTCTTTGCAGGGTTGGTGCTATTCCTAATTTCCTTGGCATAGAAAGCAGCTCGCTCTATATGAATAGCCTTGTGATAAAGCTTTACAGCATCCCGATAGAGAACTTTAGATAACGGGTCAAAGTCCCTTCTCCAACATCTTTCATATTTTTTGCAAGTTTTCCGCAGCGCAGCTAATTTATCGTTGTACCACGGATTCGATTTGGAGGTGCGGTTCAGGGACCATTTAGCTGGAATCAGCTTATCCAGCGGTTGTTGGATCCAGTCTGAAAAGGCCGAATTGGCCTTGTCAGGATCCATTGATAACACTGGAGCTGTAGCGGATAGCTGGGCTTGAAATTGATCCCAATTTAGTTTGTGCCACGGGCGTTTAAGGGACCGAAGGTTATTTATTTGGCGCAAAGGCACAGTGTCCTGAATAGACAAGGAAATTAAGAAATGGTCAGACCAACCCACAGGCACCGGCGGTTGGACCGTGAGGGACAAAATGTTAGTAAAAACAGGGTCAAGCAGATGACCAGCCGAGTGCGTAGGGCCAGAAACACGCTGGACGAGCTGAAAGGCCGCCAAATCCGCCACTAGGTTAGCCACCTCCACGGCACAGTGGTTATCGAAATGAAAATTCAAGTCTCCTAAGACTGTAAAATTAGGGGTGTTAACTGCCAGAGTACTGACAGTTTCGATAAAGACTTCCCTAAAAGCCTTAGATGGACCCGGAGGACGATATACCAGTAGACCAGTCATGGTATAATTGGGATTAAAAGCAATTTTAAAACAAGCACATTCACAGTCCACAATGGGCTGTTTGATAAAGGTACAGAGATAACCGGTTTTAACAATAATCGCAATACCCCCACCTCTCATTTCTCTGTTCAAAATATGAATGACATAACCCTCCGGGAGTGCTAACCCCGGGATTGCCACTGAATCCTCAGAGAGCCAAGTCTCAGTCAGAAACAGGGTATCTGGAGATTCCGTTTCCAAAAGGTCATAAACATCAACCCAATGTTTGGCCAGAGAACGACAATTAAGAAGGAAAATGGTCGTAGATTTGCCTCTAGGATGGGAGGCCCAATATAGCACAAATAGCCGGGTTATAGGTGTCTGCTTGACAACAACCACTAACTCCCAGTATGCGAATCCCAGGCAGTTTGAATTAAAAAACAGCACCTGTTTTGCGGAGGGCTACGAGACGGAAGCAGACGTAGGCAGAGAAATGTCTGCAAGGAGTCGCGCACCCAAGGGAGCACCATCCGCGATGCAGATCTGGAAGTGTAGGGCCTGCTTGCTTGTGCCAAATGACACCAGGAGAGCCCAGCAGCACGAGCAGCCCAACATCGCCAATCAATGGTGCCCTGATGTATCCCAGTGAGGGCCGAGCGGAAGAGGGAGGGGTGCTCCAAGGAGCAGTAGAAAGTGTTGTACCCAGCTGATCTAGAGCATTGCCCAGTTGTCTCATCAATGTGGCAGTGTCCCTGCTTTCACCATCGCACTAGTCCCAGGGCCATCCAACAATGCGTGAGTCTCTGTGTGAGCCCACCATGGCAGACCTAGCTATGGTGCAAAAGTCAGACATAAGGCGAGAGTGCAGCCCCCAACCCCCACTGCCATCAGGATCCAACAGCGATGTGGCGCAGGGGCCCCCAACTGGTACAAGACAGTCTCCAGATTCGGGCCACTGCAGTCCGGCGAGATCTGGCCCGCAAGGTCCCAGCAGGGCGAGCCCACAGTATCTTTAAATGGGGGAAGGTTAAGGGCGTATATACTGTCAGTAACAATGGTGGGCTGAGCTAATGGCAAGTGCCCAGCCCCTGCCTCCACTGCAGCTCCACCGGTGTCAGTTTATGGCTCCCAGCCTCAGTGTAGAACCGCAGGCTCCAGTGCATCCCACAACGCAACGTGGGTATTGTGAGCACACCTCAGTCTCAGCAGTGCAGGGGGATCAGCCCGACAGGCCCTGCCCCCACGCATTTGCTCCCAACCACAGCTTCACTCACCACCACTTTCCAGCAATGTCCTGTGGCAGGCCCCACCAGGTAGTGGTCAAAGGCCGAGGGCTCCCACATCTCCCTGGGGGCACAACAGGGCAGCCACCTCAGTACTCCATCCAACAACCACAGCTCAGCATGGCTGCAGATGCTGCCCCTCCTCTCTAGTGCGCCTCAGTGGATCCGGGCCGTGCACACCGGCAGCTCGGCCCTCCTCCATGGCAGCTCCCCCGGTTCCACGCTCGGGCAGCAGGCGCATTCAGGGTCTCCAGGTCATTTTAGATGCAATCCGCTATGTTTTGGTGTCTGATGCAGTGCCTAACAGCGGATAATTACAGGCGAATCGGGGCTTCGTAACAGAGCCCCGCTAAAACATGTCCGCCATCTTGGCTCTCCAAGCCACGGCAACCTGTAAGTCCCTAGTATATGGTAGGGCTGGTAGTCTTAGAGACAGAGTAGATTTAACACACTTAAGTGTGGACTGCTGCGGTGCCTGCTGTCATTTTAAAAGTCAGCCCTGCCTTCCAGGCTGCTTTTAAGATAAAACTATGTCCAAATTTGACTTTCAAAATAAAGGTACTTCCAAAATATTAAACTACCTTATTGTTACAGATAAGTCACCACTAAGGTCTACATTAGGTGCCCCAAAGGGTAGGTGCCATGTTAAAATAAGCAGGGACATTATAATAGAGGTTTTATAAGTGCTGGTGAGGAAAAAACTGTCAATTTCCTGTGGTCCGGAGCCCTTGTAAATGAATTGGGAGGGGGCTGGAAGGGGATTTTAAGGGAAAGTTAGCCACACCTGTGTCTGGGTTTAGCCAGACCTGAAACTCCAGGAGAGATTTTCTCTATTTTGATTTTTGTGGAACAGTGCTTTCTGGGACAAGAAATTGCACCACTTCAGGGGAAGTGGTCATCACAGAGGGTGGAACCCTGCATCCCACTGGTCAGGGGTGCCCGCTGCTTGCCAGCCAAGAAATATGGATAAATATGGGAGACCTCCCCAGCAACTCAGATCCCTGCCTGGAAATATCAAGAAAAGAAGGACTGCCCTGCTGAACCCCTTGTCTACACCACAAGAGGACTGCACTCATAAGGACTGCACACTTTGGATTTCACAAAAGAGGACATCGCCTGGCTTCAAATGGATTAAGGAGTGGAGGCATTGAAAGCAACAGGTACAAAAGAGCTCCAAGAAGTCACGTGCATCAACTCCATCAAGACAAGCCCAGCTGACCAGCTTCACCTGGACTATAAAGGATTTGACCAGGTACATTGTGGGAATTGTAATCCTAAACCTCCAAGAGGTAAATCAGAGCTTCTGGACCCTTTGCTGGTGTTGTGGACCCTCAAAGACACAAAAGAAACATCTGGACAAGAAGGGCTGCCCTGCTGGACCCTTGGACTGCACAAGAGAGGACTGCACTCATAAGGACTGCACCTGCTGCACTCACAAGGCTTCACAACAAAAGGACTTTGCCTTTCTTAAAGGATAAGGAGTGGACTCCTTGATCAGCAACAGGTAGAAAAGTGCTGGAAGGGCCGCCTGCAACATCAACAACAAGGACAACTCCAGCTGACAAGCCTCACCTAGATGATACTTGGATTGACCAGGTGTATTGTGGAAGTTGTAGTCACAGACCCCAAGAAGCAAACTAGAGCTTCTGAACCCTTGGCTGGTGCTGTGGACTACTTTTCTGCATAAGAAAGACTTTGGGAAGTAAGTGTAAAAGTGTTACATCACGGGCAGCTGGAACTCTTGACTTTGTCCCCGTCCAGCGTGACCTTTTTTAACCTTTTGAGCGCTATTTGCTTCTAAGCACTAGTTTTACTTTTAATCTTCAAAACCTCATATCTCCTGTTCCCTACATTGGAGTTTTGTCATTTTTAAGTCATTTTAATCATAAGAATAGTCTCTATTTCTATAAATTGGTGTTGTATTTTTATTGTGTGTTGTGGCTTACTTATTTTCTGCATTGGTGTTTTTAAATGCTTTATACACCTGTCTTCTAAGTTAAGCCTGCCTGCTTGCAGCCAAGCTACCAAGAATTGAGCAAGGATTAATTTTTTGAGGACTTGACTGGCCCTTATTTGTGATTGTGTTGTTATTACTAGCAGTAGTTACCTACCTGCACCTACTAATACAGCACCTTCCAAAAGCCTGAACAAATTAATGGAATTATACCAAATTTCACAGAAAGCTAGATCTTGGTCCAGAAAGAGTGCTTTTTGTAATTTGGTGTAAATCTGTTCAGCAGTTTTGGAGTTATGAAAGAAAAAAAAATGTATATCTAGAGATGCGGATCCGCAGATCCACGCACCAACAGCAATGCTATGATTGGCTGGCCGCAACCTGAGAGAAAAGTTGCAGCCACCATTTTGTCAATTGGGATACAGTCCCCTGGAGTGAAAATAAAGTGTTATTAGGATGTAAGGGGTATCCTCCTGACCCCATGGGACTGATGAAGAGGACTGTGAGGGACGCCTCATGGGCAAGAATTTGTCCAAAAATGTTTTTGTTGAGGCATACGAGGATCTGCAGATCCACCACAGTGCTCAGGGCAAGCCCACCCATGTGAATCCGTGGATCCAGATCCCAATTAAAAAAAATATATATACACCCACTCACAGACCTTCTCACACACTCACTCATACTTCCACTTAAACACCCACACAACCACTCACACACCCATAAAGCCACTCACACATGCACTCCAAGACCCAGACAGCACTCACACACCCGCTAACACACCCATACAGCAACTCACACCCACTCAGAGAATCACTCTCACATCCACTCACAGACACACAGAGGTACTCACTCAACCACTCATGCACCTGTACAGCCACTCACACACAAACTCAGAGAGCTACAAAACCAGTCACCCACCCACCCACTCACACACTCACACACCCACTTATACACTGACACAAACAATCGCACACCCACTCACATACCCACTCAGACCCAGAAAACCATTCACACACCCACTTACACTCATACAGCCACTCACATACCCACTCAGATACCCACAGAACCACTCACAGACACACAGAGGCACTCACACACCTGGTCACACACCCACACAGCCGGTCACACATGCACTGACACACCCACCACACACCCACACACCCACTGACACAACCACTCACATACCCACTCACATACCCAGGTTACAGGGATGTTATAGTTAGTAAATAGCATTAAAAAAATGTAGAAATTCACTGAGAAACCAAAGGTTACTGGGCCATTATGGTTAGGTTCGGATTTTACACACACAGAATTATGGAAATTCAGCAGTTATAGTTATAGTTATCTCAAGTAACTATAACTTGTGTCCTAAGGTAACCATAAATTGCGCCTCACCATGCACTGCTAATTACCCCACATACTACATCTTTTATGATATTATTGATATAAAGAAACATTATAGTTAGGTGAATATGTCATTGACAACATTAACGTTTTGAACTAAAAAAACACGGAAATTCACCATTTATAGTTAGCAGAGCTAACTATAACTTGCCCCGTTATGCACTGCTTATGACCTCACATATTACATCACTCATGACATGTTCATTTATGACATCACTGATGACACAACCAGATCCAATAAAAAGGGGAAGGGGGCTCCCCAAACCTTAAAAGGCCCCAGGGACTCCATGACCCGGGGTCAAATACAATTAAACAGGGGAGGGCATACAGCCATATTTCTTTTAATAGGGGAGGAGGCCATGCGCTCCCCTCCCTGAGCCTTCTCAGGCCCGGGAGACCCCATTCCCCAGGGCCATGCTTTTTTTTTTTAAATGGGAAGGGGGACACACGGCACACCTCCCCAAGCCTAATTAAGCTCCGAAGGACCCCATTCCCCGGGCCTCATTATTTATTGGTGGGTGTCCTGGTGCCTACCTGGGGCACCCACCAAGCATAACATTGTGGGCACTGAGGGAGCTCCTGGGCCCCCGCGGCCACAGCCGGCTCCCTGAATGATGCAGGAGCTGGCACTGCTCCCTCCCAGAGGGAGCAGCTATTTATGCTGCTCCCTCCAGGTGGGAGCAATATGTTGTTCTGTTTCCCTGGCAGCATCAGTGCGGGCAGGGAAACAGATCACAAGTCTACTCCCAGCCAGAGGGAGCATTTTTAAAGCTCCCTCGGCTGGGAGCAAACACATGTTTCCCTGCCCGTGGTAGTGCAGGCAAGGAAACTACTGTGTCCCAAGGGTGGGCATCCTGGGACACAGTAAGTGAACTGGCCCTGGGGAATAGGGCCCTGGTGGCTATTTAAGGCTCAGGACCATGAAGGAAAAGCAGGAAGGGCCCTACATGGACCAACCTCTGACTGTGTCAAGAGCAAGTCTTGGCGATAGGTGTACGGTCTTCTTGGTGAGAAGGAATGGTCTACTATCTCTAGAAGCAAACCCAGGTGCCAGAATGCAACTGGAAGACTAGAATTGCTTAAGAAAATAATATTGGTAAAAAACAAAATATAGCTGGTAAAAAACAACTGGAGACCAAAAAAAAACATCCAGGTCCAGCAGCAAGTCGAAGAGCAAGGAGAAACAAGGCAGGAACTGGAGAAGTCAGAGATTACAGGAATCCAGTGATTGAGCAATCAAGCAAGCACAATTGCGGGGGGCGTGGCCGAGCCGGTGACCGCAATGGCTGCCTGACTTCGGAGCTCCGGGGCCGTCATGCACCTTTACCCACCTCACTACGACCAGGCATGATCCCGCCGGCCCTTGTGCAGTGAATTGTGCACCGGAGCCTCCGTGGACCAGTCGGCGGTGCATATGGTGCCCAATATACTTCCCGCCGCATAATCCAGCCCCGGCCCGGGCCCAGACCTGACGCGGCCTCCAGAGGCCCCGAGTCGTCAAGGGAATCGGGTGAGCCTGGAGGCGGGGTCTTGGGCTCGAGCGCTGGGATCACCATCTTGGGTGCCTGCCGCGGCCGCTGCGGGGGACGGAGGCTCTCCTACAGCACGGCAGGGCCCAGGCTGAACTTTGCCCTGACTTCATCGTCCCCCGCCTGGAGGAACACCGCCATTGCGCGTGGGCCGCGCAGAATGGCTGCCGAATCCTAGCCTCAATCCGCACACGGAGGACCTGTTGGGGCCTGCGGAGAGCAACATGCAGCCCTGTACCCGCAACCCTGGAACGCCGGTACTGTGAGTACGACCTCCCTGATGCCTAATGCAGCGGACCCTCATTAACTCTATCGGTTATTGCGGACTATTGTACAATCTCCACATTTCTGGCCGCCATATTAGCACGTTACGCACTAAGACGCTGGTGCGCAGCACTACTATGTCCAGCTGTGTCCCCTAAGCCAAGCACTGGCGAGCGAAATCTGGGTCTCCCCTCCACTCCGAGCGCTACAGTCACACTGCGGTCCTCCTGCTGATCCCGTGTAACCCAACTACCTGGCAGTGCATGTGTGGGGGCTTGACCAGAGACGGACGTCTTGCCCCCGCAATCGATCATAGTGAATGCGCCATAACATTTGCGGGATCATTATTAGAGGCGAAGCTACTGCAGGTGCCCGCGCCATAACCTGCACACCTACTGGACCGCCCCACTCCGACGCCAACAGCTTAAGAAATGGGCTGCTCTGACCCCAAACAACGTCCATTGAACTTTGATGGAGGCAAAACCCCCAGAAGGGAAGAATCCGGGGGTGCTGCTGGGGAGGAGGGGGGCCATAATGGCTGAACTTAGAGCGGGCGTCCGCGCTATCGATACCCGCTTGGACACTTTAACCAACAGACTGGATGACATTCATAGCCGCATGGAGGCCCAAGACATACGCCTAGGGGAGCCGAGCAGCGTATTTCAGAACTGGAGGATGCACAGCCTTCCCTGCGACGACGTCTCGAACGTTCGGAGTCCCTTCTCAAACAACTGGCCGCAAAGACCGAGGATCTGGAGGCACGTTCACGCCACTGTAATATCCGTGTCGCGGGAATTGCGGAATCCACAAACACGAAGCCTATGGCGAAATTCATTGAGGCAGTCTTGGTGGAGCTATTTGGGAGGGACGCCTTTTCCGCGGCATTTGTGGTGGAGCGAGCCCATCGGACTTTGGGACCCACGCCCGTCCCTGGAGCTCCCCCGAGAATGATACTTGCGAAACTCCTCAACTACAGCGATCGCGATGTGGCCCTTAAACTAGCCAGGGAGCGAGGACCGCTTCTTTACCAGGGATCCACTATCTCCATCTTCCCAGATTTCACACAGCTAGTGGAGGAGGCCAGACGCAAGTATATAACTGTGAAACGTGCCCTTCAAAAGGCGAACATTATATATGCGATGCTTTATCCCGCTAGACTCCGCATTCAGCTAGATGGTAAGACTTATATTTTTGATTCACCGGACGAAGCGGAGAAGTTCTGGAAGAAGCATAAACCATCCACATCGCCGCAACGACGAGAGGTCGACACAGTACCTGACCCATGACTTTCTGATTCAGGGTGAACTGACATCTCCATGCATGACATATCCTAGACACACTGCGACTGACTCTCCGCTTGTTTGAGCCGGATTGACTATCCATTTGCAAGTGTAACGCAATACCCTTGCTCTGCCTGGGTGTCTGAAGTGCTCTTTACAAATACTGATGGGACCGGTCCACAATCTGGTGAATACTATCGGTTGGGTGGGAACTATTGTTTGTATTTACTATACAATTTGACGGCTCCACGGAGCGTTGCCATCCCCCATAGGATGACTTTTTGTTCTTTTCTCTTTTCGTATTTTTCCTCTTTGTTATTCATTTTGTGCTGGGCTTTCTCTATTGGGATTCACCGGGTGCCTTGTTGTTGTGTATCCGATGGGGGTGGGGGTGGAAAGGGTTACAAGGGCGTCCTCATTATGCGACTATGTTAGTCATGTTATTTGTAGGTATGGAGCATTATCAACTTTTTTTTTCTTCTATTGCAAATTGTGCACGCGATTAGCCTCTGATGCGTTCTGTTATTCATATGAACATGAATATGACCACTGACAGCGATATCAGCCCTGGACTCCGACTTAGATGCCTGTCCTGGAATGTTAGGGGCCTGGCTAATCCCAAGAAGGATGGACAAATATTAGCATATCTGGCTCGTCACGCTATCCAGATTGCATTTCTGCAAGAGACCCATTATGCACCACTTCCCGCACACAATTTTGCATCCACTTGGGGTGGGAACCGCTTCTTCTCATGCTACAGCTCTTACTCACGGGGAGTGTGCATTTTAATACACCGTTCCCTCCATTTCCGATCTGTTGAGGTCATTGCTGACCCAGAGGGTAGATATGTCCTCGCAAAGGGGATTCTGGGGTGTGAGGCTATATTGCTTGTAAATGTTTATGCACCAAACAAAGACTTTGTCTCCTTTTTTCCTAATCTATCCACATGTATTGATAAACTGGGTACTGACATTATTTTGATGGGGGGTGATTTTAACCTTACACTTGACCCCGCTGCTGATACTACTGGTCCGGTACGCACCACGAAGCCACACTCTCCCTCAGGCCTCCTGAACCTGTTGCATGCATCATTACTAGAGGATCCTTGGCGAACACATCACCCAACGACTCATACCTATTCTTTTTATTCAGCCCCACATGGGTCATGGTCCCGGATAAATCACTGGTACCTTACACCGCAGGTGTTGCTAGATGTGCGTAACATTGAATACTTACCTCGTACAATTTCGGATCATTCCCCAGTCCTCCTGGTATTGGATTTCTCATTACTCCCCAAACAGCGCCCGTTATGGCGATTCCCCTCCTCTGCTCTTTTAGATCCAGTCTTTCGCACTGAAGTAGGAGACGCTATTAAAGAATATTTCGAGCTTAACGATGGCACAGTTGACTCCCAACTTATGCTCTGGGATGCCTTCAAGACTGTAGTACGTGGGGTCAGTATCTCCAAGCAGGCGGGGGTGCTCCGTTCAATCCGTACTGAGCTGAGTACAATCGAACGTAAGCTAAGAGAGGTGGACACTAATTCCCTTGCAGACCCCTCTGCTTCCTCTTTTCGTATCCGCTCTGCGCTTATGGTGGAATTCCATGGTGCAGCCGCCTGGGAAATCAAATACCTAGGGAAATATGCCAGGGTTTATGGGGAGGGTGAAAGGCCCAGTAGGACACTTGCGCCCACAATACCAATTGACATACATTACACAACTGGACTCAAATGATGGGAACCCACTGATTACTAACACTGACATAACGCAAACCCTATTAACATATTATACCCGACTGTACGAAACACGGTCCCCACCTGGCGACCAAGCCCTGAGGGACTATTTGCAAGAAATTGCCATGGTTTGGCTCGAGGATGGGCAACGTGAATTCTTGGCATCCCCCATCGATGCCGATGAAGTGCGGCAAGCAATAAAGGACTTCAACAGTAGTCGAGCCCCTGGTTCCGACGGCCTCACAGCGGATTTTTACAAAGCTTACCAAGAGTTACTCGCCCCTCGATTAGTTGAGGTATACGCTGAGGCCTTGGAAAGCGGGTCCCTCTCTCCAACTATGCGGGAAGCCATAATAACACTCCTTCTTAAACCAGGAAAGTCCCCTTCCCAATGCCAGTCTTACAAACACTTATCATTGCTAAACCATGACTACAAAATTCTCGCAAAAATTTTAGCTACTCGCCTCTCACTACTGGTGGATACCATCTTATGCCCCTTTCAGGCGGGATTTGTTCCCGGTAGATCCACGACTATCAATCTGCGTGGAGTATTCTCTGTAATAAATCAAATGGAACCTGCACTCCCAGCTGCTGTTGTGATGCTAGATGGCGAAAAGGCATTCGATTCCTTAGAATGGACTTTTTTATATGCAGCAATGCAAAAACTGGGCATTCCCATAGGTTTCATGAACTTGGTTCGCCTACTATACTCCAGTCCAGTTGCTCGACTTAGAGTATACGGGATACTTACGGCTACATTCAATCTGTCACGCAGCACCCGCCAGGGGTGCCAATTATCACCCCTACTGTTTATTATAGCCATGGACCCCCTTGCCCACCATATGCAGGAGCGCCACCTCCATAGAGGCTTGCAATTACACACTGGTCCGCTCATAGCCTCCATCTACGCGGATGATGTACTATTATTCGTTAGACATCCGGCAGACAATCTCCCTCCATTATTAAGGGAGATAGTCCGATTTGGCATACACTCAGGCTTGGTCATAAACTGGTCAAAGTCAGAGATTTTTCCACTGACGCCTGCAACCACCCAGGTGGACGTCGAATTCCCTTTGCGCTGGTGTACCTCTCCCCCTAAGTACCTTGGAATTTATTTACATTGCAGCTCGGACGAAGTCGTCCGCATCAACTATGGGCCGGCTATTGACCACCTTACATCGCAGGTCGACCGCTGGATTAAACTCCCCCTTTCTATAGCCGGTCGTATAGCCATAATTAAAATGGTTATACTCCCACGCCTGTTATATCTATTTATAAATATTCCAATTGCATTTACAACGGCTTTTTTTTCCACCATACGCTCTATACTAATCCGACTGGTGTGGGCGGGTAAACAACCCAGAATCGGGTGGGATACTCTCACGATGCCGTATGAACGGGGTGGTTTCAGTGTTCCCGATCTCTACCTTTACTATCTAGTAGCGCAGGTCCATTTCACGTTTTTTTGGTATCACCCCGACGCTCGCATTCAGTATCTCAGACCTGAACGCTCCCAAACACACCTGAATACTCTCTCATCGCTTCTACCGCAAGGGCTCCCACGCTGCCCCACTGAAATACAGACGGTGTCCACAACTTGTTGGGAATGGACTAAACTGCGTCGATACTTACAGCATGATACTCTATATTCCCCTCATATACCGCTACCTGATAACTTATGGTTACCCCCTACCACTGAAACCCTTACTAAACGGACGCTGGACAGGTTGAGGCTTGGCACTATAGGGGACCTGTTTACAAACTCTCGACTGTGCTCTGTTACTGACTTGGCAGCAAGAGGCGCCGCTACTTACATGGATAGATTTTTATTACATAGAGTACATGGCTCTTTGAAGAGTGTTCTGCCTGATGCTACAACAGAACCAACTGACTTCCCCCCCTTACACTAGCCATTAAATCCACTGATAGTGCACATCTCATCTCCCGCCTTTATAGGGTATCACAATCCATGCGACCAGTGGTGGGACTTAAGTCCAAGGCCGCTTGGGAACTGGATTTGGGTGAGACACTCTCAGACGAAATATGGTCCTATTGTTGTGCTCAAACCCGATTTGTATCAAACAACTACAGGCATAAATTAACACATTTTAAATATCTCAACAGAGCGTATATTACTCCTAAATTGATGGCCAGAATTAAACCCACTGTCCCGAGTACGTGTATCAGATGCGCGATGCCCGATGCAGACTTCGCACACCTTGCTTGGAATTGTGCACCTATCCGGGATTACTGGGAGACTATTTTTCACCAGCTATCGCTCATGATTGAATTCACACTAAGACCCTCCCCAATGATGGCATTGTTGGGTTATGTCAAGCCCCTTAAAAGAAGTATCAGAAGATTCACAGCGTTTGCGCTCCTCCTAGCTAAACGTCAAATATCCCTCCATTGGGACAGAGCACAAACACCTACTATCAAAGACTGGGTGCGGGACCTTATTAATTGCAACACAACAAGTGGCACGTACGTTACACTACTACCTCTTTCCTCCCGGCCTCGGGATATATGGCAACCACTCAAAGACTACCTGCAGATTCATCCCATTGACGAGGCGCAGGGTGGACATGGGTAAAATATGTAGTAACACGGGGGTCTGCAGGCTCCACTCAATTGGATAGACAGGCACTGATATGCAGATACACCTTTACTCCTTTATGGATCCTATACGTCCACAATCGCTGAATTGCAAGTGCCACTATACGAGCTACGATGTGCACTACAGTCTATGGTAAATCCCATATGCTCCATTACTGTTTTGTAAGTTATGTTTTTCTTTTTGTTAGTTGGTATTGATTCTCACAATGGAAATGACAAGACGCTGAATCGTTATAACTACGAGGCACAATTATGTCTTCTTTATCTCAGTATCATTATATGTTTTTCTTTTTTTCTTTTGTTTGGAAAATTAATAAATAAAGTAAAAAAAAAAACAAGCACAATTGTGACACAACTGGACTCAAAATGGACTTCCTAATATAGTATAAAACAGGATGTAATTCAGATTTGGTTCGTCCATTTTGGATTAAGAAAGAAATTAGTAACTATGAAAAACTACATACAGGTAACTCTTCAAATATATATGACGTTTTATTAGAAGAACATTTATATTTATGCATGTTACCCCCATGACTTTTGAAAGAGAACATTTAAAAAAGGGAAAATGTGGGGTGGGGATCTATCGCTGGTTAGCTGCTTGTGTGGGTTGACCAATAGGGGGGCAGTGGTTATGTGTTATGGATATCCTGTGACTAGATTTATAGTTATAAATTCATCCCAGGTTTCATAAACTGCCTTTGTGGTATTACTTAAATAAAGGTGATGTATTATGTTTTATTAGAGCATCCATAAAAGGTTCCATCAAGCCCATCCTACCATAGCTGGATCCTTGTGGACCATTGACTGTCAGATTACCTGCGTATCCACTCACCCAATAAGCACGTATGTGCTGAGTAATAAATAATGCAGCATGTTAGGGCATGCTAACTTCCCCTTGCTTATTTAAGACACCAGTGTCTTCTGCAGTATTCTAGTGAAATCTTACCCAGATATATTTCTCTATTTCAAATTGCATGGTGTCAAGTTAATTTTGAGGAATAGTTATTGGAATCCCCTAAGACAACTTTAACAACATACAAAGTACATTACTAGATCACTTTAATTCATTGAAATCACTCCGAATAAACCAGCCCTTGTAGCATTTAATGTTGATTATATTATATTAAATTATAGTCATCTCTTATCTTCTGTGAATTAAAACATTTCGATGCAGTGGTGTGTAGCCTGTCACTGACTGTAGTACCTCATTTATATCCAAGCTGATGTTTCACGCGCTCCACCCAGCACTTGCACGCGACCAATCAGGTCTTAGAATGCCTTTTCTTAGTAAAATGAATAAACTATGACCTTAAATATAAAAAAGTAATTTTATGTGCGATATTCAAAGGCTTTTTATTTCATCCTTTGAAGTTCACCCAGAATAACTATTATTCATTAAATGAAATTATTTATTTAGACATCCCCTTGCTTATGTTGCTTTATAAATTTATATCCATCTCTGTTTTATACTGAGCACACTCAATTGCGCGTCACTCTATGCTTCTTAAGGGCTCTAGTTCTTCATATACTGGTATTCTACCGTAATATCATATGTAAAATATCAAAATGCAAAAATATTATAGACAAAGAAGTCACTGTAAAAGTATTGCGAAGGTAAGCATACGGAGGTAATGTTTATTATACATAATCAGCATATATATGCCTTGATGATATACATATTATTGCTGATTGAGATAAGGTTTTGGAAATCTCCGTGGTTTGGGCCTGCGTTAACTCAAAAATGCTGCTGTTCCTGGAGCAGCTCAGTGGCATTGGGTGATCCTGTCCATAGCTCTGAAACCGTATCTCTGCTTGCCGAATGCTGCACCAGTAAGCTGTGGCAGGGGGTGAGGAAGAACCAAGACCAGGAGTCCGAGTGAGTCAGAAGGAAGGAGCTCCTTAGAAGACTGCAATCACTTAGCGACAGAGCCCACACATTCCCAAATCCCACGTGCCATGCATCAGTTAAGGGTAATCCAGGGGTAAAGACATAGAGGTGTCCCCCACTGGTCAATTTCTACTCCATAAATCCAGCAGTGTAGTGAGGATGAGGTTTCTGTCCTCATGAGGTGCAACCTCATGCTCCTACATGAGTCGCAGTCCCCAACTGAGCCTCTTTCTTGGTTGCACAATCTGGGTCTGCTGCCACAACTTGTCTCTCTTCATCCACAACAGAGGCACTTGTCCACTGTAGTTATGCAGTACGAGAATAACTGCCTGGTCTCAGGCAATGCAGTCCGGCGTGTCCTAGAAGAACTACTGCTGTTACACAGCTGCCACTCTCAGCTGCCGCCCTATTCACTCCACACCCACAACAATAATACACTGAAAAAGCAGAAGCCAGTGTTTTGGGACGTTAATAACTAAGCAGGAAAAAGAACTGAGAGAGCAACTGTCTCTGTGATGCACTGTGGGATTGTGCTTGCTCTTATCTATCTTAAAGTATTAGTGTAGCATTTCCTATGATATGTGTATGGGCAGTTTCCTTTAAGTTTTCTTGAAAACAAGACAATATTTGAGTACCAATGCAGCTGGTGTAGTTTTTGAACCCACTTAGATTTTTTACAATTTTATATAATTTTCTTAAAAATTACTAAAACTAGAAATAAAATGTGGCCTCTGTAGCACATTTATGCTATGCAAACTAGGACTCTCAGGGTAATGGGCAAACTCTGATCAGGAAATACGCAATATGCCGGGAGGTGTTAAGGTGTGGTTAATAGGAAGTATGATGTACAGCGCACTGTGTGAGTGTATGCTGAAGAATAAAGTAACGCTTGACCGCAGCTCCATGTGTGGCGGAATTAATCTGTGTGGCGGAATTAATCTGCATGCTCCTGGGCTGGAGTAGATGCTACAACTGGCGACGACGAGTAGGGGATACATGCCTGAGGAAAACAAGACTGCTCCCATTGAGAGTTTGCAACGATACAGCAAACTGTTTGTGCATGCCATGTGTGCCCAGAATCGATGCAAAGCAGTCTGCGGCCGGCACATGTGGAGTCAAAGCCCTGATCTAGCCCATACGCTGCCGCAGAAGAAATCGAAGGCCCTAAAGAGGAGCATATTCAAAACGCCTACCATAATCGCCGATGAGGTGGTTGACAGAGATGCTGCGCCATGCCCCAAATACAGAGCTACTAATCATATGAAGCAAGAAATAATGATCATGCCATCATGGGCGATTGAAGCATACTGTGACCCATGCTTTGAAGGCAACTTCTGCTTGCAGGAGTTGTCAGAGCCAGCCTCCATCACAATCGCCCGAATGGCACATGCCAACACAATGGCAGCAGAAGGGAGCACAAAATACAATGCAGCCATGTTCCTGAAGCCACCACTGCCATTCGATATTTCTAAGAAGTAGAATATTGGTGCCAGGTGGGCTGTCTGGATCAAAACGTTTGATGACTTCATCGATGCGCTATAAGAAAAAGATGACAAGAAGATCATCAAATACTTGAAAAATCTTGCAGGTGATGGAGTGAAAGAAGTGCTAAAGAAAGTTTCACAGATTGATGCATTGTACCAAAAAGTAAAAGACCCACTCAAGGCCAAGTTCAATCCAATGCTGAATGTTGATTATGAAAGGTATGTCTTCAACCAAAAAAGACAGCAGGTTGGAGAAACAATGGACGAGTTTGTTGAAAGAATTGATGCACCGATTAAACATTGTAAGCTCCGTGACTTCACTGATGAAGAAGCCATACGTTTCAGAGTTATCGATGGCTGCTTTTCAGATTTGTTTAGAAGGCGCATGCTGAGAGAAACACACAGAAAAGAGAAAATGCTGATGGCTGTGTGAGCAGAAGAACAAGAAGACCGACAAGCTGTTGTCATGGAAGCAGGAACAGCACAGAATGAATCAGCATAGACCGTGAAAAGCAAGCACAAGCATAAACATAGGTTGACGTGTCCAAAGAAAACAAAGCTATGCTTCCGATGTGGATTTTCATTTCCCCACAAAGGTAAATGTCCAGCCATAGGAAAAGTTTACAAAGATTGTGGGAAAGAGAACCATTTCATAACTGTGTGCCCAGCTACAGAAGAATCAAGTGCATCATGACAGCAAGAGAAGATGGATGTGAGAATGTTCCAGAAGCATTCTCGCCATGCCCCCAAAACTAAAAAGCAACATCAGCTACAACAAGTAGAAACCAGGCAAAATCAATTGCCATCAAGCTTATCGCACAAAGGTCTTTCATCATCACTGTTGAGCACTAGTGAAGAAGATGGATGTGCGTTGATTATATCTACCAGAGTACGGCATGCACATGTGGTTTTGGCTGCCTGTAAAGAAGATCACCAAACAAAGCGACAAACTATCTTTGGACACTGTCTCAAAATAAAATTGAAAGTTAACGATCACCTAATAATTTTCATCATAGACAGTGGTGCATCAATTAATATCATGCCAGTGGAAAAGTATAACAGCCTATCCTCTGTGCCTCGCCTCACTCGTCAGGCACAAAGGTATATACCTGGGCGGCTTCTGAGCCATTGCAAAAGCAAGGATCAATCATAGTGACAATGCAACACAAAAAGACATCAGATTGAGCCATCATTCATGTTCTGCAAGGGACTTTGACGAGTGCCTGTTTGCTCAGTTTTGAGACCGCTGCTGACATGGGGTTGATAACCCTCAACTACAACCTCTGTTCTCAGTCTGAGATCACAAGCCGATTCCCTTCGTTGTTCCATGGCCAGGGAAATCTTAAGAAAATGAAAGTACAGCTTCATATCAATGAAGACATTTGCCCTGTTGTTCAGCTACACCGTATAGTTGATTTTCATCTACAAGAAGCTGTATCGAAAGAGTTGGGAGCACTCTTAAAACATGACATCATTGAAGGCTCCACAGGCCCCACGCCATGGGTTTTGCCCATAATAGAAGTACCAAAAAAGGAGAGTAGCCGAGGACTGCACATTTGCATTGATATGCGCCAGTCAAACAAAGCCATTGAGAGCAAAAGACACTCTGCTCCACTCATGATGGACATGATCGTGCAATTGAACAGAGCCAAAGTGTTTTACCTTCTTAACCTGAATAAAGGATACCATCAACTTGAGTTGGAGGAGACCTGCAGGTACATTACTACCTTTTTGACTCATGTTGGTTTGTTCATGTATAAGAGACTGAGTTTTGTAGAATCTTCAGCTGCTGAGATATTTCAGGATGTTATTCACTGAGTAATCCAACCTGTTGCGCATGCTTTCAATTACAGTGATGACATGTTGGTTTTTGGGAGAACACAGAAACAACACAACAAATCCCTTACCCAAGTGAGCCAGCTACTTGCTGATGCAGGTCTCACTCTAAAAGCCGCAAAGTATGAGTTTCACAAAACCAAACTCAAGCTTTTTGGGCACATATTCTCTGATGGGGGAATGACTCCAGACCCAGACAAGGTGCAAGCACTGTCATCCACTTGCCCCCCCCAGGATGTTACCAAGCTGCAATCCTTTCCAGGCATGGTCAGCTATTGCTCAAGATACATTTGCCACTTTGCTACAGTGAATGCACCATTAAGAGACTGAAATATACTGTTTCAGTGGTCTCCAGAATGAGACCAGAGTTTCAAAGAGATTAAACATGTGATTGAGAATGCAACTGAAATGGCCTACTTTGACCCCAAGTTACATACCTAAATAACGGATGAGGTGAGCTTGGTAGGACTAGGGGGCAATCCTTGCTCAACACAATGGACATCTGAATGCTCAGAGACACATTGTGACCTATGCCAGTCGAAGCATGTCCAAAACAGAACCTGTTCACTCTCAGCCAGAGAAGGAGAGTCTGACTGTGATGTGGTCCTGCAAACATTTTCATGTATTCCGCTATGGAAAACGATTCACCGTAATCACGGATCACCAGGAGCTGCTTACAATTTTTGGAAACCCGAAGGCTAAGATGCCCCCTCGCATCGAGAGGTGGGGGCTAAGACTGCAAGAGTACGACTATGAGATCGTGCACAAACCGGGGAAGGATCAAAACCTAGCAGATTACTTCTCACAAGTGCCACTGCCTTTTCACAGTTCGACCTCAAGGACAGCTGAAGCATATCTCAACTTTATTGTGAGATCCAGCACACCAGCAGCTCTGTCTGTGGAACAAATCATTACTGCCATCAATGCAGATAAAGACATGAGTTTAATCAAAGAATATTACCACGCTGTCAAGGAAAAGTACCCAGCCCCTTACCAATGATGTTGAATTCCAAAAGTTACAAAATTTACAGGATAAGTTGGTTGTCACCCAAGAAGGTGTAATAGTGCGAGGCTTGAGAATCATCATACCTGGAAGCCTAAGACAGTGGGCATTTGAGCTGGCCCATGAAGGACATCATGGTATCGTAGCCACCAAAAGAGTCTTAAGAGATCGAGTGTTGTTCCCTTGGCTGGATGTGCGAGTCGAGAAGGAGCTGAAGGCATGCCACATTTGCAATTATTTGTCCCCCAAGGTGACGCTGCACCTAGTGGCAATGTCTGACCTTCCTGCCCATGACTGGGAGAGGCTTGCAGTTGACTTTTTTGGGCCTTTAGGAAATGAACAACATCTCAATGTAATCATAGATGAATATTTGCATTTTTCTTTGGTGGAAGACCTATCTTCGACAATCAATGACAAAGTTATAGAATGGCTTGATGACATCTTTGCAATGTGGGATAGCGCTGAAATCCTAAAATCTGATAATGACCTGCCCTTTAACAGCAAAGAGCTCAAAGAATTTCTTGTCCGACTCAATGTCAAACACTAAAAGAGTACACCCCGATGGCCCCAAGCCAATAGTGTAGTTGAACAATTGGACACGCTCAAGAGGGTCATTCAACGAGCATCCATGGAGGGAATCGATCTGAACCAAGCAATGTGCCAGGCCCTCTAAGTGTCCTTTATTTAACAACAACATATGAGCAATATGTATGTCAATGCCAAAAGTGCCACATCCTACAGTTGGCTGGTCCGAAAGAGACTAAGGGCCTGATTATGTGTCTGGTGGTCCATGGACCGCCAGACTCACGGTGGCGTGGCACTGGCAGTCCAGCCACTGCTGCACGGCGGGCCGACCGTCCCATTACAAATTGAGCAGTCGGACCGCAATGCACCGCCCCAACCAATAGGAATCCGCAATCCCTGGCGATGGCACGGTGGTGTGAGGCCGCAATATGCTTGGCGGGCCGCTGGCGGTGAGGAAACGTAGGGGGCCATTCAGGGCTCCCTGGTGCCTTGCTGCACAGGGGTGCCTGCATAGGGGCTCATGGTGTGCCCCCCTGTCTGTAAGCACCCCCAGTTCCAGCATGCAATGGACATTGCAGTCCGTGGCGTGATGGAACGCGTTGTGGCTGACCCTCGGCACTGCCTTTCTAAGGCTCTCCTATGAGCCTTTGGAAGGCAGTGCCGTGGGCTAGCTGCTGCAGGACTGCCCATCCAGATTACAACTTGGAGTTTGGCAGTGTGGGAGCAGGCCGATGGTGTGCCGCCCCGCTCCCACACCGCCAAACTCATAATCAGGCCCTAAAACTGAACTAAACTACTAACAAGGTCATATAGACATTGGCAGACACCCTGCAAACACACAGGTCTGCAGAGGGTATGGGTTCCATGCCCTTAGTGGACAACTGTCTGCCCTCTTTAGAGGTCCTTGCCTGCCTGTTGTGGATCGTTAAGGGTTTGGCACAACCACCACTGTGGCAGTTGTTCTGAAGGCTCAACATAAGGGTATATGTATAGCACAAAGGCTTAGAAGACATTGCTCTATTCCATAGAAGATATGATAGTCTTGCTGAATAGTGTTATACCTGTCCAATTAGGAGTATAGCTTCCCTCCTGAGAAGAGGTAGTATCTTTTCACATTTAATACCAGTGCCAACTATACAAGCTTAAGAAGGTTACATGAAGTTCAGAACTTGCCCTCACTACTAAGTCTACCTACAAGCTAATGTAGATAGGCAACCTCACAAAACTTGACACACAACAGTCTTCACACTAACCCTGTCACTGCTTTTGATAGTATAAAAGACAGCTCTTCTGGCTTTGGCAATGTTAGTTAAGGAATGGTCCTCTGTAAGAAAATGGATTAATTGCCAACCTCAAGGAATAATAACACTATCCTGTCAGGATGAACTCCCAAAGTAAGTCAATTTGCCTGAGCTGAAACTCCTGGTAGATAGAACAGAAAGCAGACAGTTTTAACAGAGGACAATGTGTTAAGTATTTATGCAGTACCAAAACAGTAATAAAGTCAGAACACCAAACAATAAAATCCCAAACTGCTTTAGAAAAATAGAGTAAATTTGAATGAACAAAACTGACAAATATCTAATAAGGGAAACCTGAGATATGAGTTTTCAAAGTTTTAAATGATAATAGACCCAAAAAGCGCTAGGTGCCAATGAGAGCCTATCGTCGCAGCAGACCAGGACCTAGGCACACATTAAGGCTGACCGCAATGGATCCCTAGGTCAGATACACCAAGAGGGATGGCCTGGTCAAGGACTTTACCTTCTAACTTAACCTGCAAAATGGAAGTCAGAATCTCTCAGCTCGACAACGCAGCAGGCTGAGGCTGTATCTGGGAAGGTCTCAAGTACGTTAGGCAGTGAGTAAGGTCCTGCTGAAACAGTTGATTTTTGCGGAAAAAGCTCTGAGCGGGAAAAGTCAAATTTTGTTCAAGGAGCCATTGTCATGTCAATCAATCATTGTACATTATTCGGTTTACAAAACCATCAAAGTAGACATAAAAACAATGCACAAAATACACAATTGAATATATACATTGGTAAAATGTAATAAAAACTGATAAATAATGAGAAGAAAATGTTGTATTCATCGTAAGCCATGATGCACAAAGGCAATGATCAAAATACATAAAAAGCAATGTACAATATAATGCGAAGATATGATAAAATAAAAGCATATGACCCTTGTGGGGTCCGAGGTAGCAATGGTCTCAAAGATAGTAAACTACGGGCCCAATACAAAGGGCTAATATGGCTAGCACGTATTGCTAGCATGTGTCATAATCATAAAACTCAATTGCGATGCAAAAAGTGCATTGGCAAGATAAGAAACAGTATAGTGCAAAAAATGCCGGATTTTACACACACGATGCTCTTTTAGACACAAAAAGGACACAGTTCCAAAACATAAAGTGCATTGGCAAGATAAAGTGCCGTATAGTGCAAGAAATACCTGATTTTACAGACACATTGCCCTCCTAAACACAAGAATGACACAATTACGAATCATAAAGGGCATTGGCAGAATAAGGTACAGTATAGTGCAAGAAACACCTGATTTTACAAGCACATTGCCCTCTTAATCACAAAAATTACGCTATTTACTAGTGTTGTAATTGATATAGAATATTTTTACCGAAAATGAGAACTAGGAGAGAGCCTTGTTCTTCTTGTACCAGGCAATGAGCAAGAACCAACTCACAGCAAATACTATGTGACCTGAAGTGTTAGTTTTTAATACCCTGTATGCTGCTAAATAACTTTTAGTCCCTAGAGTCAGCCACACAAGTCATATCCACTTGCAGTGAGCACCAGGATATGCAGGACAGAAGAACAACATGTGCTCCTCCATTTCGGAGTCTGCATTGCAAGTGGGACACGTGCTTGGGGTC
This sequence comes from Calotriton arnoldi, assembly GCA_963921515.1. Classification (NCBI taxonomy): domain Eukaryota; kingdom Metazoa; phylum Chordata; class Amphibia; order Caudata; family Salamandridae; genus Calotriton; species Calotriton arnoldi. Next base: position 288,715 of record CAWUFW010005281.1, on the reverse strand, counting down.
ACTCCATTGTTCCACTTTGTCAGTGCTTTGAGTAGTATGTTGCCCAGTCTGAAGCAGACATACAAACACGTGGGGTGGTGGGGGAAGGGGGGGGAGGGGGTAATGGTGTCTAAAAACAGTTCGAAGTGCGGGGTAATCTTGAACTCAGAATATTGGTTAGTTAGATGCCCGTTGCACTTCTTCAAGACATAATGGTCATAGACAAACACCCAATATTGCACCTTTAAGTCTGCAACATCGGACTTACAGATGTTTCCCGGTTTATCCCACAATCTAGTTAGTCCCAGCTTTGCAAACCAGTTGGATACAAACTTTAGCAAAGGAACTTTCGGTGAGTTTGTCAAACTCATTTGTTCCTTTAGAGAGCACTTGTAATCATTTAACTCTGGGGTAGACCATAGTCTTATCCAGTAAACCAATGGCTGCAATTGGGCCAGACCAAAGATTCTTTTGAGACAAGTATTAAAAAATAGAGGTGCATACTGCTGGGTCATACTGAAATGAGAGCTCTTAAAAATGTATTCTCTGCAATAGTTAGTTTGTGTGTGTCATTATAGCCCCACAATTCAGCTCTGTAAAAAGCTGCATTCTGAGCCATAGCTCTGTAAACAACCAGAGATGGGAAGATGAAGCAAGAGCTGGTTCTAAAATGCATACTTGAAATAGCTTTGGACCAATGTTGGATAAGTAGAAAGCTCTTGTTAAGTTGAGGTCCCAAGTATACTTCTCAGACAGTTTTACACCCAAATAATCAAAGCTTTAGACCCGTTCCAGCACATCAGCTTCTGCTCTCGCAACAGAATTTCTAGTTGGTCTGGCCCCAAATACCATGAACATTGTTTTTTCTGGATTTAGTTCAAGGCCTCTTAAATCACAAATCTTAGTGAATTTGTCAATCCAATTTGGAGACCCGTTGGTGTCTTGGAGATAAGTAGCGAATCTTCAGCAAAAATTAAGATTGGATTCTTTGTGCTGTTTAGAGAGGGTGAATCATTCAAGCAATCAAATAATTAAATTGCCACAATATTTATGTAAAGGGAGAATAGAGTGGGTGCTAGGACACACCCTTTGCGGATGCCATGCTGTATGGGTATTCGGTTGGTGAGTTCACCCTAATCTCCCCAGCATACCTGTGCAAAGTTATTACTGTGAAGATGCACAATGAGCTTGATCAAGTTAGCAGAAGCACCCATTTCCCCAAGGACACACCATAATAACCATCAACAAAGACTACATAAGAGGGGCGTGGCCAAGCAGGCTGCGATGGCAGACGTGTCTTGCTGAGGCTCCGCGATCGGGTCAGCACACCGCCCTTTTATATGCGTTGTGATGGACCACTGAGCCCACATCCAGGTGTAGGAACGTCCACAACACCCTGTGGTGCCTCACTCCTCCAATAAATGAGCGTGTTCCCGACGGAGCACCAAAATATCGGGACCCGAGCCTCGGAGGCAAGATGGCGCTCGCCCACTCCTGACGGCAGACCGGAAGAAATCGAACCGAAGTCACACACCGGAGACGAGTACCGCGCACCAACCGGCCCGGGACAGGGGTGGCAGCGAAGGTACAGCCCGGCATCGGGGACTCTTGACGTCCACCCCGAGGGGGCACACAGAGACAAGCACAGGCGGCGACGGCGGGAGACGGCCCACCATTTTGGATGCAGTGATCCTGTCCGGACGGACCCCCAGACCTGCGCCGCAGCCGAGCGGGACCGGCGGGTGCCAGCCCATGAGCCCCTGCCTCCAGCGACCCAGAGGAGGGGAGCAGATCGCCACCCCCTTGACCCTGCTACAACTCACGGGACGCCTGACTTCAAAATGGCATCCAGAGACTGAGGCGGACAGCAGGACTGGTACCGAGCCGCGGAGTCACCGGAACCACCAGAGCACAAAGCGCTAGCGAAACGGAGGTGAGTGGCGACTGATTGCCACCCCCCCGACCCTACTGCAGCTCACGGAGCGATCCACGGCCGGTGCCGCCTGACCTTAAAATGGCGCCCAGAGACCGAGGCAGGCACCGGGACTAATCCCGAGCAACCAAGTCACCTGAGCCACCAGAGCACAAAGCGTCAAGGAGACAGAGGTGAGAGGAACTGAGCGCACCTGGGATAGATGATGCCTGACCTCGACATGGCGGCTCGGTGATCCAGTGACCCACGCCCTGCCTGCATAGACCTACAGACCCAGTCCGGGGTGGGGGGCGCCGGCGACCCCCGCTAAGACCTCTGAAAAGAACCTGCACAAAGCACACGGGTCTCATCCCTCCGGGCAGCATCCGCCCTTTCCCAAAACTGCAGGGAAGCGGGCCTGCTCGGGGAACGACTGGCACGCAGGTGCCTTCCCGCCTAGACTCTTGCGGACCCGCTACAACCCTCACGCAGCACCTGGTGAGCCCAAGTTACCCGGGGAACTAACAAGCCTGGCACCGAGCCGCACCAACAGCGTGCTGCCACTGACGAGGCTCGCAGCGTAGTGACCCCCCCCCCAATCACCGTAATGGGAAAGCCGAAAGCCTCACAACATACCACAGTACCCGAGACTGTACCGGAGAACATGCCGAACACCAGGACATGGGCCAAGACTACCACATCTCAAGCTGACTCATCAATTTCGGACAAGCTGGATCAGGTACTGGCAGCCATCGAACTCTCCAGGGTGTCCATGGAGGAGAGACTTGGCACCCTGACGACAGATATCAGCCTTGTCCGGGATGACCATCGAAAACTGGCAGACAAAGTGAAGGACGAGGAGAAGATGCTGGCCGACCTACAACCCGCCGTCAGGGCACACCAAACGGCGCTCCAAGACGTCCAGCGCCGTCTGACCACCATGGAGGAGCGGGCGGACGATTTAGAAGGGCGTTCAAGGCGCTGTAACATCCGTGTGCTGGGACTCCCAGAGGGAATTGAGGGTTCGAACCCACTGGAGTACGTAGAAACATGGGTGAAATCCTTCACTCCCGCAGCTGACCAGACAGCATTCTTCTCTATAGAACGTGCCCACAGGGTCCCGGCCCGCAAGCCTCCACTAGGATCCGCCCCCAGACCGATGCTGGCGAAATTCTTACACTTCCGTGATCGTGATGCAGTACTTCGAGCCGCCAGACAAGCAGGCCCCTTGCATGTCGACAACAAACAAATAATGATATTCCCCGACTACGCACGTGCAGTGCAGCAACAAAGATCTTTGTTCCTGGAAGTCAAACGTCGCTTGCGGGTGAACACTATACAATATTCCCTGCTCTTTCCTGCCCGCCTCAAAATTATCCATAATGGCGCTACCATCTTCTTCACAAACGCCGAAGAGGCGCACGACTGGGCAGACCAACACTGTGCGCAACAATCCAGGGCAGACTTCACACGTGGCCCAGGCTTCAAACCACCACACACCAGGAGACGCAACCCGAAACAGCAACACAGCGGAACAAGTAAGATAACTGGGACGCGCACCCAAGACTCCCCGGACCTGGAGCAAATCATGAAGGAACAGCGGGAGGTTCTGCGAGCAGTGACTGAGTTACAGAACTCCCCCCTCGCGGAGGAAACGGCTCAAGCCCCACACATTTTCTCGTCGGAGGGAGAGAACGACAGCGATGGGACACTATCTGGAACAGATTCAACTACGCCTCCCCTAGTCACCCCCAGACAGCGGACGCCTTACTGGATGGGCAAACGAACACTCTCTCGGCATGAGACAATCCAACAGATAATTCGGCACAGACTTATGTAACCAAGGCTCACTCACTGAACATACGTAGTACGAACAAGAATAAGCGCACTCCAGACGACGCCCAATGATCCTACAAAGGCCCGACCGACGAATCGCCTCGCACGCACGCACTGCCACCCCCACAACATGTTGTTATACTCTCAGAACTTATGAGAGCTGGTTTGGACGTATCGCAGCCAGCGATAGGTCCTTGGTATTGGGACTGTTTCCCAACCCCAGTTTATAGTTTACAACCCCCGTTCCAAAAAGTCCCACCCCCTCATGGAACTTCACACAAAAGGGTATCTGCAACGCGCGAATGGGCGACATTGCGTATCATATGTGCACTACACGCTACCGGAGATCCACGGATCGCTAGGCTCCGGCTGACACAGGCCATCCTGACACACGCCAACAGCAACATATGGCCACGACTGCACAGAACACTGACATCAGCATTCTAACACTCAACACTAGAGGCCTCCGCACACCGAGCAAGCGTTACGCTATATACTCATATACAAAGCGCCAGAACGCTAGGATCGTGTTTTTACAGGAGACACATCTCACCACTACCGAGATAGGCAAACTACAGTCCAAATGGCGCGGAACCATATGTGCCACGTCATACTCCGCATACGCACGTGGGGTGCTGATTTGGGTGCGACCAGGGACCCCATTTCAGGAACTCCGACGGGTGGTGGACAAGGAGGGTAGATACGCCTTATTAGAGGGACTCCTAGATGGGCAATCAGTACTCTTGGGCAGTATCTACGCCCCGAACACAGAGCAGGACAGGTTCTGGGATCGCCTCACAGAGGTGTTGGCCCAATTTGCTTCCATACCATGGATATTAGGGGGCGACTATAACTGCACACTAAACCTCACCTTAGATCGCTCTCATCCTCCACACGCACACTCCTCAGCGCATAACCAAACAGAACGGTTCAAAGCCTGGGTTACATAATGGGCGCTCACAGACGCATGGAGGATGCGTCATCCCCAGACTCGACTATACTCGTTTCACTCCATACCACATAACCTACGAGTCAGACTAGACAGATTCTTATGCTCAACAGCAATATTACCCAAAATTCAACACACAGACTACCTAGGTAGGATCATCTCTGACCACGACGCTCATATTTTGCGATTAAACTGGAGACCCCCACATCCCCCGGTCCCCACCTGGTGACTACCACGGGACTGCCTGACGGACCAAGTCTTCAAACACGAACAGGGACAAAGCATACAGGATTACTTTGCTAACAACGCAGGGACAGCGTCCTCAACACTAGTGGAATGGGACACTTTCAAAGTAGTGGCACGGGGAGAATGTATCAAGCAAATAATAGGGGTAAAACAGACGTTAGAACAGGCACTCACAAAAGCCGAAACACAACTAGCCACCGCTACCAAACGAAATGACCTCACTGACGAAGCGGCGGCACAGGTGGCCAAAGCCAAAACAGAGTACCTGACTGCCTGCGTCGACCTACGTCGGTACAATTTCAGGGCGTACACAACTCGGATGCACAAGGAACGAGATAAAACAGGTACATTATTGGCATGGCTAGCTAAACAAGACACCGAAGTAAAGCCCATAACTGAAGTGTTCGACCCCCTCGGTAATCTGGTACGATCCCAGGACGAGATTCTCGCAGCCTTCCATCAATACTACTCAGGGGTTTATCGTAGCCCAGAGCCGATCGGACAGGACATTCTAGATCAATTTCTAGACCCACTGATGATCCCCAGAATCACGAAGGCTGACAGAATAGCATTAGATACAGAGATACAATCTACCGACGTTATTCACGCCCTACACGCTCTAGCTCGTAACAAAGCACCGGGACTCGATGGGCTCCCCCTAGAATACTACACAACCTTCTCCCCCCTGCTGGTCCCCCGCCTGGTGACGATGTTGGCAACGGCATTAGAGAAGGGAGAGTTGCCGAGATCCCTCCGGGAATCGGTTATTGTGACTTTCCTGAAGCCAAACCGCGACCCGCAACAAATGGCCTCCTACCGCCCCATTACGCTGTTATCCGCTGACTGTAAGATCCTAGGTAAGATTTTAGCGGACAGATACACACAAATCCTACGACCCCTGGTTCACCCGGACCAGTGCGGTTTCGTCCCGGGCAGAAATACGTCCCAAAATATACGCCGACTATTCCATATCCAAGATCAAGTGGGCGACACGTTCCCCAGAGCAGCCTGCATTATCCTTGACCTCGAGAAGGCCTTTGATACCCTCACATGGCAGTATCTTTTTTCGGTCCTACGACGAGCAGGACTCGGTCCTATCCTTTTAGCGTATACACAACTTCTATATACCAAACTCACCTCACGTATTCGCATAGGGAGATATATATCGCCAGAACTCGCGGTCCACAGAGGCATTAGGCAGGGCTGCCCGCTCTCGCCTCTCCTCTTTGCCCTCGCGGTAGAACCCCTAGCTATACGGCTGCGATGAGAAGGAGAACACTGGGGCATCCCCATAGCGGATACCGTGCACAGCGTCTCCATGTACGCCGACAATCTTCTCCTCTATGTACGAGACATTACCAAGGACTTCACGCCTATTTGGACAACACTGACGGAATTTGCAGAAGCCTCCGGGCTAAAAGTAAACTGGGACAAATCCACAGTTTACCCGCTACACCCGAATCTCCCCCCTTGTGATATCTGGTTGGGCGACCAGAAGGTGACTTGGAGTGCGGAGGCCCCTCGATACCTCGGGATCCGTCTCTACCACTCTCCGTCCGACATATTTGACGGTAATCACCGCAAAGCACTGGCCGGCATCAGATCAGCAGTAGTCCCACGGTTGCTCTACTACTTCACAAATCTACCGATAATGCCACCCAAAACATTCTTCAGAGACTTAGACTCTCTCCTTGGTTTGTTAATATGGGGATCCGGCAGACGTAGGATAGCACTAACGAAGTTACAACTGCCCACCACGCAAGGGGGACTGGGCGCTCCGTCATTCGAATCCTATTTCCTGGCAGCACAATTACAGTGGCTGTCCTACTGGATGGCAGGCAGACATATAGGAGAAACATACACCACAACCGGCCGAGTGCCCACCCCAGAAATATGCCGCCTATTACTACCAGGCACCAAGCCGAGGCGCACATATCCCATACATGTCGCAGTGGCACGCAAATGCATGCAACAGATACACGTATGTCACCAGGGAAACCTTCTTACTCTCCTCTGCTGCTGCTGGTCGGCTGGCCCAAACGTGAACACTATTACACCCCTAACATGCTCCACATATGGACGGCCAGCGGCCTCACTGAAATGGAGTCCCTATTTGAGGACGGACAGCTCAAACCGTTCCAACGGCTTATGGACGACTACGATCTCCCCCCTGGCCAATTCCTACTTCACCGCCAACTCCTCGAAAGCTATCGATCGCACCACGACCTATCGACGGGAGAGCCTGCCACCCACCCGGTCATTCACACAATCTTACATATGGGAGCGGGGCAACACTTGACCACATGGCTTTATAAAGCCATACGAGAACTTGCAAACAGACCCCTGGGGGCCCTACGGGCTACCTGGGAGGAGGAATTGGGATGCCCACTACATGAGAAAGAATGGGAGATGGCCCTCGAATACCCCAAGAAGGTGTCTAGAAATGCACGGTTTAAAAATATACAATTCTACATCTTACACAGGGCATACTTAACACCAGCACGTCTCCAAAGATTTTACCACGACACCCGGTTCCTCTGTCCCAGATGTAGCTCACAGGCAGCAGATTTTCATCACATGTTTTGGAGCTGCCCCACACTGCAACCATATTGGTACAATGTCCACAAATCACTCGAAGATCTTACAGGGCTTACACAACTGAACACATGGGAGGCCTGTGCGCTAGGTATTTTCCGGAAACGAAAGCAACACAAAGTGCCAACCCGATTTGTCTCCCTAGCAATTTTGTTAGCCAATAGGAGTATAGCCATGCACTGGCGATCCCCCACAGGCCCATCGACTGCGGCATGGACGGGAGCAGTACACAAATGGGCGGTGGCAGAGGAAGACACACTAAGAGAGGAGGAGGTGAAGGGGACACGCAAACACCCCATTTCCATGGAGTGGGCCATGCTGCTGCACCAATTCAAACAGCCGCCTACTCAAGACGACCCAGATGACCCCTTGCACAACCCGACAGACACGCACCCATAAACCTAACCCGCAGGCACGCGCACTAGATCTCCACCTGCAGCACACGCGTAGCGCCTCTCACGATTCATAGCACAAACCACATGACACTCGAGGACCAGACGCTGGAGCAAGGCCGACCAGATCTCCCCCCACCCCCAGAGACACATAGATGCACTCGAGACGCATATCGCCCCGATACCCCACGCAACATTAGCTCCCAGGAACCCATGAACACTCCCCCCAGTTCCGCATCCCAGTTCTCTGTAGGAATAGTTTGATGCTCGACCCTAATAATGGCAGGATACATGTCCATTTATTGTACAATAAACAATGTATAATGCTGTAAAACGCAAAGGATGCAAGTAATTCAAATGTATCTTAAAGCACCATGTTTTTGTATATTACAAATGCCAATAAAAACAAGTTAAAAAGAAACCAAAGGCTACATAAAAGTTTTGTCAGTTAAGCAGAACATATTTCCAGTAATAAACAGTGAATCTGTAAACCTGATCAATGGTGCAAATTTTCACACAAAACCCGGCTTGAAGTGGGGACAACTTATGCTTTTGTCTACCCAATGTAACAGCTTGTCAAGAGCCTGTCTGGCAAAGATCTACTGAAGGTTGTCCATGAGGCTGATGAGCCGATAATTTGAGTGGTTAACAGCATCTCCCTACTTGTATATTGAGATGATTTTAGCTCCCCTTTAAGATTCTGGAATTTCTCAAATAGCGAATTTTTGAGAATCGCTATTTGAGAATCGCAAATGAGATGTATGTAGGATTCGCAAGAAAATTTGCGAATCCAACATATTCCTTAATTGCGATTCGCAAATTGCGAATCGCAGTTAAGGAAATCCTCCCCATTCATTCCTATGGGCCTAGAGGCCCATAGGAATGAATGGGAGGACATTCTCAATTTGCGATTAGCAATTAGAGAATCGCAAATTGAGAATGCAATTTCAAGGTTGCAAGGGTGTCCAAAGGACACCCTGTTGCACCCTTGAAATGAGCATGGGTGCACATGTGGCGCACATACATGCCCTAAGGGCATGTATGTGCGCCACATGCCTTTTTGAAAAATGCAAAAAAAAGCATTTCTCAAAGAAATTGTAAGTTACCACCAACCTGTAGTTGGTGGTAATTTGCGATTCCTTAAGCCATAATCGCACAACTTAGGTGCTTCATACATTTCATTTAAGGAATCGCAATTTGCGATTCCTTAATGCATTCGCAAAATAGAGAATCGCAATTTTTGCGATTATTTATTTTATGAATGCCTTTTGGGATGATACATCCCAAAGAGCTTGTTCCAGTTACAAACGGGCCGATTCTGAGAATCGGCCCGTTTGCGAACGGGAAATGGGCTTGATACATATGGCCCTTAGTCTCTAAAATGGAGCTCATATTTCCTCAGCAGAACAAGGCGACATGCTATATATGAAGAGGGCTCGATGGGATTAGATACCTTAATACTGGTTTGCTGCTGCGGAGAAGTTCCAAGCACGACACACCTGTCTCTTCAGCTCTGCAAAGTTGCGCCTTTGCAGAATTGGTTGTGATGGTTTGTCTCAGTTCTCCAGCAGCTGGAAGCCAGAATTTTTCCAAGTCCCAAAAACTTTGCAGTGGTAAGCCTCTTATTCCTCAGCATTTTACCTAAGACTCAAAGGCTGAAGGGGGACTTTTAGGACTTCAGGTTTTGGTTCAGCAAAAGCGTTGCGCAGGGTCCAGAGCAGGTCCAGTTGTGACTGAGCAATTGATCATCCAGGAAAAAGTGGTTCTTTAGCTTGCTGTGTCCCTGTAGCCACACATAAGGCCAGTCCACTGACCCTTGGAGTCCATTTAATTGTCCCGGGTACAGGAGGGAGTGGATCCAGTCCGTCAGGACTCCTCTCAGGTTACAGAAAGCATTTTCCAGTTCTCTCCTGAGCTTCTGCAGGCCCAGAAAGTGTTCTGAGGAGGGTTCCTTTGGGTGCCACGTTTATGGTTGGCCCTAGCCTGAGGGTGGGAGGGGTTTCTGTCTCTTCCCTAACTACTGGGGTAACGGTTCTGAGGAATTAAACTACCCCCTTTTTCAGCAGTTCCTGTTTGCCCACTGCAGACAATTCTAAAGTTCACCTCACTTTTAAAATCCAAGATGGGGGGGCCCTTCCTCACCTGTGCAGGACCTTTGTGTCCCCTCTCATGTGTCCACTACAATCTGTTTTTTGGGGAAGCTTCTCTCCCATTGGATTTGGATCCAGCCTGGCTGGTGTGGGTATTTACTTCTGAAAGGGAAGGCCTAACCTTGCTCATTTACAAATTAATTAAGTTCCTGGATATGCCCCCAACTGCCCTTTTTGCAAGAGGGAAAAACATCTCCCCATACCCAGGCTAATGTCCCTACTCTGGGAGAGGTCTTCGTGCCTCATTAAAGTCAACCAATGGCAGACTAGCTGTCAGTAGGCTAATGCTAATTAGCCCACTAGAGGGTCAGGCAGGCAAAAGGTAACTTTCTAAAAGTTAGCTTTTTCCAAATATTTATTAAAAATCCAACTGTCCCTTTAACTATGTGTTCCAATAAATTAAAAAAAATAGTCCTTGAATGACTTTTACATATATTTCCTTTAACAAATTACAGATTAAAGTTTATATTTTGTACGTTGACATTTTCTAGGATTCAGTTTCAGTTCAGCCAGTGAAAATAACTAGCAGGATGTAGTCACTAGAGGAACATGCCAACTTTAATTTTGGTAACTGTTTCACTTTTAAATATCTAACACGCTGTCTTGTGGGCAACAAGGTGTACTTAGGGGTGACTTAACAATATTTAAAAGCAGTGTTTCCCGCCTGTCAAAAAAGGTTATTTTGACAAGTATGGACAGCAGGTTTTAGACTTCTGGAGTCAGGCTATAGCGCGCAGGCCTAAAGCTGTGTTTCCCTGTCAATTTAGTGAATGACACAATAAGTGCTGCAGTCCAAAAGTTGCATTTAATTGTCCATGCCAATGGTGTATTTTCTGCACCATATTCTCAGGCCTTACAGAAAAATGCTAAATATGCCAATTACGGTAAGCCAATCTGACTAAATTTAAAGGGTGATCACAGCCACTTGACTCCTGTTTAGCGGGGGTAAAGTACACAGAGTTCTAAATCCAGGAAAATGGAAAGGGAAAAATTTGGGTGAAAATCACACAAAAAGGTGATCATTTTCAACATCCTCCAAACCCAAGTAAATTTACATATTGAATAAATTCAAGCCAGGCCTTTTTTTTTTTTAAACAAGGAAATAGTGCCCACTGAAAAAAACATGAAGACTAGAGATAAATGTTAATTGATTTGGACACCTAATAGCTGTCAGCTTGATTTTTTAGCTGCCTTTGCATGTCATTAAGATTCAATTGCGAAGAAGGAGACTGGAGATGGCTGCAGCTTAGGAGGAATGAGGCTTGGGTTCATAGGGGCACCAGTTTTTGTTCTGTTTGGACACAGTTGGTCAAAAAGCTGGCTGTGATAAGAGAGTAAGGGGTGCATAACAGAAATAAATGACCATTGCCTGTTTAAAGCACTTAGGAAAATGCTACTCAGGTACGCTACCTTGTTGAAAACCGGGTTGCACTGTGTTCTCATTGCCGGTCAAAAGAAACCAAAGTAATGAGACATGCAAGCACTACTAGGATTTGGGTTCTGGTCATGTTGGACCAGCATCCATGGTCTTTGTTTGACCTTCCTACAGCTTTGCTAATTTCCAGTATGTCCACAAGGCGTCACTGCTCACCCACATGATAGTAATTAAGGCACTGCATACGGGAGTGTCATAAATATATATTGCTATGGTCCATCCATATGTCAACCTTCTTGTAATAAATATTTGCTGCCTACCAAGCACCAGCAGATATGGATCTTGCACTGAACAGTATCTTGCCAAGTAGAAGATACCTTATTAGGGAGTTTAGTTGGTAGTACACATTCCAAAATTCATTGCAAGAACTTCAGTTATGAACTGAGAAATTAAACATTGCTTTTATATTATCTTATTGATTTAAGTAGCTTGCTTCATAAAGGATATGGTACGAATTGCCATCAAGACATTATGCCAAAGAAAACACATAGTAAATTCACATAGCTTAACTAAAAAATCACTGACAGCAAACTGAAACAGATTGAGCAGCATAAATAACGAAGACCCTTAATTTGTCCACTCTGAGCATTGGTCAAGTTTATTTCTTGTTACACGCCTAAGCAAGAACTAAGGTCAGCATATGTAGTGTTGGGATAGTTACCCATTCTTTTGAGTGAAACCTTTTCAATTGATCGGGCTTCAAAGTAGAATGATCCCACTTCCATTCGTATCACCACGGATCCAAAGCAACTTAAAAAAAAAAAGACTGAAATCAACATTTTCCCTTATGTCTAGGTCCTTGAAATCCATTTTAGATAACTTCTTTTGGAGGATTGGCTTTGCACTTGAAAATCTCAGCCAACCTGTTCTGCTTAGCAAAATAAGATAGTAGCAGCTATTAAATCAGCTGACCTACAGATGTACAGATTGTTTCTCTATTACAGGCTGGGTATAATAAGGCTGTCGCCTACACTAGAGTGGAATGTAAATATCGCTGCCATTGTGCAATAGTTTTGACAAGTTTGGACAACAATCACTCTAAACTGCTTCCCGTACAAAAGCTCTATGAGTTTGTTCTATAGCCGGTAGGAGAAAATTGTGGATATCCAACGAAAAATATTTGGCTACACTCCATTCCATTCCAACAGCTTTATTCGACAGATTAAGTCATAAAAGCGTTTACAAAATACAGATAAAAATTAGTTTATAAAACATCTGCGTTAGTATATCATATCATATAAGCTGGATAGGAGGACAAGCAAAGGTAACGTTTAAAAAATAGGGTATATACACTTGTCTTAAAAAATAATTAAAATCTTATTACGATAAAACATAGTTTAAAACATTTTGAATATTACAACTTACATAGCAGCTTTAAACATATTTAACCCTTGATTTGATCCAACATCTCCTCTAGTAGCTCAATTAAATAAAATTATTCACTTCCTCGCTTATCCTGGCCTAGACAAAGATATAGAGAGTCAATCTAACATCTACTGCGCTGACTCGATTGGATGTACTCAATCACTTCCTCGCTTATCCTCGCCTAGACGTAGAATGTTAGACCTTATTGTCCATGACCACCCTAGGTATTTTGCCATGGCTATGACAATCGTTGCTGATGTGTCAGTCCGCAGGATTCTTTCAGCATCGCTAGCCCTTCTTGTGCCCAAAAGCTTACAAATTGGTAACAGCCAGACACGACGCGGAACGGCATATCCAGCACAAACAAAGAGTAAGTGAGCCAAAGATTCAATGCTGGACTTGCATACCAGGCACACATCTACGCTGGGTTTATTCCATCTAGCAGTGAATGCTCTTACTGGCAGTGTGCCTACCCTAAACTGGAAATACAATTTCCGGTCAAGCGGTTTTGTGATTTGATCCCAGTATGACTCCAGCTTCGGGATAACTTTATGTTCTAGAAATAGGCAAGCTAGGGAAGATGGCTCACTAGTTCTAAGTGTATTAAACTGGATCCATTCCCAATATTTGTCCTTCAGAATCTTCTTTGCGGGGAAGATGGAATTTATTGGATCGTTCCATAGTGAAATCATACCAAGACTGGATAAAATATCTCTAACCGCCCATATCCATTTTATGCGGTGCGAAGTGTCAGCCCTTATTATATCTTGAAACCCTGCCGCATATCCTGCAAGTTCAGGTGTAGTCCAAAGTCTCTGCCAGTATAGAAGGGGTCGAAGTTAAATATAGCTGCAATGGGTTTTTTCCCAAGATCGTATAATAACGGACACATTGGGGTACATTGTGGTAGCCTAGTGATATTCCTCAGGAACCTATTTTCTGACGATGTGAGCGTGGATAGGTTCTCAAACCCCCAAAGTTCTGATCCGTAAAGGGCTGAGCTGATGACTTTCATATTATAAATCTCAAGTGCCGGACAAATGGGCTTAGTGTGTGATGTGTTATGTTCCGTATGTAGCACCCCCGACAGTTGCCTGTGTTTAAGGGATGCCAAGCCGATCTGGTGGTTCCATTTCACGTTGTCCTGAATGTTAACCCCTAAATAGGTGAACTCTTTGACATGTTCTAGCGACTTATCATTGATTTGGATGCCCCCCTTGTAGGCCCTATGCGTGTTAAAGGCCATTAGTTTTGTTTTCGACACATTGACCTCCAAGCCCCGCTGTAGGCAAAACTCCTCAAAGGTTTTTAGGGCCTTCTGGAGTCCACTTGGGGTCTTGGAGATAATCAATGTGTCGTCCGCAAACATCAGTATGGGGATTTTTTCACCTGCTAATACTGGGGCATTCGAAGAGATAGAGCTCATGCAGTTTACTATTCCGTTGATGTATAGTGAGAATAGCGTCGGAGCCATAACGCATCCTTGGCGCACACCTCTTTCTACAGGAAACGATTCAGTGACTTCCCCCTGCCTGCCCCATCTAATTTTGGCACTGTTGTCTTCGTGTAGTCTAATGATAAGTGACAGTAAATCGGGTGGTATCCTTAATTCTTGTAAAGTATTCCATAGTTTGGTGCGGGGTACAAGGTCGAATGCCGACTTGAGGTCAACAAAAGCGGCATATAAACTACCCTTGCCCAAAGTCACTGTCTTCCAATAAATCAAGACAAACCTGAACACCTGATCTATGGTGCTAGTGAAAGCCGGGAACCCTGCTTGCAATGGTGATAGGACATTGAACTCATCAATCCACTCCTGTACTTTATTTTGAGCACCAGTCTCCCCATTACCTTTTGCATACAGTCAATTAAACTAATTGGTCTATAGTTCCCTGGGCATGACTTGTCCCCTTTCTTAAAAACAGGTATGATTTCCGCTCCTTTCCAGGAGTCTGGAATTGGGGCTCCTTGAGCGATGGCATTGGTCAGCTGAAAGATGTATCGGCACCATCTGTCCTTATCATATAGAAAGACATCCCCAGGAATGCCATCTGGCCCTGGTGCCTTTCCAGCCATTATCGATTTAAGTGCTGTTTCTACTTCATCTCTACTGATGGCCCTATCCTGGTAAGGTGTTCTGACGATATCACCCACATCTTCAACTAATTTTGAAGCGTATTGGGGTTTAAAATGGTTCACCCAGTCCTTCTGAGAAACATGGTTTTGGAGCTGCTGGGCCTGTCCTCCGCTGTCCCATTTGTATACATACCAAAAATGTTTGGAATTTTTCATGGCGCAGGCCTCCCTTAATTCCTGCTACCTTTTGTCATCCCATGTTTTCTTTGCTTTTGTCTGGGTACCCCTATAGTTAGACCTAGCTTCGCGAACTGCTGTAGGGTCGCCTACTTTAAGGGCTACCCCTAGAGCTAGACGTGCCTTTCGACAGTCTTTATTGTACCATTGCCCAACTTTCTGTTTTAGTACCTTCTTGTTTCTGCCCTGTTTAAAAAAGTGTGTGCGCAGATTTGCAAAACATTTGTTGTGTATGAACGTTGTTTGGGCTAAGGCCGTGGAGTTTGCTACACTGACCTCTAGCTCGTTTATGGCGCTGTCCACGCCCTTATTAATATTATCTAGCAGATCTGGCGTTTCTATTATTTTTACCCATTTAAGACGTCTCATATCATTAGATGGAATAACGTCACTTGGGGAAAATTCATTTCTTAGTTGGGATTTTGACTTTTGTCTACACAAATCCATAGTCACACACAAGGGGTTATGGTCACTTTCGAGCCTTGCTCTGACCACCATGTCACTGAGGGCGTGCCATAATTCCAAGCTCATCAGAACGTAGTCTATCCTGCTAGCACTATAGCCATTATTAAAGGTGTTTGCCCCGGAACTATCAGAATATGTGCGTCCGTTTGCGGCCCGCAGGCCCTTTTCCATACAGATATTATTTATTTGAATAACCACATCGGACCACTTCCTTATGGGTCTAGCTCCAACTTTGGGATGCCCCACTTATTGTCTTCTTCATCTGTAAGGTGACCTCCCTCCTTAATTAGGGACTCAAACGTCGTGTTAAAATCCCCCGCAACTATAATGTGGGGGACTTCCTGTTTTGAGTCAAGGAGATCGTCGAGAGCCGCCAAAACTCCAGACTTTTTCCCTCTAGTTCCTCTCACATAGACATTATATATGTCTATGTTCCAGTGTTCACACTTGGTCAATCTAACTGCCTGGATATCGTGACTCTGGGTTGGGAGTACCTGTATGTTTAACTCTAGTTCTTGTCGCACCCAGATGGTCAAACCCCTGATGGCCTCCCTTTTGCTCCCTTGCTAGCCGGGATATGATAGTTTAGATACCCTACACAAAAAAGAGGAGCCTCTGCCCAGGTTTCTTGAAAGAGGCAGATGTTAAATTCCTCTATGAATGCGTGCCACTCGGGAGAGACCATCTTCGTGCCCAGTCCTGCTATGTTCCAAGACAGCATGGAGTTCTTGGATAGGATTGTACATGAAGACGTCCGCCCCTTAGCTGTAAAAGGAGGGGGGCTACCCACCTCCAACGTGGCATCTGTCTGGGTAGAAAGGGCCGGATTAGTTTTAAGAGATTGTATCTACTCTACAGTATAATCTTTGGAGCATGAAAGACTGACCCCGGAGGTTGGACTAGCTATTAAACAATCATGTTGATTTGGGGGCAACGGTTTCCTCAGTCAATCGTTGTTATCAAGGGTGGAGCTTCCCTGCATGCTATTTAACCTATGTCTGGACAAATTATCACTCCTACTGCTAGGGGGGGGGGAGCGTCTAAATTGAATTGTTGAGTGCTCAGGTGAGGTAGTACGAAACTCCAGTGTAAAAAGGTTTTCCACTAGATCTGCACTTTTCATGATAAGCTCGATACAGTCGTGGTCATGGTTTGATGAGGTTAGCCTTCGGGTAGCTACTATATCTTCCCTTATCACTGAGCGGCATCCTCTAAAATGCCTTATCCAATGAATGGCTTTATTGGTTAAGGAGTCCCCATTCTCTATGCCTCTACGTGCATCATATTTTGGTACATTTACCATAAAAATTCTATGGGGGCTATGTGTATTGGATGTGTTCTTTTCTCGGGATCCTGACAGGAAATCTATCTGCGGTTGGTCCAAGTGCGATAAGATTTTTCTGCTAGGCGATGACTGAGTCCTCGTTACTACTGCCTTGCTAGAGTTAGTACAGTTGCTAGCTACATAATGTGGTAAGTGTTTAATCATCGGTGATAGTGTCTTTTTCATGTTTGGCTTTATCTTGTCTAGAGGAAGTGACGCCCTACTAACTGTGTTATTACTAGCTATGTTATTGACTATGGTGGGGGTGGTCAATGCGACCAGAGAAGTAGCAGACATGGCACCTTGTGGACCTACCATATGGCCACTTTCATGTGCGCTACCATTCCCTCCTCGGGCTGGGTCTGATACTAAGGACTTAATCATTGAGGATAACTCCTCTATCATGCCTCTCATAGACCCCACTTCAAGTCTTAAAGAGGTAACTATTTGGAACATATGCTGCCATTCCATGCAGGATCCTGACACTACATCTTGACTTTTGCCAGCTATTATCGGTGGGAATTGTGCCGACACGGGCCTTTCACCTCCACCATCCTTTTTATTATCTAGGTCTAGCAGGGGCTGGAATCTATTGGTACAAATGACTATAGAGTCTATGTGTTCAGTGTCTGGCAGTAGCTCAGTCGGCCCGGTGTTTGAAAGGGGTACTCCCACAGTGTCATGTTCCCCATCACTGTTGTTAGTTGCCGGTCTTTTGTTATTTGATTTGCGAAACATATCTGGAATAGCCGGTTTCGCTGGTTTATTCTGCCTGGGGTTTTTTTTGTTACTGTTTGTTTGTGTCATGGGTGTGGATTCTAAGATACCCTCACACTCACTTATTATGGTGTCTATCCGATCCATTACACAATTACTACCTGCCGTTTTTTGAGATTTCCTGGCCTTCTTTCCCCTGACATCCCGCCTTGCTCCAGCCTCTCCCCCCTCCCCGCTTTCTTCCAATGTCTTTCTTTTCCACATTAACCTAAGCTAGGCTAAACTGCCAACAATCCTTTTCAATACTAGTCCTGCCAACACAAGTAAACCGGCTTCACTTAGTTCTCAGGCACCAGACAAATTGTAAAGATAGGAAGGGGAAATAATAGGCAATTTTGGGACTTAAAGTACAACCAACAAGTCCAGGTGGTCAGTCTGTTCGTGATTTGTGAACTCAGGGAGGATCATGCAATATCACAGTACCTTTGGTTTCCCACTGTAAGACGGTTCTGCCACTTCTTCACAAATGAAAGAGGGGTGGCCCTGCCCTGCCTCTTCCTGGCAATGACGGGCAAGGACGGGCCCGCCCTTGGTCCGGGCTTCGCCTGGGCGTGTCCCGCGCCGCAGTGTCTCACCAGCGCTGATAAGGGCTCAGCTGAAACCTCCCTCTCAGCTGACTGTGGGCGGGAGACACGCGTTGCACTCTGGGACTTGGAGTCCCACCAGAGTGTGTGTCCAGGCGGTAGCGCTCGCGATGGGAAGGAGAAAGTGCCCCTGAGATGGCTAGGGACAGCAGGCTCGAGGAGGAACACAGCCCCCTCACAGGACGAACAAGAACACTGAAGCTGCCCCACAGGTAATTCGGGCATCCCGCGCCGCGATGTCTCACCAGCGTTGATAAGGGCTCAGCTGACTCCTCCCTCTCAGCTGACTGTGGGCGGGAGACACGCGTTGCACTCTGGGACTTGGAGTCCCACCAGAGTGTGTGTCCAGGCGGTAGCGCTCGCGATGGGAAGGAGAAAGTGCCCCTGAGATGGCTAGGGACAGCAAGCTCGAGGAGGAACACAGCCCCCTCACAGGACGAACAAGAACACTGAAGCTGCCCCACAGGTAATTCCGGCTACACAATCTTAAAGTGCTGCAAATCGGACATAACTTTGATGACCAGCCAACTGCAGAAATCGTTAGCAGAATAGGAAATGGAAGAAGTAGAAGGTATTGTCTAAGTTAAAGATAGAGGAATGGCGATTCCTACTATTCCAATGTTCCAACAGCAAACTGAATCAATGTGTAAAACCTTTTGTAAATCCTCTTCACCCTGCCGACCGAGGTCTGAGGGGTGTTTTGGTGGGACTTTAAATCATGTTGCTAATACCTTTGACATTTCCTTTGTCATGCTCCTAATGTAAATTCTGCCGCTGCCCTGTTATTCAACTGTTAGTTGGAATAAAGTTGGTGTTAACAAATTCCTTGCCGACATCTCTTTTTAGGTTTCTCCTGCACAGTGCTTGCGCTGTGCTTGTGAAATCTATTGTATTTAATATAAATCTTAAAAGGGGCTTACATCCCGCCCTTCCTTTTTATTGCCTATTACTTTTCCTCTGTTTCTATTGGCTCTAGCACACTATTTCCTGCTGTTCCTCTGTGCTTCTCTTATCAGTTTCTCATGGTCCACGGACTGTTTTCATACGCTTTGGTGGAACTTCTTTCTTAGGAGCAAGCGTGTCAGAACCCCTGCTTGTCCCCTCCTCCCCTGACCTCTTACCCATTAGGGCAGAGCGACGGCTGCAGCTTCACAATTGCATAATTCCAGTTGCCCAGGTCTTAATGTATTTGAGGCCGGGCATAAACCGGAGATGCAGCGGCAATGCATCTCCGGACATTCTTCAACCGCTGCCACCCTCCACCCGACCCTCCTTCGATTGCTTGTTAAGTAGTACATTATGATGGTTCACACTGCCTCTGGTGGGTGACCCCGCGCATCTACCTCAGTTCCCATTATGCGGCTCTCAGTCTCCATGTAGTTGATTGTTAACATTTGCACCGGTTCCCCTATATGTGCCAGTGCCCAGAATACAACCAGCCGCCTTTCTCCTGTATACAGTGATACAGACCTGTGCTTTTGCCTCTGCTATAGTGTTAACGTGTGATCTGCTATTCATGTTCCACAGTAGTTGTTTAGTTCTTACGATTGTATTGCCGCTCTTGCTTCTCCTCTGTGCCTACTGGTAGGGGAGTTGTTTTTTATGTATAGGAGAGTGTGTGCTAATGATGCCCGCCTTGGGTTTCCTGCTATGAGACTTATATTACCACAGCTGGACTTTTTGACTTGGCGTATTTGTAGGGAAAAGTGGGCGAGTGACTGATGGATCCCGCTAGTGTGCTTTTTTTAACAAGACGCTTAGAAATGCAAACAGTGGAGGTGGAAGATGTGATCCCACTGCCTGTTTACAGCTAACAACAGACCAGCTGGTAATCTAGCAGCAAGGTTGACTCTGAAATTCTATCTATCTATCTATCTATCTATCTATCTATCTATCTATCTATCTATCTATCTATCTATCTATCTATCTATCTTTCTGCCTGTCTGTCTGTCTGTCTATCTATCTTTCTACCTCTCTATATGTGTGTGTGTGTTGGTGGAAATGAAACATCTGGCTTATGGCGCTTTGAACGTGCTAACCTGTGGCAGTAATCGTCACATAAATACTATTAATGATGCATTATGGCGCTCATGGCCATACGGTGTGTAGATTTTCTTGTGGGAGAATGTGTATTTGTATGACAAATTACGATGTATTGTTTCCTCCTTCAGTACTTGTGACGCGCTTGGCATTGGCCAAGTCTACGCCTTCATTATCTTTAAAGCATATCAGATACATAACACAGACATTCCAAAATAATCTGTCATTGTTAAACACCTTTAAGGGATGACTCTCCCACCACAAAAGTGATCGATGAAAAACTCTGATCTGTCTGAAGTACTAAGCGCTACTGTGGGCACTATCCATTGCTTGCCTGAACCAGAGGCAAGAAGCAATCATGGACAGAGTCCTCTAATACCTACTTGATGCTGCAAAGGAAGTTTGGCCTAGGTGGGCCTTCTTGATGAGATCAGACTTATGGCCCTTTGGCGAAGTGAGCTTAGGACCCGTGTCTAGGTATCCACACTTCACTTACAAAGCCTCACTTAGACACCATAAAAAGTAATGGATGGAATGCTGAAGTTATTGTACATGACCAGTACTTACTGTGGCCCCATTCCATAATTAGTTCAGGTTGCCTAAATTACACATGGGGTGGACCATATGGAAGTCAGTCAGATCCTCTCATCAAACATACATATCTAGCTGGAAGTACCAATTTGCATACCTCCCGAATATTGTTATATCTTGCCATTGTACGAAGGCTTATCTGATTCCTGACGGGGCGTCGGCATAGTAAGTGTGCTCTCTCAAGGTTAAGGTATGGCCTGGCAATGACTACTTTATGTATACTAGCTGTGTCAACGTGGGTTCTGGTTGCTGACTGTGCCCAGGTAGGCAGTGGGTTTCCTGTGATAGTCTTACCCTGCCACATTGTTGTTCATGGATGCTGGTGAGTCGCCCTGTATGCAGCCATACTCCACGCTGTCCTTCACACTTGTGCACCTTCCTCTTCCTTTCATTACCCCCTCCTGCTCTCTTCCCGGGTGCCATGTCATGCTTATTCTTAGATTTCCCACACCCATGCTGTGCTGCTAAAGATTTAGTTTCAAGCATGCACTTCCTCTGTGTGCAAACTGCCACCTCCCCCATGGCTCCTAGTGTGAGTTTTATATGGTCTTCGTAGTAACGCATTTTTTAAAATGCATTCTCAGTCATTGCAGATACGAGTACAGGACAACTCCCAACACTCAAGTGTCTGAATGAGTCAAGACAATAGTCCTAAATTATAATTCCCATGATGTTGCTGGATGAAGGACACAGTAACTGATGTCACTCCTCTGTTTTCCAATATAAAACACCATGCCCATTCACATAGCACGAATGGGTATGGCTACACATCTGTTTTCCTACAGAGTTTCAAGTGTTAGATCTTCGCACTGAAGCCATTTAAATAAATCAGTGGGCTAAGCATTTACTGTTGATATCTTTGTGACAGGTGGGTCACAAGGTTCAGAACCTGCCATTATCATCTCAGCCATTGAACTCTATGAGGATACTGAGAGTACCGGATGAGGTTGAATTGGGGAGATTTTTATCTGGCAACCTCCCTATTCCTGTTACTGATACCATATAAACTTATTCCAACCTAGCTCAGTCATGTTCCTCCATTCTCACTTTCCTCACTCATAGCCACCTCCAATTGTCCTTATTTTAAACAGAGGTGGCTCAAGGCAGAGCTTAAAACCCCCCTTGCTCCCTCCCCCATCGTGACGCTCGCCTTTCCTGTACTTCCACCAGTGATTGTAGCCTGTACTGCTGTTTAGAAGATAGCTTGGAGGGTTTGCAAGGTGCTGTTTAGATCGACTTGTAACCAACAATCTACCCTACCAAGGTCAGTAAATGAAATAGTGCAATAGTGATAAAGATCCAAAGCAGTCAGCCACTCATCAAGCATACACTTCGTTCTTCCTTGCATTCCGACACATGTACACACACACACTATAGACAATTCATACCGTTTTGTGTTGTAAACCTCTTTTAACACCTACAGCCGTGAACTGTATCAAAACTGATACATTTTCCTATACTGCTCCTGCAAGGGTTGGAAGGTTGCAACAAAAAAAATGCTCTCAACATTCAGACAAACATATAACATTCTTGTTAGGTTCTTCCTGCACAGCACTTGCCCTGTGCTTCTTTGGTTTGTCCCCCACCCTTTACCTAATCTCCCTGTGGCTGCAGCCATTTCAAACGTGCTTGGCTGATGCATGTTTTTTTTTCTTTGTCCTCCACCTTTTGGTTAATCTTCCTGCATTATACTACCACCACTTACTACACATTATATTGGCTTTCTCATAACACTTTTATGGGGTTTCAGCAACTGCTCACCAAGCTAAAACTTACAACAACGAAAATTATTCTTAATCACATAGGTGAAACCTATTGCATTTACCAATGCTTGTTATTTCTTTGTCAGCACACTCAGAGGCAGATTTGCTAACACTTAGGCTAGGGCGGTCGACTTCGAATCTGGGGAACTGGGTTCGAGTCTCGGCAATGACGCTGAACATCCTGTGATTCTGGGCAAATCACTTAATCTCCCCGTGCCTAACAAAAATGAATGTGTCCTCATGCAATGCAACTGGCGCTATGTTGCGGTCAAGTTCGCGCTATATAAAACTCTGTAAAAAAAAAATTAAAAAATGTTTGTTTTTTTACTTACTTTTCAGTGAAAATCCTGATTTACATTGGAAAGTAGCTCTAAAGAAACACAAAGTAGTGCTAGGTGCTACTTTGCGCTCCTTTGCTAAATGGGGATGTTCCATGAGTAGTACTTGGCCGTTCTATGCAGCTATCCACTGATTTTGATACAAAGTCCTATCTACGAAAAAGAGTAGACAGGACTTTGCGCTAAAAGTTAACACCTGAAGGCAGGCATAAAGTTTGAGAAACGTTTTCTTTTCTCAGAGCTTTATCCAGCTTTGCGTACTCCAGTGTACAGCACACATAGACAGTAGAAAAAGTGTTAAACTATGTCTAAGCATAGTATTTTTGTACTTTAAAAAACTGTTTAAAAAAGGAATTGATGTCATACTGGAAAAGTAAAGTGCAGGGAGGATGATTTATTGTTACATTTTAGTTTTTTAGACCGCTGCTCAACCCTGAAAAGGTTCTCATGGCACGTCACATGGAAATGCAGTTATAGAAAATTGGTACATTTTAGATGCGACGGGTTCTAGTAGACTACACTTGGATTTCAATCTAGTAATGACAGGCACGGTTTCAAAGAAAGAATTACAATACATGTCATGAGTCAAACAATAACAGGGAGCAGAATTTAGGATATGAGTGTTCCATGTATGTCTTGTGTAGATTAGTCAAAATGTGAAGATGTTGTCCATTGATTTACTAAATTTGAGAAGAAACAAATGCTTTAAAGGTCACTGAGAGAATAAGAGATGGAATAGGACAAGGTGGGAAAGAGGTTAGTTAGAATGTAGTGGGTATTTGTTTAAGGTTGGTTTTAAAGATTTCATATTGTGGGCGCATTATCTTAAAAGAATCTTTTTAGGATGGATGTTTTCCTGAAGCGCGGAATCATAACTCAAAGAATGGAATGGCTCCTTAATGGTCAGTTTTTACCAGAGTACTAGAGTTTCTGGGAAAGATATGCAGTGGGTTGTGGTCAATTTTATGCAGCAATCCTACTCAAAGTGTCAGGGACGACAGAGGTATAAGTCTCTTACCTCTTCTACAACAAAGGAAGATTATTTCTTAAATCAAGGTATGAAGTTGCTCAAAATTCCAAGGCCTGAATTGATTAATCCTCTGAAATGGCTATGCATAAAACCCTCCTTAAGATAAGTCCGGTATCCTACCTTTGAATATTGAATCTAGCTCACAAGAATTTACTAAAATGTCGAAGAAGCTCCACGAGATCGAACCAGAATTGCTGAACACATATATTCATTGACGAAAAGAGAAGAGGGACAAAAGGGGCCTTTTTGCCTACCCTCCCCTAAGTACAGGAGGCGGTACAAAGAAAAGTGATCGCTCAGTACTGGGAATGGATGATAAGCTAATATACAATAGCAAATGTACAAATTAGCTTACAAAAACGAGGTTATAAAATTAAAGCCAAACTGAATTAAGGAATAATAATTAAGGGTGATTCAGGTAGTGTCAATGCTGGCTGCTTTATCACTGGTCTGACGTGCAGTACTCAAAACAGACCACGACGAAGCTTCTCTTTTTTGAAAGAAAATATAGCTTGATGCATGTAAAAACCGTGGTTGTGGAAGTATTTCAAAAGTTTTTCTATCACGCACCAGGAGCACTGGAGATGAGATATATGCTAGTGGCAATGGCAAGGAGGGTTTTGAGAAGAATGGGTAGGATGAATTACCAAGAAGGTGATTGTCATTAAGGTATTATTCAATTACAGAAATCAGGTGTGGCCGCCCTAGGTCCCTAGTAAGCTTATCTAATTCCTGGTTTTACACTGTAAATCAATAACACAGTAATGAATTTTAAAAATACGTTGCCTTCTTTTATGACTCTATTTGTAGGATTATAATTAATCAAAACAATAACATTTACTTACTTACAAGGTATTATTCTGCCCTACCTCGTCTACAACGATGGGATAAACTGTATAGCTGTAGAATGAGGGGTCAAACATCAAACATGTCACTAGAAAAGGACTTCAAGGTCCAAAAGCATTTCTTCTGGTTAAAGTGAATTGAAAGAAATGCTTGCAAACAATGGGGCAGATTTACAAGCCCCTTGCGCCACTTTTGCGCCGCCGTTGCGTCACTTTTGTGACGCAGCGGCGACGTAAACCATGCGCCACGTTGCGCATTATTTACAACATGACGCATCTAGGGAGATGCGTCACGTTGTAAAGCCCTGCGCCACATGAAACCTGCGTCAGGTTTCATGTGGGCGTTCCTCCGCAGGGTGGGCGTTCCGTCGAAGGAAAGCCTCGTAAAGTGACGCAGTGAAATCTACAAGATTTCACTGAGTCACTTTTCCGACTGCGCTGCGACGAATCCTTACGCCTGCTTCAAGCAGGCGTAAGGAGTGGCGCACCACGTTAGGTATGGGCAGCCCACGAGCATTGCTGGAGTTGCGTCGCGCTTGCGACACGACTCCAGCAATGCGCCGCCCTGCGCCACAGGATGCGACACGCATCGGCCTTTCCTTGCGCCACGGTGCGCCGCATTGTAAATGCGGCGCATCCGTGGTGGCGCAAGGAGAGAATTGCGTGTCGCAACTATTCTGGCGCATCCCTGCTGATTTGCAGGGATGCGCCAGAAGTTGTAAATCTGCCCCAATGTGTGTAGTAGCTGATGGGCTCGCCGTAACGATTTCTACAGTAGAAAGAAGTATCTTTAGCTAATAACCTCTCCCCCATCTTCATGCATTTGATCATCTTTTTATCTCCTACATCTGGTTGACCATCCCAGCCCATTCCGACTCTTTAACTTTACAAAATCTGCAGTTTTATCAGTGACTGATGTTCATCACTGTGCTTCTCCTTGCATTCTTTCTTTCTCATTTGCACTTTCTTCAGAATTCTGCTGTTTTTTTGCTCTTTCAAGTGAAATATGCTTGTCTATCGGGCCCCTTTCCCTGCTCCTTTGCATGTGCAAGGATATAGTGCTGTAAATGACATTATAAGGGCAGCAGGCACCTTCTCTTGGTGTCCTAAGGCTACGTTGACCTGGATTCAGGGGCGTAGCTTGGGAGGGGGGGGGGTAGCTTGGGGGTGTTACACCCCCCTAATAAATTTACTTTGTTATAAACATCTGAGTACAGGTGCTTACAGTCTTGTATGGTGAGGTGTCTGCCAGATTTCACCAGGAAGTTTTACACACACAGACAAAAACGGAAGCACTCTCTCCCTCTATCTGTTTGGAAATGTTGGTTATTTCACAAAATAAGGTGCTTTTTTCTCAGTTAGTACCCCTACCAATCCACATTCCTCTTCCTTTCCACTGCCCCTTAAGCCCCTGTTGTGCGCTCTGCTTGTCGTGTAATGTATTTTAATATTATGTGCCAGCATGATTGTTGGAAAATCCGAAGCTCAGACTCCCTCAACCCCTCCCCCCCATTTTACTGACCAAGCTACGTCCCTGCCTGGATTCTTGTTGATCATGAACTCGAGCATAAAATTAAATTCTTCTAAACAATAAAACCTTGATTCCATCAATTTTAATGACAATAAATATGACTTTAAATAACTTCTCCATTCCACCAATTCACCTTAAAATGTTATACAGGCAGAGAGGAGATTTCCCTACTTTTCCCAAAAATGAAACGGTCAGTGAGAACTATGACTATGAAAAACATGGCACATCAATTATTCAATTATTATTCCATGCAGAGAAATGTAGGTATGAAAACAAAACATGAAATTAAAGTAAGAAATATATATAATATAAATATTGTATAACCTAAAGTATTCTCGAAGCCCTATAATACGGTAGCATCTGAACATTCAGTTCAAATACCTAATATGTATAGTGAGTGTTTTTTAAACTCCTGTGTAGACTCCCATATCAAAACCTGCTACCCACTAATTTATAGTGTTTAATTAACAAGGGAACCCAATTGTAATGGTCAGGGACCTTGGGTAGTAGTATGTTACAATTACAAAATAGTCCCTGACAGGGGAGATTCACACAGAAAACAATGAATACAGGCCTGAAATCAGTGCTATATTAAAGCTGTCCAGCCGGATAGAAAATTTAATAATGTATCAAATCACATAAAACACAAGAATAAAGTGGGACACAATCCTGCGTCCAACGCAACATATATAACAAAGACACAAATGAACAGAAATTCACAAATTCAGAAAAAGGCTCAGGCAGGCCAAAATGCTTGTAACTTGTATAAAGAAATGCAACAAGCAAACAATATGTAGAGACACCGTTACGCATAAGTAAGTCAGTCAATTGCGTTCACAGTGCATATAAGGTCGGCGACATTTCGATCTCGTAGAAACAACATTGGGATCATCATCAGGACGTAAAAATGACATGCCTGAGGGAATTTTAGCCAAGCGTAATAGCAGGGGGTAAGCAATGAGGCAATTGCGATAATGCCAGGAAGGGATTACTGCGGTCGCACGGAGGTACGTTATATCACTCGAGCGTCTTGGCGCAGAGCAAAGGAGGTAGGGTGGGATTGGGGCAATTCCCAATTGAGGGTACTGGTATGGAGAGGCGCGGTAACCTAATTACACGAATAGCGGCAACCAATCCAATTTGGAAATATATGAAAGGTGCTGTGAGTCACGCAACAATGATGCGAGTACTCCTGAGCCGGTACAATGACCTGTGTATCCTTCGGTATTCACACTGGAAAATACATTTTGGGGCTATGGCTGGCTTTGGATTAAATGCAAAACATAGATGATTTTATTGTTGGTCTGCATGTGTCTGTTACTGGCTAGGGTTTGGGTAGCTGCTGAAGTCCAGGTACATGTAGTCAGACATCTTTCTTTGTTCACAGCTACTTTCTTCTTACCCACCATTTTTTGTGAGTTACTGTTTGTGACACGGTTGATATTGTGGCTGGGGAATTTTTAAAGTTAAGGTAATTTTCTATTTTGGCATTGCTTATTTCATGTTGGTGGGTAAAGGGCAGTTGCATGTGTGGGCTCAGAAACATTGGGTAAATAATATATTTGCAATCATTTCTGAATATTCTACAAGATTTTTTTTCTGGAGGGGGATGTGCTCCAGGCAGGACAGGGCAACTGTATTATGTGTCCTCCATGCCTCTTTCTATGCTGGGCATGCAGCAGTGGCCATTTTGTTAGCCAGTGCATGTGTTTGCCATAGTCTGCCATTGGTTCTGTGTTTTCCATGCCTCTTCTTTGCTGGCCATACAGTGCAACAATTTTGTGTAGCCAGTTGTGTGTGTGCTGGACATTTTGCCTTTGTTCTCTATGCCTCTTTTTTTGCTGGCCATGTGGCAACTACCATTTTGTGGAGCCAGTTAGTGTGTGTTTGGTGGCCATTTTGACTTTGTTCTCTATTCCTCCTTTTTTGCTGGCCAGGCGGCGACCCCAATTTTGTGGAGCCAGTTAGTATGTGTGTGTGTGGTGGCCATTTTCTCTTTGTTTTCCATGTCTCCTTCAGCGGCAATGTGGTGAATTACCTAGCTTCCACCATGTTGTACAGCCACTGTGTGCTTCAATCCCTTTATTCCACTTTTAAAAGCCATTTTCTAGGGACATTGATAGAAGCGGTCTATGATATTTTTGTTCAATTATTTTTTTATTTCACAATGAGCCCTAGTGGGGTACCAGCAATTTTTATTAAAAGCCATTTTCTAGGGACATTGATGGAAGGGGTCTATGATATTGTTGTTCAACGTTTTCATATTAAAAAATGAGCCCTGGTCAGGCACCAGCAGCTTTTTAAAGAAAGTTTTATTTTCTTATATTCCCCTTCCTTTCTTGCCTCCAGTAGAGTGCCAATGGGCTCAGGTTGGGTACCAGCACTTATTTGGTGTATTTTGTTTATGTCTTCCTGCTCCCCCTGCCTCCCATAAAGTCTCAATGGACCTTGGTGGGGCACCTGTAATTATTTGATGTATTTGTAAGAGTTTTAACTGCCTCCCCTTGCCTCCCATAGAGTCCTATTGGGCCCTGGTGGGGCAGCAGCAATGTATGTTTTTCGGTTGCTGCCTGACTCCCCCTGCCTCCAACAGAGTTCACATGCCCCCTGATGTGGCTCTTGCAATTATTTGTGTATTTTATTTTATGTCTGCCTGCCACCCCCTCTCTCCCATACAGTCCCCACGGGGCCTGGTGGAGCACCAGCATTATTTTATGTAATACTTTAAATTTTTGCCTGCCTCCCATAGAGGGCACAGGGGCTCTGATAACAGCATGAGGATAGCATTGTAATGTGATGCCTTTGCAACAAAAAAGTTCATTGTGGTAAGCCAGTGTATGTGTTTGCCATAGGCTGCCATGTGTTCTGTGTTCTCCATGCCTCTTCTTTGCTGGCCATACAGTGCAGCAATTTTGTGTAGACAGTTGTGTGTGTAGTGTACATTTTGCCTTTGTTATCTATGCCCCTTTCTTTGCTGACCATGTGGCAACCACCATTTTGTGGAGCCAGTTAGTTTGTGTTTGGTGGCCATTTTGTCTTTGTTCTCTATGTCTCCTTCTTTGCTGGCCAGGCGGAGACCCATATTTTGTGGAGCCAGTTAGTATATGTGTGTGGGGTGGCCATTTTTCCTTTGTTTTCCATGTCTCTTTCTTCAGGGGCCATGTGGTGAATTACCTAGCTTCCACAATTTTGTACAGGCACTGTGTGCTTCAATCCCTTTATTTCACCTTTGAAAGCCATTTTCTAGGGACATTGATAGAAGCAGTCTATGATATTTTTGTTCAACTTTTTTTTATTTCACAATGAACCCTGGTGAGGCACCAGCAATTATTATTAAATGCCATTTTCTAGGGTCATTGATGGAAGAGGTCTATGATATTTTTGTTAAACTTTTTCATATTTAAAAATGAGCCCTGGTGGGGCACCAGCAACTTTTTAAAGAAAGTTTTTTTTTCTTATTTTCCCCTGCCTTTCCTGCCTCCCATAGCATGCCAATGGGCTCTGGTTGGGTATCAGCACTTATTTGAGGTATTTATTTTATTTGTTCCTGCCTCAGCCTACCTCCCATAGAGTCCCAATGGACCTTGGTGGGGCACCTGTAATTATTCGATGTATTTGTAAGAGTTTTGACTGCCTCCTCTTGCCTCCCATAGAGTCCCCATGGGCCCTGGTGAGACAGCAGCAATGTATGTTTTCTCGATTGCTGCCTGACTCCCCTTGCCTCCAATAGAGTTCACATGTCCCCTGATGTGGCTCTCTCAATTATTTGATGTATTTTGTTTCGATTTCTGCTGCTACCCCTCTCTCCCATAGAGTTTCCATGGGCCCTATTGCAGAACCAGCATTATTTTATGTAATTTTTAAAATGTTTGACTGCCTCCCATAGAGTCCACAGGGGCCCTGATAGCAGCATAAGGACAACATTGTAATGTGATCCCTTTGCAACAAAAAAATTAATTGTGGTAAGCCAGGCGGGCCATATGGTATCAGAGGATAACTGTCCCATTTAAAAACACACAATCATGTTGGAAGATCTTCTTAAAAACTCTGGGCCTGATTCACAAAGGTAAACTTACACTTTTGTGAAAGTTTATGATTGTTTGCCATTCACAAAGAGATTTACGAGTAGTATCTTTATGAGTGCGGAATATCCCCACATAAAAAGATATGATTTTATGTGTGGAGACTTCACACTCATAAAGAGTCACTCACTGAGGTGGTAAAAGAAGGCAGTCAGGAGGAAGAAGTGGAGGATGCCAGCAGCAGAATCAAGTAAAGCAGCCTTGTAAGCCTCCCCCGTAGCAATCCTCACCCACAGCAACCTTTGCATGGCACAAGGCGGGCTACAGCAGATTCCACCCTGACACCTGCAGGTCCCTTGTGGCAGTAGTACCTCAAGAAAAACAGCCTACTATTAAGGCTATTTTTACCAAGGAGTCGCTGTCCCACCGGAACCACAAAAAAGCTTGTTTCTACAATGTGAAGCTGTCTAAAATGTTACCGTTTGGCCTCCTCCCTTTTGCTTTTGTGTGAAGGGTGGGCTTTCTAGAATTTGTGGAGGCCCTCTGCCCATAAAGGAAGGTTCCCAGCTGTGGTTATTTTCCCAGAGTGGCTGTGCTAGTGCTGCATCATGAAGTGCTGCAATTGATTTGAAATAGTTTTAAGCCGAGAGCTGTTCAGTCCATCCACCTCACGAAGGTCATATGGACATGTCAACAGTTTACATGTGCATCACAGCACACTGGATCTCTTTCCAGGGAGTTAGGCAAAGGCTAGCTTCTGGTCTTATCATGAATTAGGCTTTTCAGGGCATTAGGCAACATGCAACAGTTGAGATGTTCACCATGCAGAAATCACCACATATAGATACCAACATCTCGGAAACATTTAATACCAAGTTTTACGAATAGCTTAAACTCAAAGGTCTCACAAATTGATTTGTTGCCACTGACAGTGGCAGTAACATAGTCAAAGACATGGCTTTTTATGATATTTCAGAGTCATGTGTTTAGAGCATTGCATCAACCTAATTGTGCAGGACTTTCTTAAAAATGAAGAGGTAGTCAGCAATATTCAGGCCACCTGCCAAAGAATATGCACTCATTTCATTCATTCAAATATTGGAAGCAGTTGAGGATCTTTTACAGTACTAAAAAGCTTCCTGTAAAGGCCCTCATACAGGAGGTTCCAACACATTGAAACGCAACCCATTACATGCTGGAACACCTGTTTGTGCAGTATAAGTCTACAAAATATTATGCAATTCAAAGGAGAGGGGATGCAACTGGCAAAGCCATGACAATAGAGATGTTCAAATAGTTGGGCTACTGGAGTGCCTGATGCAAATGCTACTTCCTTTTTAGATTATGACACTGGAAGTCAGCAAGGAAGATAGTACAGTGAGCCAAGCAATCATGTTGTTGCATTTGATAGAGGATCAGTTGAAAAACATGGAAGAAACGTTAACCAGTGTCAATGAAAAAGCAGCTTCTTTGGTGGATCGCTTAATACTTCACTTGAACACTAATCTAAGGCTGCAAAAAGAGATTGTAACATCCAAAGACTACATCTGTGTGACAATACTTGATCCACAGTACAAAAAAGCATAAGCGGCTTTTACTAAATGGATGACCTACTTTACAAGATTTGGATCGTCAGATATAGGAGTGATCTAGTAGACGAACAACTGCAAATTTGAGACTGGGGCAGATGTTTTTTCGAAGTGCAGTCTTCAACATCCACACAAGGCGGCGCTGTTGACAGGCAGTCTCTACAGCAGCAGCCTGCATCATTGGCAACTACTCCAAAACCTTCAGCAACATCTGCTTCAGGTTCACAGCTAGCCTCTACAATAGGTTGGTTTCATTCAGCAGGACTTAAGTGCAGAGGGATAGGCACTACAAGTGTCAGCACCAATGACAATTAAGACAATGGTCCAAGACTATCTGGATGACCCAACAGATATGTAACTGGATCAAGATCCATTGATCTATTGGCATGGTAAGAAGGAACAATGGCTGGAGCTTAGTAAGCTTGCATAAAGTATCATGCTTGTCCGGTACCCAGTGTTTCTTCCAAGATTGTTTTCAGTGCAGTTGTTGCAGTTATCTCAGTCAGAAGGACCAGTCTCTAGCCTCAAAATGTGGAGAAACTGGTGATGATTTAAATGAACAAACATTCAAAAGAATTATAGTGCTGCTGAAACAACAGAGGTTAATAAGGGCAATTGGTCTGACATTTCAAGTCTGGTCAGTGACTATCCTACGGATGACTGCCTGAGTTTGAGGATGAGCTATATTTTACAGACTAATACAACAGAAGTTACATATAGAAGGACTGTTTTAAAAAAAAGTTATGTATAATTTATATTTGAGGTGTGCTTTACACAGCCTATTGTAAATAATAAACCTCCACCGCCTGTTGTAAATAATAAACTGAAACAGAGCGGACCAATGTGCATGGCAGAATAGTCAGTCAAGGAGGACACTGGAATTATTTGGCCTAGGCTGGCTGACAACTGAGAGCTTACAAAGACTAATTCAACCTTTGTTTCAACCTTTGACTTTGAAATGAGAAAATGGTGACAGTTTCTTGCAATAGAAAGCCTCCTTTTCCTATAAAGACCAGAAGTTAAAGAACAAGAAGATGTCTCCCAAGCCTAGCCTTTTTTCATTCCCTTGCTGGGCTGCCAGTGAAGATTTAAAATTAAGACTGCTCTATATTGTGCATTGCTACCATGGAGAAGACAGAGACAGAGGGACACCACACCCTTGGAACAGGTGCCTACTTTGCACTAATGAGTATTAGCAAATAAATGATTCATCATGTTGTGGTGGGTGGGTGTGTCTGGGAAGCTACACTTGATAATGTAATGTTTGGAGGAATCATTCTGCATCAATGCTTGCCTATCACATAATGGGATATATACTTTCATTTTCCTTTTGTTAACTTAAGTCTATCATCTCTAGGTTCTTCTGAGACTAGTCGTTTATTTACCAAGATCCTCAAATTCTTTTTATTTCTTATCAACACTACAGGTCTATCTCTTTCAGGTGAAATACATTTTAAAGTACCGTTGACAACTACCAGAAGGACCATTGCCTATTTGCTTCAATGGGAAACAAAAGGACTCACAGAGACCTACCCCTGTAGACTTGAGAGGTTCTGTTATTAGGAAAATGTAGAGTAATGGCAAACTCTAATTAAGTGGTGGGCTTGTGATCACATTTACTGAACACAGCAAAATGTTGTTATTGTTGAAGTGATCAGTCAGGTGCAGGAAGCAAGTTGTCTGTGATTGGTGGTACAAGATTGGTTCTTCTCATATCTTAGTTAATGGCACACCACCGCACCAGCCTATACCCTCTTGCTTCTCAGGCACCATCATGTTTACTTTGCCTCTCCAATATTGGCATTTAATTTTTGCACTCCACAGGCCACCTCGTCTGTAAGAAGAATGCTCCATAGAGCTCCAGCTTTGCGGTTCAGCACTGCACCCAAGATGGACAATGCAAGAATAATTCAGATGCACCGTCCATTTTTCTTTTCTTAACTATAACTATTTTTCATTTTTCAAGCCTAGGAAACAAATTGATTAGATAACTTGGGAGTCTGGATGCTGAAGGACTCTTAGCTTTTGGTAACTGAACTGTCATCTTCCTTACACAACAGATGGGATGGGCTCATTGACTTGGTGAATGTTGTGTTTGTTTATCTCTCACCTTTCACTAATTCCCATTACCCATCCATTCATATCAGTTGAGTTGCGTGTTAATTTCCACCATCAACAGATCTTACACTTGGTGGGGCAGATGCGGTTAAAGTAACACCAACTGTAAACGAGATAGCTACTAAAATTGATATTTGCCCAAACCACCCCTCCTAACTAGGCTTGAAAGGGACACCCTAGTGCAAGAGACTTAATTACAACAATGTGCGTCCAAGGATAGGTAGTGTGCACTTTTTATCCACAATCTACATCCCATGTAGCCTACTGAAATAACCATTTGCTGAATCTTCCTGAAACCTTCTGAGACTTGAGGGGTTCCTCTGGGATTTTTCACTCAATCTGTCTTCTTTTAATCTAGTTGGTGGCTGTGATGCACTAGTTAACCGCAGCAGATACATATTTAATAAGAATGATATCCTGTGATGCTGCCCCTGTTAGCGCCATTGGTCCACCACCACTAGCATTAAGAAGGCCCTTAGCAAAGCCCTGCATTAAGATATGGACCGATTATAGGAGAGGTAGCAGACTGCTTTATAAACTTAGATAAGAAAAAAGTTCTCAGAAGGAGCGATTGTTGGTTTTGTTGTATGTTGATGGACCTCTGTAGCTCCCACTAGTTACAGAAGGTAGGGCAAGGGCAGTAAGTAGTATTTAAATATTACTGACACTGATGGGAGGGCGGGTGCTGCTCAGCCTGATCAAGCAAGGGTGGGAGTGTTGTGTATGTTCCCTCATATTCTGTTTTACAACATTGTTTGCAGGGGGAGTTCTGGACTGGAATAGGTATTGTAAGTACAGTAGTTAACAACACATGGAAAGGGAGATCAGATCCCCCAAAATGACCCTGTCGCCAACTGTCCTTCCCACCGTCACCTCTCACAAAATAAGACTCCATAACCTCTACTCAGTGCAGAAGGTCCTGCTGGCCATGATTTATTTCCTCCATATCTTGCACGATTTGCCGCAGGGTGGAAGAGTCTGTGGTGGTGGTTGGGGTTGGTGGCTTGGGACCTCGGCTGTCTGTGGTCATTACAATGTGATTGCAGTGTCTCTCTGAGCGGAGGCTGACTACTTCTCCTCCTCCTCTAATACCAGCTCAGGGTACTCCACTGCTATTGCCTCTGCTTGCTGTGTCCCGCCAGGAGTAGGCCTCCTGGGCAGGTCCTCCCGCAGGAGTCGCTAGATGATCCAAAGAAAAAAAAAATGAAGAACATGAATAGTAGTACTCAATACATTGTAAAGTAGCCACAACATTGCTGTTCCCCCTGGGGCCATTGCCATTTTTTGGATGTGATTCCTGATCAAAGGGGAAAAAAACTTCCTATACATACCACCCATAATGCAGTAGTAGTGAGTGGTATGAATTAATGCATGATCACTATATAACCAAAAATAGATATTTTTACAAAAAAGGATGAAAAGTGAAAATGGTTTCATGTGGGGACACATGCAATACGCACTTAATGTGCGTGAATTAACAAATGATCTACCAAATAATATAAAGACATATTGCCATTGAGGTATAAGGCACATTAAATTAATGCTGCAAATAATTGACTATAACGTGCAGCATTAACCTTTTAAGTGCGTGTGTCGGCCAATGGCCAACACCCGCACTACCTCTTCAGTGTGTGTGTTGTGGGGAGGTATTTATTTATTTATTTAGAGTTTTATATAGCGTGAACAAAACACTTAAGGGTGACAGAGCGCTTTACAGGTAGGAACAAGGGGACAATGTGATACAAATGATGAAAATGAACAGACATGGCATTGATCACAAAAAAACAATAGAACAATATTACAAATGTAAATGGTTAGAGTAGCAGGGAATGGTCACTCACGAGGATAGGGAGGAAGGAACCTCATTTTGAGAGGAAGTTGTTGGAAAGTAGAGTTTTTACTTCTTTCCTGAAGACGGAGGTGGATGGGTTGCATTTGATCTCGGGGGAAACAGAGGAGAGAGTTCCAAATTGTGGCTGGAATTCCGGAGGAGGATTGGTTGTAGGTTTTCTTTTTCTTTTATTTTTGTGGTATGTGTAGTAAGGAGCTTGGTCTGTTACCACCCGATAAGGTCAATTTCTGGGTCAGGTAGGAGGGCGTATTATGGTACAGCACTTTATGTGTTATACAAGCAATTTTGAGGTGGATCCTGGCCTCATAGGCTTACCATTTCAGTGATTGCAGGTTGAGAGTGATGTGGCCAAGTTTTTGGGAGCCAGGGATGAGTCTAGCAGCTGCATTTAGGGTACCCTTTAGGAGGTGAAAGCTCGATTTTCGGAAGCCTCACAAGGGTGGCACTACCGTAGTCTAATCGCAAAAGAGCTTGAACCACTGTTTGGAGGTCTGCCATGGGGAGGAAAGGTTTATGTTGCCTTAGGATGTGTAATTGATGATAAGCTCCTCTGGTGGTAGAACTAATGTGTTGTTACATGGAGATGGCTTTGTCCAAGGTTATACCTAGGGATTTAGCAGAATCAATTGTATGTGGGGTACAATTCAAGGCAGTAAGATGAGGGAGCCAGTCTTTGATAATAGGGGCAATGGAGGGTGGTAAGAGGAGTAGGAATTTTGTTTTGAAGGCATTGAGTTTGAAGGGGTTACGGGTCAGCCAATGTTGTGTTTGTGTCAGGGTGTTGTTGGGGATTTTGATGTCCTCAGGTTAGTAGATTTTCAGATAAAGTTGGGTATCATCTGTGTACATGTGGTAGGAAATGTGAGCGAGTTTGAGGATCTCAGTTGAGGGCTCCATATATAAGTTAAACAGTGTTGTGGAGAAAGTAGAGCCTTTCCGTAAGCCCAACGACACTGGTGACTGACCAGAGACAGCATGGTTCATTAGGATGCACTGAGATGTGTTGTGGAGAAAAGAGGAGAACCATTTTAGTACAGTACCGGAGAGACCCATCCTGTGTTCTAGAAGGTTCAAAAGGGTATCATGATTGACAGTGTTGAATGCCGCAGACAGGCCCAGAAGGATAAGTAAGCAAAGTTCATTCTGGTCGAGTGAGCGAAGGGCATCATCGACAATGTTGACCAAGGCCGTTTTGGTGCTATGACCCAGTCGGAAGCCAGATTGACATTGGTCGAGGAGTTGGAAATGCTCAATGTGATCGCAAAGCTGTAAGTGTACACATTTTTCTAAGAGTTTGGTTAAGGTAGGGATGTTGGAGATAGGGCAGTAGTTATTGGGATCAGACTAGTCCGAGTTGGATTTTTTTAGGATAGGAGTAACATGCCCGCTTTTGAGGCAATCGGGTAAGATGCATTGAGTGACTGAGGCACTGATTATCATGGACCATAATGGGAGTAGGAGGTGAATGGCCTTGTTGAGGAATTTGGAAGGGAGGGGCTCATTGAAGTGGTTGGAGTATTTAAGAGAGGTCAAAATGTTTAGGATGTAATTTTCTTGGAAGGTTGCAAAGCTAGACCAGTTAGTGTTATTTTTAGGTGAGCATGGGGGGGTTCTTGGGGGGTATGGGTGGTAGGAGTAAAGGTAAGTAAAGGCCCCTCTGGGGCTCTGCAACAGAGGTAGTCCTTTATTTCTTTATTACATCAGGCTGCTCTTGAAGAGCTTCCTGAGCAGCCTGATTGTTTTTGCTTTTTTTACTGTAATGCCGATTGGTGCGCAGGGCACACTGACGTCATTGCTGTAAATGTGAAAGTAAAATGAGCTAATGGACTCATTTTACTTTCTCTGAATCAGTGCTCAGGGGCATATCTCGTCCCCCCCAGCACTGATTCTCATGGGAGAGGTATTGCTGGAAAGGGGAAAATATCCCCTTTCCAAAGGTACCTCTGTCCAGTGGATCCCTACTTAGAGATCGCCACAGGAGAAAGATCCCCAAGCACGGATCCACCAACTTTCCTCCAGGGATAAGGGGAGAGGCCCATTGGGCAAGGGCTTGTGCTCCCCCTTGGTAATCTTTATATTTCAGTATTTCTGCCTCCCCGGGGGGAGATGGAGGCAATTACTCCAAACTGCCTCCCCTAGTCTCTGGACCAAGCTATGTCACTGTGACGAGCTTTAATAAGAGCAAAACACATGTCAGGGATTGCTTTTATTCATTCCAGGTTGTCCTGGATGGTATTTTACCAATTCAAAGCTCTAATACGGTACTTGGAGTGGTAAAATGCTGTAATTTTTCAGATTGACACGGATGGTACTAGCTAATCCTACGCTTAAAGACTTTGCTGCAAAAACGGCAAAGGATCTTGTCACCTTTCTCGCTCGGCATCATTGGCTCTACTCTAATCCTATGCTTAAAAAACTCAGCTAGAAAAAACAGAATTTTGAGGTGACCAAGACCATGGACGTGGTCGAAACGCGTCGTCCTTGCCTGTCGTAAGAAAAATAAACTGCTTTGACCGACCGAGTGGGCTCGCCTGGATTCTTTTCCTCAAGATCCTTTTGCTGTGCGATATATATATATATATATATATATATATATATATATATATATATATATATATATATTACCTACTGGCGGTCGCCAGTAGGTAGTTATAGTTACGACCTAGTTTCCATAGGAAAAGCGTTTTTTCTTTTCCCAATAACTTTGGCGCCGGTTGATGAATGTTCACGAAATATTCAAAACTAGTGGCCCGCTCCGGTCAGCTCGTGTCTTGAAAGTTTCGGGGTGATTCGACAAGCGGGGGCCGAGAAAAAAGGGGGGTCCCAAAACGTGTTTTCCCCAAGTTAATTTCCATAGGAAACTTTAGACAAAGCTACAGCCCGAACTGCAGAATATATATATATATATGTATGTATATGTATATCACTGAAAAAACCATAGGTTTCAGGGGCGTTATAGTTAGCTGGACATTTCACTCATACAAAACCATAGAAATTCCACTGTTATAGTTAGTTCAGCTAACTATAACTCGCGCTCCGCAATGCACTGCTCATGATGTCACATATTACATTATTCATGGCATGGTCAGTGACATCACTGATGACATCACTGATGACATCTCAAATGACATCACTGATGACATCACTGATGACATCATCCACGTGAAAATCTGATGCACCTCCTCACAGTCTAATATAACCTTTAATACACCCACTGTAAAATACAGACTACCATTTTTGAAACCATCGAGACACCAATACCAGTTACTACATACGCACTCTTTGATTCCTAGGTCTACACACACATCCACTCATTCACCCATACATTCACTTATACATGCAGTCACTCATCAATACAACACTATGATATGCACTCATACACCTATTCAGACACTCACACACCGCCACTCATCCATGGAGTTACTCACACACCTAGTCAGTCATGCAAAGAATCAATCACACTCCCATTTACTCACCTATACAGTTTTATACACACACCACCTCACTAATTCATACAGATACTAATGCATAATTACTCTCTTATATAATCACTGATACAAGTACACACTCATCCATACAGCCACTCTCACAATCACTCACTCTCACATATACTCATTTATATACAGCATCACTCACATATACTGCCTTTTACATATGTAGTTACTCACACATGTACCACTGAGACATCCATTCACTCACCAACACACCCATACACACACTCACCCACCCATACAGCTGTTTCCACATGCACTCTTGAACCCATACACCCAGTGAATCAACCACTCACACATCAATGCACAGAGTCACACACCTCAAACCCACCCACACACACACTCAATCTCCCATACAAATACTCAGGCAAACAATCAATAACCCATATAAACACTCATGTAGCTACTGACCAACCCATGTAGCAGCTTACACAACAACAGACAGACTGAAACACACATTCACACAGTTTAGTCACTAACCCATGCATTCAGTAAGACACGTTTAATCACTCACTTATACAATCAGTCACACACCTGTAAAATCCCCCATCCAGACACTTATACACCCACTCATTCTTCAATACACCAAAGAATATATGTAAAACATATTTAAAAATTACAGAAACACACAGTCACTGGATGATGTCATCAGTGATGTCATTTGAGATGTCATCAGTGATGTCATCAGTGATGTCACTGACCATGCCATGAATGATGTAATATGTGACGTCATGAGCAGTGCATTGCGGGGGCGCGAGTTATAGTTAGCTGAACTAACTATAACAGTAGAATTTCTATGGTTTTGTATGAGTGAAATGTCCATCTAACTATAACGCCCCTGAAACCTATGGTTTTTTCAGTGAATTTCAAAGGTTTTTTAAATGCTAATTTCTAACTATAACGTTTGTAAAACCTATGGTTTTTTCAGTGAATTTGAAAGGTTTTATAAATGCTAATTTCCAACTACAATGTTCCTGAAACCTATATTGTTTTTAACAAAATTTAAAAAAGACGTGCATACTTTTTGTAGTGAAAAACTAACTGTAACAGTAGTCTGTTATAAGTTATAATTTAACAATGTTTAAAACTTAATTAGCACTAATTAACATATAAGTGTGGAAAAAGTGTGACGGAGCAGCTATGATACCTGACTTCGAACAACAGCGTTCACAGTTCGATTCCTGGCTCCAGCGGCACGTTAGCCCACCACTATGTCACTGTGGGCAACACCTTGCTTAATCTTTCCGACGCCCCCGAGCACCGGCACAACTTTCCAGGGGTAGCTGTATGCTTTACAAATGCTCGCATTTTTTAAATTTAAAACCATAGTGATGAGAAATATTATCACGTTCTTTTTTTTCTTCTATTCTGATAGATCTTTTTTTTAATGTCTTCTATTTAGAATTACGGCAATTAATAAATGTATTTACTCATGAGAATGGAAATGACACGGTTTTCCGGGTAACAGTTTTTAAGCTCTCCAACGTATGTACATATTAAGGACCTTATACGTGTTAGGTTCGAAATCGAAACATTTTCCGCTTCACATTTTGTAACTTTTCCCCAACACGTGCACAAGTTAAACAGTTAAAACGTGAGCACGTGTCAACTGTAAAACGTAACATCTAAATGGGCGGAGCCGCATCTTCCTTCCATAGACTACTCAATAACCAAAAAGTATATAAACCACACCCGTTGATTGATTAGTTTAATTTTTGCGAGTTATTTACGCGTCTCCATTCAGTGATGCAGGTGCTCTTTTCTACAGTCGGATTCTTCTTTTGCGGCCACAAAACATAATCCTGAGTTGTAAGTTGTTTGATTATGGCATACTAGATATTTATAATACGTAGCTATTTGTCAATATTTAAACACTTGTATTTAGAAAAAAGTGTTATTGGTTGTTTTTGCCATTTATATGTAACGTCAGCAGCTTGTTTTCAGAAACAGACAGAATACAGCAAATATTGTTCCTGTTCTGGCTCCTTTGAGCTCATATAGTGTGACTTTGTATATTATAATATTGACACTGTCCTTGACCTCAGAAGTCTTGGTGACCCGTCGGCGCGAAGACTAAAGATTTATATGTAACGTCAGCAGCTTCTAGTTTGTAGTCTATTTCCCCCTTGAGATCATATAGTGTGAGTATGTATATTGTAATATTAACATTTATACTGACCTCAGTGGAGTTTATGACCCGTGACGCGAAGACTAAAGATTTATATTTAACGTCAGCACCTTCTCATTCTTACTCTGTTTCTTCCTTGGGATCATATACTGTGAATATGTATATTATAATATTAACAGTCATTGTGATCTCAGAGCACTTTATGACCCGTTGGCGCGAAGATGAAAGATTTCGAAGTCCCGGAGAAAAGAAGCTCTCAACATACTCATCGCTGGAAAGTATTTCGTTATTGATCTTGTTTTGTATTGATGACTTCATTTTCATTTTCCTTTTTGTGTGCCATCAGTGACACTGTGTATATTGTAAGACTGTGATATTTCCACACAACAGGAATTGGATATTTGTCGCCGCCAGGAGTAAACCATCTGAAATACAGTTTACTGAACTTTATAACTTACTTGATCAGATATTTTTACAGTGACAATATTTTTGGAAATTGCAGTTTAAAAAAAAATAGTTTCCATAGATACTTTCTTAGTGAATACCTTTGATAAACCCTACATTTCTGAATGTTTTTTTACTATTTCTATTTTTGTCTGTTGCGGTTCCTATTCACCTTCTCCCTATAGAATATATACGACCAGTAGTGTATATTATTATACTACTATCCTATATATTCTTAAAGGAGTACGTGATTTGTTAGCGGAGCAGTGAGCGACCTCTAAGCACTACGACCGAACTTTCCCGAATTCTACAGAATAGAAATTATAAGAAATGATAAAGCGTACATTTCTATGTAATATAAAGTGATTTGTGTTTAACTGTTTTTTACTTGTTATTGTTCTTGTGACCTGAGATGATGTAGTCTGGGAGTGTTTCTTGTAGCACTTCTTTTCTACTTTATCTAAAAGTAACTCATGCCCTCTTATATTATCAAGAATATGGGGCAACACTTTTACAAACTATAGCAGAAAAAAAAAGGGAGGGTGTGCCTACGCTTAAGGGATATTTTAAGAATTGCGTTTTTATTTGTCACCCCTTTGATATATACA
Source organism: Calotriton arnoldi (assembly GCA_963921515.1). Lineage (NCBI taxonomy): Eukaryota > Metazoa > Chordata > Amphibia > Caudata > Salamandridae > Calotriton > Calotriton arnoldi. The sequence goes on along the minus strand of CAWUFW010005281.1, from coordinate 246,003 downwards.
GCTTCAGTTTCCGAAGAAAGTATATTTGTAATTGCTTAATAAAAACTATTTCAAACCTAGACTGAAATTTTTGCTGCGCAACCACAGCTCCCCGTCAGAAACGTAAACACCACATTATAACTAAACAGTGCTCCTGGGAAGTATCCCACCCGCAAACTTAATAAAAAGAAGACCGCAACACACGTTGTTATTTTCCTGCCGTGATTTGTACACCCCACGCCAATTATATAAATGGCCCTTAAAATATATAAAAAACTATTTTTACCTTCACAATCCCTCTCCACCACCTTGTGACCACTGTACAGAGTTAATAGTGTTCCTACCCTCCCCGCTACTACTTTCTTTTCCCGTACTCCATTGAAGTGCGTCACAAAATGGTTCACAACCAGCCAATAATGAGCAAACTTGTACTAGGAACACTTTAGCCAATAAAATGTCCATGGTGTTCCGCAGAGGGGGAGGGAATCGCTGCCAACACTTCTACTTTCAATGGTTTACAGCCAATGAACATTAAGCTTGGGAAGGTCCTGCTTGGAACACGTTACCCAATCAGATGCCCCTGATGCTCCGCGGAGGGGGAGGGAATGGCTGGCAACATTTCTACTTTCAATGGTTTACAGCCAATGAACATTAAGCTTGGGAACGTCCTGCTTGGAACACGTCAGCCAATCAGATGTTCCTGCTACTCCGCGGATGGGGAGGAAATGGCTGGCAACACTTGTACTTTCAATGGTTCACAGCCAATGAACATTAAGCTTGGGAAGGTCCTGCTTGGAACACGTCAGCCAATCAGATGTCCCTGCTACTCCGCGGACGGGGAGGAAATGGCTGGCAACACTTCTACTTTCAATGGTTCGCAGCCAATGAACATTAAGCTTGGGAAGGTCCTGCTTGGAACACGTCAGCCAATCAGATGTCCCTGCTACTCCGCGGACGGGGAGGAAATGGCTGGCAACACTTCTACTTTCAATGGTTCGCAGCCAATGAACATTGAGCTCGTTGTTGGAACACCTCAGCCAATTAAACGTTAATTTTGTTCCAGACACACAAACAGAACACGCCCTCCCACATAATATTAAATTTCGTCTAAGAAACTGACACTGTCCGTGATAAAAGTGAACACTGCATTATAAGTAAACATTACTGCGCATTATATTAAAGGAAGGCTGCAATACGGCGCATTGTTATTTTCCCGATATGATTTACACAGCCTACTAAACATTGCCGCAATACCGCACATTCACACTACCTGTGTGTGCACCCTACACACTGCTTGCCGCAATACGGTGCATTGTTTTCCCGACGGGATTTCCAGAGCCTACGCAACCTTGCCGCAATACTGCGCACCGTTGTTCTGCGGACGTGATTTCCACGGCCTACGCAACATTCAAACTCCCTGCCTCTGCATCGTACAGACTGCTTAAACTAAGACCACAGTGTTCCTACTACACCCTCTTATACAATTTTTCTCTTTTGTTTTGCCCTACGCCTTTCAACTCAGTCACAAAATGGCTGCCAACACTTCCTAGTTTCAACAGTTCGCAACCAATGAGCCGCACGCTTGTGCTCGTAACGCCTCAGCCAATCAGATGTCAGAATTCTCAAATATCAATATCGGTAAATTTTGATATTTCTCTAAAACTACTGAACGGACTTACCCCATTTAAACAAAAGCGTGCTTTCTGGACCAAGACCTTTCTCCCTGCCAAATTTGGCGTAATTCCGTTCAGCAGTTTGACCTGTAGCCTTGTCTAAAGTTTCCTATGGAAATTGCATGGAGAAAACATGTTTTGGGACCCCCCTTTTTTCTCAGTCTCCCCTTCACGAATCACCCCCAAACTTTCAGGATAGGAGCTCACATGGAAAGAGGAACTTTTTGGAAAATTTCGTAAAGATTCGGCAAACAACGCCAAAGTTATAAGCACATCAAAAAATGCTTTTCCTATGGAAACTAGGTTCTAACTATAACTATCTACTGGCGACCGCCAGTAGATAGTATATATATATATATATATATATATATATATATATATATATATATATATATATATATATATATATATATATATATATATAAACTTACCTGTAATGCAATGCTGCCTGAAAAGTAATAAATATAATATTAAAATAAATTTTACAAAACATCTCTTACTTAGCCTCGCCACTTTCACTGCCAGCTTTTATCCACCAGGTCCTACTCTCAGTCGATGATGATGGCCCAGCGGTCCATCACGTGCTGCTGGGTGTGGGAGCTCAGTGTGGCGATGCATGCAATGCCGCACTCTCCCCAACCACAGCTGACACTCTGCTAGGCCACAGCCCCGGCTGGGCCTGCAGTCTGCTGAGACAATGAGTGGGAGGTGGCGTTGACCATAAAATAATAGTGTCGCCTCCTCCACCTAGCTAACAATGTGGCAGAGCGTCACCACTCACCACCTCATGCCGCCATCGGCCACAGGTGGTGCAGGACTCAGTGCTGCCTGCCTCTGCCACAGCTAGGGGTTGGGTGGGACAGGTATAAAAAACAGACTAACCAGGGAACAAATATATAACATAAACACACAGGGGAGTGGGAAACTAATAAAAAATGAAATTATATTAAATAAAAACAAGGGTGAAGAATGGAGCAGGAGGGGGTTAACTGTGTTGATTTGGATGGCTAGACAGAAGCAGGCCTAAGGAGACAAAATGGCCGGTGCTGCGTACCGCGACATGGTTGTTGCACAGTTTTTAAGCACGAACTGGCGTAATTTTTCTGACATGACGTGCATGAGATGCATCTCGTGTAATTCCGTGTAATCTAACAGAATTTGTGGGTCGTGCCATGTGATTATGCTACTCTTAATGTTAACATGACCCATGCCTTCAGATCAAAGCTCTCTTCAGCCACTTACAGAAATATCTTTCAACTGATAAAACTGATCAGATACACCAATTTATAGTCAGAGATTTATTTCTGTGCCCACAAACTATCGATGGGCTTATGACTTCAGAAAGTGGCTGATGAATCTCCGGCGCTGTGACTTGGCAATCAGTTTTTCTTTTTCTGGAGGATATATTGATGAAAGTTAAACCAAAACACCTCTTTCTGGTCTCTAGTAATGAGGTTAATTGTTCCCCTCACAACATTCTGACATCTTCCCCTTCTGGTAAATGTCTTCAGTCTCTCGACTGTGTCTTTGTGACAATTTCTTTCTAGATAGTCCCCTTGGAACCCTCAGAACAGAAGTACAGTGCAGATGTCGGGTCTACTTCTAATGACAGAGACAATCATTATGAATTAAAGGGGCCACTGGACGCCTATGTTAATCAGATATTTAAAAGACTAGTATCTCAGAATAGGTGGTACTGTGATTTAGATTATGATATGCATATCCCTTTATTCAATGAGACAAGTTGTAACTAAACATCCATGTAGAACATTTTATTAATCATATAAGGAAATTGGTTTAGCTGGCTTGTAAACATATTTGCTCTCTGTCAAACATAAATGTGTGGGTAAACATTCAATTTACTGCTTGTCTGGGGGTTGTAGATTTGTGGGTGTTCACATATGATCAGCAACTGCTTTTCTTTGCTGACTTCTGATCCTCTGGTGTTTACAATTTTTCTCCATGTCCTTTCTTTTCAGATCAAACCATGTATTAGCTTCTCCTTTCATTTGTCTCCCTAGTCCTCTTCAGTCTTCCTTACAAGTCTTGATAGGTTATTGTTCTCCCTGTCTCTCTTTTCAATTTCACAGTTTTAGCTTGATTGTTCCTAAATGATGGAACTCTCACCCATCTAACATCAGTTTCCCTATGACCCCTCAAGTAATCAAGATCCCTAGTAAGCCTTTTCTGTTTTCTTGAAGATATTCTTACCTTCCAGTCTCTAACCTCTTGATCACCATTGTATACTGTCACCTCATTTTAAATCCAATGGTTTGCTGAACATGTTATTTAGTTTTTCTATAAGGCCATAGTAACTGATGCGGAAATACACCCATGACATGAAAAGGTAAATGTCACCTGTGGACTGCAGCACTTATGATATCATCCACTAGTTTGACAAAGGAAAACATAACTTCAGGTATACTGTTGAAGCCAGACTGCTGCAATGCAAAACCTGCAGTGCAACCTGCTAAAATAACCCTTCTTGTCAAGCAAAAAACTTCCCTTTTATACATTAGTAAGTCACCCCTATGTAAGTCTTGTAGCTCACAAATTAGAATGCATGGTATTTAAACCATGTCCCCACAGTGATAACGCCCTAAAAGTGACTTTTACTGTGCGAGGCCTTGCTGTCCGATGTAGAAAAGCAGATTGTTATGTTATGCAGATTTTTAGAGCACAGAGGAAACACCCTCAAGTGGACCACCTCCTTCCTCACAGGTCGCACACAGAGAATCTGCCTACGCCTCCGAACCCACGAGCATCATCTGTGGTGTCCACCAAGGATTCTCCCTCATCCCAACCCTGTCCAATGCCTACATGATGCCATTGGCCAACATCATCCACACCCATGGACTCAACATCAACTCATACGCTGATGACACCCAAATAATCCTCTCTTTCACGGAAGACACCGCCACCACCAGATCCATATTCCAGAACACTATGACCAGCATTGCCGACTGGAAGAGATCCAACTGCCTGAAGCTGAACACGGACAAGACGGAAGTGCTCATCTTAGAAAGGAACACCTCCTCATGGGTCGACACATGGTGGCCCACTGCACCCGGACCCTCACCTACCCCTATCACCCATGCACACAACCTCGGCATCATCCTGGACAGCGATCTCTCCATTCAGCACCAGGTCAGCGCAGTCACCTCCTCCTGCTTCCAGACCCTCCACATGCTTTGCAAGATTTTCAGGTGGAGCCCCGTCAGCACCAGGAAAACAGTGACTCAAGCCCTCATCACCAGCTGACTAGACTACAGAAACGCACTTTACACCTGAACCACATTCCACCTCCTTATGCAACTACAGACTATACAGAACGACACAACGTTCTACATCTCCGAAGCCTCCACTGGCTCCCCATCCAGAAGAGATGCCAGTTCAACCTGCTGACTCACACCTACAAGGCCCTCCAGAAGGCCGGACACTCCTACATCAGACACCGCCTAACCTTCCACCAGCCGACCAGACAACTCTGATCTACCTCCCTCACCCTCACACACATCCCTGCATCCGGCAGAGTCATAATGGAGGTTGCTCTTTCTCCTACCTCGCCAAGTCCTGAAATGACCCACCAATCCACCTCCCAACCTTCCCTTCACTTGCCGACTTCAGAAGGTGACTCAAGACCTGGCTCTTTGACTAAGGCCCTCTATACTCCAGAGCCTGGATACCCCCGGGGTGATAAGCAGCACTAAATAAATACTGATTGATTGATTGACTGTCACCCAGAAGGGTATCCTGGCGCTGAGCTGGGGTGATTCTAGGCACACCTAGGACCTAGTGGGACTACTCGAAAAGACAGGTCTTCAGCTTCTTACAGAATTCAAGAAGTGAGGAAGAGGTTCTTATGTGTAATGGCAGGTCGTTCTATGCTTTAGAGCAATGTAGGAGGAGGCACGGCCACCAGATCATGATTTTACGTATGCATGGTATCTGTGCAAGTAGGAGTTCGGATGAGTGGAGGTGTCTGGAAGTTTTGTGAAAGAGATGCGATTGTTGTATGCTGGGCCAGTGTTATGTAGTGCCTTGAAAGTGTGGGTGAGGAGATTGAATTGTGTTTGTTTGTGAGTGGGGAGCCAGTGGAGCTCCTTCAGGTATATTGTGATGTAAGTGTGGCATGGGAGGTTGAGAATGATTCTGGCTGCCAAGTTCTGAATGGTCTGCAGCCTTCTGGTGAGTTTTTTGTTGATCCGGACATAGAGGGAGCTCCTACATTTCAGGTGACTTGCGACCAGGGCATGCGTGACGATTTTCTGGGTGCTGATTGCGAAACATTTCAACATCTTCCTCAGCATCTTCAGGGTATGGAAGCATGAGGCAGTGCCAGCATTGACTTGAGTGGACATGTCGAGTTTGTTGTTGATGATGATCCTGAGGTTCTTAGCGGGGTGGTTGTTGGTCCTAGCTCTGTTGGTCAACAGGTGAAGTTCTACAGTGATGTACTGTTTCCGAAGATCACAGTTTCAGTCTTGTCAGTGTTCAGCTTTAGACAGTTGGTCTTCATCCAGTGTGTGATTTCAGTCATGCAGGCACTGAACTTAATCCAGGTACTGGGTTTCTTGTCTGTGAGGGAGAGAATGAGTTGATTGTCATCGGCGTAGGGGAGGAAGTTGAAGAGGGTCGCAACCAGGGAGAATCCTTTCTATTTTGGGAATGGGACAAGCTAGAAAAATAATTAAACAACTATTACAATAGTTATTAAAAACCCAATTCAAGGGTGAAGTCAGATTTTTAATCAATATTAAGCAAAAGTAACTTTTAGAAAGTCACATTTTATTTGTTTGAACTGTCAGAAGGCTAATGAGTATAACCCTTTTCCAGCTCCCAGCCTGCACTCAAGCCTGTAAATAAATGTGAATGGGATCTGAAATGCCTACCAGGAGAGAACAAGAGGCTGGCCTGAATGGGCAGCAATGACTCCTCTGAACTATACAGAATATTCAGAGTGGGCACCGTGAGCATCCTGTTGATATCACACTTCAAATTCTGCTAGACAGGTATGTTGAGCAATATATAACACTTGAAAGGGAGAGAACAGGATGACAATACAATTCTTGCGTATCCTCTCTCTTGTTGCTTAAGGACCCTGTTTTTGTCTTACTAGGCTTCTGTCTCTAGGTTTGTTATGGGAACAGTGCCTGCTTCAAACTAGATTTAGTCATAGATGTGGGAGGACACTGGTGATTTCCCCAAGACACTCCTACACACATTCCCAGCCCTCAGAGTCCACGTTTAGTGTTGCTGAAGACATTCGCTATCTTTAAATACGCTAGCACATGGCATTTTGGGCATTTTTTGCAGTAAGGCAAACAGGAACTACTGGAAAGGTGGGTAGGTCAGGGCCTGGGAAACTATGCTGCATTGGTCAAATAGGAACTAGGATTTTTTAGGGTGGTCTCCACCCACAGGTTAGTGAATCCTACAAAGCTGGACCCCCCTCAGCCTTTCTCAGACCACTTCTGTACTTTTGAATGGATGCTAGGTAGACTTGACCTGCTGCACTTGGCATCTGTGATCTGTGAGAAAGACCTCAGGAGGTTGGACCCCCTTCCACTTGAAATCCAAGTACAGAAAGATATCGAAAGATCATACGGCTGACACCCTGGGTGGCCCAGGAACAAAAAAATGCTGAAGAGGATATTCCTGTGAAGAATTCCAGCGGACTCGTGGCAATTGGAACTGGACTGGACTTTGTTGCTGCCCTGACACCCTGACGTCCTTAGATGTGTAACCCTGGTATTGCTTCAAAAGGACAGACTGAGAAAAGTATCAAACCGGCAGTTCCACAATGTCGGATTGAATTCAGGTTTGTTCCATGTAGAGAAGAGTTTTTCTTCAGAATATGACAAAGTCCCTTTTCAGAATGGGACTTAAGACACTTTTTCAAACTTCCCTACTTCCGTTTCTTAGCGGAGCCAATCTACATTTGCATCCGACCCGCGATCCATCATGGTCAGCCTCAAATCGCGCCTAGATCCTAACGTCACCATTGACCACCATTGGCAGTTTATGCCTTTTGGCACTCATATCTCAGGTTTTCCTTATTGGATATTTGCCATTTTACTGTAATTTTGTTTATTAAAGTTTTCTTTATTTTATACATTGGAGTAAGATATTTAGGGGCATATTAGCAAGACCCACGTTAAAATGATCACCGTTTTAGCGGCAGGAAACTGCCGCTAAAGCGGCGATAATGGGCTTGCTAATATGCGTTATGGAATTCCAATAGAAGCCCAGGTTAGATGTGCAGGACATCTAACCTGGGCTTCTATTGGAATTCCATAACGCATATTAGCAAGCCCATTATCGCCGTTTTAGCGGCAGTTTCCTGCCGCTAAAACGCCGATAATTTTAACTTGGGTCTTGCTAATATGCCCCTCAGTGTGTTGTGTTTTTGCGTTTTTAAACTATTTTTCGTACTTCTAAATGCTTTACACATTTTCATTAAGACTGTCTGCTCTATGCCATAGCCACCAGGGGTTTAGCTCAGGTTTCAGTTAAAACCTTTGGCTGGACCTAACAGGATGACATTTATTAATTGTGGTGGACACCATTTCAACCCAAGTAAGAAATCACTTTCTCACAGCAGAGGACTGAGATTTTTCTATTTGCATTAATTACTAAGTTTAACAACATAATCCAAGGAACTCAACCACAACAGCCTATTCTGGATATCACAATTCATGCAGAAATGTTGATACTAAAGAAACTCCCCATAGTCTTTACACACCCAATCTGAAGTCTAACTTTTCACAAAAATACCTCTGCCAGAGACTAGCATAACTGATGGGAACTCCCTGGAACTGCATTAAACACAGTTCCACACAGCAACCACACTGACAGAAACCATGTTGCCAGTGTTTTTTCTGAACCTAAATTTGAAGGGTTTAGATCAGTTTAGTTTTTATTCCGCTGAAGCAACATATTTGCACCCCATTCGTCTTGAGTAGAAACTACCTATTAATGAGAAGGATGATGACTACAGAGGGTCTTCTCAGAGTTTCTACCGTCATCATCCCTTAATATTTGTGATTATTTTCACATATGATGCAAGGGGAGGGTGTTTTTTCTCAGATCCAAGTCCAGCAAATTCCAGGTCAAAATTATTTTTTGCTTATTACTCTGGAAAATCCTGAGCCTCTAAAAGATATGTCCACATGGTATTTGGCTTGTTAAATCCCGATGTTTCTAAATCCTGCCGTTTCACCTCAAGTATGCATCCAGCAGATTTTTAAGCATGTGCAGTATTAAAAATTAAGGTTTCTTCAGTACTTCCTGGTTTGGGTATCCCTGTGGTATGAAGATGTTGGATCTAATGGTGGGAAAATATGTGAAACTCTGTAGAAATGATTCTGAGGGTTTCTAATTTGGAAATAATTCTTAGTAGATTTAACTGATCAAATTGGATTAGGTCAGGAAAGATCAAATAATTTCTGTCCGATTAACACCAGTACAGTCCTTGAAACCATTTTACAAGATTGTTAAGTAATCTTAGCGAGCACAGTACAATTTATTGCTGATAATGCCTACTTGGAGGTGAGAAATATCCTATCGGGTTTCATTATATGACAATTCTGGCAAAGAAGTTTGAGGCACCATAGAAAGTTATGGACCTCACTTTCCCACAGGGACCTCCCTTTTAAAAATCTATATGGAAGAAGAAACCATTAAAATGAAAGTGTAGCTGAGACCATAACGTCATCAGGTTTGATTAAATAAAGACTTTATAAAGCCCTAACTGTAAAAGCTATTTTACAGTGTTCACATCCATGGTTTCAAAGCCCAAAATGGCACCAGCATTTCTTCAAAACCAATTAATTTTTTAAGAGATGGTGGATAGGCTTTAAGAGATGGTAGAGACCATAGAAAACTGTGAACGTCAAAATAATGACTCCTTATGGGTCCCTTTCCACACAACACCTCGAAGGATATTTCTTCAGACATTTAGTTGATGAGGACAGGAGCTTTGTGATGTGAAGTCTCTTGACATTTTTAAAGGTTGAACTTTATTTAAACAATTCATAAAAAAGTAAATCTTTCAAACTGTGTGTTGGGTCCTACTTGACACTGGTGGTTTTTACTAAGTGTTAGAAATGGGGTCTCTAGCTGGCAGTGGCAGTGGTTTGCACCCTGTCCAAGTAGGGACCCTAACTCTAGTCAGGATAGGAGAGTCTCACAGCTAAGATAACCCCTGCTCACCCCCTTGGCATGCTTATCTAAGAGGCTATGTGTAAAGCATTTGTACATACACACAGTAACACAGTGACAACACTACAAAAGGACTCCACACCAGTTTAGAAAAATAACCAATATATATCTGAATAAAACAAGACCAAAATGACAAAAATCCAACATACACAAGTCAAAGTATCACTTTCAAAAGATTAAGCAAGTTTAGTCAATAGAAATCAATGTATGCACAAAGTACCTTTAGACGCATCAAAAATCAAAGACGGTGAAAGGAGCAGGGGAGGTGAGGCGCTGCAAAAGCAAAGCGATGCATCAGTTCCTTACTATACAGGGGAGGTGATGTGTCGGTCCCTTACTGCTGGACAGAGGAGGTGATGGGCATGTTCCTTACTGGCAAGGGAGGTGATGTGTCAGTTCCTTACCAGCAGGGGAGGTGATGCATCGGTTACCAGATACGGGGCCTCGGTTCCTGCTGCAGAGCAGTGCTGATAAAGAGTCAGCATCGAAGGACGATGCGCCAAAAATCCAGACACACTGCACCAATGCAACAGCAGCGATGCAAGCGCTGCATCAATTTCACAGCCACAAGGCAGGCACTGCGTTGGTTTTTCAGCTGCAAATAGGTGGTGAGTCGGAATCGGAGTGAGTGCCACGGAGATTGATGACGTGGTGGTTGGGACTCAGGCTGGGCCAATTTTTCTGATGTACTGCAACGGCGAGCTGGGGCCTGTGTAAAAGCCGTGATCGATGCTTCCAGCGGGAACCACGCTTCTGTGCAGGCAGCAGTGATGCGTCGATCTTTTGCAGTGATGCGTGGAGAAAACAGGCTCTGGGAATCGATGCATGGATTTTCTTTTTAAGGTCACCCAGTTACAATTCCAAGGGCCCAGAAAGTAGATTTGGCACCACTTGGCAAGTAAGGACTCTCAGCAAAAGAGCCCAGGCACTGGCAGGTGAAGTCTTTGATGGCTCTGAGAATTTTTAACAGGAGGCAAGCATGCAAAAGCCCTTGGAGAACCTTGAAAGCAGGATGTAGAAAGCGAAAGTCCAGTCGTTCACTCCTAGGACAGAAGCAGCAAGCAGCAGGACAGCACAACAAAGCAACAGGCAGAGTGGCAGTCCTTTGTACAGCATCCAGCTCTTTTCTTGGCAGGATGTCCTTAGTCCAGAAGTGTTTGGATTTTAGGGTGTCAGAGGGCCAATACTCATACCTTTTTCTACCTTTGAAGTAGGCAAACTTCAAAGGGAAGTCTTTGTAGTGCATAAGACCCTGCATTTCCCTGACCTGGCTCCAGACACACTACAGGGGGGTGGAGACAGCTTTGTGTGAGGACAGGCACAGTCCTATTCAGGTGTCAGTGACAACTCCTCCCACCACTCTAGCTCAGGAAGGCCCATCAGCCTGGTGATGGGCCATCAGGATATGCAAGGCACACCATAGCTCTCTTTGTGTGACTGTCTAGAGTGAATGCACAAGAGCCCAACTGTCAGCCAACCCAGACGTGTATTCCACAGACAGGCAGAGGCACAGAATAGTTAAGCAAGAAAATGCCCACTTTCTAAAAGTGGCATTTTTAAACACGCAATTTAAAAACAAACTTCACAAAAAGATGTATTTTTGAATTGTGAGTTCAGAGACCCCCAAACTCCACATCTCTATCTGCTCCCAATGGGAAATTACACTTAAAAGATATTTCAAGGCAATCCCCATGTTGCCCTACGGGAGAGAAAGTCTTTGCAATAATGAAAAACTGAATTAGCAGTAGTTCACTATTAGGACATGTAAAACATACTACTACATGTCCTACCTTTTAAATACACTGTACCTTGCCCATGGGGCTTCCTTGGGCCTACCTTAGGGGTGCCTTTTATGTATTAAAAGGGAAGGCTTAAGCCTAGTGAGTGGGTGCACTTGCAGGTCGATATGACAGTTTAAAACTGCACTCACAGACACTGCAGTGGCAGGTGTGAGACATGTTTACAGGGCTACTCATGTGGGTGGTACAATCAGAGCTACAGGCCCACTAGTAACTTTTGATTTACAGGCCCTGGGCACGCGCGGTGCACTTTACTAGGGACTTACAAGTAAATCAAATATGCCAATCATGGACAAACCAATCACCAATACATTTTACACAGGGAACACTTGCACTTTAGCCCTGGGCAGCAGTGGTAAAGTGTCCAGAGTCCTAAAACCACCAAAAACTAAATGCAGTACACGGTCAAAAACAGGAGGTCAAAAGCAAAAAGACAGGGGAAATAAAGCCAAAAGATGCCAAGTCTAACACTAAGGTTATAAATATGGACAGGATTTGACTACTGGATAACTGAAGAAAACAATCTGAAAATGTGGCCTGGAAGGCTGAATGGTGGTGCAGTGATTGGTATACTTTAATATGGAAGTCAAACTGTAGATACTTTACATAAGGCATGCTAAAAAGTGCATAGCATATGGGTTTTACTGACATATGAGGCAGTGGGCAAACCAAGAATTGGAAATAATATAGGGGCAACTTTGAATGTGCTTGTTGCTGTAAAATAGCTGTTTACTATATCTAAACGCAAATAATAACAAGTATTACTTGCAGCCTGTTTATTGCATTACATTTTTCAGGGGGTAATTTCAATTTTGAAGGAGAGGGTGCTCCTTCGCAATGGTGACAGAGCACCCTCTTAGCCAAACTGTTGATCCACCTGCCTCATTTAGAGGTGGGGGACCCAAAGTATGTTGCAGATGAAGTCTACTCTGGCTCCGTCACCAATATACTCCTTCAATGGCTCGACGGAGTACGGGCTGTTGGTGTTAGCCATCCGGCCACCCGGCCCATTTAGAGCAGATGGTCGGATGATTTTCAATACAAAATAAAATTACCCCCACTCAATAGGAGAAACTCCCATGGTGTGGAGCCTTTAGTTTTACTGTTTTAAAAATAGATAGTCCCGCTTTGGGAGTTTGTTTTTGTAAAAAGTAAAGCTTTGTAAATCTTTGACGGAGGACAGTCCTGTTTCACGGGGCAGTTCATCAAACTTTTACAACATTGGAAGGAACTGCCGTGATGGTGGCTCCTGTCAATGTTTAAATTTGTCCCTGGGACTGGTGAAGAACTCTGAATATGGGGGCGGAGATCCCTTGGGATGACAGGGGCAATGTCCTCCGTCATCCTGACAGAATAGCCCCATACTCTACACCAGCCTCAAAGTTTGCTTTGTTGAAACGAGAACTTTAGATACCATTATCTGAAAATGATGGACGTTTTTCTACCAAAAAAGGGTAAGCATACGGTATTCAGAGGTTATAAACAAAACGAGGTAGTCCTTGTGTTAACTACTGCGCTTTTAGGGCCTTATTCCAAACTTATATACAGATATTAATGTGGCAGTAAATTTACTCCTGTGGACATTCCAGGGCAGAAATGAACTGACCATTATCGCACATCCAGAAAAGTATAAATGTTCGGGTAGTAACCAACTATTTTCTGACCTCTTCCTACTAGAGATAAGGTTGGAGATTGATGAAGCAGATAAACTGCTGATTCCCTTAGTTGACACATAAAAATGTTTTTGACACCTTTTGAGAGAAAAATGACAAACATGCACAATTGGTCCTAACTATTCGTTGGAGAATATTGAGCAATAGATCATAAAAAGACTTTGTTACTGCATCGTAAAAGCATGCAGAAGGGTGTATATTATATGGAAATGCTCGTTTGAATAACATAGGTTCATGTTTTACTAAATTGCAATGGTGTATTAGTTTAACGTGGAATAGAAATGTGGAGTTTATGACTTACGTGTTATAGAGATTACTTTAACCATTCTCCTTTAAATATTAATACGTGTGAACAATTAATGGAACAAATGGAATTTAGATCAGGCCTGGGCGTAGTTCACGGAGTTTCGCTACGCAGAACTCTGCGAAGTGACAAAAAAACTCCGCGAGTTCTGCAAGTGGCGGAGTGCAGTGCGAACTGCCGTTCGCGCTGGTATCCTGCTGCTCGGGTAGAAATTCTACCCAAGCAGCAGCTCGTGCTTGCAAACTTACCGTTCGCCAGCGGGGGAAAAACTCCGCTGCACTACGCGGAGCGCAGTTTTCTGCACTTCGCGAGCTCCGTGGAGCGCGGAGTGCAGAATACTCCGCAAACTCCGCGAACGGAGCAGAGTTCACCGCCCAGGCCTAATCTAGATGACATTATGTGTATTTTAAGAGTCTTGTTTTAAACTTCGATGTTTTGAATGCATGAAAATATGCACCAAGGGGGTAAAGAAAGAAGAGTGCTGCACACTCATAATAATTCCAATTAGTCTGAAACTTCTTCAGAATAATCTTCATATATGTACTAATGAGAATTTATAGAAACAACAAAAAAATTTATATCACGAAATGATTTTACACGTTGGCACTTTAGAAATGTAGTACTATGTTATAGTCACACTTGATAATTAGAATGAAGCTAAAATGCTTCATGAGTCCAAAGAATTGAAAGTAATAATGCAAAGGTTCTAAGACTCTAAATGAAATGAATATTTCCATTATTTTATATTCTGTATTTCCAGTGGCCACCACTCGTATTGTGAAGTGGTGGAGCGGGGGAGGGGGAACACATACAAAACAAACTGAATAATAATAAATAATAAATAGAGAAAATACAACTTAACTGCTCTGACGGCCGCCGCCTAACTCCCAATCCTTGCGTCCATATCAAGAGCCTGCTGCACACTGGGCAGGTTCCCAGCTCCCAATCCCAGCACTGCTCACATGGTGGGAATACTATTGCCAGCATGTGAGCAGTGCTGGGATTGGTCTGAGCACCTCGGTTCAGCGCTAAGACATTGACTGGGAGCCTGTGTTGGTTTCTCCACCCAGCAGTACAACACAGCTAGGTGGAGAAAGGGTAAGTGAGCGTGACGGTTTGGCCGGCCCCAGAGGGCTGGCCAAACCATCATTCACACTTGGCAGTGCCCACCACTCCCCCTTCCTCCTTGGTGCTGCAGCTGCAGCATCAGTATGGGAGGCCTCACCCCTCCCTGAGCTCGAAGCCTGCAGGGCTAATAATAAAATGATAATAAAAATGTTTTATTATCATTTTATTTTTGCCCTTTGCCTCAGCTGGCTTTTAGCAGGGGGGCCAATGATCCTCCTCCATAACAGAGGAGCCACCCCTGTGAATTTCATGAACAAATTTCAATTAAGGACTGCAATTTCCTTACTTTGCTTGATTCTGTTCTCATGGAAAGGCTTTGTGGACTTATAGCGTGGAATGAAACTATGTTTCATAGGGAGAATTCCCATGTGCACACTAGGACTAGTCACTACTTTTTTGTTACTTTGGGAACATCTCCAGTGAGAAATTGTCCTCTTGAACTCACTCATGTGCTTTTGCTAAAGGATTATTGTTCACAACCATACACTTTTGAATGGTTTGACAGCTTACGTGATGATCACCACCTTTTTGCCATAAATTGTGTCTATTTCATGCTGCATGACAATCACCCTACACAAACTGACCAATGGACAGACTGGTCTGACCAGATAAGGTGACCCTGGAGGTGTCACCCTGGAACTTGTGGATTGATATACATTGTGTGACAGAGTGAGGGGAGATCCTTTTTCCTTCTTTCTTCTGAGATCTTGCTCTTTTGCAGACTGAGAGACAGCTTTCGATCTTGCGGACTCTACTGGTTTTCCCTGAGCTGATGCATACGCTGTGTGCACTATTCCCGGACTCCTTTCCCTCATTGGGGGAGAAACTTTGAGCTGAGATCCTTTGCTGAACTCTTCTCCTATAGCTTTGGTAATTGATGGGCCACAAGAGATGAATTCGATTATTCTGCAATTTATAAAAATAAATGCCTGATATTAACGTATTTACTCTTCTCAAATTTACTGATAAAACTAAACCATCTTCAATCCTGTTTCTGTCTCTCTCTGTCTCATCTTCAATTATTGATTGTGCATTCCAATTGTGTATTAATGAGGGATGGGAATGTAAATAGAGAGGTGTCTGGTCAAAAGATCCGAATGTTGCTATGCTGCATAGCTTTAACTGAGTGATTGGTTTGGATGATTTTAGTCCGACTGAATTTCTTCTGGAGATTTGGTCTAGCTGTGATAATTCAATTTTTGTATAGTTGAGGGTATATACATGAATCTAATTACTAGTTTGTAGGTTAGTTATCCTAATTCCTGGTCCTCATTGGATAAATGGATTGGATCCCCTATGTCCGACCCCTCTTGGCACGGTTCAAAGATCTATCGGAAGACCAAGTAAATGATTCGGAGGTGTAGTATAAGGAGCTAAAGTAGGACTAAATAAATGGGCCCAGTGGTGCTACAGCAAGATTTACAGGATCTTTTATAGTTTAGCAGAGTGGGAGCCCTGCAGTTAACCAATTGAGCTCCGGACTACCTAAAATTGTGATTCCCCAACTCTATTTTGACTCGGAGGAAGCACTGAGCTTACACCAGAAGAGCCACTTTGATAGGTCCGCTGGTGCAGACCTTTATTCTGATGGCCTGACCACAACTGAGGCTTCATATCTAAGTGACAGTTACTCTACCCTATTTAGTGGCATCAGTCACTCTTTTTCCCTACCTGGGATCGCCATGCAAGCAAGCATAGCAGGTGTGTGCTTGCCAACCAGAGCCTTCTTGATCTCTGATTAAGCTATACAGCTCTCCTGCGATACTTTCTGTTGTGAGACTTCTGGTTGCCCGTTGCTTCAGTACCTAAAATCCTAAGAGCCTGAAGATCAGCTGGCAGCTCAAAAGAAATCTCTAGCTTCTTTGTACATAATTTCAGATCTCTCTTTTATTTTTTTGTGGATTTAACAAGGTACTAGTTCGTGATTTTCAAGTCCGTGGAGCAGCTTCTATTGCATTAGCATTATTTTAAGTGTGAATTATCTTACTTGGGAAGACAGTTCTTCTGCATTAGGGGTCCTGTGTTAGAACTGCTTCGTGTTTACACAGCATTAGGGAAAATCTCTAAGCATTGTTTTGTAGGTGATTTCTGAACCTGCATGCATTTCAATGGCTTGTGTTTCTACAGTTGTTGCTACCATGGCTGCTTTCATCTCACACAAAACAAAGTATTTGATTTTTGATCCATGGTTCTGGATGGTCATGTTACACTATTTGCAACAGAAGAATGTCCCTGATACCCTTGGCACACTGCAGCACACATAGAAACACCAAGTAGGCCCCCGTCCACAATGTGCACAAATGGGCCCTCCTCCATATCACCAATGCCACAACCTACCCATGCACATGTGCTGAATCCAGAAAAGCAGTGAGCCACACTGACAATGCAAGTGACACTGCATGACAGATGGCATGGCTGAAGTCACAATATATGACATGGTGCACGAGATGACACTGAGGTGGCTGAGTGTGGACCACATCCGTAAAGGAGCAGGTCACACTCTGACACATCCACGTGCACCTACGACCCATGACGTCAAAAACACATCTGCAGACAAACAATGCACAAGAGTACCAAATATCTCCAGTAGCACAAATGACCCAAGTCGCAAACATCCCAGCACCCGAAAAGCACACAAGTCAAATGCACACCGACTCAAAGGGATAAGGGTCCGCCAATGCAGAGCTGCAGGGGCAAATCGCCAACAATGCAGCACACACACATAGCAATCACAGTACATCAACATTGACGACAATGTGGGACAGAGTGCAACCCCTACACCACAGGACAGAGGACACAACTGGTGCCGCTCATGCGTAGAAACTGGCCAATCACATCTGGCAATGCATGACACTGTGAGATGATGATGTACGAGCACAACCACACATCGGTCATGTAGTCAAAATGTCCACTGACTCCCATCAAATAGCCAGCTCCACCAAAACAGTCTCAATGTACATCGTCATGCATTCTGAATGTAAACATCTACAATGCGTCAACATACATGGAACACACTGTTAACCTGCATCTCCCCTTTACATTGCAGAGGGACAATCAACACCTCCTGCAGAGCAGACCACACATCTCTTCAGTGATGATGAAGAGGACACCCTGCCCATTTGCCCAGACACACTCCAACGGCTCGTGGACAGCCTCCGCACCCCACCTCCAGGAGCAGGGCAGCCCAGCTGCATCGCGGTGAGCCCACACCCTGCACAGACCACACAGCAGGAAGCACACACCACCACGGCTGCCTCCCAGGACCCCCATGACCAACACATGGATTTCAAACGCCGTGTGTTAGGGGGCCAGGAGAAGATGGCAGATCAGCTGCGGCTGGGTTTCGACCTCATGGCAGCCAAACTTGATGCCATATGTGGGTGCCTGAGTCCCATCAGGGAGCACCTACAGTCCCTAACGGATACCCACTGTCCGCACCATGCTCACCAACAATCCTTGGCTGACATCGCTGGGTCCATTACTCGGATACAAGAACTGTCTAGGCAGACAGGCTCCAGCGATGACAGCACAGAGTTGGCACAGATGCGGAGGACAATGGAGACCATGGAGCCGATGCAGGCTGGAAGTATGACTGCCAATGCTGAACACCAGCGAGATGTAGCTGCGATCTTCCATGCCTTGCAGATCCTCATCTTGCCATTGCTGCCACTGAGCCTGTTCCAGATGACTGCTGCAGGAACCTCGACACACACATCTCCGCCCCCTGACGTGTCAGTGGCACACAGTGAGGCAGCCCTATGCCCTTCGCACCCTGATGTGTCAGTGGCACACAGTGACGCAGCCATAACACCACCACACACACCTGACACACCGGACACAGAAGATGTCTCAGAGGAGTAAGATGTGGAGGGTAATGACTGTGTGAGGAAGGAGGTAGTAGCATCCGTCCCCGCCATATGGCCTGTCCCTGCCTGGTTGTGCTCTCTGCATCATGCCCTGGAACAACACCTCCCACTGTCCCCCAAAACACTCTGCGACCTTCAGATGGACCCCGACATGGACTGCCATTCCTGCTCTGGTACCAATGACACAGCAATCCGGCAGCGGACTGAACTCTTCCTCTTCAGATTAACTTTGCCTTGCCACAAGGACTCTAGTTGGCCCACCACTGGGCAACCATGCCATGTGGGCTTGAAGGGGCCATGTACTGCTCCAGCTCCGACACACCCCAGAATGTGAATAAAACATTCCAAATCACACAGATGTGTCATGTCTATGTTCACTCACGTATAAATGTTTGGATGATTGTAGGGACATTGATTGCACTAAAAGGTACACCCTGGTAAATGTCATCAATGCGCATGTTTGACCCTGACCCACATGGCCACTTAGATGACTGGGAAGGTGTGAACTAGCTGTGGCCTCATTGCACAGTAACAACAATCATGTTGCCCCCCAACGTAGCCCCACGTCCATGTATTAAATAGGACTGTGTGTGGAAATGTCAAATTCGGTAGCAGTCCTGAAGTGGTGTCCCCCATCACATGTGACAACAGAACGTCTCTTCGCATGCCTACTCACACACATCTGTGTGGACACAGTCTATTTTGATGGATGACCTTGATCTACATGGCAAGAAGTTGGACACCATACGCACATTGCTGGGGACACGTAAGAGCACAGGTCTGCCAGCAACTATCCGAGCCACAATGTCTGGCTCACAGAGGTGGAGCTGACAATAGGGACTCACCCCCAATTCACAAGCGTCAGTCAATCCCTCCCTGTGTACGGACAATGCACATGTAGGCACAAGATCTGTCATTATAATCAACACTCATCACAGTTGTACACAGGTGAAGTTGCGTAGACTTTATTAGCATGTGCGTGTCAGTACGTGCAAGGCAAGGGCCACAACATGCAGACCAATGTTTAAGACACTTACAGTCAGCTTAGGAACATGTCGAGGTGCAAGTAATGGGGTGGCAGAAATGTACACCAATCATCACGGATGTCGACGGTCTCAACCCACCATGCCTTGCTGGCCGAGTCATGTGATGTTTTGCGTCTGCTCATTGGCCCGTGTCAGGGGCCACGGCTCACAGTCCATGGGATCAGCATAGTGCTGTAGCACCGGACTGCGCTGACTGTGTGCTCTGCTGACAGTGAGCAGGTGAAAGGATCCTACAAGGTCACATGTCGTACTACATTGCCATGTGTGTACTCTCACCCCAGCAGTTTCTCTGATTTTGGAACGTTGCCAGGCGACGCTGTGCAGCTCCGCCCATGGGACTGCATCACCTTGCACAGGTGTGTGTACACACGCGTAGGTCCACGCACATGCATTCTGAGTCCAGGCGAAGGCAGACATGTCCACTGTTGTGGTGGGATATGTGACCATTCCTCCAAGATGCTACAAGGTGTGGGGACCTGTGCTGTGGGTGACAATCAGTTGTGGCTGCAGGAACGTAGTTACTCGTCCATGTATACGAGCGCAGCTTCATGGGCAACCTGTTCCAGGAGTACATCGTTGTCGAGGTCAAGGTACACGAGGGCGAGCCAATCCATTACCTGCTCCGGGCAGCTGTGCTCCGTCCACGCCGTTTCACCAATCCGCAACACAGCCCAATAGGGGAGCGCCTCGATGTGGTCACTGCAAACGAGGAGTTGTGCAATCTCCCATGCCCAACTGCCTGCACATACGCCAAATATCAAGGCATCCCATGCACGGGTATCACGGTTACACTCCTGTTCATGGGCCAATAGGGGGCGCACACACGTGTCATAATCCAGTTCAGTTACCGTTGTGTTGGATAGGCAGACATCCATGGGCCACTCGAATGTGCATGATCGACAGTGGAACCAGGGCTGGACGCAGGTGACTTTCGCAAGACGGAAACTCAGACGGTAACTGATGCGCAACACTGCCAGTGGCAGTGATCCCAACAGATGCAGCATTCGTGCACGGTACAGTTCCACGTGACAGGGGTTGTGCATGTGCCCGGTATTGCCAGCCATTGCCTTTGTTGGTCTCGTAGCACCGGCAGTCTTCTGACAGGCGGCAGTTACGTGGATGATATGCCACTGCTCGGAGCAATGAGTCGTATTTGTGTGCAACGTTTGGGCGTATGGGTTGTTTTTTACTTATGTGTCAGGGGCATCCCAAGCAGGTGTGCCTCAAGCAGGGACAAGTGTGTGTGGGGTGTGGACACGTTGGTCTTTCATTCGCTCAGTTCGTGGTGTGGGAGTCGTCACGATCTGGTATGGTATCTCTCGCAGGGAGTGCCAGCCGCATTCAGGACCAAGGTCGGGGGTTCAGATGTCCTTCAACTTTGTGTATTGAGACAAAGGAGCTTTCATTCCTGATGTTGGTCTGACTACTGCTTGCATTTTTTAAATGTGATGTGGCCTTCGCGTTGCTATTGATGCCAGGCCTTTGACTTAGTGTGCACCAATAGCGATACACACACACCAGTTGGCATGTAAGAGCCAAGAGCCCGATTGGCCTTGCGCTCCTTGTACGGTCTCTCTCTTTCTCTCTCTCACTCCCTCTCCCTCTCTTTCTCTCACTCTCTCTATCTCTATCTCTCTCTCTCTCACTTTCGCTCGCTCTCTCTGTCCTTTGATGAGCGCATGACACACCTACTCATCTGGAATTTTGTTTTGCAGGCTGTGACTTACAGGTTGTCCTGAGAGGACCTGCCATGTCTCTTCAAAATAGTTATTTTGTGTTTATTCTGAATGAAACGAATTATTAGCTAAGTCTAAGATGAATGTATGATTCTCATTTTTCTGACGACACATGTATGTTAGGTGTTGTAATTGTGCGACATCAGGCACATTGTTTTGTTTATGATTTCGTTACGTTGATGTGACATATCTTTGTCCGGGTGTGGGTGGGGGGTGCCCGGAGTGGGGCCCCGGGGAGGTGGGGGGTGGGGTCCTGGGTGTGGTGGCGGTGGGTGTTGTTGACCTCTTGGGGCTCCGAGATGCATGGTGAGTGGCTCCATGGCATCTGTTGTTCTTCATGTGTGGCTATGGGCTGTGCTCCCTTGTCTGGTGCAGGTTGGCGTCCGAATTTACACCAGGTAAGAGCAGGTGTTAATTTCCTGCTGCTAACGCGCTGTAGCGCATGTTTTCTGATCTTATCGCCAATCAGGCTGGTCGTTGAGAATGTTGTGGAGTGGTGTTGTCGCGGCTTTTTGCACTGGAACGCCTACTCTGCATATCATTAGCGTTAGTTACCGGGCTCATCTGTGGCGATGTTTTTTGCGGGTGCTATCGCAGGTAAAGTGGTGATATCGGCTGTTTGCACCAGCTTGTGAATGGGGCGATGATTTTATCGCGACTTTGGCTGAGATAAAGTGCCGTTAACTCGGCGATAGTTCCTTGAGAATATGCCCCTATGTATGTTGCTTCTTTTCTAATTTCAAAAGATTGCTACTATCAAATTGCAGCATGAAGAATTATCTGCCCCACTGTGTATATCACGTGTAAGAGAATTAGGCAAAGAATGATTACATAGGGGACATATGGGAAGTTTCCAGAGAATTGTTGTAGTTCTGCAGCTAGAGCACAAAGCAAGAAGCTCGCATGCACACAGTCTGTAAGACAGCCCTGTGCGCTCTTGGTCCAACCCAGGCCCAACAAAGAAAGAAAGCAACTCAGTTCAATCTAACTATCCTGCCAGAATAAAAAAATCGGATTTGAAAGAATTGTGACTCCTACCAGAAGATAACAAACATGTTGACTAACAGCCACAACCTTTAAGTTACTTAATGAGTTCACATAGCTACTATGAAGTATGGGCCTTTTATCTACCCTGCAGTGTGCAGTGATTTGACTGCGTATCAGTGCTGCGAAACATGAAGAATCAGGAGACTCCTTTTAACGAAACGCAAGATGACAGAACTGAAAAGACGACCAGGATCAAAGGATTAATCTGTCGATCAAAATAGTGGTCTGACAATAAATGTCCACTACAAAAAATAACAAATCAAAACCATAAATCTTAAACCAACAATCATATTTTAAGCCAGATAAATGTAGATCAGATAACAACTAATTACATATCAATTAAATGTTTCAAATGGAGCTTGAAGGGGTTAGACAGATAATCCTTTCTCACCTGAATATTTGTAATGCTAATATACTTTTCATTTAAAGAAATGCATACAAATAAAAATTAAGCGATGAAGATGAAAGACGAAATGGTAGTAGGAGTTACTATCCCCAGCCGTGTACAAAAATTGAATTGCCTTCCGATTATAAAGAAACCCGGGTCATTCATAACTTCTAGAAAACAGTCAACAAAGGCAGAGGCGTTAAAGCGACGCTCAGTACCTAGAGCACGATCCATGCCCTGATCTACACACTGATCAATTTGTATACCACAAGTTCCTCTGTTTTGGAATGAAATACTAGAGCTAATAGAGTAGAGAATAAGGTCAAGAAAACTAGGTTAAAGAATGAGATTGCCGCATGTATCTTGAATTTATAACTAACAATAAGTACAATCCCTGATATAAACCTAATAAATTAAAAATATACTCAATAACAATATTCATGGTAATCGTCTTTTTGACGCCTGTCAAGTTTCAAAAGCAGAAACACGACAACTTACCTTTTACTCCTGTCCTCACCTTGTGTATGTGGCTCCTCTCGCTTTTGGTCAGGAAAGACCTTTTAAGCTGTACAGTGGATCCCGGGATTGGACCAGTAGTAATAGCAGACAATGTTCTCGTGTCAATTTGATTTCATGCCAAAATATTCCATCTCAAGTTGGCAACAGAAAGCAGGCCGACTGAACCAACAAGAATTTATACAAATCATATCCAATCTTACATAAAACAACTTCATGACCAATAAAAGTACTGACATATCAACAGAAACCAAACTGGATGCATACAAATTGACTCAAAGGTATGAAATTGGTGATTTTGCTTGTACAAAAAATAAAAGCAACTGCACAAAGTAACCAATTAATTGATATAAGAGATCAAACCATAAGAAAATAAATATACTAAAGAGAACTCATCAGAAGCTCTATTTAAACTCTGGAATTAAACCAGATTAGAATAAAAATATGTATGTGCCACCTATCATAACATAAACAGTATCAAGTGGAAGAACCAACCATGTAGGCAATAATAGAATTGAAATACTTCTAGCATAATAACTTAAAAGCCAAAACGAAGCAACAAAATATAATCTCCAATGGAACCGTTAAGGTGGAATGGAAAACAAAGAAGTATTTCAAGAATTTTACAAATATACAGTGAAACCATCCCTAACAGGCACTGGCAATGCCAATCAGTCTGGCTGAGGAATGAAAGTGTCATTTGTGTCTTTTCCTGGTTTAGGTGCTCAATAAGTCAGCATATATGCACTCTGTCACTCATCTGTGCATCCATGCATCCATTCACCAATCCAGTAACTCATTTTTACATTCACCCCTCTGATATAACATACACAAACTTAACAATGCATTTAAGATCAATTATATGAATTCAGGCAGAAAAAAGAAAACATGCTGCCATCTAAACATGGCAGTATATGCTTACAATAACAAAACTAAACGGAGCAGACGTGTCCATCTTTCAGAGATATTGTAAATAGTCTATTGTTGGTTTAAAGTTCAAACATGGCTGCCACATTTTGAACTGACGTGCTGGCCATCTTTGGATGGTAAAACCATGATACACTATGGACAACCACCTTCCATATTAGTCTCCTTGTTTAGAGGAAGAGGCCACATGGAATGAGTTGAACTGCAGGTGAAATGAGCGGCAAGCAAATGACCTGTTAGCACTGCCTCGAGAGATGAAGTATTCTCTTATGAAACATTAAAATAAATAGAGAAGAAGCAAATAAATCAAAGGGGAACTATAAAATGAGAATCTTCAAAAACAAAGGACTGGCCAACCAGCCCAGACACTGAAGCACATTAATTTTCAGGTGGATACACAAACATAATCAGAAAATGACACCATTCACAGGGCAAGAGGGGCAATGACTTATGCAGACTGAACCATTTCCCCATGCAGTTTGCTGTCATGGAGGAACAGAGTGTAAATGACAGTCAGACAGACCAATGGCAGAACAAAGATTACCAAAGGCCTACTTTATATATTTTATATATAAGGATGTATGGGTTATTTAATGATTTTTTAATTGCAACATCCTGGCAGACATCTAAGAAGAGATACTAGCAAGAATTATTACAATGCAAATTGTCTTCCCTTAGCTTTTGTCAGAGTTGATAACCAGCACCACAATCCTTCTCTACAAAGGTAATCTGTGACATTTCATGTAACAAAATACCTATCTGTAGGCTTTAATAGAGAGAAATACCCAATACCCAATACACACTTAAATACCTATTTACTTTAACAAATGCTTTCCAAAATCAATATGTCAGGCCTACTGTGTTTATAATAACTTTTCATAATAAACAGATCAAGCATACAGTATTGGAAATATTTATTCCTAGTGAACCAATCAGGTCTCTAACTGTTATCATTGGTTTGTCACCATAACCAGCTAAGGACTCTTGTACTGAGGTTACGTTTTCCCACAAGGCAACTGTCAGACGTACTCATAAAATTACATTATATACAAAATTACAGTTGGCAAAGCAAAATACAATCTCTCGTAAGAGGGCCTAACAAGGATTCTGACTGCAAATCTTCTATACACATGGTTTGTTAGATGGGGTAACCAGCACCAAAACCCTTAACTACTATGGTAATCTGTGAGATTCCATGTAATAAAATACCTATATGTAGGTTTTAATACAGTGTAATAGCAATCTAACCTTAAATGTCTATTGACTTTAACATATGCTTTCTGCAATCAATATGTCAGGCCTCCTGCCTTTATTGTAATATTTCATTATGAACAATCAGGCCTATAACCTTTATCATTGGCTAGTCACCATAAGCAACTCAAGCCTACTGTACTAAGGGTAAACTTTCCACATGGCAACTATCTGGTATGCGGTCATAAAAGTACAAATATGTAAAAATACAGTTGCCAAATCAAAACACTATCTCTCCTAAGAAAGTCTACCAAGGATTATTGCAGTGTATATCTTCTATTACCATGGTTGTTCAGGTGGTTCACCAACATGTAAATCTTTGCCTATTACCATAAACGGTGAAATGTCCATCTAACTAAATACCTGCCTACAGGTTTATCACAGTGTAATAACAATCATCCTCAAAAGCTTATTGTCTTACACACATGCTTTTCACAATCCATAAGTCAGGCCTACTTGTTTTGACAAAACATTTTATAATAAAAAGATCAAACCTATGAAATCTGTCATGACTTTTCTCAATGGACTGATGAAACCTTTACCCTTTTACTATTGCCTTACACCTTATCCAATGCTGACCTATTAAAGTGCTCATAAACTGGCAACCATCATACAGTTATAAAATTACAAATATGCTTTCAAAACAATATGCGACGGGAAACGGCCCAAAACGCAACGTGGACACATCGTATTTTTCCACGGAAAACCAACCCTTTCTTTGCAATGTTCCTAGCTGTGGATTTTGGGCCCTAGCTCAGTTTGCACCTAGGGAAACCCAGCAAACCTCTATAATTTTGAAAACTAGACACCCAGGGGAATCTAGGATGGGGTGGCTTGTGTGGCTCTCACTACGTTCTGTTACCAAGAATCCCTCGCAAACCTCAGAATTTGCATAATAAACAACTTTTCCTCACATTTCTGTGATGTAAAGCTCTGGAATCTGAGGGAAGCCACAAACTTCTTTCCACCCAGCATTCCCCCATGTTTCCCGATAAAATGGTACCTGATTTGTATGGGTAGGTCTAGTGCCTCTGACAGGAAACGGCCCAAAGCGCAACGTGGATATATCACATTTTTCCGCAAAAAACGGCCCCTTTTTTTGTGGTGTGCCTAGCTGTGGCTTTTAGGCCCTAGCTCAGCTGACACCTAGGGAAACCGAGCAAACCTGTATATTTTTGAAAACTAGACACCCTGGGGAATCCAGGATGGGGTGCCTTGGGTGGCTCTCACCAGGTACTGTTACCCAGAATCCCTTGCAAACCTCAACATTTGTCAAAAGAAATACACATTTTCCTTCCATTTCTGTGATGGAAATTTCTGGAATCTGTAGGGAGCCAAAAAATTCCACCCACCCATCATTCCCTCAAGTCTCCTAATAGAAATAGTACCTCACTTGTGTGGGTAGGCTAAATGCCCGTGACAGGCAATGTATTGTGGAGACATAAAAATTCTCTGTCACAAAACGAGCTGGTTTTGCAAGGGGGTTACCCGCGTTTTTTGTCTCTGGCTCGGTGGCCATCTAGGGAAACCTACCAAAAACAGACATTTCTGAAAACTAGACACACAGGGGGGTCTAGGGAGGTGTGGCTTTTGTGGAGCCCCCAACATTGTCTTACCCAGAATCCCCTGCAAACCTCAAATTTAGCACAAAAAAAATCACCATTTCCTCACATTTCTGTGTGGGATCACTGCGCCGGCACAAATACACATACCATACATATACCACTCTGCATTCACTCGATCTTCTGAGTAAAATGATATCTCACTTGTGTGGGTGAGCCAAGCGCCTGCGACAGGGAAGGGCCAAAAACGTGCAGAAATTGAAGGGATAACAGAGAGTGTTGATAAGCACAATTGTTTGTATATGTTTTTAGGCTGACTCTGCTTTGGGCACCTACACAAGTGAGGTATCATTTTTATCAGTAGACCAAAGGCAACACTGGGTGGTAGGAAATTTGTGCCAGCGCGGTGAGGTGTACAGGGGATTTTGGGTAAGAAGATTTTGGAGAATTCATGCAAGCTGCACCTCCCAGTCTAGTTTTTAGAAATATCTGAGTTTGGTAGGTTTCCCTAGATGGCCCCCAAGCCCGGTACCAAAAACGCAGGTGCCTCCCCTTGTAAAACCAGGTCGTTTTATAATCGATAATTTTGATGCCTCCACAATAGGTTTTAGGCCCTTCCCTGTCGCAGGCACTTGGCCCACCCACAGAAGTGAGGTAATATTTTTATCAGGAGAACTGGAGGAACGCTGAGTGGTAGGAAATTTGTGCCGGCATGGTGATCCCACACAGAAATGTGAGGAAAATGTGATTTTTTAGCTCAATGTAATTTTTTGGCTAAATCTGAGGTTTGCAGGGGATTCTGGGTAAGAAAACATTGGGAGATCCATGCAAGCCACACCGCCAGCCAAGCAACAGTCCACAAACACTGCCAGCCAAGTGCCAGTCCACGAACACAGTCAGCCAGGTGTCACCCACGCACATGGCCAGCCACATGCCAGTCCACGCACACTGGCAATGAAGCACCAGTCCACACACACCGCCAGGCAAGCGCCAGTCTACACACACCACCACCAAGTGCTACTCCACACACACCACCAGCTAAGCGCAAGTCCACACACCACCAGCAAAATGCCAGTACACACACAGCCAGCCGAACGGCAATACATGCAGACCGTCAGCCAAACTCCAATTCACACACACACACAAACAGAAGAACTTTCCCTGGTATCTCGTGAGCCTAAAAATATCACTGATCTGCCCCCAAGTGGGGCAGAAACAGTTAAAATGTGTGCCTAAAAACAGAGGAGCGACCTTTAAATAAGAGGCAGCTCCCTGACATGCCCATAAACATATCCCTGGTGTCTGGGGGGCATATCAGGTGTAATAGCCCAATCTTCCCCTTGGGGGGGGTGGAAAGACTGTGCCCATTTTTTGGGGGGTGGGGTGGAGACATCGGCATGCCCTTTCTGGGCAGCCCTCACCCCTACACAACGTAAAAATAGTCCCTGGTGTCTAGTGGGCTTTCTGCTCCTCCACGGGGGCTGTTGCCCATATCTCCTCCCCGGGGGGGAAGAAATACTGTGCCCATTTTTGTAAGGGGGCATCGGCATGCCCCTTCAAGATTCTCCCCTTTCCAATGATACCTCTCCCATCTGCCTAGGTGCTCAGGGGCTGAAATAGCCCCATGAGCACGTAGGCAGTGAAAGTGAAATGAGCCGATTGGCTCATTTCACTTTCACTTTCAATGTAACTATGTCAGCGCACCATGCGCGCCGATCGTCATTACACTCAATTAAAAAAAATGCCTCGGGAAGCTGTTCCCCAGCTCCCGAGGCTGAAAAATAAAAAGGAAACCCCTCTGCTGAAAACAGCAAAGGGATTTCCTAGTAGTGTGCAGAAGACGGAATGGCTCTGTCCTCAGCACATGACCACTGTGGCTGTGGACGGAACTGCTCCATCCTCAGCATGGAAGTGTTTAAGGCTTACTGGAATTAACATATACTTTTCACAATTAAGCTAGAAACAACGACCTTTGTTATACTGTTTCATAATAAGCAGACCAGACCTATGGCATCCGACATAACATTTCCAGTGCACTGAACAGGCATATTGCTTGTCACCATAACCAACATGTGCGTACAGTTTTGAGTGTAAGCTAATCCACAAGACGACCATCAGACACACAGTCATAAAGTTAGAAATATATACAAAATTACAGTTGGCTAGGCAAAACACTATCTCTCCTAAGAGGACCTAACATTGATTCTCAGAGAGCAAACCTACATACATGGTGCCTTTATCATAACATTTCATCATAAACATATCAGGCATATATTTCACCATAACCAACTCAGTCCTACTGTATTGAGTATAAGCTTTGCTACATGCCAAAAATTGCAATACTAGCAGGCCTGTTTGAACAGACTTCAAAGGTTCCAGAACTCAGCAGATCAGGTACTGTTGAAGCTCCAGAGGCGGGCATCTGTGAGACCCATGCTGCAGAAACTACATTGGCTTCCAATAAGGCATAGAGTTCTTTTCAAAGCACTTTGTTATTGCTTTAAGGCTCTGGGTCCTCACTTCCTTCAGCGGATTGTGAAACCTTATGCGCCCACCAGACGTTTGAGATCAGCCGTATCTAAACAAGCCATTGTTCTAAAATTCAAAATGTCCAGAGCAGGAGGCAGTTCTTTTTTCTAAAGCTTGGAATACTCTTCCTGTAGAAATTCAGCAATCCCCATCCGAACCCCTATTCAGGAAGAAGTTGAAGACCTGGCTTTTTGGCTTAGAGTGAACTTCTCTATCAGTCTGGGTTTTCTCCCTGTTACTGTGTCAGCAGCCTAGTGCTGGGACAATCTGCAAGGAGTAACCATGTCCTTTATAAATTATTATTATTATTATTATTATTATTATTATTATTATTATGAGTGTGCCTCTGAAAGTTCAAGCTCAGGCAGCTGGATAAATAAACAAAATCATCACAGCTGCATTGAGGGCAAGCACTTTTTTTGTGTAAGCACACAACTTCTGCCCAATGAAAACATGTATTCCTGGCAACCAACATTTGGTGAAGCCATGGCCCCTGTAATGGTAGTGCTTCTTAAAGCCCTTTTCAGTTTGATCACACAATGTCTTGCGACAGATGCTCTGTTAAGCCAGACATAAAAATGAGGCTAACTGCTCCATTACACCAAATTTGAATCCTTAATCTAGACTTTTCTAAATTCACTTACCACATCACAGAGTAAGTAATCATCAACTGTATCAAAACAAAACTGTATTAATTGGAAAAAAATCGCATTGCCAAAACTTCTCTTCCTCTTCTTTTATTACTGTGCAACAATAAATCCTCATGAGCACTTAGCACACCTTCAAGCTCCTACCTAAATAAGCAATAATTTTTAACCTACAAAATTTACGATTAACACTACAACATCTAACAATCGGTGAACCTCTAAATATACACCATGCACTCTAGTTGGGCCCGGCAACCAACCACTTTAACAGGACTAAACCTTGGGGTAGAAATTGTTTACTTTCCTAAGTACACTGAAACCTGCATGATCCTTGAACCAGCATGCAAGAAAAAGAAAATTCCATTGTCAGGAAAACATTTACAACTCTCTCAAGATCTAGTCAATGAAACAGCAGCAGGGAAAAGATGTTTCTAGATATAAGGCAATTTATGAGACATCACAAGCTAGTTATGATATAGATTTATCCGCCCCAGGAGATGCAAGATCACACTCTATGCTACTCATAGAAATACCCCTGTTAATTTAATCTACTCTATTTTATGAATAGACTCAGGATAACCCATTTCTGAATAATAATATAACAGCAAACCCCATAAACCTTTTTGGTACCCTGTAAATGCACCTTTACTACATTTTGCTTTTTATCCTCTCCAATACATTGATTTTTGTATATGTGATTGCAGGTTAATTTGCTGAAAAACATAATTTAAATACAAAAAGAAGAATTTACATGAGAAAGATGGCAGAAATGGGATAGGGTTGAATAGGATCAGTTTGGAGAGTTGGAGGTATCAAGTGACAGCCCCTGGTGTCAAGAGGACCGAAGCAAAGTGGGATGTTTAGTGGTGCTAAATGACAACCAATAGGTGGAAGCCAAAAAGAGGATTTTTGAGGTTCCTTCCTGATGCAAAGAAAAAAAAGGGGGGAAAGAAAGAGAACAAAAAGGCTAGGCCAAGGGGTCCCCCACTCAAAACAAAGAAGAAAAAAAAGAGAATGGAAAGTGGAAAGGAAAATGGAGAGTAAAAGAATTATTTGGGGCCTTTTCCTGGTACAAAAAAAGGAAGCAAAAAAAGAAAAAGGGAAATCAGTGGATTAGAAGAAGTCAGTTTGCTCTTGATCTTTGCAGAAAAGCTGAGAAGTGATACAGGAAGTCAGTTTGGATGGCAACTTAAACTAAAAGGGTGCATGCAGAGGACAATAGGAGGTAAATCATTAAGGAGTATAGTTAAAGGAAAGATTGTATTTAAGGGATCAATTTTAATATGTCAAATGTTAAATATAGTAAGGATTTTTTAAGGATATGTGAAAGAGTCAATATTACAGTAATATGAGGTGTTTACATTTGAACATATGTGTTAGACCTGACATCTTTAGCGTGGTTCCCCAAACCTTTTGCCTTCACCCCTCCTGTTTTTCTATATTCATTTTTGTTGTCATTAGTACTCTGTAAACGTTATCACCGCTAACCAGGGCTAAAGTGCGTGTGCTCTCTCCCTAAAACAGGATAAAATTGGCCTACACCTGATTGGAACATTTAATTTACTAATAAGTCCGTAGTATATGGTACTATATGGGGTGGGCGAAGAAGTTAAGATAAAAACTCCACAAAGTGACACGGAGAAAAAAATCACACGCTAGACCTCCTCCCGGTGATATTTCTCACCGCGGGTGGTCATGGCAGGTCGCGACCGCTCGCATTGAGAAATTCGCGTTGAGGAAGCTGCTGCTCACAAGCGCAAGACAAACTCCTGATACTGAAAATCAGTGCTAGCAGCACAACTCAACAGACTCCACCGCCGGCTGAACTCCGTGGAGTGCGGCAGAGTTTTTCTAGCACTTCACAGAGTTCCATAGAGTAAAACTCCACGAACTCTGGCCATGCTTAGTACTATATGTACCCAGGGACTGTAAATGAAATACTACTGGTGGGCCTGCAGCACTCTGTGTGCCACCCACTAACGTAGCACTATAAAACCTGTATCTGATAGAGACTTCTAGCTGCAGATTCCTTACCTTTGAATTTCCCAGGTGTCAGGCTGGATCCGGAAACTTTTGCTGAGCAATACCTCTTGCGCGTGACGTCGGGTGGCTCCATTCAGCTCCGAGTGACGGCGTTGGCGTCGGTAGCGTCGGCTATGACGTCGCGGTGCCTATATATATGCAGACAGTAGCGCAGTTTTAAATTCCCTTCAACCTGGCAAAATAAATATTTTGGCAGGCCTAAAATTTCCTTTTCAATACCTATAAGTCACCCCTAAGGTAGGCCCTAAAGGCTCATAGGGCAGGGTGCATTGTAACTTAGAAGTAGGACATGCGGGTTTAAGTTTTACATGTCCTGGTAGTGAACAGCTCCTACATTTGTTTTTCACCACTCTAAGGCCTATGTCTCCCATTCACTAACACTGGGTAATCCTATTAAATGTAAAAAAGTGCTAACTTTGGATTGGGAGCAGGTAGAGATATGCTTTTTAGACTCAAATGAATTGCAATTCAAAATCCTCTTTAATGTTAAAGTCAGATTTTAAGTCACTATTCTGAAAATGCCATTTTTAGAAAGTTGTCACTTTCTTGTCCTCACCTTTTGTGTCTTTTACCAGTGTCCTGGGTCACATGGCTGTGAATGGCTCTGATGTTGACCTTTGTGTATTCTTCTCAGACAGTGACACAAAGGGGGTTAGGTGTGGACAGGATGGGCCATCCTGCCAGAATGAATGGGACAGAGCTGTTCCCTGCCCCACTTGCACTTCAAAGGGCCCTCTAGGACTTCTTGGAGCATTGACAGGAGAAGTGATGACCTTTCCAGTACCAGATGTTTGGGTAAGGCAAAGTGTCCCCACACACACTCAAAGACTGGCACCAGCTATACATACTAGACACTCAGTACACTCCTGGACATATAAGACTAAAGAAAGACTGTGCAGCCACCAGATGACTTCCCTGCTGCCTGAAGAACTGCCTTGCTGCATGAAGAGGAACTGGACGAGCTCCTTGAACCCATGACCACCAGAAGTGACTCCAAGGGCTAGTTCACTAGCCTCCTGTCTGAGCTATATTGAGATAACAATCTCCTGAGGCCTTGAACCTTGCACCTGGCCTCTGCTGGGGGAGTCCTACCTCCCCCAACTGGTGCTCCCCAGGTTCTGGACACCTGGAAGTGGTGTTGGTGGTACTGCTCCTGCCTAACCCTACAAGTTGGGACTTGGAAACTTTTTCTTCAAAATCTTCCTGGAGAACCAACAGAAGACCTGGACCTACCTGCCAACCTATCCACCCAAAATGCATTGCCGGTCAGCCTGACTTTGAGGTAGCTCCTGCTATGCTGTTTTCCGCAGCAGCAAATCCCTATCAGCGGGATCTCTCAACTACGGTATGAGGCCTCATGGAGCCCTATTCGGCGACAGCCTGCAGCTTCGTCTTGCTAGAGATTTTCAACTTCCAAAAAGTTGTCTAAGTTGAAAGGTAAAGATCTTCACAGGGCTCAACGGCGACCGGATCTCCATCAATGACGACAACCTCCTCGGCAGGGAAATCCAGCTTTTCCCACTCACAGCTTTTTCTCGCCATCGTTAATAGCTTCACTGAGACGTTGGCCCAGCAGATCGGCAGATGTCTAGCCTCGCTGAACTCTTCCTTCTTCTGGATTTTTCTTCAGAATTTTTTTTAAGTCTGAAGGTAAGCCGAGACTGGGCCAATTCATTTCTAGGTGATAGATTTCAGTAAAAACATTTTAAAATTCATAACTCCGGTTGCACTAGTTGGATTTAATTTGTGTTGGTGTCATTTTATTTGTTAATAATGTCTCTATTTTTCTTAAATCAATTTAGGAATGTTCTTGTGTTGCATTTTCACTTTATTACTGTTTGTATGGTGCATACATACTTTACACAGCACCTCTAAGTTAAGCCTGACTTCTTTTGCACAAAACTCCCAGAGGGATAAGCCCAGGTAAATTTAGTGACTTTTGTTGTGCACCCTCACAAGGATTGTGATTGTTGCTTGAGTGGGGCTTCCAGCCCCCGCAACCAATAAACCAATTTCTTACAGTGTGCATCCTTACTATTTCATGTCCACTGAATCAACCTACCACTGAAAAAATTGCAAATACCACTAATGAACATATTATTTCATTGAATAACAACGAAAAGCATAAGTGTAAGAGTTAGGATTAGAGGTAAGGGGTGCAGTTAGGGAAAGCGTTAGGAGTGGTGGAAGAAGAGGGTTAGGATAAATAGATGGTTCAGATTTTGAAATGGGCCTGGGATTAGGGCTAGTGGGAAAAATATATCAGCAATATCAGCACTTTTTGCTGGTCTGGTAGAAGTGTTATCACTTATGTGATTTCTAAAGATAGTCAAAACTAGGAGAATGGTTCCAGGAATCACAAAACAAGAGTTCCAGTGTGCTTGGAGTTTTTCCATTGTACATGGTAGACATTCAAAAGGTTGCCCATCCAGTGCTGCCATTATTTCAATTGTGTTGCAATACAACAGGAATGCTGCCATAGAGAATGGCAGTAGAGGTGCCATAAATAATTGAGCAGCTCCTCCAATTCTATTTACATCAGTCAACTCCTTCAAAAGGGTGTTCCCAACGGTATATGGGATATAAAGTTGGATGTTGGAAATAACCATCTTTTCTGTGGTATTTTCACAGATTTTTGCCTCCTGTTCTTGAACCCATTTTTGTTGGTCGTAGACCTGCGTGCGCTTTACACCTACCAACTAGAGGAAAAGTGCTTGTGCTTTTCTCTTTCAACATGGTAAAATTGGCATACATCTAATTTGCAAATTTAATTTACTTACACATCCTTAGTATATGGTACTACCTGTACCAGGGCTGGTAAATTAAATGCTACTAGTGCAGTAGTCCCATACAACCTGTCTCAATACCTGCCACTACAGCCTGGGTGTGCAGTTTTAAACTGCCATTTCGACCTGGCAAAATAAAACGTTTGCCAGGCCTGATTCTTCTTTTTTAATACTTATGATGAGTCACTCCTAAGGTAGATCTGAAAAGCCCATAGGACAGGGAGTATGGTATTTAAAAGTGGGAAATTTATTTAATGTTTTACATGCAGTGGTAGTGAAAAACCTCCAAAGTTGTTTTTCACTGTGGCATGGCTGGCTCTCCTACAGGTTAACACTCTGTTACACTATTACATTTAATAAGTGCTAAATTCAGTTTTGGAATAGCCTGAAAATATTTCAAGGACTCATTTTAATATTAATTTAAAATTCAACTTAATGGTCGAGCTGGGTTTTATATTACCATTTTGAAAATGACATTTTTAGAAAGTTGCCATTTTCCTGCCTAAAATCAAAAGGCTTCCCTGCCAGTGTCCAGCTGTTGCCTGACCTCTGGTTGCTCTCCTGTGGTGAGATGTGTGTTACTCCCAGACAGTGGAAAAAGGGCTCTAGGTGTGGGGAGGGGGTCTCCCTTGACCGAATGCCTTGGGGGCTACGCTCAGCCCTACCTGAGCTTCAAAGAGGGCCTACACTGTCACAGGCAGATGCAGCACACACCCAGGCTTGCATCTCTTTTGTCTTTCTAGTCAGGCTGACTCCAAACACAGTGGGAGGAGAGGAACTGACAACAACCAACTGGTTTAGGGGGTGCACAAACAATTGTTCTCCACCTACAGTTTGGCAATGGACATATATGTGGACTGAACATATCTCTCCTCAGAACACTCCTGGGCCTGAGAAGAATTAGAAAAAGGACTGCCCTGCTGCCTGAAGAACCTGAAGGAAGATTAGGCCTGCTTGCCTTGAGTCAGTACCCCAGAAGTGACTCCAAGGGTCAGTAGGCTGGCTTCCTGTTTGAGCTACAGGGACTCAACAAGCTTCTAGCTGTCTTCTGGTGGGGTGAGTCCTGACCCCCATGTACTGTCCTCATGGTCCTGGACCCTTGGTTTGTTGGCAGAATGTAGTCCCCCTGCCTACCTGCATGCTTACCAGACCTTTGTCAACGGCTTCACGTCCATTCGACACCAAGAAGCACCCGATGGAGAACTTCACAAGACTCAAAGCCGAATAGCGCTCGATTGACACCAACAACCTTCCTCAAAGGCTTCACCGGGCCCGACACTGAGCAGCCACCATTTGAGTCCAAGAACTCACACGGTGGCTCCCCCTCAAGCCACTCCTCAGATCTAGCTTGCAGATTGTCCTGCCGGCTGCTCGTCGTCGACCACTTGTCTCTCCTGAAAAAGTCAGAAGATAAACTTTGCCCTGGGAAGAAACTGGTTCCTTTATCTGGCCAGCGATCCATAGCGGTCGGCCTTAAGTTTTAACTTTTACCCTGTCTAGCACAACTAAATGCCCGCGGTTGGTGCTTTGTGCTTTTTCGTGCTATTTGTAATCCAAATTTTAAAAATACATATCTCCAGTTCTACTTATAGGCTTGTTGTTGTTTTGGTGTCATAATATTTAATAAAACACTCTATACGTTTCTAAATTAGTTTGGGATTTTTCTAATGTGTTTTCATTTTATTACTGTTTGAGTACAGCAGGAAAGCTTTACACATTGTCTCTAAGTTAAGCCTGTCTGCTCTGTGCCATACCCACCACAGAGGTGAGCTTAGGTTAATTTAGTGACTTTAGTGGTTGACCCTGACACGGATTGTGATTATTATGTGAAATGGGCTCTAAACCCCTTCAATTAATACTATGATTTCTTAATATTGTGCGTAGATTGGAATGGTTGTTTAGAGGAGAAATAGATTTTGATCACGTAAATAAAGAGTCCTTTCAAACTCCTCCTTTAAAGAACTTCAATTTTGTGTATTGGATGGCTGGCTCAAGGGTAATTGCCCAGCAGAACACATATATAGTCTAGGGAAATTCCCTTGATCTAAAGATTATATCTACTGACTATAAATCTTTAAGAAATTGCTCCAACTTTAAAATACTTTGAAGGCTTAGAAGTAATTTTGTTGCATTATCTTTAGCATTTCTATTCTACAAATGTAGCAAGGCTAATTACCAGTCAATGGGAAGAATCATTGAATAAATTCAATAAAAAGATATTCCTGAGAATTGTTGTCAATAATTGAACAAATCAGTATTGCACTTATGATCCGACCTATGAGCAAAAATCCTTTAGTTGTACATAGCTATAAAAATAAACTTTTCATATAGTAATTTTTCAAAGAGATTAGGGGCAGATTAGTTTGATGATGAATATGCCAGATCACAACTTAATTAGTAAACTAAGCATTGGCAAAGTCAATAATTCTGGCCTGGGGAAACATGTTATATTAAAAAATAACTGGCAAGTATATGTTTTAAAGTGAAAAAGTAAACATGTCACTCTCTAAAGTTGGCGGGCCTATGTTTGCTAAAATATTTAAAAATGAACCATCAAAGATGATAGCCATCTTAGAATGTCATTGTGCTTATATTTTCATTGTTTTACCACGCCAAGATCGCTGCCAGATTTAGATCAAAACATTGACTACCTTAGAATGCACAATACCATTCCAACAGTGCCATTCATTAATCAAAACACTGGGTAGCCATCTTGAAAAGGTACAGTACATACCTTCCAAAGTGGCACACCACATCGCTTCTAAAAGTGGCAGCCATCTTGAAACAGTAAAATAATATTATAATATGCAGAATACCATTATAAGATAGAAGCAGAGGTTACACAGGGAGCAGAGCACTCCACGCAGCTAGGTGGCAATGACACGCACCAGAGCACTGTGTAGGGAGCTGCATCGCCCTAATAAGGGATATTTTGGATATTATTTCTGGTCCGGTAATTGTCCCACAGAATTTATTATTGACCTCTTAACTATCTCTTTGACACAGAACTATATTGAGTTTGATGGTCAATACTATATGCAAACCAAAGGAACTTCGATGAGACCTTCTTATGTCACAAACTTTGCAATTGGTTTGTGAACAACTTTGAAAAGAAGTACATTTATGACCCTATGATAAAACCATTCTTTGACAATGTACACCATTTGAGGCGTTACATTGATGAATTTTTTTCATATGGCACGGTAACAGTCTCTTACTTGCCTACTTTTTCGAGTGGCTCAATACCTGCTCATTGGACTTGAATTTTAGGTCCCACTTTAGAAATGAATCCATTGATTTTTGGGTTTTAACAATTATGGCCCATGAGGGCAGGTTAGCGACCAGATTATATACCAAACCAACTGCCCACAACACTCTACTCCAATATACAAGTCATCACGCAAAGGGCTTAAAAGGTGGACTCCTATTCGGACAGATTCTTCAGGTTTGAAGAGGCTGTACATTTAAGAAAGATTACTTCTGAGAGGCTAACATTCTAGTCAAAAAATAAATTGGAAGTAAAGGGTTACCCACCAAGACTGACCAAGCGATCATCAAAGAGAGCCTGGGATAATCATCGGGAATTTTTGCTCACCCCTCAGCTAAACAAACCTATGGAAAGGATGGTCTGTGTCTCAACTTTTTGCACACAAAGCAATGCCATAGCAAAAATTGTCAAAAAACATTGGCCTCTAGTTCAATTGATTGGCATCACCAATGACTCTCCTATAGAAAAGGTCGCAATCTGAAGGATCATTTGGTGCAAGCCAAGTCCTGCATGCATGACCCTGGATGTGATTTTATTCTGTCCAGTGGGGCATCGTTGGTTTATGATCATGTGGCTCATTTAGTTATCATTAGTAGGATGGTAGTGTCTCTGGCACGCACATGCGTGGTACATGGATCTGTCTTATTGTGGGTCGACTTTTTTTCCCGCTTTTAATTTTTCTCTTTCCTATTTTTCCGATTCATTTATTGTTATTGCATTCAGAATTAATGGGGAATTAACTTTTACTTTCCCCAGTGGATTCTACATGCGGGTATTCTTTCTTCTCCCTCCATCATAATCAATGTAGCTAAAAAAGCTGACCGTAGTTCAGCTGTGCACTTATGCTGCTTGACAGTGAGACGGTGCTGAAAACTGAGGAGAACTTTATGCTCTGTTCACCAGTAAATGTGATATATATGGCTTTAGTATGGGCATAGGGGTTTTTTACCCTTACCTTCTTTTGTAATTTCCGCTAACAGATCCTTTTATCATATTCTTAGGCATCACTTAATTTTTGCAGTTACCTAAAATTGGAATAGCAATTGGTGAGGGATTTTACAAATAGATTTACCACCTTGAAACTTCCTGTGTTGGGACTGTATTTATTGGTTATTTCCTCTTTTTCAGCATAAGTTGATTCAACAAGTTTCTGGGTCTTTGAACCCATTGGTCTCCTAGATGGCAGGAGATATCCACGCTACAAGTGGGTGGCATTTTTGAGGCTTTATCGCTATAATTCCTTTGGG
This sequence comes from Calotriton arnoldi, assembly GCA_963921515.1. NCBI lineage: Eukaryota > Metazoa > Chordata > Amphibia > Caudata > Salamandridae > Calotriton > Calotriton arnoldi. The sequence goes on along the minus strand of CAWUFW010005281.1, from coordinate 206,365 downwards.
GATCTCAGAATTTTAGGATGCTTTCTCTTTTTTAAAAACTGTGATGCTGGTCACACACGATTTCGGTTAATTATTTTCACTTTCACACACGGTTTTCTCCAATTTTCTTCAGCGGTAGGTCTGATTCCTCTTTTAACACATGGGTGATGAGATCACTGTGCTGGTTGTGGTTCTATCCTTCATGGTTAGAAAATTACGGTTAGAGAAATGTGGTTCTTTGGATGTACACATTGTGATTGTCTTTTAATTTGATTTAGGTGATTTAACCTTAGTCTCTTGAAGTGATTTTAGTGAGACGTTCTATGTGGTTTGTCCAGTGGTCAACAATGTGAGTACTTGGCCTTTGGTTATTCATCATTACCATTAATTTTGTATTTTTAATTTCTATATGGTGCCCGCATTTTATATATATATATATTTTTTTATGTTTTCATATTTTGTGTCTTTTGGTTGTTCGAAAAATATCTCTTTGTCCTGATGATGACCCAATAAATTGCAAGGGTCGAAACGCCATTGACGTGTCTTTGGCAAATTGGGATGAAGCATTGGTTGTGTTAGGTTCCATTTTTTTATGCAGACAACTTAATTGAATTTAAGACCCTTTGCCATTGCTATTGTTTTTTTGTTACACTGTATATTGTCTGTGTATGTTTGTTAGTGTAACATGGTGAGCACAACTTGTCTCAAGGGACTGGAAGGGAATAGATTTGAGTTGAATACTAAATCAAAAAGTAAGCACTCATTCTTTGCAGAAAGCGGAGGCGGAGCCATGGAAGTCAGCGGGTAGTAGGTTGCAGTAGCTATGGCTGCAACAGCCGAACAACCAATTAACCGAGCACCAGTAGAGGTCGAAAGGGTATACAGAGAGGCAGCAGAGGAGGTGAGCCCCCTAGACCTACTGATTAGGCAGGCTTGCCTCACCACGCCCCCCGCCCGTTGGAGACAAATATAGGCAGCAGCGATAAACGGCCAACAAGGATAACCCCAACTCAAGGTCCTGGCAGCCAGGTGTTGCCAAAAGCTTGCTAGGTCGGGCATGAGGGGATAAAATAACCAAAAAGCAGTGAAGTGGGGCGGCTTAACGCGGTAGCAAGGCGACAGAAGGCTTGGGCCACACTCCACTGCTCTAACCTAACTTCTCAAGTGTGCCTGGCAAGTTCAGGCGAGGCAGTGTCCACTCTAAAACTTTAAACCAGACAAAATAAGCCCTTGTAGAAGGTAGGCTTGTGGCCTACAGCGAAAAGTGCTGCCGTCAGACCCGCCAAAAGTATTCACCACCCTATGGCACAAGTAAGAGCTGGTGGCCAGCAGGTTAAATACTTACTTGCGACATCGTACATTGGGCTAATAAAAATAGCATTCTTTGTACACCGGTAGTGAGAAGCTGAACACAGTTGTCTAAAGAGATTGTGGTAACACATAGAGACACAGCAGGAAAAGCTACCTTGTGGTCACATACAGTGAGAGCAGAAGAGAGAAATAACCACAGTAGCGGCCCCCCTGGAATCGAAGCAGTAATTCCTCTGCACAACACCAGATAGGGGAGCTTGTACACTGAGTACAGAGTTCTCAGTGACCCCAAGTAGAGAGTGTGCCCAGGTCCCCATAGAAGCGGCCCCGGGTGGGGCCTGCGGGTAAGCCTGGTGAATTCCTACTCTTCCCTGCCTTCCCAACATGGCCTACAGGAAACTAAGAAACCGGACAACCCACATGAAAAGACTAGGCACGGAACAATCGATAAGAAGGAGTTTATGCAAAGCAGCTCATATTGGAACCCTACCCAGAAAAACAGAAATAACAAAAAATGTCCCCAACATTTCAAATACGGGTCATACAAACGAAACAGCTGAACAGAAAAAACACTGGAACGATACAACAATGAAGAAAAACAGAAATTGTGAGGCAGAGAACAATAACTCTATTCAACTACTCAAAGGATATGAAAGAAATCAGACAATAGAGCGCACACCAGCAGCCATGCACCAGGAGCAGCAGGAAACATTACCTCAAATAACAGAAGCGGTACCATTTCAAATACCAGATGCAGACTTCACTTTACCATATATAAATTATAGTTCTGGACCTCCTTTAGAGGCAACCAAAACAACAAAGGAAATGCTCCAATTATTCAACAGCACTCCAAGTAATACATCAAAAATTGTCGAAAACCCCTCGCATTCTCCAGAATTCCCATTATTTAATTCCCCGCAATCTTCCAATAGGCAAGATCCTATATCTAGCCCCCTTTTTGCATTATAGAGGATTCTGGAATCAATACTGGTCCTTTTAGAAAATTCAGACCAGATCTTGGAAACACAAACGGGAATACTCAAATATCTGGTGCATCAGAAGAGAAATAAGCAACCCAAGCCCGCCCGCGCCCGCCACGACGGAACTGGAGAAAGGTCACAGAGGAACACCTCAACACCACCCTCCGTCAAAACCCCCCCAGCGCCACGACCGACACCAACTCCGCAGCTAGGGAATTTCACCGCTGGGTCTCCTGCTGCGCCGACAAGCTCGCACCCCTCCGGCACCCCGCCAAGCAACGCACTCTGAAGGCCGCCTGGTACACCACAGAACTTCAAGAAGCTAGACGCTCCTGCAGACGCCTAGAGAAAACCTGGCGAAACCAGAAAACCACGGAAGCACGGAACAATCACAGGAGCGCCCTGAAGGAATACCACCAGCGCATAAGAGACACCAAACGGACCTTCATAAGAGACAAGGTCCAGACCAAAGCAACCAACGCCAAGGAACTGTTCAACGTCATACAGCAGTTCGCAAAACCCACCTGCAAAGCCACGGACGTCACACCTTCCCAGGAACTCTGCAACAAGCTCAGCTCCTACTTCCATCTGAAGATCAAGGTCCTCTACGACAACTTCAGCGAACCAGTGCCGGACACCACCCCCCCACCCACCAACACCGATAAGCCGACCATCACGACCTGGGATCCCGCTACCGTCGAACTCATCACCGCAACCATGAAGAAAACACACTCAGGAGCCCCAACGGACCCCTGCCCACCGCACATATTCCACAGGGCCGCATCCGCCATCGCACCCAAACTAGGACGGACCATCAACGCCTCCCTCAGATCCGGCATCTGCCCAGAGGACTGGAAACGGGCGGAGGAGAAACCCCTCCTCAAGAAACCAACGGCCGACCCAACGGACCTGAAAAACTACCGGTCCATCTCTCTCCTCCCGTTGCGGCCAAAGTCACAGAGAGACTCGTAAACGCCCAGCTGACAGCCTTCATCGAAGAGAACTCCATCCTAGACGCCTCCCAATCTGGTTTCCGCAGCAACCACAGCACCGAGACTGCCCTCCTCACCGCCACTGATGACATCCGCATGCTACTCGACCAGGGACACACTGCAGCCCTCATCCTCCTAGACCTCCCCGCAGCCTTCGACACCGTTTCTCATCGCATGCTCGCAGCCAGACTCCACGAAGCGGGGATACAAGGAGCCGCCCTCGACTGGATCCAATCTTTCCTCTCCTGGAGAACCCAGAGGATTCGACTCCCTCCCTTCCTCTCCGAACCCACGGAGATCAACTGCGGAGTACCCCAGGGATCATCACTCAGCCCCACGCTCTTCAACATCTACATGGCCCCCCTCGCCGCCATCGTCAGACAGCATGGGCTCAGCATCGTATCCTACGCCGACAACACCCAGCTCATCCTCTCACTCACGAAGAGTCCCGAAGACACCAGACTCTGCTTCCAGGAAGGAATGAAGAACGTGGCAGCCTGGATGAAAGACAGCTGCCTGAAGCTCAACTCAGAGAAGACCGAGGTCCTCATCCTCGGACCCTGCACCTCTGCCTGGGACAACACCTGGTGGCCCTCCGCCCTCGGGAACCCACCCACCCCTACAGACCACGCTTGGAACCTCGGCATCATCCTTGACTCCTCCCTCTCCATGAACTGCCAGATCAACGCCGTCACTTCCACTAGGTTCAACTGCCTTCGCATCCTCCGTAAGACCTTCAAATGGATCCCCCCCGACTGCAGAAGGACCGTCACCCACGCACTCTTTAACCAGCAGACTGGACTACGGCAACGCCCTCTACGCTGGAATCAACAGGACTCTTCTACACAAACTCCAAACCATCCAGAACGCCGCAGCCAGACTCGTCCTCTGGACACCGCGTCACGAACACATGACCCAACACCTACTAGGCCTCCACTGGCTCCCCATCGAGAAGAGGGTCACCTTCAAACTCCTCACCCACGCCTACAAATCCCTCAACAACATCGGACCCAAATACCTCAACGAGAGAGTATCCTTCCACGTACCCAAGAGGAACCTCCGCTCCACCGACCTCGCCCTGGCAGAGGTCCCCCGCCTCCGCAGAAACAGAACCGGCGGGAGAGCTTTCTCCTACATCGCAGCCAAAACCTGGAACGAGCTCCCTGTGAACATCAGACGCTCCCCGACCCTGCACACGTTCAGGAAGGACCTCAAGACCTGGCTCTTCGACTGATCCGGAGCCGCACCCCCCCCCCCAGCGCCTTGAGACCCTCACGGGTGAGTAGCGCGCTATATAAACCCCTGAATGATTGATTGATTGATTGAGTATGCAATAGAGCAAACAAAGATAATAGATATGAATGAGAGCAGGAAGCAACAACATAACCAAATAACGTTTGGCACCAAGGACCCACTACGTGTCCTTGAAGTAAATTTAAACATATCTATTAAAGACGGTGAGAGGCGAATTTGGAACAACAACCTAACAAAAGTAGAAACCCCCAATGGAAAACACTTGGTCCTGGATCTCCGGTCACCTGAATAGTAATAAGCAGGGAAATGCAAATAAACTCCCTTTTTAGCAGAATTCTAAAAATTGTGTCATGGAACATTGCCGGTAAAGATCCCTAAAAGTTAGCACTAATTTTGGAAAACTCTCCCGCAAAGGTGTGCCTCCAAGAAACATGGTGGTATATTCACAAGAACGCGTGATAACTACCGCAAGAGTAGCGTAACGCAACTTTCAATATCGCAGCCTATCGCGGGAAAATAACCCTGTGTCAACGTGGAATTCACACCAAGGCGGTACCATGCGATAGTCTGCCGAAACCGCGGACAATGTCCGCGATACAACCACCACGATGGAGATAAAAACACAAACCACAACACCAAAAAACACGCGATGGGCCAAAGCGCGATGAGGAAACAGCGACAAGCAGCGCCAGGCCTGCAACACACACCTGGCAGGCGTCAAAAATCTCCATAAAAGTAGAAAAAACACCCACACACAAACTGACCAACACACAAGCACCATGGAGGCAGCCGAAGCAGGCGCAGAGGACGAGCGCAACCCCACAAGCACCCCGGACGACCAGCCTGGGACCTCGGGTACAGGGAAGGGCAAGGACAAGAAGACGAGGAAGACCAAGTTCAGTCCGCAGGCGAACAGGATCATAGTCACGGAGGTGATGGAACACCATCAACAACTCTTCGTCACCTCCAACGTGTCATTGGGCACCAAAACTGGAATATGGCGGGACATCGTCGACAAGGTGAATGCCGTCGGAGAGCACAAGCGGACAATGGACGAGGTCAAGAGGCGATGGAATGACATCAAGCGGAAGACCAAGGAGAAACTCTCTGCCAACCTGAAGGCAGCAACGCAGACCGGAGGTGGGGGCCCAGCACCACAGCTGGAGCTGGATGACATGGAGGAGCTGGTGTCGACAGTCATCAGTGTGGAGACTGTGGCCGGAGTCGGGGGACCAGACACTGCTCGACAGGACACAACACAACCGCAACAGGGTGAGTGACCACCAGGTACTGGGGGGACGGGGGAGATGGCCACAATGGCACACATGCACAAGCAAGCAGGGCACAGTGCACACCCACAATCACTCTGGGTCCTCGCCCAGACCCACAGACTGTCACAATATACAATGCCATGTTGTCTGAATGTCAACCTGTACCATGCGGCTACATACATGTGGACACATTGTAATACACCATCTCCCCCTCACATCGCAGGGGCATCGTCAACACCTCCTGCAGAGCAGTCACAGCCACTCTTCACTGATGACGAGGAGGATGACAACACCAGCATCGACACCCAAACCATCCAAGACCTCATTGACCTCATCTGCAACTTACCTCCAGGATCAGGGCAGCCCACCTACATCCATGAGACCACACCCACCACCCAAATCACCCAGCAGGAGGCACCCACAGCCCCGGCACCCTCCCAAGTCCCCCAGGAACAACAAATGGCCTTCCAATGCCGTGTGCTGGAGTGCCAGAGGGAGACGGCCGAGCAGGTGCGGGTGGGGTTCGAGCTCATGGCTACCAAACTGGACACCATCCTTGGGTGTCTATGTCCGCCCCATGGACTCCAGTGAGCCCTGACTGACATCTCTGGAGTCATGACGTGGCGGGAAGAATACCTGTCTGCTCAGAGTGGCCCCAGCGATGCCAGCCGTGAGCTGGCACACATGCGGAGGCTCATGGAGGACATGGTGCGGATGGAGGCGGAAAGGATGGCAGCCGCTGCTGCACATCAGCGAAATGTAGCTGGGATCTACCGTGCCCTGCATGTCCTCATCATGGCATTGCTGCCACAAGGCGTGGCAATGATGAATGCTGCTGCCCCCACACCATCCACATCCCCGCCCCCTGGTGTGTCAGTGCCTCCCAGTGCAGCAGGCGTATCCACTCCGGCACCTGATGTGTCACTGCCACACAGTGTGGCTGACAATCCTCCTCCGGCCCCTGATGTGTCAGTGGCACACAGTGACGCAGCCGGTACTGCAACACCCACAGGTGGGGCAGGGCACACACCCGGGGACGAGGACGTGGATGGGACTGTGGTCAGTAGGGCCAGGCACTAGCATCCATTTCCGCCACCTTGACTGTTTCTGCTTGGTGCCGCACATGGCCTCAAGACCTACCACTGACCCCCGATACACTCCGATGCACTCACCTTGGACAGCGACATGGACTGCCACATCCTGTTTGATGACCAATGACACGGCGGACAGACTGCAGACTGTACCCTTCCTCTTCCGCAGTACAGCTCATCCCCGGATGGACACTGGCTGGCCCTCCACGGGCCCATATTGTGTGGTGTGCTCGGCATTGCCCTGTACCGCGCCAGCTGCATGACTGCACTGGATGTGCAAATAAACATCCAGTGATGCACTGCTGTGTAATGTCTTACGTCATTCATGTATGGATGTGTGGATGAATGTGGGGACAGTGCCTTCCCTTGCGTCAATGATGTCCATCCTGTGGGATGCCAGTCAGAGGGTGCGACATTGCATCTTGTGTCCAGGGTTCCATGAACACTACAACAGGGACACACGCATCAGTCACTTCCTTGTCCGGACATGGACTGGACCACGCCCAGAGCCCACGAGTCATTGTTGTAAGCCCTGCGCTGGTCGGGCGTACGGCAGGCCAGACCACTCCGCTAACGCCCCGAGGGGGGCCCTCATTGCTACCCGTCGCAGCCGTACTCGCTGGTGGTGTGCAGGTCACTGGTCTAGTTGTCAGCATGTCACAGCCACTCCCTGAGGGCAGGTTTTCACACACACCACACCCATCCGGCACAGGCGTCACAGGCCATGTGACTCCGCCAACATAAGGGGCCGACGACGTCACATTCCCCTCTTCCGGTGGTGACTGGATGACGGCCGCTCCACGGTTCTCACTCATGTAGGGCCCATGAGTTGTTGCGCACAGGGTTAGTGGCACCCGGGGCCTTGCGGACGGCACAGGCACCCCGCCACGGGACGGTGACTTGGGGTGCACTGTGTCAGTGGCACCTTGAGCTGCTGAGCGGGTGTGCAGCCTGCGATGATGCCCCGACCCGGCGGTCCGGACAGCTCAGGTTTTGTGTGCCCTGCTGGACCGCAGTGTAGGCCAGAGCCAGCAGGCAGCGCGGGCCTACCGCCACGTGGCGTCGCTTCCGGGATCCCCGAGTTGGTGGCACCCATTGGGCTGAGCGGGTGTGCAGCCTGCGATGGTGCCGGGTGCACTGGTATGTCCTCTGCCATGGAGTGATCAAGACCCAGCACCAAACGTGAGACCTGGTGGCCTGCGGAGCGGGGCTGCATGATGTGGAGGGTGCCATATCCGCGGGCCCCGGGCTTGTGGCTTGCAGTGGCACGTGGTGGGACCTCCTGTCTACGCGCCGGTGGCGGAAGGTGAGCATTGAGGCCTGGGTGTGCATGGGCGGGCATGCTCCGATGGGCAGCGGGAGAGGTTGGGGTGCTTCTGCCTGGGTGTGCATGGGCGGGCAGGCGATGTTGTCTTGTGCAAGTGTGTGTACTGTGCCAGTCATGTATCTGGGCTCTGTTTCAGCTGACGGCTCTGAATCAGATGTGTGACCTGGTGAACTGCCCTACATACCGGCACGTGGTTGGAGACACACCGGTGGCAGCAGGTGAGCAGTGTGGCCTGGGTGCGCAGGGGCAGCACTCTCTCTCTCTCTCTCTCTCTTCCTCTCTCTCTCCTCTTCTCTCTCTCTCTCTCTCTCTCTCTCTCCCTCCCTCTCTTCCTCTCTCTCTCCTCTTCTCTCTCTCTCTCTCCCTCTCTTCCTCTCTCCCTCTCTCTCGCCCTCCCTCTCTTCCTCTCTCTCTCCTTCGCTCTCTCTCTGTCCTCTGATGTGCACAGGACACACTTTCTCATCATGTTTTTTGTCTTACAGGCTGTGACCTACGTATTGTCCGGAGGGGAGCGGCCAAGTGTCTTCATTTCATTTCGTTGTTCATTTTAATAAAGTTTCATTTGTTGCTTGGAAATTGAATGTGTGCTGGTCATTTCTGTGACGACACATCCATGTCACCAGTTGTGATTGTGTGGCATCAAGCGGAATATTTTGTACATGTTTCGGTGTGTCTGATGTGGCATGTCTTTGGTCGAGGGGGTGCCAGGGAGGGGTGGTCCTGGGGGTGGTGGCGGTGGGTGTTGTGGCCCTCTTGGGTGTCCGGGCCGCATGATGGGTGGCTCCATGGCATCTGTTGCCCTTCGGCTGTGGCCCTGGGCTGTGCTCCCTTTTGTGGTGCTGGCTGCTGTCCGACTTTACACCAGGTCAGAGCAGGTGTAGATTTCCTGGTGCTAACGCGCCTTATCGCCTGTTTTGTGTTTTTATCGCGGATGTGGCTGGTCGTTGTGAATGTTGAGGTGTGCTGTTGTCTCGGCTTTTGTCACTGGAACGCCTACTCTGCATCTCATTAGCGATATTTGCTGGGGTCCTCTGTGGCGATGTTTTTTGCTGCTGCTATCGCGGGTAAACTGGTGCTGTGGGCTGTTTACACCGGCTTGTGAATGGGGGGGTAAATTTATCACGACTTTGGCTGCGATAAAGTGCCGTTAATTCGGCGATAGCTCCTTGTGAATATGCCCCATGGTCCTCAAAAACCATCGCAAAAAGATTATTTAGTATGTGAAATTCCAGCGGAGGCCATGAGAAGAGACCGGGCAAAAGGTGGACTCGCAATCCTATTAAAGGAAGAAATACAGTGGGGCCTGGAAGTGATCAATATGTCTAGTAACAATGCTCAATGTATCAAGATAAAGTATTGGAAAGAAAGCCTTGTTACTCCCCAAAATCTGCTCATTTTTAACGTCTACATTCCTCCAGGACTGCATTTGACTCACTAATGATCAAAAAACATTCGAGAAAATAGAAACCATAACAGAATCAAAAGGGAATCCTCCCGTAAATCTAACACGAGATTTTATTGGGAAATTTTCGAATGCAATCCAGAAAAGATGGAGGATTAAAGAATAAGATTAGGCATAGTCTATCACAGCACCCGTATTTCCAACAACCATAAAAGCAGATAAACGCGGGAAAATACTTCTCACAATTGTAAATTAAATCAATGGATTGATATTAAATGGGAGAATAGTAAGAGATGTTCCCGCCGCATTCACGAGAAAAGGAACCTTCAGTTCCTCTATTTTTGATTCTATATCTGTAACCGGGGCCTATTCAGAAAAGTCCTATATCTAAATTCTAAATTTACACAAGAAAGCAACCATGCAATCCTGTTTCTGAAAATTGAAGTTCCACTGCTGTTTACTTTTCCATGGGCCTTAACGCAGGTGAATGGTAAGGCTGAAATAGATCAAAAAGAAGGGTGGTTAATATGGAACTCCAATACCATCAACAAATTAAATTCTGCAATAATCTCTTCACAACTGGACCAACATAAAAGTCCATCTGATCCCATAACAAGATTCGAAAACACTGTTTCCACCGTCACGACCACCCTCCAGGAAATATCAAATGGCCAGGAAAAGGGAACTAAGCAGCCAAAAAGAAAGACTCCAGACCGTGCAATAACTACTTCAAATAAATTCATAAGATTGTAATTTCTGCACTATTCAGGGGATAGACAGAAAGAAATCTCAAAGTTAAAAAAGTCTGCAAACGGAAAAAAGAAAAAAACAGTCAAGACCAAAAGGATAAAAACTGGGTAGACCTTCAAGTAGCAGTTAAACAAAAAAATAGCAAGGCTTTCTGGAGTATAATAGCCAAAGCAGTGGGAACAAGAAAATCCCTTCAAGCCTCTCCAATATCATCGCTTGACTGGGAAAAATACACCCTCGATTTATATAAAGTAAATAAGAGCTCAGATAACTTGAGTAAATACAATCACATGAAGATTAAAAAGAATCATGATTCCTCTCTTGAAAAAAGGCTCTCGTTTAATACCCAGCAACTACCGTCAAATTACTCTGTTGGACGCAACCGGGAGGATTTTGACGCCCAGCGTCCTGGACCAACTGAAAGACTGGGCCTTCTCCAGAGGAGTGACCCCAATGACTCAAGCCGGATTTCCCTAAAACACTCTGTAACAGATAATATCGAGGCATTACAGACGATTATAGGCAAATATGCAACATTAAAATCACAGGTAGTTGACAGTGTATTTGTAGACTTCACAACTGCTTTTGATAGAGTGGACAGACCCACTCTATGGAAGAAGTTAGAGAAGTTAGGAATACCTGACAATCGTTTGACGTTAATTATTTCACTACATACAGCAACATGGTGCAAATAGGGGAGATAAAGGTTTAACCCGATCAATAGCCACACAAAATGGATTAAAGCAAGGCTGTCTTTTGGCCCCTCTTTTTTTCCCTCTATATAAGTGACCACTCCGAGTGTTTTTTTAAAAATAAATAACTTTCCCCCAAAAATAGCATCCAGCAATGTGCACATTTTGATGTATGCCGATGATGTTGTCATATTAGATCTTACACTAATCGGCCTACAGCGAAATTTAAATGCTTTTCAGCTACACAGAAAAAAACTTCTTAAAGGCAAGTATTCTTAAAACAAAAGTTGTACCTTTTAGAGGAAAAAAACATTTCTCACATTTTAACTGGACACTTGGGGGAAAGACAATTGAGGTAGTTAAAGAATATACATATTTGGGGAGAATGTTTTCACAAACCTTACAAAATTCTTCCCATTTCCAACATATAGGCTTTAAAGCAGATACCCATATTTCGTCCCTAAGCCCCACACTTTTTAATGTATATATGGCCCCCTTGGCAGAAATCGTAGCCTCCTTCGGAATCCACCTCGTCACTTACGCTGACGATACCCAGCTAATTGTGGCACTGAACCAGACTGAACAATCCCCTATGAATCTGTGTTCCTGTCTGAAGGAAATTGCCCGCTGGATGAGCTCATCTCACCTGAAACTCAACGGTGACAAAACTGAGCTCATGCTTCTGGGCAACCAAGCAAGCTTTGATCCAAACACCCTGTGGCCGATCTGCATGGGCTCTGCCCCAACGCCTAAAAAAGAGATAAAAAGCTTGGGCATCTGGCTTGACCACGATTTGTCATTCCGTGCTCACTCTAGGAGAACGGCCGCCGCTTGCTACGCTCTGCTCAGAACCACCCGGAAAATACTTCCCCTCCTACCAAGTCACTCAAGAAAGCTCCTGATCCAGACGCTCATCCTTTCCAGACTGGATTACGGTAACGCTCTCTATTTGGGCGCACCTAACTCAGCCATTGCCAAATTGCAGGTGGTCCAGAACTCAGCAGCTAGACTCATTACGGGCACAAATAACCGCTGCTCTGCAAAGTCAGCCATCCGTTCTCTTCACTGGCTCCCGGTAAAAGAGAGAATCCAGTTTAAAGCTCTCTGCATTGCGCATAAAGGTCTGCAAGGCAGAGGTCCTCCCATTATTAAGCATCTGATCAAACCATATAAGGCCACGCGCTGCCTCCGCTCGGACGCGCTCTACCTGGCGGAGGTCCCCAAAATCAAGAGAGCCAGAACAGGCGGTCGGCTCTTCTCCCATAACGCCCCCAGGCTCTGGAACTCCATGCCGCTCCCGATCCGCAAGGAAGCCAACCACCGGATATTCCGGAAACATCTGAAAACTTGGCTATTTCCATGATTCCACCTATTCTCCTAGTCACCTCCGCAGCGCTGGGATGCCTCTGGGTAGCCATGCGCTATACAAGAGCCCGTTTCATTCATTCATTCATATTAGTGCACTGAAGCGACTATATTCTTCCTCTGGGTATAGACATTTTCACTCTTTATTAGAGGTTTACCATATGAAAATACCTGCTATCTTATCTTACGCTCTTGAATATACCCCAATTAATAAATGGCAAGCAACATATACAAGAGAAGGGAACCTGCTAGGCAAAATGATAAAAGTTAATCAAGCAGTTTCAGTCCAAGCATTACGTCTCGAGATGTCTTTAGTTAGTTCCTCCGCTAGAACCATTGCAAATATAATAAGATGGGCGTACAATTTATTACACGCCTAACCAGGATCCTTAAGGTACATACTAAAGCTGGAGACTTTTAAAAATGAGTTGTTGCAATATACTTTTAACAAGAATCTTAGCACAGCATTATATCTTTCACATCGCACGATACCACTTCTAAAATCTTGGACCCCCGCACACTTGAGGTTATTTTTTTAGAACCCAACCCCAAGAATAAGCCATGCCCTCGATGTCAAGCATTGTTCATTAAAACAGTACGCACATTACGTAGATACCGTAGAATATAAAACCCAGCAAGGATATCTACAATTTACATTAATTCATAGGGTATGACACTGTATTATTTTAATGCGGCTGGGGATTTTACCATTTAACGTAGAACGGGAACAATTCTGACAACACTACAGGTCTATGCGATCTGTGTAATGGAGGCATGCAAGACATTCCACATGTTTTGTTAGTTTGCCCAAATATAACCTTTGTAGAGGCCAGACGTCGTTATTTAAAACCCATCTGCCTCAGATACAATATATCAACTGTACAAGGTTTATTAATGTTTTTTAAATCGCCACCTAATGAATATGTCTGCCACAATTTGTTTACATTTTTAGAATTAAATCAGTTTTTATTAGCAGAACACATAGCATGAAAATACAGTGCATCATTGCCTACAACCCACCGGGCCGGCTACATTACGATCAAAAAGAAAGGAACAGAGCTTATGGGTCATAAGCTGTCTGTGTAGCTAGTTAACACAGCATGTCGCCTACAACCCGTCTTGGGCCGGTCGCGTTTGAAAAAGGAAAACATTAAACAGTCTTGGCTCTATGAAAAAAGAACAGGAGAAAGGTCTATTGCACTACAAGCATACATGCGACAACCCGACAGGGACTCTCTATGGTCAACTCGAGGCGATAACGTCTGCTTTTTAAAAACAAGAAAAGAGAAGAAAAAAAAACCCACATATCCCCAACATATAAACCCTGTACCCACCCCCACCCCTCCTCTCTCCCGGTGAGCCAAAAATACCCTCGGGCAAACGGGTATGGTCCTATATGATTATTGCTGATTCCCTGGGAATCCAATGAGCCCATCGGGAACCGCATACACTAGCCACCCTCTTAACTTTCAGGGATCAGCTTCAAAATCCGGAGATAGGCAGGGCATGCCAATTCCCGGAACTCCGAGGACAAAATTGAGATAAAGGGGGCCCAGACCATAGCATAATCAGATTTGTCCCCTAGAGTGGCCATAGACAATCGCTCCATGCCCAGGAGGGACCATAATTGGTGCAGCCATTGAGTGTGGTCTGGGATCCTGTCTGTCCTCCAACCTGCTAGTAAGACCCGGTGCGCAGCATTCAAAGCCAGGGTGATCTGCCTGCTTTTGATTGAACGCAAGGGGAAAGTCAGTGCATTGGGCAGTCCTAAGATAGTGTAAGCCGGGAATCTCGGGATAACAGTGTCAAAGGCCTTATCGATTTCATCGAGGATCGTGTCCCAGTATCTCGTGAGCTTTGGGCAATTCCACAGCAAGTGAAGGAGGTTACCTGGACTCCCACAGCCCTGCCAGCAGAGACCGTCACACTGGGCGTTCCACTTGGTCAGGCGAGCCGGGGTGTAGTACCAGTAGGATACAATTTTAAATGCAGTCTCCGTGTGGCCCATTGAGTGTGCGAAATGGTGGGACCTGTAGAAAATATCCTCCCATTCTTTGTCTGAAAGGGTGCGACCTATTTCCGCCTCCCACCATCTCTGACCCGCAGTGCGAGCCCCCTTAGCTCCCTGTGTGAAAAATTTATACATTTCAGAGATAAGCTTGCGGTCATCCTTTTTCAAGAAAAGCCACTTCTCAAATGGTAGCATCGGTCTGCTGACCAGACGACGTACGAGGGGACCAGACGTCCAGTGCAGCATTTGCGTGTGAAGGAAGAGGTCCGAACCTGCAAGGTCATAATTAAGGCTCCCTATTTTCCGTTTTTACTGATTTTTACAGATAAATACAGACAGAAAACATTCATTTTCTGGTCTGTATGTTTTTTATATTGTGGATAAAAACAGAAATCGGGTTGCTTTTTGAGTAATTCTCAATACTGTCTGCCTTGACTGCCAGGCCAATAGATGTGTGGATTGATAGATAAGAGGGTTAAAAAGAAAGGAATTTTAGTAAAGATGCTTTAGCAGCAGTAGATATGGACAAGGTTGATACTGATATTTGCATATTTTCATAGAAGTGCACTGATTTATGTTCTGCGGGTGTTCACAGCATTCAAACCTGGCAGACATTCAAGCGTGAGTGCATATTTATTGGTTAAATAAATGTGGAAATATACAAATTTCAGCTTAATTTTTCCACAAAACCCAAAATAAATATGGATAAATACAGATAAAATTAGAAAAAATAAATATGGATAAATACAGACGGAAATGGCAAAAGAATAAATACCATAAAACCGGGAGCCCTAGTCATAATCCGCCCGGAGCTCCTCAAAGGGAACATGACCCTGAAGGTCAAACAGTTGCCCGAGGCGCTTACACCCGCCCTCCACCCACCGCGTGCCGGCGCCTTTGTCCATCCCAGGAGGGAAATCGGGGTTTGAAAAGATTGGAGACATGGGAGAGGGGAAAGTGGTAAGGTTGGCCCGTTTAGACACTCTATTCCAAACTAGCATAGTGGGGCGAGTGACTGGCGAGGAGTAGAGTCCCCAGGAGCACGACGACTTCTGTAGCCAGGCCTCCCTCCAGATATGATGACCGGCCACCGTCTGATCCATGAATACCCAGTGTTTCTCCGTCATGGGACGGTTCCATTCCACGAGGTAGCGCAGCAGCGAAGCCTGGAAATAGTGGGTAAAGTTGGGCACGGCCAGGCCGCCCTCCTTCTTAGGGCGCTGCAACAGAGTTTTCTGCAACCTGGGCGAGATCGGGCCCCAAATGAAGCGTTCAATCTCAGTTTGGATGCGCGAGAGCATGTTCGGCGGAGGCAGTAGGGGCAGGGTTGGAAGAGATATAGGGCCCGAGGTAGGACATTTATTTTTATTGCGGCCAGTCTTCCAAGCCATGACAGGGGCAAATGTCGCCATTGAGCCAGATATTTCCGGATGCGAGAGAGTAGAGTAGTATAGTTCGCCTCCGCTGTCTTATCCAGACTGTTGTGTAAGACTAACCCAAAATATGTTATGCCGCCCGTCACCCAATCAAAGTTGAATTGGGCACGCAATGCATCTACTGTTGTGTGCATCGCAGTAAGGTTCAGTACTTATGATTTCTGCAAATTTATTTTAAACCCAGAAACCTGACTAAAGACCTGCAGATCTGCCACGATGGCCGGCATAGAAGTCAAGGGACGTGCCAACGAGAAAATGACGTCATCTGCGTATAGGCTAATTAAGTGACAGTCAGCCCCAAATGGGACACCCTGCGCCTGTGGGTTGTCCCAAAGCCGTTGGGCAAAAGGCTCCATGTATAGGGCGAAGAGCAAGGGGGAGAGAGGGCGACCTTGTGTGGTGCCCCTCTCCACCGCGAAGTCACCCGAGAGTGTACCATTGACCCTGACAGCCGCAGTTGGGGCGCTATAAATGCTTGCCACCCACTTGCGGAACCTGACCCCCACACCGAAGCACTCCAGGGTGGCAAACAAATACGGCCAATGCACTCGGTCAAAGGCCTTCTCGGCATCAACTGCTAGCAGTAGAGCCTCCTCCTTTGACCTATGCACCTTGTCAATTAGGTGGCAAATCCTTTTGGTATTGTCCCCGCACTGCCTACTCAGGATAAAGCCCGACTGATCCGGGTTGATCAAGCCGGGCATGAGAGGGTTTAGTCTGTGGGCCAAAATGCTAGAGAACAGCTTCGCATCTATGTTTAGCAGGGAAATCGGCCGGTAAGAGCTGCAGAACCCCGGATCCTTCCCTGGTTTGGGGATGACAGTGATTGTCGCCTGAAGCATAGAAGCCGTGAGGGTGCCTGTGTCTGCAAAGGAGTTGAATAACCGGGTGAGCAGTGGAGCTAGCTCCACGCAGTAAGTCTTGTAAAAAAGAGCACTAAAGCCATCTGGGTTGGCGCTTAAGACGGGCGATGGCGGAGATCACCTCATCAATCCGTATGGGAGCTTCCAGCCCGTCCGCCTCGCTAGTCGGAAGAGGGGTGACCGCTGGCCCCCGTAAATACTTGCGAGGGTCCGCAAAAGTAGGGGACTCCGCGGAGTAGAGATTCGCATAGAAGGACCGAAAGGCTGCCGCTATACAGGGGTCATCCGTCACTTCAGGCCCCTGGACCCCCAGCACCGCTTTCACCACCTGGGCCTGTCGCTGACTGCGGAGGCAGTGTGCCAGCATGCAACCGCCTTTATTAGAACCCACGTAATATTTATGTTTCAGCCGCAACACTGCATATTCGGCCCTATCGAGGTCCAACCGTTTCAGCTGGAGCCGCTCCTTCTCTAACTGGCGCCATATTCGAGAAGTGCCAGTGCGTTTGTGGATTGCCTCGAGTTCCCTAACTTTGTCTTTGAGATCCTTTCGCTTGGCCCGCCTAGTTTTGTTATCGTAAGCCGCTTTGGCGATAAAGGCCCCTCTTGCGACTGATTTAAGAGCCTCCCAGATGGAAGCCAAAGGCGTGGAGCCGTCGTTGTTGAGTGTTAAATAGTCAGTCAGTATACGTCGGAGATCCTCCACCACTTGCGGAGACCGCAGAAGAGAGTCCCTTAGGCGCCAGCGTGGTGGGGACGACTGCGGGAGCGGTAGGCGCAAAGACAGAGTGATATGAGCATGGTCCGAGAGGAATCGGGACTCGATGGTAGAGGCATGGGTACATGCCCATGCAGCTTGGGTGACAAGGAAGTGGTCCAAGCGGGTGTATGACTTATGGGCTGCTGAATAGAAAGAATAATCCCTTTCCTCGGGGTGTAAGCACCGCCATGCAGCCCTGATCCCACAATCTTCAAGCCACTCCCTCCCGTTCCCTGATATAGCTCCAGCACAGCCTGACCTCGGGCTGGAACGATCCACCCCTGCATCCATAACTAAGTTTAAATCCCCTCCCACCACTACCAGGGAATCGGGTGTATGAAGGACCTCTGCCAAGGCGTTCAGCAAGAATTTCTCTTGGTGCTCGTTAGGGGAGTAGAGTGAGGCTATTGTGATGTTGAAGGACCCTATGCGTAGCCGCAGCGCTAGGAGGCGCCCCTTAATCTCCGCTACTGTACCCACTATGGAGCCTCTAAAGTGTTTGGAGAACAGAATGGCTACCACACCCTTCTTATTTTTCCCTGAGGACCAAAACTGCAAAGGAAACTCTCTGTGCTGCATGCGGTATGTGTCGCCGTGTAAGAGGTGGGTTTCTTGGAGTAGGCACACATCCCCCCTCGTATGCTCAAGCAATGAAAGCACTGCCTTCCTCTTAGCTGGATTATTAAGACCTCTGACGTTAAAACTAACTACCTTGACTTCCATTGAATGGAGAAAAGCCACCGGGCTCTGTGACTAAAGCTTTGCGAGAAGCAGCGGGGAACAAATCCCGTAGGGGACCGTGGGTATATGTGTAGCCGGACAGCCCCTGACAGAGGAGCCCTGAATAAAAAGCGCTCCGGAGAGAGGACCCACCCATCCCTAAAACAAGGAAAGCAAACCCAAGAACAATAAAAAAAAAAACAAATAGAAGCATACAAAGTCCATCTCGAAAGCTGGTCAGTAGAAATTGGGGACTGCCAGTAGAATGAGGGACACCCCTAGGAGGAAGCAGAAAAATTCCCCCGCCCCCGCCGGACCCAAAGAAGATAGAACAACCCCACAGGCACCTAACCCTCAATCATTAGAGTCCAGGGAGTCCCCTTCTGTGCCAGCAAGAGTCCGTAGAACTGCAGACCGCTCTTTGATAATTGTGGCCGGATCAGGGCGAAGGCAATACAGGTCTCGGCCGCCCCGGGGCCCGTGCCTCGGGGGCCCCCGCGTGCCAGGCTCTGAGGCATCCGGAGGAGAGGGCAGATCTTCAAAGGTCAAATTCAACACCTTACAAACCTCGGACAAAGAATGGACTTGGTGCAACTTCCCATCAAGACGGAAGATGAGGCGTAAGGGATGGCCCCAGGCATTTGAAACACTCTTCGAGTGACGGTGATTGGTAATGGGACGAAAGTCTCTTCTCTTCTGGAGAGTACTGGCCGCCAGGTCCTGGAATAGCTGTGGAGTGTGGTCCCTGAAGTGTAGTGGTTGACAAGAGCGGGCCGCCTTGAGGATCTCCTCTTTCACTGTAAAATTGTGTACACATATCAGGATGTCCGCAGGGGGGCGGTTCTGTTTGCGAGGGGGCCGACTCGATGGCATCGATCAATCTTGACGGAGGACTCCGCCGGGGTGTTCAGGACAGTGCGGAAGAGATCTTGCACATAACCCACGAGGTCTTCTCCTTCTGCCCCGGTTGGGACAGCACGAATACGAATATTGTTCCTCCGTAACCTATTCTCCAAGTCTTCGGAGTGCGATTGGAGATCTAGCTGCTGGTCTCGCAGCCGCAGGACTTCTTGTTGGAGTGCTGCAATCTCTTCATCCCTGGCGGTTGCGGAGTCCTCCAGGGCGGCCACCCGCTCCTCCACAGCATCCACATCTCTCCGTACCTCCCGGAAGTCCGCCTGCAGATCCGTTTTTATGGTCAGGATATCCTCCCTCTGGGAAGCAAATAGGGCCTCCAGGAACTCCCTTGTAACTGCACTGTCTGGGCCATCCCCCGCTGGTGTCGCGCCAGATCCTGAGGCGTCCCCCGTCGACTTCAAGAGGAGGTCCCGAACAGATCTTTACTTTTTGCTTTTGGCCGTCGCCATTGTGGGGCTAGAAGGTTGGTCCAACCAGACGACGCAAAGGGCCTCTAGAGAAGGGGAGCGCCAGTACTAGGCAGCCGCTGGTTGAGTGAATGAGCGCACCTGCCCCCAGAAAGTTGCTGCTGTGTCCAGGCGCTCCGTAGGCTGTGCCTCGATTCCGCTACAATGAGGCCCAGCTCAGCTACTCCCTCTGCACGTGGCGGCGGTGGACAGCAAACCCCGTGAAACTCCCGGGGGCGGCATGCTCCCCAAGGTAGTTGAATTTGGGCTCCGTGGGGCACCGCTAGTGTTACTCAGTCTGCCACCCCAATGCCCGCAGATACCTTGAAAGCACATCCCCACCAGGATGGCACCCAGCACCAGCAGAATCCAAAGCAATGCGGTGGTCCTCACCAGTCCTGCTAGTGAGAAGCACAAAGGGGACCCAGCAGGAGATGGAAAGCTCTGGCATCCCCCCAGCGCAGTAGGCCTCACCTGTGACTAGGCCCGAACTGTCTCCGCCTGCCCCCGTGCAACCGAGCGGCCTCTCTCTCAGTCACAACAGATGCTCCGTTGGGGGGCCACAAATTCGCCAACAAGGGGCGCTGCCACCCGCCGTCTTCATCGGCGCTAGTCGAGGGCGCTTTGTCTCCTAGGCCCTCTGTCACTCCGCAGGCCCTGAAATGGCAGCAACCAGCAATCGGACGCCTCGTTGGCCCTGGCAGGCATGAAGCAGGGTCGGGGGCGCCTTCTGCTTGTGAGGCACGCTCCGTTATCCGCGGAACGCTGGATCGAGCCCCTCTTTTGGCCGGGAGCCGGACGGACACACGCAGCAGGCCCGCGGGCTCGCGTGATACCTCTGGCCGCCGCAGGCCCGGGGCTGAGCCCGTATGGTCGAGTGGTGATGGGCACACGGATCGAGGTGCCGCTGCGGGGAGCCCCCCGGGTCCGACGCACTGGTGCTGCGATGGGACACCCTCCTGGGGCCCACCAGTGAGAGCGACGCAGGTCCGCAGTCCTCCGGAGGCACGCAGTCGGCCCGATCAACAGGCCCGACTTCTCCTCACCATGCGCGCCGGAGTTGTGGGAAGGCCGGAGGCCGCTCGTTCCAGCGATCTTGAGCGGGTAAAACGTCCCGCCACTCCTAATCCCAAGCGCCTTGATGTCGCAACGCTTCTGGCGGGGGATCCGAGACCTGAAGGTGCCTTGGGTAATGCTATGGGCCCGGCGGGAGCAGAGCTCAGGGAAAACGCGTCCGCTCACTCCGCCATCTTGGCCACGCCCCCCTGTTTACATTTTTAAAGAGTTTCTTAAAAATGTTTTAAAGAAGATACATCATAACTGATTTTTTAAGGGCAAAGTAAAATGTATTTTTACCTATTTGTTGACCTCAGCAGAGGTCTAAATCAAATTAAATAAAAATCTTTGAAATCTTTGGATCAACTTGTCTGTTTGTACATTGTATTGTCCTGTTATTTTTGTGATAAGAATTTAATGATAACTTTTACTGTTTTGAAGCATTTCCCTGTGGGCGCCTGTCTGGTTTATTTATGGCATATTATTTGTGAAATAATTTCTTCAGGAACCAATGTGGTTTTCGGATGACCGCCCTAAAAAAAGGCACAAAATATTTTAAAAATTAAGAAATGAAAGGAGACAATTGAAATGTAAAGCCCTAGCATTGAAAGCAGATGTGGACATGATTAGGCGAAACTTCATCACTCACAATGCAATAGAGTCAGTGCTCAATGGCATATACTGTTCTGGGTGGAAGAAAAATGTGAATGGCACTTGAACAAACCAATGGATGGAGCAGGATGACCCAAAGTACATCTATGTATGTATATGCATGTATTTTTTATCTATGATTTTTTTTATTACACAAGTCTGTTGAGACCTGTCTGTACACTAGATGAGAATATTCATGTCGATTACAAAAGGACAAGATAAAATAAGAGCATCAAAGAATCCCTTTGGATACAGCATAAGCCTGGTGCTCAGTTCCCAGAAAACCGGTTACCCCACCAGTGTTATGTCAATGTGGCAACACTATCTTGATGGGCTGGGATACAAAATCAATGTCCAAAACAATCAATCCATTGATCATAAATGTATGCAGTACTGGCATGTAGTATTGCATTACTGGAAGCCGGCTTCCTATAGAAAGATATTGAAAAATTGGTGTACTGGGGGTGCTACATTGATGAAATATTCATTATTTAGAAGGGTACTATTGAAGAATTGAGGGTGTTTCGTGATCATCTTAACATGAATAGATTCAATGTGACTTTGAGTTTGAAATAGAGCAGAACTAAGATAAGTTTCTTAGATTTAGAACTCTGTGTAAATGATGGTAAATTGGTATCAAGACTGTATGGGAAGCCAACTTCCACTAATGCAATACTACATGCCAATTCAGGCCATCTGCAAAAACAGATCACCAATATTCCATTCAGAGAATATCTGAGAGCGAAGAGAAACTGTTCCTTATGAACAGAATATGAGAAACAGGCGGTTTTGATTATAGAAAGATTTCTGCAGAGGGGTTTAATGAAAAAAATGTAGATATGGCAAGGGAAAGAGTGAGCAGAATAGATAGGAACGATTTACTCAAGGACAAGATTCAGCAATCTAAGGAAAGCAAGGAATTTGTTAGGTTTATTACCACTTGTCGCAATGAAATTAACTTGATTTATAGAAGCTTTTTGAAAACACTGGGTGTGTTCTCTCTTTAGATCCACATATTGCAGCCATTCTACACAAAAAAAACCATCAATTATGTTTTTTGTTGAGAACAATACGTAGTCCTATTGATACTATAGCTTACAAGGAACAAAGGGCCAGATGCATCAAAAAAATATTTTGCGATTCCCTAATTGCGAATCTTTGCGATTCGCAATTAGGGAATCGCAAAACGGAATGCATGAAGTGTTTAACACTTTCTGCGATTCCTAAGGGGTCGCAAATGACCTACCTCATGAATATTAATGTGGTAGGTCGCAATTTGCGACCCCCTAGGAATCGCAAAAATCACGGGGATGGTGGCCTGCTGGGGTCAGCAGACCACCATGTCGTGATTGCTTTTTAATAAAGCAATCTTTTTTTTTGTAAAGCAGCCCGTTTTCCTTAAAGGAAAACGGGATGCTTTACAAAAGAGAAAATGAAAACTTTTCCTTTCATTTTCTAGGAGCAGGCAGTGGTCCGTGGGACCACTGCCTGCTCTGAGAAAATGCATTTGCTGACATTCACAAAGGGGAAGGGGTCCCTTGGGGACCCCTTCCCATTTGCGAATTGGTTGCCACCTACTTGAAGTAGGTGGTAAAATGCAAATGTTTTGCGACCGCATTTCGGCCGCAAAACATTCATGCATACCGATGCGATTCGGTATTAGGAAGGGATGCCCTAAACACGCCCCTTCCTAATAGCAAATCGCAAACCCATTTTGCGATTCGGTATCAGGTTACCGAATCGCAAAATTGGGTTTGATGCATCGCAAAAGCATAGTTTGCAAGCAGAAAAATGCTTGATGCATCTGGCCCCATTTGATTAACCACGAGTTACTGAAAATTGGTTACCTGTGCTACCAAGGGGCTGTTACAAATGTGGTTACTGTGTTAGTTGCAAATATGTTCTTGACAACACAAGGAGTTTCGAGGTATTACTAAAGAACAAGTCTTTAGAATCATGCCTTTTAAAAATTGCAACACATTGCATTGTGTGTACATGATAATATGTATTTGTAACAAACAGCATCTTGGCTCCATCACAAGGAAATTGAAAGAACGATGGAAGAAACATGTTCACGCCATTAAAAACAACAACCCCAAATATCCTTTGGCGTTGCAATTCAGGGAGCAACATGGCTTAAAGAAATTAGATCATTTTAGATTTGATGGTCTTGAACACATTGTGCCCATAGGAGTGATGGCAATGTAGAAAAGAAAGCTAGAGCAAGAGAGACCTTCTGGATTAACAAACTTAATACAGTTCCAATGGGGGTAAATTTAGATAGGAAACTATATGTTCTAAAATAGTTACCAGCTCTCTTTTACAGCTACTGCAATAGATCATTGGGTAGATAGGTTCTACCTATAATTTTTGTGATTTTTTTGTTTGGAGTTTCAGAGATGTCTCTTTCCTCACTGAGGCCTATTAGCATAGTATAAAGACAAATGGTATTTCAGATGGGTATTATATTTTGTTTATCATTTATCTTATCACTATTATCACTATTATTAGGAAAAGATAGATTTCTCTTAATTTATCGATAGCTTGTTTGATAGTTGGTTGGCAAGATACAGTTACGTTTCATTCAATATAGTGAAATTCTAGTTGAAGACTCAAATAATAGTATAGGTCTATACCTTCATTTGTCACTACCTAATTGGTATTCCATCTATCATTGGGAAGATGGATGGTGAACGATATTTGAAGTCTTAGCAGTGCATTTGATTTTGGAATTGTACCTTTTTTCTTTTTAGTATTCTGAGGATCCTTCAGTTGATGCGTTTTTTTAACTTAGCGATTTTGAAATAATTTAGGTCGAGTTAAAGATCAACTTTATTGTGATATTATTTGTGGTGACATTTTTTATTTAGTATTCACTTAGGATCCACATCAACAATACTAGGTGAACGATGAGCAGCCCATGAAGATTTGGCATAGAGATTTAAGAAGGGTGAAGGCACATCATATAACTTAGAGTTCAAATCAAGCCCTTGGGTTTGTGAGATAGGTTCTTTATTCTTTTTTATTTTTTAATGTGTTATGTTTTTATTTGTATAGCATTTTGTTTATTTTTATTTTTCAATTTTGCACAATGGTGTAGTAGTGCTTAAACCGGTTTCTCTCGTATAATTGTGTATTTTTGCTGTTGTTTTTAAGACCGTGGTAATCGAATTATTCCCTTGGAACACAGCACACCTTACCCTGATACAGCTGTTTTGACTTCCGGCACATGTTTTTGTTTGGCAGGCTATTCGAATGCAGCATATAGAAGCATCTCTGACTGATGGTCTGATTAATACCATGTGGTCATATCGGGACCTTTTCACCTATTGAAGTGTGTTTATCAGGTATGAGTTATTATTGACTTAGGGCCTAATTATGAGTTTGGTGGTCCGACTGCCCGAACACCGCAGCCTCTACAAGACTGCAGCGCCAGTGGTCTTCAGACCGACATATTACGACTTTACCGCAGTGCCCGTGGTGTGGCTGTGGAGATCCTGTGGCAGTGGTGATAACTTTTCCAGCTAGAGCGGCCGACCTTGAAGCTGAGAAACCAGGTTTGAGTCTGACAGGAGGCTCAAGCATCATGTGATACTGGGCAAATCACTTAATCTCCCCGTGCCTAATAATTAATGTGTCTCTCTGTAATGCAACTGGTGCTCATGTAAAGTGCTCTGATACCTTCGGGATGAGCTCGCGATATATAAAACTGCAAAAATAAATGTATCAATGCCTGTGTGAGCATTTCAACTTCATATGTGTTTGATGCACACATATGCATGATACATGCGGAAACATACCACCTACCCATTGCCGGAGTCGGACCCATATGTGGGCAGTCCAGGCAATGGGTATATGGTACAAAAAGGACTCACCTGTATATCGCAGCAAACAGGGTCGTAGACTTGTAATCCTCGGGGTGATGATGCTGCTGTGAAGGGGGACCTGAAGAAAGGGATCCATATCAAACACTGACCAAAAGAACAGGAAAGGGGTGAGTATGCACCCCAATTCCTTAGTTTCTGCCAACTTGAAGCTGGCGTTCCAACCGCCGCGGTCAGCTTCTCGAAAATCCAACTCGCAATATGGACGGTAATGAAAATCCCCTGTACTGCCCCATGGCAGCTGCTTTTGCCCGACCTCGTCGGTCTGTGGTGTGCTGGCGTTGCCGACGGTTCAGCCGCGGTCTCTCCAAATGCAATCCGCCCATCTCTTAAAATGGTGGTCGGACCGCGACCACGGGTATGACAGTTCTATTAAACTCGTAATAAGGCCCTTAGCCTATGTTAGACAGTATTTTTTGCTTATCTATCAGAATAGATGTCTTGGAGAATTCCTTTTTAGAATTGTGTTCATTTTCTTTTTTTCTTATTTTAGATTCCCTTATCACAAGGTTAATGGACGGAACACTGTGTGTATATTTCTATTTGGCTGCGGAGGTCATTTTGTTTTTTACCTTAACATTGAAGAGCAAAGTTTAAGTGGGGACTTCGCTCAGGGATCATTAAATGACCATAACTGAGCCTGATTTTGTTACGGTTTCCTTACCGTCATGAGTGAATGCTGCCTCTTGATGTCGATTCGACGGCTCAGCAGTTAGCGTTGAGTGGGGGAACTACAAGTCCCATGAATCCGAGGGGTTGCTTCCTGTTTCTTCTGCAGGGAATGCTGGGAGGATATCCAGCCGGATCCTTTAAGGAACAGCGATTCGGAAGGCTTGAGGCAGATTATTCGTTCCTGCCACTCGAGAGGTGCCGTGTTCGCGTTCTTCCATTTGAACACCCGCTGACTAAGGAAGTTGAAGAACGGGTAAAGTATTGACGGCGTGCGTGTGGCTACACACAATGTTCTTGTGTCTTTGGTGATTTCTGGAGAGTGATCGGAGGGGAGCTTCCATGCCCGTTATGGTTCCCTGCTGAGTGCCTCTCGTTCTGGCTTTAACACGAGCTTTGCTAGTGTTCCATGTGTAACTGGGGATTGAGTGCAATTGGCCTCATTGGAGAGGTCGTCAGTTTCTGTTTAGCCTGCATAGACTCGGAGGAGTCGTGTTCTTTCTCTTTTGGAAAGGTACTTTGTGGATACCAGCTGAATTCTTTATTGCTTGACTTTGCCTTGATTATCTCCTGTACGTGTGAGAACAACCCTGCAGGTTTTCTTTCAATCACCTGGAATGTAGAAATGGGAGTTGGAATAAACACTCAGATTTGACTTCTACTCAATTACATTCTTGGTGACTTCATATGGTTCTTCATCTTTGTCTATGGTGTATCTTTGAGAGCAAGAGAATATCAGGCATTGTGGAAGTAATCGTTTTATGTTTTCTATTGCCATTTAACAGGGGAGGAGCACTGTACAGAATTTTTCCTCTTTCCCTGCGACGCTGGGCTATAGATACATTGGGTAGGTACTGGAACAGCGACTATGTTCTATACTAGATTCTAGCAAGACAAATTGAGGGGTTTGGTCCGTGTAAAATTTTCCTTATTGTGTTTTCCAGGATCAGTCTGTTAAGTCTCTCATCTTTGCTCCACAAGGAAATGTTTATCATTAAGCCTGCATCTATTTTTCTTTACAGGTATTAGAAAGTTCTTATATGAGTTTACATATATGTGGTGGTTGTTTAAGTGTCTGATGTGTGTATTTCTCTTTCCCCACTGTTCTCTTCCCTTCCTTCCCTCACTTGATTCGATCAAGATTTTGTGTTTTATCACTGACGGAATTGAGACGATCAAGAGGTGAACCCATACTTTAGCATCAAATCGACTCCGAGGTACCGAGGTATGAGCAGATGACAGAATAATCTTCTCACGTTTTTTAACCTCCCGGTCGATAGGTTGATCAAGTATTGCCACGTTAGAAGATGTTATAGCCGCATTACAACTCGTACAAACTGAATTAACTACATCTAGAGAGCAGACCGCAGCTTTGCAGTAAAAGGGTAGATAGATTGCAGAGAAATCCATTCGATGCAACATGCAGCCGTTCCCACGAGGGTTTTTCATGGTCAGCGAGTGGTCCCGTCTCTGCTTCCACCCCTATTCTGTAGAATTGCTGACTCAGATACCCCTGGCGGTTCCTGAAAGGTTCAATGGAGAACCTACTAAGGTGCAAGTATTCATGATGCACATCCTGCTGCATTTCAATTGTCGTCCTAAGGTCTTTGTTACAAATCAAGCCAGAGTAGCCTTTGTGATTTCCTATTTGGTTGGGGATGCTGCTCAATGGGCTGTTCCTTTGGTTAGAAAGGATGATGCGTTGTTGTATGATTGGGGTGGGTTTCGGATAGAGTTCAAGCGCATGTTTGATCGTAGAGCTTCGCAAAACCAAAGGGGATGATGGACGGAGTGTTGAACATTGCAAGCACTCACCCCCAGTCAACTGATCTGGGTTTAATCCATCATCATTCTTTAGCTCACTCCGCCACCCCAGTTCAGACATGGCCATATGCAAATCAGTCTGACCCTGTGCCTCATGGGAACAGTCCAGCCCGAACTGCCAAGCCATGTCTTCCCTGGACCGGAAACAAGCATCCTGGGACCGGTTTCTGGCTTACAGCCGTCATCAGCCAGGCTATCTTGAATCCAGTGGCAAAGTGAGCAAGGGACTCACGTCTGGGCATACCCTGCCAACTGAGGGCAAACATAGCAAAACCATAGGGGATGATGGACGGAGTGTTGAACATTGCAAGCACTCACCCCCAGTCAACTGATCTGGGTTTAATCCATCATCATTCTTTAGCTCACTCCGCCACCCCAGTTTAGACATGGCCATATGCAAATCAGTCTGACCCTGTGCCTCATGGGAACAGTTCAGCCCGAACTGCCAAGCCATGTCTTCCTGGACCGGAAACAAGCATCCTGGGACCGGTTTCTGGCTTACAGCCGTCATCAGCCAGGCTATCTTGAATCCAGTGGCAAAGTGAGCAAGGGACCCACGTCTGGGCATACCCTGCCAACTGAGGGCAAACATAGCAAAACCAAAGGGGATGATGGACGGAGTGTTGAACATTGCAAGCACTCACCCCCAGTCAACTGATCTGGGTTTAATCCATCATCATTCTTTAGCTCACTCCGCCACCCCAGTTCAGACATGGCCATATGCAAATCAGTCTGACCCTGTGCCTCATGGGAACAGTCCAGCTCGAACTGCCAAGCCATGTCTTCCCTGGACCGGAAACAAGCATCCTGGGACCGGTTTCTGGCTTACAGCCGTCATCAGCCAGGCTATCTTGAATCCAGTGGCAAAGTGAGCAAGGGACCCACGTCTGGGCATACCCTTCCAACTGAGGGCAAACATAGCAAAACCAAAGGGGATGATGGACGGAGTGTTGAACATTGCAAGCACTCACCCCCAGTCAACTGATCTGGGTTTAATCCATCATCATTCTTTAGCTCACTCCGCCACCCCAGTTCAGACATGGCCATATGCAAATCAGTCTGACCCTGTGCCTCATGGGAACAGTCCAGCCCGAACTGCCAAGCCATGTCTTCCCTGGACCGGAAACAAGCATCCTGGGACCGGTTTCTGGCTTACAGCCGTCATCAGCCAGGCTATCTTGAATCCAGTGGCAAAGTGAGCAAGGGACCCACGTCTGGGCATACCCTGCCAACTGAGGGCAAACATAGCAAAACCAAAGGGGATGATGGACGGAGTGTTGAACATTGCAAGCACTCACCCCCAGTCAACTGATCTGGGTTTAATCCATCATCATTCTTTAGCTCACTCCGCCAACCCAGTTCAGACATGGCCATATGCAAATCAGTCTGACCCTGTGCCTCATGGGAACAGTCCAGCCCGAACTGCCAAGCCATGTCTTCCCTGGACCGGAAACAAGCATCCTGGGACCGGTTTCTGGCTTACAGCCGTCATCAGCCAGGCTATCTTGAATCCAGTGGCAAAGTGAGCAAGGGACCCATGTCTGGGCATACCCTGCCGACTGAGGGCAAACATAGCAAAACCAAAGGGGATGATGGACGGAGTGTTGAACATTGCAAGCACTCACCCCCAGTCAACTGATCTGGGTTTAATCCATCATCATTCTTTAGCTCACTCCGCCACCCCAGTTCAGACATGGCCATATGCAAATCAGTCTGACCCTGTGCCTCATGGGAACAGTCCAGCCCGAACTGCCAAGCCATGTCTTCCCTGGACCGGAAACAAGCATCCTGGGACCGGTTTCTGGCTTACAGCCGTCATCAGCCAGGCTATCTTGAATCCAGTGGCAAAGTGAGCAAGGGACCCACGTCTGGGCATACCCTGCCAACTGAGGGCAAACATAGCAAAACCAAAGGGGATGATGGACGGAGTGTTGAACATTGCAAGCACTCACCCCCAGTCAACTGATCTGGGTTTAATCCATCATCATTCTTTAGCTCACTCCGCAACCCCAGTTCAGACATGGCCATATGCAAATCAGTCTGACCCTGTGCCTCATGGGAACAGTCCAGCCCGAACTGCCAAGCCATGTCTTCCCTGGACCGGAAACAAGCATCCTGGGACCGGTTTCTGGCTTACAGCCGTCATCAGCCAGGCTATCTTGAATCCAGTGGCAAAGTGAGCAAGGGACCCACGTCTGGGCATACCCTGCCAACTGAGGGCAAACATAGCAAAACCAAAGGGGATGATGGACGGAGTGTTGAACATTGCAAGCACTCACCCCAGTCAACTGATCTGGGTTTAATCCATCATCATTCTTTAGCTCACTCCGCCACCCCAGTTCAGACATGGCCATATGCAAATCAGTCTGACCCTGTGCCTCATGGGAACAGTCCAGCCCGAACTGCCAAGCCATGTCTTCCCTGGACCGGAAACAAGCATCCTGGGACCGGTTTCTGGCTTACAGCCGTCATCAGCCAGGCTATCTTGAATCCAGTGGCAAAGTGAGCAAGGGACCCACGGCTGGGCATACCCTGCCAACTGAGGGCAAACATAGCAAAACCAAAGGGGATGATGGACGGAGTGTTGAACATTGCAAGCACTCACCCCCAGTCAACTGATCTGGGTTTAATCCATCATCATTCTTTAGCTCACTCCGCCACCCCAGTTCAGACATGGCCATATGCAAATCAGTCTGACCCTGTGCCTCATGGGAACAGTCCAGCCCGAACTGCCAAGCCATGTCTTCCCTGGACCGGAAACAAGCATCCTGGGACCGGTTTCTGGCTTACAGCCGTCATCAGCCAGGCTATCTTGAATCCAGTGGCAAAGTGAGCAAGCGACCCACGTCTGGGCATACCCTGCCAACTGAGGGCAAACATAGCAAAACCAAAGGGATGATGGACGGAGTGTTGAACATTGCAAGCACTCACCCCCAGTCAACTGATCTGGGTTTAATCCATCATCATTCTTTAGCTCACTCCACCACCCCAGTTCAGACATGGCCATATGCAAATCAGTCTGACCCTGTGCCTCATGGGAACAGTCCAGCCCGAACTGCCAAGCCATGTCTTCCCTGGACCGGAAACAAGCATCCTGGGACCGGTTTCTGGCTTACAGCCGTCATCAGCCAGGCTATCTTGAATCCAGTGGCAAAGTGAGCAAGGGACCCACGTCTGGGCATACCCTGCCAACTGAGGGCAAACATAGCAAAACCAAAGGGGATGATGGACGGAGTGTTGAACATTGCAAGCACTCACCCCCAGTCAACTGATCTGGGTTTAATCCATCATCATTCTTTAGCTCACTCCGCCACCCCAGTTCAGACATGGCCATATGCAAATCAGTCTGACCCTGTGCCTCATGGGAACAGTCCAGCCCGAACTGCCAAGCCATGTCTTCCCTGGACCGGAAACAAGCATCCTGGGACCGGTTTCTGGCTTACAGCCGTCATCAGCCAGGCTATCTTGAATCCAGTGGCAAAGTGAGCAAGGGACCCACGTCTGGGCATACCCTGCCAACTGAGGGCAAACATAGCAAAACCAAAGGGGATGATGGACGGAGTGTTGAACATTGCAAGCACTCACCCCCAGTCAACTGATCTGGGTTTAATCCATCATCATTCTTTAGCTCACTCCGCCACCCCAGTTCAGACATGGCCATATGCAAATCAGTCTGACCCTGTGCCTCATGGGAACTCCGTCCATCATCCCCTTTGGTATCGCTTTGTTCGCCCTAAGTTGGCAGGGTATGCCCAGACATGGGTCCCTTGCTCACTTTGCCACTGGATTCAAGATAGCCTGGCTGATGAGGGTTTTGAACCCGAAACATGTCCCAGGATGCTTGTTTCCGGTCCAGGGAAGACATGGCTTGGCAGTTCGGGCTGGACTGTTCCCATGAGGCACAGGGTCAGACTGATTTGCATATGGCCATGTCTGAACTGGGGTGGTGGAGTGAGCTAAAGAATGATGATGGATTAAACCCAGATCAGTTGACTGGGGGTGAGTGTTTGATTTGCTCTAGCGCTCCGTCCATCATCCCCTTTGGTATCGCTTTGATCGTAGAGCTTCTACATTTACAGCAGATAGAGACCTACTGGAATTGAGACAAGGTAACAAGGAATTGGTGTGGTATATTACCACTTTTCAGAGATTGGTGGCCGAAACTAGTTGGCCAGAGGAGAAACAAGCGGCTCTGTTTTATCAAGGGTTAAAGGAAGACATGAAAGATGTTTTAGTTCAGATAGATCCTCAACCCACTTCCTGTTTAGACTTGATTAACCTGACCTTACGATTGGATCACAGAATCAGTGAATGTACGGGGGAAAAGAAGAGAGGAGATTATCCTTCTCCTCGGTATGACAAGAGCTCTACACAAGGGGGGAGGATAGCAACCACACCTGTACCCATGGAGATAGGGACGGTTAGGGCTTCTCTACCTAGCGAGGAGAAAGAACAAAGAAGGAAACTGGGTCTCTGCTTATATTGTGGCAAAAAAGGCCATTATGTGAGGAATTGTTTCTCGAAGCCCAAGGGTAAATTCGGGGGGGACCAGAAGACCGCTGCACTCCTCCTTAAGGGGTCAGAAAACTAACGTGCCCTGGGTCTGTGGAAGGGAATCCCAAGGGCTATACTGAAATCCCTTCAGTGCATAAAACTATCTGTTCATTTAAGGATCATTTCTATTTAGACATCCAGTTGACAGATGGTTCGGGTTCATATGGGATAAAGGCATTATTAGATTCTGGGGCCATGGGGTTGTTCATAGATGAAACTCTGGTGAACCAGTTAGGATTTAAAACTGAAAAGAAGGCAGAGATGGAAATTGTTCTAGCAGTTTATGGCAGAAAGCTTGAGTCAGGACCCATACGTTGGCAAACGCAAAAATTAGAAATGTTAAGTAATGGGACTCACACTGAAAGAATAGTCTTCAACATAATCAAGGCACCTCAATATGGTCCTATATTGGGGCTACCCTGGCTGCAAAGACACAACCCAACCATAGATTGGAGGAAAAAGACTGTTAGTTTCGAAACCATTTATTGCAAGCGGTATTGTGCAGTTCCATTGCCTTTTCTGGTACAAGAGTTGGTTATGAGACATTCGATTGCTACTGCTGCAGAAAAAGATATAGTTCTGCCTGATTTGTATCACGAGTACAGGGAGGTGTTTTGTGATAAGAAAGCAGACAGGTTACCACCGCATAGGCAATACGATTGTCAGATCGATCTTATACCAGGGGCGGTGGTGCCTTGTGGTCGCATATATGCACTATCAGAAGCGGAGAATGAGCATTTGAGAAAATATTTGGATGCGTATTTATCTAATGGGTTTATCCGCCCATCCAAATCACAAGCAGCCTCTCCTCTGTTCTTTATTTCTAAGGCGAATGGTGAGTTGAGGACTTGCATTGACTTTAGAGCCCTCAACCAAGTAACCGTTAAGAATCGATACCCCCTTCCGTTGATTAGTGTTCTGTTGGTCCAAGTAAAAAATGCAGTTGTTTTCACTAAGTTAGACCTGCGAGGGGCTTACCATTTGGTTCGGATGAGACATGG
This sequence comes from Calotriton arnoldi, assembly GCA_963921515.1. Classification (NCBI taxonomy): domain Eukaryota; kingdom Metazoa; phylum Chordata; class Amphibia; order Caudata; family Salamandridae; genus Calotriton; species Calotriton arnoldi. Next base: position 173,158 of record CAWUFW010005281.1, on the reverse strand, counting down.
TGATGAATGGAAGACCAGCTTCCGCACTAGGTATGGGCTATTTGAGTACAGAGTGATGCCCTTTGGGCTCTGTAATGCCCCGGCGGCATTCCAATATTTCTTGAACGAGGTACTGAGGGAGTATCTGGATGTTTTTACCATAGTGTATATTGATGATATATTAATCTACTCTGCTACCACTAAGATACACAGTGAACATGTGATGTCAGTCTTAAAGGCCTTGCAAGATAATAACCTTTTCTGCAAACTCAGCAAATGTGAGTTTCATGTTTCTAGAGTTGAGTTTTTAGGAGTGATGTTATCTGAACATGGGCAGGAAATGTCAGAAAGAAAGATTCAAGCGGCACAAAATTGGCCAATTCCTGCCACTGTTCGAGATGTGAAGTGTTTTTTGGGCTTTGCCAATTTTTATCAAAGATTTATCGATCAGTTCACGCATGTTGTGTCACCAATAACCTGTTTATTGAAAAAAGAAGACAAAATTTGGGTGACTGAGGAAGCTCAACAGGCCTTTCAGCATTTGAAGGTGGTATTTACTTCCACACCTATATTGGCTCATCCCAACCCTGAGAAACCTTACACTGTAGAAGCAGATGCGTCCGAGGTGGCTATAGGAGCTGTGTTGTCTCAAAGGAATTCGGACAACGGGCAGTTACATCCAGTAGCATATATGTCACGAAAGCTGAATGATGCGGAGCAACATTACACGGTGGCCGAAAAACAACTCTTGGCCATAAAGAGCGAAGGGGGTCGTTAGTGCCACTGCTGCCGCTCGTGCCAAAAAGAGCCACTTAAAATTGCTAGGTGCAATCGTTTTTTAATCTGTTTTTAAACAAACTTTTAACTGTTTAACAACTCACTTCTGGGAGTGTATTTGCGTATTTTGCACAGTACTGATTACTTACCTTGTCCCACGCTCTGGTCCACCGTGGCGGGTGCCGTTTGAGTGTAGGGCTGGGCTGATCACACACTTCCTCACAGCTGACACCATTTCGTGCTGAGAGAGGGCGGAGCTATTCTGACGCTCTCCTACATCAGCCGATGGGCCAGCGGACGCGCAGAGGAGCAAGGTGGGGTTGTTAGTGCCACTGCTGCCACTCGTGCCACAAGGAGCCACTTAAAATTGCTAGGTGCAATCGTTTTTAATCTGTTTTTAAACAAACTTTTAACTGTTTAACAACTCACTTCTGGGAGTGTATTTGCATATTTTGCACAGTACCGATTACTTACCTTGTCCCACGCTCTGGTCCACCGCGGCGGGTGCCGTTTGAGTGGAGGGCTGGGCTGATCACACACTTCCTCACAGCTGACACCATTTCGTGCTGAGAGAGGGCGGAGCTATTCTGACGCTCTCCTACATCAGCCGATGGGCCAGCGGACGTGCAGCGGAGCGAGGTGGGGTTGTTAGTGCAACTGCTGCCGCTCGGGCCACAAGGAGCCACTTAAAATTGCTAGGTGCAATCGTTTTTTAATCTGCTTTTAAACAAACTTTTAACTGTTTAACAACTCACTTCTGGGAGTGTATTTGCGTATTTTGCACAGTACTGATTACTTACCTTGTCCCACGCTCTGGTCCACCGCGGCGGGTGCCGTTTGAGTGGAGGGCTGGGCTGATCACACATTTCCTCACAGCTGACACCATTTCGTGCTGAGAGAGGGCGGAGCTATTCTGACACTCTCTTACATCAGGCGATGGGCCAGCGGACACGCAGCGGAGCGAGATGGGGTTGTTAGTGCCACTGCTGCCGCTCGTGCCACAAGGAGCCACTTAAAATTGCTAGGTGCAATTGTTTTTACTCTGTTTTTAAACAAACTTTTAACTGTTTAACAACTCACTTCTGGGAGTGTATTTGCGTATTTTGCACAGTACTGATTAGTTACCTTGTCCCACGCTCTGGTCCAACGCGGCGGGTGCCGTTTGAGTGGAGGGCTGGGCTGATCACACACTTCCTCACAGCTGACACCATTTCGTGCTGAGAGAGGGCGGAGCTATTCTGACGCTCTCCTACATCAGCCGATGGGCCAGCGGACGCGCAGCGGAGCGAGGTGGGCTTGTTAGTGCCACTGCTGCCGCTCGTGCCACAAGGAGCCACTTAAAATTGCTAGGTGCAATCGTTTTTTAATCTGTTTTTAAACAAACTTTTAACTGTTTAACAACTCACTTCTGGGAGTGTATTTGCGTATTTTGCACAGTACTGATTACTTACCTTGTCCCACGCTCTGGTCCACCGCGGCGGGTGCCGTTTGAGTGGAGGGCTGGGCTGATCACACACTTCCTCACAGCTGACACCATTTCGTGCTGAGAGAGGGCGGATCTATTCTGACGCTCTCCTACATCAGCCGATGGGCCAGCGGACGTGCAGCAGATGCGCGCAGTGGGTGCGCCTAAGGCAAGCCCGTCTGTGCCCGTCCGTGCCCGGCCCGCGTCCAGCGACGCTGCCCGTTTTCACTCTGATACAAGAATAGTGTGGTCCAGGGAACAAATTTGTGAGCTAAAATCAAATAGTTGTCACAGGCCAACATGTCTGGATCCCTATACACTGGAACAGGATCCACCCGACCATGGGTCACACTGTAAGACGTGCCGCTTTGAGTTCGATAGAGAGATCTTGGGAAAGAGGTGTAAGGGCATTGATATGGCCTCACCCTCAAGATCACTGTTCGCCAGTCCTAAACCAACTGTCAAAGCCTGTCTAATTAATTGCAGGTCCCTCCCCAAACATGCGGATGATGCCTGGCTAACGCTGGAATCAAGCGATTGGGATCTCATATTCCTCACAGAAACCTGGTTAAGAGAGAGCTCCAACCCTGATATAATGATGGCCATCCCTGTGGGCTACAAAATAACTGCAATTAATCGAGCTGGCAATAGACGGGGGGTGGGTTGGCTGTGATCATGAGAAACAACTGAGAGATATCACACAAAAGGCTCGAACACACTGGTCTGATTGAAGCAATGTCCTTCAGTATTAAAATCTCCCCTACCTTCTCTATTGTGGGATTACTGGTCTACAGACCCCCTGACTCTAAACCCGCTGAGCTATGGGAGCTATGCGATCTGATCGCAGATCTCTCGTTGAGATATGCGAACTTTATGGTCCTGGGTGATTTTAATGTCCACATGGACAGTGATCAGTGCCCCTTGGCCTCCCAGCTGGCTGACACTCTTAAAGGGCAAAACCTCAATCAAAAGGTCTCCATGCCTACACACGTGGCAGGCCATATGCTGGATCTCATTTTTACTAACATCCTAACTTTAACAACAGGTGATCCTATTCCCCTCACATGGTCGGACCATTGTCTCGTACCATTCAATTTGACCACGACCATGTGTAATAGCTCTTTGAAACCGGTCTATGAAGATAGAAGGAACTGGAGGAAAATTACCCCCGAAGCAATAGGCCCAGTACTATTAAATACCCCTATGTTGCTCACCGGTGAACCTAACAGTGATACCGCCATCTTCAATCACTGGGTTACATCATCCCTTGACAAAATAGCCCCCTGGTTTACACCGGAACTCCGTGTAGAGAAAAGTCTCTGCAAGAAGCTCAAGCGGGTCTGGCGGAAAACTTACAACATAGAGTCTAAGAATGCATACAGAGCAGCACTAAAACACTTTCATAGACTAAAGCGTAACTCCATAAGGGACTATGTTGCCATTCAAATTAAATCCTCTAATAACTCTGCAAAAGAAGTTTTTAAGATTGTTCAAGGTTTTATTAAACCTGATACGATGAATAGCAACATAGTTCCCTCTGCCTCCCTCTGTGAAGACCTCTCGGCCTTCTTTCAAGAGAAAATTCAACCCATCTACTCCTCATTCTCTTTGAGGGAACCACCAGCCGCACCTTTGCCCTGTTCTCGCCTACCAAATACTTGGTCAGAATTTAGCCCTTTCAGCCTTGAGGCTTCTCTCACTCAGTTGGAAAAAACGAAATCCGGATCTCCAATCGATCCCTGTCCAGCTAGGTTTTTTAAACTACTGGCCCCACTACTCAACCCCTCTCTAAACCTACTTTGGAATTCATCTCTGAAAGCAGGCATTTATCCTTCTACCTGGAAAACTGCACTTGTCCAACCCATCCTCAAGAAAGAGGATGCAGACCCGGAAGAATTGAAAAACTTTAGGCCCATCTCCCTCCTGCCAGCACCAGCTAAGATCCTCGAGAAGGAAGTGCAGAAACAGTTATCCGAATTCCTAGAGTCCAACAAACTACTCCATGACTCCCAGTCTGGCTTTAGGTCAGGGTACAGCACAGAGACAGCGCTGCTTGAAGTAGCTGAGACAGTCCGGGAGACCTTGGATAATGGCCACTGTGCAATGCTAGTGCTGCTGGATCTGTCTGCAGCGTTTGATACGGTATCACATAAGATCCTTCTAGACAGGCTCAGGCAGCTGGGAGTGATGGGGTCCACCTTATCTTGGTTCAGCTCCTTTCTCGAAGGCCGGTCCCAGAAAATACTGCTGCATCCCCACATCTCATCCCCTCGCCCTCTGGTTTGTGGAGTCCCTCAGGGCTCGGCCTTAAGCCCGACTCTCTTTAATATCTACCTTGCCCCTCTTGCCCCACTAGTAGAGCAACACGGTGTAAGTGTTGTCTCATACGCTGATGATACCCAGCTTGTGTTCTCCTTTAGGGAATACTCTGAGGCAGCATTTACCAACCTTAAACAGTGTTTGATTGACATCTCAGCTTGGATGACTGACAACTGTCTGAGGCTGAACACTGATAAAACGGAGGTTCTGTTCTTCAATCAGCCATCCCCTCCACAATTGGACCTATGGTAGCCGTCAGAGCTCAATCCTCCCCCTCTACCTGTCTCCTCTGCTAGGAACTTGGGGTTCAAATTTGACTCTACCCTCTCATGCAAGACCCAGATAAGCCATGTCTCTTCGTCATGTTTTTGGAAAATGAAGTCCTTACGGAGATTTCTTCATCTCCTACCCATGGACTGTAGGAACACGGTGGTCCATGCATTGATCACATCTCAGCTGGACTACGCAAACAGTTTGTACTCGGGTCTGCCAGCCTACCTGATCAGGAAGTTACAAACTATACAGAATGCAGCCGCCAGGCTCATCAGAAATGTCCCGCTACGACACCACATATCCCACCACCTGCGCAGCCTGCACTGGCTGCCAGTTAAAAGGAGGATAGAATTTAAGGCTCTGACTCTTGCATATACAGCAGTCAGAGATACTGGCCCTCAATACCTGATGAAGAGACTCCGTAAATACAATCAGCCGAGGGTCCTGAGGTCCAATCATCAAGAACTCCTAGTCATTCCCGCTTTGCAAAAGCTAGGTTAGGTGGCCGGTCATTTACCGTGAGAACTGCTTCTCTTTGGAACTCCTTGCCCGAACATATTAGGAAGGCCAACTCAGAATCTGTATTCCGGAAATTTCTAAAAACTTGGCTTTTTGGCCTTCCTTAGCACCTGTAGCATGCGGCAATCTGCCCATACCTCCTTTGTATCCATTGCTAGCGCCGGGACACCTCCGTTGGAGGTAGCCGTGCATTCTACAAGCTTCAAATAAATAAATAAATAAAGGAAGCCTTTAAGGAGTGGCGCCACTATTTAATGGGAGCAAAACACATATTCACAGTATATACGGATCACCTTAACTTACAATTCATGAAGTCAGCTTGTGTATTGTCCCCTAGACAATTGCAGTGGATGCTCTTCTTTGAATAATTTCAGTTCATCCTCACTTACAGACCAGGGAAGCAAAACAGAAAGGCTGATGCACTGACCAGACAAGAAAACACGGCCCACACAGTGAGAAACCGTTCAAGCTATCATTAGCCCGGAAAAGGTGATCTGTCTGTTACACACAGACCAGTTTATAGCAAAGGTTAAGACTGAGGTGGCTAGTCCTAAATGGCAGGCCTGGTTGGGGACTCATGTTGATTGGTGTTTGAAACAAGGGATTCCAATGTGAGACAATCAAATATTGGTTCCTTCTCTTGTGTTGCGCAAAGAGGTGATGAAGTGATGTCACTCCACTCCTGTAGCTGGGCACAACGGTGTGGAGAAAACTCTAGAAAGAGTGTTGAGGCAACTCTGGTGGCCCACAGTCCGAACTGATATCAAGGTTATGATTCAGAAATGTGAAGTTTGTGCCCAAATAAAATCTGATCGAGGTAAACCGCATGGCTGCTTACATCCTCTGCCTACCCCTGCGAAACCATGGGAGCATATCTCTTTGGATTGTATCGTAGGGCTGCCTAAGAACCAGGGTTGCACAACTGTATTGGTAGTAGTAGACAGTCTAACGAAACTGGGGCACTTCACCGCTTGTAGTCAGGCTCCCTCATCAGGGCGGGTAGCTCAACTGTTACTGACACATATTGTTCGTTTACATGGGCTCCCAAGGGTGATTGTGTCAGACAGGGGCTCTCAGTTTACCGCACAATTTTGGAAAGTGTGGTGCTCGGCCTTGAACATCTCTGCCACTACTTCCACAAGTTTTCACCCACAAACAGACGGCCAAACAGAGAGATTAAATCAGACTCTGAAGCAATATCTGCGCAGTTATGTGAATACTAACACTGAGTCCTGGGTGGAATGGTTGTGGATTGCAGAGGTGGCTTACAACAGTGCGCAACATAGCACAACTCGAGCCGCTCCTTTTTACAGTACGTATGACTTTCATCCCAGGTTCATTCCTTTTGTGCATCCCCAAACCACTGACTAGCTTCCTGAGGTACGGGAGAGGGTGAAGTTCATACAACAAACTTTGAGTGCCACTAGGCAGAGGGTCATTGAGGCTAAAGTCAGTGCTGATGTTCGTAGAAGACAGGAGCCTAGATACAGGAAAGGGGACGTGGTGCGGCTGTCTACTAAAAATCTACGTTTCAGGAAGTATAGCATTTTTAATCCACATTACATTGGTCCTTACAAAATTCTCAAGGTGGTCAACCCTGTTGCTGTGAAGCTGGCCTTGCCTAGACACCTGAGGATTCACCCTGTGTTTCACGTTTCTTTGGTTAAGCCTTCTTTCTCCCCAGTGAGGAGGTTGCCCTCACCTGGTTTGGGTTGATCAGGACCTTGAATACGAGGTGCGGAGCATCCTTGACTCTAAGTTTCGAGGGCGCAACCTTTGGTATCTGGTCTCTTGGAAGAATTATGGCCCGGAGGAGAACTCTTGGGAACCTGTCTCTGGGGTTCATGCTCCCAGGTTTGTTCAGAGGTTTCATGTGCCTTTCCCTCAGAAGCCTGGCCTGTGACAGCGTTCCCTGGGAAGTGGAATGTACTGATACGGTTTCCTTATCGTCAAGAGTGAACGCTGTCTCTTGATGTCGATTCGACGGCTCGGCAGTTAGCGTTGAGTGGGCGAACTACAAGTCCCATGAATCTGAGGGGTTGCTTCCTGTTTCTTCCGCAGGGAATGCTGGGAGGATATCTGGCCGGATCCTTTAAGGAACAGCGATTCGGAAGGCTCGAGGCAGATTATTAGTTCCTGCCGCTTGAGAGGTGCCGTGTTCGCGTTCTTCCATTTGAACACCCGCTGACTAAGGAAGTTGAAGAACGGGTAAAGTATTGACGGCGTGCGTGTGGCTACATGCAATGTTCTGGTGTCTTTGGTGATTTCTGGAGAGTGATCGGAGGGGAGCTTCCATGCCCGTTATGGTTCCCTGCTGAGTGCCTCTCGTTCTGACTTTAACACAAGCTTTGCTAGTGTTCCATGTGTAACTGGGGATTGAGTGCAATTGGCCTCATTGGAGAGGTCGTCAGTTTCTGTTTAGCCTGCATAGACTCGGAGGAGTCGGAATCTTTCTATTTTGGAAAGGTACTTTGTGGATACCAGCTGCATTCTATATTGCTTGACTTTGCCTTGATTATCTCCTGTACGGGTGAGAACAACCCTGCAGGTTTTCTTTCAATCACCTGGAATGTGGAAATGGGAGTTGGAATAAACACTCAGATTTAACTTCTACTCAATTACATTCTTGCTGACTTCATATGGTTCTTCATCTTTGTCTATGGTGTATCTCTGAGAGCAAGAGAATATCAGGCATTGTGGAAGTAATCATTTTATGTTTTCTATTGCCATTTAACAGGGGAGGAGCACTGTACGGAATTTTTCCTCTTTCCCTGTGACGCTGGGCTATAGATACATTGGGTAGGTACTGGAACAGCGACTATGTTCTATAATAGATTCTAGCAAGAAGAATTGAGGTGTTTGGTCCGTGTAAAATTTTCCTTATTGTGTTTTCCAGGATCAGTCTGTTAAGTCTCTCATCTTTGGTCCACAAGGAAATGTTTATCATTAACCCCTTCGGTGCGCGGCCGATTTTCGCCCTGTGCGGGGCGTTTCATTGAGTGGGCGGGTTCATGACGAGCTCAGCTCGTCATGCGCACACGAGCACTGCGCAGCATGACGAGCTGAGCTCGTCATGAGCACCGAAGGGGTTAAGCCTGCATCTATTTTTAGGTCTCGCCTAGCGTTGCAGCGCGCATGCGTTGCACGCTCTGCGAGACATATTGTGGTAGAGGAGATTTCAGAGAGGGACTTGAAGCCCCGCCCATTATTTTCATTGGCTGGCGTCATCGTTTATGCTAAACGGTGGCCTCCGATTGCAAATAAGGCTTCTTTGTTACCGCCCTGTCTCCTTTTGGGACGGCCCATCCAGACTGGATCGTTTGCTTCACAGCTGTCGTGAGGGTATTTCTTATCTTATGTAGGCGTGTAGTGACGGATCATGTTTCCGAAGTGTTGTTTTTCAACTTGGTTTCCATTCGCGCAATGGCGACAGCTTGTTGAGTGTTTCGGGTTCGCGGTGCTGCAACCTATACTGGACTTGATCTGATTGCGAAGGAAGCTTGCACCACGGTACACGAGTGAAACCAAAGCTGTGTGCTACTGCCACTGTCCTGCGTCTCGAGAGGAAGCCTGCACTGCCGGCATTGTCTGTCGGCCATGAGATAAATGCTTGTTTCATTTGGCTTTGGGAAAGGCAGCAGCAAGTTAATTTTTGCATCGCGCTTTCACTTAAAGTGAAAGCGCGATGCAAATATAAACAAGCGGCTGCCTTTGTCACTGGTCTTTAGCAATCACAGCTGCGTGTTTATTTTTGCCTCGTGCTTTAAAGCGCCGAGAGTCCCCACGCCTCACTGATGTGCAGTGGTCGTGGAAGGCGTACGGGGCGCACCCGGCCTCGATGCATTACAGTCACCCATAGTCCATCCAGTTCCCTACCTTGAATATAAAAGCAATATTATTGTCGGGGATACATGTATTAAGAAACGGACATGACAAATTAGCACTTTTTTCTTTGTCTATTTATGTATATTTTTGTGTGTTAATTTTGTATAGTACTTTTCACGTATCACCACAAGTCACTTATTCCACACTATAGTCACTTGTTTATTGTCGTATGTTTATGTATTGTACACAGCCTTCATTATTGTGTATAATCAAAAAATTGAGTAAATAACTTTAACTTTACTAAATTTTAAGGTTCTTTGGTGTGTCCCTTAAATTATGATTCACATCTGAAAAATTGGAAGTTCAGATTGCATTATATACATTGAGCAAAGCAATTGTCTTTCCCGACAGAACCATTTTTGTTTATAGATTGTATATACCCAGGTTCTGAGGGACACAGGGTTACCCCATTATCTTTAATGGAATGCTCGATGCATTAGCGGCGGCTAATCGCCCCACGCTCAGGAGCCCAAAATATTTAATGAAGTCATTGCGGATCTTCAAGAAAAAGTATGTATAATTCACAACCCACTCAAGAGGTGAGTGCTGGGGGGCCCAGGCCGGGGGCGTGCACGGGAGGACACAAAGGGCTGAAGAGGGCGCCCCCTGCAGGGACATGCTGAGCGAGCACTGCACGGGGTCGTGGCCTCTCTTCCTCCAGGTGTCCGGGCTCGGAGCAGTCATTGTGTGCGTGGCGGGGTCTTTGGGGGTCTCTGTATCCGTGCCTCTTCCACGGGTGTCTGAGAGGCCTGCCCCCTCATGAAGTGCGCTGCTTCGTATATTACACCCATCCCCTACCCCTAGGGAAGCTGGCGCTGGGCTCGGGGGCACTTTCAGCTACAGGGTTAAATCCTACTCCCGCTCCACCCTGCAGACCCCCCCCCCTCCTGTAACTTTAACTCTCGAGGAGGAGATAACTACCCCTGGTCCTTCCATGCGGTGACCACTGGTTCCTGCAGTTGTACATTCCGCCCCTGCACTTCTGCACCTAGACTCTGCTTCTCAGCATCCCGCGCTCCTCCCCCCACATTACTCTGTTTTCAACGTGTTCAACTCGGTCCTTGCACCCTGCATGGGGTGCCCACTACTTCCTGCAGCTGTGCATCCCGTCCGTGCACTAATGCACGCCAGCTCTCTACTTCTCAGCATTCTCCTGCACCCCCTCACTACTCTGCTTTCGAGCTGCACTTCATGCTCCCCGCTTTCAATGTGTTCTGCTCGGTCCTTGCTCCCTGCATGTGGTGCTCAGTGGTTCCTGCAACATTGCACTCCTGCCCTTTGCATCCACGCCCTCTAAACCTGTCTGCTTCCCCTCCCTTGTTTTCAAGGTGTTCTTATCCTCTCTTGGTCCCTGTATAAGGTGCCCACTCATTCCTGCAGCATTCAACCCCTGCCCTCTGCTCTGCGCCAACGCCTCCTGCTTCCTCTACCACCCGACCCCCCACCCTTCTTGTTTCCACTTCTCACTCCCTGTTTACAATTTGTTCTGCTAGTTCCTTGCTCCCTGCATACAGTGCCCAGTGGTTCCTGCAACAGTGCCCTCTGCACCCACTTCCCCTGCTCCTTTCTGCTCTCCCTCCCTTGTTTTCGAGGTGTCCTGCTCGCCCCCCTCCACCTGTGCTTCCAGAGGGGCTCAGTCCACCCCTCCCCCTCGGCCAGTTGGCCGGTGCCCCGAGGCTGGCTTGGCTGCACACAGAGGGGGTGGGGCGGTGTGTGCCTTCCCAGCGCCCTCCGGATCCCTGGACTGCGGGTCTCACTCACGTGCTGTCTGTCTCTGGGGGAGGGGGTGGCGGTGGATCCCGAAGAACGGGGGCCAGGGGGTGTGCCTGGTGCGGTTTACTTGAGCATGTACGCTCGCTCAGTGGAGAATTTAATGTTGTCCTTTGTATTCTGACGTTATGTTAACAGTCCGGTGTTTTTATGGTATATCGAAATGCTGGGCTCTCTGCTGGGCATGTTATACGGCAAGCGCCTCTTGTTTGGGGATCCAGGTTGCGTCCAGTTTCAGTTTAAGGATAATAGACCATTGTGCAGGAACTACGCGCGGTCCAACAAGGAGGTGTGCATGGTATGGTAAAGCAGGAAGGAACACGTATCCTATCCCTGCACAAAGTCTGCATGGTACATTATAGCAGTGCCCGCACTCTCTCCCAGCAGGAGGTGTGCATGGTACGGTAAAGCAAAACCACGTATTCTAACCCTGCAGGAGGTGTGCGCAATGTACAGCCAGGTACCAGGCGTCATCCTTCCAATCCAACTTTTCGCTGCTGTACTGTCCCTCGACTAAATATGTGCACACTCCGCCGCCTGTGTGTGCCGAGGAGTGCGCCACCCATTGTTTCCCCACATTTTGTTTTTTTCTATCTATCCGTCAATCCCTCTCAGCCAGCCAGCCAAGCCAGCCAGCCACGCTACCTCATTCCCCCGCTCCAAAGTCCGCAGCTCTAAGCCCAGGACTCCCTCGCTTCCCCCTCATACCTCACCATCCACCGCTATTGTCCCACCCAAAAACCCTTCGCTCCTGGTCCAACCACCAATACCCACCTCCAAAGCCAAGGCTCCCTCAGCAGCCCCCCCCTCGCTGCTCCCACTTGCGCGTCCTTGTCCACCCCTCAACCCGACTTCGCATCGAAACCATCCTCCCGATCCTCCGTGCGTCACCCCAGGCCAAACACCCAGTCTGGGGCACTCCAAGAAGACCAAATCATCTGCGCAGGATCACAATACTTACCAAACTAATACAATGCCAATAGCTTAAACTCGTCTAAATGCAATGCAATAGGTCTGGCATTTACAAAAGTTTAAGCTATTGGCATTGTAAATGACAATGCCTTTTATTTATGTTTTGAAAAAGAAAAAAGAAAAAAAACATTGCCATTTACAATGTCAATAGCTCAAAATAATGTAAATGCGAGATCTATTACATTGCAAATGCTTGTTCTTTACAGGTATTAGAAAGTTCTTATATGAGTTTACATATATGTGGTGGTTGTTTAAGTGTCTGATGTGTGTTTTTCTCTTTTAGGTCTCCTTCCCCGCTGTTCCCTTCCCTTCCTTCCCTCACTTGATCCGATCAAGATTCTGTGTTTTATCACTGACGGAATTGAGATGATCAAGAGGTGGACCCATACTTGAGCATCAAATCGACTCCGTGGTATCAGCAGATGACAGATTTAGAGCAAGTTGTACTATTATTATTTGAGAAAGAGTAATATACCACTGAAGGGACTTCAGTTGATCATACAAACGATTTTGGTGCATTTGAAAATGTTCTGGTGAGTGGGGTAATGTTTTCTTGGAAAGATTTAGGAGAGGACTGTTGTGTTTTTTTCTGTCTAATGACCAACTTTTATTATGGGGTATATTTATTACAAATCACATTTTTGCATTTAGTGATGTTTCTTTCCTCTACCACAAGTGGCATCGAAAAGGTTCTTATTATTATTGGTTTTATAATTGTTGGGACATGGGGGATCAGTAGTTTAGACCCATTACCCTAATCATTGTGTTTTCATAGAACCATGATTCAAGCTCATCAGGTAGGTGCAACAGAAATTAATAATGACCTTTATCTGCTTACTAATCTTTTTGGGGTCAGACATTGAAGGAATGTGAGATATTTTTTCCAATACAATGTGTAACCTCGAAAGCTTATATGATTAGTGTGTGCCACATACTTAAAATATAAAATTCAATTGTTAAAATGCAGAAATAGATTGTCCAAACTGAAATGTCCATAAGACAATGATCTAACAGCAAAACTCTGAGTGGGTTTATGTGTTACCATGACCAATTATTTGTTTATGTATGTTTCACCTGTTTAATTGTACTAAAGTAGCCATGTGATTATTCTTAACAGTTCTGAAGAAGCAACAGTATCGGGAAGCATGTGTAAACTGTTTTTGTTGCTCTTATATTTTTAACTGGTATCTGGCTGATGAAACTTTTTTATTTATTCATCTCGATCCTGAAATTGGAATAAACAGCATACATTGAAGATTAATGGATTGATTGTGTTGGACATTGATTTTGTATCCCAGACCATCAAGATAGTGTTTCCAGATGGAATAAGAGCATATAGAGGTAGTGTGAGAAAATTGCCCTTTTTATGTGGTCAACAACAGACCCACCCCCTATTTGTAGATTCTGCACACTGAGGCACTGCTGTCCAGGGCACAGTGAGTGTGCTCCGACCCCTAAAATGTAGAAATTAGGTGATCACTGATTGGGTATTTAACTTTTCTATAAGGTCATAGAATATGGTGCGCAAATGCACCCGAGGCATGAAAAGTTAAATGTCACCTGTGGACTGTAGCACTTACTGAGCCATCCACTAGTGTGACAAAGGAAAACATGGCTTCAGTTCCACCACTTTTGCCTGACTGCTTCAGTGTAAACCTGCAGTGCGACCTGTTAAAATATCCCTTTCTTAACAGATAAAAACCCTCATTTTTAAATATTAGTAAGTCCCCCCTATGTAGGCCTTGCAGACCACAAGGTAGGTCGAATGACATTCAAAGGTTGGACACATAGAAAATTAATGTTACCATGTCCATACAGTGACAAGGCCCTAAAAGCAATTTTTCTGTGGCAGGCCTATCTAGAAAAATAGAAAACCAGAGTACCAATTAAAATACTAATTCTCCAATCTTGGGATGGGGCCAGCTTGAAAAATAATGAAACAAACATTTTGATAGGTATTAAAAATTCAATTCAATGGTGAATTCAGATTTTTTATAAATAGTAGGGAAACATAACTTGTAAAAAGTCAACTTTTTCCTGCCTGAAGTTCTTGAAGGCTAATGTTCATTAGCTCTACAGCTTCTCCCAGCGTGGACTTGGGTTGAATATGGTGTGAAATTCTTCCAGGAGCACACAATAGGCTGACCTGAATGGGCAGAAATGGCTCCGCTGAACTCCAGTGTGGACTGTAGGCATCCTGTAACACTTGGCTGTCAGATTTCGCTTGACAGGTTTTTTGAGACACATGTAACCTTGGAGAGAACACGATGCCACGACAATTCTTGTGTATAACCTGTCTGGTTGCTGAAGGATACTATGTTATATGTTTTATTTAATTATGTTTTATGTATTTAGAAAAAGTTCCCATTCTTGGGATTGGGGCACAAAAAAACTTTGTACAAAAAAGGAAGCTGTAGAGGTGTGGGTCGTAAAGACTAATTACCTTGCTTGACTGTGCAGGTAAAATCTTTTCACCCATTTTGATTCTGGAGTTATGGGCTCGGGCTCAGACTCAGTATAAAAATGAATCCCCATTGAACAGACTGGCTTCCACTGGAGCATGTTGCACTAAATGTTTGCATTGTGGTTTATTTGCATTGTGGTTTGTGGCCAGGAAGTCCATGCAGCACGGAACTTTATAAACCTGCTTTGAGGACTTCTGAACAGTGTTTGCTCATACTTGATCATGCAGTTCTCTGGAAGTAGCCTGCACATAGTTTAAAGCAGGGGTATGTGTTTGCACCCCTCCTGCTTTTTCTGTTTTGGTTTGAACTTCTCTTAACATTATCTTCTGTTTGTAACTCTCTGCCTGGAGCCTGCCAGGAGTCTATATACATTTTCCTATATGTTGATAATCTTGTGGTAATGGATCAAATACAATTGAATTGCTTTGCAACATCAAATTGATAAATTATCTGGCTACTGTTGCAAAAACAATTTGACCATTATCATAAGCAATTGATAGATCAAAATTCCACATTTTTGCTCATTAAACATATTTATTATCACAGTACAATTTATAACGTTAAATAACATGTGCCCATTGAACGCAAAAATTGTAGTAGCTTATCATCTTTAGAATTCATAGGCAAAAAATCGAATTAACATATTGCAATGAATTAAGTTTGCTCAACTTCTGATGCCATTTTGAATGTCGACTTTACATATTTAAGGCTGATAAGCCTGTTTACGTATTCATGCAGTTGATTTGCGCAAAATGTTTTTCCCTTTCTTCCCACTGCAGATGCTGTATTTTTCCAGACATTAGCTAGTGAATTGGCATTTGTTATGTATTTAACAACTGATAGTAAGGTTTTCATCGGAATGAGAGGAAGATGCAAGAAAGTGCTACTCGTGGGAAGAGCTGTCTGAACCACAAGATTCTGTTTAAAGTAACAATTCAGGGACATAGTCATGTCTGAACCATTTTAAAGACGTGTGAAACTGAGGAGTTTACCTGCTACTAGAGTTTAGTGAAGACTATTGACTTCACAAGAGAGAAAACGGGGAGAAATTTGCAACTACAGTTTTTGTCAAATTATAAAAGCATGTCTTCCTTAAATTAGCATAGGCAGATCTGAAAGATGCTTGCTGACTTCGAGCTGAGAAGATCCTTCTAACATCTGTTAATCTCCACTGACTGAGTGCTAAGGCTTCATGCCTATGCCTTCTTATTCTATCATCAGAAACCTTCATTTGGTTTTCTGAAGCTGACACTTTACCTAATTTGCTTAATTTAAATGTCATTCTCACCCAAACCTTCTTTAATTTAGATTAGGGATTTCCCTTTATGGAACACACTTGCTGCATATTTTACATTCTATTTGTAATTCTTACAGATGTGCTATTTTATCTTACTCTGAAATATTGACTTTTATACTATTTTGAATCTATAACAACGATAACAAAATTTAAATGCTTAGTAATCCAATGATCAGTTTTGAACTTATTTGATAAATAGATTCCTTGTAACCTCACTTGCATTTCAGCTCAAAATCCTCCAGTGGGGCAAGCATGAAGCTGTAGCTAATGATGGAGCAGAGAAAATAATTTTTTTTAACCCCTAACAAATTTTATAAATAATTAATAAAATGTTCGTTTAAATGTATTAATCAACACTGTATGTGTGGGAAGGGTAATACGCAAGTGTATGTGCTGAATAATCTATTAACGAATGTCTGTGTGTCTAATTATAACATAAAAATAAATGCGTACTAATTTAAAATAAATGCATGATTTGTGCTTCATAGAAAATAAATGTGTTGTTGCAAAAACAATAGTGATGGTAAGTAAGGAACAGCTTAAATGTTGCTTTCTGCTAGGTAATAACTAATTGGGGTACGTAGATGACGGGAGGGAAACGAAAAGGCTATGTTTCTCTATTTTAATTATGTTTTGTTTATTTCAAAATAGTGCTTCTAAGTATAACCGAGTGGCGATATAAAATGGCTGCCAGTTAATGAAGTGCGCAAGTGCGGGGAAACACGTGACAAGGGAGAAAAGTTGGAGAAAAGCTAACCTCGTGATGTTGCTGAGAGGCTAGGATGCGAGAATGGTCAAGGCTGATGTGACCTAATTGAACTGATAGTGTGCCGTGGTGATCAGCAAAGAACCGTGGGAAACCATTTTAAGAGAAAGGACAATGCCTGCAGAGTTCTCGAATGTATCGAAAGAAGTTACAAATGTACTGATCGAAGCGGATGGAAACATGTCTTGAACTGTGAGAAAGGAAATGATCCAAGGACCGTTGGATCCGAGAGAACTTGATTAAAAGAATGAATAAGATGACATGCATGGACCAATGAAAGAAAAGCGTGTTATTAATGTTGCAACAATTAGTTAGCAAAGTTAGAATTAGGGTATAAGAGGGCCTACTCTTAGTGGGAGGGGGTCACAGTCAGGAGCGGAGTTGGAGAGTCGTGTTGGTGTTGGTGGCTTCCAGTGCTGGGTGGTCCTGATCGATCCATTACTGAGCGGGAGATGCTGAAAGACTGTTAGATGAGACGGGTTGCAGGTAGCTGATGCTGACGAGCTGAAGTTTCTGTTGCTGTCTTAATTTTCCAGTTGAGTATGAGAATCAGGTTATTTCTAATTCTTAAACTTAGGTTAGAAATCATTAGGCTAAATTAGGAAGGTAGGCAGGTAATTAGGGTTTTGCTTCATGACGAAAATTTCCTTTCTGCAATAAATTGATTATGCTTAATAAATATTTGAATTAATAATGAATGAATAATTGAATAAAAAGTTTAAATTCTTTCTCATGCTTTTAAAATTATATAAAATTTAAGATTCTTTAAATCAAACGACTCAGTGGTTATTTTCCTAAATGATTGTGACACCAGTAATTGGTTATTGTGATTTAGCTGGTCTTAATCACTATGAACTAATTTCTTACATGAATGATTCATCGACAAAACAATGAGCAGGAATATCTTAAGAAATAACTAAAAGAAAGCGATAGGTTAAGGTAATAAGATATCCCGGCTCCTTCCAGCGGTACATAAATGGTGTTTTCCATTTAGTTCTCATGCTTCTCCTAGGAGTACAGAATTTCGTAAAGGTGTAAAGGAAATCCAGGTGTGTGCGTGTGTGATAGGCGATGTTTATGGGCCCCATCGTCATGTGGATGTGAGAAAATATAGTTTGCCCCTGGATGACCGATAAGTGACCTAGGAGGAGAATAGTTTTTATTGTACGCGCTGCATCAGATTTCTTGGTAGCAGAGTTATGGTTTTCTATAGATTAGTTTAGTGATTATTGTTTATTGATTATTGATTATTTTTGATTGACTAATACTATATGTTGAGTCGTGTTATGTTATATGTGAGTTTTCACGCTTCTGGGATGTAGGAAGTGGAACACGTGTGGCAAGAGAAGTCACATGGAATTTGGTACATGGTCTGAATTCATTTTGGTAATAACACAGGTTGTGTTATGTTAGGGATTTTCTGTACGAAAGGTGTGTAACTGAAATAGCAAATCACGTTTTCTTGTGAAACTTTGGCCTTAATTCTCAGGAGCCTAGTCTCCACATGTGTCTTATCCCCAGAGAAACGAGTAAATTGTTTGCTTGAAAGAAGGGTAAGGTAGAGGGAAGTGCTACTTTATCGGCGAGAGTTAATAATTCTGTGGTAGGGTAGAGGTAAGCGCTGCCTACTGGAAATACAGGATTCTTGTGTACAAGGACAAAGCTGTCACTTTTGTTTAGCGAATCAGACTATGGAATTGTTTTAATTGTTGTAACTAACGGAGAAAACAGTGAAAAGAAAAATTGCCGATAAATTTTGTAAAGGAGGGGTAAAAGAGCAGGAGTGACGTAGAACAGTGCCGCGCTAGGATTGGATAGTGCGCTAGTCACGTGAACACAGAGTCAGGAGTGACGTAGAAAAGTGCCGCGCTAGGATTGGTTGGTTCGCGGACGAAGGGAATTGTTCTGATTGGTGCGTTAGTGTGAGTCGCGCTGTAATTGGTTGAAGTTCCGTACACAGAACAGCGCTAGTGTAAAGAGAAAAACAAATCGAAAACATGCCGTATTACGAGTATGAAAGGGAGAGGACGTCATGGACGACAAAAATAAAGAATTTCTTTAAGAAAGACAAAAAGGTTGTGACTAGAGAGGGACAAGTAATTCCTCCGCCGAAATCAGCAGCTTCTCATATGATGCTGAAATATGGATATCATACATGCATATGGTTGGAAAATTGGGCAAAGTATACGAAGAATGATGGTGCTTTAGCTTTCCCTGAGAATGGTTCGTTTAGTGTAGCGGTTTTGCGAAATTTGCGAGAAAAGATGACAAATCTAGAACCTAGACCTAGACCGACACAGTTTGAAGCGTTGACGGAATGGGAGGATGAGATGTATGAGCGAGAGAGATTCAGAGGTTTAAGAGATCATGAGTTTATGCCTGGAAGAATGTGGGGAATAAATCATGAAGATAGAATAAAACGATGGAGATGTGCTAACATGACAGGAGGTTTGTTTCCAGCTTTTACAGTTGAGGAAGGGACTAAGAGAAAACGGACTGAGAAAAAGAAACATATGGAGAGGGAGAAATATATGCATGAGAGCGAAACGGATGATGAATTGCTGGAAGATATTTTAAATAGAAATCCACCTCCGTATCAGCAGAGTTCTACAGTGGTGACACCAAATGCGCCGCTAATAGAGACTATGCGAAATAAAAGTCCGGAAAAAAGAATTGAAATAAATAGGTCACAAGATCAAATGAGAACTTCACAAAATGAAGGAATAGAAAGCGACAATGCAAGCGAATTAGCAAGGACAACAAAAGAACTAACTGAGAAGATTAGAGAATTAACGAAAAATATGGAAGCAGTTACTGTGCCTGTAACAATAGGTCCAGTAATACCAGTTTTTGAGAATCAGAAAATTGATGAACGATCTTTAGTGATTCCCATGAGTTCACAATTTCAGAGAGAAAAAGAAAGGATGGAACAAAGTGCAAGTACAAGTAATTTGGCTAGTACTTACAGACCAAGTCCACCTACAAATTTGACTGTGAATGAGTGCAATGGTAGGAAAATGCATATGGTAACAGAATCTGCAACAGAAACTCCTGAAAAGAGTGGTAATTGGGTAGAACTAAATAATACACCCATAGGTCCGACTCCTGATGAGTTAAATGAGTGGATGAAGGCATTTAAAATAAAAGAACCAGAAGAAAAACCATTAGATGTAATTAGGTTAAAAATTGACATGGAAGAATTAATTCTAGGAACGATTGGTACAGAAAAGATAAAAAATTACCAGGATGATGAAATAATGTTTCTGTGCAAAAGTATTACATGGAGAGCAAAGAATTTACATGACAAACTAGAAGAAGTAGCCAGTGAAATTGGAATAGACTTTGCGAAAGTGAAAACATTGCAGAAACCATATAGAGTAGATTTTTGTGAAAAAGATATTGAAAATTTGAACACGGCAGGAAGGCTGACACAGATAAAAGAGTTAATTGTGTTGTTGAGAAAATGGGGTGATGTGGACAGATGGAAGGTTAGATGGACAAAGAAGAATGAGAAAACTACAGACAAAGCTTCTTTGGCTTTTATGATAACTGAAAAAGAACCTGTTGCCAGAGAATACCCTATGAGAGAAACTCCAGGTGGTAGTTATGTGCATGTTCCCTGGACTAGGCAGGATATACTGTCATTTACCAATGACTTTCCGAAGCTAAGAGAGAAACCAGTTGAATGGTACCGACAAGTAGAGAGATTTGTAAAGGTTTCAAAAGTGTTGTGGATAGATTTAGATGGATTATTTGACATAGTGGTACCAACTGATTTGTGGTCAGAATGTAAGATTACAGTTGACTGGCCAACTACAGAATATCCAAGAGATCCTAAGACAGGAGCTCCAGGTCCTGAGGTGATGAAGAAGTATGATAAGGTGATTACCTTTTTGAAGAATAAGATTCCTCCTAAAGAGACAGATTGGGTAAAAATCGATAGAACTACACAGGAAAGTAAGGAGTCTGTACACGCCTATTATGAGAGGTTGTTGTTGGTTTTCAAGCAGTATAGTGGATATGAGGAATTAAGTGAAAAAGATATGAGTCATTTTGTGTACAGATTTGTGTTTGGATTGAAACCAGAGATTAGTGAAATGATTAAACAGCATATGATTAATTGGCAGAATGGCACAGTCGATGATGTGCTGAGGTATGCTAAGTATTGCAGTGATGATATTGAGAGTAGACAGCGTAAATTGAAAGAGAAGGCAATGTGGGCACAGGTGAAAGTGGCAGAAAAACAAGAAGCTCAATTGGATAATAATAGTGGGAATGAAACAGGACAGAATAAAATGCGACCTAACATAGGTAAAGGGAAAGGTCAAGTGAGTCTAGAGGAGGCAAAGAAGAAATGGCCCTGTCATAATTGCGGAAAATTAGGGCATTGGAGAAACGAGTGTAAGTTCCCACCTAAACCTAATCCGGAAAATCAATCATTAACTCCACAGGTGCAGAATGAGGTAGTTGTTCAACAAAGTCAGGTGCCGCAACCACCACTTCCCAACACTGTTAACCAGCAAAGATACAGTACAGAAACAGGATTCTACGGAGGAGAGCAGGTAACACAGTTGCCGCGAGCAGCTAACATTTCTCAGTATTGGTTGCGTCAGAGTGAGGATGAGCCGGATGAAAGTTTCTGACGGTGCCCAAGAGAGGGGAAAGAGTGCGTACTTGGCGCAACTCTAGAGGTAGATCAGTCTGGTCCCTTTGTGGATGGAGAAGTGAATGGTGCAAATGTAACATTCCTTGTCGATACTGGAGCTACCCGTTCTACTGTTAGATCAGTGGAAATTCCAAACCTTCCTCTCTCAGGTGAATGCATCCAAGTGGTAGGAGTAGCTAATCAGCAGATTAAAACACCACTTACTGAATTAGTGGAAGTAAAAATTGGTTCTTTTAGCAAAATGCATAAATTTGTAGTGTGCGATTGTAGTCCTGTAAATCTTTTAGGTCGTGACCTCTTGTGCAAGATGAATTGCACAATTTATTGTACGCCAGATGGAATTGGATTTCAGACCTCA
Organism: Calotriton arnoldi; assembly: GCA_963921515.1. Classification (NCBI taxonomy): domain Eukaryota; kingdom Metazoa; phylum Chordata; class Amphibia; order Caudata; family Salamandridae; genus Calotriton; species Calotriton arnoldi. The sequence goes on along the minus strand of CAWUFW010005281.1, from coordinate 151,647 downwards.
GATGAAGATGTCTTGTATAAAGTAACTTTGATGAATCAGGAACCTGAAATGAATGGTTTGTTTCCTGCATTTGATGCAGAAAAACTTCCAGAAGAACTAAAAATTGCAGTGAAAGAAAGTGTGTGGGATTTTACAGGAGAAGATATTGGATTAATGAAAGAAGTTGATCCCGTAAAAGTAACAGTAAAAGAAGGAACAACTTACCCGAATACGCCACAGTACAAATTAACTCCAGAAATAATTGAAGGAATAACTCCTGTAATAAATAAAATGATTGAACAGGGAATTCTAAAAGAAATAATGAGCAGTCCATGTAATTCACCTATTATGGGACTGAAAAAGCCAAACGGAACATATAGAATAGTACAGGATTTGAGAAAGATCAACAAAATAGTTGTGCCCTGTTGTCCAATAGTGCCAAACCCTGCAGTAATTCTATATCAAATTCCACACGAAGCTGAGTGGTACACTGTGATAGATTTGTGTCACGCATTTTTCTCTATTCCTTTGCATCCAGATAGCCAGCCATTATTTGCGTTCCGGTTCGGAGAGCGTATTTTGGCATGGTGCCGAATTCCTCAGGGGTATACAGAAAGCCCCTCAATCTTTAATCAGATTCTAAAGAAATCTCTGGAAGATTTGAAAATGCCAGAAAAGTCAGTGATGGTGCAGTATATCGATGACCTATTGGTGGCATCGAAAACAAAAGAAGCATGTGTAAATGATACAATTGCTTTACTGAACCATCTAGAGAAAAGAGGACATAAAGTGTCCCCTTCAAAATTGCAATTTTGCCAAAAAGAAGTTCAATATTTAGGGCATAAAATTGAGAAAGGAGTGCGAAAGATAGCGACAGAAAGAGTAAGAATGATTCAAGGAATGAGAGCACCAATGACGCAAAGAGAGGTAAGAATGTTTCTGGGAATGGTTGGATATTGCCGACAATGGATAAGTGGTTTCTCTTTGATTGCAAAACCATTACAAAAGTTGACCAAGAAAGATGTAAGAGACCCTTTTGAGTTAAACAACGAAGAAATGAAATCTTTCAAAGAATTGAAAAAGAAATTGTGTGAGGCCCCTGCTTTAGGCATGCCTGATTATGAGAAGGATTTTGAATTGTACTGCAGTGAAAGAGATGGATGTGCGTTTTCAGTACTGGTACAAAAACATGGAACAATGAAAAGACCAATTGCTTATTTTTCAGCTGTTTTAGATCCTATAGCAAAAGCATTGCCCGGATGTCTGAAAGCAGTTGCTGCTACTTGTGTAAGTCTGGAACAAAGTGAAGGTATAGTGATGGGGTATCCACTGAGAGTATATGTTCCCCATTCAGTAGAAATTCTTTTGACAAGAACAAAAACACAGTACATGACACATAGTCGGCTGACTAAGTACGAAAAAGTAATCTTGAGTGCTGAAAATGTGACCATAGATAGATGCATGAATGTGAATCCTTCAACATCATTGCCAGATGAAGAGAGTATAATTGAACAAGACGAAGTAGATCATGATTGTCTGAATGTGCTGGAATATTGCACAAAACCAAGAGCTGACATAAAAGATGAACCGTTAAAGGAATCAGATTATGTCATGTTTGTAGATGGCTCATGTTTGAGAACGAAAGAAGGAGTTTTAAGCGCAGCTTACGCAGTGTGCACAGTGGCAACTGTGATGGAAGCGTCTTGTCTGAAAGGAATAAGGTCTGCACAAGTTGCGGAACTGATTGCTTTGATTCAAGCATGTAAATTAGGAAGAAATGTACGAGTCACGATTGTGACCGATAGCCAATATGGTTTCGGTATCGTACATGACTTCGGTCAGATTTGGTCACAAAGAGGTTTCTTGACGTCTGCAGGAACACCTATCAGAAATGGAGATTTTGTTAAAAAGCTGCTTGAGGCGATACAGCTGCCTAAACAAATAGCTGTAGTGAAGTGCAAGGCACATAAGAAAAACGAAGATTACATAGCTGTTGGCAATAACTATGCTGACGAGATCGCCAAATATTGTGCAGAGAACATGGTGTCCCTGAATAAGAATAGAGAAAGGGAGCATATCTCTTCTCCTTTGCTTTTTACTAACACTGTCGAGACATGGGATGAAGTAAGACAGTTACAAGAAGCTGCAAATGATGAGGAAAAAGATTACTGGATAAAAGCAGGATGTAGAAGACAGGAAAATAATGGTGTGTGGGTGTACAGAGACGAAAGACCAGTTATGCCTGATAGCATGATTGCAGACATGGCACGGATGTACCATGGACAAGCTCATATTGGGAGAGATGCAATGATCAGACTTTTTAGACAAACCTGGTATAACCCAAAATTCAGAGCCATAGCTGAAAGTCTTTGTCAAAGATGTCTTATTTGTCAGCAGTTTAACCCAGGAAGAAAGACGGTAGTGAGTCTAGGAACAATAGGACGAGAAGGAGGTCCGTTCACTAGAATGCAGTTAGACTTTATCGAAATGCCCCCTTGTAACAGACTAAAATATGTTCTAGTGGTCGTCTGTTTGTTTTCTCGTTGGGTGGAGGCATACCCCACTAGAAGGAATGATGGAACAACGGTGGCAAAACTTATGCTGCGAGAGTTCATTCCAAGGTATGGTTTTCCAGTCACGGTTGAGACAGATAGAGGAACACATTTTCAAAATGAGTTGATCCAATTGATTTGCGAAGCATTGAGTATTAAACAAAAACTACATTGTGCTTACAGACCAGAGGCTTCTGGGGTAGTAGAGCAAATTAATGGAACAATTAAGAACAGATTAGGAAAAATGTGTCAAGCTACAGGACTCAAATGGCCAGATGCACTGCCTCTTGTTCTGATGACCATCAGAAGCATCCCTGAAAAGAAAACTGGACTTAGTCCTCATGAGATGATCATGGGACGAGCAATGAGACAAGCACAAGTACCTGTCAACAAGTTATTGACTATAACTGATGATCTAGTACTGGATTATTGCAAGGGACTGGCTGATGTGGTGCGTTCTGTGTTTCATCAGGTTGGACCGGATGCGACCACTCTTGAAAGAAAACCAGCCCACGACTTGAATCCAGGAGACTGGGTCCGTATAAAAATCCACAGGAGAAGAAACTGTCTAGTTCCTCGCTGGGACGAACCACGACAGGTAATCCTAGTGACAACGACTGCAGTCAAGTGTGCAGGAGTGAAGAACTGGGTCCATGCCAGCCACACAATCAGAGTTCAAGAACCTACTGATCGACATGTGAGTCGACGTCTGGAAGTGTGGGATAAAAGTTTAACGGCTGGGACAACAAGAATAAGAGAAAGGGTGCCAGAACTTGAAGATCGACCTGAAAGTCGACATCTGGAAACCCCAACTGCGAGCACCTCTAGAGAAGAAGAGGAAGAAGAAGAAGAAAGAAATTCAGAAGTTCCAGAACCTGAAGATCGACCTGTAAGTCGACATCTGGAAACATCTGACACAAGTTCAGGATCTGATGATTCAGTTGCAAACTGTGAAGAATTTCGAAGGAGAACTTGGGGTTATAAACCAATTAGAGAAGAAAATGAGCAAGAAAATGATCTAGATGAGCAACCAAGTACAAGTTATGGTGGAAATCCTTCAGAAATAATATTAATAGATGAAGTAGGGAAAGAAGTACACAAAAAGTTAGAGAATCGAGAAGAACCCCGAGGAGCAATAGGGACAGATAGAGAAACAGAAGAACAGGGAAATTTAGAAGTAGAAAGGGAGGAAAACACCAAATCGGAAGAACACCGAGGAGGGACAGTAATAAGGGAACACAAGAAGGAGAAGACAGATCCACCAGTAAGAGATGACGAGATCATAAGCTTCAAAATAAGAGACAATAGTGAAACAGTTGAAACAGAAACTGAAGAGAGTGGAGAAGAGGAGAAAGCAAAAACTGAATCAAGAAAAAGAAATTGGAAATCAGAAAGAGAAGAAAAAGAAGGTGAAGCCAAAAGGCCAAGAAAAGGAGATAATTGGCCCAGCAACTATATAAGAAAATTGAGATATAGAATAATAAGAGCTGGAGAAGAAAGTGCTGAACAAGTGAATGAGATAACAAGTCAAAAGGGACAAGAAAAACCAAGTGGAAAACGATTGCAAAAGTCCAAAAGAACGAAGAAAGTGAATGCAAAGTATAAGTCACCTGAGTGGCTGTATATCGCACTGACGGATTACAAAGAAGAAGAAAACACTCACGAGAACCAGAGACTAAGAAGTCGAATGGGAAAAGGTGAGATGCAACAAACCTGAAGTGAAGACTTATAGTGCTTCTGCCGGACATGACAATTTTACTGGATGTGACAAATCACCGGATGTGACAACGAAAGAATTCTGGAAAGAATTAAAAGAAAGTACCAAGCAAAGACTTTTTGAAAGCAGAGTGGCATCTAAGTCATTTCTGAGGTGTAGTGACACAATTTTCTGAAACTTAACAAATAGATAAAAGCAAAATGGAAAATACTAGGGATAGAAGAGATAAATGTGAGTTTATAAAAAGATGGTGTAAAATGTGCTGCTTTTGTACAGGGTTATTAATGACCATATGGATAGTTTTAGCAATCACAATTCCTATTAGTTTAGCTGTAATAGAAGCAAAGAATGATACTAAACCAGAAAAAGAAACTAATATTAAAGAACCAGTTATTTTAAGAAGTAGTGCAGAATTACATAAGGATAAGTCAGTAACAGACTTTTCTAAAAATGTTTTTACAAAATTGTTGTATGAATATGTAGAGACAATGGATGTGAGAGATTGTTATGTTTGTATGCAGTTGCCTGCATCAGTGTCAGAAGGTGTGACTTATCATCACCTACCTCTAACTTATGGAATAACCTGTAGTGTAATAGCAAGTTTATTTTATAAAACAGGTAGATTAGAATCTTATTATACTGATATAGATAAGATTTTTGCAAACATTCCAGTAGTACCAGAACTTAACAAAGTAAAACCAGCAAAGGTTTTAGGAGAATTCTTTCTAGAACATAGAAAATTAACCTTAGAAGAAATAGTTAATAACAACCTTACCTGTGAGTTAAAGAAAGAAGAAAAGGTATTTTTAGAAATGGTTGAAGAAAGAAGAATGAAATTTCAAAAAGAAGCAATAAAAGAGGAAGGAACACATCTATGGACGTTTGAGGAAGGAAATCATGAAGGGAAAAAGATAAATGCAGCAATGACATTAGATTGGCCGCAAACAGGAAAGTTGTGTATTAGGAGAAATAAGACAGTCTATGACAATTACTTTGTAGGTTCCAGTATCTGCCATGACAATTATCAAATTCTGGGAGGTTGGGGATTCAAAGGTGGAAAAGATCCAATATTTCCAGGTATCTATTATATTTGTGGGAATAGAGCTTATTACAGGTTACCGGACCATTGGTATGGAACTTGCTATGTAGGCCTGGTCTTTCCAAAAATCTTTCATATGGACAGAGAAGAAAAAGGAACATACAAGATGATTAATAGCTTTACACGTAGAAAGAGGGAAAGTTTTTCAGAAATTGTAGGTGATATTTTTGGAGCATTAATACCAGCAGTGGGAATATCTTTGAATGCATTTAAAATTCGGAAGTTATCCACAGTAGTAGATCGTTTGTCTACAGATACTGCGGGAGGGTTCTTAATGGTAAATACCGAAATGGTTGCCATGAGAGCTATGGTGATGCAAAATCGGCTTGCCCTTGATATTCTTTTGGCAAAGGAGGGTGGAGTCTGTGGAATGTTGAAAGTCCAACATTGTTGCACTTACATTCCTGATAAAAGTGAAAATATACAGAAGTATATTACAAATATTACAAATTTGCACAAAGAACTAGTTCCACTGGAGGTTGAAAGTGTCTTGGGAAAACTTGGTAGAGGGTTTTCTTCAGTAGCAAATTGGTTGACCAGAATGAGTAGACTAATGATAGGGAAAGTTATAATAATAGCAACTGTAGTAATATTGTTAGCCATGGTGTTGAAAATTGTAATAACGTGTATAAAAAGAAAAGTAAGACAAAGTAAGATAAAAAGAAATAACAGAATAATGAAAGAGAGAGAGAGAGAAATGGGTGAAATTGAGTTAGAGAAAATGAAAGAAAGCATGTATAAGGAGACAAGAAGACAAGATGAAAGGGAAACAGATGTGTAACTAACAAAAAGCAAAGGATGAAAGACATATACTGCCTGAAAAAGAAGTATAACTTGGGTTTTATGTGGTGATTTAAAAATCACCAAAGGGGGAGTTGATGGAGCAGAGAAAATAATTTTTTTTAACCCCTAACAAATTTTATAAATAATTAATAAAATGTTCGTTTAAATGTATTAATCAACACTGTATGTGTGGGAAGGGTAATACGCAAGTGTATGTGCTGAATAATCTATTAACGAATGTCTGTGTGTCTAATTATAACATAAAAATAAATGCGTACTAATTTAAAATAAATGCATGATTTGTGCTTCATAGAAAATAAATGTGTCGTTGCAAAAACAATAGTGATGGTAAGTAAGGAACAGCTTAAATGTTGCTTTCTGCTAGGTAATAACTAATTGGGGTACGTAGATGACGGGAGGGAAACGAAAAGGCTATGTTTCTCTATTTTAATTATGTTTTGTTTATTTCAAAATAGTGCTTCTAAGTATAACCGAGTGGCGATATAAAATGGCTGCCAGTTAATGAAGTGCGCAAGTGCGGGGAAACACGTGACAAGGGAGAAAAGTTGGAGAAAAGCTAACCTCGTGATGTTGCTGAGAGGCTAGGATGCGAGAATGGTCAAGGCTGATGTGACCTAATTGAACTGATAGTGTGCCGTGGTGATCAGCAAAGAACCGTGGGAAACCATTTTAAGAGAAAGGACAATGCCTGCAGAGTTCTCGAATGTATCGAAAGAAGTTACAAATGTACTGATCGAAGCGGATGGAAACATGTCTTGAACTGTGAGAAAGGAAATGATCCAAGGACCGTTGGATCCGAGAGAACTTGATTAAAAGAATGAATAAGATGACATGCATGGACCAATGAAAGAAAAGCGTGTTATTAATGTTGCAACAATTAGTTAGCAAAGTTAGAATTAGGGTATAAGAGGGCCTACTCTTAGTGGGAGGGGGTCACAGTCAGGAGCGGAGTTGGAGAGTCGTGTTGGTGTTGGTGGCTTCCAGTGCTGGGTGGTCCTGATCGATCCATTACTGAGCGGGAGATGCTGAAAGACTGTTAGATGAGACGGGTTGCAGGTAGCTGATGCTGACGAGCTGAAGTTTCTGTTGCTGTCTTAATTTTCCAGTTGAGTATGAGAATCAGGTTATTTCTAATTCTTAAACTTAGGTTAGAAATCATTAGGCTAAATTAGGAAGGTAGGCAGGTAATTAGGGTTTTGCTTCATGACGAAAATTTCCTTTCTGCAATAAATTGATTATGCTTAATAAATATTTGAATTAATAATGAATGAATAATTGAATAAAAAGTTTAAATTCTTTCTCATGCTTTTAAAATTATATAAAATTTAAGATTCTTTAAATCAAACGACTCAGTGGTTATTTTCCTAAATGATTGTGACACCAGTAATTGGTTATTGTGATTTAGCTGGTCTTAATCACTATGAACTAATTTCTTACATGAATGATTCATCGACAAAACAATGAGCAGGAATATCTTAAGAAATAACTAAAAGAAAGCGATAGGTTAAGGTAATAAGATATCCCGGCTCCTTCCAGCGGTACATAAATGGTGTTTTCCATTTAGTTCTCATGCTTCTCCTAGGAGTACAGAATTTCGTAAAGGTGTAAAGGAAATCCAGGTGTGTGCGTGTGTGATAGGCGATGTTTATGGGCCCCATCGTCATGTGGATGTGAGAAAATATAGGTTGCCCCTGGATGACCGATAAGTGACCTAGGAGGAGAATAGTTTTTATTGTACGCGCTGCATCACTAACAAACACCTCTTGAAATTGGATACCTGTGCCGCAAGGTTATGCTGAAGATCTGGAGGTTTGGAAATCAAAACTATTTCTGTTAATATTGTAATGGATTTTTAATAAACAGTAAAAGACTGGCTGAATCATTTCAGTAGTTTCTCCCAAACCGAAGTAAGCAAAAATAATATTTTAATTGCACTTTAACTTTCCTCATAGAATCAGCTACAGCCATTTACAGTAAAAACAGACTTTGGGGGCTAGTTACTTTAGAAGGGTGTGAAATCCTTTTCAAGCAGTAACTACAATTCCTCTCAGGGTGAAGTCACAAGCAAACCCTAAATTAACCTGCGCTCAACCCTCGGGTAGCTTGGAACAGACAGTAACACAGTGAAAACACACCACAAAAGGATCCTGCAACAGTTTAGTAAAATAGAGACATTTTTAATGAATAAAACAAGACTGAAGTGACCAAAATTCAATTGGTAGAAATGGGGATAACCAGGTTTAAAGATGTCAGTGAAAATAACACCAAAAACCACAAAGCGCCAACTGTGTATATCTAGTCACACCAGACCGGGACAATGTCACAAGTTCAGGCCGACCACGATGCAGCACGGGCAGGCTACAGGGACCCAGTTAGGCCTGCTGAACAGAGTACCTTAAATCCTGGTAGTAGAAAAGTGCCCCTTTTTGTCATGGTCACCCTCACTTTTTGTCACTGGTACTGAGGTTTTTCGACTGATGTGAACTGGGTCCCTGCTAACTAGGTCCCAGTGTCAGTGCTCTTTCCGTAAAAACAAGGTAAAATTGTCTAATTGTGTTATAATTGGCACACACTTTAGCATCCCAGTAAGTCCCTAGTAATTGGTACCCCTGGTACATAAGGTATGGGTACTAAAGGGGGTCCTTAAGGGCTTCAGCATGTATTATGCCACTCTACAGGACCCCCATATAAATTGCATGCGTTCTGTCATTACAGGCTGTGTGACATGGTGGAAACCATGTGTGAAAACACAACATGGCACACTCACTGTGTGCCATGCCAAAGTCACTGCATTTAATATATGTAAGTCACCCCCTAGAGCCCTAAGGCATGGTGCATTACATTTTATGTGAGGACATATCTGCATGAGCAGATATGCCCCTGTTATGTCTTGTTATATTACTAGATATAGCAAGTGAACAAGGAAACCATCTTAACGTATGTACTGGGCACTGGGCATTACGACTACTCAGATACATAATGGCTTCACACAAAGGCCTGACATTTCAAAGCCTCTGCTGCCCTTGATATGGGACTCTTAATTCCTGCAGACCTGGAGAATGCCACCCCCTACCCTGTGGCCCATTTGGCACCAGGACAGCGGGAAATTTGCTATGCAGTAGGCATGTTGCACCTCCAGGTTAGTCACACCCCTAAGGTGAGCTCCCTAATGTGCTCCATAAAAGAAGGGTTTCAATATTTTTTTGGGTAAATTAGGAACTCTGGGACAAGGGTTATGCCCACTCCCCACAGGAAGTGGTCATATAGGGGTGTGGTGACCCCAGGGTTAAGTAGCCTATTGGCTACTACCTTTCACTCCCCTTAACACTGGTAATTTTAGTATTTCGGTGGTCCCATGACACCAGGAACTTGGATTCATCTGTCTGAACGGAGAAGAACAAAGAAGAGCCCTAGACGTGAGAACTGTGGACTAGCACCGAACTTGGCACAAAACCCTGCCTGTCTGCTGCTGTTCCGACAATCACAAAGACCAACTTGCCCAGAGGCAAAACAGCCTCCCCAAACTCTTGGAGATCTGCCCAGCACTTCATCAACCAAGCAATATCTCCCTTGGAGTGGAGGAGCCACTACCCCGCACTAGCAGGCACTGATCGCATCTGCCCAGTCCACTGTTTTGTTGACCATTGCGTCCACCGGGGGGGAAATTCACCAGGAAGAGGTCCCCGAGTGTCCAGGAGGTCAGCCCCATCGATCCATCCAGCCTTCGAGATGCTGAGCCTTCCCAGGGCCTCTCTGCACCAATACCCGGGGTACTGGAGCCAGTTGCAAGCACCAAGGCTTGTTTGTGTTCAGTCAGAACACCACTGCCACGAAAACGTATCTGCACATCAGGGGACTTTGAGAGAGGCCAGATCCACACCAAGAGTGGCCCTACTGTGTTCTTTTCCCTTGTCTGCAGGTACAACAAGAACCGTGAGAGCCTCTAACTCACCGACCCACCGGAGATTATACCTCTGCATCCAAGCTCCCCAGCCCGTGCTCAAGTAAACCGATGGTGTCTATATGGTCCTGAGACCCTCAAGAGCCGAGCACCCCCTTGGGTCCTGTCTGGTCTGGTCCTCCAGTCCCCACTTACAGCATCTTTCTCACAGGCACTCTTCCCATTGACTTTAGCATGTAGCATTTGAGGCTACCATCGCGTACAGCACCTCTTCACCCGGACACACAAGGGCAGGTAAACTTGAACTGCTGGTGCTTTCTTGGACCTTCACCACTACTTACCTTAAGTCCAGAAGAATAGTCATGTAAGTCATCTGCATGTGTACCTATGCAGTGAATGTTCCTCCCATAGGACACATTACTGCGTTCAAGGCTCATACCTCAAATCTGACAGCTGTGATTTTCTACTGTTTTTCCTGTAAACATCTATAACATCTCAAATATTCACCTGATTCCGATGATTTTGGTGTCTAAAATTTTGTAAAAATGTGTGTTATTTTTCTAAATTGGTCTCGAGTTTCTTCTTGAGTGTGTGGCTCATTTATTGACTCTGTGTCTACAACAAATGCTTAACAGTACCCTCTAATAAGCCTAAACTGCTCGCCCACACTATCATGAAGAGAGCATTTGAGATTATTGAGTCAGGTCCTGTAAGCCAATAAGGGTCGTCTGGACTTTCTACATAGTTTACCTCATTTTAGTGCACTACGTAAAAAGCCAGCTTCCTACATTGGTGGCAGCGATAGGATACAAGACTTTGCATTTGCTGATACCACCAGTTGGTAAATACGTGATTCAACAAAGAAACCCACAAATGACTTTAATTTTTGACTTTTTCTAAATTTTCTAATCTGAACTGTTAGGGCCTTGTGTTAAGTCCCCCAATCCTTTGGTATTAGAAATGTAAAAAGTGTACTAGTTAGTTAGGCCTTAAAAGTCTGCTTAGAATGTTTTGTCGATTCTCTAAAAAGGTCCCAACTTTACTACAAATGACTTACACTGGGGAGATGGTTCAGGAGCTTGACCTGACCCCTCATTTGCAGCTTAAAAAACAGCAGTTAAACTCCTCTGTTAGAACTATAACATTACAACTGGCTCACATCCTACCAAGGTTAAGCTCCAGGAGCTCTTGGCAGAGAATGATTTAGCCAATACAACAGAAGACACTGACAATCCTGAAGGGCAGCATTTTGGCAGTGATCATGAGGATGATCCTCCCGAGTTAACTATGAGGAGTGATGTAGTACCTACACATATCTACCTAAAAACTGTACCTGCAGTGCATTCCTCTACTGAGGGTAGGTCAGACAGCTCAGGGTCCAGAGAAGGGCTAAGGATGAAAATGTTTCTCTTGAGAGACTAGCCAGAAGGGCAGCCCTGGAAGCCAAAATCATGGCTTTAGAAAGAGAAAGGGCTGAGATGGGCTTAGCACCTATCAATGATGGCAGCAAAGTAAATAGGGAGAAAGAGGAGACTTTTGATCTCAAAATTCCCAAAGGGATTGTCCCTAAATATGTTGTGGGTGATGACATTACTAAATGATTTACTGCCTTTGAGTGGGCATGTAAAATAAGGAGGTTCCACAAGAAGTACTGGGGCTCTCTACTTTGGGAGTTGTTCTCAGGAAAGCACAGGGATAGAACCCTGACACTGGATGAGGCAGATGCTGAGTCTTATGGCCTCATAAAGGATACCCTGATTGAGGGCTTTGGACTCACCACTGAGGTGTACAGGGTTAAGTTGAAGGAGACTCACAAAACCTCAAATCAATCCTGGGTACATTTTTTTGACTTCTAAGTCAAAACACTAGGTGGCTGGTTAAAAGGAAGTAAGGTCAAGACTATGAAGGGCTTTACAACTTGATAATGAAAGAGCATTGTTTAAGTAAGTGTGTATCAGAAAACCTACATCAGTACCTAATGGATCTAGGGTTAGTCTCTCCCTAAGAGCTGGAAAAGAAGGCTGACCATTGGGTCAAAGCAAGGATGTCCATGAAGACCCAAGGAACAGGTGATCAAAAGAAAGGGTTTGCTAATCCCCCCAAAGAGAAAGATGTGGGACACAAAGGGGAAAATCCCAAAGAGTTGGCTAAAGGCCCCTAAAAACCTGTTCAGGAGGGTGGGCCCAGAGACACTTCTCAATCAAAGGGTGGGTACAACTGGGATCCCCAAAAGGCTTGGTGTTTCAATTGTAAGCAGAATGGACACCGAACTGAGGGCTTTTCCTTTCCCAAAAAGGCCTCAACAAGTGAGGCACCCTTAGGGGTTGTGAGTCTCCAGATTGGAGTGCCCTGAACAAGTCAGAAAGGAATATGAAGCTACTTGAATCTCTGAAGGGGGGTGGATATAACCTCCCTGGCTGTTAGGCCCAGTAACCTGGAGAAGTACAAACAAAAGCCACAAATGAGTGCAGTTGAAGTAGAAGCACTGAGGGATACAGGTGTCAGTGTCACCATGGGGACTGAAAAACTGATATTCCCAGAGCAGTACATAACTGGACAAACTTATCCAGTTATCAAAGCTGATTTCATTCTTAAGGTTCATATCATGGCTCTGGTGACCTTAGAGTGGGGAGGGGTTACTAGCCAAAAGAAGGTGGTTGTGCCCTCTGCAATTCCAATAGAATGTCTGCTAGGAAATGATCTGGAGTCCTTAGCATGCGCTGAGGTAGAGTTGAGAACCCATGCAGCCTTGCTGGGAATAACTGAATGGGTTTGTGTGAAAACAAGACCACAGTGCAAATCCCAGGGTGAAAAAAAGGAATTGAAGCCTGGAATAATGGCCCAATCCTCCAAGAAAAAAGGCAAGAAGTCTGGAAGACAACTTCTACTGAGACAAAAGCTCAGGTCACCTCACTTCAGGGAGATGACCTGTCAGCCCTTGAGGGAACTGTGCCCCAGGGACTTGGGCCTTACCAGGCAGAGATCCTAGGCCCAGGGGAACCTTCTAGGGAAGTTCTTTGCCAGGGACAGAGAGCATGCCCCACTCTTGAGAACCTGAGACTGCAAGTTGCTGCCCAGAAAAAGGGAGATGTCAGTGGCTCCCACCGAAACCTATTGGGAGGAGGGACTCCTGTATACTGAGGCCAGAGATGACCCCAAACCTGGTGCCACGAGGAGAGTGGTAGTGCTTCAGCAGTATAGAGAGTTCTTACTCTCTCTAGCACATGACAGCCCCCTAGCTGGGCATCTTGGTGAGACAAAGACACGGAGTAGGTTAGGCACCCACTTCTACTCACCCACTTCTACTGGCTAGGTATGTTCCAGAAAGTAAAGGAGTTTGGCAGCTCCAGTGTTACCTGTGAAGCCAGTGGCAAGACAGGTAGCAAGCCAGAGGCCCCCTTAATTCCGCTACCAATGGTTGGGGTCTCATTTGAGAGGGTAGGGATTGACACTGTTGGTCCCCATGACCCCCAGACAGCATCAAGAAACTGATTCATACTGTTGGTAGTGGATCATGCCACTAGGTACCCTGAAGCAATTTCCCTTAGGACTGTCACTGCCAGGGCCCTCATAAGTATTTCTGGTAGAGAGGGCTTTCCTAAGGAGATGGTATCAGACAGAGGTAGTAAGTAACATCATGTCTGGCTACCAAAATGCCATGTGGGCTGAGTGTGGGGTGACGTATATGTGTACCATCCCATATCACCCACAAACCAATGGGCTGGTTGAAAGATTCAACAAGAGTATGAAAGGTATGATCATGGGACTCCCTGAAAAACTCAAAATGAGATGGGATGTCTTACTACCATGCCTGCCTTTTGGTTACAGAGAGGTGCCACAGAAAGGAGTGGGCTTTAGTTCCTTTGAAATTCTGTTTGGCCATCCTGTGAGAGGTCCACTAAGTCTAATAAGGGAGAGCCTGGAGAAACCTCTCAAAGAACCCAAACTAGATGTAGTAGACTATGTGCTTTGCCTTCGCTCTAGGATGGCTGAGTGCATGGAGAAAGCCAGTAAAAACCTTGAGGCAAGCCAATAGCTCCAGAAGCAATGGTTTGACCAAAAGGCTGCACTAGTGTATTTCCAAACAGGGCAGACTGTAAGGGTTTTGGAGCCTGTGGCACCTAGGGCCCTTGAGGATAAATGTAGTGGTCCCTACCCTATCCTAGAAAGAAAAAGGGAGGTCACCTATTTGGTGGACCTTGGCACTTCCAGGAGCCCTCACAGGGTCAACCATGTGAACCGCCTTAAACTCTTTCATGACACAGATGATGTGGCCATACTCATGGTCACTGATGAGGATCAAGGATCAAGACGAGTAGTGATCCTCTCCCTGACCACCTCTCCAACAACCCTAAAGATGGGTCTGTTGACGGAGCTGTCTTGTCAGACACCCTCACTGCCCAACAGCAAACTGACTGCAGGCAAGTCCTAAGGCAGTATGCTGAGCTCTTTTCTCTGACCCCTGGACAGGCAACCTGGTATATACATGATGTGGACACTGGGGGAAGCCTACCTGTCAAACACAAAATTTACAGGCAGTCTGACTAAGTCAAAGAAAGCATCAGAGCTCAAGTCAGCAAGATGCTGGAATTAGGGGTGATTGAATGCTCTGAGAGTCTCTGGGCCAGCCCAGTGGTCTTAGTCCCTAAACCTCATTCCAAGGGAGGAAAATCAGAGCTGAGGTTTTGTGTGGACTACAGAGGCCTCAATGCTGTCACTAAGACAGATACATAGCCCATTCCAAGAGCAGACAAGCTCATAGACAGGTTAGTGGCAGCCATGTTTCTCAGTACTTTTGATTTGACATCAGGCTACTGTCAGATTGGGCTGACCCCAGGAGCAAAAGAGAAGTCAGCATTCTCCACCCCAGATGGGTATTACCAGTTTACTGTAATGCCCTTTGGTTTAAAGAATGCCCCTGCCACCTTCCAAAGGCTGGTGAACATAGTCCTGGCTGGGCTGGAGTCTTTTAGTGCAGCATATCTTAACGATATTGCTGTCAATTGCTCCACTTGGCAGGATGATCTGATCTACCTTGGAAAGGTCCTTGAGGCTCTGCAACATGCAGGATTCATTATCAAGGCAAGCAAGTGCCAGAAAGGGCAGGGTTCTGTTGAGCACTTGGGCCACCTTATTGGTGGATTCCAAGTTCAACCTTTGCAGCCCAAGATCCAGACTATTCTGGACTGGGTAGCTCCACCCACCCAGACTCAAGTCAGGGCATTCCTTGGCTTGCCTGGGTATTACAGGGGGTTTGCACAGGGGTATGGTACCATTGTGGCACCTCTCACAAAATTGACCTCCATGAAACAACCCAAGAAGGTAAACAGGACAGTGAGCTGTCAAAAGGCTTTTGACACTCTGAAGGAAGCAATGTGCTTAGCACCCAATATAAAAGCTTCAGATCATACAAAGCAGTTTATTGTGCGGACAGATGGCTCTGAGCATTGGATAGGGGCATGTTGCTTTTTTTAGCAGGAGGTTACCCCCAGGGAACAGTGTTTGAGTGCCATTGAGAACCTTTACTGTGGTTTGGTCACTGAAGAAGCTGAGACCCTACCTGTTTGGGACTCACTTCCTTGTTCAAACTGATCACAGGCCTCTCAGATGGCTAATGAAAATAAAGGAGGAAAATCCAAAGCTATTAAGGTGGTCCATCTCCCTACAGGATATGGTATTTACAGTGGAACGCAGACCTGTTTTTCGACTGATGTGTACTGGGTCCCTGCTAACCAGGCCCATTTGGCACCAGAACAGAGAAGAAATTAGCTATGCAGTAGGCGTGTTGCTCCTCCAGGTTAGTCACACCCCTAAGGTGGGCCACCTGTTGTGCTCTAAGAAAGAAGGGTTCCACAATCTTGTTCCGGGTGGAATTAGGAACTCTGGGACAGGGTTATGCCCACTCCCCACAGGAAGTGATCATAAATGGGGTATAGTGACCCCAGGGGTAAGTAGCCCATTGACTACTACACTTCACTCCCCTTATAACCCCTAAATTTAGTATTTAGGTGGCTCCCTGACACCAGGAACTTGGATACATCTGCCCTGAAAGAAGAAGAAGGTCAAACAAGAGCCAAAGACATAAGAACCGTTGACCAGCACCGAACGTGGCGCAAAACCCTGCCTGGCTGCTGTTGTCCCGACAATCACAAAGACAACTCGTCCAGAAGTAGAACAGCCTCCCCAAACCCTTGGAGGTCTGCCCAGCACTTCATCGACCCAGCAATATCTCCCTTGGAGTGGAGGAGCAGCTTCCCTGCACCAGCAGGCACCAACTGCATCTGCCTGGTCCATCGTTTTGCTGACCATCAGGTCCACCGAGGGAGCAACTCACCAGAAAGAGGTCACCGAGTGTCCAGGCAGTCAGCCCCATCGATTCATCCAGTCTTCGAGATGCTGAGCCTTTCCGGAGCCTCTCGGCACCAATCCCCATGGTACCGGAGCCAGTTGCAAGCACCAAGGCTTACTTGTGTTCAGTCGGAACATCATCGCCACCAAAACGTACCTGAATATCGAGGGACTTTGAGAGAGGCCAGTTCTACACTGAGAGTGGCCCTGCTGTGTTTCTTTTCCCTCTTCTGAAGGTACACCAAGAATCGTGAGGGCCTCTAACTCACTGACCCACCAAACAAAACACCTCTGCATCCAAGCTCTAAAGTTCGGGCTCAAGTAAACCAATGGTTTCTCTGTGGTCCTGAGACCCTCAAGAGCCAAGCCAACCCTTGGGTTCTGTCGGTCGGATCCCCCAGTCCCCACTTGCAGTCTCTTTCTCACAGGTACTCTTCCCGTTGACTTTAGCAGGTAGCGTTCGAGGCTACCACTGCGTACAGCACCTATGCACCCGGACGCGCCGGGCAGGTAAACTTGAACTACTGGTGCTTTCTTGAACTTTGACCCCTATTTACTTTAAGTCCAGAAGAACAGTCCTATAATTCGTCTGTAAGTGTACCTATGCAGTGAATGTTTCTCGGATAGGATAACATTACTGCATTCGAGGCTCATGCCTCAAATCTGACAGCTGTGAATTTCTACTGTTTTTCCTGTGAAAATATATAACATCTAAAGTACTTAACTGATTCCGATGATCTTGGGGTCTAAAATTATATAAAAATCTATGTTATTTTCCTAAATTGGTCTAGAGTTTCTTCTTGAGTGCGTGTCTCATTTATTGACTCTGAGTGTACAACAAATGCTTAACACTATCCTCTGATAGGCCTAAACTGCTCGCCCACACTACCATAAAGAGAGCATTTGAGATTATTGATTTAAGCCCTGTAAGCCAATAAGGGTTGTCTGGAATTTCTATGTACTGTACCTCATTTTAGTGCCCTACATAAAAAACCAGCTTCCTACACTAGTTTGTGGAGCGCTGCAAGGATCTGTGTCGAAAAATGTGCCACTCGGGCGTAGTGATGTGTTGGTTCCGAGATGTGGTAAGGCTGCGGTGCGAAGTCCTGCATCATCATCGAGGATCCCGCTGACGAGTGCTTATGATGTGAAGTCCGGCATCAAGGATGTATCACACAGTCGAGGTGATGTGTCAGTTCTGAGGAGCTGCGAGGCTGTGATGCAGAGTCCGGTGTCATCGAGGCTGCCATCGATGAGGGAAGCGAGGGCCTGTGCCAAGAATGCGTTACACAGTGGATGTTCTGAAGGGGCTGCGGAGGCAGTGTAGGTCTTTGCGATGGTTCCAACCCACGCAGCAGCAGCGATGCAGCAGTTCTGCTCGAGATTGTGCTGCAGAGTAGATGCGTCGGTTCCGCTGGATCCACAGAGGCTGGCAGGGCACCTTAAGCCCACTTTTAAGGGTCCAGGACTCGAGGAGCACCACTTGGCAGGGTAGACTCACAGAGGGCAGAGTCCAGGTGCATGGTTGTTGGAACCCTGTTGTGACTCTGAGACTTCAAATTGAAAGGCGAGCCAACTAGCCTTTGGAGTCACTTTGGGGTTCTGGTTTCAAAAGAAGAAGGTTCAGTCCTTCTCACCCAGGCAAGAGGGCGGCAGGTCAGCACAGAAGGGCAGCAGTCCTTCCGAGCAGCAGTCCAGTAGAATGGCAGTCCTTTCTGCAGTCAGCTGTCCTTCTTCCTGGCATGGTATCCACATGCCCAGAAGTGTACTGAAGACTTGATGTCTGAGGTCCAGTATTTTTACCCACCTGTGCCTTTCAAGTGAGGGAGAAGCTTCCAGAGTTTCCCTTTGAAGTCCCCAAGCATCCTGCATTCCCTGTCCTTGCTCCAGACTAACTACAGAGGGTATGCAGTTGTTGTACAGCTTGTACCAAGTATGGTAAAACTGTGCATTTGTCAGACAACATAAAAGTTGGGATGGTGCGAGTATGATTCCCCGCACCCCCTCAGCAGATGTTGGCCTATAGTCTTGCTAGCTCACAGTGCACCATCCAAACCCCTAACCTAACAGGGTAACAACGGTGTGTGCAACCTCTGAACATGACAACCCTGATCCCCCAAGGAAATTGTGGTAACAGATCTAGATTCTTTTCATTTAGACTCTCATGCATACCCAAAGAAGTACACAAGAACTACTCAGCAAGGCTTCACAATATTTATTGTAAAGTTGTGATTCTTGCATAAAAGACGTGCACTGCAATTATGAGTAGAATGCAACAGATTAGCGTAATTAGCATTACAAGAACAGTGAAAAGAATAAACATTTCCACCATTGTGCTAAGACAGTGTATATATGAAGGCATATCAGTACTGGGTATGTATGTACTCCTAACAGGCGCTCCCTAATCTAGTCTTACCTAGGGTGGGTCATTGCCTAATCCCTGCTGGGTGGACTAACTCCGAATTGCCCGTGGGTAAGTGTCATCAGGTTCTCTGTCTTGATGTAGAGCTGGACGTCGCTTGTGTTGGTATGCAGGAATCAGATGAGCTAGAATTGCAACATGTGATAATCACATGGTGTCATTTGAGTGCTCCTCTGTCTAAACAAGGAAGTGGTTAGGTGTTTATAACAATTGAACCCATGCAGCCATGTCACAACCACTATTTGAGCCACAGTTGTTTATTCTAGTTGGATAGTGGTGTCGCCAACCGGACAAATTACAAATATGACATTTCACAGTGAACTTTATCCCTTGTACTGAATGTGCAAGGTATTGTGATAGAGTAACTACAAAGCTGAAATGTAAGCAATGCAGATTCAGAGAATGTTATCCTGCATTGACACACACGCAAATCTATGTCAAAAGTCATCATGTGTAAGAGAGAAGGCAACTTAAAAACCGTTAGCATGTAAATGGTGCTGTTTCTGCTAGGCCTATTAAGACCATGTGACACAGCCCTTTGTTTTGACGCAGGAAACAGCCTATTTAAGTATAAGTACGGCTGTGCTCAGCTCCACCCTCCTATCCTGCCAGTGATGGCCCATCCAGACACAGCTAAGCTCTCTATTGTATGTGGCTGTCTAGGAGGAATACACAAAGCCTAACTGCCTGCTACACCCAGAAATGTGACCTAGGGACAGGCTACAGGCACTAAATGTCTAAGGCAGGAAAATGCAGACTTTCTAAAAGTGGCATTTTCTAAATTGTAATTTACAATCCGAGTACACCATAAATTAGGATTTTTCATTGCAATTCCAAAGACACCAAACATGAACTGGTTACCTGCTCCCCTTTGGAAATTCCAGCTTATTAAATGCAATAAGGTAACTTCAATGTTTTCCTAAAGGCGAGGTAGGCCTTGCAGTAGTGAAAAATGAATTTAAAAGTTTTTCACTACCAGGCCATATAAACTCAATGTTACATGTCCTAATTTTTAAATACATTGTACCCTGCCCTCTGGGTTGTCTAGGGTCTACTCTAGGGGTGACTTATATGTATTAAGAAGGAAGGTTTGGGCCTGCAAAAGGTTGTTTTTGCCATGTTGAAATGGTAGTTTAATACTGCACACACAGGCTGCAATGGCAGGCCTTAGACATGCTTAAAGGGCTACTTAGGTGGGTGGCACAATAAGCTGCAGGACCACTTGTACCACTTAATGTACAGGCCCTGGGTACATGTAGTATCACTTTACTATGGACTTATATGTAAATTAAATATGACAACTGTGGATAAGTAAATTTTACCATGTTTTGAGGAGTGAGCACATGGACGTTAGCACTGGTTAGCAGTGGTAAGATGTACAGAGTCCCAAGGCCAGCAAAATTGAAATTAGCAAAAAGTGGAGGAGGAAGGCAAAATGTTAGGAGGAAGATCGCCCTAAGGCTGACAGATCTAACATGTGTCCCCCCCAGCTGAAGTGGGGAGAACTACCCAACCTCTTGGGAGTTCTCATCATTAAAATGGAAGAACCTGGAGAGATCATCAGCATTGGCATGGTCTGAACCAGGACGGTGTTCCACCGCAAAGTCCATTCCCTGTAGGAAGATGTACCACCTTAACTGTTTGGGATTTTCACCCCTCATTTGCATGAGTCATATGAGGCACCTGTGGTCTGTCTAAACAAAAAAGTGAGTCCCTGTTTCTTCGGGGCCTAGACCACAACAAAGACCTCTCTTTCAATAGCACTTCACCTCTGTTCCTGTGGAAGTAACCTCCTGCTAACAAAGGCTACCGGTTAGGCTAGGCCCTCCACATTTACTCCCCATTTAATTGTGCTAAGGCAGCCCCTAGGCCAGGCTCTGAAGCATCTGTCTGCACTATGAACTCCTTAGAGAAGTCAGGAGCCTTGACTGTGGGTGCTGTACACATGGCCTCCTTGAGGGTATCATAGGCTTTCTGGCAGGACTCTGTCCAGATAACCTTTCTGGGCTGCTTCATTGAAGTCAGCTCTTTTAAGGGGGGAACAATGGTGCCATATCCCTTAACAAACCTCCTATAGTATCTTGTGTGGCCCATGAAGTCCCTTACCTCTGTCTGTGTTTTAGGGGGTTGCTAGGCCCGGATTGTTTCAATTTTGGCTAGGAGGGACTGCACCTTGCCCAAACCCAACATGTAATCCAGATATCACACGGATTCCTGCCCTATCTGGCACTTACTGGCCTTAACAGTCAGACCTGCCTGCTACAGGGCCTGAAGCACCTCCTGAAGGTTCCTCCCAGCTGGAGCTGAAGACAGCTATGTCATCCAGGTAAGCGGCACAGAATGCCTCCATCCCAGCTAGGGCCCTGTTGACCAACCTCTGAAAGTTGGCAGGGGCATTCTTTAAGCTGAAGGGCATCACCCTAAACTGGAAGTGGCCCTCTGTGGCCGAGAATGCAGACCTCTCTTTCGCCCCCTCAGTTATTACAATCTAATATAAGATTAAAGGTACTCAGGAACTTGGCAGCGCCCAGTCTGTCAATGAGCTTATCAGTTTATACTATCACAAAGAGGAGACAAGAGGAGCGTTATGGGGCTCACGCCTGCCCTTACTAACTCAAACAAACACAAAAATTGGCGTGATACCCTCAGAGAAATTCTGTTTGCTTAATCAGCAAGTCAGCAGGTTAGTACCAGAGACCCAATGAGTTCTCTGTGTGCTGCTAGTTGTTTGTTACCTAAATTTAAGGCATTTCCAAGAATTGGACGAGGATGGCTCACTCACGTAATGTGACATGCTTCATCATTTGCTACCTCGTCCCACCCCAAACTGGGGTGGCGTAGTGGGCAAAAGAACGATGGATTTAACCCAGATATTTTGACTGGGGGAGAATGTTTGCATTGTTTAAGCATTCCGTCCATCATTTGTTTGCTGTAACACTTTTCGCCCTAAGTGGGATGGGTATGCCCAGACATGGGTCCCTTGCTCACTGTGTCACTGGATTCAAGCTAGCCTGGCTGAAGAAGGGTGACATACCCTGAAACCGGTCCCAGGATGCTTGTTTCCAGTCCAGGGAGGACCTGGCCTGGCAGTTCGGTCTGGACTGTTCCCATGGGGCACAGGGTCAAGACTGATTTGCATATGGCTGGGTCCAAACTGGGGTGGCGTAGTGGGCAAAATAACGATGGATTTAACCCAGATCTTTTGACTGGGGGAGAATGTTTGCATTGTCAGCATTCCGTCCATCATTTGTTTGCTGTAACACCTCGTCCCACCCTGGCAAGATGTTACTACCAGGGCGGAGTCGACCTCAGCATGAGGCTTTTCTGAGGGAGTTCTTTGATATTTCTTCTCTCAGGACAATGATTTAGGTCCAGTTTATGACTTTAAAAAACCATGGGCTAATCCTCTAAAGTATCCTTTAATTTTGTGGTATCCCTGATTGATTAAAAGATTACCAAGGGATACATACAGGAGGCATACTTAGGTATAATGACCTGTAAGTTTCACTGTACAAATAATTATGCCAACATGTTTCTGCCTCTAATCAGCCATCAGGGCCGTGTCTTTGCCCCCTGCACTGTAATTAGGAAGTGCTGGGTGGGCTTAGATATAAACAGAAGACCTACCTCTCAACTGGTATCATAATTAGTGATAAACTATGAGATAAATACAAAAAGCAGCAAAAATTGTTGTTCATGAAATAGGTGAACAAGGAGTTACAGTTGACTTAACTTAGCACAATATTCAACCAGACAGATATGTAGCACTATATGACACAAATTAATTAACAACAGACAAGTGATTAGGGTGAGTAGACTAACTCTAGCCTTTGGTGACATATATAAGGTTAGTCTCGTGCATATCATATAACAATGCAGTGATCAAAATGACGAGAGCAGACAAAATGAAATACCTAGAACTATTTAGCTAGGTGCTTCATGGTCTGTTCAGGGTGGGTCTCTCCTGTAGTCACACTCTTGAGTCACAAATAGATATATAAGATACAGTTTAGACAGAAATCAACTCAATGGAAAACACCGGAGAATGTTTTTTTAAAAATATATATATTTTGCCCTATTGTGGTTAGAACAGGAATGGTAGGCAAAATATTCAGGCACAACATGCAGTATAAAGTTATATATGGAAGCAAAACAACACTTCAGATATACTTAAAACATAAAACCAAGCCCCTTTCCTCTTTTGTAATAGGAGCGATTTACAAGGATACCACAATATCCTGTTTCACTGCCTCTTGAAGGGCCTGCATTCTAACAATCCTAAAAACACTCCATGCAAGACTTACTTCATCAAGGTCGAGAACCCACTTGTCACCTAACTTGCTCCAACGAACAGCTGTCTGGTGGTGTGGTTTTTTGCTTGGGAGTTTCTGCTTTTAAGCTTCCAGGTCACTGTAAAATTAGATGATCATTTGCACCTGTGTCTGCAGGCTGTAGCCGAGGGGCAGGTGAGAAAATCCGGACCGGAGCCGGAATCCTCACCCAGCATATGTCAGGATCCAAGGGTCCCGCCCCCGTGGCCTGACATGCCCGCACCTTGCGCCTTGATCGTACGTCGATTTGGGGGCGTTTCTCCAAGGCCTATGGGACGTAAGTATGCGTGTGGGAGGAGGCGATGTAACCAAAAATCCGGTTTGAGTAACCCGGGATTGTCTTTTAGCCTCATGTGACTATCTCTTTTGTGCTGCATTATGGGACATGAAGTCCCTCATCGTATTGATAGCTGGACAACCTGTAGTTTTCTTAACAAAAAATATATTTGTATTGAGCCAAACAGAGTATTAAAATATTATACGTCTGTTTATTGTCAAAATTACTGAGATCTAGAAACCCTCCAGAACATTTCTGGATGACATGTGGGACAGAGCCCTCATTTTCTAAAAGGAAAATTATATATTTTCCTGGATTTTTACATGTGCCACAAGCCTCCTTTTTAGATTTTTTAAAAGAAGGAATTTGTGTGGAGGACCGGTACTCACTAGCAAGTAATTGTGTATCAAATTTTTTATTCTGTGCAGGATTCTTATCAAATTCACATTGTCTTCCACGGATAGGCTCGGGGAGATGCATTACGATTATCTAAAGGTAGGTCCAGTTTTTTACACAAAGGCAGGTATAAAACCTTGTGATGGAAAGACCAAGTGTTGCTACCTTCTGTTTAAAGCATCCCCATGGGATATCCTCGTTTAGACCCTGTAAATCAGTTCGGAGTCGATACACCCATCGTTGTTCAAACCTGAACAGTGCTCTTGTGAAGTCGGCGTTTCTTTGTTCTACTTTTTCTAGAACATACCATTCTATGTCGTGTTCAGTATGTTGGCTTTCTATATAATGTCTTGTCAGGTTGGTCTTATCTTTCTTGCATCTGATAGTAGTTCGATGTTCTGTTAGACTTATCCTAACTTATCGTGAGGTCATCCCTTTGCATAGGAGTCCACACTGGCATTTCAGCATATAGATCACGTTATTTGAGTTACAATTTGTTAGATGTTTTAATTTCCAGGGTGAGGAAAGGCCCACATCCATCTCAGTGTATTTCTTTGTGAATGTGCATACTCCACAGCTTCCACATGGGTAGTGGCCCATGGCTGGAGGGAGATTTCAGAGTCTCTGTTGTGGCTCCACTCGCCTCATTTTAGGGCGTGTATGCACAACCGCATCTCTGATGCTCTGACTGCGTTTAAACGTGAACATGGGTCGTGACATCTTCAGATTTCCAGTGTTCAGTATCCCCCAGTTCCTCATGACCAGATTTTTTACTGAGTTGGAAGTGGGGGTATACGTAGTTACACAGATAGGTCTCAATCAATCAATCAAGGGTTTGTTAAGTGCAGCTACTCTCCCGAAAGGGTCTCAAGGTGCTGTGGGGGGGGCGCAGCTCCTGGATGTTCACAGTGATTTGTCGAAGAGCCAGATCTTGAGGTCCTTCAAGAACTTGGAGAGTGTTGGTGTCTGTCGGAGGTGGAGAGGAAGGGTGTTCCATGCCCTGGCCGCGAGGAAGGTGAAGGAACGACTTCCTGTTCTGGTCTTCTTGATGCACAGCACCGTAACAAGGGAGAGCAGGGCCGAGCGGAGGGATCTTTGGGGTGTGTGGAACGTGAGGCGGTGGTTCATGTAGGCTGGTCTGGTGTTGTGGAGGGCTTTGTGGGCGTGGGTGAGAAGCTTGAAGGTGATTCTTTTCTCGAAGGGGAGCCAGTGTAGTGTCCGCAGGTGTTGGGAGATGTGGCAGTGGCGTTGTAGGTTGAGGAGTAGTCTGGCGAAGGCGTTCTGGATGTTCTGGAGTTTGCGGGTGAGGTTCTTGTTGATCCCAGTGTAGAGTGCGTTGCCGTAGTCCAGTCTGCTGCTGATGAGGGCGTGGGTGACGGTCTTCCTGTGTTCGAGGGGAATCCAGTTGAAGGTCTTTCGTAGGAGACAGAGGGTGTGGAAACAGGAGGAAGTGACAGCATCGATCTTGGGGTCCATTTTGAGTTCGGAGTCCAGGATGATTCTGAGGTTGCGTGCGTGGTCAGTGGGGGAGGGATGGGTCCCAAGGGCGGGGGGCCACCAGGTGTCGTTCCAGGCATCGTGGTGTGGGCCCATGATGAGTACTTTGGTTTTGTCCGTGTTTAGCTGTAGGCAGCTGTTCTTCATCCACCTGGCGACTGCTTCCATTCCTTCTTGAAAGTTGTGTTTGGAGATGCTGGGTTCATTGGACAGGGAGAGGAGGAGTTGGGTGTCATCTGCGTACGATACAACGTTGAGGCCCTGGGATCTGATGATGGGTGCGAGCGGGGCCATGTAGACGTTGAACATGGAGGGGCTGATGGAGAATCCTTGGGGGAGTCCGCAGGTGGTCGCGTGGGATGCGAGATGAAGGGTGGGAGTCTGACCCGCTGTGTTCTGCCAGAGAGGAATGAGCAGATCCAGTCGAGGGCCTTTTTCCAGATCCCTGCATTGTGGTGTCTGTGGGCTAGGGTGCAGTGTGAGACTGTGTCGAAGGCTGCGGAAAGGTCCAGGAGGATGAGGGCCACAGACTCGCCTGTGTCGAGGAGGGAGCGGATGTCATCTGTTGCGGTGAGAAGGGCAGTTTCAGTGCTGTGGTTTTTCCTGAAGCCTGATTGGGAGGAGTCGAGGATGCTGTTTTCTTCTACGAAAGAGGCGAGCTGACTGTTGACGGCTCTCTCAATGACTTTCGCCGGGTACGGGAGAAGGGAGATCGGTCTAAAATTATTGAGTTTGGTGGGGTCCGCCGAGGGTTTTTTCAGGAAAGGGTTGATCTCAGCATGTTTCCAGTCGTCGAGGAAGGAGACGGTCTTGAAGGAGCGGTTGATGATTCGTCGAAGCTCGGGGCGATGATGTCTGCGGCTCTGTGGTAGATGTGGTGGGGCCAGGGGTCCGTGGGGGCCCCAGAGTGGGTTGACTTCAAAGTCTTCCGGGTGTCTTCCATGGTGAGGGGTGCCCAGCTGTCAAGTGTTGGCTGCGTGGTATAGGGAACGGTGGGTGTAGGTTCCACGTGTAGGTTGTCATCGAAGTTGTCGTAGATGGTCTTAATTTTGTGATGGAAGAAGGCGCTGAATCTGTCGCAGAGGTCCTGGGAGGGGGGGATGTTGGTTGTCTCACTGCTGGATTGGGTGAACTCTTTGATGATGCTGAAGAGTTCCTTGCTGTTGTGTGCGTGGGAGGAGATTCTGTCCTGGAGTGCTTTCTTCCTGGAGTATCTGATGAGCTTGTGGTGGGAGGCGGTGGCTGCTTTGAAGTTGTCGAGGTCTGCTGTGGTTTTGGAGTTCCTCCATAACTTTTCAAGGCGTCTGCAGGTTCGTCTAGATTCTCGGAGTTCAGTGGAGAACCAGCTTGCTCTCTTGGCATGTGGGTTGGAGGTTTTCTTGAGGGAGCGATGGTGTTGGCGCAGTCAGTGATCCAGTTGTATAGGGTCCGGGTTGTTTTTCTTTGTATGTTTCTTATAGGGCTTTCCTATTATTATTTAGAGCTCTTTTCTTCACATTTGTGGTCGTTTTCTTTTGTAGTGGAAAAAGAACCCAAAACACCATATTTTTAAATTCTGCCTAAACTGCATAAAAACAAATTTCCCCCTCAGGCCGACTAATAGTATCGGGCATAGGATCCGCACTGGAGCCTCTGTCCCAATTTTGTGATTTCTTTTTTAAACCTTTGGTCACAGAAATGCCATCATGTCTGAAAGAGACAAAGGATATCCTTAAAAAACTGAAGGACATGCCTTTTGATCAAGAAAGGGAGTTATTTTTGACCCTAGATGTGGAATCCCTGTATACTAATATTCCACAAGAAGCCCCTCTAGAGGTCATTGAAAATATTCTCACACCAAGACAGGAAAGCCAACAAACACCAATGGGTTTTATTCTGGATTGTGCACATATGGTCCTGCCTCGGAACATTTTTGAGTATGAGGGAGAATGTTTCCTACAGGTCCATGGGACTTCCATGGGGTGCACTTGTGCCCCAAGTCTAGCATGCCTTTAAGTACACGATTTCGAAAGTAAAAACATCTATGTGAATGAGAACCCTTTCCACAACCAGATCAGGTTGTGACAAAGGTACATTGATGATATTTTGGTGATCTGGAGGGGCATCAGAAAAGAAGCCATGGAATTTTCACTTTGGCTTAACAATCTGGATCCGTTTCTCTGATTTACGATGACGCTGAGTAAAAAGAGATGCCCTTTTTGGATTTACGGATATACCATGACGAAGGCCTTCTGAAAACTGAGGTTTGTTATAAACCTACAGGCAGAAATAGCCTCCTAAGATTTGAAAGCTATCACCCCCGTGCACTAAGGGAAGGTCTACCAATTGGACAATTCCTGAGGCTACGACAAAATTGCACAGAAACCAGAAAATATAAAGAACTTGCCGAGATACTAAGTGATAAACTCAGAGAGCGAAACAACCCCAAAAAAACGATCACAAATGTGAAGAAAAGAGCTTTGAATAATAATAGGGAAGCCCTATTTGAAACATACAATAAAACCCAAGAATTTAGGCCTATCTGTGTAACTACGTATACCCCCACTTCCAACTCAGTAAAAAAGCTGGTCATGAGACACTGGGGGATACTGAACACTGGAAATCTGAAGATGTCACAACCCATGTTTGCGTTTAAACGCAGTTAGAACATCAGAGACGCGGTTGTGTATACACGCCCAAAAATGAGGAGAGTGGCATCACAAAAGAGACTCTGGAATCTCCCTATACCCACGGGCCACTACCCACGTGGAAGCTGTGGAGTATGTACATTCACAAAGAAATGCACTGAGGCGGATGTGGGCCTTTCCTCACCCTGGAATTTAAAACATCTAACAAATTGTAACTCAAATAAGGTGATCTATATGCTGAAATGCCTGTGTGGACTCCTATTCATAGGGATGACCTCACAAAATGTTAGGGGAAGGATAACAGAACATCGAAGCACTATCAGATGCAAGAAAGATAATACCAAACTGACAAGACATTATATAGAAAGACAACATACTGAAAACTACATAGAATGGTATGTTCTAGAAAAACTGGAACAAAGAAACACCGACATCACAAGAGCACTGTTCAGGTTTGAACAACGATGGGTGCATCAACTCCGAACTGATTCACAGGGTCTAAACGAGGATATTGAATGGGGATCATTAAACAGAAGGTAGCAACACTTGGTCTTTCCATCATAAGGTTTTATACCTGCCTTTGTGTAAAAAACTGGACCTACCTGTAGATAATTGTAATGCATCTCCCCGAGCCCATCCGTGGAAGACAATGTGAATTTGATGAGAATCCTGCACAGAATTAAAATTTCGATACACAATTACTCGCTAGTGAATACCGGTCCTCCACACAAATTCCTTCTTTTCAAAAAATCTAAAAACAGAGGCTTGTGGCACATGTAAAAATCCAGGAAAATATATAATTTTCCTCTTAGAAAATGAGGGCTCTGTCCCACATGTCATCCAGAAATGTTCTAGAGGGTTTCTAGATCACAGTAATTTTTAAAATGAGCAGACTTATGATGTCTTAATACTCTGTTTGGCTCAATATAAATATATATTTTTTGTTAAGAAAACTACAGCTTGTCCAGCTATCAATACGATGAGGGACTTCATGTCCCATAATGCAGCACAAACGAGATCATCACATGAGGCTAAAAGACAATCCCGGGTTAAACAAACCGGATTTTTGGTTACATCGCCTTCTCCTGCACGCATACTTACGTGCAATAGGCCTTGGGGAAACGCCCCCAAATCGATGTACGATCAAGACGCAAGGTGCGGGCATGTCGGGCCGCGGGGCGGTACCCTCGGTTCCTGACGCATGCTGGGCGAGGATTCCGGCTCCAGTCCAGATTTTCTCACCTGACCCTTGGCTACAGCCTGCAGACACAGGTGCAAATGATCATCTAATTTTACTGTGACCTGGAAGCTTAAAAGCAGGAACTTCCAGGCAAAAAACCACAGCACCAGACGGCTGTTCGATGGGGCAAGTTAGGTGACAAGTGGGTGCTCGACCTTGATGAAGTAAGTCTTGCATGGAGTGTTTTGAGGATTGTTAGAAAGCAGGCCCTTCAAGAGGCAGTGAAACAGTATATTTTGGTATCTTTGTAAATCGCTCCTATTACAAAATAGGACACGGGCTTGGTTTTATGTTTTAAGTGTATCTGAAGTGTTGTTGTGCTTCCATATACAACTTATACTCCATGTGGGGCCTGAATATTTTGCCTACCATTCCTGTTCTAACCACTGTAGGGCAATATATATATATATTTTTTTTAAACATTCTCTGGTGTTTTCCATAGAGATGATATCTGTCTAAACTCTATCTTATATATCTATTCGTGACTCAAGAGTGTGACTACAGGAAAGACCCACCCCGAACAGACCATGAAGCACCTGGGTAAATAGTTCTAGGTATTTAATTTTGTCTGCTTTCTTCATTTAGATCACTGCATTGTTATATGATATGCACAAGACTAACCTTATATATGTCACCAAAGGCTAGAGTTAGTCTACTCACCCTAATCACTTGTCTGTTGTTAATTAATTTGTGTCATATAGTGCTACATATTTCAAACGTTTTTGGTAAAAGCGCTAATCTCTCTGGTCGAATATTGTGCTAAGTTAAGTCAACTGTAACTCCTTGTTCACCTATTTCATGAAAAACAATTTTCGCTGCTTTTTGTATTTATCTCATAGATTATCACAAATTATGATACCAGTTGAGAGGTAGGTCATCGGTTTATATCTAAGCCCACCCAGCACTTACTAATTGCTGTGTAGGGGCATAGACACGGCCCTGACGAATGCCTTAGACCCACGGCTGATTAGAGGCAGAAACATGTTGGCATATTTATTTGTACAGTGACGCATACAGGTCATTATACTTAAGTATGCCTCCTGTATTTACCCCTTGGTAATCTTTTAATCAACTAGGGATACCACCAAAATAAAGGATACTTTAGTGGATTATCCCATGGTTTTTTAAAGTCATAAACTGGACCTAAATCATTGTCCCGAGAGAAGAAATATCTAAAAACTCCCTCAGAAAAATCCCCATTCTGAGGTTGAGTCCGCCCTGGTAGTAACATCTTACCAGGGTGGGACGAGGTGGCAAATGATGAAGCATGTCACATTAAGTGAGTGAGCCATCCTTGTTCAATTCTTGGAATCACATTGAATTTAGATAACAAACAACTAGCAGCACACAGAGAACCCATTGGGTCTCTGGTACTAACCTGCTGACTTGCTGATTAAGCAAAAAGCATTTCTCTGAGGGTATCATTAATTTATTTGTTTTTGAATGGGCTCATCAGCTCAGGGGATGGGGTATGCATCAGTCTTCCTGATGGAATTGAGTACCCTGTAGTATACACAGAACCTACATTTTGGAGTCATGCCCGGTGGGGCAGCCATGGGCACCAGCACCCCAGGGCTAGACCAGTGGCTGTTGGGGGGCTCAATCACCCTTAACACCAGCGTCTTGGAGACATCCTCCTTAATACTGGCCATCACCTTCTCTGACAGTCTGTACATTTTATTTTTAGCAGGTGGACTTTCTCCAGTGTCAATGTCATGTACTCACAGGTGTGTGAGTCTAGGGGTGAGGGAGAACAGAGAGGATAACTGCCCTGGCAACTGCAACAGTCACTCTGCTGTTCTGGGGTCATAGTAGGGGAGATGGTGATACCCTCTACTGACCCATCATGCTCTTGGGCAGACAGGAGGTCAGGGAGAGGCTCGCTCTCCTCTTCCACCCCTTCATCTGTTGCCAGGAACATGTTGACTTCGGACCTCTCAAAGTGTGGTTTGAGGAGGGTCATGTAGAGCGCCCTT
The DNA here is from genome assembly GCA_963921515.1 of Calotriton arnoldi. Taxonomy (NCBI): domain Eukaryota; kingdom Metazoa; phylum Chordata; class Amphibia; order Caudata; family Salamandridae; genus Calotriton; species Calotriton arnoldi. The sequence goes on along the minus strand of CAWUFW010005281.1, from coordinate 120,481 downwards.
AAGGGGGTTCAGTGTTCTTGAGATCCACCAGGTAGGCAGACTCCCCCTGCCTCTCCTTCACCTCACATGGGATGATCCAGCAATCCTGGAGAGCTCTGGGCTCCACAGGTACCCTGACCCACACTTTCTGGCCAGGTTGAAGCTCTACCAAAGTGGCTTTCTGTTCATACCAGAGTTTCATAACTTCTTGACTGGCCTCAAAAATGCTTTTTGCCTTCTTCCAGAAGTGATGCATCTGGTTGCGGAGGGTCAGCATGTAGTTGACCACATCCTGATGGGGTTTCCTGGGTGCTTGCTCCTACCCATCTCTGACAAGGCTAAGATGTCCCCTAACAGGATGGCCATAGAGGAATTTGAAGGGCCTAAACCCAAACCACTTCTGTGGCAACTCCCTGTAGGCAAGGAGATGGCAGCAAGACATTCCACTTATGCCTCATGGACTCAGGTAGGCCCTTTACATGCCTTTGAGAGTCGTGTTGACTCTCTCCACAAGACTATTTGTTTGGGGGTGATAGGGTGTGGAGAACTCCACACTAACCCCACATGGACTTCATTTATGCTGACATGAAGTTAGTGCCTCTGTCAGACACTACCTGTTTGTGGAACACTACATGGGTAAAAATGCCCATAAGGACCCTGGCCACCGTAGGTGCAGTCACCGACCTCAAAGGGATGGTCTCTGGGAAGCATGTGGCATGGTCCATCAAGACCAGGATGAACCTGTTGACTCAAGTGAGTGCCAGCGACAGGTAATGGGGTCAGGGGAGCTTTGAGCTTTTCACCTGACTTCTCACTGGCCTGGCAGGTGGGAAAGGACCTACGGAACGGATTTGAGGCCGTCTTTATCTGGGGCCAAAAGAAGTGGGCAACAAGCCTGGCGAAGGTCTTGTCTCACCCCAGAATGTCCTGCCAGGGGGATTTCATGAGCCAACCCCAGTATGGAGGCCCTGTAACACTGGGGGACCACCAGCCCACTGGCTGCCCCGGGTCCAGGAACCTTAGGCTCGCTATACAGGAGGTTATTCTCCAAACAGATAAGGTGATCTCCGGAGGTATCACCAGCTGCCTGGCCCGCAGCTTGCCTCTTGAAGCCCTCTAGAGTGAGGCAATCCTTCTACGCTTTGCAGAATTCCTCTCTGGTGGGCCCACCCTCAAATTGCCAACCAGAAATTTCAGGCAGGTCATCCAGGGTGGCAATGTCCTCCTCGGTTGGCTCCGGATCATCATTCTTAGATGCCTCATCAACCTGGACCGCATGAACTTCAGGGCCAGCTTTCCCACACTCCTTGCCCTTACTCATCTTGGCAGCTGCCTGGGCCATTGTTCCAGTCTCCAGGTCCCCTTGACTCTCTTTTCGGGCAGCCATGGACCTTGTAGTCATACAGACCCATTCAGACAAACCTAAGATCTCCAGGTGTGACTAAAGCTCCACCTCCTTCCAAGTAGTGTGCTTCAGGTGATTGCCTAACAGACAATCTACAGGCATGGCATGTCTCACATCTACTTTTAGAGAACCTGAGCCTCTCACCAATCAAAGGGAACCAGAGCCACTGGTAGATGACTCTCATGGTTGTCTGTTACTATGACTTGGTAGAATGTGTTAGGGAGAACCTGTTCTGCGGACACCAGCTGATACCTTATAGTAGTCATGCTGGCTCCTCCTGTATCCCTCAGAGCCTCCACCCGTTGCCCATTGATGGTGACTCACTCCTATACTTGTAAGTATTTGCAGGCATACGGGCTTTTGGCACCATCTCCTTCTTCCCCAGGGACACTAGAGTCACCTTAGTCTGTTCCCCAAAGCTAACTGAGAGCACCTCCTCCCCAGCCTCTACACTCGCAAATGTAAGTGTCAGCCCACTGTTGGGGGGCTGTGCCCTCTTGTGACATTTGGTGTCTCCCTTGGAGTGCCCATACTTGTAACTCTCTGTGCATTAGGGCACAAACCTCCCTGTCTATCAAAGAATCTATCCTCTTGGGTTCAGACTTGGACTGGTTATCACTGTTTTCTTTGGATTTTTTGTGGGGGCTTTTTGAGAACTGCTTACTTTTAGTTTCTCTTCCCCCTCTTTCTTCTGGTGGAACTCCTGACCACCCTTTTGGGACCCCCCCCCCCTCCAGATGCCTTTTGGCTACCCTAGTGCACCTCCTCAGCAAGCTTCCTGGGGTCAGTCAGCTTGCTGTCCACTAGGTGCTGCCACAGCTCTGTAAAACAAATATTGAGCATCTGCTTCTTGAGAATCAAGTTGTACAGCCCATTGTAATCATTAACTTTGCTGCCCCTCACCCAGCAGGGGTGTGGAATTTAATAAAATATCTAGTTGTCCATGGTGCAGGTTGCTTTATTAAATCTACTTGTCCTGTAACAAAATCCACTTGTCCCTTTTGTGCCATGTAATGCGGCGACAAATTATGGCAGCATTCTCATTATTTAAGAGCTCTGAAATATCCTCTATGATTATGCCAGGGCTCGTTCCATAGTAGGGTTTGAAAATTAGCAATTTCCTTATGTTGCATGTTTCCGCTGATCTACATACTCGGGCTGAAGGTAATGGTAAGCAACAGTTTCATGGTTGGAATGGCCTTTTGAGTCTGTGAAAACCTACTAACTTGCATGTTTTAAGGGTTTTCACCAACTCTTCTCTAATATTTTCCCATACTGGGAAAGGTTGGAAATTTACTCCTGACAATGGCAGACATAAAACTTCTTCCAGGGTTGGGAAAAAAGTGGTTGGAGGGAAAGTGAACTTGTAAACACTCAGATTTTTCACATGAGCAAATGTACACCTGCATATTTGCTCGTGCTAAAATGAAGTTCACAAATATTTTCTAGGAGTATTATTTCTTGGCCTACTTCTGTAAAGTCTTGTGAATTCAAGAAAGCTGTATATCTGCACTTAATGCAAGGACATGGGTGCACTTTTGAGACTTTATTTAATATATGGGCCCCTAATTAGGTCTGGCATTAACAATGACCTTTTGTGTTTATTAAAATTCTGTATTTCTCTCGCTCTTTCTATCGGCTAGCTTCACTGTGAATTACAGCATTCTGTTCTTTCACATGGAGCATATCGACACCCAGTAGTTTTGTTCAATGGCAGAAACAACTGTGGCAATGTGTGCTTTTTGAGACCAAAACTATTTTTGATTTTGCTAATGTTTGTTATAATGGTGAGGGCCAGGCAGCTCCCTGTAGGAAGGTGGAATCTGACTATATGGTTGCCCCCACTTTTTTTATGGTGTTTTGCTGGTTTATGACTTAGTTGGACTGGGATCCTGCTATTCAGGGCCCCAGTCTATCTGCTTTCTCTGTAAAAGGTTTCCATGTGCCTTAGGCACATCTCTGATTGGAATCTGGAGTGCCCTTATAAGTCCCTAGTATATGGTATACTATGTACCAAGGGCATAGGTACCTCAGAGGCCTACCAGGGGCTGCAGCATGTATTATGCCACCCCTGGAAGGCCATCCAAACTGACACCACAGGTCTGCTACTGCAGCCTGGGTAAGGTGGTGCATGCACCCCTTACTGTGATATAGGTTACCTATATCACTAAATACATACACACATATAAACCTATAAGTCACTCCTATGGCAGGCCTTATCAATCCTGAAGGCAGAGTGCGTGGTTCCTATGTGAGAGGGTGCCCCTGCATGAGCAGGGCCCCTCTGCAGCGTTCGGAGACCCTTCTCTGATGCTGTTTGTAGTGCAGCCTGACCATATACTCTTAAGCGCATTATAACCTCGCGTTAAATGCTAACTTTGGAATGGCTGCACCGAAACATGTCGTGTTTGGTGTCAAACATCTTGGAATACTACCCCCGCCAATTCTGGCAGCGGGGGTAGCATTCCATCCTTCTAGAGGGAGAGACATGTTAACCCTGGCTTGGCCGGTAACTTCTTTCTAAAGCCCTGGCATCACAAAATGGATGCTGCTGCCACAGACACAAGTCTGGCCTCCTGCTGCTGGACGAAACTCCGGCAGGGGAGGCCTGGACAATAGGTTTCCTGTCCCAGGGAGGTGTGACCACCTCCCCAGACAGGATAGTGTGTATTGGGGCTGGGCGGGAGCACTTTCGGGTGCTTTGAAGTCCTGCACTGGGGGCACACTTGGTGTCCCTGTGCATACCCCAGTTCAAACCGGATCAGGGGCTTGCAGCCCCTGCTTTGGCGCGAACTGGACAAAGGGAAAGGGTGTAGCCACCCTCTGCCCTGACCCACCCATAGGTGGGGCCACAGAGTAGTCCAACCCCTAAACTTGGTATAAGTAGTAGGAACCCAGTCCTTAGGACTTTAGATTATCCCTGGACGAAACTCTGAAACAGAATCCTGGACCTTCGACGCTCTACTCAAGACTAGAGGACAGAAGAATCTCCCTTGGGGTCAAGGAGTGACTCCGCTGCTTGGCAGGCACCAAAGAAGCAATTGTCCGGTCTGCATCGCCTAAGCTCCCGTCGGACGCCGAAGTCTTTGCATCACCAGAGGTGGATTTCCAGACTTCCCGAGGCTGCCCTGAGTCCCCAGCAAAGCTGAGGCCCGTAGCTGTCGTGGGTAACGTGGAACCGTGACCCCTGGACACCGCACGCATTTGCTAGTGCATCCTCTTCTGGGTCTCCCACGAAGTCGTGCTTTGGGCTCCGAGTAGCCCTAGCCTCCAGCACCAACTGCACCGAAGATCACTGGCCTCCACTCCACGAGTGTCCTGTGAGCCAGCTCCACGTGCGACGTCTCGAGGCTCCTTCGCGGTCACTAGCCCGTTGGCTAGTAGCCCTTCACGAAGGCCAATCCTTTTCTTCTTGGGCTCCCTGGTTGCTCCAGGCTTGCCCTCACTTACCTTTGCTGGGTGAGTTCCTCAGACCTTGCTGGTCTGCATCATCGTCATTCTTTACTTTCATCGAGACTTGCCGTTGCCAAGGCTTGTTGGGTCCAATCCGGTCGCCGACGCCTCAGCACTCGACAGACATCGTGTACCCGCCCGAATCCTGCTCCTGGTCGCCGACAACACCTCCTGGACCTCGTGGCTGAAGAGTCAAGACGACCGTCAACCTACCTGAAGCACTCGACATCGGTGGGCATCCGCTCATCGCCTTCCTGGTCACTGGCTAGTGACCCAGACTCTGTCCCCTCTGCTTTCAGGTTCTTCAGATCTCCGATCCACTCTTGGATCCACCCGGACACTTTCCACTTGGTCGCCAGCAGCACTTTGCAGCAGATCGCCATTCAAATCGACGACGAAACCCGACCCCGAAAGGCACCTATGCACCCGGCTTCCCTGGGTGAGGTAACACGAGTACTCCGGTGCTCCCGTGGGTAGAGACTCTAGAACGACCTAGTTCTCAAAGGGTTTGCTCCAAGTCCTCCTTTAAGTGTCCCTTTTCTTTAATTTCCTGGTCGCGACTTTCTCCATAGAAGTTAACGGCGTATCGCGGTTGTGTATTTACACTGCACGCGTCCCCCGTGGGTCCCCTGTGTCACTACCATGGGTGGTTCCTTGTGGTCCAAGCACTTCTAGAGGCTCTAGGCCTAGTGTCTAGTTCAGTCGTGGTTCTTATACCACTTTATTGGTATATGGTTTGGTACGCCCCTAGGGCCCAAACGTGTATTTGTGCTATTACTGTGTTTAAATAACTTATAACTTGTGTACTTCGAACTCTAGCCTCATAAAGAGACTAGAGGGTGTGTTTAGCAATAAATACATATATTTTCAATATATACCTGGTGTGGTGCTCTTTCATTTGGTCACTCAAGAGATTATAGACTGGTAAAACAAGCTGCTTTACATTCCTTCAAGACTTAGCCTGAAGGCTGCTCTCCATAGCTACCACTAGGATAGCTTTCAATAAGGTTGTCTTTAACCTATCTCCAATAAGGGGTTGTTTGGACTGGTGCAAGGTGCCCACTATAATTAGTGGACAGCATATGCCAGGCCAACTTCTCACATTGGTGTGCAGCGTGTGGGATTCCAGCTTGCTATTGTTTTACCAGATAATCTCAATTGAATTGATCAACTGAAAACCACTAAAGGTACCTAAGGTACATATAATTTAAGCTTAGAATACAGTAAGTTCTACTGAACTTAGAGTTGTGTGTTAAGGGATAGCACACCCTTTCTACAACTCAAGAGAGTTTAGTAGGCCACACTAGAGTAGGTAGTGCATACACCACACCTCAAAAGTGATGTCTTCAAAGCCAGGACCCAGTGAGTCCTTGCCAGAAGCCCATGGGCTTCTTCCCTCCAAGTATGATACACTCCCATTCTTGGAATTGAGAGCATTATGTAACTTGAGGAAACTGAAGACAGGCCAAAGTCCCCCCACCCAACATCTTAGAGAGATGTTGGAGGCTTATGATCTCAGCAGGCCCTTAGGGACTGAAGGGGTAGGAGCAGAGGGTGGGGCAGAAGATGAGGATGGGGCCAGGGGTAGCAATACCCCCAGCCCCTCCTCTGGAACTGACCAGGAGGGTGACAATGACCCTGACCTGGATAACCCAATTCCTCCTGTGGATGAGGAGGAGGCTCAAGATGACCTCCACTTTGTCCCCCCAGGAAGGATTGTGAGTGTGCCTAGAAGGTCTAGATCTCCTTCTCAGGAGTCTAACCACTCTAGCACCTCAATAGGGACCTCTGTCTCCTCTCATAGGAGGGAATCCTCTCATGAGAGAAGAAAGAGGCTGATTCAATATGAGGAAGCTCAGCTTGAACTCAGAAAACAGCAACTGGCTATAGACAGGGAGTCCCTAGATCTCTACAAAGAGAGAAGAAAGTTGGGACTAGAGTCCCATGGTGGCAGCAATATCCCTAAAGATAGGGAAAGGTCTTATGACCATAGAAATCTAAACAAGATTTTCCCTCCCTACCAGAGTGGGGATGACATCCACAAATGGATAACTGCACTGGAGAGGGCCTGTAAAGTTCAGAGGGTCCCCCAGAAGCAGTGGGCAGCAATCTTGTGGCTCTCCTTTGCAGACAAAGGTAGAGACAAGCTCCTTACTGTAAGAGAAGAGGATGCTGACAATTACACAGTCTTGAAGAGTGCTCTGATAGATGGGTTTGGCCTAACCACTGAACAGTATAGGTTGAAGTTCAGAGACACCCAAAAGCTCAGACTCAAGACTGGGTTGATTTTGTAGATTGTGCTACTAAGGCTCTGGAAGGTTGGATACATGGCAACAAAGTGCAGGACTTTTAGGATTGTACAATTTGATTATGAGGGAGCAGATCCTTAATAATTGTCAAAACCAGCTTTTGCACCAGTATCTGGTGGACTCTGATCTGACCTCTCCCCAAGAATTGGGAAAGAAGGCAGACAAATGGGTCAGAACCAGAGTAAAAACTAAAAATCAGGGTGGTGACCAGAAGAAAGATTCTACTAAGTCCCAAGAGAAAGGTGGGGATAAATCTAAGGATAAGTCCCCTACAGGGCCCCAAAATTCCTCTTCTGGGGGTGGGTCCCAAACTCCTTCCTCTCCGGAAAAGAAACCATATTGCCATGTCTGTAAAAGCCTGGGCACTGGAAAACTGATCCCAGTTGCCCCAGGATTGGCAATAAAGAAAATGTTCCTCCCACAACTACTACCACCCCTCCTGGTACTACCAGTAGTAATCCTCCAGTTGGGAGTAGTGCACCCAAAAAGTTGGGTGCTTTTGCAAGAGGAACAGAGGTGGGCCCTAGTTTAGACAGGGACCCCTCAACAGACTCCTCTGACTCTGATGGTGGTATAGGATTTGCCACCTTTACCATGGGTCCCACAGCATTGTGTCAGGAATTACGGACGTAGTGCGCCTGCCTAGGAGAGTAAAACTACATTTCCCATGAGGCTGGGGGATGGGAGGAGTCAGCGTGCTTAAAACGTGGTCGAACGCACACGGAAGCGTGCGTAATTCTGGACTTCAGACTTCAATTCAGAGCGGGAGACTTGGAAGCAGGAAGCAGTGAATGGCGCTAGCTCGGCTGAGCTAGGATCCTGCATCTTTCCCGAGGACTAGGGATTTAGAGGGCGCTCTCGCCGGACTGGGTGAGTGTTGGCGTCCTGTGTCAAAAAACTCGGAGGAGTTTTCAGTGGATCTGACGGCGTCACACCGGATGGTGAAACGCACATTGAGAACAAAGTGAGCTAGCAGCGGTTATAATACCGCGGATTAGGGTTAGAAGTGCTTTGACTGTAGACGGCCTTCACAACGGACGGTGAAGGCGCGTCACACTTGATTAGGAGCTATGGTGTAAGCCAAGAAAACACTTAACTGTTTACAGTGGCTTTTGCCCCTACTGTGACCTTTCTTTTGGGTGCTGCCATTTGCGGTGAGGCAACCGCTGTTTATTCATTTGTGTTAGGGAACCGCGACATTGGGGATACTTGTGTCTGTTCTACCCACGATGAACTCTTATCTAATTCTCCACTGGAGTTTATAAGACTCCAAAGGGCTGAAGGGTTTCAGCTTCAAGTTTGTTTCTTAGTTTTGAAAAGCGGACTTACCTATTTTCGGATACCCGTGTAATTCTGGTACTGGATGATTGTAAGGTGAGGTGACTTGATGTTTCATGCACTTGTGTCTAAGGTAGTGATGGTTTTAGTGAGACCTTACCAGAGTAGTTATGTATACATGTGTGTGTAATAATACCTGTTGTTTTTTCTTATAGGTTCACTTCCCTGCGGTTCCCTACCCTTCCCTTTCCCTCACTTGATTGCCCTAACGCTCTGTACAAATCTATTCAGAGATTGGGGAAATCTTGGGGTGGACCCCTTATAGCGTCATCCGGATCCTGAGGAGTACAAGACCTGACACATTGGGCAGGTACAGATTGGAGCCAATAATTAATGGTCAGAAAGCTGTGGCATTTAGGGACACAGGGGCTAGTGTCACCATGGTGGCAGGGAAACTAGTCCCCCCTCACCAGCTTTTACCTGAGTTTAAATACCAGGTGACCAACATTGATGGTGTCAGAACAGATCACCCCATGGCCATAGTCAATCTCAGCTGGGAGGGGGTCACAGGCCCAAAAAGAGTGGCAGTGTCCCCAACCCTACCTGTAGATTGCCTGATGGGCAATGATCTGGAAATTTCAGCCTGGGCTGAAGTTGAACACCAAACCCATCTCAGGATGCTGGGGGTCCCTGTAAAGGTTAGTGGGGCTGTGATGGCCACAGCCCCAGCCCAAGATTTTGGAGAGATGGAGCCTGGAAGAATGGCCCACTCTCCCCCAAAAGAGAGCACAAGGGTTGAAGAAAAGTCTTCTTCCCTCCAGACAGTAGGTAAGGGTCAGCCTCCTCAGGGAACTGACCCTACCCCTAGTGAAGGAACTGCCCCAGAGGTAGTCAGGCCTGGCCTGGCCACACCCCTGATGGCAGAGGACCCTTCCAAGGTGGTACCCAGTCTGGAGCAGGTAACCTGCCCCTCTCTACCCTGCCTCAGCCAGCCCAGGGCTGCAGAGGTCAGGAGGTCAGTGGACCCCCAGGGCCCCCTGTCCAGAGGAACCCCCATCAGCAGATTAGGGGCACCTAGTCTAGTAGCCCTAGCCAGGTGAAAATTCCTCTACACACTGAGGGATCCCCCATACCTTTATGTAGGGACCTCCCCAGAAGGACTCTGGTAGGCAAGGGCAAACCTGGGACCAGAAGGTTCCAAACCTGCCATGTCCCTCCAGTAGTCCATCCAAAGGGACCCAACCCCCAGCTGTAGGCAGCCAAAGGTTGACCCTTAGAGCAAAGTGCAACTCAGTCATGAAAAGACAGGCATACATGGTGACCAGTGATCTGAGGAAGCTGAGACCAACATTCCTAGGGCCTCACTTCCCTACTCGGACACCTCACCAGCCTTGTACTTTACCTAAGCACACCACAGGTAGTGATTCCCCATGGTGGAGACCCTCTCATACCCTTAGGGTGAGGGATTGCTTAGTGGGCCAGAAGACAGGGGGCAACCATGCTAGTGCAGGTGCTTCCTTATATGGCCACTTAGTCAATGAAGGCTCAACTGGCCAAGGTTAGCCTTATCTCCTTTCATTTGGGGGGGTTATGTAGGAAGGTGGAATCTGACTATATGGTTGCCCCCACTTTTTTATGGTGTTTTGCTGGTTTATGACTTAGTTGGACTGGGATCCTGCTATTCAGGGCCCCAGTCTATCTGCTTTCTCTGTAAAAGGTTTCCATGTGCCTTAGGCACATCTCTGATTGGAATCTGAGTGCCCTTATAAGTCCCTAGTATATGGTATACTATGTACCAAGGGCATAGGTACCTCAGAGGCCTACCAGGGGCTGCAGCATGTATTATGCCACCCCTGGAAGGCCATCCAAACTGACACCACAGGTCTGCTACTGCAGCCTGGGTAAGGTGGTGCATGCACCCCTTACTGTGATATAGGTTACCTATATCACTAAATACATACACACATATAAACCTATAAGTCACTCCTATGGCAGGCCTTATCAATCCTGAAGGCAGAGTGCGTGGTTCCTATGTGAGAGGGTGCCCCTGCATGAGCAGGGCCCCTCTGCAGCGTTCGGAGACCCTTCTCTGATGCTGTTTGTAGTGCAGCCTGACCATATACTCTTAAGCGCATTATAACCTCGCGTTAAATGCTAACTTTGGAATGGCTGCACCGAAACATGTCGTGTTTGGTGTCAAACATCTTGGAATTCTACCCCCCGCCAATTCTGGTGGCGGGGTAGCATTCCACCCTTCTAGAGGGAGAGACATGTTAACCCTGGCTTGGCCGGTAACTTCTTTCTAAAGCCCTGGCATCACAAAATGGATGCTGCTGCCACAGACACAAGTCTGGCCTCCTGCTGCTGGACGAAACTCCGGCAGGGGAGGCCTGGACAATAGGTTTCCTGTCCCAGGGAGGTGTGACCACCTCTCCAGACAGGATAGTGTGTATTGGGGCTGGGCGGGAGCACTTTCGGGTGCTTTGAAGTCCTGCACTGGGGGCACACTTGGTGTCCCTGTGCATACCCCAGTTCAAACCGGATCAGGGCTTGCAGCCCCTGCTTTGGCGCGAACTGGACAAAGGGAAAGGGGTGTAGCCACCCCTCTGCCCTGACCCACCCATAGGTGGGGCCACAGAGTAGTCCAACCCCTAAACTTGGTATAAGTATAGGAACCCAGTCCTTAGGACTTTAGATTATCCCTGGATGAAACTCTGAAACAGAATCCTGGACCTTCGACGCTCTACTCAAGACTAGAGGACAGAAGAATCTCCCTTGGGGTCAAGGAGTGACTCCCCTGCTTGGCAGGCACCAAAGAAGCAATTGTCCGGTCTGCATCGCCTAAGCTCCCGTCGGACGCCGAAGTCTTTGCATCACCAGAGGTGGATTTCCAGACTTCCCCGAGGCTGCCCTGAGTCCCCAGCAAAGCTGAGGCCCATAGCTGTCGTGGGTAACTTGGAACCGTGACCCCTGGACACCGCACGCATTTGCTAGTGCATCCTCTTCTGGGTCTCCCACGAAGTCGTGCTTTGGGCTCCGAGTAGCCCTAGCCTCCAGCACCAACTGCACCAAAGATCACTGGCCTCCACTCCACGAGTGTCCTGTGAGCCAGCTCCACGTGCGACGTCTCGAGGCTCCTTCGCGGTCACTAGCCCGTTGGCTAGTAGCCCTTCACGAAGGCCAATCCTTTTCTTCTTGGGCTCCCTGGTTGCTCCAGGCTTGCCCTCACTTACCTTTGCTGGGTGAGTTCCTCAGACCTTGCTGGTCTGCATCATCGTCATTCTTTACTTTCATCGAGACTTGCCGTTGCCAAGGCTTGTTGGGTCCAATCCGGTCGCCGACGCCTCAGCACTCGACAGACATCGTGTACCCGCCCGAATCCTGCTCCTGGTCGCCGACAACACCTCCTGGACCTCGTGGCTGAAGAGTCAAGACGACCGTCAACCTACCTGAAGCACTCGACATCGGTGGGCATCCGCTCATCGCCTTCCTGGTCACTGGCTAGTGACCCAGACTCTGTCCCCTCTGCTTTCAGGTTCTTCAGATCTCCGATCCACTCTTGGATCCACCCGGACACTTTCCACTTGGTCGCCAGCAGCACTTTGCAGCAGATCGCCATTCAAATCGACGACGAAACCCGACCCCGAAAGGCACCTATGCATTCGGCTTCCCTGGGTGAGGTAACACGAGTACTCCGGTGCTCCCGTGGGTAGAGACTCTAGAACGACCTAGTTCTCAAAGGGTTTGCTCCAAGTCCTCCTTTAAGTGTCCCTTTTCTTTAATTTCCTGATCGCGACTTTCTCCATAGAAGTTAACGGCGTATCGCGGTTGTGTATTTACACTGCACGCGTCCCCCGTGGGTCCCCTGTGTCACTACCATGGGTGGTTCCTTGTGGTCCAAGCACTTCTAGAGGCTCTAGGCCTAGTGTCTAGTTCAGTCGTGGTTCTTATACCACTTTATTGGTATATGGTTTGGTACGCCCCTAGGGCCCAAACGTGTATTTGTGCTATTACTGTGTTTAAATAACTTATAACTTGTGTATTTCGAACTCTAGCCTCATAAAGAGACTAGAGGGGTGTGTTTAGCAATAAATACATATATTTTCAATATATACCTGGTGTGGTGCTCTTTCATTTGGTCACTCAAGAGATTATAGACTGGTAAAACAAGCTGCTTTACATTCCTTCAAGACTTAGCCTGAAGGCTGCTCTCCATAGCTACCACTAGGATAGCTTTCAATAAGGTTGTCTTTAACCTATCTCCAATAAGGGGTTGTTTGGACTGGTGCAAGGTGCCCACTATAATTAGTGGACAGCATATGCCAGGCCAACTTCTCACATTGGTGTGCAGCGTGTGGGATTCCAGCTTGCTATTGTTTTACCAGATAATCTCAATTGAATTGATCAACTGAAAACCACTAAAGGTACCTAAGGTACATATAATTTAAGCTTAGAATACAGTAAGTTCTACTGAACTTAGAGTTGTGTGTTAAGGGATAGCACACCCTTTCTACAACTCAAGAGAGTTTAGTAGGCCACACTAGAGTAGGTAGTGCATACACCACACCTCAAAAGTGATGTCTTCAAAGCCAGGACCCAGTGAGTCCTTGCCAGAAGCCCATGGGCTTCTTCCCTCCAAGTATGATACACTCCCATTCTTGGAATTGAGAGCATTATGTAACTTGAGGAAACTGAAGACAGGACAAAGTCCCACCACCCAACATCTTAGAGAGATGTTGGAGGCTTATGATCTCAGCAGGCCCTTAGGGACTGAAGGGGTAGGAGCAGAGGGTGGGGCAGAAGATGAGGATGGGGCCAGGGTAGCAATACCCCAGCCCCTCCTCTGGAACTGACCAGGAGGGTGACAATGACCCTGACCTGGATAACCCAATTCCTCCTGTGGATGAGGAGGAGGCTCAAGATGACCTCCACTTTGTCCCCCAGGAAGGATTGTGAGTGTGCCTAGAAGGTCTAGATCTCCTTCTCAGGAGTCTAACCACTCTAGCACCTCAATAGGGACCTCTGTCTCCTCTCATAGGAGGGAATCCTCTCATGAGAGAAGAAAGAGGCTGATTCAATATGAGGAAGCTCAGCTTGAACTCAGAAAACAGCAACTGGCTATAGACAGGGAGTCCCTAGATCTCTACAAAGAGAGAAGAAAGTTGGGACTAGAGTCCCATGGTGGCAGCAATATCCCTAAAGATAGGGAAAGGTCTTATGACCATAGAAATCTAAACAAGATTGTCCCTCCCTACCAGAGTGGGATGACATCCACAAATGGATAACTGCACTGGAGAGGGCCTGTAAAGTTCAGAGGGTCCCCCAGAAGCAGTGGGCAGCAATCTTGTGGCTCTCCTTTGCAGACAAAGGTAGAGACAAGCTCCTTACTGTAAGAGAAGAGGATGCTGACAATTACACAGTCTTGAAGAGTGCTCTGATAGATGGGTTTGGCCTAACCACTGAACAGTATAGGTTGAAGTTCAGAGACACCCAAAAGCTCAGACTCAAGACTGGGTTGATTTTGTAGATTGTGCTACTAAGGCTCTGGAAGGTTGGATACATGGCAACAAAGTGCAGGACTTTTAGGATTGTACAATTTGATTATGAGGGAGCAGATCCTTAATAATTGTCAAAACCAGCTTTTGCACCAGTATCTGGTGGACTCTGATCTGACCTCTCCCCAAGAATTGGGAAAGAAGGCAGACAAATGGGTCAGAACCAGAGTAAAAACTAAAAATCAGGGTGGTGACCAGAAGAAAGATTCTACTAAGTCCCAAGAGAAAGGTGGGGATAAATCTAAGGATAAGTCCCCTACAGGGCCCCAAAATTCCTCTTCTGGGGGTGGGTCCCAAACTCCTTCCTCTCCTGAAAAGAAACCATATTGCCATGTCTGTAAAAAGCCTGGGCACTGGAAAACTGATCCCAGTTGCCCCAGGATTGGCAATAAAGAAAATGTTCCTCCCACAACTACTACCACCCCTCCTGGTACTACCAGTAGTAATCCTCCAGTTGGGAGTAGTGCACCCAAAAGTTGGGTGCTTTTGCAAGAGGAACAGAGGTGGGCCCTAGTTTAGACAGGGACCCCTCAACAGACTCCTCTGACTCTGATGGTGGTATAGGATTTGCCACCTTTACCATGGGTCCCACAGCATTGGGCAGGTACAGATTGGAGCCAATAATTAATGGTCAGAAAGCTGTGGCATTTAGGGACACAGGGGCTAGTGTCACCATGGTGGCAGGGAAACTAGTCCCCCTCACCAGCTTTTACCTGAGTTTAAATACCAGGTGACCAACATTGATGGTGTCAGAACAGATCACCCCATGGCCATAGTCAATCTCAGCTGGGAGGGGGTCACAGGCCCAAAAGAGTGGCAGTGTCCCCAACCCTACCTGTAGATTGCCTGATGGGCAATGATCTGGAAATTTCAGCCTGGGCTGAAGTTGAACACCAAACCCATCTCAGGATGCTGGGCGTCCCTGTAAAGGTTAGTGGGGCTGTGATGGCCACAGCCCCAGCCCAAGATTTTGGAGAGATGGAGCCTGGAAGAATGGCCCACTCTCCCCCAAAAGAGAGCACAAGGGTTGAAGAAAAGTCTTCTTCCTCCAGACAGTAGGTAAGGGTCAGCCTCCTCAGGGAACTGACCCTACCCCTAGTGAAGGAACTGCCCCAGAGGTAGTCAGGCCTGGCCTGGCCACACCCCTGATGGCAGAGGACCCTTCCAAGGTGGTACCCAGTCTGGAGCAGGTAACCTGCCCCTCTCTACCCTGCCTCAGCCAGCCCAGGGCTGCAGAGGTCAGGGAGGTCAGTGGACCCCCAGGGCCCCCTGTCCAGAGGAACCCCCATCAGCAGATTAGGGGCACCCAGTCTAGTAGCCCTAGCCAGGTGAAAATTCCTCTACACACTGAGGGATCCCCCATACCTTTATGTAGGGACCTCCCCAGAAGGACTCTGGTAGGCAAGGGCAAACCTGGGACCAGAAGGTTCCAAACCTGCCATGTCCCTCCAGTAGTCCATCCAAAGGGACCCAACCCCCAGCTGTAGGCAGCCAAAGGTTGACCCTTAGAGCAAAGTGCAACTCAGTCATGGAAAGACAGGCATACATGGTGACCAGTGATCTGAGGAAGCTGAGACCAACATTCCTAGGGCCTCACTTCCCTACTCAGACACCTCACCAGCCTTGTACTTTACCTAAGCACACCACAGGTAGTGATTCCCCATGGTGGAGACCCTCTCATACCCTTAGGGTGAGGGATTGCTTAGTGGACCATAAGACAGGGGGCAACCATGCTAGTGCAGGTGCTTCCTTATATGGCCACTTAGTCAATGAAGGCTCAACTGGCCAAGGTTAGCCTTATCTCCTTTCGTTTGGGGGGTTATGTAGGAAGGTGGAATCTGACTATATGGTTGCCCCCACTTTTTTTATGGTGTTTTGCTGGTTTATGACTTAGTTGGACTGGGATCCTGCTATTCAGGGCCCCAGTCTATCTGCTTTCTCTGTAAAAGGTTTCCATGTGCCTTAGGCACATCTCTGATTGGAATCTGGAGTGCCCTTATAAGTCCCTAGTATATGGTATACTATGTACCAAGGGCATAGGTACCTCAGAGGCCTACCAGGGGCTGCAGCATGTATTATGCCACCCCTGGAAGGCCATCCAAACTGACACCACAGGTCTGCTACTGCAGCCTGGGTAAGGTGGTGCATGCACTCCTTACTGTGATATAGGTTACCTATATCACTAAATACATACACACATATAAACCTATAAGTCACTCCTATGGCAGGCCTTATCAATCCTGAAGGCAGAGTGCGTGGTTCCTATGTGAGAGGGTGCCCCTGCATGAGCAGGGCCCCTCTGCAGCGTTCGGAGACCCTTCTCTGATGCTGTTTGTAGTGCAGCCTGACCATATACTCTTAAGCGCATTATAACCTCGCGTTAAATGCTAACTTTGGAATGGCTGCACCGAAACATGTCGTGTTTGGTGTCAAACATCTTGGAATACTACCCCCCGCCAATTCTGGCGGCGGGGGTAGCATTCCACCCTTCTAGAGGAGAGACATGTTAACCCTGGCTTGGCCGGTAACTTCTTTCTAAAGCCCTGGCATCACAAAATGGATGCTGCTGCCACAGACACAAGTCTGGCCTCCTGCTGCTGGACGAAACTCCGGCAGGGAGGCCTGGACAATAGGTTTCCTGTCCCAGGGAGGTGTGACCACCTCTCCAGACAGGATAGTGTGTATTGGGGCTGGGCGGGAGCACTTTCGGGTGCTTTGAAGTCCTGCACTGGGGGCACACTTGGTGTCCCTAGTGCATACCCCAGTTCAAACCGGATCAGGGGCTTGCAGCCCCTGCTTTGGCGCGAACTGGACAAAGGGAAAGGGTGTAGCCACCCCTCTGCCCTGACCCACCCATAGGTGGGGCCACAGAGTAGTCCAACCCCTAAACTTGGTATAAGTATAGGAACCCAGTCCTTAGGACTTTAGATTATCCCTGGACGAAACTCTGAAACAGAATCCTGGACCTTCGACGCTCTACTCAAGACTAGAGGACAGAAGAATCTCCCTTGGGGTCAAGGAGTGACTCCCCTGCTTGGCAGGCACCAAAGAAGCAATTGTCCGGTCTGCATCGCCTAAGCTCCCGTCGGACGCCGAAGTCTTTGCATCACCAGAGGTGGATTTCCAGACTTCCCCGAGGCTGCCCTGAGTCCCCAGCAAAGCTGAGGCCCGTAGCTGTCGTGGGTAACGTGGAACCGTGACCCCTGGACACTGCACGCATTTGCTAGTGCATCCTCTTCTGGGTCTCCCACGAAGTCGTGCTTTGGGCTCCGAGTAGCCCTAGCCTCCAGCACCAACTGCACCGAAGATCACTGGCCTCCACTCCACGAGTGTCCTGTGAGCCAGCTCCACGTGCGACGTCTCGAGGCTCCTTCGCGGTCGCTAGCCCGTTGGCTAGTAGCCCTTCACGAAGGCCAATCCTTTTCTTCTTGGGCTCCCTGGTTGCTCCAGGCTTGCCCTCACTTACCCTTGCTGGGTGAGTTCCTCAGACCTTGCTGGTCTGCATCATCGTCATTCTTTTTTTTCATCGAGACTTGCTGTTGCCAAGGCTTGTTGGGTCCAATCCGGTCGCCGACGCCTCAGCACTCGACAGACCTCGTGTACCAGCACGAATCCTGCTCCTGGTCGCCGACAACGCCTCCTGGACCTCGTGGCTGAAGAGTCAAGACGACCGTCAACCTACCTGAAGCACTCGACATCGGTGGGCATCCGCTCATCGCCTTCCTGGTCACTGGCTAGTGACCCAGACTCTGTCCCCTCTGCTTTCAGGTTCTTCAGATCTCCGATCCACTCTTGGATCCACCCGGACACTTTCCACTTGGTCGCCAGCAGCACTTTGCAGCAGATCGCCATTCAAATCGACGACTGAAACCCGACCCCGAAAGGCACCTATGCACCCGGCTTCCCTGGGTGAGGTAACACGAGTACTCCGGTGCTCCCGTGGGTAGAGACTCTAGAACGACCTAGTTCTCAAAGGGTTTGCTCCAAGTCCTCCTTTAAGTGTCCCTTTTCTTTAATTTCCTGATCGCGACTTTCTCCATAGAAGTTAACGGCGTATCGCGGTTGTGTATTTACACTGCACGCGTCCCCAGTGGGTCCCCTGTGTCACTACCTTGGGTGGTTCCTTGTGGTCCAAGCACTTCTAGAGGCTCTAGGCCTAGTGTCTAGTTCAGTCGTGGTTCTTATACCACTTTATTGGTATATGGTTTGGTACGCCCCTAGGGCCCAAACGTGTATTTGTGCTATTACTGTGTTTAAATAACTTATAACTTGTGTACTTCGAACTCTAGCCTCATAAAGAGACTAGAGGGGTGTGTTTAGCAATAAATACATATATTTTGAATATATACCTGGTGTGGTGCTCTTTCATTTGGTCACTCAAGAGATTATAGACTGGTAAAACAAGCTGCTTTACATTCCTTCAAGACTTAGCCTGAAGGCTGCTCTCCAGAGCTACCACTAGGATAGCTTTCAATAAGGTTGTCTTTAACCTATCTCCAATAAGGGGTTGTTTGGACTGGTGCAAGGTGCCCACTATAATTAGTGGACAGCATATGCCAGGCCAACTTCTCACACTCCCACACTAATAAGGTTTTACAAAAACAGTGCCAAAACAAGTCACATATTGACAAAGCCAAAAGGCTGACCAACAATTTCAGACCTACTGGCGTTACCAGTGCTTGTTTATTTTTGTTTCCCATAATCTTATTAAAACTGGTTACACTGATTTTCCATTATGAATATTTTTGGGAAATACTAGCATACATCAATACATTTTACTAAGTGATGCTGCAAAGAAATGGTACCTAGAATGTTACAGTAGTTTAGCGAAATGTTGCATTTTTGTGTGAACATTTTATTTTGAAAGCAAAGAATCATCAATCTTGCTTACAAGCTTCTGCAAATATTTGCATCTAATCTGAGATCATTCTGGGAGCATTACACATAGCCTCATATTGCTGAACATTGAAAAAGTGTGCACACATTTTTATACTGGAACCACTGTCAGTAGTGCAGTCTGAGCTTACAACATGTACTTGCAATGCTCATCCTAATAATAAAGGCTTTGCATTAATGAACTGTTAGACCTGGCATCCTTGGCGTGGGTCTCCCTTCCATTTTTTCGTAATGCCTCCACTGTTGCCGATATGTTTTTGCTGGACTAGATGCTCATGGGCACTTTGCCGCTGCTAATCAGTGCCAAAGTGCAAGTGCTCCCTATCGTTAATTGATATATGTATTAGTGACTCCATGATTGGATGATGGGTTTACTTGTCAGTCCCTAGTACAGTGCACTCAGTGTGCCCAGGGCTTGTAAATCCAATGCCGCTGGTGGGCTTGCAGCACTGGTTGTGCCACCCACAGAAGCGGCTTGTAAAGGTGTCTCAGGCCTGCCATCGCAGAGCCTGTGTGCAGCCTAGGGCTGCCATGTCGACTTGGTGAGTACACCCACTTACCAGTCCCTAAACCTTCCCTTTACTGCATGTTGGTCACCCCTAAAGTAGGCCCTAGGGCAGGGTGCATTGTAAGTATAAGGTAGGACATGCCCTGGTGTGTGTGGCATGTCCTAATAGTGAATTACAGCCATTTTCGTTTTTCACTATTGCAAGGCTACCTGCTCCCCATAGGCCAGAATGGGCAGACTGACTATTACACCTTATAGTCAGGACTGACCCAGGGAACATGGTAGAAAAACGAATTTAGTATGCCTGAACTCAGGATGATAAAATACATCTTTTAGTGAAGTTGGTTTTGACATTCTGTGTTTGAAAATACCACTTTTAGAAAGTGGGTATTTTCTTGCCTAACTATCCAAGCCTGCCTCTGCTAGGTTGTGTATTCCTTGTCTGGAGATTGAGTGACAGGGGCTGGGGGTGGCTACAGGAGACAGGGTGAGTCAGCGCAGGGCTGAATAGAAAGATCTGCATCCAGAGTGGAGGGAGGAGTTGCACCTGGGTCTGAATAGGGCTGTGCCTGCCTTCCACAATGCTGGCTCCATCTCCTGCCGGGCGGCTGAGCACTCTGCCCCACATTCTGAAAGGAAAGAAGGAGTCAGAAAAACAAAGTGCTCCAGGACTGACCAGAACTGGTTTTGGACTAGGCAGAGGCCTCTCTGCCTCCAGAGAACAAAGAGAATCAGGGTATAAGAGGGGCACCCAGACCCCAGGAAAATTAGATCACTTTTGCGAACAAGAAGAAACCTTTGCTGAGGAGCGGAACCAAGAAGAAACTGAGGAGAGACTATCCCTAAGCCTGAAGTGCTGCTTGGGGGATTGGCCTGCAGTGGTTTGCCTGACTGCCAAAGAAAGGAGAAAGGAACTTTTGCTTTGCTGTGACTTTCATCAACTTGTGAAGGATCTCCAAGGGCTTGGACGAGAGCTTGCCCCCTGACCGAAGTCCCAGGACCATTGGACTTCACCCCCTTTGTGAATTGCTGCTGGAAACTCTGTTTCAGTGGCTACAGAGGTAGGGAGCTGTGACCGACTCTCACGACCGACTCGGTGTCCTGTAAGCACCGCATCGAAGCACCGTCTCGCCCTGCAACGCACGGCCCTGGTCTCACCGACTCCATCAACGAGCCGCTGCCTGCACCGCATCGAGGGACAACGCGTCCTGCAACGCTCGCTACGCCGAATCGAACTGGTCCGACCGACACGGTCACTGCTGCTGAGCTCGAGTCCTGTGACCGCACCGGAGTTGGGCACCGCCGCACGCTTTGCGACGCACCGCCCGACTCGCACCGCTGTCCGGGCTGATCGACGCCAGCTCCTGAATCCGGCTCCGTCGCCGCACCGCAACCTGCCAGCACCGCATCGAAGCACCCCTGACCGATGTCCCAGGACCATTGGACTTCACCCCCTTTGTGAATTGCTGCTGGAAACTCTGTTTCAGTGGCTACAGAGGTAGGGAGCTGTGACCGACTCTCACGACCGACTCGGTGTCGTGTAAGCACCGCATCGAAGCACCGTCTCGCCCTGCAACGCACGGCCCTGGTCTCACCGACTCCGTCTCGACGACGTCAACGAGCCGCTGCCCGCACCGCATCGAGGGACAACGCGTCCTGCAACGCTTCCATTTCTGCATCGCGACCGCGACGAACAGCCATTCGGCTCGCACGCCCGTGCCTGCCGCTTCAAGTAAAAGGTGCTGTGACCGAGTCTGTCTACGCTGTGTTGGCCCGTCTCGACGCGGTCAGCTGGATTTGTTAGACTCTGTTTGTTCTCGACATCGCCGTAGCCGGAGGAGGCTACCGACTCGCACAGAACCTTGAATTAAGCCTTTTTGATCAGAACTAAGCACCCTTGACAGTATTGTGGATTATTTTTGTCGTTTATGGTCTAGTGATAAATCTATATAAAGTATACCTATTTTTATAAATATATAACCTGTGTGGTGTCCATTTGTAGTGTTGTCACTTGATTACTGTATGTGTTCACAAATGCTTTACACACTGCCTCTGAACTAAGCCTGTCTGCTCGTGCCAAGCTACCAAGAGGGTGAGCAGGGGTTATTTCAGGAGTGTACCTACTTTCCCTGACTAGACTCAAGGGTCCCTATTTGAACAAAGGTACCTACCTCTGCCAACTAGAGACCCCCAAATCTAACATTGGTGGTCAGCGGTGAGGATTCTGGACTTGCATTTGTGACTCATGTACAGTGATTGGTGAACACTACTTAGTGAGTGCAGACCAAAACGCAACCACATACTTTTATAGCATTTTTTCTGGGATTTCCTATTTTTGCAAATGCCAAGTTCAGTCACTATGGAGAAACCAGCATCAGTAGCCTCTGTTGAGTGTGATTGGGAAGAAGAGAGGCTAGAATGCTACACCCTTAAGCAGCTCAGGCAATTCTGCAAAAAGTTTAAAGTGTCCATGACCGGGCTCTCCAGGAAGGAGGACCTCCAAAAGGCGCTGAGGGCCTGGGTCGAATCAAGGAGTGCCCCTGTGGAGGGGGCTGAGAATGCAGAAGGGCAGCTGGAGGGGCTATTGGGTCTAGGGGCTGGAAGACCACCTTCCCCAGTAGGTAGCAGTGTCTCTGCCAGAGGACTGTCTCCAGAGGAGTTGGAGGACAGGAAAGAGAGTAGGATGCACGAAATGGAGCTGACCAAGCTCAAGCTGAATGGGCAGTTAGAATTCCAAATGCAAACTAGGAAATTGGCCCTAGAGGAAAAGAAAATGCAGTTTGAACATGAGAAAGTTTTGAGGGAGTTGGAATTGAAGGCCAAGAGCTTAGAGATTACTCCCTCTGGTGGCAGTGTACCGCCTGTGCCTGTTGAAGCTAGGGTGTATATTCCAAAAGATGTGGTTAAGGAATTTTTAAAAATGATGACATTGGGCAGTGGTTCAAAGCCTATGAGGTAGCCATGTCTTCCCACCGGGTCCCTGAGAAGGATTGGGGAGCGGGGTTGTGGGGACGGTTCCTCAGTGAAGGGCGGGATACCTTGTTGGATTTGCCCTCTGAAGTCTATAATTCGTACAGCCACATGAAGGATGCCTTAATGACTAGGTATGGTTTGACCCCTGAGCTTTATAGGCAAAGGTTCAGGAACTGTAGTAAGATTGAAAGCAGTACCTGGGTTGAATATGTGACCTTCTTTTGCAGAGCCTTGGATGGTTGGGTAAAGGGTAGCAAAGCGACTGATTTTCAGGCGCTCTTTGATTTGATTGCCTGGGAGCACTTGTCCGGTAATTGTTTTCCTGAGCTACGCCAGCACCTGATTGATAGTAAGCTGACTAACCCTAGGCAGCTTGTTGAGGAGGCGGACCGCTGGGTGAGTACCCGGGTCCACAAGGGTCACGTGGGAGACTCCGCCAAGGGTGGGCAGGGTCCCCAGCAGAAGAGTGGGGGGACAAGGGTAAACAGAAGGAGTTCCATAAAGGGCCCCAAAGTAGACCCCAAGGGAACCAAGGGAAGGGTTCCCAGCCTCCCCTGAGAAGAAGCCAGTGGCCCTGACAGGCCCCCTGTTCACCAGGGACCACTGGTATGCTACAAGTGTGGCGCCCCTGGCCACAAGGCAAACGATCCTCGTTGCCCTTTGCATGGAAAACCAGCGCCCACCAGTGCAGTCCCCCGGCAGTTGGCTAGTGTAGCCCTGGGGGAGGAGTTGGGTGCCCAAGGTGGGGGATCCCACAGTGTTTTCCCTTGTCTCATTAGGAGACTCTGAGATGGTCCCTAGGACCCCGCTGCCTGAGAACACTAAGAAATACAGGCAGTGGGTGACCATCAATGGCCATAGGGTGGAGGCTCTGAGAGACACAGGAGCCAGTGTGACAGCTGTCAAGTGTCACCTGGTGTCTAAGGAGCAGGTTATCCCTGATGCATTCTATCCGGTTGTTGCCGCTGACAACACAGAGAGTCACTGCAAGGTGGCTCAGGTTCCCTTTGAGTGGGGGGTCTCGGGTACTCTTCAAGTAGCTGTGAGGCCAGCCATGCCTGTTGACTGTTTGTTAGGGAACGATTTGGAGAGCTCACCTTGGGCTAAGGTGGAGCGGAGTGCGCATTTAGAAATGTTGGGCTTGCCTGATTGGGCATGTGTGACCACCCGGTCAATGGCAGCTAAAGGTGTTCAAGAGGACCTGGAGCCTGAGAGGGAGGCCCAGGTGCCTGCCGGAGAGAGTGGAGGCAGGGGCGCGGAAACCGGCCCCCGAAGTTCCCACGGTCCAGGAGGAGGCAGACCCTGAGGGGGATGCCCTGGAGCCTACAGGGGAACAGGTAGCTGAACTGGGGGACCTACCTGAGCTGACCCATTGGCAGCAAGAAGGAGGACCCTCCAGGGAAGAGTTCTGCGAGGAGCAGAACACATGCCCTCTCTCGTGGGTCTGAGGCAACAGGCCACAGACCAGGCAGCAGGTGATCAGTCTGGATCACATTGGGTTTACTGGGAGAATGGTCTCCTGTATTCAGAGCCTAAGTTTGCTGAGCCTGGGTCAGCCCCTGTGCTGGTGGTACCCCAGCGCTTCAGAGCCTTCCTACTGGGGTTGGCTCATGATGTACCGTTAGCAGGACATCTGGGGCAGGACAAGACCTTTGACAGGCTTGTTACCCATTTCTATTGGCCCCAGATGCGCAGGAGTGCCGCCACTCACTGCAGGACATGCCAGACTTGCCAGGCAAGTGGAAAGAGTGGGAGGAAGCACAAGGCTACTCTCCAGCCATTCCCTGTGGTCAGCACCCCCTTTGAACGGGTGGGTATTGACATTGTGGGGCCACTGGACCCCAAGACAGCCATGGGCAACAGGTTTATCCTGGTCTTGGTGGACCATGCCACCCGGTACCCTGAAGCCATCCCTCTGAGGACAGTGACGGCCCCCGTGGTGGGACGGGCACTGATGGGAATTTTCTCACGTGTGGGATTCCCTCAAGAGGTGGTGTCTGACAGAGGTACCAACTTCGTGTCCAAGTACATGAAATCCCTATGGCAGGAGTGCGGTGTAACTTACAAGTTCACCACTCCTTACCACCCTCAAGGAAATGGGCTGGTTGAGAGATTCAACCGGACCCTCAAGGGCATGATTATGGGTCTGGAAGAACCCATGAGGAGTAAATGGGACGTCTTCTTACCATGCCTGTTGTTTGCATACCGGGAGGTGCCACAGAAGTCTCTAGGGTTCAGTCCCTTTGAGCTCCTCTATGGACACCCGGTGCGAGGACCTCTGAGTTTGGTCAAGGAAGGCTGGGAGCAATCTCCCAGGAAACCTCCCCAGGATGTATACAGTTACATGCTGGCCTTCAGGAACCAGACTAGGCGTTTCAGAGAACTTGCTGAGGCAAATCTGGAAGCCAGCCAGGAGGAGATGAAGCGGTGGTACGACCAGAATGCCACTCTGGTAGAGCTTCAGCCTGGTCAGAAAGTGTGGGTCATGGCCCCTGTGGAGCCTTGTGCGCTCCAGGACAGGTGGACTGGCCCCTTTACGGTGGTGGAGCGCAAGAGTCCAGTTACCTATTTGGTGGACTTGCAGTCTCCCAGGAACTCCTTGCGGGTCCTGCATGTGAACCGCCTGAAGCCCCACTTGGAGAGGTCCCAAGTGGGCATGCTCTTAGCTACAGATGATGGAATGGAGGAGGAGACCGAGCCTCTTCCTGACCTCCTGTCAGCCCGAGAGCAAGATGGATCAGTGGAGGGAGTAAACCTCTCTACCTCCCTGACACCTGAGCAGCAGGGTGACTGTCGCCAACTGTTGGGACAGTTCCCTGACCTGTTCTCCCTGGTTCCCAGTGTCACTCATTGGTGCGTCCATGATGTGGACACTGAGGACAGTCTTCCTGTGAAGCACAAGGCTTACAGGGTGACTGACAGGGTCAGAGACTGCATCAAGGAGGAGGTCTCCAAGATGTTTGCGCTAGGGGTGATTGAGTCCTCTAACAGCCCTTGGGCCAGCCCAGTGGTCTTGGTTCCAAAGGCTGCCGCGCCTGGTGCCACACCAGAACTCCGGTTCTGTGTGGACTACAGGGGACTCAATTCCGTCAGCAGGACTGACGCCCACCCCATCCCCAGAGCTGATGAGCTCATAGATCGGTTAGGGGCTGCGCGGTACCTCAGCACGTTTGACTTAACATCTGGGTACTGGCAGATCGCCTTGACTGATGGGGCAAAAGAGAGGTCAGCATTCTCCACACCAGATGGGCACTACCAGTTCCGGGTGATGCCCTTTGGGATGAAGAATGCCCCTGCCACCTTTCAGAGTTTGGTCAACCAGGTGTTGGTTGGACTGGAGGATTTCAGTGCCGCCTACCTGGATGACATCGCAGTGTTCAGTGCCAGTTGGGAAGAACATCTGCGCCACCTCTGGGAAGTGTTGATGGCGCTGCGGAGGGCAGGCCTCACAATCAAGGCGAGTAAGTGCCAGATTGGGCAGGGTTCTGTGGTGTACTTGGGACACCAGGTTGGGAGCGGCCAGGTGGCGCCCCTCCAACCGAAAATTGATACCATTCTGGCTTGGGAGCCCCCAAGACCCAGACAGAGGTGAGAGCCTTCCTAGGACTCACCGGGTATTACAGGAGATTCGTCAAGCGGTATGGCAGCATTGTTGCCCCCTTGACCGAGCTGACTTCCAAGAAGCAGCCCAGGAAAGTGATTTGGACTGACGCCTGTCAGAAAGCTTTTGACACCTTGAAGACTGCCATGTGCACGGCGCCTGTGCTCCAGGCACCCAACTTCTCCAATGAGTTCATTGTTCAGACGGACGCTTCAGAGCATGGTGTAGGGGCTGTTCTATCACAGATCAATGAGGAGGGCCTAGACCAACCTGTAGCCTTCATCAGTAGAAGGTTACTTCCCCGGGAACAGAGATGGAGTGCTATTGAGCGTGAGACATTTCCTGTGGTCTGGGCACTGAAGAAGCTGAGACCATACCTGTTTGGGACTCACTTCCGGGTTCAGACAGACCACAGGCCCCTCAGATGGTTGATGCAGATGAGGGGTGAGAATCCAAAGCTGTTGAGGTGGTCCATTTCCCTACAGGGGATGGACTTTACAGTGGAACACCGCCCTGGTACAGAACACGCCAATGCTGATGGTCTGTCCAGATTTTTCCGCCTTAGCGATGAGAACTCCCTAGGGGTAGGATAGTTCTCCCCACATTTCAGCTGGAGGGGACACGTGTTAGACCTGGCATCCTTGGCGTGGGTCTCCCTTCCATTTTTTCGTAATGCCTCCACTGTTGCCGATATGTTTTTGCTGGACTAGATGCTCATGGGCACTTTGCCGCTGCTAATCAGTGCCAAAGTGCAAGTGCTCCCTATCGTTAATTGATATATGTATTAGTGACTCCATGATTGGATGATGGGTTTACTTGTCAGTCCCTAGTACAGTGCACTCAGTGTGCCCAGGGCTTGTAAATCCAATGCCGCTGGTGGGCTTGCAACACTGGTTGTGCCACCCACAGAAGCGGCTTGTAAAAGGTGTCTCAGGCCTGCCATCGCAGAGCCTGTGAGCAGCCTAGGGCTGCCATGTCGACTTGGTGAGTACACCCACTTACCAGTCCCTAAACCTTCCCTTTACTGCATGTTGGTCACCCCTAAAGTAGGCCCTAGGGCAGGGTGCATTGTAAGTATAAGGTAGGACATGCCCTGGTGTGTGTGGCATGTCCTAATAGTGAATTACAGCCATTTTCGTTTTTCACTATTGCAAGGCTACCTGCTCCCCATAGGCCAGAATGGGCAGACTGACTATTACACCTTATAGTCAGGACTGACCCAGGGAACATGGTAGAAAAACGAATTTAGTATGCCTGAACTCAGGATGATAAAATACATCTTTTAGTGAAGTTGGTTTTGACATTCTGTGTTTGAAAATACCACTTTTAGAAAGTGGGTATTTTCTTGCCTAACTATCCAAGCCTGCCTCTGCTAGGTTGTGTATTCCTTGTCTGGAGATTGAGTGACAGGGGCTGGGGGTGGCTACAGGAGACAGGGTGAGTCAGCGCAGGGCTGAATAGAAAGATCTGCATCCAGAGTGGAGGGAGGAGTTGCACCTGGGTCTGAATAGGGCTGTGCCTGCCTTCCACAATGCTGGCTCCACCTCCTGCCGGGCGGCTGAGCACTCTGCCCCACATTCTGAAAGGAAAGAAGGAGTCAGAAAAACAAAGTGCTCCAGGACTGACCAGAACTGGTTTTGGACTAGGCAGAGGCCTCTCTGCCTCCAGAGAACAAAGAGAATCAGGGTATAAGAGGGGCACCCAGACCCCAGGAAAATTAGATCACTTTTGGGAACAAGAAGAAACCTTTGCTGAGGAGCGGAACCAAGAAGAAACTGAGGAGAGACTATCCCTAAGCCTGAAGTGCTGCTTGAGGGATTGGCCTGCAGTGGTTTGCCTGACTGCCAAAGAAAGGAGAAAGGAACTTTTGCTTTGCTGTGACTTTCATCAACTTGTGAAGGATCTCCAAGGGCTTGGAAGAGAGCTTGCCCCCTGACCGAAGTCCCAGGACCATTGGACTTCACCCCCTTTGTGAATTGCTGCTGGAAACTCTGTTTCAGTGGCTACAGAGGTAGGGAGCTGTGACCGACTCTCACGACCGACTCGGTGTCGTGTAAGCACCGCATCGAAGCACCGTCTCGCCCTGCAACGCACGGCCCTGGTCTCACCGACTCCGTCTCGACGACGTCAACGAGCCGCTGCCCGCACCGCATCGAGGGACAACGCGTCCTGCAACGCTTCCATTTCTGCATCGCGACCGCGACGGACAGCCATCCGGCTCGCACGCCCGTGCCTGCCGCTTCAAGTAAAAGGTACTGTGACCGAGTCTGTCTACGCTGTGTTGGTCCGTCTCGACGCGGTCAGCTGGATTTGTTAGACTCTGTTTGTTCTCGACATCGCCGTAGCCGGAGGAGGCTACCGACTCGCACAGAACCTTGAATTAAGCCTTTTGATCAGAACTAAGCACCCTTGACAGTATTGTGGATTATTTTTGTCGTTTATGGTCTTGTGATAAATCTATATAAAGTATACCTATTTTTATAAATATATAACCTGTGTGGTGTCCATTTGTAGTGTTGTCACTTGATTACTGTATGTGTTCACAAATGCTTTACACACTGCCTCTGAACTAAGCCTGTCTGCTCGTGCCAAGCTACCAAGAGGGTGAGCAGGGGTTATTTCGGGAGTGTACCTACTTTCCCTGACTAGACTCAAGGGTCCCTATTTGGACAAAGGTACCTACCTCTGCCAACTAGAGACCCCCAAATCTAACATGAACCATAAATACAAGTTTGAACAGCATGAGCACAAATATTACCTTAACTGCAGGCAATGCCTTTCCCTGATCCATACCGTACTGTAAACTGGCAGACAAAGGGTTTGTGCTGTATGGGGTTGGGCCTACTTGTCCCAAGGACAAAATACACATGAAAACTTGTTGTCCTTGACCCCAAACAATATGTCCTGGGCATCGGGCTATATGGATTCCACATCCCTGCCCAGTCATTCAGTGCCTTGTTAGCAATGTCCAGGAAATCCACTGAAGACTGATTGGGGAGTTTGTGGCTGTCCCTGAACCTCTTGCTATACTTTTTAGGGGTCAGACCAATTTAACTAAAAGGATGGCTTTCATAGCGGTGTACCTGGTTTGGTCCTCTACTTCTAGGGTCAGGAGAGTGTCCCTCCCCACTGGAGGCATATGCTTCTACAGACCACACCCCACAGTGTTCCTCTGGAATGTTGCTATTTACAGTGGCACCTCATCAGCTGAAAATCATTTATTGATGTCATCTCTCATCACATAACTGGGTACCAGGCCTTTGGGTATACAGATCTTACTGTCCTCTACAGACACTGATGATATGCTGCCAGCATTACTGCTGGAATCTGCCTGTTTTGCCCACAGTTCCAGCTCTTTAAGGCTCCTTTCATGGGACATTTTCTTCTTTTCAGCCTCCATCCTGAGTTTGGCCATTTGTAGCTTGGACAATCTCTCTGCCTTTCTTTCCGCCATTTCCTCTGAGGTCAGGGTATGTGAGGAGACATTGTTTTCTGCTCTGGCAGCGGGTTCTAAGTTAGGAGTGGAGTCATCCTCCTCCACTGAAGGCTGCATTTCAGGGCTGATGCCCAAATCCTGATCCTTCTCATCCATCTCATCCCTATCATCCTGTTCCTCTGTGGCTGTCATCAACTGGTGGACCTCTGTCCAGGCCCTAAGATCTTACAGCAGCTCCAACGTTTTGGTGCCCTTCTCCATTTGCATTCCCCTTTCCTTGCAGAACTGTTTAAGCTCAGCCACAGCGTAACTGTCCAAGTAGGCCAGCTCAAACTCCATTACTGCAGGAATGGTTTCAGAAAGTCCAGTAGTAGGACTGAGCATAGATTTGGAACAACAAAAAGAAGCCAACCAGGAAGAATTTTAAAACTGGAATGGTCCTAGATTATTTAGGTCGGGTGGTAGAGTAAAGCAAAATTACTGTATGGCACTGCACAAACACAAGTCCAAATCCTCACCATTAAACACCAGTGTAAGATACCCTTCTCAAGCAGCAACCACAATTCTTCTCAGAGTGAGGTCCCAAGCAAACCCTAAATTAACCTGTACTCAACCCTTGGGTAGCTTGACGCAGAGCAGTCAGGCTTAACTCAGAGGCAATGTGTAAAGCATTTGTGCAATACTTCAAGCAGGAACACTGTGAAAACACGCCACAAAAGGATTCCACACCAGTTTAGAAAAATAGAATAATTTTTAATAAATAAAACAAGACCAAAGTGACAAAAAGCCAATCAGTAGAACCGGAGATATGCATGTTTAAAGATTTCAGTGAAAATAGCATCACAAAGCGCCAACTGTAGATATCTGCTTGCGCCAGACCGGGACAAAGTTACAAGTTTAGGCCGACCGCGATGGAGTGTGGGCCAGCCACAGGGACCTCGTTAGGTCCGCTGAACACAGTACCTTAAATCCTGGTTTGCTGAGCATTGCGAGGATCCATGTCGAAAATGCATCGTGCAGCCGAACCGATGCATCGGTTCTGAGAAAGGGCTACTTAAGTGGGTGACACAATAAGTGCTGCAGGCTCATTTGTAGTATTTAATTTACAGACCCTGTGTACATGTAGTGCCACTTTACTAGGGACTTACAGGTAAATTAAATATGACATGTGTGGCTAAGCCAATGTTACCATGTTTTGAGGAGTGAGCACCGCAAAAACGAGATCAGCAAAAAATGAAGTAGGAAAGTAAACGTTTTGGGGAGGACCACCCTAAGGATGACTGGTCTAACACTTACTTTCAACTTTTACCTCTCGATCATCCCATGCACTATCTCTCTATTTCCATGTAGTGCTTCTGATTTGTCTCCCAGGGATCTTTGTATTTCATAAACACTTATTGCTGTGCTTCTGTCTCACTCAAACGTCTATTACCCAGATTTTTATACTGCTAATTTATTAAAAAGTTAAATTATTCCACCAAAGAATTTAAAAAAGGTAAATAATAAAGCAAACATTTCACATGCTGGACAGCAAACACAGCGAAAACTGCTAAGTAATACCTCTACTGGTAACCACGTCTACCATATTTAGGTTCCGAACCATTGTTTGTGCTCGTTATCCTTGCTTATATTGCTAAAAAACAAAGAAGGGAGTGAAGAGGTTTAGTAAGTCATGGACTCGGCCTCCTCTACAAGTAATGAAAAAACAAAGGGAGTCCACTCTCAATTCCAAAGAACTGTGCTATCCTTACAAACAGTGACTAAACCCACTGTCACTGTCACTGTTTCTAAGGATAGCACGGTTCTTTGGAATTGAGAGTGGACTCACTTTATCCTTGCTTATAACCTGTGACAGAAAAAGGCTGCTTGAAATATTTTTTTTAAATTATTCTTCATTGAACTTTTATTATTTGAACATATCAGAAAATCTAATCTCTCACATAAAATGCAATTGTCTTGGACCAGTGGTCGCCCCTTATTTTGAAAAGTACATAAAAACGATACGAGCATGCCTCTATCCCATGAGGTAGCAATAGGGTGTCTCACAAAATACCCCAGCAGGACTAGTCTTATAACATATTAAAAGTGTCAGCAACCCTGGCCTGCAAAACAGAGCTACCTTCCCCAATTTAAGCCCACCTCTCAACCACTCACCCTCCTCCGTACAGCATACGGTGTCGAGAAGTTACAGCCTACTCACCAATGCCTTGTATATTAGTTAGGGCATGCATTTATCACTTACAGAGTTGTTAGACTATACACAGAGAGGAAGCAGACCATCGTGGGTTACATACAGAATATGTATATCTACACATATAGCCCCTCTGGTATTCAAACTAAGACGGTTTGTCGTTGGACTTATGGTTAATGTTTTCAAGAATCAGTTCCTAATATAAGATAGCTGGGGGCTGAGCCCACCTCCAAGGAATTGAGACTTGCATCCATTTCAGCCCTGGCAAACTTAAAGTAGGTCCAATTCCAAAGTTTCAAAGTCAGGACCACCATTTCATAGCGATTTGCCAATCTGCGAGTGCTAAGATAAAGTCCACAAATGTGGTACGAGATCTGTTCACTTTTGATCTGGGCATAAGGCTCAGAGGGCATATCTTGGACGTCATCTGGTTTCTTCTACCTGTCCAGTCTGTGAGACAGGAGGTGACGTCCTCCCACTACCTACGGAGGGCCACACACGACCACACCATGTGTCCGAATGCCGCACCATCATGACTGCAAGGGGAACAGGCAGGGGGTGTCTCCCGTTATATAACCTGCAAACTCACTGCCATTAAGATATGTTCTTTGGATATAATTAGAATGTACAAGCTGAGGTGGCCATTCATAGATATCTGTCATACATAGTGGAGGGAATGAGACTAACCTGAATCTGTGAGAATTTACCCTAAATCCTCTTCCCACTTAGCCCATAAGGATGCAAGGGATTTGGGTCTAATGGATCTGATGGCTCTATATGCTAATGTAATGAAATGACTTCCATTCCCCGACACCTACAATATCTGCATTAGCGCATCTGTCATTGGCTTTGCCCCTCAGCTACCCTAGTTATGTACAAGGAGCTTAGACAGCGTCACATAAATCAGGAATTGTCCGGTGGGTGAGTCATATGCTTGTGCCAATTCCTCAAAAGACATAAGGATGCCAAATTCGTGTAACTCACCCAAGGTAGCTATTCTCGGCTACGTCCAGAGAGTCCTGTCCACCCTCTTTGTGAGCCGAGAAAACCTCAGGAGTACCCACAATATGGTTTTAGGGGCACTGGGAGGGAGAGGGGGGGTCATTGGTTCGTCTGAAAAGGTATTGTTGCATATCATTTCAGGCTGCCTGGGGTAGAACCGACACAGCTGCTGCTTTCCACTTTGTGTCCGGCAAATATTTATGAGCATCTACCAGGAGTAGTTTACTCTGCAGGCAAGAGAACTCAAACTAAGTCAGAGGACTGAACCATCCGTATACACTTCAAAGTTGTACTTCCAGGTAGTATACTTTAAAGTGAACAAGCCCCAGCCCCCCCTCTTCCAACGTTAGGGCTAAGGTATCAAGAGCCACCCTCCTCCTGCCTGTCCCCCAAACCAGTTTCGTTAGCAGCGAAGAAAGGTGAAGAAAAAATTGCTCTTTAAAAAGGCAGCTTGACCTTCTGCAAACTGCAGCCATCAAAAATATTTTTTGTAAAAGGGAATCGTATCAGAATATCTCACATAATACCTGGTGGGCCTATGTTTGCTTCACCAGAAGCGCCGACAACTCAGTATCCAAAAGAAATTTAACCCTCCATCCTCGCAAAGATTGTGGAATAAACTCAACCTATATATCTAAA
Organism: Calotriton arnoldi; assembly: GCA_963921515.1. NCBI lineage: Eukaryota > Metazoa > Chordata > Amphibia > Caudata > Salamandridae > Calotriton > Calotriton arnoldi. The sequence goes on along the minus strand of CAWUFW010005281.1, from coordinate 87,256 downwards.
AGACCCTCATGAATATAACCAAAATGCTATACACACACATATATCATGATAACTTGATCTCAGGTTGACTGACATAAATATTCTTCTACATATACACAAATTAGGGCATAGATTGGATCATCACGTTCCCCCAACCTCCTCCTCTTTTTTTCTCTCTCCATTTGTTCCCCTTTCAACATAGCCACTAATAATGCTCCTCACACGCTAGTCATGCCTTCAACTGTTCCTAAGTATCTCCACCCAGCAGTGAATGTTATAAGCTAGAAACAAGACAATTGCATTGTATTCATTATGTGTACATGTTCCCCTTTTCCCCTAAGATAAAATCAGTAAAATATTTTGAACAAAAAAAGACAGCTTGAAATATCTCTGAAGTTACCAGAAGGTGAATCTGTGATACTGCACACTGCGCAGTATTACCATTTCAACTCTTGGTTATGCTGGAGATGTTTTCCAAAAGTACAGGGATTATAAGAATGTTTGGTAACCTAATCACTGACTGTTATTCTGTTTCTCGTGATTAATAGCCACATTGCAATCAGGGGGAGAGCCACAGTCAACAGAAATTGCATAATGCGATTTTACGAATCCAACTCCCCTTTTTAAATATATATATTTATATATAAATATATGCAAAAAAGAAGTAGAGAACTCTGGGTAGTTCCCAGGTTTAGGTGGAGAGTAGCTCCTCTACACAGCACCCTACAATACCAGCGACACTCTGAATTTGCTCACCTCAAATGTCTGTTTAGCAAAGTTTTTAAGGATAGGCTTAGCACAGTGCTTATGGGTTTTTCATGGCAACCCTCTAAAGTAAAATACTTGGGCTTGTGGTTTGCTCCGACGATTCATGAGACATTAAAATTAAATTTTGACCACATAATCAAAACATTAAATTATATTATTACACGCTTGCATCCTCTCTTCCTTTCTTGGTGGCCCGAATTGATTCGATTAAAATGATGCTTACCCCCTGATATTATATATTATTTCCAAGATTCCTGTTCACATCCCTGGGTATTATTTCAAGAAAATTGACTCTCTCTTAACAAAATTTCTCTGGAAAGACAAACCCCCTCATAAAGCTTTGTCCTCTTTAAAAAAGAATAAATCTAACAGAGGTCTTAGGTTGCCTGATTTTAAAACTTATCACACTACCTTTTCCCTAAAGCAGGCTGCCCGTTGGCTTTCCTCTGATCTTCCCTTACATCCTCCATTGTGGATTAAGATAGAGAAATTTCTCATTTCCCCTTTTGACTTTTAAGAAATTCTTGCTTTTTCTACTACTATCTCATTATTATGTTCTCCTATCATCTCCCACTCGCGTAAACTTTTAGCTCCTCTTTTACCATCATCTTATCCCTCAGTCACTTCTTATCAGCAACAACCCATTTGGCATGATAAATCATTACGAATTAAGAATCGTACCATATACTGGGAGACTTGGCGATCTAAAGGCTTGTGTTGGATATCTCAACTTCTAGCTGACGATCAACCCTAATCATTTTTTGATCTCCAAACAAACTTTCCTTTACCAGCTACCTTTAATTCACAATATGCTCTTTACGTCCCTCTCTCATCCAATATCTTCATGCTTTACCACTCTTTTCCAACCCTCCCCCAAAGTATACTACGCTTTCTCCAATATTGGACACTTCCCCATCTGCATCCACTTTATACAAAGCCTTACAATTACCCTCAGACAGGCTTAAAACGAAGACTGAGTTAGCATGGGAAAAAGACTTATTACAATGTTGGTTAACTAGCACTTATGGCTTAAACTTCACAAAACCTCTCGAGCTGCAAACACCAGTCAGACTCTTTATTTTGTTTATCAATGTCTGTTATTTTTTCCGGCGACTTTAGCATCTTTCTCATCAAACATGTCTTCTACACGTTGGTCATGTTCCTATTCTAATGCCGGTTTAAAATATGTTATTTGAGTGCCCCCTATCCATTTGTTTTGGCAACAGGTTTGGACCCAAATCGGAAACATTTTCAAGGTTAAGGTCCCTTTTTCTATAATCAACATATTTTTAGGTACTCTATCACCCCAATGGCCTCAGTTACCATCGAATTTTAAGTTGTTAGATTTATTGTTAGCTGTTGCTTTTCACTTAATAACCTCAAATTGGAAACAAGCAGATAAAGTTATTTTTAGATCCTGGTGGAATGCTGTGTGTTTTCACCATAGATTAGATACTAACTATGTTTCTCCTGTATCTCTGGAGATCAAGAGGGATCTCTTATGGCTCCCATTAACTACGTATTTATCCTTGTCAGCCTCATCTGATCCTAATGTTACTAATGTATCAGATGATGTACAGAAGCCTCCTTAAATCCACCTTGTTGTCTTTTCTATAGATCATTAGATGATATTTATGCTTTCAGATTTTATACTTTGTCATTTAGTTTTGCTTATTATTATGCTTACAGTGTTTAGTTATTACCATTTCTTTTTATTCTTAACATTATAAAGTAATTTTATACTGTTCCCTCCCCAACCCCTCCCCCTTTAATTGTTTGTATTGTTTATAATTCTCTTACACACAGCGTGATAGTTATAATTTTTCATATATTCTTGTTTTTTCTATAATCTATATGTTAAATAGGATTTATTATAATTCATTGTATTGCTGTTACCTTTGTTTTTCATGTTGTTCTTAATAAACTCAAACTTTAAAAAAAGGATTAGCACAGTGCCATCCACGCCGAACAAGAAAGTGACAAAATCTTTTGCCATTTGTACAGCAAAGTCTTTAAACATAGGATCAGCACAGTGCCATCCACGCCGAGCTGTAAAATGACATAAGCCTTTCACCACTCCAGGCATAGTATTACAACTTTGTATTGGTAAAATACCATTCAATCCAACCTGGAATTAATAAAAGCAACCTCTGACACATGTTTCTCTATCACTGTAGCTTTCAGAGAGGTTTAGCTTTGCCCAGACACAAGGGAGCACCCAGTATAAGTCAAAACAATACCCTTTCAGGATTAGAGTGCCGCATAAATTATGCAAAAAATAAGCAGAGAACTCTGGGTAGTTTCCAAGTTTAGGTGGCGAGCAGCTCCTGTATAGAGCACCCTACAACACCAGCGACACTCTGAATTACTTTAACTCGTGCTGATAAGTGACTTTAGACCATGAGTTATAGTTTCTTAACATAAGTATAACTATAAGTATAAATATAACAGTCAAATTTCTATGGTTTTGTGTGGGTAAAACGTGAACCTAACTATAATGTCTCTGTAACCTTTGGTTTTTTCAGAGAATATATATATAAAAAAAATCCATAGCAGAGAGCAAATCTATCTATCTATCTATCTATCTATCTATCTATCTATAGATATAGATAGATATAATACATATGTTCTCTGCTACGGATTTTGTTTTACATTAGATGGGACATGTTCTTCTGTTTTCATCTATTAAGAGGACAAGTACAGACATTTCTTTGCTTAGTGAGGTTGTAGTGCTACATGGTTCACCATCTGTGCCCCTGAATGCCTGAAGCTTGCTTTTGGTTTAACTTTTTAGGTCACAGAACAGACAGCTTTAGCTGTGTGGAAGAGCTCATGCAATCAATTCTTCAAAAAAGTACCGTAAGAGCTACAGAGAGAGAGTGGACTTTGCATTACCCGCTTTCAGCCATTGGCTTTCATGTGTATTTTTATGGATTGCCACTGCTTCAGTGCAGTATCAAAAGATCCATGGTATTTCATGAATGGTTACATTGTCCCATTTGTGTGCCCATTAGGGTTTGGTGATGGGGAATCAAGAAGTCTGTTTGTTACACTGAAGATGCAACATGACTTGCAGTCTGTAACTGAGAACCAGTGCAAAATGATGGGGTGCCCCCACAGAATGTGGTGAGGAACCCCTAAGACTTTTACATCTTACAGATGATTAGGCTTTAGGATCAATTTCATTCCCCTGAAGGGTGGGGGCCGCCTTGCATCACAGGGCCTGCCAGGGCCTGCATTACTCTCCTGAAACAGTGAGTGTCCTTTGGTATATTTACTTTGCTGATAAGACAATAGTTTAATTGTACATTTATTGTCGTCTTGTTTACAAGATGTGTCTAAAAAAACACAACATTTTTCACTAATGATTTTTGAGCATTTATTTCTTGTACTTTTCTGTCATGATAACATGTTAGAGTTATAAGGTCTGATTTGGAGATCAGAGTATGGTATTAATTCCATTAGGGCAACAGAGTAAAATACTCTGTTGCCCTGATGGAGTATCCATATTTAGATTTGGTGGTTGGTCCAGTGAACAACTCTAGTTGTTGACAGGAACTGCTGTCACGGAAGTTCCTGTCAATTAGTTAAACGTTTGATGAATAGCGCTGTAAACATGACAGCTACCTGTCAAACTTTTAACTTGTTTTTGTTTCTTCAGAAAAAGTGGGATTTCATTTTTGATAAAACAAAAACCAATCACCTCCACACTATGGGCGTTTTTGCCTATGGTGTTGGGGTCATTCAAACATTTTTATAGTCCCTTTCCACCAGGTTTTTCACATTGGTAACTGCAAATCAGGTGGGAGGACCTTCAGTTTGATAGAGAGGACACTCCGTTGTCATTGCAACAGAGAACTCTCTCTGCCAAGCTCTAAAACATCCCCATGTTTTTTTTGATCGCAAAGTAAAAATATGCATGCTCACAGACTGTCTTTAAGATTCAACAAAAATACAGACTGTTCCACTGTTACTAGCAATGGATAAAGTAAAGCTGTGTACAAAGGCTTTTTTTTAAATGAAAGAAAATACTTGACTTTTAGTCTCTATTCCACTGCTATTGTAACTTTATGTTTAAACAAGTCACCGAATTTTCATTTTAACAAAAATACTAAATTATTATTATTATCATTCACCCTGCTTTAAACAATTTATGATACACACACAGCGCCTTTCCACTAACACATTTATCAAACTTTCACACAGTGCAGCACAGCAAGCCACCTTGCTGTGCTGCATAAAAGGAAAAAGGGCAGGGATGCGGCATATTTAACATTATACGAAGAATTCCTGCACTTTCCTTGCACTGGCGCCCTTTTGGCTGCCTAGCGCCAATGCAGACACCTTTGCATCGTAGTGTAAGGATGTCTGCATTGTAGGCAGGATTGTTTTTGTACAGGAAGGGGCACCGTCCTGTAAAAACACAATCCTGTCCTCTTTCTAAGTGTGCTGCAGAAAGCAGCACACTTAGACAGAGGAAACGAGGAGAAGAACAAGTTACTTACCTTTGGTAATGCTTTTTCTGGTGGATACAGTATATGCCTGTGGATTCTTCACCGTTTTAATTCTCCCAATGCACAACATTCCACAGAAACTTTTCTCCTCAGCTCTTCCACGCCGACGAGAACTTCAAAATGGAACGGCTTCGCACGAGACTCCGCGTGACGTCATCGAAGCCATAAGAAGACCTCGTCGGCAAGCTGACATCAGTTCCACCCATTTTTCCCGTGCCTTCGATGTGAATTCTCCCAATGTGCAGCATTCCACGGAAAATGTTCTCCTCAGCTCTTCCACGTCGACGAGGATGTCACAGTGGAACGGCTTCGCACGAGACTCCGAGTGACGTCATCGGCGCCATAAGAAGACCTCGTCAGCATGCTGGCATCAGTTCCACCCATTTTGTCTGTGCCTTTGAGGTGAACGGGTGAACCAACAATATTTTCACAAGTATACAGAGTATGCAAACACAAGCAAAACTGGAAATTCTTCATCACAGACATTTCCGAGTGCCAAGCATCACATGATTCCAAAAACAAATCATATAAGATATACATTGATTATTTTTCGGTATAAGGAGACAGGCAACAGGAGGCGGGTGGGTCAGTGAGGAATCCACAGGCAGATACTGTATACACCAGAAAAAGCGTTACCGAAGGTAAGTAACTTGTTCTCCTGATGGATACATCTATCTGTGGATTCCTCACCTTTTTAAATTGAATCCCCAAGCAGTCCCGCTCCCGGCGGAGGGTGCCTGCCTGCCTATACCAACAAATCCTGCAGCACAGAACGTTCAAAATGGCCATCTCCCCTCACCTCCGAATCCAAGCAATAGTGCTTCGCAAAAGTGTGGAGGGAGGCCAAAGTTGCCTCCTTGCAGATGTCTACCACAGGGAAACCTCTAGCTAAAGTCAAAGAAGAAGACTTAGCTCTGGTAGAATGAGCTTGAATACCTTCAGGAGGCTCCTTCTTGGCCAAGGAGCAGCAAATCTTCATACAGAGGATGATCCACCTGGACAGCATTCTCTAGTGGACTGCCTTGCCCTTCATCTTGCCCACATATCCAATGAAGAGTTGATCGTCCAACCTGAAGTCCTTGGTTCTGTCCAGGTAGAAGCTGACCACCCTCTTGGGGTCCTGGTGATGAAGTCTCTCCTCCTCCTTTGAAGGGTGAGGGGGAGGGTATAAAGTGGGTAAGATGATGGACTGCCCTAAGTGGAAAGGAGTGACCACCTTAGGCAGTGAAGCAGCTCTGGTCCTAAGAACTATCTTATCGGCATGGAATGATGTAAACGGAGGCTTGGAGCTAAGAGCCTGCAACTCACTCACCTTCCTAGCGCAAGTGATTGCAACCAAAAATATCGTTTTAAACAATAGGAACCTTAAGGGATAACTATGTAATGGTTCAAAGGGTGAACCCATCAAGAAAGTGAGAATCAAATTCAAATCCCAATGAGGCATGATAAAAGGAGGGAGGAAACCTATTTGTGAGACCCTTAATAAATCTCATAACTATGGGAGATTTAAACAACGAGGGTTGATCTGGTAAACAGAGAAAAGCCACAAGGCAGACAAGTAGCCCTTAACAGTAGCCCCTGCACAACCTGCTGTGCTAGGGAAAGAGAGAAACTCAGAACATCAGGCGAATGGGCCTGCAAAGGATCAATCGATCTCTTTCCACACCATTTAACAAAATTGGCCCACCTAGCAGAATAGACAGATTTGTTGGCGTGTCTTCTGGCCGATAAAATAACATCCACCACATCCAGCGGGAGGGAGAAAGAGCTCAGGTTGCCCCGTTCAATCTCCAGGCATGAAGGTGCAGGCTCTGGAGGTGGGGGTGTAGAACCTGCCCCTACGACTGTAAGAGGAGATCTGCCCTGAGAGAGACAGAGTGGAGAGTGCGATGAGAGGTAAAGGAGGTCTGTGTACCACACCCGTTGCGGCCAATCCAGGGCGATCAATATGACTTGGGCCCGGTCTTGGAGAATCTTCCTCAAAACTCGAGGAATTAAGGTATGGGAGGAAATGCGTAAAGAAGCTGGGAACCCCAATCTAACTGAAATGCATCCCCCCATGCTCCCCACATCGGATACTGGAGACTGCAGAATGACGGGCAGTGCGCGTTCTCGTGAGTGGCAAACAGGTCCAACTGAGGAAACCCCCACATCCCGCAAATGTGAAGGACCACCTCCGGATGGAGACGCCACTGATGATCGGCCGAATACTACCGACAGACTGTCCGCAAGCACCTTCAGTTCCCCGGCCAGATGATTCACGATCACGCAAATCTGATGGTCCTGAGCCCAGGACCAGAGTCGCAGAGCCTCTCTGCAGAGAAGATACAACTCTACTCCTTCCTGTTTGTTGATGTACCACATTGCAGTATGTTGTCCCTTAGGACCTGAACCGACTGATCGCAAAGGGACGGAAGGAAGGCCTTGAGAGCCAAACGTATAGCCAGTAATTCCAGAAGATTGATGTGAAACAATCTTTCCTCTGGAGACCAAAGACCTTTGACCTCCGGATTCCCCAGATGGGCTCCACACCCTAGAGTGGAGGTATCCGTTATCACTGTTGCCACTGGAGAAGGAGGTTGAAACAGCTTCCCTTGTGAAAGGTTGCCTGGAACGCTGCAATGTCTCTGGAGATTCTAACTACCTCTTCGAGATCTCCGTTGTGTTGAAACCACTGTCTGCAGAGGCATCACTGGAGGGCCCTCATATGCCAGCGTGCATGGTTGAGCAGCAGTATGCAGGAAGCGAACAGACCGAGCAGGCGCAAGACCTTCAGGACTGGAACAGCCCTTCCATTCTGAAAAGTGGAATCATAGCCTGGATGTCCTGAATCCTCTGCAGAGGCGGGAAGGCATGATTTACAGTAGTGTCCAGTATTGCCCATCTGAACAGGATGCACTGAGAGGGCACCAGGAGAGATTTAGGTACATTTATCAAAAACCCCAAGTTGAACAACAGTTGTGTTGTTACTTGCAATGATGCAGCACCATCTCTGGCAACTTTGCTTTGAGCAGCCAGTCATCCAGATAGGGGACAACAGGAACCCCCCACCTTCTGAGATGTGCTGCCACCACCGCCATCACCTTTGTTAAGACCTGAGGTGCGGAAGTAAGGCCGAACGGAAGAACCGAAAACTGGTAGTGTTGAGACCCCACCGTAAAACGAAGATACTTCCGATGAGACTTCAAGATGGGAATGTGAAAATACGCATCCTGTAAATCGATCAACACCATCCAGTCTTCCATCTGCAGCGCAAGAAGAACCTGAGCCAGGGTCAACATTTTGAATTTCTCCTGTTTGAGGTAAAAATTCAAAACCCTGAGGTCTAGAATCGGCCTCAAGCAGCTGTCCTTTTCGGGAATCAGGAAGTACCAGGAGTAGCATCCTTGACCCCTTTCCTGCTCCGGAACCATCTCTATCGCATCTTTTTGCAGCAATAACAGAACCTCCTGCTGGAGAAGCAGAAGGTGCTCTCCTGAGCACAAACCCTGGTAGGGAGGGAAAGGAGGGAGGAACTCCCGAAAGGGTAGGGTATAACCATTCTCTACGATGTTCAACACCCAGAGATCTGTAGTAACAGACCTACAATGATGTAGAAAATGGGACACACGTCCTCCCACGGGACAAGTATGCGCTAGGATGGTGGAGCTAGAGCTGCTTCCCTACCACACCAGTTGTAAGGGTAGAAGAAGAGGAGGAGGAGGAGGAGACCTGTTGTCGTGCAGCACTTCGCAGACGACCTCTGCCCTTTCCCCTCTAGGATCTGTGCAAGGGATTTTCCTGCTGTTGCTGCTGCTGCGGCTGCTGCCAGACACAAGAGGACAAGTTCTTCCCAAAGCCACAAAACTTGCGAAACTGTTCAAAGCCCCTGGGCTGAGATTGCGGTCCTAAAGGCCTTGCTGTAGCTCTACTGTCTTTAAAGCGCTGCAGCGCTGAGTCCGCTTTGGCCCCAAACAGGTGAGATCCATCGAATGGCAGATCCAGTAAAGTAGCTTGAACATCAGGAGAGAACCCTGAACCCCGCAACCAAGCGTGCCTCCTAGTAGACACAGACGATCCCATCGCCCTGTCCATACCAGACTGTATCACCTGGCGGGACGCAGATTGGGCATCCAACAGTACCTCTGAGAAATGCCCTTGTACCTCCTGAGGTAATTTTGGGACCACCTCCCTGGCAGAGTCCATGAGGGCGTGGATGTAGCGACCCAAAAGGCTTGTGGCATTTGTTGACTTGAGGGCCATACTGCCAGACGAGAACACCTTCTTCACCGATTGCTCCATGTGTTTCGATTCCCTATCTGCAGGCGTAAATGAGAAGGAACCTGCAGACTGCCTCGAGGAGCACGAAGCCTGGACGACCAAGGTTTCCAGCAAAGGATGGGTGGACAGAAAATCAGGATCCTCCGGAGCCATTTTGAACCTCCTTGCCACTGTCCTGGACATTGCTGGAGCAGACATCGTCTTCTGCCAGACATCAAGAATGGGCTTAAAGCCTCATTAAAGGGAAGTAAAACCTCTGAGATAGAGGAAGGCGATTGGAGCACCTCCGTCAGGATATTCCAAAAGATCGACATCCTTCCTGATCACAGCGTGATAAGTGGTCACCTCCTGCGTCGAGAGACCTTTTGGAGATGAAAGCTCCCATTCAGGAGAGGTATCCAGACCACTAGTCTCCTGTAAACTTTCAAAATCTGGATCAGGATCCACAATCTCCCTTTCCTCAGCCTCTCCATGCTCTTAATGGTACTCTTCTTTTTCCAATAATCTCTGTGCCTCTCTCTGAGACCTAATCCTTGGAACAGGCATCGGTGGCGCCAGACGCGGCGCAGGTGACTTTGGGATCGCCATCGAAGGGAGGTCTACAGGAACAGTAGTCGAAGCCGGTCGAGTCGGCGCTGGTTCAGAACCAGACGGCGCCGGGGATGAATCATCCAGTGGCACTCGCCCCTCCAAAGATTGTAACGTCGCCGAAAATCTCAGCATCGGAAGAAGCTAACTCCCTGGAGCCAATGGCATAAAAGGCATAAGAGGTCCCTGAGGAACATGAGGTGGCAAACCTCCCAGGGAAAATGCCAGCTGACCCATGGAGCCAACAGGCGCACCAGTAGGATTTGCTGCTCTGGCGAACAAGCCAAACATCGCATTTGAAAAATGCGATGGATCCGTACCCGGAGTCGGGAAAGCAGAATACAACAGATCCGGCACTGCAGGCTTTGAAGCCACTCGAGGAGGCAGCACATTTGGCTCCGGCGGCAGCGCCGAAGACCCCAGAGCCACACTGGAGCCAGAGATGGAGTGGTCGGCTTCGGCAGCTGTGGAGGCTTTGCATCTCTCAGGGCCAGTGGAGTAACTGCTCTCGGGGCCGGAGTCCCCTCAGGAGAAGGAGATAGAGAGATCTCATCTCTTAGATGACGCCTGGGACATGGGGACACCGACTTCGGAGTCGCATCCTTTGACGAACGACGCCGAGAGCCATGGCGCCGCTTTTTCTTTTGACGACCTTGAAGTATGTGGAGTTGGCAACTTCGAACGGGACCTCGATCTCCTACGACCCCTTTTCTACTTCTTGGCCTTGGCCATGAAAAATGTTACCTCCCTCCCCGTCAGCGCTTTAGGATTCATGCACCTGCACGAAGAGCACTCCTCGACGTCGTGGTCCGACGAGAAACACCATAAACAGTCTTCATGGGGGTCAGTGATGGACATCTGGCCTCAACATTCTCTGCATGGCTTGAAACCAGATTTTCTTAGAGTAGCCATCCTCAATGCTACAAAGTCACGACTATCAGTAACAAAGAAACTCCCACAAATGGAGAGCCTGGGAAAAAACCATTACGCGTCGACGACGCGGAAAAAAGGGAACTGACTTCAGCACACCGACGAGGTCTTCTTATGGCTCCGATGACGCCATGCGGAGTCGCGTGCGGAGCCATTCAATTGTGACATCCTTGCTGACCTGGGAGAGCTGAGGAGAAAAGTTTCTGTGGAATGCTGTGCATTGGGAGAATTTAAAAGGTGATGAATCCACAGGCAGATCTATCCATCAGAAATAAAGATATTTCTCCTTGTTGTGCCTTCCCTGGGGAGGCATAGCATTTTGACACATTCCCAGGTTTACCTGTGTTGGTAAATCCGATAATGCGCCAAAATCCATGGGTGGATGCTTGGGAACACCCACGATCCACCCACGTAACGCCTTCCTCGGGCAGAGTAACGCAATGAAGTGATTTGCGCTGCATTGCGTTACTCTGGATTTATCAAGCTATGCAGGGCCACTCTAGGTAGCCTTGTGTGGCTTGCTAAATCTTACTTGAGTGCTGCATAGCCCTTGAGTCACCCCCTTGAGTGACGCAAGGGCGATGCAGCACTTTGATAAATGTGCCCATACTAAACCACCATTCTCTATTCTAATTCTTTTGCATAAACACTATTATAACATATAGACATCCTATTACAACTACCACAATTTCTCTACTATGCCATACATGGTAAATCCATATCACTTTCAAATTGTAAATTAATCCTCCTTTACTAATAAACAAATATTTATTTATATTATTTATGTATTTAAATTGAAATAACAAACATACATGCATACCCATTTATTTTATTGTATAATACTGCAATATCAACCACCTTTCTTTCAAAGCGCATTTTACTTGTGAGAAACCTTCTCTTTCTTTATACAAACCAATTTAAATATTACATTACATAACAATATCAAGAACATTTTAAAAAGAAAACAGATTTCCATTATGACAGTTCTTTCATGTTACCAATTGCTAACAAAACATTACTAACCAAACCCATTAGCTTTTTTCATTGTCATTTGAATTATTTGTAATACATCAGACACTACTTTGCTGCCTGCACAACTGTAGTTGCTGCTTGCAAAGTAACACCTCTACTCATCAGGTTGGGATTCATAATATCGGTTAGTGCAGTAGTTCCCAAACTTTTTAGAACTACGACCCCCTTTTTAGAAAAACAAACTTTCAAGACCCACCTACCTTTAATTGATATGAGGCGGGCGATTTTTTAATGTAACTAGAGCATCATGTGGTAGCGCATTGTCATTTACAGACAGCACATTTTCCATTGAAATGGCCACTAAATTTGCACAGACATACAGTTTTACTGATAAAACTATATAGCACACATATCATAATGTGTCAAAACTTGTTTCTGTGAATATTTAACATTTGTGCTTCACCAAGTAAGGGCCCTATTATGAGTCTGGCGGTCCGAGAACCAGTGGTATGAAACTCTCCATATAGAATATCTGCAAAAATATCTGAAGCTTGTAGAATAAACATTGCGGCCAACCTCCTGCTGCACATGCCTAAAGACCGTGAGTGGCCAACCCTATACCGTTCTTGACCAAAGGCTTTACACAGCGTGGGGTTGGCTGCCTATGTGGGTGGGGGAGGGTTGGCCAGAGTGTGCGGCAGGGGTTGGCTTTAAGTACAGGAACAAAATATTACTTTGTTTTTTTAAAACTAAAAATTCACTTAAAACAACAAAGGTTAATGTAACGTTATATTTAGCTGAGAATTTCAGTGACAACAAAACATTTTAAATGTACAAAACCACTGAAATTCACCTGCTATAGTTAGCTCTGGTAACTATAACTTGGGCCCTAAAGTAACTATAACTCGCACTCTGGCCATGCACTGCAGATTACCTCACATATTACATCACTCAAGACGTCTCCCACAACATCACTGATAATATCACTACAATATTTGCAATTAAATTAATGACAAGAAAACTGCATGGCGAGGGCGTGAGTTATAGCTACCTTAGGGCACAAGGTATAGTTACCAGATTAACTATAACTGGTGAATTTCAGTGGTTTTGTACATTTAAAATGTTGCATTGTCACTGAAATTCTCACCTAACTATAACGTTCCTTTAACCTTTGATTTTTTTCAGTGAATAACTTTATACAGTGTTTAAAGCATTCTGAATCATGAGGGGAATACAAAAGGAATATTTAAATTATCACCAATAACGTACTTCATCCTAGCCAGTCAGGGTTCAGAGCCAACTACAGTACGGAAACAGCCCTACTGGAAGTTTCGGAATCCATTAAAACCACACTTGATAGAGGAGGCAAGGCCGTATTAGTATTGTTGGACCTCTCCGCGGCCTTCGATACCGTGCCCCATGCTCTTCTTCTGCACAGACTTCAGGGCTGTGGCATTGTTGGCACGGTCCTTCGGTGGTTCACTTCTTATTTGGAAAGCCGCCAGCAAACTGTCTGGCCTCCCCCTTTTTCGGCCCTGATTTCCCTGCTGAATGTTGGTGTCCCACAGGGATCTATCCTGAGCCCCACCATGTTCAATGTGTTCATGGCACCCGTGGCGCTTTTGGCGGAACAATACGGCGCTAAAGTAATATCTTACGCCGACGATACGCAGTTATTGTTCACCTGCGAAAAGGATATGGCCCTGAATGGGACTGAGATAAACATCTGCCTGTCTAGGGTGTTCGCTTGGTTTAAACAGAACCAATTGTTGTGCAATTCTGAAAAGTCAGAAATTATTTTTTTTGGACACAACCCGGGAGAGGAATGGCGCAATTGGTGGCCACAGAATATGTCTCCCCCTGTTAATTTAGCTACCACCGTTAAAAACCTTGGGGTGAAATTGGACTCGGACATGTCCATGAAGTCCCAGGTCCAAGCAGTGGCTGGCACAGGCTTTGGCCTACTGAAAATGTTGAGGAACTTCCTTCCACTACTCCCAGTTCCTCACAGGAAAACAGTGGTCCAAGCACTGATTATTTCTCGCCTCGATTATGTGAACGTCCTGTACTTGGGCCTCCCTGACTATCTTCTCGGCCGATTGCAGGTGGTGCAAAACGCTGCGGCAAGAGCCATACTTATGGTAGGCTTCAGCACACATGACTCCTCATTTGAAGTCCCTACACTGGCTTCCAGTGCGTAAGAGGACAAATTTTAAAGCCCTGGTATTGGCCTACAAGGCCTTCCACAATATGGGGGCCTCATACTTGAGGTACAGAATACAGCACAATGCTCCATCTAGAATCTTGAGGTCTTCCACCCAGCAGCTCTCGACTGTTCCGAGGTTCTCTCGTTCTCGTCTCGGTGGACGTTCCTTTCAGGTGGTAGCCTCTCTGCTTTGGAACAGCCTGCCGCCATCCTTGCGTCAGGCTCAGCATCTTCTCAGCTTTAGGCGAGGTTTAAAAACCTGGCTTTTTTCACAATAATAGCAGCCGATATACGTGTGCCGGTATTGTTCTGTCACTGGTTTCTTTTTCTCAGCGCCGGGACACTCCAGGGAGTAGCTGTGCGCTTTATAAATGCCCAGTAACATTAACATTAACATTAACTTTATAGTTATGATTGAGTTGATGTGTCCATTGAAAATGTCTTTTCCATTTCTAGTAACGTTTTTGCCATTTGACAAATCTGTATGAAATTTGGAAGATGCTTGATCCATTTAACTATGGTTCTTTGTTTCCAATTTAGGGCAGATTGGTCAAGGGCAACTACATTATTGAGCATGACCACAAAGTAGCATTTTTATTTGAAGCAACATTTTTCTGCACTGCTAAAGCAAAAACAGTTCAATATAATTATTCAAAATTTGCCATGAAAACAGAAGGTGACTCAGAAGAGAGATTTTTTTGGTTTTGTGTACATCTAGTCAGCAAATTTTAAGATGGTTGCATTACAATGTGGTACTGAGTGAAGTTGAAACAAACCGTTTTCACATTTCCGATTTACAAATCATTAAAATCATTCATGCACAAGCCAAATCGAATTGGTCAGGAGACAGACTGTTTTCCAATTACCATTTTGGAGTTGACTAGAACTTAAGGAGTTAGGGGACCTTCCTTAAGTAATTAATTACAGCAACTAAAGTGTTTTTGCTGTGACTTCTATTTCCAAATCTGAATGAGTTAGGGAGCATTTCTTCCTGCCAGCCATTTCAATATCCATGGATTTCAGATGGTTCTGCCGATCAGAGCATCCTGATTGGCTGGACAGCAAAATTTGTTACAAGATGAAAAGGGATCTATAAATATGTGTGAATCCTGTTTTTTGGGAAAACAATGTAAGCAACAATGGGGTTGGCGCAGCATTCCCTGACCCCTGACAGGATAGGTAGGGGATGACAGAAGGGAAGGTCTTGCCCACCCCAACAACACTTCTATGCATTAGACACTATCGGTGCCCTGAGGGATTCTAAATAATTCACATCTATCTCCATTTGTAAAAACAGCAAGATCTTGTCAAGAATACTAGCCTTCAGACTAGCAGTCTGGCTCTTCGGGAAATGAAGACTTTTTTTAACAGTTCTCCTGACATGTTACCTTTCCATAATCTAAGTACGCCTTAAAAGCACGTTTTGATGCGACTACTCCTGTATAGTCAACAACTATGCTCATATCCCTGTTGATATTGCGACCTTTACTCTTGTTTAGTTTCGTCCTAGATTTTATGTTAGACAGTTCATTTTAAACTAGACGCGCAGATAAAGTGGCATACCCGTAATATTTTTAACATTGTCATTTAGGGCAGAATGGGCAGACACTGTGGCCATTTGTGTTCTAAAGAGTTCATAACATCTAGAAATCGTTGGGACAATTTACAAACCCTTAGGGAAGCAGGCAAATATATTCTCTCAAAACAATTAAAACCGCGTATTAAATCGCAGCATTTTTCACTCACTGAGCCAGCACTTGAAACCTACAGTATGATTGTGACAAATGTTATAAATATTATTTAGTGAAGGCAGCGCAGACATCGTGACTAACTTTATATTTAAGTGTTACAAATATCGAGGAATCGTCCAGAATAGTCAAAACTCTTTGGGGAGTTGGTATTGATATTCTCCCAAAACCATCAAACCCGCGCCTTGAATCGCGGTGTTTTTAGAAGGATGACCTTTTAGCTAAATTATTTTTTATGAGTGAGCATGAAAAAGGTACAGCTTAACCCTAGAGAAAATGATACGTCTACCTGAAAGTATATAAAAAGGAGAATTTGTATTTTAGCGATTAAGCTGGTCGAAGCGATCGGCAGATGTAAACTCACATGTTAGGTACAAATGTCGGGTATTTGAATATATCTTGTACAACATACACATAACAAGTGCCATTTATCATGTCCACATATCATCTGTTTTGTTTCATTTAGCACTAAAATCTCTGGGGAAGGTTGAATATCTACTATATTGAAAATCTACCATATAGGAATGGACATAGTCCACAAGCCATACCTATTTGATACCCTTGGAGCCAGGCGAGTTCCATAGTGATTTGTCATACAAACACACTCCATATTATTAGGTAAGTAGAGGAGTTTGCCAAAGAAAGAGATAAGCATTGAAGTTACCATATATATTTAAATAGATCACAGTTACAAATTTGCATTTCAGGAAAGACTGGCACTATTTTGCCATTTTAGCTTCATCGACTAAGTGATGTACAAGCCCTCAAAAAGCAGGAAACAGGATGGTGAGGTATTTACCCATTTAAGTGCTATAAGCCATGGAAATATGCATGCTATAATTTTCTTGGTTCCCTTGACATCTGACACTGGACCGAGATAGAAAGGGATACAAAGGAAATATGGTCTTTTGAGTTCAATTATTCTTTTCTTTTTCCCTTTTTTCTTTTTGTGCACACTGGTATGTATCACTGGATACGTTGTGAAATTAATCACGCCCTTATAAATGATTCACTTGGGTGATTATATTGGAAGCTATTGGGGGTCTCCTTCACTGGTGTACTGCATTGGAAATATCCAGGGCTAAGTTGATGGGTGCACATGCTACATCAATGAACATATCTGATCTGTAGAGCTCTGGCACTATCTACCAATTGTTTTTAGGTATTACTCAAACCATATAAATAAGGCTCTCCTGATGAAGACATCCGCACCCTACTGGACAAAGGAGAAACAGTAGCCCTCATCCTCCTCGACCTATCAGCGGCGTTCAACACAGTCTCCCACCGCACCCTAATACGCAGACTCTACGACGCAGGAATCCAGGACAAGGCCCTCGACTGGATCCGCTCCTTCCTCTCCGGCAGGACGCAGCGGGTCAGACTCCCTCCTTTCCTCTCGGACCCCACACCTACCAGCTGCGGAGTCCCCCAGGGCTCCTCCCTCAGCCCGACGCTCTTCAACGTCTACATGGCTCCACTCGCCCCCATCGTCAGAACCTACGGACTCAACATCGTGTCATACGCAAACGACACCCAGCTCATCCTCTCCCTATCCAACGAGCCCAACACCGCCAGACGCAACTTTCGAGAAGGCATGGAAGCCGTCGCCAAATGGATGAAAAACAGCTGCCTACAACTAAACACCAACAAAACAGAAGTACTCATCATGGGCCCAAACCCCGATGCCTGGAGCGACACCTGGTGGCCCCCCGCCCTCGGAAACCCGTCAACCCCCACGGACCACGCACGCAACCTGGGAATCATCCTGGACTCCGAGCTCAAAATGGACCGCCAGATCAACTCTGTCTCGTCTTCCTGCTTCCACACCCTCCGCCTCCTTCGTAAGACCTTCAAATGGATCCCCCTTGAACACCGAAAGACCGTTACTCACGCCCTGGTCACCAGCAGACTCAACTACGACAACGCACTCTACGCCGGAATAAACAAAAACCTCACCCGCAAGCTACAGAACATCCAGAAAGCCGCCGCAAGACTGGTCCTCAACCTGCCAAAACACTGCCACATCTCCCAGCACCTGCGCAAACTCCACTGGCTCCCTGTCGAGGCGAGAATCACCTTCAAGATGCTCACCCACGCACACAAGGCCCTCCACGGCACCGGACCAGCATACCTGAACAGCCGACTCAAATTCCACGCACCCCAAAGGACCCTACGATCAGCCCAACTCTCCTACGCCGTGGTCCCCTGCACCAGAAAGACCAGATCGGGAGGCCGCTCCTTCTCCTTCCTCGCGGCCAAAGCATGGAACGCCCTTCCTCTCCACCTCAGACAGACAACATCGCTCCCCATCTTCGCAAGAAACCTCAAAACCTGGCTCTTCGACAGACCCCTCCTGGATGGATGGAACCTGCACCCCCCCCACCCCTTGCGCCTTGAGACCCTTACGGGTGAGTAGTCGCACTTTAACAAACCCCTGATTGATTAATTGATTGAAGGCATGTGAGCCGAAACACGCGTAGAGAGATGTACTAAAGGTTACCATGAAATTGGAGACAAACGCAGGTGTATCATATCTATCAATTGTTGTTGATATCAGGCGATTGGATATTTTCTGTTATACACTGAATCAGAAACAATCATGTTAATATAGATTTGAAGGGTCACTGTCAAGAAGAAGACCTAATTACTGTGGATTTTTCATTATCTGTTTATCAGATGAGATCTATGTTCATGTATGGGTTATGACAGATGTGATTGACTGTTATGGAGTGTTTTTAGAACTGTATTTTTTGTATGTTTTTATATTTATGTATATGTTACATGGGTGTACAATGCTTGAATATTGAAAATAAAACAATTTTGTATTTTTTTCTAATTTGGTGTGTTCATGAGGTCTGTCAATTATGTAAATCTATATATGTGAATTAGTGGACAGGTTGCCTGAGGATTTACGGTACAGTTAGTCAACAAATAGTACCTTGGCTGTCACTATTGTACTGCTGGGCAATCACCAGTATTCATATAGTCCTTTTCAAGCTTATTGACTGAGACTCATCTCAAAGTCTAATGGCATTCTGCAAAAGAAGCTCTGATGACAGTCTCCCCCTCTGGGAGTGCCAGCCATACATGAGGACATTGTCTCCTCCTACCATTCTTGTAAGATAAATTAGTACATTTATTTATATATTTTATTTATTTGGTGTTTTATATAGCGCAAACATGACCCTAATAGGGTATCAGAGCGCTTTACATTTACATAACTTTCCACTTAGAACATCACGAACGCCATGCAGTTTCAGTAATCCTAATCAGTATACAGCAAGTTACTAGAAACAGAAATGCTACAAAGTCATAAATTAATTGTACATTGAAATGTGAGAGAAACATTTGTGCTTGACATTCATATTTACAAGACCAGACTGATGTTAGTGGTCAATGTGTGGTAGCGTGTGCATTGAACAAGAAGGTCCTCTGATAATGTCAAGTCTGCTTGAGTTATGGAAGGAATTTGCTCATAAAAAGGATTTGGCTGCATTTTTAAAAGCAGCGATGGACGAGATTTTTCTAATGTTAGGGGGAAGAGCGTTCCAAATTCTTGGTGCTGCGCCAGAGAAAGCTCGGTCATAAGTTCTTTTCTTTCGGAAGAGGGCCGGTTTCAGCACTAGATCTCCATGACTCCGGGAAACCCGGGAACCTCCTGATAGAGTGATTTTCTGGGCTAGGTACCTTGGTGTATTGTAGTGTATCGCTTTGTGAGTGATACACGCCATTTTTAGTTGTATTCTTGCTTCGTAGGGCAGCCAGTTGAGCGCTTTCAGATGAGGAGTGATGTGGTCGAACTTTCTGGATCCAGTTATAAGTCTTGTGGCCGCATTGAGACAGGCTTTTAGTGGTGCTGTTGAAATCTTAGGAAGACCGGCTAGTGTTGTGCAACCGTACTCGATCCTTGATATGACTAGTGCCTGGACTGCTGTTTTAAGGTCTGAGTTATTTATGAAGGGTTTCAGTTTTCTGAGGTAGCTTAAATGGAAGCGGGCGTTTTTTGCCATTGTGTTAATATGTGCAAGCATGTTCAGGTTTTTATCTAGCATAATGCCCAGGGATTTGGTTGAATCTACAATCCTCAGAATACATTTTAGCGCCGTGATTAGTTTGGTCCACTCCACGATATTCGTAGCGCTTTTCTGGGGGAAATCAAAAGGAATTCAGTTTTCTGTGGGTTAAGCTTGAGGTGATTACTAGTTAGCCAAAGGACGGTTTTCTTTAGTGCCTGGTTCATGATACCGATCTCTTCTATCGATGTGATCTTGATGTAAAGCTGTGTATCGTCAGCGTACATATGGAAGGAGATGTTTGCTTGCTGTAAGATTTCTGTGAGTGGCTCTACATACAAATTGAATAGAGCATGGGATAGTGTTGAGCCCTGTGGTACTCCAATAACATTTCTTGATGAAGCAGATAATGTTTGGTTCACTATGAATTTTTGCTATCTGTTTTCTAAGAACGAGCTAAACCACTTGAGGACTGTACCCTCTAAGCCCATCCTTTTTTTCAGGAGGTCTAGTACTTTGGTATGGTTTACAGTGTCGAATGCCGATGAAAGGTCAAGCAGGATTAGGAGACAGGTTTCATTACGGCCGAGGGCAAGTAGAGCATCGTCCACGATGTGCAGAATTGGTGTTTCAGTGCTATTGTTTGGTCTAAATCCTGATTGGCAGTCATTCAGCAGTGTGAATTCAGAGATGTGTTGGCTCAGTTGTTGTTGTACACATTATTCCAGGACTTTGGCTAGCATGGGAATGTTTGTTACTGGTCTGAAGTTGTTCAGGTCTGCGGGGTTCTCTGTTGGTTTTTTTAAGATTGGAGTGACTTGTCCTGTTTTTAGGCAGTCCGGTAGTGAGCCTTGCGATAGCGAAGCGTTAATAATCTTTGTCCATGAGGGGATGAGCAGATGGTTTATTGTAGACCAACAATTTGCAGGTAGAGGATCGTTGAAGCGATTGTTTGGTTTTATGGTCGAGATAATCTTTGCGATATCTGTGTCAATGACAGGCTTGAATTCTGACCATAAGGCATTAATTTTAGGCATTTCCAGCGCTGGTTGGTATTGAGGCTTGGCTGGGGTGTTCATTTTGATCGAGGGGCAGTCCGCTGCTTTTTTGAGCTCCACCTCCATTGATATAGCTTTAGCTGTAAAGAAGGAGGAGAATTCTTTGCTGCTTATGTTTGATTTTATAGCTGTTGGTGCAGATTTGACCGTTTTATTGGATTGATCTTTTAGTATTTCGAATAGTTTCCTCTGTCTGTTTTTTGCATTATCAAGTTCTTTTCTAAAGAAGTCTTTTTTTTAATTTAGAATGCTTTTATTGTAGGCCTTTCTGGCCTGTCTTAGTTGGATTAAATGGGGTGAGGAAGGGTGTTGTCGCCATTTCCGCTCTGTGTGTCTGAGTGAACGTCTTTCTTCGTTGAGGGATCCGTTAAACCAAGGGTTTTTATCTTTGTCTGGGACCCTTTTGAGTTTTAATGGGGCTATGACCTCTATTATGCTCGTCATCGTATTATTGTAGTAATCCGTGAGGTCATTGACTTCTACCAGGTTATTGGGAGGTTGCAGTTCTTTCTCACAGCGTGCTGCTAGAATTTCCATATTGATCCCTCTGGTGTCGCAAATCCATTTTCTGGGTTTTATTGATTGTGAGAAGGTTTTCGTTTTTATGTGGGGTATTTGGAAGGTAATGATGTCATGATCAGACCAGTCGCAAGGGGTGATCTCGATTTTATCGACAGCTTTTTCTTTAGAGATGATCCAATCTAAGGTAGAGCCTTTCGAATGGGTTGGTAGCTGGCATTCTTGAACCAGCGATTGATCTACAAGGAAGGTTTTGAGTAGATTGATCTGATTGTCAGTATGATCCTCCCAGTGAAGATTGAAGTCTCCTAGGAAGATATCATTAGAATGGGGAGTAGTGTTTGCTGTGATGATTTCTATCAGCTGGTCTATGAACATAGTGTTTTTACCTGGAGGGTGATAGAAAGCGTGAAGTTTACTAGTTTGATTGTCTAAGGATCTTAATGACAGACCGAGATATTCACAAGACTCTAAGGCCCAGCGGCCCCTCCAATTTCGCACACCCGACCAGGCAGAGGTGCGATGTTCCTCAGCATGGGTTTGGGGAGACCCAGCCCCCGGTGGCGGTGCCCAATAGAGAGAGATCCGCAGCCTCGAAGCGGGAAGCCTCACCTTCGAAATCGGGAGTTGCTCCTCCACTCACTCGGCAAGGCAGAGGGGGATGGCTCCGCTGCAGCAGTGCAGCAGGTCACAGCGGTGGCAGCGCCCTACCGGAGGGATCCGCAGGCCAGGCCAGGCCAGGCCAGAAGCGGGCAGCCTCGACCTCCTTGGGCAGGAGCCGCTCCTCCAACTCGGCTCGGTTCACCCGGCAGCGCAGCAAGCAGGGCACTCTATACCTCCCAGTCCCAGTTGCAAACTCCTCAACAGTGCCACAGCAGGCACAGGGCACTCCGCAAGGCCGCAGGGGAGTCCGGCACCGACAATCACCGGGATGGGTCAGCAGACTTCGGACCACCCAGCACCAGAATCGGGTGTCTGAATGAAGTCTCCGAGATACAGGTTCTAGAAATTCGCAAAGGTTGACACCAAGTCCAGTTGCTTGAGGGTTTCAAGAGGCCCTGTCCTTTTCCCTAAAGGCAAAAATGATTGATCAAACTTTATGATTCTAGTTGACATAAATTCCACCTGACCTCCACTGCCATCAACTTTGACTTTGTAGCATCAACCTTCTTATTGAGGTGTTCCAAGATGCCAACAGTGTCATCTCACCACTAGAGGGGTCAGATTCTGCGCTGCTCAGGGAACACTCCAGTGTGGTGCTGGAGCGAATCTCCTCATTTCGCAAACAAAAACGCATTTAAATAGAAAGTGCAAAGTCTATACATAATAACACACGTGTGATAAATGGGAATCTGTAGTAAGTAATCATACTTAGGTATTGCAAGCATGCAAATGAAGTAACATAATGTAACAGGGAGAGGATGTAGCGTACAGCCAGAGCTGCCGACTTCGGAGCTCAGGATCCAGGTTCGAGTCTCGGTGTCAGCTCAACATCCTGTGATTCTGTGCAAATCACTTAATCTCCCTGTGCCTACCGTCAGCGCCTGGACACATCCAAGTATTTATTTATTTATTGTAGTGACTTAAGTGAGCATACTTAATGATGTCATATTAACAATGATTTATACATTAGCAATAAAAGGTCTGTTTTCACATTGAACTGGTGTTTCCCACAAGATGTTTTTATCTTCCACTGCAGATGCCATAACTTTCCAGAAGCCTCAGCTAGTTAGTGGAAAGGCATTTGCTATGTATTTGACAACTGAAAGTGAGGTTCTCACCAGGAGGAGAGAAGGTGGCAGGAAACATGACTCATGGGAAGAACTGTCTGAACCGCAATATGTGGATGAAGTATCTTTTCAAGGACTTGTTCTGTGGTCTATTGTGAAGACGTGAGAAACTAGGGAGTTTACCTACTCCCAGGGGTTTGTTGAAATTTGATTGGACATTGAGAACAGGGCATGTGTCAATTGTTTCAATGTATACTTTAACAAATTTAAATTAGAATGTGTTCCTAAAGTAGGATGGCACTCAGACTTCTAGCATTTGAAAGCACTCAGAACTCTATTATTGAGATATGTAGGGTTACCTCTCTTCAGGAGAGATTCACTTTTTAGCCCTTTTTCCTTTTAAACGATGTCTCCTGATTTATAGCTAAGAATACTTTGCAGCTTAAAAATAATTTTGCTTAAAAACTGAAGCTTTATGCTTATGCATCTTATTCTCTCATCAGAACTCTTTATTGGGTTTCTGAACTGACACCTTTACTTCGGCTTAAATTGTCATCCTAATCCTTACTTTAGATCAGGGAAATTTCTTAATGGAACACGCTTGCTGTGTTATCACTTATTTGATATTTTACCTTGTATTGAAATAACAACCAATGGATTATTTGAATTTGTACAAATGATGACTAAAGACTAATATTTACTAAGTAAAACAATTTAAACTTACTAGAATTGTTAGTAAAACCCTTTAATTCACACCAACTCTCTTTATTGACTACTATAAACGCTAAATTGGTTTATTGTTAGTGAAGGTTAAAATTTAAATGATTGCTCCCTTTAAATTCTCCTTGTCGACTAACAAAGGTCCACACGACCAGTGGCACAGGGTTATTTAATGATTACACCCGAAGACTGAGATAAAAGGATTCCCGCGCAGTCAACGGGCATCTAGCAACTGATGTTGGGTTGGGAGATGGAAATAGTCATTGAAGGGCAGAGGTGATATCACTTTTCTTGAAGCCAAAGATTCCACCTTCTTTGATCGCTTTTTATTTGATTTTCCCAAGCTAGCTTCATGCAAGTTAGCATGCACTGCAACACTGTGATTCCTATTCCAAAGCAAGGATCTTAAGACCCTGTAACTCTGTGATCAGCATTTACTGAAAACACCCAATTAATCAATGATTGTTATTTGCTATAGTCATCCATCCCAGAATCACATAGTTGGGATTGGTACCCATTTTACTGAAACACTCAGGTTTTCCAAGGACAAAACAAATATAACCATTACTGGCGAGAACAGATGCGGGATAAGAGCAGGTCAAGGAACGTGTACCACCACAGCAGCAAACAACTTGCTGAGTTCTTTGAGCGGAAAGTAAAAGCAATTCAAGGGCACTTTATGCTGGCTTCAAAAATTAAAGAGTTTACCATATTAAAAGACCTGCCACCAAATATATCTGAGAGTGTCAGCCAGTTTACCCTACTGAACGATGAGGAATGTCAAGCTCTAATAAAGGGTAGCAGACCCCTAGGGGTAGACATTTTACCAGCTACAACTCATAAGGAACTACTACTAAATACACATTCCCTGATACAGACTGTTATTAACTCCTTTTTTTGTCGGGATCTTTCCAGCTGAATTAAAAAAGCGGGAACCTCCCACTGTTGAAAGAAACTGTCTCTTTCACCTGGATGTCTGGAAAATTAAAGACCAGTGTGCCAACTTCCATTCCTTAAAAAATTATTGAAGCATATTGTGTTTAATCAACTTTCATTTGTAGACCAGTAAAACTTGCTCAACCCTATTCAAGAAGGATTTAAAGCAGGATGAACTACGGAAAGTGTTGCCAATGCATCTCTTGATGACGTACGCTACTATGTAGACCATGACGTCTCTGCGGCTATGATATTATTAGATTTATTAGCAGTGTTTGATACCATGGTCCTTCAGATGCTATTAGGGCACCTGGAGAGGTTCAGCAAACTTTGAAATTGGTTTCAAAGTTTTATGGTTGATCAGATGACCCAAGCAGAACTAGGCCTCTATGTGTCCATAGCAAAGCAATTGACATGTTGTGAGCCTCAAGGGCTGGTGCTTTCTCTCTTGTTGTTTAATTTATATACGGTGCTGTTAGCCCATTTGATTGAGAATTGTGGACAGACTGCCTGGTGTACGCCTAAGACACTCAGGGGTATATTCACAAGAACGTGTGATAATTACCGCAAGAGTAGTGCAATGCAACTTTCAGCATCGCAGCCTATTGCAGGAAAATAACCCTGTGACAACGTGGAATTCACAACACGGCGGTAGCATGCGATAGTTGGCCGACACTGCGGCCAATGCTCGCGATACAACCACCTCGACGGAGATAAAAACACAAACCACAATGCGAAAAAAGCTGCGATGGGCCAAAGCGCGATAAGAAAACAGTGACAACCAGCGCGAGGGCAGCAATACTCTCGCGCAATGCGGGAAAAAGCTCAAGAACAGCATACGGAAAATGCCACAGAACAAAATACATCAACAGCGGAGTACCACGGATGCACCCTGGCCAACTGCAGAGGACAACATGCACACCACAACATCCACACACCGTGGAAGAACAGAACCTACAGGCACACCTCATGAAAGAGACCAGTGGCAGACAAATCAGAGCTGCAGGAGTGACACACCCACCGTGCAGCATACGCACATAAGCAGAAGTGCACCCCGACAGTGACAACATCCCGGTACAAACAGCAACACCTCCACAACTGAACACAGGACACAACTGGTTCGGGAAAATGTGCACAACATGGCAAATCACATCTGAAACCCCACGGACATGTAACATGACAATGTACAATTCCAACCTGTGACCTGCAAATATGTTTTATTCACACATGCAGTGCAATTGGACATCTACTACTGACCCATGAATGCCACGGACGGTCACAATGTGACGTGCTCATGAGAAGTAAGTGTCAATGATGGAGTCCCTACGGGCCATTCCTGCCGCAGCTGCAGTGGGATGTGGGCCACCTGCCCCATCACCACCATCATCGTCCAGTACCTCTGGAACTGGGATCCATGGGGCCCTGGTGCGAACACAGATGCTGTGCAACACACAACATGCAACGATCATCTTGCACACGACGTCCGGGCTGTACAGGAGCTTCCCACCAGTGCCATCCAGGCACCTGAAACGTGACTTCAACACGCCAAATGTGCGTTCAACGATGCCCCTGGTGCGTATGTGGGCCGCACTGTACTGCCTCTGGGCGGGTGTGTTTGGGTCTCGGAGGGGTAACATCATCCAAGGGCAGAGTGCATATCCTTGATCACCTGTGACAGTGCAGGGGGAAAAGAGTCAATACTTGGTTCGGCAGGATGTGATGGCAGGCCCACCAATTCAGTGACGCCTGTGCTGGCTGTGTGTGGGGTGAGTGTAAGCCAGCCCTCAGGGAGTAGCATGTGCTGGCAACTACACCAACAGTCATCAGGCACACAGACATGCAATGTCAGAACTACAAGGGGGATGACTCGAGTCGCACAGGGCTAGTCGCCCCGGATGCACAGCGGCCGACACGGGCCCACCACCACAGGACGCTGACTCTGCGGAGACTGGGGTAGGGTCATGAGGGCAGAGCAGTGCCTCACATGTGTCATGGCTGCATTCCGCATCTCCACACGTTCAGCTGTTGTGTGGCTGTGGTGCCATGTGAAGTCTGTATTGGGTGCAGGGGTAGCCCAGGATGACCATGGAGTGGTGTAGTCATGTCTGGTAGGTGGTCGTGTAGTTTGACATGTCGGATGTGGTTAGGTCACGTGTGCATCCCCACAGTTGTGCTTTGTGCGTTGGTGGCTGTGGGATGTGTGGTGTGTTGATTTGGTACTTACCAACGAGCAGTCCCTGCTCCATATGTGCCATCCTGGAAGCGCTGGTTGATGATGGACTGTCGGAAGATGAAGGAATCATGCACACTGCCTGGGTAGTTGGCGACGACATTGGTGAACATTCCCCGGTGGTCCACTATTGCCTGCACATTGATGGAATGCGTGTGCTTCCTGTTGCGGAAGTGATGTGCAGTATCCGCAGGGGGCACAAGTGGGACATGTGTGCAGTCGATTGCCCCCAACACGGCCGGGAATCCGGCTATGGCGTAGAAGCCTTGCTTAGTCTCCAGCTGTTCCTGTGCAGTGTTGGGGAAGTGAAGGTACTGGGGTATGAAGCTGATGATGGCATCCAGGACAGGTGTGATGAACTTTGATAGGGCTGGCTGTGAGACCCCTCTGACTCTGGCAGTTGTTGGTTGGAAGGTCCCAGAGGCCAACAGGTGCAGCACTGCCAGCAGCTTTGTCTGCGGAGGGATGTTTGTTCTCCGCTGTGTTGGGACCGACAGCCTGTGGGCGATGTGGGTCAGGATGCGGAGGATGGTTGTCCTTTTGAGCCTGTAGTGGGCAATGACTTCCACGGGCGTTAGGTCTGTGAGAGTGGTGCGTCGGTAGGTTTGCTGTCTTACTCTACGCTGCCTCTGTGGTGGTCCGGGGGGTGGGTCCGGGTCCTGGGGGTGGTGGCGGTGGGTGTTGTGGCCCTGTTGGGGCTCCGAGCTGCATGTAGAGTAGCTCCATGGCGTCGTTTGTTCTTCGGGTATGGCTGTGTGTGGGACTCCGTTGCCTACTGCAGGTAGACGTCCGTCTTCACACCTGCTTGAGGCAGGTGTTAAATACCTGCGGCTACCGCGCCTTATCGCCTGTTTTGTGTTCTTATCGCCGATGTGGCTGGTCGTTGTGAATGTTGAGGTGTGATATTGTCTCAACTTTTGGCACGGGAACGCCCACTCTGCATCTCATTAGCGATATTTGCGGGGTCCTCTGTGGCGATGTTTTTTGCGGCAGCTATCGCGGGTAAACTGGTGCTGTGGGCTGTTAACACCGGCTTGTGAATGGGGAGGTAAATTTATCACGACTTTGGCTGCGATGAAGTGCCGTTAATTTGGCGATAGCTCCTTGTGAATATGCCCCTCAGATTCAACCTGTGATTGACAGCGAGCCTAGTGCAAGAGCTGCTTGCTTACAAAAATGTCTGGCCATTCCTGGAAATCTCAAAATTATTTAAAACTGAATGGGGAAAACAGAAACTATTTTCCCCTACCATGAATCAACAGTGTGAGAACACACTTTCTTGCCACTTTCTCTTGACAAGCAGCCTTCCCCTGTTCATTCTGTGAAACCCCATGGATCAAATTCAATACAGACCTGTCAATGGGGGAACAGATTAACTCAACTGTGAGGACCAGTTTCTTTCAACTCCGAATCCTAAAGGAATCAGCTACCTTTTCAACATTCAATAAAGAATACAGATTATTAACACCTTTGTTGTTTGCAAGACTGGACTAGGAAATTTGGTTAATAAACTGTAAATAGTCTAAAACGCAACAGCCAGACTGGTCCTAAACATCAGGAACTTTGAGTCTATTTTTATGAGTCTAGTTAATCTTCGCAAAACCAAAGGGGATGATGGACGGAGTGTTGAACATTGCAAGCACTCGCCCCCAGTCAACTGATCTGGGTTTAATCCATCATCATTCTTTAGCTCACTCCGCCACCCCAGTTCAGACATGGCCATATGCAAATCAGTCTGACCCTGTGCCTCATGGGAACAGTCCAGCCCGAACTGCCAAGCCATGTCTTCCCTGGACCGGAAACAAGCATCCTAGGACCGGTTTCTGGCTTACAGCCGTCATCAGCCAGGCTATCTTGAATCCAGTGGCAAAGTGAGCAAGGGACCCACGTCTGGGCATACCCTGCCAACTTAGGGCGAACATAGCAAAACCAAAGGGGATGATGGACGGAGTGTTGAACATTGCAAGCACTCACCCCCAGTCAACTGATCCGGGTTTTAATCCATCATCATTCTTAAGCTCACTCCGCCACCCCAGTTCAGACATGGTCATATGCAAATCAGTCTGACCCTGTGCCTCATGGGAACAGTCCAGCCCGAACTGCCAAGCCATGTCTTCCCTGGACCGGAAACAAGCATCCTGGGACCGGTTTCTGGCTTACAGCCGTCATCAGCCAGGCTATCTTGAATCCAGTGGCAAAGTGAGCAAGGGACCCACGTCTGGGCATACCCTGCCATCTTAGGGCAAACATAGCAAAACCAAAGGGGATGCTGGACTGAGTGTTGAACATTGCAAGCACTCACCCCCAGTCAACTGATCTGGGTTTAATCCATCATCATTCTTTAGCTCACTCTGCCACCCCAGTTCAGACATGGCCATATGCAAATCAGTCTGACCCTGTGCCTCATGGGAACAGTCCAGCCCGAACTGCCAAGCCATGTCTTCCCTGGACCGGAAACAAGCATCCTGGGACCGGTTTCTGGCTTACAGCCGCCATCAGCCAGGCTATCTTGAATCCAGTGGCAAAGTGAGCAAGGGACCCACGCCTGGGCATACCCTGCCAACTTAGGGCGAACATAGCAAAACCAAAGGGGATGATGGACGGAGTGTTGAACATTGCAAGCACTCACCCCCAGTCAACTGATCTGGGTTTAATCCATCATCATTCTTTAGCTCACTCCGCCACCCCAGTTCAGACATGGCCATATGCAAATCAGTCTGACCCTGTGCCTCATGGGGGCAGTCCAGCCCGAACTGCCAAGCCATGTCTTCCCTGGACCGGAAACAAGCATCCTGGGACCGGTTTCTGGCTTACAGCCGTCATCAGCCAGGCTATCTTGAATCCAGTGGCAAAGTGAGCAAGGGACCCACGTCTGGGCATACCCTGCCAACTTAGGGCATATGCATATGGCCATGTCTGAACTGGGGTGGTGGAGTGAGCTAAAGAATGATGATGGATTAAACCCAGATCAGTTGACTGGGGGTGAGTGTTTGATTAGCTCAAACGCTCCGTCCATCATCCCCTTTGGTATCGTCTAGTTAATCTTCACCAGCTACCAATCTGTCATAGGATCAGATTTGAATCCTTATGTCTTGCACATAAAGCGTTGTATTCCAGCAATCCTAGCCCTCTACCCAATGGGTTCTCATTTTATATCCCAAGCCTCAGTTTGTGCTTGAAGAAGGCCTTCCTGCCTTCTTAGTGAATGTCCAAAGATTCTTAAGAAGTACTCTGAGGGGCCAAGTCATTCTTGGTGGCTGCTGCCAAACTATGGAACACCATCCCGAAGATTTTGGGGGTATGATCCTTATTGCTGAGGTTTAGGAAACTATATAAAACCTGCCTTTTTATCATGTAGCTAGGCGTTAACTGTATACCCTGACTCTGAATGACTGCTAGAGGCAAGATAACCTAGGGGTGAATGACCATGCTCTATAAATGCCTAAGATAAAATGTTCTCAGGCGGCTTTTTAGGAAAACGAACTCCGGGGACAATGTAAGCTCCCATGGACGGGTCGATGGCAAGCAACTGGAGATCAGGGACCTTCCAAACTTACCTTTGGTCTGACTTCAGTTCAGACATGGAGAATGTCTAGAAAATCATAGTCCCAGAAACAAGCGGAAATAATAGCCTTTGTCCCCAAAGAAGGAGAGGAGGAGCTTTGTTTTAAACAGGCTTCATCTCAAAAAACATGGACAGAAGTTTTTACCAATAGGTTTGGTAGAATATGTTTGGTAGAAACCATATCCAAGCCCCCTGAATCCAACCAGAGAGCACAGAGTGGATTTAGAGCAAGAAACTTCCCCCTTTTAATCCCTATAGGTATAGAATGCTCAGAGAGGGGACAGCAGAACATGTCTGGAGTATTGCAAAGGATCCTGTCCGCTGCCTTCTTTTCTCTTCAGAGGAAGGAAGATCAGACAGACCTTCTAAAAAATGGACGAAACTGGAGACAGAACAAAAGACTATTATTGGAAAAGGAAAACTCTAATTAGACATGCTGTGCTTCTTTCTGATATCAATCTGAAACTGAGGATATGGTGCTATAACCATATGTGTAAAGACTTATGAAGTAATAAAAGGGAGAATTTTGCACTATCGAACAAAAGCTGTCTCACAAAGTTATCACAAACTCCAAAGCACCAATGGCTCAGGTCCATCTTGACTGACAGGGTGGCTGGAATTGAGTGCCTTCTTTGTATATGGAGAAATAGAATATAATCTCTCAACTGCGATCACCCCCCAAGGTGCTAACAATACACAGGCCAGACCCAGGCATCATCCAAACCTCATTGGTAGCACACCGAGGAACTCTCATGTCCGTCATGGCTCCTCCTATTTTAGCTAGATGGCAATCACTGCCATCTTGGTTCTACTGCGGTATCAGTAGCGTAAGCTTTGCCATCGCACAATCACCAGTTAGTGTATTTTTACAAGGTCCACGTTCCGCTCAACAGAAGAAGCATCATTGCTGCCACTTCGCATGCACCATATGGAAGACTATCCCGGTGATGCGAGGATTGAGATGTCTCATCCTCCACTCATGCGACCACACATACAAACAGCACACACTTTTACCCTTTCCTCGTCTCGTCATAGCAGCAAAGGCACCTATGGAATAACTACCCCTCTCAGCTCTCATTCAGGTCCCTCTTCAGCTATAGAATCAGAGGCAGTGGTATCTATTAGGAAGAGGCTTACATGAGGTGACTGACAGTGTCATTGTGGTGAAGAGATGAGGAGGCATTCATCTGCTTTCAAGCATCTCTGTCTGGGCTGCCTTCGAGCATCTCTGTCTGGGCTGGCTCGGTATTCCTGGAACAGGTTACCATGATTCCTAACACTACACAAGTCCTTGATTCGCCTGCCACTCATCTCCCTTTGGACTTTTACCTCCTACCCTTTTTTTCTAACTCCTGCTCTCTTCTCAGATCCATTCCTTTCATCTTCTGCTCCATCCCTTCCAGCATATTAGATACCTAAAACCAGCTCCTCACAGCACATTATGTCCTGTCTGGTTACATGCTAGGGTTTTTCGGATTGCTGTATGTCTTTGAAACATGCTTATATGTGTTGTTAAACGTGGTTGAGAAATGCCAATCCATGGCTTTGAACATCTTAGCGAGATGTGAGGCTGTGACTGTTCAAAATATTTGAGAGACACAGGTCTGTGTTTGTTAAATATATTTCACAGATGCTGATATGTGATTACTAAGCATGTTTGAGAGAAGCCAGTATGTGATTTTTACACATGCCTTAAGCAATGCTCTCCAGCTGCAAACCTCACTCTTGTCACATGGCCCATAGGGACATTGTCGATTTTCTCTAAGTTAGCATGAGCACGCTGCAGCTTGCCTGCTGCTTTGCACACTTTGCTACACAACTTTATTTTTGCAATAACTTCTATGGCAGTTTTCACATGAGAACTCATCGCTGTGTTCACTCTCTGCAGGTTCCTGGGATTATGACTGAACATTGTGAGCAAAGTCGAACAACAATGCCCCTTGTTATTTTGTTATGGCCAGGCCTTAGCCCTTAGACAACACATACCGATGCAGCTCTTGTTTGGACAACGTACTTTGGTTTTTATTAGAATACACGAATAGGTAGCACACACTTGGAGAGGGACCTTTCCAGGGAGAAAAGCAAGACAGCACCTATGATGTAGATCTACCATCTATAGGCTAAGTTATGGGGTCTGCTGACAAAGCCCAGAGATCTTCTAATATATAATAATACTGCTTCTTAGCAAGGAGAGGGAGGTTAGGCTCTATTGTCTTTTCATGATGACATCTCCCTTCATGATATATGGACTAGCGGCTATGCTGACTGTATTTGTACTATGCATTTTCCTGCTAGTTGTGGCACGTGTACTGCATGTTAGGGTACGTTAGTTAAAATAAATATTTTAAACTGTTTCGTGTCTCTGTCAGATCTTATTGTGGACAAGTACAAGAGTGCGAGCGAAAGGGTGTGTCTTGTTACCGCGATTCCTGAGAGATCTGGGAGTGTTGTGTTCTGGGGTGTCTAATCATTTGTTTCTCTGTGAGTGAGTACAGTAGGAGAGCAAGTGAGACACTATAGCTAGTCGGTCCTGGGCTCATGGGTACCAAGGTGGTAGGATGACTCAGTCCCTATTCACCAAGGTCCTATGATCCTGCGCATAGTTCTGTTTTTGGGCAGAATCCCTGCAACACTCCTCGAACAGATACTGTTCACTCTAGCAAGACAACCTATTAAATCTTAATGCAGCTACATGTGAGCACCAAAAGCATATTGTGACCAAAGTGCTGCCCCCTCGAGGGACAGCACACTTCTCAAACACAGAGCAGCACTCAAAGATAAAACAGAAAACGTTAGACAGTCCACTTGCATCCTCGTGCACTCAACACCAGAGCAATACAGGTGCCAAAGTAATGCCACCTAACAACAAAACTGAACAGAACATGCCAGTCAATGGACTATCACTCTGGTTCAGGGATTGAGAAAACTGGAATAATACACGACTCTCCTTAGACGCAAAAAAAACACCATTGCGAAGAAAAATCAGACACAAAGGGGACAGATATAGATTATGTACTTACTTAACAGAAGCCATCATTAAGCTGAACAGATGCTTGTTAACTGGCTCACTAAAATATACCTGTCTTTAACCAGTCAGTGAGAAAGCACAAAACCGTGTGAAAAAGGTATACTTTGACAGCTGGAGATACTACACGGCAATGCTAAGGCAGGATATTTGCTACTTTAATGCTTATAAAATAGATACTTTTATGCATGATGGCTAGTGAAGACACACTTCACCTTCATTACTTTCACAAAGAATATTAGTAACAATGATGCTAGCAGGGCCGGTCCTAGGATATGTGGGACCCCGGGCAGAATAGGAACATGTGAGGCCCCTAAGCAGATACGACGCGGGATCGGATCGGGCCGGCTAAGAAAGTTATTTTTTTCCTTTAAATTAAAATTACCCCGCCCTCACAGTTAACAGTTAACAACCATTGACAAAATGCAGCCGCGGCCGACTCATGCCGGCCGCGACTGGGTTTTGTCAATGGTTGTTAGCAGTTTAAGCTAAATGAGTAACTACAATAAATGATTTTACTTTCACCTTGTTGTTTTGACCAATAAGTAGCTCCTTCACACACACTTGCATAGAATCACAACTGCAATGCAGGACCATTGCTCTTTGTGCTCTGCAGAGAGGCCATATTTTGAATGGTCATGTAATCTCAACACCTTTTTGACCCACAGAGAGGCACAGTGTGAAAGTTGTACTGCCTGCAGCCTCAACTCCAAAGTGCTCAACTGTAGCCTGTTATAAACACCTGAAGGTGACTCAGTACAAAGGGTGCATCATCCAAGAGTAATATGCTGTGAAATAAAATACACAAACACACATGCTGGAAATAGCTAGCACTCTTGGGGAATGCAAGATTCAGTAAAGCATGAGAAATATAAACAGGAACAAAATTACTGCCATGGATTACCCTAACAGCTGGACCACTGGAATTATGTGGCAGGAGAGGGTTAGAATTATGTGGCAGGGTGAGTAAATTATGTGGCAAGAAAAGGCAAATTATGCGGCATTACCCGGCACATTTTGAAATAGTATTACTTCATTTTTTTGCCATTTTTAAACTTGGTAACACTGTTTGGCCACTGGTTGCACCCCATTAGTAACAATTTAACACCCAAATTTAGTAGTGGGAAACAGAAAGTTGACTATTCCAGCTTTTCAAACGGCCTTCCCACATGCGGCAAGACGTGTCGCTGCATTTTTAGTAACTTTTGAACTGTTTGAGATAGAAAGCAATTTTGTAGTTAAAAGCTGTAGATTATGCAGCAGCTGATGGATTATGTGGCAAATGCGTCAAATGCATAATTATGCAAAAATCGCCGCCACCGCACAATCGCATAATTCCAGTGGCCCTGCCTAACATGCAGCATCAGACTGGGACAGAAAATAGGCCTCTGTACCAAAATAAAAGGGGCCCCCATTAGGGAGTTAGTTAGCTAGAAAAGTGTCCCATGTTTGCAAACTAGCGCAGTTTTCAACTTGTAAGCACATGCTGTATAAGTTTTTGTAAGGTATGGAAGGACTGCACTGATTTGAGTGTGCTGCAGGCAATGTTTGCTTTATTATCATAAAAATCAACAGTAAAAACCGGCTCACTTGACCATAAAGCAGGTCAATAACTAGCCAAAAAACGGCCTACATACTGACCTGAGAGCAGGGCTTTAAGTGGGTTGAAAAAACCTGTCATTGCCTCCAGATAAATATTACAACAAGTAAAATTACACCTAGAACAAGCCAGTACTATTGGCTTTGTCAGTGGTTATTAGTTGCATAAGATGAATAAGCAGCATCTACGGCTTCCTTGTATATAATATTGAAAATGCTCCAGTTCTGACATGATGAGACTGTGAAAGAACTATAACGAGTCTCACTGAAGTTGCATTAAAGGTAGCGAAGGGTGGCACTGATGCAGAGTTAAGATTTGTTTCTCCCTCTGAGGGTGAGGGCAAAAATGGAGAGCGGGCCCGTCTCATCACCTGTTTTTCAGAACTTTCATTCATTGAGCAGACACTGGATCAATGTTTTAGCAGGCAAAGTTAAGGACATGAATATAGGGCCCCTTTTCAATGTCCATTTTAATTTACTACCGGGTCTAATACTTGAGTGGCCCAGCAGACTTTAAACCCTGCTCCATCCACTTTTGCATGCGGATTCTGCTCCTCTACGTGCACCTCTTGTCACAATGCTGCGCACACATCTATCTGCTCCCCCCCCACTGTATTCCATTTGTCTTGCCCCTTTTATTCCCCTCTGCTCCCTTTCCACTTGTCCTTGGTGAGCAGTTTCCATTGTGATGCGCCGCCATCGCCACTCTATCCTTTGCTGTGCCCCTGCAGGATGTTCGGTCTTTTATTCATACAGGGGCAGGGCCACTTAAAAGGCAAGGGCACTCAAATTACCTGTCTGATTGCTGTCATCAACATGCTGATGCAGCCATTAGGCCCACAGAGACGGGCCAGCAGGGGAGATTGACATAAAAAAGAAAAATATAAACTCCCAGGGGGCCCCCTGGGCCTCTGAACTTCTGATGTCTTTAAATGTGCGAGGCCCCATGGCTGCGAGCAGGCGCGGGGCCCTGGGCAGCTGCCCACGCTGCCCATGCCTAGCGCCGGCCCTGGATGCTAGGTAACCAACCAGTCCTGTTGAAAGGGAAAAAAACAAATGGATTGTGATGTGCTATGCAGAGGTAGAAAAGGGTCACATGTGAAGGAGTAAGAGTTTGAAAGGTGTGACAACGCGGCTACATTTAATTGAAGGCTGTGCAGAGGCCAGAGAGGCTCCTGTACACACAGGACAAATCAGATATGTTGAAGACTCAAGAATATAAAATGTTATAACATTATGGATATCGGAAGAATGTATAATCCCAAAGTGTCTCAACTTCCAGTTTTACCTACCACTTTGGTTTCAAGAAATTAGAAAATAATCCAGGGTAGCCACAGCCACATGTAACAAACATGCTTCATGTGCAACACACAACCCCAGGAGTTAAACATACACATGAGGCATCCATGTCCCACATGTATAGAGTGAAAGACCCGATTGCACACGACTGGCAGACAATTTAAAGATACAGGAGAGGCCTGCAGAAGACTTTTCCTGGCAGGTTACAGGTAAAAAGGCCTGTCCTTCTACTATAAGCTGTTGTTACCACTACCACCACTGTTAGGTCTCAGCTCTCTGATGAGGTGAGCTAGTCACGATCATTATCAGTGGAAGAGTACCAGCTTGTCTCTCTATGCATTTCAAGCAATGGCCCAACGTATATACCTATCGGACAGATGTAGTAGAGGATTTTGCAATGGCAAACCCTATGATTTGCAAAATCACTGGGATTGTGATTGTAAAATTGCTATTGTGTACAAACCCTATTTTACGAATCGGGAACGTTTACCGACTTGTAAAGAGGTTTTGTGGCTCTTATTAATTTGCAATTTAGAAGGGGTGTGAAAGGGGCTTTTTTTCCAAATTGTGATATAGTATTTTATGTGTCATTAGTCGACCATTATGCATGACCTACAACAAATACTTCTTAAACCAGTGCAAAGGTGTCGTCCAGACCTGGGAAATATGGAATAGATCATAGTGTCATGACTACTAGTTGTCCCTTCGCTCACTTCTTCTCTTGGGTGTTTTGAGACAGACTGCACAAGGCCTCTTCCTCTGGCTTTTCGGTCACAACCACGACCTTCTTCACTGACATAAGTCTATTCCACTTCTGTGCTCCCATGCGTTCCATGTATGTTACATGTCCCCCTTTGGGGGGGTGCAAGCCGGCCTTCGCGGGATTCTACCCTGCCAGACACTCAAATTGCAAGGCAGACCTGGTCGGATGCCTGCCTGCATTATATCAAAACGCGACGAGTTGCACAGTAATGCCAGTAAGTAGAGTAGGCGATGTAAAAGTTGGACTGTATTTGATCAAGCGGGTCTGTGATGCACGCTGAATGTAACATTAAGTGCCCTTACCAGCCCTTTTTTCAGCTCTATGGAGATTAAGGTGCACTGGTTGAAAGTGTGCATTTCAAAGAAACTGCGAATTCCCAAAATACAACGTATAAAAGTGGCTATATTGAATATTGCCAAGGAATCAACAAACACGGGACACGAAAACTCTGCTATTCTTTCCATATCGAGGGTTTACTTGCCACTCAAATAATTGGGAAAAAGCCTGAGCCGAAATGACGGCCCTAGATTTGTTCCCTCCTCTTGATATAAGGTTCATTCCTGCTGCTGTCTTGATGATGACAATGAAATGTATAGTTATTTAAAACGCTGCCCACAGTGGTAACAATTATTGTGCTATACTTTGTGATTTAGGAATATAGCAGAATGTCTAATGCACATCTTTCGGATATAAGAGCTTCGCCCATAGTGCATTCTGATAATAATGAAGATCACAAAAGTGGCCGAAGAACACACCACGCAGCCCTAGTGCTGTAATTAAGTTGCGTTCTGTCATGTTAACTTACAGATTCCACGACCACCCCGTGCAGACAGATCGAGCAGCAGACAGCAGTCGTGAGCAGAAGCCACTGAGCTCACAGAGGGGCAGAAAGGTGCCCTCGGGGGTGGTTTCTGTATGCCACGTGGTGCTGGAAGTTAAGTTTCTAACTATAACAGCTCTGTGCTACTAATGTCTTATTAAACGTGGATTCCTTGAATCAACTCCACAGACACAAATAAATACAACCCCCGAGGGCGTGGGTGGTACAACTCGAACCAAAGGACCCGTACAAGAAACGGTTCCCTTCTCTGCAGAGGGAGATTACATGAACAAGGCCCGCACTCAGGACTGTGGCGACCTCTGAAGGAACTGACGACGAGAAACCACAAAGCAAAGTCGAATGAAAAAAACTATGCTGGAGAAACCACGAGTGAGAATTACAAATACCATGCAGAGTGCAAGGGCGCACAAACGGATTCCGACTTAAGGAGTTGGTAAACGTCAAATTTACATATTGGGACTATTTATATAACAAGGATAACAATTTGTTTAATGTGCATTCCAGTCCAAGAAAATGTTGTAGTATGTTTACATTCATTGTTACTCTTTTAAAGAAGTTTTTTTTTGGGAGGGGTAGGGGAGTTAGTTCCTAGGGAGGAAAACTAGTTCATTTTATTCACATTATACAGTTATGTTCATGGTTTGCCTTGACTCTTTTAAGCATAATTTGATTATTCGGGTACAAAATGCTTACAAAACCTATAACTGAACGAAAGTTACCCCCTACGACGAACTTCGTTCTATTAAAAGGGGCAGAAAGTAATTTCATTAGAATACATATGAAAGTTGTGGGGGAAATACAGTATCGACATATAAACTGCTGTTCAATAAAGTATAAAGGAATAGATCCGTTCGAAAAAACATTAACGAATACCTCATCTAATATTTGTTAACTTAAAGCTAAATGCCCCATTGATTCTGTTTGTTGCCTAAACACGAGAGTTGCAATTTAATGTCAGTGCTCATTACTTTGTTAAATTGGATTTAGAGGTTTAAGCATGGATAATCGCACTCACAATCATTGCCTTCAACTTTTAAATACTTCTTTATTCGTGTTTTTTTCTGCCGGTTTAAAAAACGTTCGCATCAAGTACGGTGCACAGCATCTCGGCGAGAGAAAGCGCTCCACGGAGACCGAAAGCTTTAAATTGTTGTTTTATCTGCAGCTTGATCCTGAGTCATTCCTACTTTATAATCCCAGTGAGCTGCTCCGTTGAAGAGCAGATTCGAGCCCTGGCTTTTCATTTTTGTGAGTTACATCTGAAAGGAAAACAAGGATGTGACTCATGTCGATTTCTGAATTAATTGTTCGGAAACCAAATCTCGTTTTTGGGGTCGGGCAACAGGTAAAAAGTGTTATTTTGACAAGGAGGAGGCAAATGATGGGCACAATTCTAGGAGAAGAAATTAACTTATTCTTCCAGGTGCGAATATTTTTTCAGTTTTCATCAATATTCTATTTTTAAATATATTGTAATTGACGAAGGTACTTCTGCGGTTTGCATGTGCAATGTTTTGGGCGAGTAATACGGAGATATATTCGATGTGGGATTTATCTTTCCATATATGGTATACTCTAAGAGGCATTCTCGTAACTAGAATAGTAGAGGCCACCAAATAGCTATTTAAATCAAGAGTGGAGTTTTAGTAATAATAGGATCAGCGACCGATCACAAAAAAACTAAAATTTAATTCTACACAAAATTTAATTCTACACAGTATCTGGGAAAAAAAGCTTTATAGCATTTGCAAACGTTTACATTGTTTTTATGTTAAAGCATTGGCAGTTTCATTGAGTGCAACATCAAAATTAGCCCCTTGCTAAGTTGTGGAATGTGGGGGTAGGAGGGAGGGAAAATATTTGAATGTTTATTCGTTATGTGTCAAATGGGAGTTGCTTGCTAATTATTGCAGGCTGCATTCGCAGGTGGACAAGCTCACCCTGACGGGACACGATTTATATCACTACTTTCCGTTTGGTAAAACTGTATAAAAGATTTGGCAACCTAATAACTCAAAATATTCGCAAGTTAGCTGTGATGCCAGCTGGCATTTCAAATGAGTCTACAGTGAATTGTGGACACACAGTGTAGAGTAAAATATTAAGATAACACTCAGTTTTATATTAAAAATATTAACTATAAGCATTACTAAATATTTAGGGAATATATATATTTAAATAAATGTAATCGCATTGTAATTTCCGTTTACGTTGTATTTTAATGTGTTTCCTATTAGAAGATCGAACTAAGCGTATTATATACTTTTCTGCACTTTCCGGTAAACTTTAAATCGTAAGCACAGGAAACTGGGGGTAAAAAACAAAATAAAATAAAACAGCTAAACGACAGAGACTAACGACTTTCCTGCTCCTGGTGCGCAGGAGTAGCTGAAGAGATATAATATGTATGTCTAAGGGTCGAGAAGTCAAAGGGGCAGAAAGATGAATCACTGTATGGCTCTACCGTTAAAAAGAAAACCGAGTAAAAACAGATTTAACTTCAGGGAATCTCGGACAATAAAGGCGCAGAGGGATCCTGGCATCGAGGAGAGCTGCGGCGGCTTCCCCTCGAGATTCACAAGGCTCCTTGGCCTCTCACTAGCAAGAGTGCCACAAGGAGGGTCTATGGAACTATGTTATAAGTAAGATGAGCACGACACGAAAGTTACTAGTGGAGAACTGATTAATAACAGTGTTTCCATTACAGATCGGCAAAACCTTGGATGTATGTTCAGACAAAAAAACGAATAAGTGCAAACCCATCCTTTAATGCGAAAAGAACCATAGTGAACATGTTCACCCTCTCTGTGTCTGGCAGCCCCTCCCGCAGGGGCTGCTGCCACCAGTACACCGGCGCGGACCCCATCAGCCAGGATCTCTGACGCCTTGTCTTCAGTCCGGGAGAAAGCTTCAGACAGTTAGGTACTGACAGGTGCTGAGCACCTGCGCTTCTTTCTCATTCGAAAGAGAGTGCCATCAATACTCGTTGCTAATTCCAACTGGGTATATCTAAGGGGGAAGCTGATACCCTGGGGCGTAGGGTACCTATACTTCCCACACTCTGTTGCAATCACTGGCTTAAGGGGTGTCGGGGCACTGGCCCGCACAGTGTCCACCGCGCCCTCGAGCTGATGTCCATAGCAGGGCAATTAGGCATGATCGGCCTCTCCGGCCACGACACTGGCAGCTCTTCAAACCTGAACCAGGCGTTCCCACTTCCCACCACCGCCTCCCCTAAACTGTGCCACCTGCCCTGGGTCTCCTCTGCCTGCTGGGGGCAATTTCTATTCAGCCATAGGCAGGGCAGTACATTCTTATAGAAGCAGGTCTTTGAAAGGTACCGGGGAACGGAAAACATGTCATGTATGGTTACGACAAATGTGCTGCTAAACACACGAGACAGCAGATTGATAGCTTTAAGTTTAAAGCTAAAGATTTTGGAATGTTCCACCATCCTTCTAAAGTCCGATGGCATCGAAGGCTTTAGCCACTCCTGAAATTCGCTCCCTGCAGTGCTGTGGTACAAGCCCGCAGCAGATATGAGGCTGTTACTGCTGCGACACAGCCAGCACTGGGTCTGCAGAGCCCGGGCTCCCAGGCATCAGGCGAGCAGAGCTCTCGGCTGCAGTGCTGGGGAATGTATAAATACATAATTAATTGCGCTCTTTTCGCGGCGCAGGCTGTAATTCTCGGCGAAGAGCTGCAGATAGCTGCGGTGTCACTTGAGGATACCGTCGGCTCATTCCTGAGCCGTGCGGCGGTGGGGGCGTGCTTGCCGGGGGCGGCCGCGCTGCTGATGCTCTAGTCATCCGAGCCCGTTATTGGGCTCCGCTTTTCGCGGAGGGAGAAGCGGGGGAGGGAGGGTGGGCAGCGCGTCCAGCACTGCGCAGAGAGGTCGCGTGGGGCGAAGTCTTTGGACAGTGTCGGGCCTCTGGGTCATTCGCGGGCAGGCCACTGCTGCTCCATGTAAATGAGGGAGGATCAGAGGAGGCCTGAAGCACATCTCGATAACTGCAAGTTATTTACAATAAAACAGGGCGTGATGGAGAGAAGGGGGGCCGAGCCCCTCCTCGCGTTCGAGCATGGCAGCGCCTCTCCTAATGTTGCTGCAAAGCTTGTCCTTAGCCTCTCAGTAACGGCTGTCCCTCTTCACTTATAAACACAGCTTGATGCGCCTCGTGGTCAAGTTAAACTGCATCCATCCTCATTGTAAAGTGAAGCGTGGCCCCTCCTCCTGGCAGAGATCGGACACCTTCGAATTAAAGCTTCACCCCTCCCTATATACAAAGTATGAACTTCTCTCAGAAAGTAAACTTTCAGCACTCCCACTGGAAACCTAAATCTGGATCTTGTTTAATGATCGATTCCACCTTATCGACCTCTCTTCCTGTTACAGTAACGCTCAAGACCCCTCGTGTTACTTACTGTATAGCTCAGTCTCAGTGTGGTCTCTCCACCTTTGAAAGCAACGCTCAAGGGCGTAGTTATCAATAATTCAGCAGGTGCAGTGGCGCCGAAGCCCAGGGATGAGAAGGGGCTACTGTACTAACATTAGAGCAGTCTTTTCATATCAAACATGACGCTTGCATGAGGCCCATGGCACCCTTGCTACGCCACTGGCAATGTTTGATCCCTCATTGTATCAAATGTTCACTCCTTGTGTTGAAGTAAAGCTCGAGTCACATTGTGATGAAGCAGGATCCCTTTTCATGCGAAAGTAAACTTTCATCTCTCCTCTAGCTGAAGCCTAATCCTTCATCATATCAAAGTAAACTTTTATTACTCTTCCTGTTAAAATAAAGCCTGATCTTTCCTCCTGTGAGAGTAGAAAGCACTCCTCTTCATGTTAAAGTCACAATTGCCCTCTCTCCATGTTAAAGTGGCAGCTGGATCCTTCTTCCAATGAAAGTAAAGCTTGATCCTTCATCCTGTCAAACTAAGGCCTGATTCATCCTTATAATTCGACGTGTCAAAGCAAAGCTCTGACCTTTCTGTTTTAAGGTGTCTCCCTTTTCATGCTATAGTGTAGTTTCATTTAGCCTCAGTGAAAATAAAACTTTATCCTTCCTAGTGTTAAAGTTTGATCTCTCCTCTTGTTAAAGTATAGCTCGAGCCCATTCATGATAATGTCTGATCACTCTTTATATTACAGGAAAGCTTGATTTCGCCTTACGAACCTTTATAGCTTGATTCCTCTTCATGTCAAACAAAAACTCTAACCACTTTGTCTTAAGGTGTATCCCTTTTCATGCAACAGTGTAGTTTCATCTTGTCTCAATTAAAATACAGCTTTATCCCTTCTCGTGTTAAAGTTTGATCTCTCCTCCTCATACCCCTCATGATAACGCTTGATTCCTCTTAATATTAAAGTAAAGTTTGATCCCTCCTCATGTTGAAGTAAATCTTAATCCAGCTTCAGTTTACAATAGAAAAGTAAAGCCTGATCCCTTTTCATATTGAAGCGTGAACAATTCTCATGTTAAAGAAAAGCTTGACCCCTCCTCATGTAAATGTGTGATCCTTTTTAATGGTAAAGTAATATCTCCTCGACTTCAGTTTTGATCTCTCTTCGGTTTAAAGTTGATCTTTATCCTTTCTTATGTTGAAGTAAACAGTACTCCCTCTTCAGGTTAACGTAAAGCTTGATCCCTCTTCATGCTTAAGTAGATGTTGGCAACTGCTTAAAGTTAAATATAGCTTCATTTTCTCAAGCTAAATGTTGGTCTCTGCCCACCTTTAAGTTTATCTCTCTATCCCTTCTTATGTTGAAGTACAGTGCACACCCTCCTCAATGTGGAATAAAGCTTGATCTCACCTCACGTTGTAGTAAAGTTTGATCGCTCTTCATGTTAAAGTAGATCTCTGCACCATCTTAAAGTTAAAGGAAAGTGTGGTTGTTTTACATATTAAAGTATGAATTCCCCCCACGTTAAATTTAAGCTTCATCTCTCCGCCTGTTGAAGTAAAGCGCGATTC
This sequence comes from Calotriton arnoldi, assembly GCA_963921515.1. Lineage (NCBI taxonomy): Eukaryota > Metazoa > Chordata > Amphibia > Caudata > Salamandridae > Calotriton > Calotriton arnoldi. The sequence goes on along the minus strand of CAWUFW010005281.1, from coordinate 43,017 downwards.
CTCTTCATGATAAAGTAAGCTTGATCCCCTTTCCTTGGTAAAGTAGAGCTTGATACCTTTTCATGCCATACAGCGAACTCTCTCCTATTGATGTAAAGTTTTATACGTCCTCATGTTAAAGTGATCCCTCCTCATGATAACGTAAAACTCTTATTCTGTGATAAAGCAAAATCTGAACCCTACTCGCCATTAAATAACCCCTAACTCATCCTCATGCTAACACAACGTTTTATAAACTACTCTTGTTCATCTGCATTCTAAGTTCAGTGAGAGTGTAAAGCAGAGACAAGAAACCGAAATATGTTTGTCTGTGGTGGCTAAGAGTAAAAGGTGGTGGGGATGATAATACAGTTATTGCCAATATGCAGTAGAGTGTTGTTTACTATTAATTGTCCTTTCCTCTCATTTTGCATTCTTATTTTATCAGACAGGAAACTAACAACAGGATATATATTCAATCATCTTCATGTTAAAACACATTGTTGCACTTCCCGTTAAAATACACCTCCAGCCCTCGTGTAAAAATGTTGCTTGATCTCCTTATGCTGAAGAAAAGCTTCAGCACTACTCTCGTGCATAGCCACCACGTGTCCCATGTTATCTATGACAGCTTCAAACAGCTGTGGCTTTTTAGTCATGGGAAATTGCATGCTGGGAATTTTAGTTTCACCCAAACTAAAGCCAGAACACAAGACACAGTACTCCTCGACAAATGACTCGGAGTATAATGACTTTACCCGTCCGTGATAAAATGGAGTTTGACTCCTCTTAGAACAGACTGGCCACTTCTCTCTTGCAGGGAAGCAGGCCTGTTTCCCATTTAAGTTAAAAGTAGGACCCGTCTTGCCGTTGTCTGGAGTAACCTTGACCCCGGTCCTGTTAAAATAAAATATAATCCCACATAGGTCTCGGTTAGTAGTTTCAAGTGGTAAACAACAGCCTGAATCCCAGTCGCGATAAATAACGTGGTTTCGTCTTGATAAAATACAGCTCTATTTATTGGTCAAAAGTAAAGCAGAACAGCTCATTAAAAAGGTCGATAACTCTTCAAGTTAAAATAACGCCCGATGCCTACTTTAAAAGTAACTCTTGATCACTCCTCGTGTTAAAGAGAAGCCCTTTGCCATGATTAATTAATATTATTTTGACTTAATTCTCTCCTCCACGTTAAAGCTTGACTGCTCCTACCATCGTATTATCATGTGAACTCTGTTCACGTCAAAGTAAGACCCTCTCATTAAATAAAAAACGTGTTACTTGCCGTTTTATTATAGAAACGTGTAGGTCCACGCGTTTTATGTTCGCCAAAAGCTTATTGCGCAATGTGAAAAACGTATATATTTGTGCTTAGAAGAGACACCATTCGGTAAGCGGCGAGTCTTGGGAGGATGGGTAATATCTAATGATTGCTGTTCATTATTCATTATTTTCCTCCTCTAATTCAGGCGTTTGCCCAGAGATTCAAAATGCCCTTGACCTCGCTCAGATATGTGACTGAAGGTGCTATTCGCTGACGTAGAAGCATACAACACATTTTTTTGTTTTTTGCAATGGGCGGCAGTGGATTCACCTGCTGTATCTTTGAAAGGACACTGCCTTATACAGGGACCCGAAGGAGCAAACCAGTCACGACTCCGATTCCACAGGGTGGTGACAGTGGGAGAGCTGAATAAAGTAGTATGGTCAATTATTGAAGTGGAGGGTCTCTCATTTAAGGATATCAGCAGTACGAGGTCAAAAGAGGTCACACACAATGAGAGTAAAATGAGAGCTCCGAGCGAAGTGTCACTGGAGAAAGTGTGTCACCTTAGACCACACATTTATCCCATAACTAGGTGAAAGGGAAAGGCATGGACAACCTTAAGGTATTATTTTTAGGAGCAGTTATGGCTCATTTTTTGTGTTCACTGGTTTTACTGAAATGCCTTTATTTGTACGCATAATGCGTGTTTATTTCGTGTTTCATTTCCATATTTGACCTTTAGATCCCAGCAGACGACAGAGGCGAAACCATAAGTTAGTGACCATCTGGTCAACAACTATCATCGGTATGTTCTTGATCTTACCGGTCCTATACGTGCTTTTAGAGGACAGCTGTTCAGGGGGCACGTAAAGGACATATTACCACTGTGTGGGGGGTCACAGAAAGCACAACTGGAGGTCTTTCTAGCCTTTGAGTGCAGAACTCACAACACACTCTAGTTTCAACCATCATTCTCAAGTCACAAAATGATCAACATTCTGCCTCTCCCTTCAGACATGTATCTATCTAGTACAGCTCAACTGCGCCTGGAGTTGAACCTGGAACATCCAATTTCAGGCCGAGCTTTTCTTTTCAGGTCATCCAACGTTAATTGTAACTGTAAACTTCAGAGGTGATAAATGTGCCGTCCGTCTGAACAGCGACTGCAGTGACGCATATATATTTATGCAGCCCTCCGCCACATAACAGACTGCACTGACCGGAGAAGTGAGCGGAGGTAGAGACAACTGAGGCATATTATTCCACGCTCCTCTCTAACCTGTGCGGCGAGAACAGCGTGGTTCGACCTACCCGCGTCAGGTGAGGTCTACCGTCTGCCATGTGTCGTTTGACAACGCGTGGTGTGTTTTACATTTACTGACGTTTTTATATAAGATCACCCTCCCTGCGGTGAGCCCGCCGCCTGAAGCTGTATCCCCCCTTCCATAACAACAGTGTTCGGGCGATCATAATGGTAACGGACGAAGCAGGTACTTTCATCAAACCTCTGCTTCAGTTCTCTTGCCTCCTTCGACGAGGCGCAGGCACATTCTCACGTGGTGACAGGGTGCGCGGCGTCACACAAAAAACCTTCCGCTGACCTCGCCTGTGCGACTGTTTCTCCGCCCTATCAATTGTCACTTCTCTGCTCCCGGAAGGGGGAGGTCGCCATACGTTGTTCACACAGACAAAGGGGGAGGTCGCCATACGTTGTTCACACAGACAAAGGCGCAGCGCCGCCCCCTGCCGCACAGACAAAACACACGGACTATTTTTTCTCACGGTGTTGAACAGATTTGGCTTACCTGTTCAGCGCGGCAGGATATGTGCCCCCGGCTGGTGCCCTGTCTGTGTCGTGAGGTTACGTATCACCTGTGTGTGTGTGTGTCTGCCTGCCTGACGCCGTTCCTTGGCTGTGTTGTGACAGGCCAGCTTCTTCTTCCCGGGCGCGCTCGCGCACACACAGTCACACACGCACACAAGCGCTCTGACTCCTTGGCAGACGAGCTGGGTTCAGCTGAGGACGAGGCGCGCGCTGCTGCGGTAGACAAGGAAGCAGGGCCGCGAGCCAAGGCATCGCTCTCCAGAAGGCGGGAGATGACTCGGCAAAGAGCCTCGCGCTGGGTGGAGGGGCTGGCGTGGCCAACACAGCTCGTAGACCGTGCCGACGATGCTGAAGACCAGACCCCTTCATTGCCGTTCGTTTGTCTTAATGTGAAACTTAAATGTATTTGACAAATGCAGATCTAGACGAGTGTAAAGTTTTGAAATAGAACGTATGTATAGAAGGACTTTAAAGTTATTAGTGTATGAGGCATACACAGTCCCTCACAACCTCTTGCTCTTTTCGTTAAACTTTGGAACAAATTGCAGCCTGGTGTTGGTTTCCGACACACTATTCATTGTATTGGCAGGGATACAAAATTCACAGTGCAGACAAGTGGTCATTCTCATTTTATTACCAGAATGGAAGGGCTGCGCTCCCCCCACCCCCAAGTGTGATGATGTCACCTAGTTTTTATTCCATGGCAACATTTAGTCAGTTAAGAGGGAGAAGGAGGTGCCAGTAAACCTTCATCAACAAAGCCGGTGGGTTTTGTATAGTGAAAAGGTTCTCTCAAGTCCACTAACACACAGCAGCAGCAGTGACAGAGCTGTGAACTATTAAAAAAAAAGAGGGGGAAATTTGCGTGGTCACAAGCTCCTTTGGCGGGTAGCGTGGGGGATGTTAAGACCCTTGGTGGACATTATAAAGAACAGCGGGTAGAAATCAATATGGTTTGCAGTCCACTTTCTACTGGGTTTTGGTGTTATCCAACAAGGTGTTTTTGTGAAATGTTGAAGGAATTATTGCTTTATGAGGCACTCTGGAGCATTTGAATTAAACAGCACTGGGCCATTTTCCTTGAGGGCTTGGGTATCATATACTTTAAAGATTATTGTACATGGGAGTTGTGAGGATCCGTCTACCCAGAAATTTTGGATCATTTTGTGATAAATAGTGCATTTTAAATTACTTTTTACCCTGGACATTCGTCAAAAATTAGAATAATTTATTACTCACTCCACAAAGGCTTTGAGTGTCACCCTCAATGCATTTTGGTGAAATGTTGCGATAAATTAATAAAATTGCACATTTTATATCATGTGCACTAAGATTGGTCAGAACTGTATAAGGTTTAAGAACAACTTTATTGGACATAGGAAGTTAACTCCAATGATAATTTAGGGATTATTAAAATAAATTGTGTAATTCAAACAGTGTCAGACCAGGAGCTTTGGTCAGAGTTGAGTATTATTTCAAGGTCACCTTGCTTGGGGCCTAATCGATATTGCCTAAGAAACTTGCGGTATGGTACATCATACAGCAGAATGGCTGGTAAAATTAGCCAGAACTTGTTTTAATAGTAAGTATTCCCAAGACCACATTACAGACGGGGAAGGATTTCTTCATCCTATTACACAATGAAACAAAGCGTTGATGAGATGCATTATCCAGATGTGGTGATGCTCTTTTAACATTTTATTGCATATTAAGAAGTTACCACATGCGATTTTGTTTTTGAGTTAATGTTGTATATTTTATTGTTGGCTTACTTATGTTTTTGGGAGTTTTGTCTCACATATTTCTTTTTTTGTGTATAGGCCCACTTTGTTAGTTTGGAATAGTTCAGTTTGAATGAATTTTGAAGAAAATGTAGAACTGAGTAAGGTGGTGTAACAATTGACAATATCCAATGAAATAAGTATCAACAGTTTTTTAATTGTCCACTGTTTAGCCACTATTTGAAGGATAAGTTCATGTGGATTCCTCTTGTCTACGCTTAGACTCTTGTTTGATGAAGAGGGACCTTGTTTTGAATTATGGTCTAACCCTGTATCTCTAATGATGACGTACGGATGTGATAATCTATATGGTTGTGATGTAGTTGTGCTATAATCAGATATTTATCTATATATGTTGTTATTCACAGTCCTGAAGAAGTTCTTTCATGAACAAAACACATTGGCTGTGGCTGTTTTGGTTTTTATAGTTGCAACGCAATAAAGAAGACTCTTACAATATTCAAACAACTTTCCTTTCACCTATTGGAGGCAATGGATTTAATACACATTGGACTCTTTAACTGAGGGCTCCTTGATTGATATATATGGAAATAATCATTGTCTCATTTATATTGTGTATTTGTTGCATTTTGTATGGCTGTTTTTTTGTTTTATGATTAGAATAGAATATATTTTGTTAACCATTGAGTAGGAAGTACATGTTATGCTTGTTTGAATTTTCGTTTAAAAAATATCTTTTTCTAGCAGTGATTTAGCAACAGCTGCCGTATTAATTAATTGCGCATTTTTCAGATATAGAGAAAAGTTCTTGTCTGTTACACTAGGCACTTAAGGATTCTTCAGCAAGGAATTTTCAGAGGAATATTACAGTACATGGTGCATTTTTCACAATCTGCGAAAACTAAGGGACATAATAGACCAAAAAAGCACATCTACGTCAGCCAATACCTGTCACACAAAAAGATTAGTAATGGTAAAAGGAAAAACAACCTGAGAGAAGGCTATTCCAAAACCGATTATTACAGAAACTTAAAGTTCGAGTCAGAAACTTGTAGAGACTTTATTAATGTAACAGATGTGGATACATGTAGAAACTAGTAACAGCTCCTCCATTGAGGCCAGGGTAGACAATCATATATTATTATTATTATTATTATTAGATTTATATGGCGCACAGCTACCCGGAGGTTTCCCGGCGCCTACGGACATACAAGGCGAGAGAAAAGGTCAAAGCTATTAATAAAAGGTTCTACTGATTAAAAAGCCACGTTTTCAGTTCTTTGCGGAATTTGAGGTAGTGTTTTTCAAGGCGGAGATGCATTGGAAGGGAGTTCCAAAGGGAAGGAGCTAGGTAGGCAAAGGAACGTCCTCCCATTCTGGCTCGTTTGATCCTGGGTACCTGGAATTTTAATTGATTGGAGGAACGTAGTAAGCGTGAGGGACGATAATGGTGCACCAAGGCACTTAGATAGTGGGGAGCTGAGCCTATGTTTATTTTGTGCATATAGCAAAGGGCTTTAAATTTGGCGCGATTGTCAATTCTCAGCCAGTGTAGTTTTCGAAGAGCCCCTGAAGTGGAGGCCATTCTGGGTAGTTGGCAAAGCAGTCTTGCCGCAGAATTTTGGACTACCTGTAGCTTACGGAGTACTTCCTTACTAGCACCCAGGTAGAGCACGTTGGAGTAGTCCAACCTGGACACTATCAAGGCCTGGATGACAGTTTTTTGTGTAGCGGAGGGAAGCATCCAGAGAATTTTCCTAAGCCACTTCAGGATAGCAAAGCAAGTGGAGGCGACTTTGATCACTTGCTGCCTCATAGACAATTGGTCGTCAATAATGACGCCAAGGTTACGGGCCAATTGTGAGGGATGCGGAAGATCGCCCATTTGCGGTGGCCAATGTTGGGGGCCCCAGAGAGTTTTATTACCACCGAAGATGAGGAGTTCGGTTTTCCCACCGTTGAGTTTTAGTTTGTTTGAATGCATCCAATCAGCGATCTTTTTTAGCCCCGTCAGGAGAGAGGATGATTTCGAAGTCTCCTTGGAGGAAAGCGAAAAGATCAACTAGGTGTCGTCCGCGTAAGAGTATATATTGTTAGCCCTGCTCAGAAAGTCGTCTTGGCAAGTTAAAAAAAATAATCAGACTGGAAATAGACTATATGATTGCAAACCCCTGGTCCTAGAAGATATAAATAATTCAGGAGCAGAACTGAGCTGTAGCAGAATGACACCTTCTATTCCTACAGCACAGGATCATAACATCACATTACTCTATATTGTGTTCAAAATTTGGGAAACTACTGGCACCACAGAATAACACTCCACAGATACCTTGTCCAGTGATAGATGAACTTATCATTAACCATGCAAAATCTGTACATGAGCATAATAACAATAAGGATAGAGATGATCTGAAGGACAAATCTGACCACATAGAAATTAATCAACAGTACTTTTGATCAACCCACTGAAGAAGAATCCGGATTTCTACAAAATAGTTGTTTCCCCATTATCCTAATGGTCTGTGCTCAATTACAAAAGCAGGTGATCAATGTTAGAGACTCAAAGAAAGCACAAACAGACAAAATGAATAAAATAAAATCAAACTTTGACGCTATTGAAAGACAAATTGAATGGACACTATTGAAAGACAAATGATGAATGCAAGGAATTGGAGCAAGGAATTTCAGCAGTAGGGGATGCCCATGTCTCTCATTACAATTCCATGTTTCAGTTACAGAAAGCTGATCTTAAATAAAGCCAAATTGGAAGGGCTGGAAAATCGATCATGCAGATCAAATTTGAGACTGGTAGGGATCCCAGAACTGTATCTGAACAAGGACAACTTGAAAAAAGAGATAACAAAACGAATTTCTAGATCAGTTCTTGAAGAATCACATGCAGATCTTACAATTACCAGAGTGCACCCAGTGCCATTTACCCCTCCCAAAGATGTAGGCAAACTGCAAACTATAGTGGTCTACTGTCAAGACTTAGGGCCTGATTTAGATGTTGGTGGGACTGCAATGGAGTGGGCTCTTTTGGTGGTCTTCCCTCCCACTGACCTGGCGGTCAGCTTATCCGATTTAGATGCTGCATTACAATGGGTGAGAAGACCGCTGCGGTCCCACTGACACTGCCAGGACTTCGCTCCCAACCCCTTTGGCGGAATTGGCTGGAGGAGGCTGCGGCAGGACTCCAGCCAGGATTACCGCCATCGGTATTTGGTTCTGGCTTGTTTCGGAGGGAATTTCAATGGGAATCCCTCCTACTTCGAGTCAGCAGAAATGGATGAAAAGGGGTGAATACTCACCTTTTTTTGCTGTTCAGGCTGCGATTTCCTCCTCTTCTCCTTCATCCAGGTCCCCCCTGTCCTGCTGCACCTTGACCATCACGGACCTGCACCCCTTTTTGACGGACTGGAATGTAAGTGTTGGTGGTGTGTGCAGATATACATTGCATGGTGTGTGTATGTTGGTGGGGTGTAGTGCGGAATGTACACATAATGCACATAACACATATCCCACAGACACATATGTACACCTACACAACATATGTGATTTAAGTAAAAAAAATGTCACTTTCCTGTCTCCCCACCTCCAGAGTCACCTCCCATCAGTACTCCGCCAACAGGACACCGCCAGGCCAATGGGAACATCCAGATATGCCCGTCAGGACCTCACCGTCAGGATGGCAACAGCAGGAGGTTCGCCAGCATAGAAGACTGCTGTTGTGGCGGTCTTCTGTCTATAGTGTATAAATCTAGATAGGGCAGGCAGACTGCCGTCAGCTCGATGATGTTTCTGAGTTCGCCACTGCAGCAGGCCGGTGGTCGGGCCGCTGAGATTTAAATCAGGCCATTAAGAATTAAAGAAAAAATGTACACAGGGCAATTCAATTAAAATCCATTGGTACAGGGGATTTTTCTTTAAAAAAAATTACAGATGCTTCTTTTGAAACTTCTAAATGACACTGGGAGTTTAAACTAGTTTCAGAGAAGTTCTGAGCGCCTGGCACTCACAAATCCTATACATGCCAGATTGAAGATGGTGTGGTCAGATTGTTTTCATACAGTGTTAGAAATATCTGAAGCAGAATCATCGCTGACCACTATCCGGGACTCTAGAAAGAAATAACCTGAAATATGGAAGCAATTTAGAGACTGAGCACTGGGAAGCCAGGGGGTATAAATTCAGCACAGTCAAAAGAAGAAGAACATTGCCAACATTGGTCTGCTTAGTCACTGGGGACTAGGCACTTGCAGATTGGGAGGGTAACATGAATGGAAAACATATGGATGGATGGAGGACAAGAAGAGTAGGCCACATGAGAGTAAAGAATCAAAAAAGGGAGCAAGAGTAAATTGAGAGACAGTGATCATTATACTCAACATTTAGAAAATAGGATTAGAAATATTAGCAATAATAAAAGATTCTTTAGGAGTCTAACATTAATTAACCAGTCAGGCAAAAGAGATACAACAGTAACTGCAAAAGGAAATATTGAGCACAGACAATAAACAAATCTGATTTCAACAGGGTTAAAAAATTCTTCTTTTAACATAAATGGATTGAATAATCTGACAAAGAGAAAGGCAGTAGGATCCTGGATTTGTTTTCATACCCCCTATGTCATCCCACAACAGGAAACATATATTCTGAATACACACATTAAAGAGTGTGGAATGCTGAAAAACTAGACTCAGCCCAGGTTCATCAATGCAGCAACAACAGCTAATAAAGGGGTGGTTATGTTCCCATAGAAAAAGATATAGAAAATACACAATTATGAGAAAGGGGAGGGAGGTAGGTGATTATGGGTTGACTGTATGATTAACTCCAACTGCTTGATAACTGTTCCCATTGAAGATGATCAGTTGTTCTATGAACATTTACTATTGGCATTGGTCCCTTTAAGTAATCCAATAATAATCAGAGGATATTTTTAATTTATTCAGAATCCATACTTAGATACATACAACCCAAATCGCAAACAGAATACTTTCTGCACAGTAAAAATATAATGAAAGACCTTTATTATCCTTTATGAAGGAGTAATCCTGATAAAAATTAATATACTTGTTTCTCCACCAAATATAAAACAGCTGCATAATTAGATTCCATTCTTCTTTCTAAACCTTTACAAAATAGTAATTTCTTAATGGTTCTGTGGGAATTTGGGTTGTTTGCTGAGTGAGGTGTGAACCCTGGTCAAGCAGCAACCACAATCCTTGTCAGGATAAGGCAGAAGAAAGCCCCAAATTAACCTGTGCTCAACTGCCTGGCAGCTTGGCACAGAGCAGTCAGGATTAACTTAGAGGTAATGTGTAAAGTATTTGTGCAACACTTCAAACTGTAATTCAGTGAAAACACACAAAAAGATCCCACACCAGATTAGAGAAATAGACCTTAATTTAATAAAAAAAACATGACCAAAATTACAAAAATTCAATCAGTAGAACCAGAGTTATTTATATTGAAAGAATACGCTGTAAAATAGCGCCTAAAAGCATATAGCGCCAACCAGGAATATCTGGTCGCGCTGTACCGGGTCAAAGTCAAAGTTCAGGCCGACCACAATGGAGCACAGGTTGGATACAGTCACAGATCAGTCCCGCTGTGAGAGCGTCGCTGGTGGTGATCGGCGTGGCGCAAAGAGTAGCCTGGGCATCCCAGACAGGCGGGCTGGAGCTTCACGTTGGTGGTCCTCTGTGGGCGATCGATGCTTGCTGTCTGAAGAGACGGGCTGGCTGTGGCTCACGCTGAACTTTGGTGCGAGCGACATGGTTCTGGTGCCAATGGGCCTGTTCGCAGTCACAAAAATCCCAAAAGCTTGATTTCATGAGCCCGTAATCCACATCAAGGGTCTAGGCCCTGAGGTGCATCCACTTGGGGTTAGAAACTCACTGCAGCTGTGTCTAAGAGCTGGTTTATGTCCCTGAGGTTCAGATCAGGAGGTCAGCAGATTAGCCCTTGGAGTCAATCTGGGGTCCTTGGTTCAAGATAAAGTTGCTGGTCCAGTTCTTCTTCCACAGGCACGAGAACAGCAGTCAGCAGGTCAACACAGCATGATAGCAGTTCCTTTAGAGCAGCAGTCCAGCAGAGTCGCTGTCTTTGTAGCAACACAGCAGTCATTCTTTCCAGCAGAATATCCACAGGTTTAGAAGTTACTGAAGAGTTGGTGTCCGAGGTTCTTTTTTTTTATACACAGTTGTGCCTTTGAAGTGGGGTGAAGCTTCTAGAGGCTTGCCTTTGAGTGCACAGATGCCCTGCCTTACTGGCCCTGGCTCCAGACTAACTACAGTGGGTATGTAGCCCTTTGTGTGGAGACAGGACACAGCCTATTCATGTGTAAAATGGGGCAGGGCCCAACTCCTCCCCTAGTGATGACCCATCCAATCACAACTAAGCTCCCCATTGTGTGTGACTGTCTAGGAGGAATACACAAAGCCCAACTGTCACCCACACTCAGTCATGTGACCCAGAGACAGTCTGCAGGCACCAAATAGCTAAGGAAATAAAATGCCAACTTTCTAAAAGTGGCATTTTAAGAATTAAAATGTAAAATCTGACTTCACCATAAATTAGGATTTTAAATTAGGATTCCAGAGACATCAAACATGAACTAATTATCTCTTGCCATTTGGAAATTACACTTATTAAATGTATTAAGGCAACTCTAATGTTATCCTATGGGAGGCATAGGCTTTGCAGTATGGAAAAACAAATGTAAGGATTTTTCACTACCAGGACATTTAAAATTTAATAGTACATATCCTACTTTATAAATACATTGCACCCTGCCCTCTGGGCTACCCAAGGCCTACCTTAGGGGTGACATATGTATTAAAACTGGAAGGTTTGGGCCTGGCAAAAGGTTTATTTTGCCAGGTCGAAATGGCAGTTTAAAACTGGGCACACATGGGTGGAGCTTGGCTGCTGACAAAGATGGCTACCTAGCACCGGAGCTCTTGTCTGCCATGGACTACGTGAGAGTTTGAGGTGTCCAAGGGGGCCATCAGTCCATACACTGCAGTGCACCATGCCCCCATCTTCCTGGGTACCCTCTGATGACCCTAGTAGCCTCTTTTAAAACCTCTGCAGGGTAGGCGGGCCTTGCCAGTCACGGCGCTCCCGAAAGAGGAGCAAGCACAGCTGAGGCCTTCCCGGCCTAGAGGACCAGCCCGCTTCCTAACAATCGATGCCTGCAGCTCTCAGAAGATGCCTTCAGCGCTCTGATATTGGTTGGGGCTTAAATCAAGTTGAGAGACTACCATGGCCTCCCCCACCAGCTCCACCTGCCCTGGCTGCATCGCCTGCCTGCCAAACTGGATCGAGGGGGCACATAACTCCAGTAGGTGCCTATTATGCTCCCACTTGGTCCCTGCCCTCCCTGTGGATGGGAGAGACTCCCCCTTCACCGCTGCAGCCCGTGGCTGTTGGAGGTGGAGCCAGGTTTACGGGGCCCGGGTGCCCGGAGTTCGCTGAGGCTTGCCCTGCTGCCCTTCACCTTTTAGCAGCCATGCACCCTGGCTCATGGCGCAGAGGCCTGCCATCGGACACAGGGACAGCCCATGATTGCAGAGGCAAAGGCAGGTACCAGTCATCCTGCACCCACCTGCAGAGGACCTCTCTCTTTGGATTGGCTGGGACTCAGCCCAAGGTGCTTAACCAGATTGTCAGATTTCTCTGATCGCCTGAATAGGAGGCAGTAGAACAGCCTGCTTGAGCTGCTGCCTCCGTTCCTCTGTAGACCGTCCTCATGCAGCGCTGAGGAGGTGGATTGCCTTGACTGGCTCAGCATCACCCGCCTGCTATCATTGACCTCGGCCTGACCTGTTCTGGCTCGCTATTGCTCATTGCCAGATGGCCTCCCTTTCCTACCAGTACCACAGTCGAATATCTGCACTGCCGGACTCCATGCACCTCCCTCCACTTTACCAGGCTCACTCTTGCAGCCTCCCCTTGGTTAAGACTCCCGCCTCTTCTGGAATCTGTGGCCTCTCCATGCCTTTCTGCCCCACTGGCCCCTGATCTGTGCCCAGCTGGCCTGGGGGGGTCCCTCCTCTGTCTTACAATCTCATGCCTGGATTGCTGAAGGATCGCTGATGGAGACAGAGTCCTTCTCACTGCTCCACTCAGCTGTCACTGCTCATGGCATCCGGAAAAGAGTCCCACCAGCTGCTCGTCACCAAGGCTGTGGCCCAACATAAACCCTCCATGTCAACACTGTCAACATGCTTGGATTTCCTGATGGACCGTATCTTGCAGGAAACCATAAGGATGTTCCACAAGCTGGAACTAATGGATGCCAAGATCACTGATCTCACCACAAATAAGAAATCCATCAGGACGGAAATCGGGCTGTTCCAGAACCGGCTGGATGGAGTGGAGACCCACCTTGCTGCATTGGAATTGCGGGTGAGAACCGTTGAAGACTGGGATTCTGAGCTCTGGCACCTTTGCCACAAGGCTGCTGGCTTGGAAGATAGGAGCCGGAGAGATAATCTCTGTTTTTTAGGGTTCCCAGAGAAGGTGTAACAAGATGACACAGGGTGCTTCCTCTGTGATCTCCTTCCGTGCCTCATGGGGTTGTCAACTTCTCATTAACCTTCCCTGAGATCCAGTGGGCCCACCACATCCAAACTTACAGGCGTCTTGACGCTGGCAAGCCTCATCTGCTCATAGCATATTTCCTACAACACCCCCAAGCCAGGCAAATTCTGACCAAGGCCCTCAGACACAGTCCCTACTACTACAAATTGCATTAAATCCACATGGCATGGATTTCTCCAGGGTGAGCATCGACAAGCGACACACTTTTCTGGCCCTGCACACAGCCCTGCGTAAATGGGGCATCAAATATGGGGGAGAGGAGTTGGCCTAACGGCTAGGGCGTTCGACCTCGGACCTGGGGAACTGGGTTCGAGTCTCGGTAATGACGCTGAACATCCTGTGATTCTGGGCAAACCACTTAATCTCCCCGTGCCTAACAAAAATGAATGTGTGTCCTCATGTAACGTAACTGGTGCTATGTAAAGCGCTTTGATACCCGGTTGCGGGTCAAGTTCGCGCTATATAAAACTCTGCAAAAAAAATAAAAAATAAAATATGGTCTGCTTGAGTCAGCTCGCATATGGATCATTATGGATGGCAAATTCAGAGACATTTTGCATTTGGAAGACCTGAGACATTTTCTGGACTCCCTGCAGGATTCTACCATGGACACAGCCCTCCTCTGTGGTTCCTGGTGGGGACGTCCCTGCTCCCAAGCCCTCTTGACAATCCAGACGACTGGGTAGGCCACAGGAGAGGAGCCTAAAATTCCACTCCCACAGCAGGAAGAACAGAACTATCAGGGCAGTGATGGAGCTTACCCAGGAACTGGGCAGAGACAAATCCTACTCCCCACTAAAAATGTCCAAGGCCCCCGGACCAGCAGGTGAAGATTACCAGGTGACCCCTCAGCACCCTGCACCCCATACCGGATGAGTACCTCTAGTTGGTTTTTGCTGTTTTGGTTCCTTGTGTCACTGCAATCTGCACCCTTGTTTCCCTCCCCCGAATGTTCCTTGTTACCGGCTGTGGCATGTTGCTATGTGATACTCTCTGTGGCATAATGTGCTTTGATGTTCTTTGTTGTTCTCATGGTTCATGTGGTATTGGGCTACAGTGAGGAGGTTTGTCAGGAGACCCAACTTATCACATGTCCTCCCTCAGCTGTGCCCACTCTGCCTCGCCCTTTGGCCTCCCTTAAAGACTCTGGCTGTTACAACAGTCTGTAAGGGCCCCACCCCGACCCGGTTACGACATGGCCTGCAGGGTCCTCTTCTCTGTTTCACACTCATTCAGGCCACTGAACCTGGAAACCTTTCTATTTTTGTCTCTTGATCCGGCTGGGAATTTGGGGTCCTGGTATGTGTGCAGGTTCTAGCTCCTCCGACTAAAGTGCTATTGGCCACCTCCCTACCCCTCACCCCTCTTCTACACAAGGAGCCCGCGCATTCCCCTTTACCCTATCTCTCCTATACGCCCCTTTATGTCCCACCATCTCCCGCCACCCTCCTTCCTTTCTGTCTGTCCCTTCCCTCAGCCTCTCCTCATTGACCCTGCTTCATGTGCCACTGACCTACCATCCGCTTAGTTCGTCTATCCCCTTCCTCCTTGCTGCCACCTGCTGACCCTGGCATCGACACCCCTGATGATCCTGTCCTGGAATGTTCATGGCATCACCCACTATATCAAGTGGAAGAAGGTCCTGGCGTACCTGAACTCACAGCAGGCAGACATTGCCTTATTGCAGGAAACTCATCTTACTAGCCCTGAATTCGATAAACTCAAACACGACTGGGTTGGCAGGGTTATACATAGCATCCATGCCTCACAACCGCTTCTCAAGGATGCTCCTCTGCAGCGCAAATGCGGGGTAGCCATCTTGATGTGCAAATCCCTTACCAGAACCATTGTAAAGACATGGACAGATCCGGAGGGTAGAAAAGTCTTTGCGTGCCTCAAGATCCTCAACAAGATCATATGCGTGGGGTTGATCTACATCCCCGTAGGGACCAAGGTGACCGTCTTCCTCAGCCTCAACTGTACCCTCATGGAACTGGTTTCGGTATCAGTCCTCCTGGTTGGTGACTGGAAAGTAGCTGTGGATGCTGTACTTGACTGAGCTGGCCCGACAAATAGGGTGGCCAGTGCGGACAGGGCCATTTTGTGTGACTTCTAGGAGGACTATGGTCTTCTTGACATTTGGCGCCTTCTTCATCGGACCGATAAGTCCTAGACATACCTGTCATCAGTGTATGGCACACAGTC
Organism: Calotriton arnoldi; assembly: GCA_963921515.1. Lineage (NCBI taxonomy): Eukaryota > Metazoa > Chordata > Amphibia > Caudata > Salamandridae > Calotriton > Calotriton arnoldi. The sequence continues at coordinate 27,389 of CAWUFW010005281.1, read as the reverse complement.
CAGACTGGACTTCATTTTTATCTTCCACTCTCTTACTCTGAAATTATTGGATGGCCATATCCTAGAAGGCTCCCTCTCTGATCACTTCCTGATCTGTCCTCAGCTGCACTTGGGACTGACACGACTGATTCAGAAGCCTTGGTTTTTCAGCACCCAAGAGAAAAACGCCCCTTCACTCTCATCTCCTTACATATCTCATTGACAATAAAAGCTCAGTAACGTCCGCATGGACACTCTGGGCAGCTGCAAAGGCCACTACTAGGGACCAGCTCATGCGAGATGCAGCTCTCCATAATAAGCAAAAGGTGGCACAACAGGCCACCCTGGAAGCGTGCACCCGTGATCTGACCTGACTATACACCACCCACCCTACTGACTCTACTCGCCGATATCTGGAGAAGGCAAAAAAGGAGCCTAATGATCTTTTCACCTCTAAGGTGGAATACATGCTCCATAAACTCAGATGCCACCACTACGAATAGGGTGAGAAGGCCTGCAGTTTACTCATGGACCAGCAAGAGGAGGCAGCTGCCACCATCCTGGCTTTTAGGGACCGAGCCGACCGCCTTATCTTTCACCCCAGGGGATAGAGGATACCTTCGTGGATTACTACAGGCACCTCTACACTCCAGAGGTTGCCACCGATGAGCCACACATTGCATGATTCCTTAGTATGGTGCGCCTCTCACAGCTGAATGATGAAGGGAGAGCCCTCCTCTCTGGGGTGATCACCAAGGAGGATATTGCGCAGATGATCTCTGCCGTTTCATGCAGAGTTACCAGGGAGGATGGCTTCTCATTGGAATTTTGCAAATGGACCTCCATTGATGTGGAATCTCTTGAGGCAGCTTATAAGGAGGCGGAGGAGTTGGGAGGTTTGGGACCGATTTCCAATAGGGCGCTCATAACAGTGCTCCCCAAACCAGGCAAGGACCCACTCTCCTGGGATAGCTACCAAGCCATTTCGCTGCTGAATGGTGATGTCAAGATCCTGGCCAGAATTTTGGTGACCTGACTCAAGAAAGATATACTCACATTGGTACACCACACACAGGCCGGCTTTGTCCCTTGCCAGACATCTTGCAATCATCTGAAGACCCTGTCTCATGTCCTCTGACTGGTCAAGGACATGCCAGAAAAGGTGCTTGCCCTGTCTTTGGATGTTGAAAAGCCTTTTAACCACATAGAGTGGGGATACCTTTGTGCATCGTTCACAAGTTTGGTCTGGGAGACAACGTTACATCATGAGTCTGCTGACTCATTGACAACCCTGGCGTTCTGCCTTTATTGTGTGACTGTCTGAGAGGAATTTTCAAAGTCCAACTGCCAACTGCACCCAGTCATGTGACCTAGGACTGACTGCTGGCTGCAATGGTAAAAGACAGTAACATGCCAACTTTCTAAAAACAAAAACAACAGTTGATGGACAGAATGCAGAACAATGTCATACATTCACCCCAGTACAGAGATCTGGGCCTAAATCCATCGTTTTTTTGCTCACCATGCCATTCCAGTTTGAACCCAGCCATATGCAAATCAGTCTTGACCCTGGGCCTCATGGGAACAGTCCAGCCCGAACTGCAAAAGCCAGGTCCTCCCTGGACTGGAAACAAGCATCCTAGGACCTGTTTCGGGGTTTCACCCCTCTTCAGCCAGGATAGCTTGATTCCAGTGGCATGGAGAGCACGGGACCCACATCTGGGCATACCCGTCCCACTCTGGGTGACAAATGCAAAAACAACAGTTGATGGACAGAATGCAGAACAATGTCATACATTCACCCCAGTACAGAGATCTGGGCCTAAATCCATCGTTTTTTTGCTCACCATGCCATTCCAGTTTGAACCCAGCCATATGCAAATCAGTCTTGACCCTGTGCCTCATGGGAACAGTCCAGCCCGAACTGCCAAGCCAGGTCCTCCCTGGACTGGAAACAAGCATCCTAGGACCGGTTTCGGGGTTTCACCCCTCCTCAGCCAGGATAGCTTGATTTCAGTGGCATGGAGAGCACAGGACCCACGTCTGGGCATACCCGTCCCACTCGGGGTGACAAATGCAAAAACAACAGTTGATGGACAGAATGCAGAACAATGTCATACATTCACCCCAGTACAGAGATCTGGGCCTAAATCCATCGCTTTTTGCTCACCATGCCATTCCAGTTTGAACCCAGCCATATGCAAATCAGTCTTGACCCTGTGCCTCATGGGAACAGTCCAGCCCGAACTGCCAAGCCAGGTCCTCCCTGGACTGGAAACAAGCATCCTAGGACCGGCTTCGGGGTTTCACCCCTCTTCAGCCAGGATAGCTTGATTCCAGTGGCATGGAGAGCACGGGACCCACGTCTGGGCATACCCGTCCCACTCGGGGTGACAAATGCAAAAACAACAGTTGATGTGTGTTTTGAACTTTCTAAAAACAGCATTTTCAAAATTGTAGTTACTAAACATGAAATGCTCATTTGTCCCCAATCACAATTTAAGCACCTATTAAATGTAATAAGGCAGCTCAATATTATCCTATGGAAGACGTAGGCCTCACAGTAGTGAAAAATGAATTTAGGAAAGTTTCGCTACCAGGACATGTAGAACTGACAAGTTCTTGTCCAACCCTTCAATTACAATGCACGCTGTCCTATGGGCTACCTAGGGCATACCTTAGGAGTGACTCTTATGCAATAAAAGGGGAGTTTAAGGCTTGGCAAGGGGTTATATTGCCAAGTCGAATTGGCAGTTTAAAACTGCAGTCAGGATGCAATGGCAGGCCTGGGACATAATTTAAGGGGCTACTGAAGGGGATGGCACAATACATGCTGCAGGCCGCCTACTAGTAACATTCAATTTACAGGTCCTGGGTATATGGTATACCACTTTGCAAGGGACTTATAAGTAAATTAAATATGCCAATCCGGTGTAAGCCAATTTTGCCATGTTTAGGGGAGTAAGCACAAGCATATTAGAACTGGTTAGTAGTGGTAAAGTGCACAGAGTTCTAAGGCCAACAAAAAACAAATTTCAGCAAAACTGGAGGGTAGAAGACAAAAAGTTTGGGGGAAAGACTACTCTAAGACTGACAGGTCTAACAGTTAACTATTTATATTTGCTAAATTTAAAAAAATTAAGAAAAGGAACTACAAAATAAACAAGAAAACATTATCAACTAATTGTCATAATTAATAAAACAGATAAAAATGCTAATAAAAATGTATCAACAACCCTTTATCTGCCGAAGGTTTCTCCAAGCTTACAAAAAAGTAGCATATCTCAATCTCAGTCTTTCTGAATGTAGCTTTATGGATTTAGAAATGATGTTGCAGGGTGAGTTTGTCATCACAGTTGGTTGTTTCTTCTATTGTCTCCCCACAAATATTTTCCTGGGTTTGACAGATGTTCGCTCTCCAGTCTTCCAACCAACTTTCCAACGTTGATGTGAACTTGTTAAGTGGCATGTAGGATGTTAGTAAGGACAGATGGCAGCTAATGCTGAAACTACAGAACTGTAATACTTGGCTGTGTTGATCAGGAAGAGTGTAGTTGAATGAGAAGTTCCACTTTTTCCAGGTTCTGTAGTCTGACATCAAAACACACATGTTAAGATGATTCTTGTTCATTGGGTTTGGATTTACAAGGATTTAGCAAAATAAGTGAATATACTTTGGTGGTTCAAGGAAGGTTTGTTTCAGATATGTTAGTGGGGGGTAATAGGTGTAATGGAGTCACTGTTAAGCAGGCTGAGTAATGACATTAGAGGTTGGGAAGAGGTTGACCAGGAAGCCAGAGTAGGGAGGCATAACATGAGCTAGTAGGGCAGAGGATTGAGAGGGGTGAGGGTATATGGGAAGGGAAGTTCATGGGGGGAGATGTCTGGCAAGCGAGGTGGGTAAAATGTAAAAGAGGACATGTGTGAGTGGGAAATGAATGGTAGTGGTAGAAGCAAGTATGGAAGGCAAAGGGAGTTGGATTTGATGTGAGATTGTTGTGGTACAGATGTATGCATGAGACACAGTGGAGGGTGGAAATAAGAGGGATGAATCGAGGAAATACAGGTGAGTGAAAGGCTACAGATTAGGATGGAGAGTAGAGTGTGAGAAATATAAGGGAGCACGAGACAAGGGAAATTGGTGAAATGTGATGGGCTGGAGGAATAAGTGTGAACCACTAGCGGTTATGTTACATAGAATAAGAAAGGGGTGTCTCTAAGGTTGTTGTGGATACAGCGACTGCAGCAAACTGTGTTTTGGTGATAGATGTGGGAGGACACCGGGATTAGCATAGAACACTCCCTTCCCACACCCTCAGCCCTCAAAGCCCACGTTTAGTCTGGCCAAAGACTTCACCCATCTTGAAAATGCCGAAAGTGAGTAGGGTTAGCCCCAGAAAACTTTATCCCATTGGATAGGGCAAAGATGTTGACTCCAAGGATCATAAGGCTGATCTCATGTTAAAACTACAGGGACACTACAAGCTACAAGATGCCTTTTCCTGCAACTGCCCAGGTGCCCAGTGGCAACTGGAACTGAACTGGACTCTCGTGCTGGCCTTTGTCTCCCTGCAGCAAGTCTATGTAAGTGCCTCCCCTGAGGTCATGGGGAGCCTTAGAAGTGTACTCCTGTGTTGGATTGGGACTAAAAGGTCTTAAGTCAGAAGGTAAACTCTTTGACCAGGATGAATCTGTTTAGTGTAGCCGACTTGCAGTCCAATGCAGTCCGCATCAAATTGCTTCTAGATCGTTTTCTATAGCGACCACTATCATTTACAGTTTGTGCTTCTTTGCAGTTTTTCTATTTAAAACTTTAAAAATTCATATCTGTGGGTCCCCTTATTGGATGTTTGTCATTTTGCTGTCATTTTCGTTAATTACACTTTACTCTATCTTTCAAATTTATTTTGGGATTTTTATTTTTTTGCATTTTGACCTTATTTCTGGTTTTACTACTGCATAAATACTTTACACATTGCCTCTAAGTTAAACCTGTCTGCTCTGTGCCATAGCTAACAGGGGGTTGATTTCAGTTTTTTAGTAACTTTGGTGGTTCACACTGACAAGGACTGTAACTATTACTTGAGGTGGATACGTACCCCCTCAACTAATAACCTAATTTCTTACAGAATGGCTGCATGCATGCTGTGTATATTAGTCCTCCCAAAATATGTAAACAGAGTTTAGTTTTGGCTTTGCACCTAACACAGGCACAGTTTTAAAATTGACTGGACCACTTTGTAACTTTTTAAAACATAGCTGGTGAATGGTTTCATGTCACGTGACACCATCAACCAATTCTGGCTTTTAGCCAATGTAATTTTGCTCATCTTGATCTTTGAGCCCATAATCACAGTGTTACAAAAAAGAAAAACCATAAACCCAAGAATGCAATATGCTGTTGGCTGGAAAGCCAGGGCTGGCTCATGTCCCTTTATAGTCACACTATAAAGGGATTAGGTGTGCCTTAATGCCGATGTCATTTTGCTCATCTTGATCTTTGAGCCCATAATGACAGTGTTACAAAAAGAAAAACCATAAACCCAAGGATGCAATATGCTGTTGGCTGGGAAGCCAGGGCTTTCTAAAGTCCCTTTATAGTCACACAATAAAGGGATTAGGTGTGCCTGAATGCACCCTCTGCTGGCAGGATGGGGTGGGGGGCAAGCTGGGCACAACCCCACTTGCAACTGAATAAGCTGTGCTCTGCCTTCACACAAATGGCTTGTCACCACTAAATTGTCCCTGCAGCCACCTTAGAGGCAGGGGAGTCAGGCAATTGCAAGCACTTCAAAGACAAACCTCTAGAAATGTCTCCTACTTCAAAGAAGGATCCAGGTATAAAAAAGGGATCCTCAGACTCACTCTTTAGTTCACTTTCTGGACCTGCGGAAGAACTCCCAGAGGACTGCCTGCTGCTGTGGCCTGTTGCTTACTGCACAAGACTAAGGGTGGGTGGAACTCATGGAATTTCACTCCACGGAATTCCATGGAGTTACATAAAAATACCAGTGAGATTGTGTGGAGTTCCGCAAATGGGTGGAAAATGCTTGTTGCACTGCAATTTAGGGCTAGTAGCATGTTCTGCACTGCAAAATCAGCATGAAGGGCAGCACGCTGTGCGCATTCATGCGGCCATTTGGTTTTGCCTTCTCCTGTCTATCTCATTGCTGTTTCCCAACTCCAATCCAACCCAATCCACCCCATCTTGTCACCCACTTCCCAATCCTACCTTTTGTTTACTTATTTTTATTACTGTCTGATTTTCCCTGTGTGTATTTACATTTCTGTGTGTGTTTTTTGTGACTGTTTTCTACTTTGTTTTTTGTTTTCCTTTCCTGACCTGCCCTCTCTGTCTTCCTGTTTCCTTCCTGTTCCCATTCCAGCCCAACTCCCTCCCGTCCCGTCAATGGCAGAAGCAGGCAGTGGCCACCCAAACCCCCTGTGGGCAACACAGGCGGGCAGAGGTGCAGCCCTCCCTATCTTCAATGAGGCAGTGGTGGCCACACTTATTTTCTGGGTGCAGCACCACCTCCCCTGCATTCTGGCAGAAGGCGGCAGGCCTGGTAAGGGTTATGCCCTGCGGGACCATCAGGTGCTCTGTTCGCAAGTGCAGCGTTGTGTACACTGCAGCACTGGCATTCAGTGCACCCAGCAGCAGCTGACGCACTATTTGGCAGACATCCTAGACAGGCAACAGGAACTGCTATGTGTCAAGGTTGCTGGGCTCAGTGAGTAATAGTTTTGTTTATTAAAAATGCTAATACTATTATTATTTTATGATCACAGGTAAGTTAAATTTATGTGATGATTATATATACATAAGACATAAGTTATAGTTAGCTCAGCTAACTATAACTGCTGAATTTCACGGGTTTTGTACGAGTGAACTGTGAGCCTAACTATAACGTCCCTGTAACCTTTGTTTTTTTCTGTGAATTTCTAACGTTTTTTTCTTTTACTATTTTCTAACTATAACATCCCGGTAACATTTGTTTTTTTCAGTGAATATCTAAGGTTTTTTAATCCTATTTCCTAACTATAACAGCCCTGTAACCTTTGGTTTTTGCAATACATTTCTAAGGTTTTTTAATGCTAACTCCTAACTATAACTTACCTGTAACCTTTGATTTTTTCAGCGAATTTCCATGTTTTTTTAAGTAGCAATGGTCTTTGCAGAATGGCCTGGAAAGGGAGTGTGGCCTCTGACCAACTCTCAGAAATCCAGCTTAGTAGGACTTATAGAAAGTACCAGGGGGGCTTCTTGGTCCCCAAGGTCCTTTAGCATCCAAGAAAACCTTATTCCCCAACCACTAATGTGCCTGGAGACGTGTTTGCAGAGTGGTGCAGAAAGGGGTGTGGCCTCAGAACACCTCTTAGCAAACTGACTGTGTGGAACTTGTTGGAGGTAACAAGAGGGATACTTGGCCCCCAAATATCTTCAATAGCCAAGGGGACTTCATCTCCCAAATAGTACTGTGCCAGGAGGCATGTGTGCAGAGTGATGCAGAAAGGACATCCTTAATGATTTCACAGGTAGTGCCTGTATGATTCTATGAGTGCCATTGCCAAGGACAGACTGCGAATACCGGGTGTTTTTGACAAAGTGTAAAACACATATATAGACATATTTGACATAAAGTTTCAGTATCGCAATTTAGTAAGATCCTAATGTAACTTTCTCCTTTGTATTCATTTGTCGAAATAACTACATCAAAAATGTGTTTTCCTTCTTCACAGCAACACCGGAGGTAGCAATGACATCAGTAGTCATGAATACAAATGAAAAAGTGTAAAACAGATATATAGACATATTTTACACAAAGTTTCAGTCTAACTGTTTAGTAACATAGTGGGTTAACTTTATTTTAACAAAACATTTGTAAAAAAACAACAGTTTTAAAAAATAACTTTCAACATGTGAACTCATGACACAACATAACTTTAAAACAAACATCAAGCTATACATTGATACCCAAACTCATGGGGAATCAAAACTGGTGCAAAACTACTGCAATGAACAATGTGTGACAGGACCCTCTCTAGAGGGACAAACAAAAAATATTCATGTGGGATGATGTCCATCTCATATTATCTTAAAACCTATCATAGAAAATGTTTCCAACTGGTGATCTACAAGAGGGAAGCTGGAGGACCATCTACATCAGTGGCAGCAGCAACAATACCCGGCCAGAAAGTTCCTTTAGAGGTACAGACTACTACAACAGATATGGCTCCACAGTTTTCAAGAATGGCCACGTATTGCATGGACTGTTGTGTTGTTATAACAGCTGTTGAGCAGTGTGTTACAGCTATTCACAATGGTGCCAAAAATCATACATGGTATTTTTCCCCCCTTTTACATTTCTTGCACATTTTATAAGAGGAGTTCATAGTGAGCAGCAAGAAGGCAATGAAAAGCTGAAGGACCCTCAACTTCAATAGCATCACAGCAACACCAAAGCAGAGAGTGCATTCAAAAGTCCAATCTCAACTTCAAGATTTGGCACCACAGTTTTTCCCGATTACATCATACTGCATGGATTGCCGAGTTGTAGTTAGTGCTGGAGAGCAGTCCATAACGGCCCTTCGCAATGCTGGAAAGAATAATAAATGTTGATTTTTTTTATTTTTGCCTTTCATAGTTTCAGGCATTTTATTATTTTACAAAATGGGTATCTACATTAGCAGGCATTTTAGTATCTTACAAAATGGGTATCTAATATCTATGTGTTGTTCATTTTGCTATCTTCCAATTTATTGTAACACTACTTACATATAACTTGCCGTATAGACAAGTCAAACCATCTCTCTACAAATAAATACACAGGTAACTTTGCCAGTTATCATGATTTACTTTTTCACTTTTCAAATATAAGTCAACATTCTGTGTTTAAATCTTCTAGTAAGTGCATCAACAACATATACAAACATACTCTGTTTTTTTTACAGAAGACTGTGTTAAATTTTGTAATCTCTTTTTTAAAACTATCAACAATTATATATCTGTCTTGTTTTGCAACTCCTCCTCTTAACAACTCTTCACTTTCCCTAGAATCCTACTCAGGACCAAAGAAACAAAACTGCACATCACCACAAACCTTTTCTACGTGTGCCACACTACCATGCAAAAGTGCTCTACTTATTTCTCCTAAACATAAAACAGGAGTGTTCACATAATACATCCTCCTACCTAAAGTTTGCATTGTTGAGTGGTATAACTTATTTTGTGTTTTAAACTTGGCCTTGAAAAGATACGTAGGAATTTTCTTAATATATCAATGGATTGCTGTCTAATACTAGAAACACTACTACAGTTCCATTTGTATACAGTACCCTGACTATGCCTTCCTTGTGCCCCTTCTGCAATAACTTCTTCTTCATTTCTATGTACCATCACCTCTTTTGCTATAGGACTACCATTCTTCATTTCATAACATCGTCCTCTTTAATCAATAGCATGAACTAATTTCTTATCCTGGAGATAGCTTTTTCATTAAAGAAAGCATCTGTACAAGAAGTATGTATCCATTGTCCACTAAAAACTGTACAACAGTTACTTCTATTCACTAATCTTTTCTTCTGGTTTTGTCTCCTCATGCAAAACAATATTTTGTCAAGAGTCTTCATTCTATTTAGAATCAAAATGAAAATCTTCCTCTTCAAAGCAAAAGCCTTATCAACTCGTTCTTTCTGTTTCACTGCATCTCTCCTTCTTCTACACTTTTTAAAATTCAACACTAAATTTACAAGGCTTTAACTATGCAATCATTATAACATTTGCGCAGAACCTATGCAGCCATCTACACACCCACTTACAACCCATGCAGTCATTGATATACAGAGGCACATGTGTGCACTAATGAAACACTCAGGCTCTACTCATGCACTCATGTAATTAAGTAGAGAGTACCATTTTAGTAAACCTATCACCCATATTGTCTAAAGACTACATATTCCTCAGTTAAACTTGTAAATACATGGGTTTGTGGTTGAATACATCAATACACCCTGGATGATTGAATGAGTGCATAGGTAGTGCCTAGGCGATTCCCTGAGGATGTAAGTAGTGCCTAGATGATTCCCTGACTATGTCATAACTCCATTGGTCATTCCATATCTGCATACTTCTGCCTGCATGTTTGCATGAGTATACCACTAGTATCTGGGTGTTTGAATGAGTGCATCAGTAGAACCTGAATGATTCAACAAGTGCATGACTAATGCTTCAATAATTCAATACATGCATAGATACTGGTAGGATGATTAAATGAGTGCAACTCTAGTTCCTGGATGATTGCAAGAGTGCATACATATTATATAGGTGATTTATGCAGTGCATGGATAGTGCATACATGATTGTTTAGGCCCATGCAAAGCACCTAGCCTATTAGTTGAGTGGATGAATAGTGTTTCAGCGATTGGATGTAGCCATATCTTTTTGGTTGACTGAACAGGTAGTGCCTGGATTCTTACATAACTACATGGGTAGTGCCTGGAGAATTGAATAAGTGCATCAGTAGTGCCTACCTAATTAGATGAGTGCATAACTAGTGTCTGAGTGATTGCATGATTCCATTGTTAAAGCTTTAGAGATTGGATGAAAGTAAGTATACTGCTGGGGTGATTATATTACTGCAAGACTATTGGCTCAGTAATTAAATGGCTGCATAGGTACTGGATGGGTGATAGGTTTACTACAATGGTACTCTCAACATAATTACATGAGTGTATCAGTGTTTCATCAGTGCACGCATGTGCCTCAGTATTTCAATGACTGCATGGTTTGTAAGTGGGTGTTTAGATAGCTGCATAGGTTCTGCGCAAATGGTATAATGATTGCATAGTTACAGCCTTGTTAATTGCATACGTCAATAGATAGTACCTAGGTGATTAGATGAATGTATACGTAGTGCCTGCATACTTGAATAACTACATAATTTATGCCCACCTGATTGCAAGAGCACATGTATAGTTTCTGGATAATTTAATAACTCCATGGATAGTGAATCACTGATTTGATGACTGCCTGAATAGTGGCTGGGTGATTCCATGAGTGCCTGAATACTACCTGACTGACTGAGAGAGTACTTTCATCCCTGTTAGATACATAACAATTGTCACTATATCTCTGAATCATTGGTTATCTCCTCCTGTCAGTATCAAACGACCTGTTTTACTGTATACATGCTTTACTTCTGAGCTATGTGTGAGTGAAATCTAGGTATCACACTTGATATATAATTACATACATAGCCCTCTAGAAACATACATTGCTTTGCTACTGAGCATGGACATGCGTCAGTAAGTTTCTAAAACGGAAAACAACATTTTGAAATTTTTCAAACCACAGAACCCTTTGGAAATAGCATACCTACATCATTTCTCAAATACTTCTTCTGCTTCTAAAACATATATTCAGCATATCTCAAACAAAAGTTACACTCGAAATGAAGCTAGCACAAGAACTCTCAAGGCATTCTGCACTATTAATCCTTCTCAATTTTAAACAAACCATGTTTAAAGAAAAACACTAACCTCACTATATACATGAAATGCTTATCAGCCTTTCTGAACATAGATCACCAAGTAAACATATATGCGATTTCTTAATAGATGTACACCTTCAAGCCATCTTTCCCAAACTATATACCTCTCTGCATCTTTAAGCAAACTCAAAAGTCCCACCGTTTATAGCTATGTGCAAGCACAAAAACTATATCTCACCATCTAAGCATATGCAAAGTGGTCATATAAGTTAAAAACCACATTGACAAACACTTCCCAATATATACCTAATAAGTATTAATTCTTTATAATTCATATACACACAGACAACATGTTCTCATCTTTTATTTCTCACTAGAATATTCCTGTTTAATAATGTTACTAAAAGTACTACAACTTCTAGAATGGAAATGACATTTGTATCTATTCTGCACATGATGTTTAAACATTTAAAACATTCTTTGTTCCTCATTGCAACTTTCCACAAAACTATACTGTTATTTTTCAATAAAATACACAATGTAATAAACGGGCACTAATTAATTTTTCTCGTACTTCCCAAAACATTCACCACTAACCTCTTAAACACATACCCTCTATAGATTCAGTTCAGCTCATATATTTTTTCTAATCACTGTGATACTTCTTTTAATCAAACTCCCACATACATCTTCATTTCTAATGGGCATTTTAAAAATAATTACAAAGTTATATACATACCACTGAATTCAGTTTGTAGATTATATTGTTGTCTTAGCTCTTTCTGCATAGGTTGGACACTGTTCAGATTTGTAAAAACTAAGCACAAGAATGGTAGACCATTCACATACAAAGCAAGTCTAAAACGGCAACCTCTGCAACTTTCCACTCTATCATCATGAGAAAGGCAGCAAATGAAATCATGTCTTTCATTTTAGACTACTGCATCTCCACTTGTGAATGGTTAGCATCTGTTAACCCTTTCCCTCTCTTTTGAAACGAGGTTCCTGTTGCCGTGTTTTCGCGATCATTGCAGAATATTCGCAAAAAACATGGGAGTTCAAACCGATATCTAGCTTAATTTTTCCTGAAATTTAAATACTACACAACAGTTTATTACATAGTCCTGAGTTGGAAATTAAAACTTGCCTTTACTCCCATTGTGTCATCACTCCTCAACTTTTCAAAAAATGATCTGTCTCTTTAACACCCTTCCCCCCCAATACAGTCTTAGTTCAGTGTAGCTAGCAACCCAGTGGAACCAGTAGGTAAAAAGTTCACAGCACATTATAGAAGGAACATTCTGCTTTCAAATAAGATACAAAGCAAACACAAGGAGATGATGGACAGAGCACTGTAACTTTTCAGACACTCACCCCCAATCTCAGATCTGGGTTGAATCCATCATCGTTCTTTAGCTCATTTCGCCACCCCAGTTCAGACACAGCTATATGCAAATCAGTCTTGACCCTGTGCCTCATGGGAACAGTCCAGACCGAACTGCCTTGCCATGTCTTCCCTGGACCAGAAACAAGCATCCTGGGACCGGTTTCGAGCTTAGAGCCCTCATCAGCCAGACTAGCTTGAATCCAGTGGCAAAGTGAGCAGGGGACCCATGTCTGGGCATACCCTGCCAACTTAGGGCGAACAAAGCAAACACAAGGAGATGATGGACGGAGCGCTGAAACTTTTCAGACAATCACCCCCAGTCTCAGATCTGGGTTGAATCCATCATCGTTCTTTAGCTCACTTCGCCACCCCAGTTCAGAAACAGCTATAAGCAAATCAGTCTTGACCCTGTGCCTCATGGGAACAGTCCAGACCGAACTGCCAATCCATGTCTTCCCTGGACCGGAAACAAGCATCCTGGGACCGGTTTTGGGCTTAGAGCCCTCATCAGCCAGGCTAGCTTGAATCCAGTGGCAAAGTGAGCAAGGGACCCACGTCTGGACATACCCTGCCAACTTAGGGCGAACAAAGCAAACACAAGGAGATGATGGACAGAGCGCTGAAACTTTTCAGACACTCACCCCCAGTCTCAGATCAGGGTTGAATCCATCATCGTTCTTTAGCTCACTTCGCCACCCCAGTTCAGACACAGCTATATGCAAATCAGTCCTGACCCAGGGGTGGCATAGTGGGCAAAAGAACAATGGATTTAACCCAGATCTCTTGACTGGGGGAGAATGTTTGAATCATTCAGCATTCTGTCCATCATTTGTTGCAGTTACACTTTTCACCCTAAGTGGGATGGGAATGCCCAGACGTGGGTCCCTTGCTCACTGTGCCACTGGATTCAAGCTAGCCTGGCTGATGGAGGGTGACATACCCCGAAACCGGTCCCAAGATGCTTGTTCCCGGTTCTGGGAGGACCTGGCTTGGCAGTTCGGTCTGGACTGTTCCCATGATGCACAGGGTCAAAACTGATTTGCATATGGCTGGGTCCAAACTGGGGTGGAGTAGTGGGCAAAAGAACAATGGATTTAACCCAGATCTCTTGACTGGGGGAGAATGTTTGAATCATTCAGCATTCCGTCTATCATTTGTTGCAGTTACACCTTTTGCCCTAAGTGGGATGGGTGTGCCCAGACGTGTGTCCCTTGCTCACTGTGCCACTGGATTTAAGCTAGCCTGGCTGATGAAGGGTGACATACCCCGAAACCGGTCCCAGGATGCTTGTTTCCGGTCCAGGGAGGACCTGGCTTGGCAGTTCGGTCTGGACTGTTCCCATGAGGCACAGGGTCAAGACTGATTAGCATATGGCTGGGTCCAAACTGGGGTCGCATAGTGGGCAAAAGAACGATGGATTTAACCCAAATCTCTTGACTGGGGGAGAATGTTTGAATCATTCAGCATTCCGTCCATCATTTGCTGCAGTTACACTTTTCACCCTAAGTGGGATGGGTATGCCAAGACGTATGTCCCTTGCTCACTGTGCCACTGGATTCAAGCTAGCCTCGCTGATGAAGGGTGACATACCCTGAAACCGGACCCAGGATGCTTGTTTCTGGTCCAGGGAGGACCTGGCTTGGCAGTTCGGTCTGGACTGTTCCCATGAGGCACAGGGTCAAGACTGATTTGCATATGGCTGGGTCCAAACTGGGGTGGCGTAGTGGGCAAAAGAACAATGGATTTAACCCAGATCTCTTGACTGGGGGAGAATGTTTGAATCATTCAGCATTCCGTCCATCATTTGTTGCAGTTACACTTTTCGCCCTAAGTGGGATGGGTATGCCCAGACGTGGGTCCCTTGCTCACTGTGCCACTGGATTCAAGCTAGCCTGGCTGATGAAGGGTGACATACCCCAAAACCGGTCCCAGGATGCTTGTTTCCTGTCCAGGGAGGACCTGGCTTGGCAGTTCGGTCTGGACTATTCCCATGAGGCACAGGGTCAAGAAGATTTGCATATGGCTGGGTCCAAACTGGGGTGGCGTAGTGGGCAAAAGAACGATGGATTTAACCCAGATCTCTTGACTGGGGGAGAATGTTTGAATCATTCAGCATTCCGTCCATCATTTGTTGCAGTTACACTTTTCGCCCTAAGTGGGATGGGTATGCCCAGACGAAGGGTCCCTTGCTCACTGTGCCACTGGATTCAAGCTAGCCTTGCTGATGAAGGGTGACACACCCCGAAACTGGTCCCAGGATGCTTGTTTCCGGTCCAGAGAGGACCTAGCTTGGCAGTTCGGTCTGGACTGTTCCCATGAGGCACAGGGTCAAGACTGATTTGCATTTGGCTGGGTCCAAACTGGGGTGGCATAGTGGGCAAAAGAATGAGGGATTTAACCCAGATCTCTTGACTGGGGGAGAATGTTTGAATCATTCAGCATTCCGTCCATCATTTGTTGCAGTTACACTTCAAATAAGATACAGCAGGTGCGGTTTACTCCACAGATTCAAAAGCATTTCCATGTCTGTATTACATTTCTGTTTTTAAACAACAGCCAATATTAAGACTTCTTTCTGAGCCATCCAATACCCTACCTAACTTTATTCACTGACAACATCCAATAAAATATATATATTTTTTGTAAATAAAACACCTCCATTTTAACTGCTTTTCCTTTGGAAAACTACCTCATTCAGCTCCAGCCTTTTCCTGACTGCTATTGTTGCTTCACTTAAAAATGCTTAGCGTGTGAATTGTTGGCCACAGCTACATCTATTGGGCTAAAGACGCTGCAAAAAATAGAAGTATTGACAGGGACTTTGGTTTGCCAAATGTGCAGATTACTTGGTTTGGCCAGAGAGGGTTAACGTTTCATCAGCTGCTGGCTTTGGTTAAATCCATTGTGGATTCCCAAGCTCCTCACCTCATGATTGTGCACTGTGGTGGCAATGACCTAGGCACATTGACTGGGGTAGGGCTGGAAATCCTAATGAAAGAAACCTTTGGAGAACTGATGTCACATTTCCCCCACACTGTTATGGGGTACTTTAATATATGCCAAAGACAGAAATGAAAGTGGTCAAATCAATTCTGTCTACAGTTTGACAAAGCCAGGAAACATGTTAATAAAACTGTTTCTGCATTCCTCAGAGACGATGTGCTGTATCTATAACAACAACCTGCGTTTTGACATGCATAGAATATATAGAAATGATGGAGGTCACTTTACAAATGAAGCCAAAGGGTGTTTCTAAGTAATCTGAAACTCTGCATCCAGTCTTATGTGTAGAAGCCGTATACATACAACCAACACAACAGCTCTTGTCAGAGCCACCCTAGTACCCAAAATATTGTGAAGTGTTTTTCGAAAGGTTTTTTTCTCTTTACTTTTTGAGGATTGTCGCGATGACATCGCGATCCCCTTGGACACGTTTCGAAAACAGAAAAAAAACAGACATTCAATGGCCACCAACACATCCAAAAATAATATCTAAAAAAATCCATTCTGAACATTGCCCTACACACATTACTATATACATACTTCTTTCAAAGCATGTTTTGTATTAAGTTTTAAAAAAAAACATCTTTCAGACCTATTTTTCCATTTTCGCGGTTATTCTGGACATCGATATGCCGTCTTTCCCATAAAGTGAAAACACATATATGCACACACATTACAGTATTCTACACACTAGAGGTTTATTACTATACACTTCAAACTCATTTTTTTCTAGTGTATTTCTAGAACAACCATCTCTAAATCTATTTTCCATTTTCTCAGTGACTCCGGATATCGTGATGATCTCGGTCATAGCGATCCCCACGGTTACGTCGCAAAAGCGGAAAGCAAGAATTCAATAGCCACCACCACATTAAAAAATGATAACTATATAATTAATTCTAACCATCACAGTAGATAACTCACTATATAAATAACTCTATAAAAACATTTATCAGAATCTCAATATAATATAATGTGTATTAATGATTCACTGATAATTTTTTATATTTTTACCAATATTCGCGATGACATTGATAGTTGTGACGTCCCTACGACGGTACATGGGATGGCTGCACTGGCAGTCGCGAGGTCATTGCGACTATCGCACATGATAAAAAAATTATTTGGACACATAACGTGTGTCACTAACACCTCCATTTCTCAACCATGGGTTCAGAGTATCTCCACCCTGATCCCTTATGTGGGCTTTCACACAGATTTTCAGCCCCGGAAACCATTCCCGATAGATAAAATGGCGGCTGCAACTTTTTGTTCAGGTTGTGCCCAGTAAATCGGAGCATTCCCATTGGTGCATTCATTCGCGATTCACCGTCAAACCACAGCGAAATATCCACGGCCAGAAATATCACTGTAATTTTAAACTTACATTTCTCAAAAACAACTGAACGGATTTACACCAAATAAGCAAAAGGCACTTTCTTGAACCAACATCTACCTCCCTGCCAAATTTGGTATAAGTCCGTTCAGCGGCTCGGGCTGTAGAGGTGGCTAAAGGTTCCTATGGGAATTAACATTACAAACGCAACCTTATTTCGTGCCCCAAATTCTCATTCCCCACTGCACAGATCGCCCCCAAACTTTCCCAATCTATAGTACCCACTGTGACACTTTTATGGCCAAATTTCATGCAGATTGGTCAAATGACGCCAAAGTTATAGCCAAGTCAAAAAATGCTTTTCCTATGGAAACTAGGTCCTAACTATAACTACCTACTGGCAACCGCCAGTAGGTAATATATATATAGCTATGTACATATGTAGCTTGGAGCCGGGCACTGCTGAAAGTTAGCAGCTGAGCAGTGAGAGCAAGAGACTTCATTAATAGTGGGCAATGCTTGTGAGAGAGAGTTGCAGCGGTCTAGCAGCTTGTAGGATAACTGAAAAATGAAAATCAACATAAAGGGTGTTTTCCGGAAAGCAATAAGAAAAATATTCAAATGACTGAGTTATAAATTGTGCTCCTGATTTGAGACTGAACATTGTTTGAAGCCTGAAATGAAACGATAATTTGAAATGAAAGTGACAGTCGCATTTACTTTTGACACCGGAAAACAAAAAGGAAGATATTGAGTACATAATTTTGCCATTTCTAAGCTGCAAGAACAGTTGTAAAGCACCATGATTAATTTTATTTTCCTGTTATTGTGTGGAGGTAAAACAATGAACACTACAAAGAAATAACTTTATTCATTATTTTACAAAACGAAAAAGTATGTCTATGTTTACCTACCTGCACATGTGAGAGTATTTAAATTTGTGGAGATAATGAGGCTCTCTAACGTTGACAAAGGCTGAGTGAACAGCCGAAACGCGTTCCTGTGGCAAGCACTGTCTCCAATTAATAGAATAATGCTCATGCTTCTGAGTGCAGCCTTTCTCTTTACTGGGGAGAAAATTCTGTGATATATATATATATATATATATATATATATATATATATATATATATATATATATATATATATATATATATATATATATATTCACTGAAAAAACCATAGGTTTTAGGGACAGTTATAGTTAGTTGGACATTGCACTCGTACACAACCCAGTGAAATTCCCCGTTATAGTTAGTTCAGCTAACTATAACTCGCGCCCCGCAATGCACTGCTGATGACGTCACATATTACATCACTCATGACATGGTCAGTGACATCACTGATGACATCACTGATGACATCTCAAATGACATCACTGATGACATCATCCAGTGACTGTGTGTTTCTGTAAAGTTTAAATATTTTTAATATATATAGGAAAAGACGTATTGAAGAATGAGTGGGTGTGTAAGTGTCTGTATGGATGATTTAGTAGGTGCGTGACTGACTCTATAAGTGAGTGATTTAACGTATCTTACTGAATGCATGGGTTAGTGACTAAACTGGGTGAATGTCTGTATCCGTCTGTCTGTTGCTGTGTAAGTGGCTGCATGGGTTTATGAATAGCTACATGAGTGTCTATAAGAGTTATTGATTTGTTGTCTGAGTATCTGTATGGGTGCCTGAGTGTTTGTGTGGATGGGGTGTGTGCGACTGTGCATAGATGTGTGAGTGGGTGATTCACTGGGTGGATGGTTTCAAGAGTGCATCTGTGATAGACTGTATGGGTGGGTAAGTGTGTGTAAGAGTGTGTTAGTGAGTGAATGTATGTCCCAGTGGTACATGTGTGAGTAACTACATATGTGAAAGGCAGTATATATGTGTGAAAGAGTATATATAAATAGCTATAAGCGAGAGTGAGTGATTGTGATAGTGGCTGTATGGATGAGTGTGTGCTTGTATCAGTGATTATATAAGAGCGTAACAATGTGCTAGTATTTGTATGATTAAGTGAGCTGGTGTGTGTATAACTATATAGGTGAGTAAATGGCAGTGTGTTTAATTATTTGCATGACTGACTAGGTGTGTGAGTACCTCTATGGATGAGTGGCGGTGTTTGAGTGTCTATATAGGAGTAAGAGTGCATATGATAGTCCTGTACTGAGTGACCATAAGTATGAGTGACTGTACGGGTGAGTGAGTGGATGTGTGTGTGTAGACCTAAGAATCAGTGAGTGGGTATGTAGTTATTGGTGTTGGAGTGTCTATGGTTTTGCGAATAGCAGTCTGTAATTTAGATTGGGTGTATCAAAGGTTATATTAGGGTGTGAAGAGCTGCATCAGATTATCACGTGGATGATGTCATCAGTGATGTCATTTGAGATGTCATCAGTGATGTCATCAGTGATGTCACTGACCATGTCATGAGTGATGTAATATGTGACGTCATCAGCAGTGCATTGCGGGGGCGCGAGTTATAGTTAGCTGAACTAACTATAACGGGGGAATTTCACGGGTTTTGTACGAGTGCAATGTCCAACTAACTATAACTGTCCCTAAAACCTATGGTTTTTTCAGTGAATTTCAAAGGTTTTTAAATGCTAATTTCTAACTATAACATATCTGAAACCTATGGTTTTTTCAGTGAATTTCAAAGGTTTTTTAAATGCTAATTCCTAACTATAACATGTCTGAAACCTACGGTTTTTTCAGTGAATTTCAAAGGTTTTGTAAATGACAATTTTTAAATGTATTAATTGTTATATTAATTTTTTTCATACTGATTTACTACATTTTTAGAAACAATTCTTTTTTACATATTTTATTTTTTAAATTACATTGTAATTACATTATACATTACATTACAAAAAATACTTTCTCAGAATGAATTACTTTAGTTTAAATACTTTGCACATAGGCAATAGACTTTTAAGTACAGTAGTTACAGTTGTTGCAATGGGCAACACATTTTCAAACACAATGTAACATTCAGCTCAATGTGAATTTCTAGTTAAATGCAATTAGTTACTTTATGGATTACTTTTCTAACCACAGGACTGGATCCTAGATTCAGTCCTGGTACATCTCCTGTAAACAGTTGAGTAAAAGCGTTTTGGTTACAGTCGTGATTTTTAAGGAATATTATTGTATTTTAAAAGTTGACACTTAGAAACTTTTTCTCATAGAATCACCAATGTTATCCTATGGAAGGAAATTCACTTAGCAGGTAAAAACTGTTATCAGTTACTTTTTCTTACTCAGTGTTGGATCCTGGATCCAGCACTGGTGCATCTCCTGTAAACAGTTGAAAGAATGCGTTTAAGTCATACAGGCGATTTTTAAGGAATATTTGTAGTTTGTGAAAATCGACACTTTGAAACTTTTCTGCTGAAAACCAGACAATGGATTCCTATGGAAGAAAATATAAGTTACTGGTAAGTACGGTTAAAATTACTTTTCAGGGTCAGTGCTGGGCTGAAAGATGCAGCACTGAGGTCTCTCCTGATAACAGGTGAGTAAATCGAAATTCGTATTTCGGCTGATTTTAGAGGAATATTTGTATGTTTCAAAAATCAACACTTAGAAACTTTTTCAGCAAAAAGCAGGCAATGATATCCTATGGAAAGAAATTCAAGTTACTGGTAAGTACGGTTAAAATTACTTTTGAGGATCAGTACTGGGCTGAAAGATGCAGCACTGAGGTCTCTCCTGATAACAGGTGAGTAAATCGGAATTCGTATTTCGGCTGATTTTAGAGGAATATTTTAAAGTTCCAAAACTCCACACTTAGAAGAATTTCCAAGTGAAACCAGTCAATGTTAGCCTATGGAAGGAAATTCAAGTTACTGGTAAGTACGGTTAAAATTACTTTTCAGGACCAGTACTGGGCTGAAAGATACAGCACTGAGGTCTCTCCTGATAACAGGTGAGTAAATCGGAATTCGTATTTCGGCTGATTTTAGAGGAATATTTTAAAGTTCCAAAACTCCACACTTAGAAGAATTTCCAAGTGAAACCAGTCAATGTTAGCCTATGGAAGGAAATTCAAGTTACTGGTAAGTACGGTTAAAATTACTTTTCAGGATTAGTACTGGGCTGAAAGATGCAGCACTGAGGTCTCTCCTGATAACAGGTGAGTAAATCAGAATTCGTATTTCGGCTGATTTTAGAGGAATATTTGCACAATGGTGAAGGGAGGGGGCGGGGCCTGAGGTGACATCTGTGCAAACGCGCTCCGTGGCGCGTTTTAAGTTGGGGGATTAAGTCCCCTTGAATCATGAGGGTCCCTACGGGCCAACTAGCCCACCAGGAACCTCCAGTATGCGCCAGGGGCTGCGTTGCAGAGACATGTACAGAGGCCACACCCCTTTTACACCTCTCTGCAACGCAGCTCTGTGGCGCTTTCTGGACGTACCTGTTGGGCTAGTTGGCCCCCAGGGACCCTCAGGATTGAAGGGGATTTAATTCCCCATCTTAAAACGCGCCACGGGGCCTGTTTGCACACATGTCACCTGAAGCCCCGCCCTCCCTTCACCACTGTGCAAACGCGCCCGTGGCGCGTTTTAAGTCGGGGGATTAACTCCCTTGAATCCTGAGGGTCCCTGGGGTGCAACTAGCCCACCATATACCTCCAAAAGCGCCACAGAGCTGCGTTGCAGAGAGGTGTAAAAGGGGCGTGGCCTCTGTACACCTCTCTGCAAGGCAGCTCCCTGGCGCATACTGGAGGTTCCTGGTGGGCTAGTTGGCCCCCAGGGACCCCCAGTATTCAAGGGGAATTGTCCTCTCTGCAAACGCGCCAGGGGGCGCGTTTGCAGAGTGGTGAAGGAAGGGGCGGGGCCTGCGGGCCCGATCGTTTTTTTTTTTTCCTCCCTGAAGGGGGCTGTGTAGCCCCCTTCCTTTTTCCTATTTTTAGGCCCTGGGGACCCCATCCCCCAGGGCCTTACCCCTTTTTTTAAAATTAAAATTAAAAAAAAAACGGGAAGGGGGCCGCGTGGCCCCCTTCCCTGGGCCTGTATTGGCCCCGGGGACCCCATCCCCTGGGGCATGGCCTCTTTTTTTTATTTGGAGGGGGGCTGCGTGGCCCCCCTCCTCAGGCCATTTAAGGCCCCGGCCTTGCACTTTTTTTTTAAAAACTTTTTTTTACCTTTGGGGAGGGGGGCTGCGTGGCCCCCCTCCGTGGCCACTTATGGCCCCGGGGACCCCATCCCCCAGGGCCTGGCCTCTCATTGGGGACTGTGGGGGTCCCCAAACCCCCACAGTCCCGCCGGCTCCCCGTGTCCTACGGGAGCCGGCATTGCTTACACATGGGGAGCAGCTAACATGCTGCTCCCCATGTGGAAAGCAATCAGCTTTGGATATTGGAAGAGAGAGCAGGTTTCCTGCTCTCTCTTCCAATATCCAAAGCAGTTTGCAATGACAGGACGGGAGCCGCGAGGCTCCCGTCCTGTCATTGCAAACAGCAGTGTCCCGGGGTAGGCACCCCGGGACACTGCAGGAGCCGGCCCTGGGGGTGGCGGTCCCCAGGGCCACCACAGGCTCCAGGAGGGGGCCGCGCGGCCCCCTCCTTACATTTTGAAAGCCCCGGGAGGTGGTGGTCCCCGGGCTTGGGGGTCCAAAACGGACCCCCATTGTAATTTTTCTTAGTGCCCCGGGGAGGTGGTGGTCCCGGGTGTGTGGGGGCTGGAGCCCCCCACACAGGTTTTTCAAAAATAAAAAAAGAAGCCCCGGGGAGGTGGCGGTCCTCGGGGCTGCGGGAGTGCTCAGAGCCCTCCCGCACCATTATACATAAAGCCCCGGGGGTGGTGGTCCCCGGGCTTGGGGGCCCTTAGAGGCCCCCCACACATAAAATTAACCCCCCCCAGCATGCCCCCGGGACTTGGCCCACCCGGGGCCAATTAACATCAAGCGCGGGAGACCGCGCTTCGATTTCTTTTCGGCAGGATTCGCGCACCCTGAGCGCATCCTGCCGATTTAAAATAAAAATAAAAATTTTTTGCCCAGGGGTCCTTGTGGGACCCCTGAGCAGACCTAGGGGGTCAGGGTGTTTCTACCCTGCCCCCTTTGTGCGCTTTGCGCACTTGTTTCTGTCCCTCGGTTCTACCGAGGGACAAAATGGCTGCCAACACTTCCTGATTTGGAGTGTTGACAGCCAATTAGCATGCAGCTCGTGATCGGGAGGGTGCGCGAATCCGACGCGGCCATAGATATATATATACTTTTTACTTTTGATTTTCTCAGCAACTACTGAACGGATTTACACCATTTAACAAAAGGGTTCTTTCTGAACCAAGAACTACCTCTTTGCCAAATTTGGTGTAATTCCGTTCAGCAGTTCGGGCTGTAGCCGTGTCTAAAGTTTCCTATGGAAAATTGCATGGGAAAACGCGTTTTGGGACCCCCTTTTTCTCGGCCCCCGCTTGACGAATCCCCCGAGACTTTCAGGGTAGGAGCGGACCGGAGCGCCCCACAAAGTTTGAAAATTTTGCGAAGATACGTCAACCGGCAAGAGAGTTATTTCAAATAGAATGTCGTGGATTTCCTATGGATAATAGGTTGTAACTATAACTATCTACTGGCGACCGCCAGTAGATAATATATATATATATATATATATATTTATCTACTGGCGGTCGCCAGTAGATAGTTATATTTAGGACCTAGTTTCCATAGGAAAAGCGTTTTTTCTTTTCCCAATAACTTTGGCGCCGGATGATGAATCTTCGCGAAATTTTCAAAACTAGTGGGGCGCTCCGGTCAGCTCCTATCCTGAAAGTTTCGGGGTGATTCGTCAAGCTGGGGCCGAGAAAAAGGGGGTCCCAAAACGCGTTTTCCCATGTTATTTCCCATAGGAAACTTTAGACACGGCTACAGCCCGAACTGCTGAACGGAATTACACCAAATCTGGCAAAAGGTAGCCCTTGGTTCAGAAAGCGCCCTTTTTTAAAATGGTGTAAATCCGTTCAGTAGTTCCTGAGAAATTCAAAAAATAGAGGTCAAAAAATCTATTTCCCATAGGAAACCTTAGACACGGTTACAGCCAAAACTGCTGAACGGAATTACACCAAATTTGGCAAGAAGGTAGTGCTTGGTTCAGAAAGCGCCCTTTTTTTTAAATGGTGTAAATCCGTTCAGTAGTTTTCGAGATATTAAAGGAAAAAAATCTTTATATATCTTGGCGGGACCTAACTACACAAGCACGAGCTTGGCTCTAATTGGCTGCCAACACTTCAATCCAGGAAGTGTTGGCAGCCATCTTGGTGCAATGCTTTTTAGGTCTCCCATAGTGACGCAGTGCATGCGCTGCTCACTACACAAACACAACTGCACTGCCCTAAACCCTAAAACACTACCCCAGCATGACCCCCTACACTGCACGAACACCACTGCAATGCCCTAAACCCTAAAACACTACCCCAGCACGACCCCCTATACTGCCCGAACACCACTGCACTGCCCTACACCCTAAAACACTACCCCCAGCACGACACCCTACACTGCCCAAACACCACTGCACTGCCCTAAACCCTGAAACACCACCCCCAGCATGACCCCCTACACTGCCCGAACACCACTGCATTGCCCTAAACCCTGAAACACCACCCCCAGTAAGACCCCTACACTGCCCGAACACCACTGCACTGCCCTAAACCCTGAAACACCACCCCCAGCAAGACCCCCTACACTGCCCGAACACCACTGCACTGCCCTAAACCCTGAAACACTACCCCCAGCAAGACCCCCTACACTGGCCGAACACCACTGCACTGCCCTAAACCCTGAAACACCACCCCCAGCACGACCCGGGCACTGCCCAAACACCACTGCACTGCCCAAAACCCTGAAACACCAGCCCCAGCACGACCCCCTACACTGCCCGAACACCACTGCACTGCCCTAAACCCTGAAACACCAGCCCCAGCACGACCCACTACACTGCCCGAACACCACTGCACTGCCCTAAACCCTGAAACACCAGCCCCAGCACGACCCCCTACACTGCCCGAACACCACTGCACTGCCCTAAACCCCAATACACCAGCCCCAGCACGACTCCCTACACTGCCCGAACACCACTGCCCTGCCCTAAACCCTGAAACACCAGCCCCAGCACGACCCCCTACACTGCCCGAACACCACTGCACTGTACTGCCCTAAACCCTGAAACACCAGCCCCAGCACGACTCCCTACACTGCCCGAACACCACTGCACTGTCCTGCCCTAAACCCTGAAACACCACCCCAGCTAAACCCCCTACACTGCCCGAACACCACTGCACTGCCCTAAACCCTGAAACACCACCCCCAGCAAGACTCCCTACACTGCCCGAACACCACTGCACTGCCCTAAACCCTGAAACACCACCCCCAGCAAGACCCCCTACACTGCCCAACCACCACTGCACTGCCCTAAACCCTGAAAAACCACCCCCTGCATGACCCCCTACACTGCCCGAACACCACTGCACTGCCCTAAACCCTGAAACACCACCCCCAGCATGACCCACTACACTACCCAAACACCACTTCTCTGCCATAAATCCTGAAACACCACCCCCAGCACGTCCCCCTACACTGCCCGAACACCACTGCACTGCCCAAAACCCTGAAACACCAGCCCCAGCACGACCCCCTACACTGCCCGAACACCACTGCACTGCCCTACACCCTGAAACACCAGCCCCAGCACGACCCCCTACACTGCCCGAATACCACTGCACTGCCCTAAACCCTGAAACACCACCGCCTACACGACCCCCTACACTGCCCAAACACCACTGCACTGCCCTAAACCCAGAAACACCCCCTGCACGACCCCCTACACTGCCCGAACACCACTGCACTGCCCTAAACTCTGAAACACCACCCCCAGCATGACCCCCTACACTGCCCGAACACCACTGCACTGCCCTAAACCCTGAAACACCACCCCCAGCACGACCCCTACACTGCCCGAACACCACTGCACTGCCCTAAACCCTGAAACACCACCCCCTCACGACCCCCTACACTGCCTGAACACCACTACACTGCCCTAAACCCTGAAACACCACCCCCCACACGACCCCCTACACTGCCCGAACACCACTGCACTGCCCTAAACCCTGAAACGCCACCTCCAGCATGACACCCTACACTACCCGAACACCACTGCACTGCCCTAAACACTGAAACACCACCCCGAGCACGACCCCCTACACTGCCCGAACACCACTGCACTGCCCTAAACCCTGTAACACCACCCCCTGCATGACCCCTACACTGCCCGAACACCACTGCACTGCCCTAAACCCTGAAACACCACCCCTGCACGACCCCTACACTGCCCGAACACCACTGCACTGCCCTAAACCCTGAAACACCACCCCCAGCACGACCCCCTACATTGCCTGAACACCACTGCACTGCCCTAAACCCTGAAACACCACCCCCACACGACCCCCTACACTGCCCGAACACCACTGCACTGCCCAAACCCTGAAACACCACCCCCAGCAAGACCCCCTACACTGCCCAAACACCACTGCCTGCCTAAACCCTGAAACACCACCCCCAGCAAGACCCCTTACACTGCCCGAACACCACTGCCCTGCCCTAAACCCTGAAACACCACCCCCTGCACGACCCCCTACACTGCCCGAACACCACTGCACTGGCCTAAACCCTAAAACACCATCCCCAGCACGACCCCCTATACTGCCCGAACACCACTGCACTGCCCTAAACCCTAAAACACCACCCCCAGCACGATCCCCTACACTGCCCGAACACCACTGCCCTGCCCTAAACCCTAAAACACCACCCCCAGCACGACCCCCTACACTGCCCAAACACCACTGCACTACCCTAAACCCCAAAACACCCCCCCAGCACGACCCCCTACACTACCCAAACACCACTGCACTGCCCAAAACCCTGAAACACCAGCCCCAGCACGACCCCCTACACTGCCCGAACACCACTGCACTGCCTAAACCCTAAAACACCACCCCCAGCACGACCCCCTACACTGCCCGAACACCACTGCACTACCCTAAACCCCAAAACACCCCCCCAGCACGACCCCTACACTACCCGAACACCACTGCACTGCCCAAAACCCTGAAACACCAGCCCCAGCACGACTCCCTACACTGCCCGAACACCACTGCACTGCCCTAAACCCTGAGTAATACGTGTAACTGAACGAAGTACAC